>JAFMSR010000008.1:12439471-13834471 GCA_022818135.1 Saxidomus purpurata
TATAGAACCAAAAGTAAACGGGGGAAAATAGTAGCGCAGTAACAAACATTACAGTAGGGTGCATAAAATATACATCAGTAGTGAAATTTATGATTATACTAATCCACCAGGGATACCTGACAGTGACGTGATATTGTGTTTACACTTTCCAATTGTGTTTATGTTTCCAGTATTTACCTTTATATTGTATTAGATTATGATCCTGTTTCCTTACATATAGCCTGCATGAAAACGTAGCCCAGAGGATAAAGGCTCTGTGGTAGTAACCGAAAGGTACCGAGTTCGAAACCTGTCACCTTTTTCATGCACGGTATTTTTTTTCCAATTAAATCCTTATCTTGATTTTCTCGTGCTTCACGAAGAAGGCATACAGAATAAATTGTGTAGAAAACGCTTGTCATTTCACTTCACATAAAATAACTAAAATGCTATATTATATAATAAAATGAATGATTGATAAAAAAAATAGAACAGAAAAAAAACCCATATTAAAACAATTTTTCCCCAAAAAGAAAGCAAATGTTAACAGGCCTTCAGTCCAACTATATAAATGTTGCCCCCCAAAAAAAAAAAAAAACATAAATATATCTCGTCGACCACAGGTTTCGAACTAGCATCGCCTGCGTGCCAAACAGACAGCACATCCACTGGGCCATACCTTACTTTGAACATCTCAATTGATAGGGACACATTTCTATCTGTCATAAGTAAACATTCGTTTTGGGATATACCATGCATATTTATAGTTTGTTGACAAAATAACGTCACTGTCAAAAATTGTTGGTGGATTAGTACTAGTACAGACGGCACTTTTCCGTCCATTCCTATTTTAAAAGTATAACTGAGTACACAGGGGAAGTTCCTATAGTGGATCCTCGCATTTCAATAGGATTTATTTCTTGATAAATCCCTGGGTGTATTTATGCTATTGAGTCATATTAAATGAACATTAAAGTGGTATCTGCAATAAATATCAGAAAACTGTGATTCAGCTTGGTAGTGATCAAAACGATCGTATTTCATTCACAACGCTTCCATTCGTAAAATTTGAATGGTGCAAACCGATGAAAAATGGTATTAAAGAGAACACTAAATATTTTGTGTAGCCTACTTAAGTTCAAAGTATTATAGGCTCCAATATTAAGCCTGGGTTTAAAATTTAGCTTTTCAAAGGATTTCTTAAAGTAAATTAAAATGTAAGGTTAATAGACTACTTACAAGGGTTGCTATCTCCCCTTACCAACACAAAATGTGATGAAATAAAACTGTGGGGCGCGGACTGCCGATGGTGGTGCGGTTGTGAAAAATCAACAAAAATATGACTTTGAATTCTGTAAATTTTCTTCTAGTTTTTTAAGTGAAATATTTTCAAAAATCCGCTGAATTTTAAGGTTAAGTTATAATATGTGTACGCTTTCTTTAGTGATTTCTAATAGGATATTGTTGTTGTAGGAGTTAAACTACATGTATTTGGTATGTTTAACGGATGTTGTCCATCGATGCTAAAATCTTGCATGAAGTCTCGCAGTCTACGACAAAAATGTTGGACTTGTATAGAAAAATACGAGAGTTGCAATTCCATGTGTATAAAGGTCAGTCGCTTCACTATATGTTTATACTAGAATTTCAAAAGCGTTTGAAACGCTTTATTTATTTCAAATCTACAGAATAATTGACTGGAATGTATACTGGAACCTTTCTATATGACTATATGCTCTAAAATATGTTATTGTATACAGTTTGAAGAACATTATTTTTCTTACAAAAATCTGAGAGCGAGCAGCTTAAAGTTCTGAGTAATCACTAGACCACGGATGCGGATCTGGTCGGACATAATTATGAAAATAATGACCTGTATTATATGTTTTATGATGTTAGCATATGTCCCTTACGGAAACATAATGTACCACCACTTTAATTTTATGTCTATGAAAAGTTCGTGAAATAACAGACGAGTAGATGGTGTCACGTATTCCTGAAGGATGTCTCTCAAACAAAGCTGGTTATATACAATTTAAAAGTACTGTATTTTACTTCATCAAAAAGTCTCTAGCAAAACTATGTTTTTGAAAAAAATATAAAACAACAGCAACATGATGTGTTATCAATGAACTGCAGGTCTGTGATTTAAATAAACGGATAGATATCAAAATCAAGTACTGTTAACGCAGTATCACTCATTGTCTTTATGAAAAATCCCCCTGTGCCGAATTTTGCAGAGGACACCTTGTTGTCAGCACTTTCAGTGCTTTGATTAATAGAGGTTTTAAAGGATTTTGGTACGCGAGACGTTGATGATCTTTGAAAACACATATAAAAGTTCATCTACGCTCACCTTTAGAAGCCATGTTGGTAAAGGATCTATTTCACACGATTTATTTGGGGATCGTTGAATGATCTTCTTCACCTCCTTTTTTAAGCTGCCGTAAATTCTACAAGCTGACATACGGTTGATCTACCACTTGTGTAACTGGCCGCGATTCAGACTGATCGGTGTGTGTGGTTATTTCACTACGTATACTTTCAATGTTATTGATAAAATAGTCACTAAAGTCTTGAGCTAGTTCCTTAGGCTGTTTGTTGGAAGGTAAGACGGTTTCAAACGAACCTCCCTATAAGGGTTTGCATGGTTATCTTAAACAAACTCTTGTGATCCCGCTCACACGGTTCTACTTTTTCCGAGTAATAACAAATGCTAGCCCGTCTTAGTAACTTATTCACATGAGGACAGTAAAATAAGGACAAAATAATGGTGAATTAAAATAACTACATAAGTTGGTTGAATTATTGATAATTACTGTTCAAAACGGGACACCTAAGCACTGTGACAGAAGAATTTTGAAGTTTTGGCTTTTATTAAAGGTCGTGTTTTAATATTTAATAAAAACACTTCATTGACATTAACTCATTAGACTTTTAATAATCAGTTTTCTTATACTTTATTTTTAAATTACCATCCAAGGACAAAAAACCTGTGAATTTTGAAATTGGCCCATATACATTATACTTCCGTGGTGAACTGTAAGTAGCATAATCCTGAAATTTTAGAGTAGGCCTTACAATCTTTCCTAGAATATTATACAATATCTTACCAGAGAACATTTGTGAAGTTCATTCTGCATCTTGATAAATGACTTCAAAGCAGTTATACAAATGAATTACAGACCACAAGATGTTATCCGCAATCAGAGGAATTAGCCATGGTTTATAGCTGTTAGGTGTCAATCATGCTTCTCTGGCCATTTCGCCTTTTACTAGTGTCGTGAACTTGACATATTGTGTTTTGTATATATGATGATGTAACAATGATTTTGGTGCGTAAAGTACCATTTGTAGGTGCGTAATTTTGTTATCTTACTTTTCTGAAAGTGTCATGCTTAGAAAGGGAATAGTTTTGAAGCAATTCTGTAGATTGAGATTGCAAGTCGGAACTCAATATTGCCAAAATTGAAAATCCTTTCTTAATCACTATTTTGGTTCATTATTCAGCAAATTATGGCTGTACCTTATGTATATATTGATATCATTTACTCATAAAGAGTCTTAGTGTTTAATTATGTTGATTTATTGAGAGTTTTGTGAAACTGCATTCTAAGTGATGCTGGTCGGATTCTAAAAATAGCCCAAATATAAGAATGCTTCAAAGTCACCAAATTATCTACCCTGGCAACATAGAACAATTTGAACAATGGAACATTTAATGCACTCGGCTCTTGAACCCATAGTGTCAAAGACTTCTGACCTGTCTTATAAATAGTCAGTGGTGTCGGTCATCCTGATTAATGAATCGAAAGCCCACGAACTAAGTCAATTCAGAGGATCATTTGAAACCGAGCTTGCCCCCGAAGGGCAGGTTTATCAAACTAGTCTGATAAAACTGCCCCAGTGTATAAAGCAAAATCATATATGATAGACTGGAAATAGTGCATGAAATATATATGTATATAGAAAAAACATAAATTTTATCAGACTAGTAACTAGTTTAAAGAGAAAGGTATCAGGTTTAATGTTGAAAAATGCATAATATGCGTAAACGAGGTACCATTTTTCGGACACATTATCGGCGATAATGGCCTGAAACTGGATTCAAGCAAGATTGACGCTATCAGACAGCTTCCAATCCCTGACAGCCGCGCAAAACTAGAAACTTTTTAGGCCTAGTTAATTACATGGCAAAATTCGCGCCAAATCTAGTGGAAATTACTGCCCCTCTTCGTGCCCTTTTGAAAGAGAAATCCGAATTCCTTTGCGACGAGCCTCAAACTAGGGCATTCGAAAAGGTCAAACAAATAATCACGAACGCTCCTGCTTTAGGTTACTTTGACCCAAGCAAAGCTCTAGTTCTTGAGTCAGATGCCAGCAAAAACGGAATCGGAAGTTGTATTATGCAAGACGGTCGGCCAATAGCTTACGCATCAAGAAGTCTTTCAAAATCTGAGATACTTTATGCACAAATAGAAAAGGAGCTTTTAGCAATATTATTTGGATGCAAATGCTTCCATCAAGTCACATATGGAAGGGAAGTAATATCACATTGCGATCACAAGCCAATATCTTCAATCATGAAAAAGCCGTTGTCTGCAGCCCCGCCGCGTTTACAAAGAATGTTGTTGCAATGTTGTTGCAATTGCAAAAATATAATGTCTATTATGAAGGCAGCCCAACAGAATTAAAGGTCTTGACTTACATGTACATGCTGTAAAGCAGCAATTATTTGTTACGGATAGACGCTTGAAAATCGTGCAATCGGCATTTGAAGGCGATGCGCAAATGCTGACATTAAAACAGACTGTCCGTGACGATTGGCCGGAATCAAGGTCAAGCTGCATGCCAGAAATAATGGAATTCTGGAATCACCGTGATGAACTTTCAGTAGAGGACAGTCTTATCTTTAGGGGCATGCTATTGTATTCGCGAAATCGCTGAGAAATGAAATGATAAACCAAGTACACACAGGTCACCTCTAGGTCAGTAAAACTTTAGAACGCGCGAAGGACAATCTGTTCAGGCCAGGCATGACCAAACAAATTACAGAACATATGCTTCAATGTTCTGTTTGTCTTACGCATCGTGATTCTAGTACAATAGAGCCAATGCTATCGACATAATTTCCTGATAAGCCATACCAAAAAATGGCGTTGATTTATTTCACTTTGAAGGAAAAGAATATCTCATAACTGTCGATTATTACAGCCGATATTTCGAAGTCGACCATTTACCAGACACGCGTTCTGTCGCACTTATTCAAAATATGCAAGTCCATCCGTCACGCAATGGTATTTGTGACTTACTCATGAGCGATAATGGTCCCCAATTTTCCAGTGCAGAATTTGGCCAAATCTAAGCACACTGGTCAAGGTCCATATTTGGCATTTCTAGAGTACAGAAATACACCATTTGAGTGCGGATACACACCTGCTTAGCTTCTTTTAAGCAGAAGAACGGAGCTTGTCATAGTTGAAGAAAAAGTAACATTTTGATTTTCTGAATTTATCCACAAAATATAGCTTCGCTCGAAATTTAAAAAAAATCTGTCCGTAATTTTTTTTGCCAACATTTGATATGTTTTTATTTGTTTGTGTAACAAACAAATTTACTTACTATTTTCCGAAGCCTATTCCTTAAGTACCAAATCCGAAAGTAGCTCCGGCACGTCAGTCAGCATATAATTCCAAATTATGATTCTTTATTTGACACCATACATGGCCATTGCAGACATGAAAGTTGTATTGTTTAAATATATAATGTTATAAACTCATGCAGCATCAGCTAAATTTTGTAAACATAACTAAAGTAAAGTGTTTTCGAATAAGAACCGCGGATGTATTTCATTTTACAATGATGCGTAAAAATAAGGGACGATTTACTATATATATACACCCTATAGAAATAGTTCCGATTTCTTAACCCGCCGGCCATTTAAACCTTGTGCGGAAAGAAAACATATGTTTTGGAGTTTCTGTGACAACAAAATGTCTAACCATGATCGTCATTTAAAAGAATGGAATATTTTGAACAGCCAGGAATATTTACGTGTATTTTTACACATTCTCTTTTTACGATTATATCCATCAATTCATAAATTTTATTCAATGCGCGGCAAGGGATGTAATTATAACTTTCCTTATTGCTTATATGTTTATTATGCGGACCTGGCGCGAGCTAGTCTGCGTTCCTACATGTATTAGAAATACGCGTGAGCACCTTAAGCAGAAAACAGGTGTTAGGATACGTTAATGTCGATGTTTAAACGATTTGTTATACATTGTATTTCATAGGTGGTGATTGTTTTAAGTACAAGGCAATTTACCCTATAGTTTACTGTAGGCCTCGTTATCTTGAAACGCTTCGAATGAGCTATTTTGTTAAAATACATCAATTACTGCAGAAAAACATTTGAACATCGTTACTTCCTGGTCTGAACCATATTCGTTCTATAAATGTATATTGTGGCATTATAGATACGCATTATTACTTTGTCGGTCCGCACGATTGATCCCCTTATTGATCGGTGCTATTGCCTGCTCGTTTGTGTTACCGAAGCGCCGTAACTACTAACTAGCTGCTCGATCAGTGTCTGATTTTAGACAGTAGAACTGTAGGTGAAAACATTTTATTGAGTACAGTGAAAATCCCTGCTGTCTATGTGTACCGGGAATAGAAACAGAGACAATACGATCCAAAATACGATTTATAACTGTTGCATTCTGTTCATATCTTATTACCAACTGGTATAGGCTTCACTAATGATAATTACAGACTGAAATAGCCGTCATAACAAAATAAAGGACATATATTTTGAATACACAAACAAATCCAGCGTCTTCAGCGCTTTGATTTAGTAAAATGTATCCTAAATATACGCATAAAGTTAGAAACTTTCACCGTTTCTTATTTTATAAGCAAGCGTTTATATGATGACATATAGGCGTCAAAATTACGTTTTTTCGACATTGCCGTTTGAAAGTGTTTTACGGGGTATTGAAAACTAATTAGACGTCCTAATAATCACTGAATTACAGGTGTAGTATAACTAATGCTGATTCATTACGTATTGTAACCCCGGAGAGCATTATTCGTTTCGCATTAACGAATACAGCTTCCGAAATTAAATTAAGGGCTGTATTCGAGGTTCTTGTACCTTTTTTTCGAATACAGCTCCCCAGCGACCCGATAACATAGACTTGTATTTAAGGCGTATCATTAGTTTTTAAATACGCGGCACGCAATTTATTATAGAATAACAAGGATCCATCCAGCTATTCATGATGCAGTATTTAGCCCTGGGATGTCTGTTTTTGTTTTGTATGACACTTGCGCAAAACTTTGAGGTTTAATGACATTTTTGTTGGTATTGAAGAATTATTTTCTTTCAATAAACCTACATTTTTTCATATGAATGTAGCACATAAGGCGGTAGTTTAAGTAGTTTTGTACTTCATTTCATAAATAAATTGTTGACGGAATGAAGCACATTCACACCAGGGTGTAAGGTCCAACAGACGGACTGATAAGACAACATACATACATGGTAGGACAACAGACATATGGTCAGACAGATGGACCCAAGCTGTCGAACTACAATTTGGCCATTGACTTAAAAGTTGATCGAACGACCAAGCTTCTTCCTAAAGTGGAGACATAAATTCATTTGGCCAAAATACACATCGCACGTACTCAGACTTATGTTATTTAATCTGTTTATCATCCGTTTGATCAAACATAGGGAGCTTTATTCAAATGCGCATATGCTTTGGTTCGAATACAACTCCGTTATACAGAGGGAGCTGTATTTGTTAATGTGCACCAAATAAAGCTCCCCGGAGAGCTGTATTCGAAAGGAGCCGTATCCGGTGTTACGCAAACATCTAAGAGCTCGGGTTACAAAATACCGTCCTACATTAATGCAAGAAAATTTGAAAACGGGGATGTTGGTAACTATGCATAATTATGAAGAGCGAGTTCAATCTTATATTTAACTAATTTTGCATATTCACCGGGTTCTATATACTCATGTCAAAATACGATCGTCTTATATAGTAACCTATTACGAAGTGATAACAAGACGAATTTTGATGCAAGGCATCAAAGACGCCGCGCATGTTTTGAAGCATGGCTGGGAGATGGGCACTGGGGCAGGTTTCTATTATAAAATGTGCGTGGTTAACATCAGCGAACCCTTTTTTACTACATAAAATGATCATTACCTCTGTCACGGACCTATATACACATTATGTTAATTATGTTATTTGTTTTATTCATCCTTGTAATGATATATGCAAATAAAAAGATTTTAAATGATTTTCTAGTTTCTGTTCTTTATTTTCATTCACTCATGGGAATTTTCGTAACTGGAAATGCAGATAAGTTGTTAAACTGTCAAAGAACTTGAACAAAAAATATCGCTAAAATTTATCGAACTATTTAAATACAAAAAAAGAAAAGTAATACTTTTTTCTAATAGAGAACGGACCTATACACATGTGTATATAGGTCCGTGATTGCAATGATTTTGGGTTTTAATACCGTCTAAGGGAGGTAATCGTTACAACATAAAGTACACACTAAGTTACATCGAACTAATTTGCTTAAAACCTAACCTATCATTCTAAAATTACACATATTCAACAAATACATTAATTTTTATCATTTAGAATAATAAAAAGTGTATTTAACATAAAAAAACTATTGAATTAAGACTTGTTTCCGGTAATCTCATTTGTTTTTGGTTGTTTCCGGTAAAAAGTTGTTTTCGGTAATCAGTAACACGGGAAACTGATTTATAAAAATAAAGTTTTTATTAGTAATTAGCATAATACTAAACCCTTATGTAACTTCCATATTGTTTGTCGATTGTGATAATTAAATACCTCTTTTCTCACAACATTAATTATTTTCGGATGCTAATTTTACACTGGCTATTTTTAGATACCAAGGAACTGATACACAAAACTATTTATAACCATGGCTCCTCCCACAATTTCACTGAATCACAGGTCGGTTAATAGGAAGCAGAGGCAAAAACCTGTGCAAATATAATTTACACCGGGTCTAAATATTGTGAAAAAGAACTATCTGTAAAACAGATATACCTGCCCCTCCCTCCTTGTAGCTGGTAATGTGGATTTTTCTTTCTTTCTATTCCCGAAGCATTATACACTCCAGCAATATGGCGGAAAGAGACGAAATCCACATGATTAATTATGCTGTGACGTATACATTTTACAGAACTTCCATTGGCTGATTATTGTTTTTGTTTACAAATGATGGAGTGGAATTCCGTTAGGGCCCTACGTATTGCATAGTTGGGTGAACGGTTTTTCTTTACAGTTTCAATATTAAAGTGTAATATGTAGTAATTAAAATGGGTTTTCATTGATTTTTCACGTTGGCGCCATGTATTCTATTATCTGAGTGTTTTAAGATAGCAAAACATCTTCCGAATCTTTTTTTCTGAGCTTTGATGAATCGGGTCGTAAGGTCCGTAAACAAAGCTATAAAAAACCCGTGGTCTACGAGTTTGTGGAAAAGTTATTAAATACTCATTAAATGTGTCCAAAGTTTTGAAATAAGGGAAGGAGACATGTGTATTTTGTATTGTATTGTTTTTTAATGACTTAATACAATTTAATGATTCATAAAAGTCATTTTTCATACATAGAACATAGTTTAGATTTACAATAATAATGTTGGCTGCTCCCTATTCGATTATGCAACCCCATGGTCCAAAATTGAAACCTATTCAATACTGACGCCGCGATTCCTCGCGGCGTCAATAAATATAGACTTTCTATTGGTGTGTGTCCTTTTTGCCAGTTTCACACAATTAAAATAAATATACTGTCTCCGTGGTCAAGTGGTTAAGCTAAATAATTTGTTATTACTAAACCTATAACTGTTCAAGTGTCAGGATTCGAGCCCCTCTATACCGACGTGACACGTTATGTAAGAAAGCTGGATCAGAAAGTGGTTCTTCTAAGAAACGATGGCTAGGTTAATTGTTTAAACGGTGTTGAACCCGCACCCTCTCCCCTTAAAATTAGTGATAAAGTTTTTGCAGTTAAATGCGTTTCATCATTTTTCTCTGTACGCAAAAAAAAAAAAATGTGTTAAAAAGACGCAAAATACAGGGAACTACTTTCACGAAATAACATGAGATAAACGTATTTACATTGCATGAGGTAAATGTTGATAAAGAAATATTCTTTGTTTAGTACCTTCTGCACTATCTGCGCGTAAAGTATTTTTTCACCCCAGAAACATCCAATTTGGTTTGGTTTGGTGCTGAGCGTATCAAATTTGCACCAGTAATGCTTGGTGTAGACTCGGATTCGCCGCTGAACAAAATAGCAGAAGGTATCCGTAAATCGTCGAACTTGCCCACAGAATACTAGTAGAACTTTACTATGATTTTCTCTTCCCAACGAACATTTTTGATAAGAGCCAGATGACAGCCTAAAATAGTTCTTTTTAGTAATTATACGTTTTCCTATGAAAATGTTTACCTGTTAGGCCAATTTACGTGTTGATTTGGCCATGTTTGTATTAAGGTCCTAATTTAGTATTTAAGTGCTTCGCCACGTAGTAAACGAACTTGCTTTGTACGTGGCACTTCTCTGTAGTCAGTCATGAGTTGGTGTGCAACGAATATATCTACTCTCACAAAAAATGCGTTTCTTTTCACGTGCAACGGCGGACAAGCCATTACAGTTGATGAAATAAAATCATAATGTAAAGGTACCTGGGTACGAGTGATGCGCTTACATTAGAATGTCTATTCTAATAACTGAATATTTACGAGTTATCCTCTTGAGAATTTTGGTTTCGGGAAGAGTACCTCCAGTATGCACAGTTAATTTCCGAATCAAACACGAATTGCAGTACAAAGCTGAGTAGAGGTGCTGCAGTACAGTAACATTTAAATCCCAGAAGAAACTAGTTAAACCTATCCAACATTTGCTGCGCCGGCTGGTTGTTACTGCTGCAGTTGGTGCTGCTGCTACTTCTACCTCTGTTGCATCGTTACTACTACTACTGATGCTACTGCTGATGTTGTTGCTGCTGTGCACTTTAGTTACTACTTATACTAATGCTGCTACTGCTGCTGTTACTACTACTGCTGCTGATGTTATAGCAACAACAACAACGGTAACCTATATAATTACAAAAACTTTTCCATGTCCAACCATTCTATCTATTTTAGTCATGTATAGTCTGATTCGTGTTTTCAGACATCGGTTTGGTTTCTTTCGTTTCAATACCATCATTAAATAATATCATATGTTATTTCGTTTTTGAAGTGTTATATGGGGATATATTACCCGCCTAGACTTATATTTCACGAGCCGTTAGGCGAGGATAATATTATGTCTAGGCGAGTAATATATCACCATATATCACGTCAAAAAACAAATAACAATTTTATTACCCTTCCCTTTCTTAAATATTGAAAGATTCCTTTTATGTTTTATTTATTTAACGGTTGAACGTAACAAGACCATCATATCCCCTTACGATACCTCAATGTTACTGCGTGACGTCACAAATCAGCACGGACTTATACATTGACGTTACGCGGCGAACAAGCTCACGTTCAGCATGGGGTACAGTAACGGGGTTATGTCAAGTGTATATTTCCGGCTTGTCCGTAAATATCAATATCTATTTACGGATCGTTGACCAATCAGAGGACCGCAAATTTAATGGAAGGGTAATAAAAGAATATAGTTTAAACCGAACAGTTATAATATTTTAATGAAAGTGAGCTTTATGCGGGATATGTCCACATGTCTTTCGCATATTGCTAACGTTGTGATCGTTATGAGTGGATTTTTAACGCAAGAAACACACAATGAGCTTTATGCTTCTCTACTGTTCGACTGATGGCAGTGTCGAAAAAAAGACAAAAGTCCTTAAAAGCATTGAATATCTTAAATGTAGCCACTGGTATGTTTATTAAATAATTTACGTACATATTTTTAAATAATTCTTACAAAAATGTGGAAATATAAAATGATTTTATATTGTACTTAAAAGAAATGATGAACTTGACATCGTTCTCGGCTCGGAAGAGGCCATGTATGAAAGGCAGTGCTTTATAATGATCATCTTTGGTCCGAGAATAGTGCCCCATCCGAATAACATTCAAATAATTGTTCCTTCCAAGGAAGGGACACTTAGAGTTGTACAGACACACTTGACTGAACAATGCAGCACGTAAGCCAATTTTCGGTGTGTTTCCGTTATAAATTAAACGTTGTGATATTGAAAACTACAAGAAAAACTGTGATACTACGTATCGCAGCGGGCCTAGAAACAAAGCTTTCATGTAAATATTTTGAAATTTGATTATAAACTTTGTAACAGAGACAGAATAAATCTACATTCTAGGTTCCTATAAAGCAAATACTTGACTATCTGGTTTGTGCATTTACAATTCAGTAACTCTTTCTCATTTCCAGTGTATCATTTATGATCTAAAAAGAAACGAAATCATATTCATGAAAAAGCTTTAGTCTTTATTATCTTTCCGTTTTTTTCCATTAGATTGTATATACGAGCCCTATTTTCATTCAGCGTTAATTAAAACAAAGTTAACGCAGCAATATCATAATATGTTCTCCACTATGTTCCATTAAGGTGATTCTCAGAATATACAATACTATTCCTGCCTCTATCCTTACAAAATCGTTTGCTGTCAAAATGTTTGTAAACAAAAAAGCGCACATTTTTACGATTACTTAAAGTATCGTTACCGACCAATTAGTTAACTTTGGCTACCTGTCAGTTTACTGCTGTAGACCAGTCTAATAACACGAAATGTAAACCAGTCTGATAAAAATAGAAAGTGAATCCCGACCAGTTAGTAAACTTTGGCTAGCTTTCACTTTATTGCTCTAACATGACATGTCTGATTTAAATAGACTGTCAGTGACTGTAAATTTTAAATTATAAAAATCGAGTCATAGTAACGTAATGGACCCACTTTACACGATACCGGAAGATACCGGCATGTTTGACCGATATCGATTTTTAAACTGGCCGAAAAATAAAAACTTTTCACTTCTTATTAGACGTTAAAATAATTTGTCGTTTTACATGGATAAAAGGTAGAGATATCCTTTTTTGACAATTTTAAAGTTACACAATGAACAGTGGTTTAACCCATTCTTTATCGTAACTTCCTAGGCGATTTTCATAACATTTTGTTCAAAGAACTATACACTACTTCACCTACATGTTACATTTTCCAACCACGTATTAAATATAGCGGGCCGCTACTGCGGCCCGCAATAACTAACCAACTAACAACCAATAGCCGTTCTTTTCCGTACACGCTACATGTTTACGTTACTGTGGTTATTTCCCTTTATGTGGTAACTTCACTGGGTAAGCTATAGTCTCACTACTTGCACTTCGAAGGCAAACCGTTTTTACAGGTTGACATTTAATAGCTGTCCGCCTTCTAGGTAAGCTATAGCACTCATATACAAAATCAGCTATTGCACGTTGGACTTGCAGAAATCGCCCGACAATGCGTTTGCTTTTGCATTATGAGTTTGACAAATAGCTGAAAAAATGTTAATTTACATATGTTTGCATAGCGTAGAAATATGCTAATATTGTTGCTGGAAGTATTGGCGCGAACTTACCATGTGACCATATAAAAGCAGATCTAGCGTGACGTAGTAACAGGTGCATGTAGTATTAAATACTGTAGATACTAATGCCTGAATTTGCTTAGACTGTCGTAGTTTGTATTTCAATAATATATATAGACAGATATGCCTTAGAAGCTATAACTTGTAATTTCATTAGAATGAAAGTAACTGAGTAAACAGGAAGTGTTAGGTATGCAGTCTAAGTGTTCGGTACCATGAATATATTTGCGTCACCGTCTGCGGCTGATGGTTCATTTCGCGACGCACAATTCAGAATTCACGGAAAACATGTTTATTCTCCGTTGTATTTCTTTGAACTGTGCGCTGCACTTCTTATTATATATTCAAATTCATTTTATAGTGATGGCTCTAACAACGTTTTCCTTATAAGCATTCAACGAATAAGAATAAGAACTTGCATTTGAACGAAGCCTCTTGATTTTTGGAAGGCTAACTTTTTTTCAAATATCCAGGATTCTCCTTTCTTATCAAAAGTAGGAATACAAGCAGCCGTGTTAAAAAAGCTACTCGGTTACTAGATGTATATGTGAAATGTATATGTGTCATGAATCAGCTACAAATTCACCAAATGATAAAAAAAAATCTTGTAATTCATGGTTTATTTGGATGTACAATAAACTTTAAAATGCCCCGTAAAACACTTTCAAACGGCAACGTCGAAAAAACGTAATTTTGACGTCTATGTGTCATCATAATAAACGCTTGCTTAAAAAATACGAAACGGTGAAAGTTTCTAAGTTTTGCGTATAGTTAAGATACATTTTACTAAATTTTGGCAAAAAATTACGGACAGATTTATTTTAAATTTCGAGCGAAGCTATTTTTTGTGGATAAATTCAGAAAATCAAAATGTTATTTTTTCAGTCTCTTTTTGCACAGCATAAATGCAAAGTAATTCAGAGTAAATAACTATATCAGAACTTTTAATAGCTTTATTTTGATGCCAATTTTATTGCTTTACGTCAACAAATGATCTCTGTACAGTAGGTATAAGACAAGATTTGTCTCCATACAACAGACGTAAAAAGGGCACGACATGGTCACGTTTGCGACGTCATGGTAACGTTATGTTCATAAATAGCGTCAAATTAAATATAGATCTGAATCAGAAATATCGTCAAGTTTCAGTAAGTACCAAACACTAAGGTAGACTAGAGAATTTTTATAAAGTATGCTTTCACCTTACAGAATAACGCGGTCACACGCGCTAATAGAGGAGCGCTATTCAGATTACTTAGCCGGAATACTTTGCGAAAATTATTGTTGAATTTGTATTTTGTTAAATTGTAATACTGTTTTTATGAACTTGTTATCTTAAAAAAAACATTTTGTGATATTAGATGGGCGAAAATCGATTATTTTTGTAATATATTAGTCGGCAAAATACAATTTTTTTTGTGAATTTCAGTTTTATATGGTCATGTCATAGAATCGATCGTAAAACAAAGAGCTGATGTCGAAATTGTTTTTAAAGTTTCACATACCTATATACACACATATGTGAATATAGGTCCGTGAACGTGTGCAGTCATTTTGGAGATATAATCTTTGTGATATGTTGACTTGTTTCCGATTAGTTGATTTATATATGACACGATATATACTAAGGAGCGTTAGAAGTTCCGATTAGTGTATAATAATTTCACCGAGTGGGCACCAAAAGTGATATTTTCACGTAAATCCGGGTATAAGATTGCAAAACAGTGAAAAATAAAAATGGTAATCCACTGTTTCAAAACTGTGGATTATCACTTTTATTTCACTGAGAAAACTCTATAATTCACTGGAAAACATAAAGTAAAACGTGATATTACACCGAAACCAACAATTATCCTCTATTTCCAATACTCTTCTTTGTGTATAATGTGTGCAAAAACCTTCTTTGTTTATACGGGAAAAACCGGGTTTTTCCCGTCCTTAAGTTACACGTGAATTAAAAATTATTGATGAATTAAGTGTAAAATGAATTTACAATAATTTCAATATATATACGTCCAAGTTGAATTTAGGTTCTCCGTTACAGGAGCCATTTTGGATTTCGACTTCCGGTGGTAATGACTAAAACATTTCCGAAAACAACTCTTCCCCCTGTTTTCATTCTTCAACAACCAGCTAATTACTGGTTGTTAAACTTAACGATTTTTTAAAACTTTTTAAAAGAAATTAATTATATATAAAAGTATTTTCTCAATTTTGTCAGGAACGCTGAATTGACGCAGCTACCGCGCTGTAAGGGGAGGTAATCGTTACGTTGCGTTATTCAAAAAGCGTCTACTGACCACAAACTGAAGCGTTGTTTAATGGACGTCATCGTACCATTATACGGAAATTTGTATTACAGTATGATTCGTGTTATTTTTTTTTTAATGTTTCTTTGGTTAGACTGTAGTACATGTGGTGTATTACTTATTATGATAACAGTTACAAATTAATTAATGTATTTAGTTTTTCCCGTAGATAGGTAGCACCTATAGTTATATTATGTGTATTTTGTGTGCAAAATCCTTCTTTGTTTATGTTGTTCGCACAGTCCGTCTGCAAAGTATACCGTTCCGACTTCAGAAATCGCAATCGGAATCCTCGGCAGATTCCGTTCCTACATCAATCTGCTGAGGTGTTCCGAATACAGAAGTCCGTGTCTCCTAATTGGCTGATCTGTTACGGGAGGGACCAATTAAAGCTACACACACGTAGCCTGAAGTAGTATCTAGTAAAGATGGAAGCGAAAATGTGGAAAGTGGCAGTATTGTGCATATCTTTTGCTATTTTCAGCGCAACATATGCTGTGCAAAAGAAAAAAGAGGTTGCAACTTAAATTCATTCTTGTTGAATTATTCTGACTGTTTTGTTTTGCTTCAGATGTGGAGGATCCTATGTCCAACACTGGCAACAGTGCCAGCGAATAGCTGATCAACAACAGCATATGGGGTGGGGTAGAAAATTTAGGGTTAGCTTAATTTGTGTTGCAATGTGACTCCTCTCATAGATCTCACATTTATTAACAAGATCTAAGAAGGTGCTATATTTGCTGATTATCTGTAAATTTAGTAGGCAGTGGCTAGAGTTACGGTACCGTAACTCTAGCCTCCGAGTCTAGAGTTACGGAAGTTCCGTATCTCTAGCAAAACCCTATGAGGAAAGGCTAGAGTTACGGAAGTTTATAAAGGCATATGTATCTTGCTTTAAATGTGCATGATAATGTATTGTAAACTTTAATGTTTCACCAGTAATAGTGAATAAACCGATCTGTCGGCAAATGCAGCGTCTTCATAGCCGCCATTTTGGTAATACATAATACATTGGCGGAAATATCATTGTTATATTCGTCTTTACTTGAGCGTTCCATTGTAGTTGGACAATTATATCACATTTTGTGCGAAGCATGATAGAAGTTAAGTAAAATATGTTGTTGACACATGTTGTTTTTGTATTTAATTGTCTGACTACATCTAAGCCACTAGCGGATCCAGGGGGGGCGCACCCGGCCCCTAAAATTCCCCAACCTTACATAAATATCTGAGTATAAATTTATATTTTCTGTCTCCGAAATCGGTATCTTAAAAGTATCAAAAACACGTTTGAAATGCAGGAAAATGCACGAAATGGCACCCTCGAAAAAAATTTTTTCGGGGGAGCATGCCCCCGAACACCCCTAGAAAGTGCCTCCCTATTTTTTAACCTCTGGCTACGGCTCTGACATTGTTCATTGCCATTCAGTTATACATGTTAATTATACACTCGCTCACTTCACCGCTCATTAGTGTTCGATTACTTAAGAACAAAGAATAAAACACAGTCATAATTGCCGTCTTATAAGGCTTGAGCAGAACCAACAAATGGCAAAAAAGTTACGCCCCCCCTAAGACCAAATCCTGGATCCGTCCCTGTAAGCCACACCACGAGAAGGCACTCAGATCGTGACAAAAAAATAATTGTGATCGAAAGTACAGCTGTTAAATTTAAAAAGTTCGTTTTTTTTATTTACGTTTATCGTGCTCTTAGAATTCTAATATTCTCCTTTTCTTTGTCTTACTATTTCTTTATTAACGTTGTTTGTAAACAGAGAACACATAAATATGTGCAAGAGTATACAGCATGACAATGATAGTTCCGATATTAGCATTATATTCAGTGCTCACACTGGCAGTTTATAAATAATAGCCATAAATTTTTCATGAAAATAAATAATAGCCAAAGTCTGCGCGTTGTCGTATTGACATGACCAGAAAAATACCATTTGAATATAACTGGTTCTTTTTTTGCCAATATAGGTCTTGTTCAGTTTTTGTTGGCAATGGGTATTTTACTAAATGGTTCATGGTGCAGTGCTGTTACTGTCCAAGATCAAGGTCTTTCAAATAGTAAGACCATACTATTTGAAAGACCTTGCCAAGATACTTAACTTCTCATGTGGGGCATTGGTAAACTAAGTCCAGCTGGACATGTCATGACTCTCTTTTCAGTGTGTTGTTCCAGTTAAATGTATGTGCTTGAGTAAAAAGAGCATGTTCATTTTTTTTTCCAGCAGGAAACATATCTTAATCACACATCTTTTTTTGTAAAATTCTGCAAAACTAAAATATTAACTGATCTCCTGTAAATTACACATTTCTTTTCAGTTTTACTCGTTTGTCACGTATTTTCGCGACCCCGTTGCCGCTCGATTTTCAGCAACATATTCCAAGTTTTTAGCAATTTTAATCATATTTAAACTAAAAAAATTGTCACCATAAGAAGGCACGGAGAACAGCCTATTTTAAATGAAAGTTTAGAAGAAATCAACCCTACTTTTGCAGCAAGAAACTACTCGAGTAACTGCCCGAGCATCTTTTTAAAAACACACTGAACATTGTGCAGGTATTTTAATCATATTAACATAAAACAAAAATTACATACGTTCGAAACACACCAGTTTTTACCAAAAATCGTTACAAGTGGGAGTTTTCACACTCTTGCTACGTTTTAATTGAAATAATTCACGACACCGAAATTATAAAAAAAAAAATTTAATTGCCACCATTCTGATAATCGGCCGAAATGTGTTGATTTGACGTGGTGATTGACAAGTAAGTTTCCCACAAGTTTATAAGTGGGCGGATTATTATTATCGAAGGACGGGAACACTTTCAGCTCGGCGATTCGGCGGACGGGTTATGTTAAAAAGTCGGCCTATTATAACTATCGAGCGGCGTGGCGATTAGTTTGTTTGTAATTGTGCTTATTGGGTCCACCATCCTCTAAAGAGGCTATAATCGATACGACCCGCCCGGCGATTAGGTTGAGCGCATGTGTATTAGCGGGAAATATTAATATTTTGAATGTGTAAATATATCAACTCTATCGGATTAGTTGATTGGTTACTATTTTCAAGTAATTACTATCGAAGTCGCTGATTGGTTCCAGTTTTAATCGCCTGCAGGCGCATGCTGTATACTGATCTCGATCTGATAATCCGATAACAATCGAACAATTATAAATCAATTAACAACAGATGTCAAACTCGGGTCGTACCGACTATACCTCGAACGAGGATGGTGGACCCAATAAGCACAATTACAAACAAACATGTCAAACAAGTGTTGATGCCCCGAGGGACTAAGAAGATTTAGACCGATTTTGTGTTTTAGTGGATGATTTTTTTTTCATTTTATAGCAGGATTAGATAATCGCCATTTTTTGTAGCCAATCCTTAAAAATAATCGCCAAACTCATAAAATTATCGCAAATGGCGATAATGTCGACTGACAGCGTGAGCACTGATATTAAGTATAACCAAAATGGCGCCTGTGAAATTGTCGTATATACAACAGATCAGTTTATTCACGATTACTGGTGAAATATTTAAGTTTACAACACATTATCATGCATATATTAAAGCATATACATACCTTTATAAACTTCCGTAACTCTAGCCTTTCCTCATAGGGTTTTGCTAGAGATACGGAACTTCCGTAACTGTAGACTCGGAGGCTAGAGTTACGGTACCGTAACTCTAGCCACTGCCAATTTAGTATCTATAGATATCTATCTATCTATCTATACTGCAACACCCTCTTTCGAGTATTATGTGCAGATATTCAATACATTTGGGCTAGTTTTACAGTAGTCTCAATAATTCGACTCCAAACGCAGACCCATTTTACATACGGACATTTTATAGATATCTGCGCTTTCGGAGGCTGGATAGTGCCTAGCCATAAATATAACGATATTCACCAGTTGAGTACAATTATTTGGACTAGTTTTACGGACACTTCGGACCATATTTGTAGACACCTTGGACCATATTTGTACACTTCGGTGCTCTTTATGATGGGTCATGCGTCATGATGTACATTGTCAAAATTTCACAAAGGGCAATAAAGTTGTCTTATCAAAAGGGCAAATGGCGCTTTTAAAAAGGGCAGGGCGCTGCAGAATAGGGACAGGGCGCCGTGCCCCGCTATTTAGGCCTAGCTGGAACACTGGCTACATGTTCATATGTTTTTACTTCAGGATCCGCTTGCTGACCGGGTTCAGCAGATGGTTGAATGGAACAGTAAGAAGTCAGTGATACGAATGAATGGAGACAAATTCAAGCAGTATGTGAGGGGTGTTCCTCGTAATTACTCCGTCATTGTAATGTTGACTGCACTGCAGCCACAACGCCAGTGTTCTGTTTGCAAGTAAGTCTGATTTCTGAAAGCTGCAATATTTTTCAAGCCTTGTAATCATGAATTCAATGCTGTGACATGTCCCATGTTCTGATTACATTGTCACTAATCACAAATGTGACAGTTTAGAATTAGAATTTAAACTTACATGTTAGGTTGATACGTGTTGCTTTTAAATGAACTTTTCATGTAGTGTAATGAAAGTGGAAAATACTTATAAAAACAGGACACTGGGAAATTTGTCCTTTTAAAGTTTTACAGGAAATTCCTGGGTAATATTGCAGTGACTGGGAAACCCATGCGCCATTTGCGCATAAAATGAAAAAATGTCACATAAAAAATCCATCAAATGTGCCCTGTGTCACTTTAAAAAAATCGAAATATTTTGAGTACGAAACGTGTATCGATCAGGCACTTTACTGTATACTTTGCCATAAATACAAGCGTTTATATGATCGGTGTCAATTAAGCGCTTCTTTGACGAAATAAAGCATTTTATCGAGAAAATGTTTCCAAACGGAAACTAGCCCCTATTGCTGGCCAAATCTCGCTAAAATCTTTCATGAAAGACGTTGACACCAACGATCTGGGTACAGCACAAACCCTACAAGCCTCAATTAACATATCTGTAGACAAAACGTGTGTAACGAAGCTGAGCTGGAAAATACCAGCGAGGTGAATGTAGTTGCCCCAATCTTCCTCCACTTACGAATCCAACTAAGACTAAGAGTGAAACTAAGAGTAAGACAATTAACACGCCACGTAAGGTGCATGACACTTGGTTAAAAATATGACCCTGGCAGTACAAAAGTGTGGGTGCCTTGTTCTGTAAAACGTTTGAGGACTCTGGAAAGCACAATGTTTGTATCTGGGTGCAAAGTGGTCACACATTTTTAACAGAACAATAAAATTGCCATCAACACCAAAAGTAGTCTTCAACAGAACATCTGAAATTCAGACAATGAAAACGGAATAAAATTCTTCTAGTAAGTTCTACAATTCATTCTGCAGACCCCAATACCGACAGCAATCCTTCCCTCGCACCATTAGAGAGTGGAATAAGCTGCCTGCAGATATCATGTCAGCTGGGTCAGTTGACTCTTTCAGAGCTCAACAGTTCCAAACACTTTATCTAACTTCCTCTTCTTTTTATCCTTCACTGTTAATATTCTCAATTTCGTTTCTATTTTTCCTCTTCTTGTGCACCCTGGCAAAAAATCGTCGACCAACTGAAGATGGCCATTAACTTGGAAGAAGAAGACAATGCACCCTCACTTTTGTACAGCCAGGGTCATATTTTAAACCAAGTGTTTTACACATTTATTAATATGTGGCTTGTAAATTGTCTTACTCTTAATGTCACATACATTTTCTTAAATGTCACATAAAAATTTCAAATGTCACATAACTTTTCACACATTCGTGACATTTGTCACCTAGAAAAAAAATCCTATCCCGCTGACTGATATTGCCTTTAGGCTTTAATGGGAGATACTTCAAAACAAAAAAATCTACAATAAAACTGAATTAAATCAAAACAATTATCTTTGTTCATTGAATCTTTTTGAATTTTAAACAATAATTAATGCATCAGCGTAATTTAGAGAGTAAAATGAAATTTGTGCCTACTTGTGTGAGTATTTTGAAGATGAAACTGGAAGAACAACTTAGCCCCTAGAAACCAGTGGCTTCCCCTAGGAGCCAGTGAATTCCTTAGCAGCAAGGGACTTCCCCTAGGAACAAGAAGGTTCATTAGGAACTATTGATTTCTTTACTAACAAATTACCCCTAGCAACAAGTGAGATCCTTGGTAACATTTAGCATCCTCTTGGCACTAGTGACTCCTTAGCAACTATTCACTGCCCCTGGCAGCTGGTGATCTTAACTGACCAGTGACTTCTTTAGCAACCAGTGACTTCCTAAGTAACTACTGACTCCCTTTAGCAATAAATGACTTCCTTAGGTAAGTGCACTGGTATTCTAGTGAGCAATATAGGGTCATCTCTCGTCTCAAGTTTGCCCAATTTTTTCTCACTAAAACCAAGTTTATGATCATTATACACCCTCCCCCTCCCCACACCAAGAAAAGAAATGACCGTAGATTTACATGAATTCAATTTTTACAACTTCAGGCTTTTTAGCTCACCTGGTATTGTGAGCTATTAGGATCATATTATGTCTGTCGTCTGTCATAAGTCTGTTACGATTTTCTTTCAAAAGACATCTCCTCTGAAACCACTGGGCCAATGCTGATGCAACTTGGCAGGAATGTTCCTTGCATGAAGCTCTACCAAAATCCTTCAAATTATTCCATTCCATGCAGAACTCTGGTTGCTATGGCAACAAATAGGAAACACTTTAACAATCTTCTACTCAAGAACAGGAAAGCCTAGAGCTTAGATATTGGGCATGTGGCATTGTGTAGTGTACCTCTACCAAGATTGTTCAAATTATGACCCCCCCCCCCCCCCCTGCCCCAAGACCCACGTCCCTAGCTCAAAGGTCAAAGTCATACTTAGAGTTTGAAGGTAATGGATTCCTCTATATATGCATATATGCACACATTCGTGTCCGGACTGTAACTTTGTCATGCATTGAAGGATTTTAAAATAATTTGGCACAAATGTCTAGCACATCAAGACGATGTGTCGCGTGCAAGACCCATGTCCCTACCACAAAGGTCAAGGTCACACTTAGAGTTTATAGGTAATGGAATCCTGTATATATGTATACATTTGTGTCCAGACTATAACTTTATCATGCTTTGAAGGATTTTAAAATAACTTGGTACAAATGTCTAGCACATCAAGACGACGTGTCGCCTGCAAGACCCTCTTCCTTACCTCAAAGGTCAAGGTCACACTTAGAGTTTGAAGGTAATGGAATCCTCTATATATGCACACATTCGTGTCCCGTCTAAAATTTTGTCATGCATTGATTGATTTAAAAATCAAAGGACTGAAAGTGCTGGAGGGTCGATTGTCTCTGAACAACGCACAGTGCTCACGCTGTCAGTCGACATTATCGCCATTTGCGATAATTTTATGAGTTTGGCGATTATTTTTAAGGATTGGCTACAAAAAATGGCGATTATTTAATCCTGCTATAAAATGAAAAAAAACATCGACTAGAACACAAAATCTGTCTATATCTTCTTAGTCCCTCGAGGCATCAACACTTGTTTGACATCTGTTGTTAATTGGCCCCTAATTGATTTATAATTGTTCGATTGTTATCAGATTATCAGATCGAGATCAGTATACACCATGCGCCTGCAGGCGATTAAAACTGGAACCAATCAGCGACTTCGATAGTAATTACTTGAAAATAGTAACCAATCAACTAATCCGATAGAGTTGATATGTTTACACATTAAAAATATTAATATTTCCCGCTAATACACATGCGTGTCAACCTAATCGCCGGGCGGGTCGCATCGATTATAGCCTCTTTAGAGGATGGCGGACCCAATAAGCACAATTACAAACAAACTAATCGCCGGGCCGAAACCGAGTCACGCCGCTCAATAGTTATAATACGCCTACTTTTTAACATAACCCGTCCGCCGAATCGCCGAGCTGAAAGTGTTCCCGTCCTTCGATAATAATAATCCGCCCACTTATAAACTTGTGGGAAACTTACTTGTCAATCACCACGTCAAATCAACACATTTCGGCCGATTATCAGTATGGTGGCAATTAAATTTTTTTTTATATGTAATTTCGGTGTCGTGAATTATTTCAATTAAAACGTAGCAAGAGTGTGAAAACTCCCACTTGTAACGATTTTTGGTAAAAACTGGTGTGTTTTAACGTATGTAATTTTTGTTTTACGTTAATTTGGCTATTATTAGAAGTCAGATTATTTTCATTATATTTCTCACGAATACAGAATAATATGATTAAAATACCTGCACAATGTTCAGTGTGTTTTTAAAAAGATGCTCGGGCAGTTACTCGAGTAGTTTCCTGCTGCAAAAGTAGGGTTGATTTCTTCTAAACTTTCATTTAAAATAGGCTGTTCTCCGTGCCTTCTTATGGTGACAATTTTTTTAGTTTAAATATGATTAAAATTGCTAAAAACTTGGAATATGTTGCTGAAAATCGAGCGGCAACGGGGTCGCGAAAATACGTGACAAACGAGTAAAACTGACAAGAAATGTGTAATTTACAGGAGATCAGTTAATATTTTAGTTCTGCAGAATTTCACAAAAAAAGGATGTGTGATTAAGATATGTTTCCTGCTGGAAAAAAAATGAACATGCTCTTTTTACTCAAGCACATACATTTAACTGGAACAACACACTGAAAAGAGAGTCATGACATGTCCAGCTGGACTTAGTTTACCAATGCCCCACATGAGAAGTTAAGTATCTTGGACAGTAACAGCACTGCACTATGAACCATTTAGTAAAATACCCATTGCCAACAAAAACTGAACAAGACCTATATTGGCAAAAAAAGGACCAGTTATATTCAAATGGTATTTTTCTGGTCATGTCAATACTACAACGCGCAGACTTTGGCTATTATTTTTTTTCATGAAAAATTTATGGCTATTATTTATAAACTGCCAGTGTGAGCACTGAACGCAGACTGTACACATACATGTGTATCCATGCATGAGTAAAGTTATCAACAAACTGGAGACACAAATGTCCACAGAGTTTGACCTTTAACCATATGTGTTAACTTTACTTTTGATTTTTGATTTTGATGCTTACCTTTTGCATTCAGTGACTACATGTATGTTCAACTACTCTATAAAGTATCATAGCTGTGAATGGTAACTGAGAAGTGGATTTTTACAAACCTGAACTGAAAATTCAAAGTTTGCATAATTTTTAATGTCATTCAAAAGTTATGGAATTTGCCCATAGGGTTGATTGTATTGTGTCAATAATACAAAATAAATTCCTATCCTAAATTGTAGGCAAAAACTGAACAATGAGCAAGATCAAAGAAGACACAGAGTAAATTAATAACTGAACAAGAAAAACAGTGATACAAAGTATCACAGCGGGCCCACAAACAAAACTGACATGTAAATATTCTAGAAATTGGTGATGATTGATGTTGAGGCATGGCCCCATAAGAACCCAAGGAAACCAATTCTAGTTGTACAAGCAAAACCTGACACGACTACTGACTGAACTTTACTGTTACCGAATAATATGTATACAGTATGTCTTATTAACATTATCCTTATAAGCTTTCTATGATTATTTGCTGTAAAACATTTAAAATGGTTTAAAGTCTTAAAATTATAAATAAAACAGAAGAAAAATGTAAAAAAAAATGTATTAGATGGATTTCGAACTCGCGTCCGCCACAGGAAGTTAGCGCAGATTCAATTTCCAGCATCTTTACCAACTGCTCTACGTCCGCTGATTATAGAGATATTGGTAAAAAATGAGTTCTTATAAATTTTTATGTCCAAGTCGCTCGTTCGCGCATTAATAGTGTTTACGATTAATTACGCATTTAAAGAACAATAACGAAATAATATTATTCTATTCTGAAATGTTTTTAAATTATTTAGATTTATTACTATATAATTTTGAAAACAGAAATCGCTTTAATGCCTAACAACTGTTTATATGGAACTACTTGTTTGTATGTTGTGCGATCGGCCGTAAGGCCGATATACTCTGTTAACATTGGCTCGATTTTAACAATCGACCCAATAACTTGACACAAATGTCTAGCACATCAAGTTGATGTATTGCATGGATTTTTAAATTACATACCACAATTATTGAGCACATGTAGAGGACAAAGACTGTGAGCACCTATTTGGGGGCATAAGTCACTTGTGAGGGACAGCTCTTGTTTTGAATTTACTATAATTTAGTATTGTATGATTTTACAGACAAGCCAATGATGAGTTTACAATCGTTGCTAACTCCTGGAGATATTCCAATCAGTTCTCAAACAAGCTCTTCTTTGCCATGGTGGACTTTGATGAGGGCTCAGATGTTTTCCAACAGGTACTTTCTGTTGTAGTATCCATTCACTGTTATTAAATGAAATCAGGACACTCTGTTCATAACCAGAAGATCCTTAGACCTGAAATATCGTAACTATCTTGAAACTGACGTGAAGACTTCTCCATGGCAAAATAGATTTAGTGCTTCATTTCCCTTTAAAATGTCTTCAACTTGACACAGAATATTGATAAGTTTAAATATTTATTTGAACCTTACTTTTATTAGCTTACCTGTGCTCAGAGGTAAGCTATTGTAATTGCCCAATGTCTGTCCACACTTGTGAACACTCTAGAACTAAAGTTTAGTCCAATCATCATGAGAATTGATCAGACTGTTAACCTAAGGTCAACTTTACATAGGTCAAAATTGACACTTCGCTGATGCAATTGTTGGCCTTTTATTATAGCCAATGGTAGCCATCTGTTTGATATAGGGCCATCTTGGCCCTCCTGTTATACCACCGAAACGAAGTTAAGGGGGGTAAATAGGAGTCACCTGGTGGTTGGTTGGTCAGTCGGGCCAATAATCTACAAATTAGGGATGTTATTGAGTAACCAGTTATTCATTCAAACATTTGAGTATTAGGATAGCAAAACATTTATTGAGTACTCGAAAAAATCGCAAAATTCGTTACACCTACAGTACACGCAAGGTGTTTTTTTTATGCCTCCAAAGGGTGGCATATAAAAATCGCACCATCTGTTTGTCTGTCCATCTGTGTGTCCCCACCTACAAATTTGTGTCCGGACTGTAACTTTGTCATGCATTGAAGGATTTTAAAATAACTTGGCACAAATGTCGAGCACATCAAGACGATGTGTCGCGTGCAAGACCCATGTCCCTACCTCAAAAGTCAAGGTCACACTTAAGAGTTTGAAGGTAATGGAATCCTCTATATATGCACACATTCGTGTCCGGACTGTAACTTTGTCAGGCATAGAATGATTTTAAAATTACTTGGCACAAATGTCTAGCACATCAAGACAACGTGTCACGTGCAAGACCCACGTCCCTACCTCAAAGGTCAAGGTCACACTTAGAGTTTGAAGTGTCTACAAATGTCTAGCACATCAAGCCGATGTGTCGCATGGATTTTAAAATTACATACCACAATTATTGAGCTCATGTAGAGGACAAAGACTGAGACACCTCTTTCGGGGGCATTCGTCACTAGTGATTAACAGCTTTTGTTTCCAAATGTCACCCAGTCAATGCGACAAAAATTCATTCTAGGTGACCAGACACGGTGACGTGGTCGCCCTAAAAAGGTTATGGCCACCCTGACCACTTACGATGCGCTGAAATATGCGGTCGCAGTGATTCAGGGTGGCCGGGCCGGTGAAGCGTGGTGACCAACTCGGGTGAAATAAAGTATTTGACAACTATTTTATTATATTTATTGAAGTACAACATGTAGAATACATCAATTTCTGTAAATACTTTTTGTTTTATCTACAGTAGACGGTAGTTGTGCGTCTATATTATAAGCGCACCTCGCCACCGCAGTATTTCCGTTGTGAATTGCCGCTAGAGAATCACTACGAAAAAAAATCATCATTTTTAGATTGTTTCAGAACGTGTTCTTTCCTACCTGAACTTAAAATATTTATCACGTTTATGTAGATTTAAAATAATTATCCACGTAACCAATGTGCCGTTATTGGTCAATCTTTTTATTATGCCCCCTTCAAAGAAGAAGGGTATATTGATTTGCAGATGTCGGTCGGTATGTTTGTCTGTCCATATGTCCGTCCGTCTACCAACTGGTTTTAGGATGATAACTCAAGAACTCTTGGGCCTAGGATCCTGAAACTTGATGTGGAGGTTGGTCATGACCAGCAGAGGACCCCTATTGTTTTTATGCCCCGAAAGGGTGGCATATTAAAATCGCACCGTCTGTGCGTCCCCACTTACACATTCGTGTCCAGACTGTAACTTTGTCATGCATGAAAGGATTTTAAAATAACTTGGCACAAATGTCTAGCACATCAAGATGACGTGTCACGTGCAAGACCCATGTCCCTAGCTCAAAGGTCAAGGTCACATTTAGAGTTTGAAGGTAATATGCATATATGCACACATTTGTGTCCGGACTGTAACTTTTTCATGCATTGAAGAAAGGGTGGCATATTAAAATCGCACCGTCTGTGCGTCCCCACTTACACATTCGTGTCCAGACTGTAACTTTGTCATGCATGAAAGGATTTTAAAATCACTTGGCACAAATGTAAAGCACATCAAGATGACGTGTTGCGTACAAGACCCACATCCCTAGCTCAAAGGTCAAGGTCACACTTAGAGATTGAAGGTAATGTATTCCTCTATACATGCATATATGCACACATTCGTGTCTGGACTGTAACTTTGTCATGCATTGAAGGATTTTGAAATAACTTGGCACAAATGTCTAGCACATTAAGACAACTTGTCCCGTGCACTTATTGATCCTTGCATTGATTGATTTAAAAATAACTTGGCACAAATGTCTAGCACATCAAGCCGATGTGTCGCATGGATTTTAAAATTACATACCACAATTATTGAGCACATGGAGAGGACAAAGACTGTGAGACACCTCTTTCGGGGGCATTCGTCACTTGTGAGGGACAGCTCTTGTTCTAGTTCTTAAATTATAGCAAAAGCATTTGGGGGGTCAAGGTCGAGGTCACTGTTACTAAAAATAACTTTTAGAAAAAAAAAAATTCTTCCTGTTTTGAAATGTTTAAGCAAAAAAAATCATTTCTTTGCAGAGGGGGGAGACAAGGTGACTGTTTCTTTTTAATTCTACAATTTCTACAGGCGCCGTTCAAACCTGCGTCTTTTTATGGTTGCCATACTTCTGTGACAAAGCTGTATTGTGGGGGTATAATTCGTCACTCTTGTGACAGTTCTAGTTGTTCTTAAATTAGCTAGATCTAATTGCTGATCCCTTTCCCAGCCTCAAAAGACGTTGTTTCCTGTTTGTCACATATTTCCGCGACCTCGTATATCCATGATTTTCTTAGCTGATGTATAATTATAGTTTTTCTCAATTGTGTATTATTATTGTCAATAGAAGGCCTCATGGTAGATAAGAAATATGTTGCTTTATGTACATGTGCTTAATGAGTTAGCTTGAAGAGATTATTATTATTATTATTACATTTTACACGACATCTAAAGTATTAATTGAAAACTTTGCTGTAGTATTCAGGGATATCGAACAATTAAGTTTGACAACTCTTGACTTAATATATCACTACTTGTGGCCCTTGTTTATACAGATCCTTGCTTTGCCTTTTACTAACAAACTTTTGTTTTAATGGCAAGCACTGAGAAAAGTCGAGCGCGCTGTTCTACTGACTATATATATATTTTTCCGGCACATGTTTTTGAATTTTTCATATATATATATATATATATATATATATATATATATATATATATATACATACATACATACTGTTATTAAAGGCATTCACCAATAGGCAAATCCTTTTAAAAAACAACATCTTAGCCACTAGGCCAGTTCCAACCAAACTTCACAGATTGTCCCTTGGATGGTCTTTCACCAAAATTGCTCACAGAGATGTGCTCCAATACAAAATTATTATCCCCTGCCAAAGGCGGAGGGATATCGTTTTGGTGTTGTCCGTCAGGCAAGAGTCATAACTCTAGAACCAATGGATAGAATTTCATTAAACTTGAAATAAGTGTACAATACAGGGGCCTAGCGAGGGGGAAACTAGGGCAACAAAGTCGCCTTTCACTCCTAAACTTCGCCCATTTCTTTGACAAAAGCAAAATTAACTTCGCCGGAAAATATCTCAATAAACAACGAAGCGAATATACAAAGTGTCAGACATTTCCCTGAACATTAACGTCCCCTCAATCAATTTGCAACTGACAAAAAGGTTGCCTGAAGGCAGGTTTCACAATATGACACGAGTGATAATCATGGTGAAGGCATAAACAGGAGATTAAAGCTGATAAATTATTGGCATGACAGCGTCGAAATTAGGTACACTTTTTGTATAACGGTCGTATTTCCAGCCAACAAAAATGAGGTTTTGTACCTCAGACTTTCCGGTTAAACTTTGAAGGGTGGATTTGATTATCCATCTGTTATTGTGTGATTATCCATCTGTTATTTTTCACAAAATACTTTACCAATAGAGGGATTTTAAGTTTTGTTTTGGTGTACATTTTTTAATACAATGCTGACTACCGGTAGATTTTTTTGTCATCTAACTTACAAAGAATGCACACCTAATAATTTTGTTGTTTGTCAGCAATTGATATGACCATAGAACTTGATCATTTATGGGAACAAAGACCTATAACAACAGCTTAATAGGTCTTTGATGGGAATGACAGTGGGGGGGACTAGGGGGATGTAACTGCATGTTATTACTATCCAGTTACATGTATGTTATTACTATCCAGTTACATGTATGTTAAAAAATGATTCGTTCAAGCAATAAAAATGCATGAAAATCAGTCTCTAAACATCTTCTGTGTCTGGATGAAGTCTCACAATAATGGCCAATCTCCCGATTTATCACACAACCATTAAGTTGTTTAAGATGTACTTGCTTTGAAACAAACATACAACAAATATCTTGCTACTTCCTCACTAGGGTAGGAAAGACCAATTACATACTGGCTTTTGACTTTGATAGAGTTTGCAACATAAGTGAGAAGTTTTGTTCGCAATAACTTTCTTGGTGACGTTTTTGAATATACGTTCCCGTTAAGGCATTAACATAACACTTAATTAACATGTCAATATAAGAAACCTAATCTTCATGCAATTTTGTCAGTTTGCATAAATCTGACATTTTTCATTTAATTGTTCAATTATTTGAATTGCTGATGTCAAACAGCTTTCAAAACAACGTACAAACAATTGAGTTAATTGTGTTAATCCATATAATGTCTAAAATCGATTGTCGTCTGTTGGTTAATATACGAAAGAAGGCGGAGCTAATCAGTCGTTATCAAAGGTGCTAATTGATAAACAATCGTAAAATTGAAAATAATAGACCTTGGGGAATTTCTAGGATGGTGTTTGTAACACGGATTAATGAGCGGCCGAATCTGACACGACTGTGTATTTTAATTTCACTTGCTGGCGATCAAAAGACATTTCATGTATACCTGTTTTTCTGATAATCACATGTCATTACTGAAATTAGTACATTCTTTCATGATTTGAAAATTATTAAAACTCGACCTGCACTGATAATTGTGAAAATCGTCGTGAATTTATATTAATTGGGTGATCAACGAATAAGAGGTTTATGATAATTCGGGCATTGTTTTTTGGCATCCGTATTTTAATTATTGACTTACGTGTTGAAATTTTAACTTGCAAATTGTTACGGACGTAATTTTTGTTACTCTTCATAAATATTGGGGGTATTATAAATTGTTAATGTTATTCATTAGTTGAACTTACTTTTTGGGTAATTATACCCCCAAAACGAAGTTTAGGGGGGTATATAGGAGTCACCCGGTGGTTGGTCGGTCGGTCGGTCGGTCGGTCGGTCGGTCGGGCGGGCGGTCTGTTGCATTTTCCTTGTCCGGAGCATAACTTGAAAACTACTTGGAATTCAATACAACTTCATACAATGGTCAAGCACATTGAGAGGAAGTGCAGTGCACAAGAACTATAACTCCATCTTGACTAATTACAGAGTTATTGCCCTTTGTTACTTTTCCTTGTCCGGAGCATAACTTGAAAACTACTATTTGGAATTCAATACAACTTCATACAATGGTCAAGCACATTGAGAGGAAGTGCAGTGCACAAGAACCATAACTCCATCTTGACTAATTACAGAGTTATTGCCCTTTGTTACTTTTCCTTGTCCGGAGCATAACTTGAAAACTACTAGTTGGAATTCAATACAACTTCATACAATGATCAAGCACACTCAGAGGAAGTGCAGTGTACAAGAACTATAACTCTATCTTGAGTATTTACTGAGTTATTGCCCTTTGTTACTTTTACTTGTCCGGAGCATAACTTGAAAACTACTGGTTGGAATTCAATACAACTTCATACAATGGTCAAGCACATTGAGAGGAAGTGCAGTGCACAAGAACTATAACTCCAGCTTGACTAATTACAGAGTTATTGCCCTTTGTTACTTTTCCTTGTCCGGAGCATAACTTGAAAACTACTAGTTGGAATTCAATACAACTTCATACAATGATCAAGCACACTCAGAGGAAGTGCAGTGTACAATAACTATAACTCTATCTTGAATATTTACTGAGTTATTGCCCTTTGTTACTTTTCCTTGTCTGAAGCATAACTTGAAAACTACTGGTTGGAATTCAGTACAACCTCATACAATGGTCAAGTACATTTAGAGGAAGTGCAGTGCACAGGAACCATAACTCCATCTTGACTCATTACAGAGTTATTACCCTTTGTTACTTTTCCTTGTCTGGAGCATAACTTGAAAACTTCTGGTTGGAATTGAATACAACTTCATACAATGGTCAAGCACAGTGAGAGGGAGTGCAGTGCACAGGAACCATAACTCCATCTTGACTAATTACAGTGTTATTGCCCTTTGTTACTTTTCCCTGTCTGGAGCATTTTTCGAAAACTGCAAGTTGGAATTCAATACAACTTCATACAATGGTCAAGCACAATGAGAGGAACTTCTAAGAACAATATCTCTTTTTAGTTTGTTTGCAAGGTATTATGTTACTACGAACTTCTTCAGTTTATAAAGCAATCCTTTTGGGGGTATTAATCACATTTAGTGATAGCTCTAGTTCTTTAATTAAAACTGTTAAAATCGCGAAAGAAACGATGAAAATCACGGACATGCGAGGTTGCGAAAATATGTGACAAATAGGGAACAACATACTTTTAAATTGATGGATCATAGGAAAGGGATGAACAGCTAGCTAATTTAAGAATTATTATGAAATTCAACTGCAAAGCTGCAGGACACAAAAAGAAAAAATTTAATATGATATGCATGCCTAGTGTATATGACTGGAACCCTATGACCCATGGCTCGACCCTTAAAATTCTCACCTTGACACTTGAAAATTTGATTTTGACGCTGGAGAGTCAATGACCCTTGAGTTTGAAAGCCTACTGAACAATCTGTCAAGCAGTTATCAGCAGTGGCAGTTGTGTCCAACTCTAATAAATGAAGATTCAAAAAATATTTTATATTATTTATTATTCTTCTTTCAAAAATTACATGGATGATTTACATAAAAGCAAGAGAGATGTCTTTGAAACATGAATCTAAGCCTTTAGATTTCATTAAAACCCTGGAGCTTGGGGGGCCTTTGCCCCCCTTGTCCCCCCACATGGGCTTTGCCCTTGACTGACAAGGGGCCTTGCGGCCCCCTTGACCGCTCGCAAAATTTTCTTCTTTTCTCACAAAACCCTGTTCACAGCCCTGAGTACTGATTATACCCCCAAAACGAAGTTTAGGGGGGTATATAGGAGTCACCCGGTGGTTGGTCGGTCGGTCGGTCGGTTGGTCGGTCGGTCGGTCGGGCGGTCTGTTGCATTTTCCTTGTCCGGAGCATAACTTGAAAACTACTAGTTGGAATTCAATACAACTTCATACAATGGTCAAGCACATTGAGAGGAAGTGCAGTGCACAAGAACTATAACTCCATCTTGACTAATTACAGAGTTATTGCCCTTTGTTACTTTTCCTTGTCCGGAGCATAACTTGAAAACTACTCGTTGGAATTCAATACAACTTCATTCAATGGTCAAGCACATTGAGAGGAAGTGCAGTGCACAAGAACTATAACTCCATCTTGACTAATTACAGAGTTATTGCCCTTTGTTACTTTTCCTTGTCCGGAGCATAACTTGAAAACTACTAGTTGGAATTCAATACAACTTCATACAATGATCAAGCACACTCAGAGGAAGGGCAGTGTACAAGAACTTTAACTATATCTTGAGTATTTACTGAGTTATTGCCCTTTGTTAGTTTTCCTTGTCCGGAGCATAACTTGAAAACTACTGGTTGGAATTCAATACAACTTCATACAATGGTCAAGCACATTGAGAGGAAGTGCAGTGCACAAGAACTATAACTCCATCTTGACTAATTACAGAGTTATTGCCCTTTGTTACTTTTCCTTGTCCGAAGCATAACTTGAAAACTACTAGTTGGAATTCAGTACAACCTCATACAATGGTCAAGTACATTTAGAGGAAGTGCAGTGCACAGGAACCATAACCCCATCTTGACTCATTACAGAGTTATTACCCTTTGTTACTTTTCCTTGTCCGGAGCATAACTTGAAAACTTCTGGTTGGAATTCAATACAACTTCATACAATGGTCAAGCACAGTGAGAGGGAGTGCAGTGCACAGTAACCATAACTCCATCTTGACTAATTACAGGGTTATTGCCCTTTGTTACTTTTCCCTGTCTGGAGCATTTTTCGAAAACTACAAGTTGGAATTCAATACAACTTCATACAATGGTCAAGCACAATGAGAGGAACTGCTAAGAACAATATCTCTTTTTAGTTTGTTTGCAAGGTATTATGTTACTACGAACTTCTTCAGTTTATAAAGCAATCCTTTTGGGGGTATTAATCACATTTAGTGATAGCTCTAGTTTAATTTAACTTAAAACAGTTTAGTTCTTTATGACTGTAACTTGAAGAAAAAATATCATCTTGGAGATGTGGCCTCAGTTGGTGGTGAAAATTTTAAAATGCTTATGAAACAGACAGACCAATACACCTTCCAGTTGTTTTTTTCTCCAGCTATTTGCTTCATTTGGCAGGGGATTAAATTCACCAGATATGCTTGTTATCTTTATTACAATGTATGAGGGATTGTGCTGATCTGATCAAGCTGATCATGTATCATATCACAGATATTCTCTGTTCTCTTAGGTGAGCCATATAGGGCCATTATGGCCCACTTGTTTCCTGTTCAGACTACATATTTGTTACACATGAAAGGATTTTAAAATAACTTGGCACAAATGATCATTGCATGGAGACAAATTGTGTGCTTAATTGCAGTGTCCACACCTTGAAAGTCAAGGTTACATAACATATGCCACCTCAGAGGCATCCATCACAACAAGTGACAGCTCTTTTTTATCTTTCCAGTTGAAATTGAATACAGCTCCTGTATTCATGCATTTCCCACCAAAAGGAAAACCAAAGAAAGCTGACACAATGGATATCCACAGGTAATTTATGGATAGAGTTATTACAGACTACCATTACCCTGATTGTACATGTATGCAAACAAAACGAACAGGATTTTATCAAGTAAGTACGAAAGGTATATCTACTCTGAAACCACTTGGCCAGTGTTGATGAAACTTTGCAGGGATGTACCTTGCATGAAGCTCTATCAAAGTTGTTCAAAGAATTCCATTCCATGCAGAACTCTGGTTGCTATGGCAACAAATAGGAAAAACTTAAAAAATCTTCTCTGAAACCACAAGGCCTAGAGCTTAGATATTTGGCATGTAGCATTGGCTATTGGACCTCTATCAAGATTGATCAAATTATGACCCCCAGGTCTAAATTGACCCCGCATGGGGGGTCAATTAGTTTTACATAGGCTAATATAGGAAAAACTTTAAAAATCTTCTCTGAAACCACAAGGCCTAGAGCTTTAATATTTGGCATGTTGCATTGACTAGTTGACCTCTACTAAGATTGTACAAATTATGCCCCTGGGATAAAAATTCACATTGCCCGGGGTGTCACTTAGTTTTACATAGGCTTATATAGGAAAAACTTTAAAAATCTTCTTCTCTGAAACCACAAGGCATAGAGCTTAGATATTTGGCATGTAGCATTGCCTAGTAGACCTCTTCAAAGTTTGTTCAAATTATGCCCCTGGGGTCAAAATTGGCCCGGGGGGTCATTGGTTTTACAGAGATGTATATAGGAAAACCTAATTGGTATATAACATTGTCTAGTGATCTTCCACCAGGCAAGTGGACTTGTACCAAGGTGAGCGATATAGGGCCATCTTGGCCCTCTTGTTTGTACTTGTATATACCAGTGAGTTGATATGTCATAGAACTGTTTCACTAATTATTATCATAATAATGTATGTGTGTAGTCAATGACACTGAAAGTAAAATTGCACATGAGAGTAAATATAGCAGTCACACTGACGACATGTACATTGTAACGTTCTAGTTGGAAACAAAATGCTCGTGTCAAAAGCATTCAGTTTTTAATCACATAGTTTGTCGTTTTCCTGTTGTTTTATTGTAATGAAATTCGTTAGTATACGTTTTCTTTATCATTGATTGTATGTTTTTACATCAAAATGTAAAGTAAAAATATATAGTTAGTTAAAGCATGATAACATGGTCTCGCTGTGATGCTATCAAGTTTGGTCAATGAACATTCACAAATTTCCATAATTTCATCATGTATAATACAATGTACATGTTAATGAAATAAACAAATTGTATTATGAGATAAAATTACCCGTTGGTCATGTCTGTCGTTTCATTTTCATGTCCAAATTTTGTTGATTTGAAATTTTTTCCGAGACTCATTAACCCCAACTCTTTCCCGAAAATAAAAGGATAGGAGGAGCCATAGGCTTTGAAAGTAAAACCATGCACAATCGAAAAGTTTCGTGTTCACTGTTGGACTGGCATTACATGTAGACTGGAAATATTGATTTCACAGAAAATAATTTTCAGTTTTGAACAAGTAAAGATTTTGGCAGGCAGGTAAATTTGTCAGAAGCCAAATACGACATAAGTGTTTGAATAGATAACAAGTGCTGCGACTCAAATTATCAATTTGGGAATGACATTTTCTTCTCATTTTGGCAAAACATGGACAGGATGATGTGAAAAAGGCATTTTATGAAAAAAGTATATGTTCATCAATTATGTAGGATGGCGTACTGCACTTTTAATGAAAATTAAGCAGCTAATACAATTTGTTATATCTAAAAGCACTGAATTGTACATAAATGTACAAATATTGTCATATGCATGAAGACAATTCAAACAAGGCTTGAGAATATGTACCCAAAACTGTGCTTTTCAGTTTTATTTAAAAAAAAGTATATCATGACTTCATCAGATACTAGTTCTAGCGTAAAGTTCCGGGAACATAATGCATTTATAATAATTCATGAAATTGCGGCAGCGATTTAGATTATCAGCCAGAGATATCATTGAATCATTCACAAAGAAATGACCCCTGTCCCTGAATCACCGCAGGAATACTATACATGTAAAATTATATACTTTCTCGCATATAAACAAACATCTTGGCGGATTGTAGCTACTTTAGACCGTTTTGGATTTTTGCAACGGGCTGTAAATATTACAAATACACATATCACACGGTAATATAATGGTGTGTTTCATTTTCTTATTTTGGAGTTCAGAAACCTTAGTGTGACCTCGTAAGAAACCTTGAGTCTACGGGTTCAAACTCTGGTTATGAAGATTGGTTTTACGGCACAACCTGTCAACAATTACAATAACACGGATATTTCATACTGAACTTGAATTGGGTACAAGCTACGCTTTTCTGACCTCTCGGGATAAACTGAGGTGTAACCTCACGACTTTGTGTATCACGGCTTTGAGAAGCTATCATTAACCAGGTTTTCCGGTTTTTTCTTCTGTGCGCAACTCCTACATTTCTCAACGGATTTCAACCAAACTTTCACAGAAGTATTGTCATGAAGTGCCTTGGCGCATATTGTCAGGGTTTTGTGATTTGGTCATTTTTAGCTCGTCTGATTTTTGAAAAAAATGACGAGCTATTGTAGTGACTTGATTGTCGTCGTCGTCTTCGTCGTTGTCGTTGTCATCGGCGTTGGTTAAGTTTTTGCGTTTAGGTCACTTACATGGAAACTATCGAAGCTATCACTTTGAAACTTGGAAAGCTTGTTCATCTAATATCCTTCTTCACATTGCGTGCTAAAGATGCTGAGTCTGACCTGTTTTTTTGGGTAAAAAACATGAATTTTGATTGATTTTGGTTGATTTTGAGAATTGGACATAGCTTCTTCATTTTTTGTTAGATTGATTTCAAATTTTTCACAAATAATAAATGGATAATGTACTTCAACATATCAAACGGGGTTTTGAGTTTTACATTTGGGGGGGATATTTTAATATTTTTGGACTTTGTAGTTTTTAGCTAGTCTGATTTTTATTAAGTTTTGCGTTTAGGTCAGTCACTTTGAAAGTTGGAATACCTGTTCACTATCAAATGTACAATAGAATGAAGGAAGAGTTTTACAAGTTACATAACCCTGTCATGTATTTTGACTGGGTTATTGCCCCTTCTTAACTTAGAAAGTTTCACACACACAATATTTTTGTAATAGTGAACATAATGCAACCAAACTTAGTGTATAGGAAGTATTTATGAATATTTTTTAAATTGGATTGTGTTTTGGGGCTGCTGGGGTCAAGGTCACTGTTACTAAAAATAGGAAAACCGTAATATATTCAATATCTTTAGTTACAGTTGACATAATGTAACCAACTTTCGTTTGTAGTAAGTATTTGAGAAGATCTTTAATGGGGTTGTGTTTTGGGGCTCCTGGGGTCATTGTCAAGGTCACTGTAACTAAAAATAGAAAAACAATAATATGTTCAATATCTTTAGTTACAATTGACATAGCGTAACTAAATTATTAAGTGTGTAATATATATAAATGAAGACTTTTATTGGGATTGTGTTTGGGGCTCATGGAGTCAAAGCTCAGGATTTTTTTCTAAAAATAGAAAAATGGGAAAACACAATATCTTTAGTTGCAGTTGAATAATTGTGACCAAACTTATATCTAGTAATTATTATGAAAACCTTTTGTGGGATTGTGTTTCGGGGTCAAGGACACTGTTACTTAAATAAAATGGTAATAAATAAACCGTAAAAGGATAAAATCAGACGAGCCTCAGGCACCCGTAGGCGGTGCTCTTGTTGACCTAATTATGGCCCTTCGTTTTTTTTCACATATGTAATTCTTCTGTGCGCAACTCCTTCTACACTTCTCAAGGGATTTCAACCAAACTTTCACAGAATTATTGTCACCAAGTGCCCTGGCGCATATTGTCGGGGTTTTGTGATTTGATCATTTTTGACAGAATTATGGGCCTTTGTTTTTTTCCACATAATGTAATATATATAGAGAAATACTCTTCTGTGTGCAACTCCTACATTTCTCAAGGGATTTCAACCAAACTTTCACAGAACTATAATTGTGAACTAAAGAAGTTTGAATATATAATGTTATGCCCCTGGTCGTCCGTCCGTCCGTCCGTTCGTTAGCAATTTTGTGTCTCCTTATTTAAGTATATATAAAAGGGAGAATACTCTGTTATTACTGTCTATTTTTAGAATAGAATACCAGTCCTGTATACTTTGGAGTATTCTGTTACAGTAAGATGACAAAATTTCTCATGAGACCAGAGGTTCAAACCCCACACAGAGCAAGTTTTTTTTTTTTTTCTTTCTTTTTTTTTTTTTTTTAATAATTTTTGCCTGAATTATGGCCCTTTGCTTTTTTTCCACATATGTTATATATAGAAAAATACTGTCACGTGCCCACTTCCTCCTACATTTCTCAAGATATTTAAACCAAACTCTCACAGAACTGTTGTCATCATTTGGTTCCCAGTCAGTACATTGAATGATTTCAACAAATGCAACGTCAAAGACATCCAGGCGTTTATGACATTGTGACGTCGTATTCCATATTACACAGAAGCAAACAATTATCCTCTATATTTCCTTGATATCCTTTGAACACCTGTAACGTAATAAAACGTATACGCGGGTTAAGACAGGTTTGGCCTTCCATAGAAGTGACAGTGACCGTATGGAACACGTTTTGTCTGTATGAATTTAAAGGCTATGCCGACAGCTCCTGACTGTTGAAAACTCAGACGTCCGAGGCAAATGCTGACACTTTTAGACGACCTTGAAAATGACCTTGGACACAATTTTACCAGCTTTGAAAATTTTCATTTTACCAACGTTCGCGTACAGGCCCCTGTGGGATAGTGTTTTGAGCGCGTGCAAATATTTTTTTCACAGACATAAAGCAGACATGTCGTACTCAAACCTAGGTATATTGACATCTTATGAGAACGCTTGAAATTGACCTCCCGTTAGCAAAAAAAAAAAAAAAAAAAAAAAAGAAGTCCATGCGCAGGTTAGCAGGCAGGGGGACCCCCGGGGGGACCCCCTTAGAGGGAAAAAAAAAAAAAAATTTTTTTTTTTTAAAAAAAAATCTACTTTGCTGACGTATACAACACGCGCAGTAAACCGAAAGTAGCCAAAACGTGATGTACAGTGTTTACAAAAACGCATGCATGTCTGTCAGTGTGTAACAAAATATGCCGGTGTCCAAAGGTTATACAAGAAAATTCTGTTTTTATGCCAAAGTCTCATGTTTGTCCCATTTTCAACCACTGACACACACTAAATGCAAATGCAGGTGAAATTGACCGAAAACACGGTTTTTTAAAATTTTATATTTTTTTTTTATAATATTATTTAAAAAAAAAAATGCGCGTTAAGTCAGGTTTGGCCTTCCATAGAAGTGACAGTGGCCGAATGGAACACGTTTTGTTCTTTATGAATTTAAAGGCTATGCCGACAGCTCCTGACTGTTGAAAACCCAGGCCCCCGCGGCAAGCTCCTGACTGTTGAAAAAATGCTGACACTTTAGCCGACCTTGAAAATGACCTTGGACACAATTTTACCAGCTTTGAAAATTTTCATTTTACCAACCGTCACACAGGCCCCTGTGGGATAGTGTTTTGAGCGCGAAATATTTTCAAATATTTTTCACAGACATAAAGCAGACATGTCGTATCAAAATGTATATTGACATCTTATGAGAACGCTGAACTCCGTTAGCAAAAAAAAAAAAAAAAAAAAAAAAGTAGTCGCAGGTTAGCAGGCAGGGTGACTCCCCCCCCTGACCTCTGTAGGTGGGCCAATGGAAATTTTACTTTCATGTTACAGCTCAATCTATTTGCTGGCGTTTACAACCCCCCCACTAAACCCAAAAAAAACCAAAAGTGTTTTTTTTTTTTTTAAAAAAAAAACCCTTTTTTTTTTTTTCCCGTAACAAAATATGCCGGTGTCCAAAGGATATGGAAAAAAATACTTACTAACCAGGTTTTCTGAAAACAAAATCCTGGTGATTAGATTGAGGTACGTCGGTGGTGGGCCGGTGTAAACAATTCCTTTTGTGCACAACTCCTCTTACATTTCTCAAGGGATTTCAGCCAAACTCTCATAGAAGTATTGTTATCAAGTGCCCTTGGGCATATTGTCTGGGTTTTGTGTTTGGATCAATTTTGCCTGAATTATGGCCCTTTGCTTTTTTATGCCCCCGAAGGGTGGCATATTAAAATCGCACCGTCCGTCCGTCCATCTGTGCATCCCCACTTACAAATTCGTGTCCGGACTGTAACTCTGTCATGCATTGAAGGATTTTAAAATAACTTTGCACACATGTCTAGCACATCAAGACGACGTGTCATGTGCAAGACCCACGTCCCTAGCTCAAAGGTCAAGGTCATACTTAGAGTTTGAAGGTAATGGATTCCTCTATATATGCATATATGCACACATTCGTGTCCGGACTGTAACTTAATCATGCATTGAAGGATTTTAAAATAACTTGGCGCAAATGTCTAGCACATCAAGACGACGTGTCGCGTGCAAGACCCACGTCCCTAGCTCAAAGGTCAAGGTCATACTTAGAGCTTGAAGGTAATGGATTCCTCTATATATGCATATATGCACACATGCGGGTCCGGACTGTAACTTGAAGGATTTTAAAATAACTTGGCACATATGTCTAGCACATCAAGACGACATGTCGTGTGCAAGACCCATGTCCCTAGCTCAAAGCTCAAGGTCACACTTAGAGTTTGAAGGTAATGGATTCCTCTATATATGCATATATGCACACATTCGTGTCCGGACTGTAACTTTGTCATGCATTGAAGGATTTTAAAATAATTTGGCACAAATGTCCAGCACATCAAGACGACGTGTCGCGTGCAAGACCCACAGCCCTACCGTAAAGGTCAAGGTCACACTTAGAGTTTATAGGTAATGGAATCCTGTATATATGCACACATTTGTGTCCGGACTATAACTTTATCATGCTTTGAAGGATTTTAAAATAACTTGGTACAAATGTCTAGCACATCAAGCGGATGTGTCACATGCAAGACCCAAGTCCCTACCTCAAAGGTCAAGGTCACACTTAGTGTTTAAAGTAATGGAATACTGTATGCATGGTTACTCTGTCATGCATGGAAGGATTTTAAAATTACATAGCACATTTATTGAGCACATGGAGAGGACACAGACTGTGAGGCACCTCTTTCGGGGGCATTAGTCACTTGTGAGGGACAGCTCTTGTTTACACATGTAATATATAGAAGAAGACCTTTGTTTCTTTTTCACATTATGTATATCTACTGACTTTAAAAACACATTTGCGCTTGGCCAGCAGACTGGAAAATGAAAACCTGGTTTTGTGACAATTTCCTGTCACTTGTTTGGTAATAAATTCCCCGGACTCCAATGATCTGTTGCTTCAAAACTTTCTTAACTATATGCCGCTATGCCAATTTTACAGAAAACATTTTATGTCAAATTTAGGTACAAGTATCGTTTTGTTATCATTCATGCAGAGCGTTTTCTGGTTCTGTTACTTTCGAGTATCAGAATATTAGGACATAGCCAACGGACTGGTGATTGGACTGCATAAACTGCCACATGTAGTTACTTTCCGGGTCATGTACAGTAAATGCAAACTGGCTAAGATAGAGATTTAAGATAGCACTTGTTCAGACTTTTTTTTAATCATGAATTCTGGACAATTTCACTAAAAATAGTCGAGTGGTTAAGATCGCCGGTCAGAGTTGTTTTGAGTCACGCTACCAACGTGACTAGTTGAGAAGACAACACTGTCTTTCGGAGGATAAAGTTATTGACTAAATTGTCAATCACTAGAGATTTTATATCTGCTGAAATTTTTTTGCCTTGTCCATACGATCTGCTACATTTACTTTAAATGACGTAAAGAAAGGTATAAATTTAAGCGCATGTACAAACGACGTGAATGTACTAACAACACCCCTTTTTTAAACTGTAATTTTATCACGGATTCTCCAACTTTATGTATCGACAGATGTATCAGTTTTTTGTCAAAAAGAATGGTGTAAAGGTGTAGTTAAACTAATATGAAATGCTGCAGATTAATGGCCACGGCTGTATTTTGGAAGAAGTAAGAATTGTTTTCATTCCAGTTGGAGAGGACAGTGACCACTCTGTAATTGCATAATTTTATAGTCTTTGAGTTGCGTCAGTTTTAAGACAATGTTTCGCTTACTTTGGTTGCTCTGAGTACAGTAGGTAACGGTAAATTGTTTTGATGTAATTCATTCAGTGTTCAGTTTGTTCATCTAAAAAAGTAGAAGTGAGAGAAAAGAGTAATCATTTAGGAACAACAACATGGGTAAAAAGGCCTTCAAGCAAACTACTAGGAAAAGGCTTACTTTCATATTTTAATATTTCAATATCAGTATGTAAAGATTTCAGTTACCTACGTCTGCTAGATACAAAATTACAATGCTATGAATTTGTGCACATCATTGTTAACTCTAAAAGTGACATCACATTCAATAATTATGTGGCAATCATTAGGATCACTAAGGGTTCGTCGTGTGTCGTCCGTTCCTTTAAATGTTCACAAAACTTTAAAAATATTCTTCCAAATAACAGGAAGTCCCAGAGCTTAGATATTTGGCATGTAGCATTGCCTAGTAGTCTTGTTCAAAAATGACTTCGCCCGGTGGTCACTTATTTTTACATAGGCTTATATAGGAATAACTTTAGAAGTTTCCGGTCACTAGGTCAAAGGTCAAGGTCACAGGGGCTCGAGATGGTAAAATCTTGTGGACGCTAAATCTCCAAAACCACTGGTCAGAATTTAATGATACTTCATAGAAGTGATAAGCACCATGCCTAGTTGTGCATGGTCCATGTTTCAGGTCACTAGATCAAAGGTCACAGGGGCTCGAGATAGTAAAATCTTGTGCGCTTTTAATGTCCAAACCTGCTGGTCAAAACTTAATTATACTTCACAGAAGCCTTAAGTTGTGCAGGTCCAATAATCAAAGCATCAAATATTACATAGATTTTAAATACTGTGTCAGTGGGGTGTTAGGGGGGCATTCATCACTTTCAGTGATAGTTCTAGTTACTTTTCCGTGTCCGGAGCATTATTTGAAAACTACTGTTTGGAATTCAATACAACTTCATACAATGGTCAAGTACATTGAGAGGAAGTGCAGTGCTCAGGAACCATAACTCTTTCTTGACTCATTACAGAGTTATTGCCCTTTGTTACTTTTCCTTGTCCGGAGCATTACTTGAAAACTAGTGGTTGGAATTCAATACAACTTCATACAATGGTCAAGCACCATGAGAGAAAGTGCAGTGCATAGGAACCATAACTCTTTCTTGACTCATTACAGAGTTATTGCCCTTTGTTACTTTTCCTTGTCCGGAGCATTACTTGAAAACTACTGGTTTGAATTCAATACAACTTCATACAATGATCTAGCACAATGAGAGGAAGTGCAGTGTACAAGAACCATAACTCTATCTTGAGTAATTACAGAGTTATTGCCCTTTGTTTCTTTTCCTTGTCCAGAGCATAACTTGAAAACTACTGGTTGGAATTCAATACAACTTCATACAATGGTCGAGTACATTCAGAAGAAGTGCAGTGTACAAGAACCATAACTCTATCGTGAGTAATTACAGAGTTATGGCCCTTTGTTACTTTTCCTTGTCCAGAGCATTACTTGAAAACTACTGTTTGGAATTCAATTTCACTTCATACAATGGTCAAGTACATTGAAAGGAAGTGCAGTGCACAGGAACCATAACTCTATCTTGAGCAATTACAGAGTTATTGCCAAGAACAATATCTCTATTTTAGTTTTTTTTTGCAAGGTATTCTGTTACTTCGATACTTCCTCAGTTTATAAAGTGGTCTTTTGGGGGGTATTAATCACATTTAGTGATAGGTCTAGTTTGCATAATTATTCGAATCATTTTCATAACCAGGTTACAATAGCTTCTCTTGTAATTTTCTTAAATCCAATCATGAATTTACATTTCTAATTTGGAAAAATCACTTGCTAGGCAAACAAGTGTTAGCAAATTTTCACTCACCCTACCTCAGTAGTTAGAAGTAAATACGAGTGAACAAGTGAAATTTCAAGGCCAGTCATGACCAGTAGATTTTAGGTCAACAGGTCAAACATTAAGGTCACAGTTACTGTCAACAGAAAAAACTTGTCCTATCAATATCTAGAGAATGCAGTGGCATAGTGTCCTCAAACTTGGTAGGTAGGTTTGTGATGACTAGTAGATGAGCCCTATCGATTTTGAGGTCAACAGGTCAAAGGTAAAGGCGACCTTTAACACAAAAGACTTGTCCCATCAATAACTAGTGAACGCTTTGGCATGATGTCCTCAAAATTGATAGGTTGGATTGTCATGACAAATATATGGCTACTATTGGTTTTGAGGTCAACATGTCAAGGTGATGGTGACTTTTATTGCAAAACAACTCATTGGTTAGTTGGATGCTGTCAGGGGGGCATATATGTTTTACATACATCTCTTGTTCATCCACGCAGTTGGTACTTGTGTGTGAATTAGAACAGCAGATCTGTTAAGCCATTGGGTTAATAAAGGTTAAAGTTCATCTGAGTACACAAAGTACTGTTATATTATGTAGTTGCTTGATATTTCAGGTTAGGCTTTGCTGCAGAACAGGTAGCAAGATGGGTTCAAGAAAGAACAGATATACAGGTAAACTCGGCTAACCAGCTTGCAGCCTTCTGTTGATATCAGTGGTGGAATATTTATCAGTTGTAAATACATGATGTGTGAAGAACAACAGTTACTAAGAATGTAGAAATATTTGTATGAATGCTGAAATACATGTTGGGGGGGGCTTTTAAATAGCATATTGAATTTAAACTTTATCACAAGTAGCATTTCCCACCAGGGAAAGGACTCCAATCTGAGTCAGATGAATTGCATAAAAAACATAAAAACATTACTTTTCTTGGTACGAAACTGCTACAATACAACCCACTATGAGAGAGATAACATGATTACAAATAAGATGTCTGAGTGAAGCATTTGTCCAAATATTAATAGCGTAATTAAGCATATTTGGACGCGTGAATTTCAAAGAGGATGCATTAAAATGCTATCCGATGATTTCTCGGGACGCACGTTTTTGTTTTGTTTTTTTGTGCACGCGTTTGAACCTGAGGTGATTAAATTTTCCTGGTGATTAAATTTTCCTGTAATTGCTACCGAATAAATTACAAGCCAGATTAAATCTATAAACTTTTTGTCACCTACGGCAGCTGAATCGACAGGTAGAAGGCGGAGTCAAAACGCACTTCAATGTCGCTTTACCAATCAACGTTTCCAGTCAAATGATATTGGGCGGGACAAATCCCCTCAACCAGTTATATTGTGAGGTTTTACAATAATTACTGCAAAGGTAGGCGGTCGAAACACCCGATAATTAATTTAACGGGATTAGATCATGCTTTAATTTGTGGTGTTTCTGCTATGAAGTGTTTGCCGATTATCGGCTTATTACAGTTGTTTTTCGGAACTGTCGAGAAACTTATTGCCTAGTTTTTCATTTTTTATGCCCCCGAAGAGTGGCATCTTAAAAAAGCACCGTCCGTCTGACCATCTGTCAGTCTGTCCGTCTGTGTGTCCCCACTTTCACATTTGTGTCCGGACAATAACTGTCATGCATTGAAGGATTTTAAAATAACTTGGCACAAATGTGTAGCACATCAAGATTACGTGTTGCGTGCAAGACCCATGTCCCTACCTTAAAGGTCAAGGTCACACTTAGAGTTTGAAAGTAATGGAATCCTCTATTTATGCACACATTCGTGTCTATACTGTAACTTTGTCATGCATTGAAGGATTTTAAAATAACCTGGCACAAAGTCTAGCACATCAAGATGACATGTCACGTGCAAGACCCATGTCCCTACCTCAAAGGTCAAGGTCACACTTAGAGTTTGAAGGTAATGGATTCCTCTATATATGCATATATGCACACATTCCTGTCCAGACTGTAACTTTGTCATGCATTGAAGGATTTTAAGATAACTTGGCACAAATGTCTAGCACATCAAGAAGACGTGTCGGGTGCAATGTCACACTTAGAGTTTTTAGGTAATGGAATCCTGTATATATGCAAACATTTGTGTCCGGACAGTAACTTTGTCATGCATTGATTGATTTAAAAATAACTTGGCACAAATGTTCAGCACATTAAGCAGATGTTTCGCGTGCAAGACCCATGTCCCTACCTCAAAGGTCAAGGTCACACTTAGAGTTTATAGGTAATGGAATCCTGTATATATGCACACATTTGTGTCTGGACTGTAACTTTGTCATGCAGGGTGAGCTTTTCTAATTGATGATTGTCCGTCGTCCTTCAACATTTTGATTCATATGACATCTCCTCTGAAACCACTAGGCCAATGTTGATAAAACTATGCAGGAATGTTTCTTGCATGAAGCTCTACCAAAATTGTTCAAAGAATTCCATTCCATGCAGAACTCTGGTTGCTATGGCAACAAATAGGAAAAACTTTAAAAATCTTCTCCTTGAAACCACAAGGCCTAGAGCTTAGATATTTGTGTGTAGCATTGTCTAGTGGACCTCTACCAAGATTGTTCAAATTATGACCCCTGGGTCAAAATTGACCCCATGGGGGTGGTCACTTAGTTTTGCATAGGCTTATATAGGAAAACTTTAAAAATCTTCTTCTCTGAAACCACAAGGCCTACTGCTTAGGTATGTGGCATGTAGTCTAGTGGACCTCTACCAAGATTATTCAAATTATGATCCCCGGGTCAAAATTGACCCCGCGCTGGTGGTCACTTAGTTTTGCATAGGCTTTATATAGGAAAAACTTTAAAAATCTTCTTCTCTGAAACCACAAGGCCTAGAGCTTAGATATTTGGCATGTAGCATTGTCTAGTGGACCTCTACCAAGATTGTTCAAATTATGACCCCCAGATCAAAATTGACCCCGCGCGGGTGGGCACTTAGTTTTTGCATAGGAATATATAGGAAAAACTTTAAAAATCTTCTTCTCTGAAACCACAAGGCCTAGAGCTTAGATATTTGGCATGTAGCATTGTCTAGTGGACCTCTACCAAGATTATTATACCCCCAAAACGAAGTTTAGGGGGGTATATAGGAGTCACCCGGTGGTTGGTCGGTCGGTCGGTCGGTCGGTCGGTCGGTCGGTCGGTCTGTTGCATTTTCCTTGTCCGGAGCATAACTTGAAAACTACTAGTTGGAATTCAATACAACTTCATACAATGGTCAAGCACATTGAGAGGAAGTGCAGTGCACAAGAACTATAACTCCATCTTGACTAATTACAGAGTTATTGCCCTTTGTTACTTTTCCTTGTCCGGAGCATAACTTGAAAACTACTAGTTGGAATTGAATACAACTTCATACAATGGTCAAGCACATTGAGAGGAAGTGCAGTGCACAAGAACCATAACTCCATCTTGACTAATTACAGAGTTATTGCCCTTTGTTACTTTTCCTTGTCCGGAGCATAACTTGAAATCTACTAGTTGAAATTCAATACAACTTCATACAATGATCAAGCACACTCAGAGGAAGTGCAGTGTACAAGAACTATAACTCTATCTTGAGTATTTACTGAGTTATTGCCCTTTGTTAGTTTTCCTTGTCCGAAGCATAACTTGAAAACTACTAGTTGGAATTCAGTACAACCTCATACAATGGTCAAGTACATTTAGAGGAAGTGCAGTGCACAGGAACCATAACTCCATCTTGACTCATTACAGAGTTATTACCCTTTGTTACTTTTCCTTGTCCGGAGCATAACTTGAAAACTTCTGGTTGGAATTCAATACAACTTCATACAATGATCAAGCACAGTGAGAGGGAGTGCAGTGCACAGGAACCATAACTCTATCTAGACTAATTACAGGGTTATTGCCCTTTGTTACTTTTCCCTGTCTGGAGCATTTTTCGAAAACTACAAGTTGGAATTCAATACAACTTCATCCAATGGTCAAGCACAATGAGAGGAACTGCCAAGAACAATATCTCTTTTTAGTTTGTTTGCAAGGTATTATGTTACTACGAACTTCTTCAGTTTATAAAGCAATCCTTTTGGGGGTATTAATCACATTTAGTGATAGCTCTAGTTCAAATTATGATCCCCGGGTCAGAATTGACCCCGCCTGGTGGTCACTTAGTTTTACATAGGCTTATATAGGAAAAACTTTAAAAATCTTCTTCTCTGAAACCACAAGGCTTAGAGCTGAGATATTTGACATGTAGCATTGCCTAGTAGATCTCTTCAAAGTTTGTTCAAATTATGCCCCTCGGGTCAAAATTGACCTTGCCGGGGGGGGGGATCACTTGTTTTACAAAGACGTATATAGGAAAACCTATTGTATATAACATTATCTAGTGATCTTCCACCAGGCAAGTGGACTTGTACCAAGGTGAGCGATATAGGGCCATCTTGGCCCTCTTGTAAATTAACTTGGCACAAATGGAATACTGTATGCATGGTAACTCTGTAATGCATGGAAGGATTTTAAAATTACATAGCACATTTATTGAGCACATGGAGAGGACACAGACTCTTTGGGGGGCATTTGTCACTTGTGAGGGACAGCTCTTTCTGGGGCTACGCCAGGGTGAGCTTTTCTGATCGATGATTGTCCGTCGTCCGTCAATATTTTGATTCAAATGACATCTCCTCTGAAACCTCTAGGCCAATGTTGATAAAACTATGCAGGAATGTTCCTTGCATGAAGCTCCACAGAATTGTTCAAAGAATTCCATTCCATGCAGAACTCTGGTTGCTATGGCAACAAATAGGAAAAACTTTAAAAATCTTCTTCTCTGAAACCACAAGGCCTAGAGCTTAGAAATTTGGCATGTAGCATTGTCTAGTGGACCTCTACCAAGATTGTCCAAATTATGACCCCGGGGTCAAAATTGACCCCGGGGTCAAAATTGACCCCGCGCGGGTGGGCACTTAGTTTTTGCATAGGAATAACGGAAAAACTTTAAAAATCTACTTCTCTGAAACCACAAGGCCTAGAGCTTAGATATTTGGCATGTAGCATTGGCTAGTGGACCTCTACCAAGATTGTTCAAATTATGACCCCCGGGTCAAAATTGACCCCGCGGGGGTGGTCACTTAGTTTTGCATAGGAATATATAGGAAAAACTTTTAAAATCTTCTTCTCTTAAACCACAAGGCCTAGAGCTTAGATATTTGGCATGTAGCATTGGCTAGTGGACCTCTACCAAGATTGTTCAAATTATGAGCCCTGGATCAAAATTGACCCCGCACGGGGGGGTCACTTAGTTTTACATAGGCTTATATAGGAAAGACTTTAAAAATCTTCTTCTCTGAAACCACAAGGCCTAGAGCTTAGATATTTGGCATGTAGCATTGGCTAGTGGACCTCTACCAAGATTGTTCAAATCATGACCCTCGGATCAAAATTGACCCCGCACCGGGGGTCACTTAGTTTTACATAGGCTTATATAGGGAAAACTTTAAAAATCTTTTTCTCTGAAACCACAAGGCCTAGAGCTTAGATATTTGGCATGTAGCATTGCCTAGTAGACCTCTTCAAAGTTTGTTCAAATTATGCCCCTGGGGTCAAAATTGACCTTGCCCGGGGGGGGGGGAGATCATTTGTTTTACAAAGGCGTATATAGGAAAACTTTTTTGGTATATAACATTATCTAGTGATCTTCCACCAGGCAAGTGGACTTGTACCAAGGTGAGCGATATAGGGCCATCTTGGCCCTCTTGTTGAAAATATCTTAAGCGGTGTTTGACGGTGTAGTGATGACAAAACCATGAAATTTACTCTCTGTAGTGTAGAACTTTCAGACTCTGGCATGGACTGCTATATTTCGAACACATGAATGACCTTTTTCCAGTACTCGAGTACTCTATCGGAAGAAGGACCGAGTTCTCGAATATCAATTTTGGTATTCCTTGCTATCCCTAATTTTTAAAGAACATGACCCTGAATTGGTCGGTCAGTAGAGAACGGTTTCCAGACGATAACTTAAGAACACCTTGGCCTACAATCCTAAAACTTAGTGTGCAGGTTGGTAATCACCAGTAGATGACCCCTATTAATTTTTAGGTCAGTAGGTCAAAGGTCAAGGTCACAGTGACCCGGAATTGCTAAACAGTTTCTGGATGATAACTCGAGAACACATGGGCCTAGCCTCTTGAAACTTGGTGTGGAGGTTGATCATGACAAGCAGATGACCGCTATTGATTTTGTGGTCAAAGATCAAGGTTACAGTGACAGGAAATAGTAAAACGGTTTCTGGACGATAACTCAAGAACACTGGGGCCTAGCATCTTGAAAATTGGTGTGGATGTTGGTCATGACCAGCAGATGACTCGTATTTATTTTGAGGTCAGTAGGCCAAAGGTCAAGGTCATGGTGACCTGGAATTGTAGAATGGTTTTCGGACAATAATTTGAGAACATGTGGGCATGGCATCTTGAAACTTGATGGTTGTTCATGACAAGCAGATGATCCCTATTGATTTTGAGGTCAGTAGGTTAAAGATCAGAGTGATTATTTTTTCACATTGACCTGTACTTTAAAAACAGGTCCTTGGATAGTTTGACTTTTTCCACATTACTAATTGCATTAAAGGGGGCATACATGTTTTACAAACAGCTCTTGTTCAGAAGTGATCTTTCACACAGGTTTGACTGTACTTGGTTTCAATCACCTTTGATTTTTGTACTGTGGAAATCTTTGACAAGAACATATTTTGTAGGCTCTCTTCAAAAGTCACAGTTAATGTATTATGCAAAAATAATTTCATGCTGATAGGTTCAGAGACTGTTGGAAGACCAGAGCTGGAGACCGGTTTTTACTACCTCCCCTTGCATGATAAAATTAAAAACATTTTTTCAAGAAATTTGGCTGAACTCAGCACAGACATTAGCAGGGTTCCCTCTGGGTCAATTTTAGTTTGCGCCAACAAATTCTCCAATCAGAAAATTTGTGCCTTTAGCTCCAAAGTTGAAGCCAGTAGTCTGTGACCCTTGAGTTTCAAAGCCTACTGAACACCCTGGATGGGAAAGGAGACATACCACTTCTTGTTAAAATATGATAGTAATTACACTCCTTTAGTATCAAACACTGTATCTAGTTGATACCAAATTCTTTTCAAATATTTTAAGGAACAGTTACAAAACTCAAAAGTGAAAAATAATAGTCCTTGATAATATATTGATCAATTTCAAAATGAATGAAATTTGAAACAGATTGTGTATTTTGCACATGACATCACTGTAAAACAGCATGAAACAACAAGTGAGTAGTTTCTACTGTAGTGGGTGGGGCAACATCAATTAACATCAAAGATGGCTTGGACCAATAGAGCTGACCATGTTATTGGAGCCTTGATCTATAGATGAATGTATCTCAAGACATTACACGCAGAGCATACTTTTCCATGGTAAAAAATGATTTAACCAATTGCAGACCATACATTTTGTTATTAACCAAGGTAAACAAGGTGATAAATATGCTTGTTATTTAAATAACATGAAAAAATAATTTTAAAAAGTTAAAAATTTGTCCATATTTTCTTTTTAAGATCCGAATTTTCCGACCACCAAACTACTCTGGAACACTAGCCCTTGCGTTGCTGTTTTCACTTGTTGGAGGGTTGCTGTACCTTAAAAGAAACAACTTGGAATTCTTCTACAACAAAACATTCTGGGGCATTGCAGCTTTGGTATAACATTAACTTGTTTCAAGAACAGTAAATACTGTATTAGTTGTTAGAGATATATTGTAAAACTTTAAGAAACCAGCGATTATATATTGTAGCTCAATTACAATGGGAGTTATATAGAGGACTAACTTCTCTGCTGTTTTTCCAGTATGTCAGTTGAAATTTTATGTTCAAAGCATAGCATGAAAACTATTGATTAAGTTTTAGCTCGCCTGGCACAGAGTACCAAGTGAGCTTTTGGATTCCCCTTTGTCTGTCTTCGTCATTGTCCGTCATTAAGTTTTTGTTTCAAACACTCCACACCTCACATTTCGCCCATGTTGGGGGCTGGCCAGATATTCAAAATAAAAACTTCTAGTTTTCTGAAACCAGCTATCAAAATTAAATGCAATTGACTCAAATAATTTAATGATCACTCTTTCTAATATCCACCCCTCTACACCACTTCCGCCATCCCACAACATGGGGGATGGTAGGAATGTCATTGATTAAAATTTTTGTATCGATATATCAATTTAGAAATATCGACGATACAACCATATATCGATACACGGGCGTAAAAAGTCACTTCCTATATATTCTACCAAATCTCTGGACTATATTTGTACTAAACATATGGTTCTGGTCTATAATATATATCAACACTTGCAGTGATGAAATGTTTTTGCCTATTAGACCACATTTCATTAAATCACCATTCATGAGAAAAACACGGAACTCTGGGTAGAGTGATTGTTCATATTCCGGTTCAGTTTTGATGAAATCTTCAAACGTGAAACTGTAGATCATGGCACAGTAAAACATTATTCGATATACTATTTTTCAAAACGGCAATTAATATCGAATCGAAAGTGTTTGATCGTTGATATATCGATATCGTTTGAATCGATTACATCCCTAGGGGATGGGGGCCAGATATTTAAAAATGCTTCTTTTTTTCTCAAAAGACTTTTCTGAATTTTATTATGTTTGGCACAAGTATTAATCAATTTTGTGTTTCTAACACATACTGAAAATTTTCAGAATGGATTTTTTTTTATAGAAATGGGGCCCTTAAAGGGTGTCGTGATATTCTAGAAACTTAACAATTTTTATATGCTCGAAAGGACGTATTGTATTGGAACACCCGCGGAGGGCAGGCTGGTGGCTTCCATACTTTGTCCGCTCTCTTAAGTCCAACAGTTTTCTCTGATCTTCACCAAACTTGCTGAACATGTTTGTGGGCATAATGTCTCGGCCAAGGTCAATAACCAGTCAAATCAACTCAGGCACTTTTGGATTAATGCCCTTGAATTATGCAGGCGGGCTGCTTCCACACTTTGTCCGCTCTCTAAGCAGGCATGGGGTAATTGAATAAAGTAATTGTAATTGACTGTAATTAATTACAAAAGTTGCTGTAATTGAATGTAATTTGTAATTGGGGTATTTTTCAATTACATGTAATTGTAATTTAATTAATCACATCATCAAAAACATGTAATTTCAATTACATTTCAATAACTTTGGTCAAATTTTGAATATAAATACCAGTAAAATAAAGTACACCAGTAGAAATAATGCACTCTGCTGAAAACTTATTTGAAATTGTACACAAAGAAAGAAAGAAAGAAAGAAAGAAATAAACAAAAAAGGTAAATCAAATAAATATACATTTATCCTTAGTGAAGAAATGTCATAAAATATTCATTCTAACACTATTGGAAATTTGTCCTATATACATAAAGAAGGATTTGAGCTTGATAAAACTATTAAGTGTATCATGCTAGGCGTCTGGAACTATTTTTGACTGCTGAAATTCCCTCCTGTGTAATTTTCACACAGCATCTACGAGTGTGTATGTGCTAATACGTTTGGATTGGTATTGTTGTGAATTAATTCACGTGATGTAAAAGAAATCGTAGTAAAATTTTTCTACACTTCGGTATCGCCAGCAATTCGGAAACAACAAAAATAAGACGAACAGCGTTTTATTTGAGGAGTAAAAAAGAACAGCCAAAATTTCACGAAATGCAAGGAATGCGCGGAAAACTACAAGTTTCAAGACAGCGACTTCATGAAATCGCAGCAAATAGTACCCCATCAAACATGTTTTTTTAGATTAACGTGTAAGAATAGAAATAGATTTTATTTTTGAGTGATTTACCGGTTATTATATCACTGTGTGTTGTGTAGATGCTTCGTAATTAATCACTCAGGCCTTCGGCCTTCGTGATTAGATTACTACACATTTACACTCCCCACAGTGATATACTAACTAGTATATCACTCAAAAGTGAAATCTATTTCCTAAACATATAAATAACCCCATTTCTTAAGTGTTTAATAATTTTGATTATAGTGTTGTTGTCAACATGTCATAGAGTGTCAGGTGGATTTACTGATTAATCCATGCCCTCTGGTCCCTGTCGTCAGGTGGTCACTGTTAACATGCCCCCTGGTCACATAACTGACCATGATAATAAAGGTGACAATTAACTACTGTCAAAATCCTGTGAAAAATAAATCAGTGCTTAATAAGTATTTAACAGCTATGTGGTTCAGAAAATCTTAAAATTAAAGCTTCACTGTTTGGCTAGACAGTTAGTAGGTAGAAGATAAGGAAATGTCATTTTGAAAGCGTTTTGAAGTTCCCGGTTTTGGAAACTTTATTTATCAATCTACCGATACTGCACATGTTCATAACTGAACATTGTGACTGTTGGTGGTGGAGGCAACTTGCATAGATCAAGGGTACATAGCACTCAACATTTAAATAAAAGAGTTACACTATTTACAAAGCAAATTGTATGTGAACCATGGTGAACTTTGTGAACTAAACTATTGAATTCTGTGTGATGTTGGCTGAGAAAGGTCCTCCCAACATTTCCCCATAAAATGACTCTTGTACCTTCAGCGCTTGTTGTTTAGCCACAGTCCTCTGCATCATTATGCCCCCTTCAAAGAAGAGGGGTATATTGATTTGCAGATGTCAGTCAGTCGGTCGGTATGTCTGTCCGTCCGTCTGTCTACCAACTGGTTTTCCGATGATAACTCTAGAACGCTTGGGTCTAGGATCCTGAAACTTGATGTGGAGGTTGGTGATGACCAGCAGAGGACCCCTATTGTTATACCCCCGAAACAAAGTTTAGGGGGGTATATAGGAGTCACCCGGTGGTTGGTCGGTCGGTCGGGCGGTCAGTCGGGCGGTCTGTTGCATTTTCCTTGTCCAGGGTAAAACTGGTTGGAATTCAATACAACTTCATACAATGGTTAAGCACATTGAGAGGAAGTGCAGTGCACAAGAACTATAACTCCATCTTGACTCATTACAGAGTTATTGCCCTTTGTTACTTTTCCTTGTCCGGAGCATAACTTGAAAACTACTGATTGGAATCCAAAACAATTTCATACAATGATCAAGCACAATCAGAGGAAGTGCAGTGTACAAGAACCATAATTCTATCTTGAGTATTTACAGAGTTATTGCCCTTTGTTACTTTTCCTTGTCCGGAGCATAACTTGAAAACTACTGGCTGGAATTCAATACAACCTTATACAATGGTCAAGTACATTGAGAGGAAGTGCAGTGCATAGGAACCATAACTCTATCTTGACTCATTACAGAGTTATTGCCCTTTGTTACTTTTCCTTGTCCAAAGCATAGTTCAAAAACTACCAGTTGGAATTCAATAAAACTTCATACAATGGTCAAGCACAATGAGAGGAAGTGCAGTGCTCAGAAACCATAACTCCATCTTGACTAATTACAGAGTTATTGCCCTTTGTTACTTTTCCTTGTCCGGAGCATTAGTCGAAAACTACTGGTTGGAATTCAATACACCTTCATACAATGGTCAAGCACATTGAGATGAAGTCTAGTGTACAAGAACCATAACTCTATCTTGACAAATTACAGAGTTATTGCCAAGAACAATATCTCTTTTCAGTTTGTTTGCAAGGTATTCTGTTACTACAAACTTCCTCAGTTTATAAAGCAGTCTTTCGGGGGTATTAATCACATTTAGTGATAGCTCTAGTTTTTTTAGGTTAGTATGTCAAGGTCAAGGTCACAGTGACCTGGAATAGTAAAACGGTTTCCGGATGATAACTTGAAAATGTTTGGACCTAGCATCTTCAAACTTGATGTGGAGGTTTGTCATGACCAGCAGATGACCCCTATTGATTTTGAGGTCAGTAGGTCAAACTTCAAGGTCACGGTGACCTGAAACTGTAAAACAGTTTCCGAACGATAACTCGAGAATGCTTGGTCCTAACATCTTCAAACTTGATGTGGAGGATGGTCATAACTGGTAGAGGACCCCTAACGGTTTTGAGAATAGAAGGTCAAAGGTCAAGGTCACAGTGACCCTGAATTGTAGAATGGTTTCTGCTCAATAACTTAAGTTAGGACTGACCAATTGCAATGAAATTTGGTTTGTATGTAGTTTGCGGGGAGAGGAAGCTTGGGTTGCATTTGGGGTTACAAGGATCAAGGTCAAGGTCACTGTAACTAAAAATAGAAATAATAATAATAAAAATAACTTTATTTTACGAAGGTTACATAAAAGGTACATTATGAATCATAATAATTCAAAACATAACTTATTTTCATATGGCCTTCAGAACAAAAAAAGAAAAGAGAAAAGGAAACATAACATACATACATTTAAACCACACATACACCACAAATCATACACACTAAATTAATTAAACTAATATTAATAACATATTAGATATGTTTATATAATAAACGTCATTCTCTCTACGACAGACACTCAAATGCAAATAATATTATGAATTATATAATTAATCTAATGTCATTACTTAGATACTAAAATAACCAGTGCAAAGTTTTATATGTAAGTAATTTCTACGTTTTGTTATAAAGATAATTTTTGTAATTTCGTTTAAAAGACTGTATTTTTAATAATCTCAATTCCATTGGAATATCATTCCATACTTTAAAACTATAATAGGAAAATGAGTCTTTGTATAAATTAGTCCTAGGTTTCGTTTGTAGTACAAGATCTTTGCGAGATGTAGAACGCAGACTATATGAACACTCTAGATGTAACATTTTCAGCCCAAATATCCTGGAAATTTGTCAGAAAGGTTGTTTCTATGATTTCTAGCTCAAGTTCGAATATGGGTCATCTGGGGTCAAAAACTAGGTCACACAGCCTGAATATGGAAAAACCTTGTTAACACTCTAGAGGTAACATTTTCAGCCCAAATATCCTGGGAATATGTCAGAAAGGTTGTTTCGATGATTTCTAGCCCAAGTTCGAATATGGGTCATGTGGGGTCAAAGACTAGGTCACACAGCCCGAATATAGAAAAACCTTGTTTAACACTCTAGAGGTAACATTTTCATCCCAAATATCCTGGAAATTTGTCAGAAAGGTTGTTAAGATGATTTCTAGCTCAAGTTCGAATATGGGTCATCTGGGGTCAAAAACTAGGTCACACAGCCTGAATATGGAAAAACCTTGTTAACACTCTAAGAGGTAACATTTTCAGGCCAAATATCCTGGAAATAAGTCAGAAAGGTTGTATCGATGATTTCTAGCCCAAGTTCGAATATGGGTCATCTGGGGTCAAAAACAAGGTCATAGAGCCCAAATATGGAAAAACCTTGTTAACACTCTAGATGTTACATTTTCAGCCCAAATATCCTGGAAATTTGTCAGAAAGGTTATTTCGATGATTTCTAGCTCAAGTTCGAATATGGGTCATCTGGGGTCAAAAACTAGGTCACAGAGCCCAAATATGGAAAAACCTTGTTAACACTCTAGAGGTAACATTTTCAGCCCAAATATCCTGGAAATTTGTATGATTTCTAGCTCAAGTTCGAATATGGGTCATCTGGGGTCAAAAACTAGGTCACAGAGCCCAAATATGGAAAAACCTTGTTAACACTCTAGAGGTAACATTTTCAGCCCAAATATCCTGGAAATTTGTCAGAAAGGTTGTTTTGATGATTTCTAGCAACTTTGTTAAAAGCAGCTGTACTCGGGTGAGCAATAAAGGGCCATCATGGCCCTCTTGTTTATTTTATTTTTGGACTGGGGGGAGGGGGCAGGGAGGAAAGCAAGGTCACTGTTACTAAAAAAAATTTTTTTTTATTATAAAATTGTTTTATGCAAAAAAATAATTTTTTTAGGTCAAGGTCACTACTAAAAATAAATGTTTTTTCAAATTTTGGTTTTTTCAGTTTTAGATTGTTTTCAGCAAAAATAAATATTTTAGGGGTCAAGGTCACTGTTACTCAAAAAAAATCTTTTTCAAATTTTTTTTTTTTAGTTCTAAATTGTTTTCAGCAAAAAAAAGTTTTTAAGGGTCAAGGTTACTGTTACTTAAATAGATATGTTTTTCTTTTTTTTTTTTGATTATAAAATTGTTTTACGCAAAAACTTATTTTTAGGTCAAAGTCACTACTAAAAAGATCAAGGTTACTTTGTAGAAATATTCATGTTTTAGAATGTTTTATTTTCTTTTTTAACTTTTTTTTAATCTACAATTTCTAAAGATGACGTTTTCATGAATTTCACATTGACTTTAACTTTAAAACTGTTCCTTTCATAGTACAACTTTTGCATCAAGGGGGGCATATGTGTTTTACAAACAGCTCTTGTTTCTAACTGTTCTGGTCAGCTTGGTAGTATACACTCCAAACCTGGGACATTCACTGGGATCGGGGAGGTTTTATAATAAGGCTTTTGGTAGTTTTGGATGTTAACTTAAAAGCCAAGTGCGTGAGATTTGTTCGAAGTAAAACGCTGTCATTTCATGTATTACTTTCAGCTTTGAAATAAATTTTAAAAACAAAGTAATTTGTAATTTAATTAATTACATTTGTGGTGTAATTGTAATTTAATTAATTAAATTTAAAAACATGTGTAATGGTAATTGTAATTTAATTACAGACTTTCTTAATGTAATTGTAATTTAATTAATTACATTTTAATATAATTGCGCATGCCTGTTCTAAGTCAAACAGTTTTCATCGATCATCATCTTACAAATTTGGTGAAAATATTTGTGGGCAAATATTTAGGCAAGTTTGATAACCAGCCAAGATTTCAAATCAGCTTATCCCAGTTGAAAAATCAAAATTGCCCAAAGTACCCTTTTCACTCTAAGTCAAATAGTTTCATCCGATCTTCACCATACCTGTAAACCTTTTTGATATCAGGGGGATTTGTAAAAATTAATATTTTTAAATTTAAGCTTTGAGCTAGCTAATATAAAAGCTTGAAATGCGCTTTAAACATCCTTTTTAATCATAGCACTTTTAAATCTATTTCACTTTCTGTTCCCAATATTATCCGTTGAAAATAATGTAAGTTTTAATATGCATAAAGAAATAAAAAAAGATCAAGTAGATCTTCTAATCGAATTCTTAAATTGTAAATACAAAATGAAAATTGATCTGAAATATTGCAGGTATAGTTATATCATCTTTTATTTTCCACTTTCTTTTGTACTTTTGTCCGATCTGTTTACATCCTGTGATTAATTTTATGGACTAGGATTTTCTACTCTGCCTACTTAGTAATAATCCATTATGTAATGACCCCTGATGGGTACAGACACCAATTAACAATTTAATCCCCATCATAAAATGTGTGAAAATATGAGACAAGCAGTAAACAACAGGTGGCACACGGAAGCAGACTGGTATACGATTTAACTGAGATATTTATAAATCAGTCTGTACAAATCGGAAAACCAGTCAATACTTTGTTTACATCCTGGGTTAAAGGTCAATTTGCAATTTGATCATAATTTCTAATTTATGGTAGAATGGCACCTCCCGGCGGGAGATTATTATACCCCCACAAAACGAAGTTGTGGGGGGGGGGGGGTATATAGGAGTGAGCTTGTCAGTTTGTTTGTTTGTTTGTTGGTCGGTCTGTTGGTTTTCATGGTTTCCGGATGAGAACTAACGAACGACTTTACCCTTTTGAATAATTTTTGGTACACACTTGTGGAGACGCCCCCCGGGTTGCATTTGGGGTCACTAGGTCAAGGTCCTGTTACTAAAAATAGAAAAATGGTTTCCGTTCAAAACCAGTGGGGACCAACATAAACCTGTGGTAGCTTGCTTGGAGACGCTGCTTGGGATTGCATTTGGGGTCACTAGGGTCAAGGTCAAGGTCACTGTTACTAAAAATAGAAAAATGGTTTCCGCTCAATAACTCAAGTTAAGAATGACTAATTGCAATCAAACTCAAGTGTGTAGGTAGCTTGTGTAGAGAGGAAGCTTGGGATTGCATTTGGGGTCACTAGGTTCAAGGTCAAGGGCACTGTTACTAAAAATAGAAAAATGATTTCCGCTCAGTAGCTTGAGTTACGAGTGACCAATTGTAGTGAAACTTGGTGTGTAGGTAGCTTGCGTGGAGAGGAAGCTTTGGGTCACAAGGGTCAAGGTCACTAGGGTCAAGGTCACTGTCACAAAAAAATAGATTCTTATTTATTTTTAGTTTTTAGATTGTTTTGAGCAAAAAAAATATTTGGGGTCAAGGTCACTAAGGTCAAGGTCAATGTCACTGTTACTAAAAATATATTTTTATTTAATTTTAGTTTTTAGATTGTTTTCAGCAAATAAATTTTTTCAGGGTCAAAGTCAGTAGGGTCAAGGTCAGTGTTACTAAAATAGATTTTTATTTATTTTTAGTTTTTAGTCTTAAGCAAAAAAAATTTTTTGGGTCAAGGTCACAAGGGTCAAGGTCACTGTTACTAAAAATAGATTTTTATTTATTTTTAGTTTTTAGATTGTATTAATCAAAAAAAAAATGTGGGGTTCAAGGTCACTAGGGTCAAGGTCAAAGTCACTGTTACTAAAGATGTAATTTTTTTTTTAGTTTTTAAATTGTAGCAAAAAAAAAATTTCGGGGTCAAGGTCACAAGGCTCAAGGTCAAGGGCACTGTTACTAAAATAGGGGGGAGTCAAGATGACTGTTTTTTTTAGCTCGACTATTCGAAGAATAAGGAGGCTATTGCACTCGCCCCAGCGTCGGCGTCGGCGTCAGCGTCTGCGTTGGTTAAAGTTTTTAATAAAGTCAAATATCTTGAATACTATCAAAGGTATTGACTTGAAACTCAAACTATATGTTTACCATCAACATCTACACCTGAGCAAACAATCCCAATAACTCTGTTTTGATTTTTGACAGATTTATGCCCCTTTTTAACTTAGAATTTTTGGTTAAAGTTTTTTATAAATTCAAATATCTTGCATATTATCAAAGGTATTGACTTGAAACTCAAAATATATCTTTACCATCAACATCTACACCTAAGCAAACAATCCCCATAACTCTGTTTTGATTTTTGACAGATTTATGCCCCTCTTTAACTTAGAATTTTTGGTTAAAGATTTTTATAAATTCAAATATCTTGTATATTATCAAAGGTATTGACTTGAAACTCAAAATATATCTTTACCATCAACATCTACACATGAGGAAACAATCAGCATAACTTTGTTTTGATTTTTGACAGATTTATGCCCCTTTTTATCTTAGAATTTTTGTTAAGTTTTTTATAAATTCAAATATCTTGCATATTATCAAAGGTATTGACTTGAAACTCAAAATATATCTTTACCATCAACATCTGCACCTGAGGAAACAATCCTCATAACTCCGTTTTGATTTTTGACAGATTTATGCCCCTCTTTAACTTAGAATTTTTGGTTGAAGATTTTTTTTAATTTAAATGTCTTGAATACTGTCAAAGGTATTGACTTAAAACTGTGTCTACCATCAACATCATCATCTGAGCAAACAATCCCCATAACTCTGTTTTTATTTTTGACAGATTTATGCCCCTTTTTAACTTTGATTTTTTTATGGACTTGAAACTGAAAATGTATGTTTACTGTCAACATCTTCCCCAATGTTTTTGATTTTTGACATATTTATGCCCCTTTTAACTTAGAATTTTGTCACAGTTTTTACCAGACTAACATGGAAATACTCGAAATGGCTTTCTTTTGAAATATCATGAATAATTATGCAGCGGTCATGCTTTTTTAATTCAATACATATCAATTTTGAAAAGTTACAAAGTTATTCATGATCAAATTTACAAGGTTATGTATTTCTTTGAAATTATCCCCTCCTTCTCCCTCCAGTTGGCTTACAGAATCCAGAGTAAGGCTTTGAATGTAATGTACATTTACAAAGGTCTTTGAACAAGTTTCATATCTTTGACCTTTATTCTTATAGACAATTACACAATACTCCTGTTCTTAGGCAAAAAACCCATTTTACCAACAACCTTTCGAATAGTCGAGCGTGCTGTCATGTGACAGCTCTTGTTAATTCTACAATTTCTGCAGGCGCCGTTTAAACCTGCTTTGGTGGCATTGCCGCGTCTTCTTGTTGTATAATAACTCAACTCTATTGCCATACCTATGTGACAAAGCTGTATTGTTGGGGTATAATTCGTCACTCTTGTGACAGTTCTAGTTTTTCTCTTTGAAATCCGGTTGTATACCGCAAGATTCGGTAGGGTTCACAGGTATGCTTCACCAAACTTGGTGAAAGTATTTGTGGCCATAATGTCTAGGCTAAGTTCGATAATTAGCAAAATTGTCTAAGGCATTTATGGACTGGCCCTTGAATTGTCGAAAAATGATGAAATTAGCATTCTCAGCTCTATAGTTCAATCGGGTGAATTAGCCTTGTCGGCTCTATAGTTCTAACAGGTTTTGAGATACTGAGTTATGCTTGGTCTTACTGAGTAGATGAACCCTACTGTTTTTTGGGGTCAGTGGATCAAGGTCACAGTGAACTCTTTTTACTTTTTCCTTGATAGCATTTGAAAAGATTTTCACAAAACTTACTCAAAACAGTCCAGTCAGATCAATAGAGCTATACTGGCCCTTTTGGGCCTCTTGTTATGTAGCTTGTTATGCATAATGAACGTGCTGCTTGCAAGATCTGACTCCAAAGGTCCAAGTCATGCTTTGATGTAGCAGATGAAGCATTTATGTGCTTGAAGTTTTTACAATGATAAGCTGATTCTTATTACACAATATTGTGGAATTTACTTATGAAAGCTGAAGGAAATACTCACCAACTCAAGACTGATCATAATTCAAATAGCGACATTATACTGTCTGTATTGCTCCAGTATTAGAAACATCATTTGATAGGGGTACCATTTTAATGAGTCTGATTTTTAAAAGTTTCTTTCTCATATTTTTGTACTTTATTTTTTTCACAGTCTGTGATATTTGCAATGACATCTGGACAGATGTGGAATCATATCCGTAGTCCACCAGTGATGCACAAGAACCCAAGTACAGGAGCTATAGTAAGGGTTTTAGTCTTAAATCTTTTAAGAATCTCATCCACAGTTGAGTTGAAAATATTAACAAAGTTTTAGTTTCTTCCTATTAACATATTTAAAACTCAAACATGATGTTTTAAAGCCCAAGATCAGTAATATATGAAGAAGTTTATGTGGAAATTGACAATGTTGTACTTGAAACATTAAAGGTGAGTTTAATTAAAAATAAACTTTTTTTTAAATTTACATTTGTGTCTCTTAATTTATAAACATTGAAGTATTTTTTTTAAGAAACTCAATTTGCAGCAAAATTTGCAGCAGCTGTAACTCCTTAACAGGTTTTTTTAAATATATTTATTTTGTACAGAATGATATAAACCTTAATTGTGACATTTAACACATCAGTCTGATGTCTAAGGTTTCAGTTTAAAGAATGTAAGATGAAATAATGTATTAAGACCTGGAACTATATTTTTTTACAGCATTATATCCATGGGTCTAGTCAAGGACAGTTTGTTGCAGAAACCTATATGGTTATGTTACTGAGTATCCTTTCAGAACAATTTGGAAACTCCACCTATGGCAAACTTGAATAAATCACTGTTTGTCAACATTTAACAACTTCTCACAGTTGAATTTAACAAAAATCGATTGCTTGACAGAGATAGTCCTTGATGATTTTTATCCTTAAGTGTAGTGGGAGTGGGATATAGATAAGGTCTCCTTCCATCCGTCCTGTCCACTCCATATCTCGATGACATGATCATTTGACTGGAGTTTCATCGCAATCCTTCAAAGAGTTTAGAAGATACTGAGCGGATGGACTCAAATCTTTGCCCTTAAATTGTGACCAGTCCTTAACCTTGAGTTGGTGTGGGTAGATCATGGGTTTTGCATATTAACTTAATGAGGTAAACATTTGACCACATTTCATCAAAATCCTTCAAAGAGTAAAGGATATGTGGAGAGGACTGGAAAATCAAGACTTAAACTTTTGACCTTAAGTTGTGACCTTAAGAAAGGTCAACGCCACATGTTAAGGTCAAACATTTAAGTCTTGATATTCGTGTCTGCTCAATATTTCCTTAACCCCTTGAAAGATTTTGATGAAACTCCGGTCAAGGTCACAACTTAAGGTCATGCTCACTTCATGAAATCTGTTCTCAAAAATTTGAAAAGTGATGGTGAATGACTAACAGGTGTTGTATTGCCCTAGAAACAGATGCTAGCAGTAGAAATTTCCAAAAAGAATAAAATTTCAACTACTTTTTAGCTCACTCTGAGCACTCCGTGCTCAAGGCAAGCTGTTGTGATCGCCTGATGTCCGTCATATGTACATTGTATCTAATAATTAATAATTATCATACCTGTGACCCATTTTTGATAGAAATGAGGGAGATTTTTAAAGCATGCCTGCGTTCAAGCTAATAAAGCCACTAATGGCATTGAAAAGCTGCTTTAAATATCTGTTCTAAATCATAGCATTTTTAAGTCTACTTTCACTTTCTGTTCACAATATAATGTAACTCGGGAAAGAGAAAGTAGGATTTAAAAATATGCACAATCTATTATGGAAAATAACAATACATAGATTTAAAATATTGGCTTGGTAGTCATAATTTCTTATATTGTTTATAGAAAATGAAAATGGATTTAGAAATGACCAGGTAATGATTATATTATCCAATTTTCCAGCCTTGTTTTGTACCTGTGTTTTGTTTGAGCCTGAGAGCCAGTATGTTTACATCCTGTGATTACTTATTTTGATTGAAATACAATTTACAGCTTTGTCTGCTTAGCCACAATCCGTAACAAAATGACCCCTTGATGGGTACAGACACCAATTAACAGCTATAATCCACATCATAAAATGTGCGAAAAACTGACACACTATGAAATTCACTGATAACAGGTGGCACATGGAAGCAGACTGGTATACAAATTATTGGAGATATTGATAAATCAGTCTGCACAATTGGAAAATCAGTCAATAATTTGTTTATACTCTGGGTTAAAGGTCAGTTTGATCATTATTTGTGAAGTTTATATTTATGGTAGAATGGCATCTCCCACCAGGAGATTATTTTTATCTTTGAATTCCGGTAGTATATGCAAGAAACAGTAGGGTTCACAGGTATGTAATTATTTGTCCTCTGACATCGCCATCACCATATGATATTTTGATACATCCATTTGGCATTTTGTGCACTCAATGAATGCATATTATGTGTGATATGTATCTGTTTCACTTTTAAAAAGGATACATGCAATTTACAAAAACAAAACAGAAAATCCTTCTTAAATGCGTTTCCATCCCAGTCAGAATGTGCAAGTTCAGCTTATAAATACTGCTTCAACACTAAAGCTTGTTGTAGGTTTTGTAATGAATCAGTGTTTTGGCTACTCTCAATATATAATTTACATGTATCTGCTTGCCTTTCTCCTGATACAGACTATACATGTTTCAGTATTTTGGAAGTTCTGTTACTGGTCGTAACTGCTGTAGATTTGTGTTGTTCTTGTATATTGACCTTAACTCTGATTAGATGCTGCAATAGTTGGTGGTTTTATCCTAATGAGTGAAGCAAACAGTTTAAAAGGCGATCCAGGGAAAAAGAGAGGTAAAATTACAGATTCATTTAAATGCTTCTCAAATTAATGCACTACAGTTTTCTCGTGTTCAACTGAAATCATTGATGTTCAATCATGTGTTAAAGTTTCTTGAAGAAGAGGTTACAGTACAGATTTCTTATTTAACATACAGAATGATTGCTCTCCGTAGTAGAAGCTTCTATGGCACCCAACTAAAACTATCTTCTTTATTGTATGTAGAAAGAATGTAAACCTACATATATTTGGAAAGGTCTTTTCCAACTCTAAATAAATAAAAGAAAACAAATGATGTCGCTTACAAAAAGAAATATGTCACTAAATGAAATAAAACGTCACACCTATCGTTAATTCTGGAATAGGTTAGTCCCCTATACACGTTGCCTGCTTCAGTGTTGCATCTAGTCTGCGCAGTTGTGCAATTCACATATTTTTCTGACAGATCACATCAAACAAAATTATCAAAGTGCGCGACCAGGCATGCACACCGAGGCACAAATAAATTGTCTGGATTAAAAAGGCATTTCAGTTAACATGGTTCACACAGGCCTTGAAAAGTACTTGAATTTGATGCCAAGTACTTAGAAATTACTTGAATTCTGTGCTGGGAAAAACTTCTTGAAAAGTACTTGAATTTGAAAATAAAACTAGTGAATTTCATTAAAAAGTCATTGAATTGGTATGTTCCGCGTAAAAAACGTCCAAAATAATAGTATCACGCCTTACAATGACAAGAAAACAGTCTGTATCCGTATCAGTCCATCGAACCTGCTGACGTGTGATGTATCAACTACGTACTGGATTCGCTGGGTCTATGACAATACATCGACAGACAACTCATCGACATGACAAATCACCGACATGACAATAGATCGACACGACATCTCATCGAAAATTACATCGACAACTCATCGACAAACTTCGACAATATTCATTATCCAATATAAGCATACATTCATGGCTCGAAGATATTACTATCTTTGTATTTTAAGATTTTTTAGCTCACCTGAGCTGGCTCAGGGTGAGCTATTAGGATCGATGAATGTCCGTCGTCCGTCCAAATTTAGTTCGTTAACACTAGTGGTCACATTTTTTCCTCAATTGTCACGAAACTTGGTCAGGATGTTTGTCCCAGTAATTACTCGGACGAGTTCGAATATGGGTCATCTCAGATGAAAAACTAGGTCACATGACCCAAAAATAGAAAAATCTTGTTAAGGCTCTAGAGGCTACTGTTTCAGTCCAAATATCCTGGCAATTTGTCAGAAAGGTTGTTTGGTTGATTTCTAGCTTAAGTTTTAATATGGGTCACCTGGGGTCAAAAACTAGGTCACACAGCCCAAATATGGAAAACCTTGTTAACACTCTAGAGGTAATATTTTCAGCCCAAATATCCTGGAAATTTGTCAGAAAGGTTGTTAAGATGATTTCTAGCTCAAGTTCGAATATGGGTCATCTGGGGTCAAAAAGTAGGTCACAGAGCCCAAATATGGAAAAACCTTGTTAACACTCTAAATGTTACATTTTCAGCCCAGATATCCTTGAAATTTGTCAGAAAGGTTGTTTTGATGATTTCTAGTTTTAATAATGTGTTGTTTATGGACCGTTACGGTTTTTTACGATAAATTTTAAAGCCTACCTAAGCCTATTGTTAAGGGATTATTTTCTTTTCATGCTAGGTCAACTGCTCACAAACAGTATCACAAACAAACCCACGTGTTCTATTGTGCAAACCAGGTCAACCATTGGACACGTGATATCCCAGTGTGGTCATTGGATTATCCAGCGGGTTAATTTTAATATAATTGTAAACACTGGAACCGTCCATTGAACACCTCATTTGCTAATTTTATTGCAGTATTTTAACACCATAAGATTGATAAATGACATTTGTCTTGTAATCAGTACACATCTTGGATCTCTCTATGGTAAGGCCAGAGTTTTTATATCTCTTGGTTTATACGACTGCCTGTCTTATTTTATTTTTATTATTTCCGCTGTTCCGACTCCACAGACTAGTTAATGAAGTGTCAGAATAGTAGGGATATATAATTGAAAGTAATTATTTTAAAGTGTTTATTTTGTTCGAAAATGACAATTATTGACAGGTGCAGTAGACTGATGTTCAATATGTGCTCTGTTCAATACAGTAGGAAAAGTCCTTCATACTCAATATTTAAGAAAACTTCCCATAAACCAAGCAATATAAAAACTCTGGCCTAAAATTGGCACTTATATAGTTTTAGATAGCGATGATGCAATACATGTTCTTGACCCCTAGTTGAACTTCCATGTTAAAGATTTTGGTACAAAAAATGTAGTTGTAATTTTTACATTCACATCACAAGAAAGTTCATATATAAAATTAAATCAATATTTGATATATACAAAACATATAAGAAGATATCAGATTTATCAATGACAAATGTGCCTATGCATGTTTTTCTTTCATACAAGAATAAGCTCTTGTCCTTCTATCACTTTGGAAAGTACCATTAATTGTTAAAAAATTAAATAGCTCAAAGTGCAGATCATGATCAGACAGCAAAATAATGAATAGCTTACAGTGCAGATCATGATCAGACAACAAAATAATGAATAGCTTACAGTGCAGATCATGATCAGACAGAAAAATAATGAATAGCTTACAGTGCAGATCATGATCAGACAGCAAAATAATGAAAAGCTTACAATGCAGATCATGATCAGACAGTAATGAAAGTGCAGATCATGATCAGACAGCAAAATAATGAAAGTGCAGATCATGATCAGACAGCTAAATAATGAAAGTGCAGATCATGATCAGACAGCTAAATAATGCATAGCAAACAGTGCAGATCATGATCAGACAGCAAAAAATAAAAGCCGACAGTGCAGATCATGACCAGCCAACATACAATGAATAGCTTACAGTGCAGATCATGATCAGACAGCAAAAAAATGAATAGCCAACAGTGCAGATCATGATCAGACAGCAAAATAATGAGGCCTAGAGCTTAGATATTCAGCATGTAGCAATAATTGACTCTCTACCAAGATTGTTCAAATCATGACCTCAGGGTCAAAATTAACCCTGCCTGCAGGGGGGGGGGGAGGTCTTTTGATTTTACATAGGCTTATTAAGAGGATATCATGAGCCAAAGGTAAAAATTGATCCTTTCTGCTATTAATAACCTTTTATTTTTGCCAATGGTAGACAGGTGAGCGATACAGGGCCATCATGGCCCTCTTGTTTCATGTTCTCATCTTATGATTCACATCCTATATTGAATGCTACGCCTTTAAGAACATCACAGGCAGAAGTTTCTTTCCTCGTTGTGATGCTACAAATTCAATTTCCGAAATGTAAGTGCATTGGGTATAATCATTGCTTATAATTTATACAGAGGTAAAAGAAGTTGTTATAACTGTTCTTTTCAACAAAAAGATTTGGCTTACAACATGATTTTTGAGAGAACATATCACTATAACTTGAATAAATTACCTTATTTATAGTCGACGCCAATAGTATCACCTATATAGCTGCAAGTATATTTTACTTAACCATTAAAGTAGTGCGACAATAGACCGATGCGACATTTCAATGAGTTGTCTTTCGTTGAGTTGTCGTGTCGATCTATTGTCGTGTTGGTGATTTGTCATGTCAATGAGTTGTCTGTCGATGTATTGTCGTATACCGGATTCGCTTGCTTCTGGAATAACTTTACCAAAAGTCATGCATGGTCATGGAAAATTTGTGAAAATGAGCCGAAATAAGTGCATTTTCTCAACGACATTGCTCACGAATGATAGTTATAAAGCATGGATAAAGGATTTTAAGGGGAACAAACACAAGTGTACTTGCGTTGTGTTTGATAAACTTATAGACATAGCACATTTTGGGCGAAAGTGCGTTGAAGAGTCATCAACGAGAAGAAAAGCATTTATAAACAAACTCCGACAAATAAACGTTCCAATGAGTCAGTACAGTCGTTCTTAGTGACAAAAAAATCCAGATTTGAATAACAAGTGAATATTGTGATTATCAACATGTATTTTGCTTGATATTAATTTGAATAACCAAGATACATACTATACATTGTTTTCAAAATATGATTTAAGGTGACATTTGACTATATATCCCGACATGAAGTCGAATTTTGCGCATCATTTAAGTCCTTGAAAAGTACTTGAATTTTTTCTTGGAACTTCTGTATGAACCATGTTTAAATTGAAGTAATCATCACATTGTAAAAATGTGCCATTGCTATTGCAGTGTTTATGAGTTTTGATAGATGATTATACCCCTTGCCAGAACAGTAATGGTGATAAAACTTTATTTTATGTTTTCCAGTGAATTATAGTTTTCTCAGTGAAATAAAAGTGATAATCCAGAGTTTTGAAATGATGGATTGCTGTTTTTAGCTTGACTTTTTCAAGAAAAGGGGAGGGAGCTATCCTACTTGCCTCGACGTCTGCGTTGGCGTTGGTGTCACACCTTGGTTAAGTTTTTGGTACCACCCCACTTTAGACCATTAGAGGTATTGCTTTGAAACTTACCATACTTGTTTACCATTCTAACCTCCATCAATTGACAAGAGTACATTACTCTGCTAAGGTTTTTGTCAGAATTATGGCCCTTTCTCGACTTAGAAAGTGCATTGAGCTTGGTTAAGTTTTTCGTACCATCCCACTTTATTTCAAAACCATTGCAGACATGGGCTTGAGATGGTAAAATCTTGTGCGCTTTTAATCTCCAAAACCCCTGGTCAGAATTTAATTATACTCCACAAAAGCCTCAAGTTGTGCAGGTCCAATAATTAAAGCATCAAATATGACATAAATTTTATATACTGTGTCAGTGGGGTGTTAGAGGGGTATTCATCACCTTCAGTGATAGTTCTAGTTTCTTTTTGTAGTCACAGTAAATAATCTAGCAGTGCATCTCGTGTCCCTGATGCACAGAAAATGCAGAGGACACAAATATTTGAAACATATGGGTCCTCTTAGACAGCAAGACTTGGGTATATTTTTGCAGCAGTAAGTGTATATAGTTCACAAACTAAGTGTTTCTGTGAGTATGTAGAAGAATTTTTAGTTGAAATGGATTAACTGCAAATTAATTATTTGCTGATCAATTTTGTTTTTAAAAGCACCCACAGAAAATCAGGGATAATAACAGGACTATGTATTAAGAACTATTGTTATAAACAAAGTTTAAACAGTAGTGTAATCGAGAAAATTAACTATGCCATTTAAAGGGACTTACCCTATTATAGGCTATAACTAAATAACCTCCAAAACATAAATAATAGAATCTTTGGAAGTATTATAACTTAACCTTAAAGTTTCAGCTATGCGAATCCAGGCATTATCGATAAAATCAGCGGTTTAAAATATGCTGCAGTACCGTAAACCATTCAATAATCTATGTAGAGTTGTTGTTGTACAGTTAATGGGTGGATGCGATATATTACAGAAGGAATCTTTATTGATCAATTGTGGTAAAATGAGGCATTTTTTGCCATAGCTTCTTCTTATTTATCACTTTACGTTCATTGAACACATAATCTATGTTTCGAGAATATAATCTGCTACATGTAGGGAGTGCCTCTTAAGTATGGTTCAGTTCTTTGGTACTTTAATGTGTGACAAATTATCTAACTTTCCTTAAAAGCTAGCGTACTAATTAATTTGGTTTTGAAAATAAGGACTCAAATTTACTTAACATTGTTTTCGAATCAGACAAACTCATTTGTAATATGTTTTCCTCACTATTTATCAGTCAATTAGAGGTCGGAAATTGAAGTGAAACAAGTTTTTTGTTTCTTTTCATCTTGTGCATGCATGTCATCCCACAATTTGAGACAAACAAACTGATAACAAAATTCATAGCTGGAGAGGAATATTTATTAGTGCCCTCATTCATTAAAGCATATGTGAATATTAATCTGTTATTGTTTCCAATTAGGGTGTAATAATCCAAACAAATCATCATTCATTTGATATTTTCTTTCATTTAGAGAGTGAAAAGACCTTTCCAAAAATGTATAGGTTTATATACTTTCCTAGCACAGTAAAAAAGATAAAAATGTTTAAAGATTTAAGTGAATGAAACTCTAGCTATTGCTATAATCAGATTTCCTTATCTGTCAAAAGAAGAGTTTTATCTTTGTGTATGTACTGAATGCTAATTGATGGTTATTACAGTTTGTGCCCTGGTAGGTCTTGGCTGTGTTGCAGTATTCTTCAGTCTACTGTTGTCAATATTTAGGTCAAAATATCAAGGTTATCCTTACAGGTAAGTTCACCTTAAATAATCCACTTAGAAATAGTGAAATGCAAGCGCAGAATGTTAAAAGAATTAGTAATTCTGTAAAGAAGCCAGGTTCCCTAAGAGTTACTTATATCTGTAAGCTTGAACTATCAAATCAGAAAAGTTGGTACACCACCACCTTTGTGGGCATACTGGCATTTACATAGTTGACAAAAAAAAAAAAAAAAAAAGATTCCAGCACAACTTGATAGCTGCTAAAATCATCTTTAAACAGCTATATTAACTTAAAGGTAACTTGTCCAAAACAAAATGGACACCAGTAAAAAAAATGATGCTATTACTAAAATGTTGTCTGGTGGTCTTTTGACATAATACACAACCAAATTACTGTAAATTACCAAATTCATGTAAATAGAACAATAAATTGGTGAATTATTATGAAGGAGGGATACATTTTGAAACATATTCTTGCTAGTTGACAAACAAAGACTCTGCGACAGATTCAGTGGAAATAAAGAAACCAAAACATAGTAAACACCATTATCAACAAAATCTTTTTAGGATCGTTGAATGTCCGTCGTTTGTCCGTCTGTCTGTTCACAATAAGTTTGTATTAGGGATGGGTATCGCCAAGAAAATTCATATCGCGATATATTGCAATATATTGTAATTATTCAATAATGAAAAAGAAGAAATTGTGAAACATCAAATTTCAATTAATTATACCCCCAAAACGAAGTTTAGGGGGGTATATAGGAGTCACCCGGTGGTTGGTCGGTCGGTCGGGCGGTCGGTCTGTTGCATTTTCCTTGTCCGGAGCATAACTTGAAAACTACTCATTGGAATTCAATACAACTTCATACAATGGTCAAACACATTGAGAGGAAGTGCAGTGCACAAGAACCATAACTCCATCTTGAATAATTACAGAGTTATTGCCCTTTGTTACTTTTCCTTGTCCGGAGCATAACTTGAAAACTACTAGTTGGAATTCAATACAACTTCATACAATGGTCAAGCACATTGAGAGGAAGTGCAGTGCACAAGAACCATAACTCCATCTTGACTAATTACAGAGTTATTGCCCTTTGTTGCTATTCCTTGTCGGGAGCATAACTTGAAAACTACTGGTTGGAATTCAATACAATTTCATATAATGATGAAGCACAATGAGAGGAAGTGCAGTGTACAAGAACCATAACTATATCTAGAGTATTTACAGAGTTATTGCCCTTTGTTACTTTTTCTTGTCCGGAGCATTACTTGAAAACTATTGGATGGAATTCAATACAACCTCATACAATGGTCAAGTACATTGAGAGGAAGTGCAGTGCACAGGAACCATAACTCTATCTTGACTCATTACAGAGTTATCGCCCTTTGTTACTTTTCATTGTCCAGAGCATAATTCGAAAAGTACCAGTTGGAATTCAATACAACTTTATACAATGAAGAAGCACAATGAGAGGAAGTGCAGTGCACAGGAACCATAAATCAATCTTGACTAATTACAGAGTTATTGCCCTTTGTTACTTTTCCTTGTCCGAAGCATTATTCGAAAACTTCTGGTTGGAATTCAATACAGCTGCATACAATGGTCAAGCACAATGACAGGAAGTGCAGTGCGAAAGAACAATAACTCTTTCTTGACTCATTTCAGAGTTATTGCCCTTTGTTACTTTTACTTGTCTGGAGCATTATTCGAAAACTATTGGTTGGAATTCAATACAACTTCATACAATGGTCAAGCATATTGAGAGGAAGTGCAGTGTACAAGAACCATAACTCTATCTTGACCAATTACAAAGTTATTGCCAAGAACAATATCTCTTTTTAGTTTGTTTGCAAGGCATTCTGTTACTACGAACTTTCTCAGTTTATAAAGCAAGTCTGTTGGGGGTATTAATCACATTTAGTGATAGCTCTAGTTGTATTTGGTAGAAATGTTTATAAAGGTAAAATTCTTTTAGTATTGTATATATATTAAATTCAAAAATATTTGCCAACCGACGTACATTTGTATAGCATGATATATTGCATCACCAAAAATAAAACTTACTCTCTTTTCGAAACTAGTATTTTCATAATCCAAAATTATCAGACTATTGTACATTAACTGTCAAAATATCTCGGTCTTTGTAATGACACGTGCTTCGGTAAGATCAAACAAAACTCAATGCGTCGGCGTATGTTCTTTGATCTCGTGAAACACGTGGCTTTATCTTTATGATTAAAAGAAGTTGCAGAAAATATTTTATACGGCAAGTGTTATATATAATTAAAATAAATAGATGGAAATTGTTACTGGGAAAAACTCGGCTTTGGCAGTTACTGAAAAATAGCTCAAACAGCTCATGGACGGATACGCTGAATAGCCGCGATTTTGTTATAAACATAACGCTTTGTTTTTAGCTCGACTATTCGAAGAATAAGGAGACTATTGCACTCGCCCCGGCGTCGGCGTCTGCGTTGGTTAAAGTTTTTAATAAAGTCAAATATCTTGAATACATTTGTACTATCAAAGGTATTGACTTGAAACTCAAAATATATCTTTACCATCAACATCTACACCTGAGGAAACAATCCCCATAACTCTGTTTTGATTTTTGACAGATTTATGCCCCTTTTTAACTTAGAATTTTTGGTTAAAGTTTTTTATAAATTCAAATATCTTGCATATTATCAAAGGTATTGACTTGAAACTCAAAATATATCTTTACCATCAACATCTACACCTGAGGAAACAATCCTCATAACTCTGTTTTGATTTTTGACAGATTTATGCCACTTTTTAACTTAGAATTTTTTGTTAAAGTTTTTAATAAAGTCAAATATCCTGAATACTATCAAAGGTATTGACTTGAAACTCAAAATATATCTTTACCATCGGCATCTACACCTGAGGAAACAATCCTTATAACTCCGTTTTGATTTTTGACAGATTTATGCCCCTTTTTAACTTAGATTTTTTTGTTAAAGATTTTTATAAATTCAAATATCTTGAATACTATCAAAGGTATTGACTTGAAACTCGAACTGTTTGTTTACCATCAACATCTGCACCTGAGGAAACAATCCCCATAACTCTGTTTTGATTTTTGACAGATTTATGCCCCTTTTTAACTTAGAATTTTTGGTTAAAGTTTTTTATAAATTCAAATATCTTGCAAATTATCAAAGGTATTGACTTGAAACTCAAAATATATCTTTACCATCAGCATCTACACCTGAGGAAACAATCCTCATAACTCCATTTTGATTTTTGACAGATTTATGCCCCTTTTTAACGTAGATTTTTTTGTTAAAGATTTTTATAATTTCAAATATCTTGAATACTATCAAAGGTATTGACTTGAAACTCAAAGTATGTGTCTACAATCAACATCTACACCTGAGGAAATAATCCTCATAACTCTGTTTTGATTTTTGACAGATTTATGCCCCTTTTTAACTTAGAATATTTGGTAAAAGATTTTATAAAGTCAAATGTTTTGAATACTATCAAAGGTATTGACTTGAAACTCAAAGTATGTGTCTACCATCAACATCTACATCTGAGGAAACAATCCCCATAACTCTGTTTTGATTTTTGACAGATTTATGCCCCTTTTTAACTTTGATTTTTTTTATGGACTTAAAATGTATGTTTACTGTCAACATCTTCACCAATGTTTTTGATTTTTGACATTTATGCCCCTTTTAACTTAGAATTTTGTCACAGTTTTTACCAGACTAACATGGAAATACTCGAAATGGCTTTCTTTTGAAATATCATAGAATAATTATGCAGCATGCAGCGGTCATGCTTTTTTAATTCTATACATTTCAATTTTGAAAAGTTACAGAGTTATTCATGATCAAATTTACAAGGTTATGTATTTCTTTGAAATTATCCCCTCCTCCCTCCACTTGGCTTACAGAATCCAGAGTAAGGCTTTGAATGTAATGTACATTTACAAAGGTCTTTGAACAAGTTTCATATCTTTGACCTTAATTCTTACAGACAATTACACAATACTCCTGTTCTTTGACAAAAAACCCATTTTACCAACAACCTTTCGAATAGTCGAGCGTGCTGTCATGTGACAGCTCTTGTTAATAAAGAACAGTTGGATTTTTTAAATGTTAATTGAAAAATACTTTTCGCATTCATGTATTTACAAATAATACTCAGTAAGTGATGTCACATACATTGTTGTAGTTTTGATTTTCAAACAATATCAAAATTGACTGAGTAAGATTTGTCATTCTTTATGACAGGTCGTATTTTTCACACCCACCGCGAGTGACAAATGCCAAGTTAATAATAAACATGGACCATTACAGAGGAGTTTACAATAATATATATTTTTTTTAATCTAAGTTAGGTAAGTATTAATATTTAAAGTTCTAAAACATTCATACTTAAAAAAAAAAACATCGCGCTGTGATAGAGCCGATTCGCTATGAAAATATCCTCGGCGGCGATGTCTGTTATACCCTTGTGATACAAAGAATCTAAATGTTACAGGTCGCTTTTACATTTTTTTTTTTACCAAAATTCTAATTCATAAATAATTTCACAAGTCCCGCCTCCAAACAGCCGTAACCTATCTATTTAATTGTAGACCAGTCTACCGGAAACGGATCGAGGAAATCGTAAACAAATTCTATTGCAAGCATTCGTACAATTTACAGCTGGTTTATTGTGAAATTTCAATGTTTTACGTAAGTTTTATTTACTGTGCCAAAATACCAGTATTTGAAAATCATATCGCGATATCCTATCGTCGGAAAATATACCGCAATAACCGGTATACTGCGGTATATCGCCCATCCCTAGTTTGTTTACACTCTAGCATCTACATTTTTAGCTCGACTATCCGGCGAATATGGTGAGCTGTTACAGTCACTTGTGCGTCGTTGTTGCTTCTTTGGTTAAAGTTTTGCCTGTCAAGTACTATCATGCACCTATCTCAGTAACCATTTATGATATTTACTTGAAACTTTGTTCATGTATTGAGGGGTGTCATACAATCAAGTCAGATAACTCTTGTATAAATTTAGTACAAATTATGGCCCTTGTTTGACTTTAAAAATTGGTAAAAGTTTTGCCTGCTAGGTACTATCATGCACATATTTCAGTAACCACTTATTATATTGACTTGAAACTTTGTTCATGTCTCTAGGGGTGTCACACAGTCAAGTCAGATAACTCTTGTATAAATTAAGTACAAATTATGGCCCTTGTTTGACTTTGAAAATTTTGTTAAAGTTTTGCCTGCTAGGTACTCTCATGCACATATCTCAGTAACCACTTACGATATTGACTTGAACTTTGTTAATGTCTTAAGGGGTGTCACACAGTCAAGTCAGATAACTCTTGCAATTATGGCCCTTGTTTGACTTTGAAAATTTGGTTAAAGTTTTGCCTGCTAGGTACTATCATGCACATATCTCAGTAACCACTTATGATATTGACTTGAAACTTTGTTAATGTCTTAAGGGGTGTCACACAGTCAAGACAGATAACTCTTGTTAAATTTAGTGCAAATTATGGCCCTTTTTGACTTTGAAAATTTGGTTAAAGTTTTGCATGCAAGGTACTATCATGCACATATCTCAGTAACCACTTATGGTAGTTATATCAAACTTAGCAATAGTGTTCAGGGGTACATTAATTTACCAAAAATGAAATATGTAGTGATAGATTTTGACTTTTTTTATGTTTCAACTTTCCTAGTTATACCCCGAAACGAAGTTTGGGGGGGTATATAGGAGTCACCCGGTGGTTGGTCGGTCTGGAGGGCAATCGGTCGGTCAGGTGGTCTGTTGCATTTTCCTTGTCCCGAGCATAACTTGAAAACTACTTGTTGCAATTCAATACAACTTCATACAATGGTCTAGCACAATGAGAGGAAGTGCAGTGTACAAGAACCATAACTATCTTGAGTAATTACAGAGTTATTGCCCTTTGTTACTTTTCCTTGTCCGGAGCATAACTTGAAAAGTACTGGTTGGAATTCAATACAACATCAAACAATGGTGAAGTAAATTGAGAGGAAGTGCAGTGCACAGGAACCATAACTCTTTCTTGACTTATTTCAGAGTGATTGTCCTTTGTTACATTTCCTTGTCCAGAGCATTACTTGAAAACTACTGGTTGGAATTCAATTTAACTTCATAAAATGGTCAAGTGCATTGAAAGGAAGTGGAGTGCACAGGAACCATAACTCTATCTCGACTCACTACAGAGTTATTGCCCATTTTTACTTTTCCTTGTCGCAGAGCATAACTTGAAAACTACTGGCTGGAATGCAATACAACTTCATACAATGATTCAGTACAATTAGAGGAAGTGTAGTGTACAAGAACAATAACTCTATCTTGAGTAATTACCAAGTTATTGCCAAGAACAATATCTCTATTTTAGTTTTCTTTTGCAAGGTTTTCTGTTACTACGAACTTCCTCAGTTTATAAAGCAGTCTTTCGGGGGTATTAATCACATTTAGTGATAGTTCTAGTTTAAACTTAATAGTTAGCAGAATTTTGTTTTGCTATTATACTGATAAAAGTTTTGTTTTATTAGCAAACACCCACAATAGTCGAGATTGCTGTCTTATGGACAGCTCTTGTTGAGACTATCATAATGAAACTTGAACACAATGTTTATGACCACAAGACATGGATGAGTTGGATTATGGACTTGATCTGATCAGTACTTCCTGAATTTTGGCCCGTGATTGAACAAAAAATACAAGATTTAACAGTTTACACTCTAGCACCTTCATTTCTTCACTATTTCTAAAGATATTTACAGAGAATTTGTATGACCATAAATCTTGGACGAGTTCAATTATGGGCTGGATTGGATTTGTTCTTCCAGAGTTATGGCCCGTGATTTAACAAAAATTGCAATATTTAACTATGTTTACACTCTAGGACCTTCATTTCTTCACTAATTCTAAAGCTATTTACGGAGAATGTGTATGACCATAATATCTTTGACGAGTTCAATTACGGGCTTGATTGGCTTAGTTCTTCCAGAGTTATGGCCCTTCATTTAACAAAAACTTGCAATATTGAACTATGTTTACACTCGAGCACCTTCATTTCTTCTTTAATCCTTAACATATTTACAGAGAATGTGTATGACCTTAAGATCTTGGATGAGTTCAATTATGGGCTTGATTGGCTTAGTTCTTCCAGAGTTATGGCCCTTGATTTACAAAAATTGCAATATCTTAATGTTTACACTCTAGCACCTTCAATTTTTCACTAATCCTAATCATATTTACAGAGAATGTGAATGAACGTTCTTGAATGCGTTTAATTATGGGCTGGGTTCTTCCAGAGTTATGGCCCTTGATTTAACAAAAATTGCAATATTTAACTGTGTTTACACTCTAGCATCTTAATTTCTTCACTAATTCTAATATGTGTTGATGAAACTTGGCAGGGATGTTCCTTGCATGAAGCTCTACTGAAATTGTACAAAAAATTTCATTCCATGTAGAGCTCTGGTTGCCATGGCAACAAATAGGAAAAAAGTTAAAAATCTTCTCTGAAACCACAAGGCCTAGAACTTATCTATTTAGCATGTAGCATTACATAGTGGACCTCTACCAAGAGTGTTCAAATTATGACCCCCACATCAAAATTGAGACCAGGGGGCGAGAGGGGGGTAGAGCTTAGGTATTTGGCATATATCATTGCCTGTTTGACATCATCCAAGAATATTTAAATCATGTCTCCAATGTCAAAATTGACCCTTTCTGCTATTGATGACTGTGTATAATAGCCAATGGTAGGCAGGTGAGCAATATAGTGCCATCTTGGCCCTCTTGTTTCATTTTTTTGTCGAGCCCGCTTGCATTGAGCTCGATATAGCTGTCACTTGGCAGTTCGGTGTATGTACTTTTGGCACGTCAGTGCGTCCGATTTTGTCCGGACCATATCTTTTTCATGCATGGAGGGATTTTGATGTTACTTGGCACAAATGTTTACCATCATCAGACGGAGTGTCATGCACAAGAACCAGGTCCCTAGGTCTAAGGTCAAGGTCACACTTAGAGGTTAAAGTTCAAAGTCAAGAATATCTTTGTCTGGAGCATTTCTTCTTCATGCATGGAGGGATTTTGATGTTACTTTGTACAAATGTTCACCACCATGGGCTACCCTTGTTTTTAGAATTACTTTCCTTTGTTGTTACTATAAATAGCTTATATTGTAACTTTTTTATTACTGGCCGTAGAGAAAAATTGAAACCACTTTTCTGTGGTACAACATGCATGTTACATCCAATATTTAGGTGTATTTTGACCCATCTCTACTTGGTAAGGAGTTAGCCCTTTTTGACATATGGCGGGCTCAACATGTTGCACATGGGCATCTAGTCTGTATAAAATACATAATTTGTAAAATATCTGTAAAGACAATAGGAGTGTCTTGGCAGTATTTAAGGTAGCTCGCGGGTTTTCCCCAGAAATCGGGTCTTTTTTTTTTTAAAGGCAACGCAGATTTAAAATATTCTGCATGACAACCCCGTGACTAATTGACTTTTGTAGAAATAATACGGTGAAGTGATATTTCCATGGAAACTGAGTTAAAAGCGCCACCTAGCGGGGAGGTGTATTTTCGTCAATTTTCTTGTTAATTACGATATATCTCTGTCTATGTAGAAAATGAAACTATCTAACTTTCATAAATGCAATATCGAATCATTTATCCATCTGAAAAAATGAAAGTATGTAATATTTTTTGCCAAAAATATGAAAAAGTGTGGAACGAATCCTGTAGGGGCGACAATTTTCAAAGCATAAATAACTGCAAAGTTGACAAAAAAACGGCCCGAGAGAATTTTTTTTAAAGGTGCTTAAACCAATTTAAAGCAATTTTATCAAATAAACAAGAGGGCCAAGATGGCCCTATATCTCTCACCTTGGTACAAGTTCACTTGCCTGGTGGAAGATCACAAGACAATGTTATATACCAAATAGGTTTTCCTATATACATCTTTGTAAAACAAATGACCCCCTCCCCCCCAAGGAAAGGCCAATTTTGACCCAATGGGCATAGTTTGAACGAACTTTGAAGAGGTCTACTAGGCAATGCTATATGCCAAATATCTAAGCTCTAGGCCTTGTGGTTTCAGAGATAAAGATTTTAAAAGTCTTTCCTATATTAGTCTATGTAAAACTAAGTGACCCCTCGTGCATGGTCAATTTTGACCCGGGGGTCATAATTTGAACAATCTTGGTAGAAGTTCACTAGCCAATGCTACATGCCAAATGTCTAAGCTCTAGGCCTTGTGGTTTCAGAGAAGAAGATTTTTAAGAATTTTCCTATATAAGCCTATGCAAAACTAAGTGACCACCCGCTTGGGGTCAATTTTGATCTAAACATCTGTGTTTCTTTAAAGAATAGTAAATTGATATTCATTAAGTATATGTTCAGTAATATTTTTTGCACTGATTCAGGACAAATATTGTCTAATATGTCCTTCGCAGAACTTAAAAATAAACTTGAAGTGTATGTTATCACAACAAAATTCAGAAAACAAGAAAACCTTTAGAACTTTTGCGCAAAGCTGTTGAAAATTGATTACATCAGGAGATAACCTGATTGCTATGACTTTGATTATCTACTGTACAGTAGATTCCCGCAGATATTTTAGCAAATCAATAGTCACTGTGTATATTGCTAACACTCACATTTTCACAACTTGAAGTATGTGTATGTTTGATGCTATTCTATATTGGTATTTTCACATTTCTTTAAAACTTGAATATGGAATGATTGTTATTAAGTATGTTATTAGTACCATCATTATGGTACAGTAGAACCTCGAAATACCGGACGGCCTTCGGCGGGGAAAAATCGACCGGTTTTTCGAGGTGGCCGGATTTTCGGGGGATGAGATTTTGTAAGTTACGTACCCCTGGTCATTCTTCTGTTGCATGAAACACAACAGTCTTTCTTACAAACATGAATAACACTATCGACTTTATTAAAATACATCTTAAAACATTTAAATGCATGTCACCGCCCATAAAACATTAAAATAGCATTCACAAAATTAAAAGCTAGAATACATGTACATTGTAATTAAATGTCAGCATCATCCGGCGCGATGTTAAGATAACAAGTAGTAAATTTCAAGATACAGACGAAAATACTTTAAATTTTAACGATAAAACTTGTGTTCGTTCTGTTCAGCACTCTTAACACATTAATTTTTCGTTTCCTGTTCATGTATATATTCCGACATGATGATTGTTTATCCCCGCTAAAATCCCGCTGTCATGATTTACTATGACACAAAATATAAAATGAGGCTCTATCGTTTTGCTAAATTTCGAAAAAATCTGAGCGAAATGTCTTAGATATGAACGATTTTATAAATCTATCAAGCTTGAGATGAAATCTAATTATCAGCACGTTTGATAGACAAATTGTATTGTTCGGCAATAGGGTTAATTTACAAACTAATTCGCACTTATTCTTTGTGTCCGACTGTGCAAATTAGATAATCGCCACAAATTGTTTTCACGCCTTCGGCACATCAGACCGCCACCAGATTATTGAGAGGGACCGGTTTATCGGGGGAATATTAACATTAGTGTCAATGGAGAAAAAAAGGGTGGAGAAAAAATGGCCGGAGTATTGAGGTATCCGGTTTTTTAGGGGTTCGGAATTTAGGGAGTCTACTGTAGTTTAACAGAAATAAACTCAAAAAGATACGATAATCAAGGTCATTTAGTTGTATATACATGATGACCTTACACATGTCCACTCATCATTTCAAAATTTACAAAAACAACAACAAGTACACGTAACAATAAAAAGTTAAAATATAACAACTGTAAACAATTAAAATACAAAAAAGTTTATTCTACATTAATTAAAGTATTTCTGATTACACTACATTTTTGTGTTACTTCACAAAATATTCAAAACGTTATAAATATATCAATTGTTTATAACCGAATGAGTGTGCAGACATAAGTTTTATAAACGAATGTCTTAGTCTTAGCTTGCTGTACAATATTCTTATCTGTGAGATCCTGTCGCTCTTATTGAATCCATGGACCTCCAAGTGAGGAAACAGTTATATCTGTGGGCGCTTACTGATATGGAAAATACACGTTTATCTCCCCTGATAAATGATGAAAATAGTTTGACATGATTTTAGTAATAGCATCATTTTTTCACTGGTGTCCATTTTGTTTTGGACAAGTTACCTTAAAGGTCCCATTGATTGAAAAATTTTCTTTTTAACATTTGAATATTATTCGTCAGCAAATGCAAATTTGATAATTTTTAACGAAAAATACCGAGTGGTTACCTGTCCGTAAGCCGATAAAGTTTTCAAAAAACACACCTGTACGGAAAGTGACGATAATATTTCCGGAAACCTATAAGCGGCAGTTTCGGAATCGCTAGCCTGGAGTGACGTCATTTGCAGTACAATTGTCCCTGATAACAGGTACTCTAACAACAATGAAAGCGATAATTTCGTCTTATTAGGCATCTTCAGAGAGTAGAGATGAGGATATTTTGAGCCCGTAACGTATAGGACGAAGTCCGTGTAATGTTATAAAATTATTTTATTAAAGTATAAAAATACAGCAGTTATGTCGAGTCTTATATGCAAATGACACCAACTTCTGTTTCTGTTTGTTTCTATCAAAATGAAATCTATGTTTCATTCTTAAATGTGAAAGAAAAGTACCATGTAAATGTATCGAAACGATCTAAATGTATGCATGCATGTGACTTACAAACTATACAAATATGGACGATATTATTTCCATTGATGATGAAAATGAGAACACAAATGCTCGATCTAATTACAATATCTAAAATGATGAGCTTGTCAGTTTTCATGACACGTTTTCTTGTGGGTAGTTTAAAGAATTAGATTTACATTTGAATTAAGAATGTAAATCAAAATAGTTTACACGATTTTGTTGGTTAAAAAACAATTCTGACGCAAATTTATTTGAAAACTCATTATAATTAAAATCACGATATCTACCTTAATACGTGTCAAATTTCACTTTAAGAAAAATATTTCATTCGAGTACATAAAATGTGTCATCGGCAACCAAAAAGTGTACTTTCTGAACATTTATAGGGTTGCTGGAAACTTTCTTTTGCTGAATTGCTTTTTACCAAGTTGTATATTTTTATGTTTTTCAAGATTGAAACTTGAAAACATAAATAATGGTTTCATAATTTTAATTGGGCACTTTGCATGTTAATAAACTATATTGTTGTGTAACTATCATTGTGCAATATGCAATAATGTGTGACCAGTTAGATTGCTGGCAGGGGGGGCACCAATTAACGACAAATCATATCGCATCCTTTGTTGTGACTTATGCCCTTGGGCTAGATTAACTGTAATTCCTTCAATGGTTAGATCTACGCTAATTATTTACCATGGCAACGTTGTTAAAACAAGATATTGTTAAGGATTTGAAACTTTTATGGATTACTGGAGTGTTCCGCACCATGTAAGTTAAACTTCTAGTAGAGTAACTGTTATATTCTATATAGGGCCTTTGTTCTACATTTTTTTTAAATGATCTTGAATATAAATGCCAGCTTTTTCAGACTATAGATCTTAAAAACATGTGTCTAAAATAATATCACAATATTCTGTAATAAAATACATTTTTAACAACAGTTTCAACCTAACATCCTCGTATATGATGTAATTCGGCATGATTTAAGTTAAACAAGTAAAGTTGCACTTGGGAAAATCTAGATTGGAAAAGTTTGTAACAAACAAAGTCTTAAACTTATTCCTTAAGAAAATAATCAAATTGAATAGATCGAGATCATTTTACAAAGGCCGAATTTAAAAATACATTTTCTGTCTTTTCTTGTCGTGCATGAGCGACTGAGAGGACTTTCAACGCTCGGACCGTTTCACTTAGTTGCTACTCTAGAATTTTGAAACGTTCGTCATACAGTCACATGAAGTTCGGACCCGAAAAGATATAGATCTATATTAAACACCCCGGGCCGACCATAAAAATATATATTTCGTATTATATATGCTTGATAGTCGGGCCGGGTGTTTTGTAAGAATGACTTTCTAGGGCCCAAACATCATGCGACTGCGGTTCGTCCCTATTGTCTTAGTTACTGACTTTTTATATTAGAGTCCCAAGGTTACTGGTGTAGGCTTATTCTTTCACTCCATTTGTTGCTGCATCCTTCAGAACACACAAAGCGCCTCCCATTTACAAAAATAATATAAATAGTAAGTTAATCGTGTTTTACACGCAGTTTTTTTTTTGCTCGTTTTACTATAATCAATGTAACGGATCTTTCTCGAGTACTGCAAGTGACGTCACACGGAAACTTTTCCGATATTTTACGGAAGTCGCCGAGGATCGTAATATTTGCGTTTCGGTGAAATACTGGCCAATTTGTTTTGGTGATTTATGTCCCAATAAACACGTTTGTTGTCGAAAATTTCCGCCCAACTGGGTTCAGTGCACTTAATTAACAAAACAGGTAAAATTTTGAATCAATAGGACCTTTAAATGCAGTTGATGTCAAAAGACAGCAACAAATAGGTCCACTTCACTTTCACTTTAGGACTTTCATTAACTCCTTTTTCAAAAAGACATTTTGCAGTTTGACAAAAAGCATTTATTTTCTCTTTCAGCTTCTTATTCAAATGAAGATAAATACTTGTATTTCAAGTCGATGATCCTGAAGATATTGTGATGGAACTGTTACAGAGTTAAATTAATCAGAGACAGAAACATAGAAATTTTTGTTTGACATCATTGAAATATTATCTGCTGAAAGACACAACTGGTTACTACTATACATGTAGCCGCAGTCATTGTATCCAAGTTAACAGTTCTAAAAGTTTTGTACAAAGTTATGATATGTTTTTCTCATTGCGAAGATGTATACTACTCAAAAGTTGCTTAGCACCACACAGTTATTCAAGGGGGTAGGTTTAATAAGTCACAAGTGTTAATGTTAGCATGCACCAAGAAACAAATTGAAATTGAGATTACTGTAACCCAATAAATATTCAAGACCAATTAATTTTTGCTATTTTCATAGATGGCAATAAGTGCGAAAATTAACTTGTGCGAAAAATTCTGCAGGATTTCGCAAAAATATTCCAGTTTCAAATAACTTAGTATTTAATGAATACTTAATATCAAATCAGTGTTGAAGGAAAGCTAAGAAATTGTGATAGCATGTGCATGAATATAGTTCAGTCTGCCTATATTTGTACATGTCACAGGGATGCATTTTATAAAGCAAAACAAAGTAAGTAAATCTGAAAGATAAAGTTATGGGTGTTGTTTTGTAATCTTGAAACTCCTATCAAATCATATAAGTACATTTGTTAGGCCAGTTCTGTTAAATCCTGTGGTCTCTTCCTATAATCACATATGTCCCGGTCCATGTTTTAAAATTACTCCATTTTTACAGTTACTTGTTTTGACTAACCTATGACCCTGGGCTATACAATGTGATGTTGGTGACAGATGCAATGGATCGTTGCATTTGCCATCTACACCACACGGTGTATAGTACTTGTATTTCTATGAAGAAATAAATATATATATCTTCGATATTTATACCCCCAAAACAAAGTTTAGGGGGGTATAATAGGAGTCACCCAGTGGTTGGTCGGTCGGGCGGTCTGTTGCATTTTCCTTGTCCGGAGCATAACTTGAAAACTACTAGTTGGAATTCAATACAACTTCATACAATGGTCAAGCACATTGAGAGGAAGTGCAGTGCACAAGAACTATAACTCCATCTTGACTAATTACAGAGTTATTGCCCTTTGTTACTTTTCCTTGTCCGGAGCATAACTTAAAAACTACTGGTTGGAATTCAATACAACTTCATACAATGGTCAAGCACATTTAGAGGAAGTGCAGTGCACAAGAATCATAATTCCATCTTGACTAATTACAGAGTTATTGCCCTTTGTTACTTTTTCTTGTGTGGAGCATAACTTGAAAACTACCAGTTGGAAGTCAATACAATTTCATACAATGATCAAGCGCAATCAGAGGAAGTGCAGTGTACAAGAACCATAACTCTATCTTGAGTGTTTACTGAGTTATTGCCCTTTGTTACTTTTCCTTGTCCAAAGCATAACTTGAAAACTGCTGGTTGGAATTCAATACAACCTCAGACAATGGTCAAGTACATTGAGAGGAAGTGCAGTGCACAGGAACCATAACTCTATCTTGACTCATTACAGAGTTATTGCCCTTTGTTATTTTTCCTTGTCCGGAGCATAATTCGAAAACTACTGGTTTGAATTCAATACAACTTCATACAATGGTAAAGCACATTCAGAGGAAGTGCAGTGCACAGGAACCATAACTCCATCTTGACTAATTACAGAGTTATTGCCCTTTGTTACTTTTCCTTTTCCGGAGCATTATTCAAAAACTACTAGTAGGAATTCAATACAACTTCATACAATGGTCAAGCACAATAAGAGGAAGTGCGGTGAAAAAGAACAATAACTCTATTTTGACTCATTTCAGAGTTATTGCCCTTTGTGACTTTTACTTGTCTGGAGCATAATTCGAAAACTATTGGTTGGAATTCAATACCACTTCATACAATGGACAAACACATTGAGAGGAAGTGCAGTGTACAAGAACCATAACTCTATCTTGAAAAATTATAGAGCTTTTGCCAAGAACAATATCTCTTTTTAGTTTGTTTGCAAGGTATTCTGTTACTACGAACTTCCTCAGTTTATAAAGCAGTCTTTTGGGGGTATTAATCACATTTAGTGATAGCTCTAGTTGTTACAGGTTAGTCAGTAACTCTCATATTGTACTCTAGTTTTAGCTCACCTGGCACAAAGTGCCAGAGTGAGCTATAAGGATCACATTCTGTCCGTCGTCCATCCGTCTGTTCATCCACCATTTCCTTCAAACGACATCTCTGAAACCACTGGGTCAATGTTGATGAAACTTTGCAGGAATGTACCTTGCATTAAGCTCTATCAAAGTTGTTCAAAGAATTCCATTCCATGCAGAACTCTGGTTGCTATGGCAACAAATAGGAAAAACTTTAAAAATCTTCTTCTCTGAAACCACAAGGCCTAGAGCTTAGATATTTGGCATGTAGCATTGTCTAGTGGACCTCTACCAAGATTGTTCAAATTATCATCCCCGTGTCAAAATTGACCCCATGCGGGTGGTCACATAGTTTTGCATAGGCTTATATTATAGTAAAAACTTAAAAAATCTTCTCCTCTGAAACCACAAGGCCTAGAGCTTAGATATTCAGCATGTAGCATTGGCTAGTGGACCTCTACCAAGATTGTTCAAATTATGACCCCCAGATCAAAATTGACCCCGCACGGGGGGGTCACTTAGTTTTACATAGGCTTATATAGGAAAAACTTTAAAATCTTCTTCTCTGAAACCACAAGGCCTAGAGCTTAGATATTTGGCATGTAGCATTGCCTAGTGGACCTCTACCAAGATTGTTCAAATTATCAGCCCCGGGTCAAAATTGACCCCATGCGGGTGGTCACATAGTTTTGCATAGGCTTATATAGGAAAAACTTAAAAAATCTTCTCCTCTGAAACCACAATGCCTAGAGCTTAGATATTCAGCATGTAGCATTGGCTAGTGGACCTCTACCAAGATTGTTCAAATTATGACCCCCAGATCAAAATTGACCCCGCACGGGGGGTCACTTAGTTTTACATAGGCTTATATAGGAAAAACTGTAAAATCTTCTTCTCTGAAACCACAAGGCCTTGAGCTTAGATATTTGACATATAGCATTGCCTAGTTGACCTCTACCAAGATTGTTCAAATTATGACCCCCGGGTCAAAATTGACCCCATGCGGGTGGTCACTTAGTTTTGCATAGGCTTGTATAGGAAAAACTTTAAAAATATCCTGCTCTGAAACCACAAGGCCTAGAGCTTAGATATTTGGCATGTAGCATTGCCTAGTAGACCTCTTCAAAATGTGTTCAAATTATGCCCCTGGGGTCAAAATTGGCTTATCCCTGCGGGGGGAGGGGGTGGGGGGGTCATTAGTTTTACAAAGATGTATATAGGAAAACCTATTTGGTATATAACATTATCTAGTGGTCTTCCATTAGGCAAGTGGACTTGTACCAAGGTGAGGGATATAGGGCCATCTTGGCCCTCTTGTTCATAAGTACAGTTGTATTTATATCTTAAAGGTTTTATTCAAATAGTTATTAGAAAACGTTATTTTCAATAAGTGAATACATGTGAATACATCAGACTTTGAGTCTTGTAAACATTTTAGGTAGAAGCTAGAATTATGAATGTTTATATTGTTTGCAATGGAGTGTTGCATTTGCCATCTACACCACACGGTGTATAGTACTTGTATTTCTATGAAGAAATAAATATAAATATCTTCAATATTTGTTACAGATTTTCTCAGCCCTTGTCTAAAATGGTCAGACTTGCGACCTTTCAATTTATAAAATTGTTGCCACGCCACTACATACAGTAACTGAAGATATTTACTGTTTAGCTTCTCCCGACTAAGCCAGGCCGTGACATACATTTTAGTCAAGTGTCTGAAGTGTTAAATGTGTACAACGTATTTTTAGAATCTTTTTAAATGGCTGGTGAGTGAAAATAGCTTTGACCCTAAATTTGATATTTAAATGAATTGTTAGACAAAAGAGGTTTAACTGTCAAGCATGTAAAAAATGTTTATTGTTGTACATGCTTCAAACTGTGAAATGTAAGATTGTAACTGACGCACCTTTAAAGTAATATTACCGTTCAAAGTGACAATCATAATTTCAAATAAAACATTAATGAGTGATTTATACTCCTAGAATAATTAACATTGCCAAGTTATAACCCAAAAATAATAATCAGTATAACAGTTTCATTCACATTAAATAAAGAGGAAATACGTAAAAGAATTTGACTAGCCTAGTCAAAAAAAAAAAAATCAACCTTTTTGGTTAAGCATAATTATCTTAGTTTTTAGCTCACCTGGCTATTCCAGGTTGAGCTTTTCTGATCGATGATTGTCCGTTGGCCGTCGGCCGTCAACATTTTGATTCAAATGACATCTGAAACCTCTCAAATGACATCTGAAACCTCTAGGCCAATGTTGATAAAACTATGCAGGAATGTTCCTTGCATGAAGCTCTACCAAAATTGTTCAAAGAATTCCATTCCATGCAGAACTCTGGTTGCTATGGCAACAAATAGGAAAAACTTTAAAAATCTTCTTCTCTGAAACCACAAGGCCTAGAGTTTAGATATTTGGCACGTAGCATTGTCTAGTGGACCTCTACCAAGATTGTCAAATTATGACCCCCGGGTCATAATTGACCCCGCGGGGTGGTCACTTAGTTTTGCATAGGAATATATAGGAAAAACTTTAAAAATCTTCTTCTCTGAAACCACAAGGCCTGGAGCTTAGATATTTGGCATGTAGCATTGGCTAGTGGACCTCTACCAAGATTGTTCAAATTATGACCCCCGGGTCAAAATTGACCCCGCGGGGTGGTCACTTAGTTTTGCATAGGCATATATAGGAAAAACTTTAAAAATCTTCTTCTCTGAAACCACAAGGCCTAGAGCTAAGATATTTGGCATGTAGCATTGTCTAGTGGACCTCTACCAAGATTGTTCAAATTATGACCCCCGGGTCAAAATTGACCCCGCGGGGTGGTCACTTAGTTTTGCATAGGAATATATAGGAAAAAATTTAAAAAACCTCTGAAACCACAATGCCTAGACCTTAGATATTTGGCAATTAGCATTGGCTAGTGAACCTCTACCAAGATTGTTCAAATTATGACCCCCGGGTCAAAATTGACCCCGCGGGGATGGTCACTTAGTTTTGCATAGGAATATATAGGAAAAACTTTAAAAATCTTCTCTGAAACCACAAGGCCTAGAGCTTAGATATTCAGCATGTAGCATTGGCTAGTGGACCTCTACCAAGGTTGTTCAAATTATTACCCCCGGATCAAAATTGACCCCGCAAGGGGGTCACTTAGTTTTACAAAGGCTTATGTAGGAAAAACTTTAAAAATCTTCTTCTCTGAAACCACAAGGCTTAGAGCTTAGATATTTGGCAGGTAGCATTGGCTAGTGGACTTCTACCAATATTGTTCAAATTATGACCCTTGGATCAAAATTGACCCCGCACGGGGGTTCACTTAGTTTTACATAGGCTTATATAGGAAAAAATTTAAAAATCGTTTTCTCTGAAACCACAAGGCCTAGAGCTTAGATATTTGGCATGTAGCATTTCCTTATAGACCTCTTCAAAGTTTTTTCAAATTATGCCCCTGGGGTCAAAATTGACCTTGCCCGGGGGAGGGAGGGGGGGATCATTTGTTTTACAAAGGCGTATATAGGAAAACTTATTTGGTATATAACATTATCTAGTGATCTTCCACCAGGCAAATAGACTTGTACCAAGGTGAGCGATATAGGGCCATATTGGCCCTCTTGTTATATGTCAATAGCAGAAATAAATTGGTAAAGCTTGTTCTATGTTTTTAAAGCATCCACTGTGTTTTCAGGATCATTCTTGACTATAACCCAATGTGGTCATTTTGAAGGGTAAAATAGCTTTAAAAACGAGCTTAGTACAAACTGTAAAGATCTTTTATTAGCTCACCTGGCACATAGTGCCAGAGTGAGCTATTAGGATCACTCGCCGTCCCGGGTCCATCTGTCCGTCTACCATTTCCTTCAAACAACACCTCCTCTGAAACCACTGGGCCAATGTTAATGAACTTTTGCAGGGATGTTCCTTGCATGAAGCTCTATCAAAGTTGTTCAAAGAATTCCATTCAATGCAGAACTCTGGTTGCTATGGCAACAAATAGGAAAAACTTTTTAAAATCTTCTTCTCTGAAACCACAAGGCCTAGAGCTTTGATATTTAGCATGTGACATTGTCTAGTGGACTTCTACCAAGATTGTTCAAATCATGACCCCCTGGTCAAACTTAACCCTTCCCGGGAGGGGGGGTAGGGGGAAGGTCACTTGATTTCACATAGGCTTATATAGGGAAAACTTTAAAAAAAACCACAAAGCCGACAGGCAGGTAATAGATATTTGGAATGTTACTTAGCATTGTGTAGTGGACCTCTACGAATTATGTTAGAATCATGACCCCTTGTATTAAACCCAATGGTAGTCAGGTGAGCAATATAGGGCCATCATGGCCCTCTTGTTTTTAGTTTACCTGGCACAAAGTGCCAGAGTGAGCTATTGGGATCGCATTCTGTCAGGAATACATCGTACGTTCGTTAACAACATCTCTGAAACCACTAGTCCAATATTGATGAAACATTGCAGGGAAGTTCCTTGCATGAAGCCCTCTCATAGTTGTTCAAATAATTCCATTCCATGCAGAACTCTGGTTGCTATGGCAACAAATAGGAAAAACTTGAAAAATCTTCTTCTCAAGAATGGGAAGACCTACAGCTTAGATATTTGGCATGTGGCATTGTATAGTGGGACTCTACCAAGATTGTTCAAAGAAGAACCAGGGGTCAAACTGACCCTGCCCAGGGGGGTCACTTATTAGCTCACCTGGCACAAAGTGCCAGAGTGAGCTATAAGAATCGCATTCCGTCCGGCGTCCATCGTCCGTCCGTCCACCATTTCCTTCAAACGACATCTCCTCTGAAACCACTGGGCCAATGTTGATGAGACTTTGCAGGGATGTTCCTTGCATGAAGCTCTATCAAAGTTGTTCAAAGAATTCCATTCCATGTAGAACTCTGGTTGCTATGGCAACAAATAGGAAAAACTTTAAAAATCTTCTTCTCTGAAACCACAAGGCCTAGAGCTTAGATATTTGGCATGTAGCATTGTCTAGTGGACCTCTACCAAGATTGTTCAAATTATGAGCCCCAGATCAAAATTGACCCCGCACAGGGGGTCACTTAGTTTTACATAGGCTTATGTAGGAAAAACTTTAAAAATCTTCTTCTCTGAAACCACAAGGCCTAGAGCTTAGATATTTGGCATGTAGCATTGGCTAGTGAACCTCTTCGAAGATTGTTCAAATTATGACCCTCGGATCAAAATTGACCCCGCACCGGGGGTCACTTAGTTCTGCATAGGAATATATAGGAAAAACTTTAAAAATCTTCTTCTCTGAAACCAAAAGGCCTAGAGCTAAGATATTTAGCATGTAGCATTGGCTAGTGGACCTCTACCAAGATTGTTCAAATTATGAGCCCCAGATCAAAATTGACCCCGCACAGGGGGTCACTTAGTTTTACATAGGCTTATGTAGGAAAAACTAAAAATTTTCTTCTCTGAAACCACAAGGCCTAGAGCTTAGATATTTGGCATGTAGCATTGGCTAGTGAACCTCTTCGAAGATTGTTCAAATTATGACCCTCAGATCAAAATTGACCCCGCACCGGGGGTCACTTAGTTTTACATAGGCTTATGTAGGAAAAACTTTAAAAATCTTCTCTGAAACCACAAGGCCTAGAGCTTAGATATTTGGCATGTAACATTGGCTAGTGAACCTCTTCGAAGATTGTTCAAATTATGACCCTCGGATCAAAATTGACCCCGCACCGGGGGTCACTTAGTGTTACATAGGCTTATATAGTAAAAACTTTAAAAATCTTCTTCTTTGAAACCACAAGGCCTAGAGCTTAGATATTTGGCATGTAGCATTGGCTAGTGGACCTCAGCCAAGATTGTTCAATTTCTAAGGTATTCAGGTTGTCTAATTAGGTCAACATTTTAAAAGCACTTTTTTATGTTATTTCCAGTACATCTAAGTGTTTAGCTGACCTGGGTGGGCTATTAGGGCCCATTAACATTTTTCTTCAAACGACCTCTCCTCTGAAACCAATAGGCCAATGAAGATATACCTTGGCAGGGATGTTTCTTGCAAGAAGCCCTTTCATAGTTGTTTAAATAATTCCATTCCATTCGGAACTCTGGTTGCTATGGCAACAGAAAGGAAAAATTCTTAAAAATCTCTTTGGGGGGTCACTTGTTTTTCCATAGGCTTATATAGGAAAAACTTTAAAAATCTTCTCTGAAACCACAAGGCCTAGGGCTTAAATATTAAGCATGTGGCATAACCTAGTGGACCTCTACCAATAATGTTCAAATTATTACCCCTGGATGAAAATTGACCCCACGCAGGGGTCACTTTTTTTAAAATAGGCTTAATGCAGGAAAAACTTTAAAAATCTTCTCTGAAACCACAAGGCCTAGGGCTTAGATTTTTAGCATGTGGCATTACCAAGTGGACCTCTACCAAGATTGTTCAAATTATTACCCCTGGATGAAAATTGACCCCACGCAGGGGTCACTTTTTTTTAAATAGGCTTAATGCAGGAAAAACTTTAAAAATCTTCTCTGAAACCACAAGGCCTAGAGCTTAAATATTAAGCATGTGGCATAACCTAGTGGACCTCTACCAGTAATGTTCAAATTATTACCCCTGGATGAAAATTGACCCCACGCAGGGGTCACTTGTTTTTAAATAGGCTTAATGCAGGAAAAACTTTAAAAATCTTCTCTGAAACCACAAGGCCTAGGGCTTAGATTTTTAGCATGTGGCATTACCAAGTGGACCTCTACCAAGATTGTTCAAATTATGACCCCGAATTCAAAATTGACCCTGCACGGGTGTTGGGGGGGGGGGGAGTCATTTGTTTTTACAAAGGCTTATATAGGAAAAACTTTAAAAATCTTCTTCTCTGAAACTACAAGGCCTAGAGCTTAGATATTTAGCATGTGGCATAACCTGGTGACCCTCTACCAAGATTGTTTAAATCATGACCCCCAGGTCAAAGTTGACCCTGCCCAGGGGTCTATGGTTTAACATAGGTTTATATAGAGGAAAATCATAAGCTCAGGTCAAAATTGACAGTTTCTGCTATTGATGATCTTCTATTATAGCCAATGGTAGCCAGGTGAGCGATATAGGGCCATCTTTGCCCTCTTGTTTGAATAATGTGTTGTCTATTGAACACCCCATTTGCTCATTTTATTGCAGTATTTTAACATCATTATGCCCCCTTCAGAGAAGAGGGGTATATTGATTTGCATTATGTTGGTCGGTCAGTCAGTTGGTCGGTCTGTCCGTCCGTCTACCAACTGGTTTTCGGATGATAACTCAAGAACGCTTGGGCCTAGGATCCTGAAACTTGATGTGGAGGTTGGTCATGACCAGCAGAGGACTCCTATTGTTTTTAGGTCAGTATGTCAAAAGTCAAGGTCACAGTGACCCGGAATAGTAAAACGGTTTCCGGATGTTAACTTGAAAATGTTTAGACCTAGCATCTTCAAACTTGATGTGGAGGTTTGTCATGACCAGCAAATGACCCCTATTGATTTTGAGGTCAGTAGGTCAAACTTCAAGGTCACAGTGACCCGTAATTGTAAAACAGTTTCCAAACGATAACTCATGAACGCTTGGGCCTAACATCTTGAAATTTTGTTTGTATGTAGTTTGCAGGGAGAGGAAGCTTGGGTTGCATTTTGGGTCACCTGGATCAAGGTCAAGGTCACTGTTACTAAAAATAGAAAAATGGTTTCCGCTTAATAACACGAGTTAGGAGTGACCAATAATTGCAATGAAATTTGGTGTGTAGGTAGCTTGCATGGAGAGGAAGATATTTAAATATTTTTTGTTTAAAATTTTTATATTGTTTTAAGCAATAATTTTTTTTTTTCGAGGGGGGGAGGGTGGGCGGGGGAAGGGGGGACAAGGTCACTGTTACTGAAAATAGATATTTTTTCCAATTTATTTTTATTATTATAAAATTGTTACGCAAAAAAAGGTCAAGGTCAATACTAAAAGTATAATTTTTTTTTCATTTTTTTTTTTTTAGCTTTTGTTTTTTAGCAAAAAACATTTTTTTTGGAGGTCAAGGTCACTTCATAAAGATGTTTTTTTTTTCGAATGTTTTATTTTCTTTTTTCATTTTTTGTTTTATTTAATTTATTACAATTTCTACAGATCTGCCATTTTCACGAATTTCACACTGACTTTTACTTTAAAAACTGTTCCTTTCATAGTACAACTTTTGCATCAAGGGGGGCATACATGTTTTACAAACAGCTCTTATTAGTGTTTGCCCTACATTTCTGTCCAATGAAAATATCTAAAAATTTAAAATGTTCCCTGTCTATTTGCCATAAACCTCTGATAGGCTGTTCTATGTATCACTCTATCTTGATAGAGGGAGACTCTATAAACCTGTTTGTGCATGTGCATATAGCCCACTTATTAATACTGACACTAAGACCGAATGAAAACAAATATTATAAAGGGCAAATGCCGTTCAACAATAAAAAAATTCTGTTTGAACCATAAAATTAATCAAATCTTCTTCTGAAACAAAATTGCAAATATTATATTAATATCTATTTTTCGCATCTTTTTCAATGATAACCTTTTTGACAGAGAGTTACAAAAACAGTCAAAAAGTTACAATAGAGATAACTGTTGTGTTAAAGTTATATTTCATTAAATGACATAAAAGTCTTGCTTTAAGTTTAGAAATTGATTGCTGCAAATGCTGGGGGATTTTCAGTTTTACAGAACAAAACACTTTACATCACACAGTGTATACTGCCAGATATGAACCATTATTTTCAGCAGGCTGTCAACACCAATAAGACAGATATGTTATAATAATGAACAGTTGTAAATAAAGTCTAAATGTAGGGAACACACTAAGTCAGTTAGAGGCTAAAATAGAGAAATTTATCCAACATAGAAACCCAGTCAGTTCCTTTGGGTTTCAATATTGGATAAATTTCTCTATTTAGCCTCTAACTAGACTGATAAATGACATTCTCCTGTATTCAGTACACATCTTGATCTCTCTATGGTAAAATTGGCACATGGCCTAGCAGAATGCTTATGTAATGCTATAAATAGCAACTTGGTTTTCCACTGTTCCACAATAAAAAATTCTATTCTATTCTATTCTTCCCCAAAAACGAAGTTTGAGGGGGTATATAGGAGTCACCTGGTGGTTGGTTGGTCGGTCGGTCAGGTGGTCTGTTGCATTTTCCTTGTCCGGAGCATAACTTGAAAACCACTAGTTGGAATTCAATACAACTTCATACAATGATCAAGCACATTGAGAGGAAGTGCAGTGCACAAGAACCATAACTCCATCTTGACTCATTACAGAGTTATTGTCCTTTGTTACTTTTCCTTGTCGCGGGGCATAACTTAAAAACTAGTGGTTGGAATTCAATACAACTTCATACAATGGTCTAGCACAATAAGAGGAAGTGCAGTGTACAAGAACCATAACTGTATCTTGACTAATTACAGAGTTATTGCCCTTTGTTACTTTTCCTTGTCCGGAGCATAACTTGAAAACTACTGGTTGGAATTCAATACAACTTCATACAAAAGTCAAGTACATTGAGAGGAAGGGCAGTGCACAGGAACCATAACTCTTTCTTGACTCATTACAGAGTTATTGCCCTTTGTTACTTTTCCTTGTCCGGGCATAACTTGAAAGCTACTGGTTGGAATTCAATACAACTTCATACAATGGTCTAGCACAATAAGAGGAAGTGCAGTATACAAGAACCATAACTCGTCTTGAGTAATTACAAAGTTATTGCCCTTTGTTACTTTTCCTTTTCCGGAGCATAACTTGAAAACTACTGGTTCGATATTAATACAACTTCATACAATGGTCAAGTACATTGAGAGGAAGTGCAGTGCACAAAAACCATAACTCTTTCTTGACTCATGACTGAGTTATTGCCCTTTGTTACTTTTCCTTGTCTGGAGCATTACTTGAAAACTACTGGTTGGAATTCAATTTAACATCATACAATGGTTAAGTACATTGAAAGGAAGTGCAGTGCACAGGAACTATAACTCTATCATGACTCATTACAGAGTTATTGCCCATTTTTACTTTTCCTTGTCGCAGAGCATAACTTGAAAACTTCTGGTTGGAATGCAATACAACTTCATACAATGGTTCAGCACAATGAGAGGAAGCAGTCTTTTGGGAGTATTAATCACATTAAGTGATAGGTCTAGTTTAGTTTGTTTTGCATTTTTTCTACTCAACATTATATTTTGCAGACTTGGTTAGCTATCATTAACAAGACTTTGTAATCCTTGAATTGCTACATAAGTAGTTCAGTAAGAATTTGGTTGGATTATAAATCCATTCTTCAGTTATCAATTTCTCCGATGGTGGTGGGTCGTACACTTGATTCCCATAAGCTTACTTACAGGGAAAACTTCAAAAAATCTTCTTGTCTAAAACCACAAGGCCTGGTATTTGAAATGTAGTGTGTGGACCGCAACGTAGATTGTTTCAATCAGGACCCCAGGTCATTTTTTATCCTTTCTGCAACACCATTGTTGACCTTGTATTATAACAAGTGGTAGCCAGGTGAACAATAAAGGGCCATCTTGGCCCTATTGTTTATGATTAAGGTTCAATTTATTTGATGTTAACCTGTCTATTTTATACAAAACATGCAGTTTTGTACGACCCCTTGGCTTAATGATTCGGCAAAATTTTATATTTCGAAATGAAGAAAACACAAAAATAAATATTCGCGAATATGCCGAACTTCAACAATGTGCAAAATTTGTCTCCGCGAATGTATATTGGGTTACATTACCTGTTATTTTGTTGAACTTGGAATGATTACTTTAATTCTAAGTTTCATAATTGCTAATGCTGGGAACAAATACTGAAATATTAGTTTACTATACTAATTATGAATATTCGTACAAATTTGTATTTCTATAGGAAATCAACTCTTAAACCACTAATCCTAGAGCTTAGATATTTGGCATGTAGCATTGCCCAGTTGACTTAAATAAAATTGACCCTGCCTGGGGGAGTCACTTGATTTTACCCCCGAAACGAAGTTGGGGGGTGGGGGGCATATTAGGAGTCATCCCGTGGTTGGTCTGGCGGTGGGTCGGGCTGTCTGTTGCATTTTCCTTGTGCGGAGCATAACTTGAAAAATACTTGTTGGAATTCAATACAACTTCATACAATGGTCAAGTACATTGAGAGGAAGTGCAGTGCACAGGAACCATAACCCTTTCTTGACTCATTACAGAGTTATTGCCCTTTGTTACTTTTCCTTGTCCAGTGCATTACTTGAAAACTACTGGTTGGAATTCAATACAACTTCACACAATGGTCAAGCACTATGGGAGGAAGTGCAGTGTACAAGAACCATAACTCTATCTTGAGTAATTACAGAGTTATTACTCTTTGTTACTTTTCCTTGTCCAGCGCATAACTTGAAAACTACTGGTTGGAATTCAATACAACTTCATACAATGGTCAAGTACATTGAGAGGAAGTGCAGTGCACAGGAACCATAACTCTTTCTTGACTCATTACAGAGTTATTGCCCTTTGTTAGCTCGACTTTTCTAGAAAAGGGGAGCTATCCTACTCGCCCCGGCGTCGGTGTCACACCTTGGTTAAGTTTTTCGTACCACCCCACTTTATTTCAAAAGTATTAGAGGTATGGCTTTGAAACTTACCATACTTGTTTACCATCATAACCTCCATCTACAGACAAGAGTACATAACTCTGTCAAGGTTTTTGACAGAATTATGTCTCTTTTTTGACTTAGAAAGTGTATTGAGCTTGGTTAAGTTTTTCGTACCACCTCACTTTATTTCAAAACCATTGGAGGTATTGCTTTGAAACTAACCATACTTGTTTACCATCATGACCTACATCAACAGACAAGAGTACATAACTCTGTCAAGGTTTTTGACAGAATTATGCCCCTTTTTTACTTAGAAAATACATTGAATATGGGTAAAATCCACTTATTGCCTTAACCCTTTGAGTAGACTAGTTACTAGTCTGATCAAATTCATGTTTTTTCTATATACTATATTTCCTGCACTATTTCCAGTCTATTTTATATGATTTTGCTTTATACACTGGGGCAGTTTTATCCTGAAATCGGCGCTGGATAGTAGACTGGCTCTAGAACAAAACTGATAGATATTTATTAGAAAAAGAGATATTTCAGGGCCTGGTGACCAGGCTACCCTTTGAGATATTGCTTTGAAACTTTGAATGCTTGTTTACATCATTACCCCCATCTGTAGGCAAAAGAAGGTAACTCTGTCAGGGATTTGTTTTAAAAATTAAGGCCCTTTATCGACTTAGAATCTTGGTTAAGTTTTTCGTACCAGTCCACTTTTTGACTAAACTGAGATATTAATTTGAAAGTTGGAATACTTGTAAACCATCATGATCCCAAAACATGGGCAGGAGAAGGTAATTTTGTCAAGGATTTGATTTGATTTGATGAGAATTTTATCAAGGTCCGTCCCAAAGAGCATGTATGTTAGCTTAGTATTGGGATGAGACCCCGGCATGTCTCCCGTCATGCCTAAAAGACAAAATTTTGAAGCCAAAAAATAGGAGAAATTTACCTGACTGCAATTTCCAGCCAGTATAGCCAAAGGTTGAATTTGATTGGTTGCCAAAGAGTAGGCCCGTCACGGCGACCAATGAGATCTGAGTGTGATTGACCTAGTTTGTATGTCTGGATCGTGGTAGCCTAACAGTTTTTAGAGAATTTTGGTACTAGATGGTATATTTGTTTGTTTTGTAATGTAAAAATCCCCTTTAATAAATTGTTGTCCTCTTTTTACTTTGCTTAGCTTTTTGTGATGATAAAAAATTTTAATCGTCCTGAATGAGAGAATAAAATGCTGTCTGAAAGACGTTTTAACTTATTTTAACAAGTTAAAAGTATGCATGAAAGTTTGACCTATTTTCCTACTCTGAAATTTTGAAAATATAAAAACCCCTTAAAAGCCAAATAAGCCAGCTAGCAGCCGCAGCAAGCCTGACATTACATTGTCAGAGGTGTGACCAAAAAGTGGTCGTCGACGATGTTGTAGATCTAGTAGTTGCAGCATTGATTGCCTATCGCACAGCAGTCGTCACTGTCACATAGGTCTTCCTTCTTCTGGAACGGGAACGAAATCGCCATCGTCGTAGCCGGTCGTAGCGATGTATTGTGACATACATCGTGAAGTTTGACGTTTTGAGAGAGAGAGAGATTGAATTTGGAAAATGTATCGCGTAGTCAAATATATTATAAAAGAAAAAATTCTTACAAAGACAAAAAACAATTTAGCCACTTTACTAAACAGAAACAATGATTTATGGATAGATGAAAATAGTGGCAGTATTTACTTACAATTGTTATAAAATGTACTTTAAATGATGCAATTATTGTTGAAATGTTTACATTTTGGTTTCAAGAATTTACTTATTGAAAGAGATTATATAAAACATCAAACAGGCTACTTGTTAACTTTACTTCTTTAATTATAGATAAAATAATCAATGTACCATAGAAAATTATAAGGAGACTTGTACTAGTTGGTTCTTTGCTACCGGAGCCAGACGCAGAAATCGGATAGTAAATGAACCAATGGAGCCAGGAGAGACAAAAATTATTAGCCAATCAGCTGGGTGCTAATGGCCGCCAGTTCGGTCTACTACTGTTGAAAGAGCACAGTCATTAATGTAATTGTTGATTCCTTTGTATTATAAAATAGATAACATGCCAAAATTTGTCTGTGATTATATGAATATTGCTGTAGATCATGATTTCGTAAAAATAGAAATTTAATAATTTTTTGTAAAATTTGGTGTAAACTTCTCTTTAATTGTTTCAGAAGGGAATTTCAGTTTTTAATCTGTTAATCTGTTTTATCTTTACTTATAAATAATAAAAGAAGTAAGTGTAGATCATGATTTGCATGATCGTCGATTCGGTCCTCGGACAGATGTTGGTGAACTACTATTCCTGATCCTGGTTGACTAACCAGTACTTTCCACACCGTCGAAGTTTTAGTGTGATTGGGTTTTTCATGCCTGAGTAAGATTGTTCTTAATGTAGTTTTGATCTTGTATTACACATCTTAAATGGTTCGAAAATAAGGTTGCGAAAGTAAGATATGTTTTTTAAGATTAAGATTGCTGTACGTACTACTTGACCTGACCTAATTATTGGTTTGGGTGACCTACTGCGACTTTTAGTGCGCACGAACCGGATGGAGTTATAACAGGTGCTCGTTGGTTTTATGGATCCGGCAAGTTTTTGACAGTAGATTACTGTTACCATTTTGGAAATAATTAGTGCTTTATTCATTTTCTGCAATGTCTGGGGTATCTAATTGTAGGATCAATCACTGTTTTTGTTTAGTTATGACTCTTTGTATGGGCATTAAGTATGCGTTTTCTTGCTTAAGCAGTCATGAATTGTGATTGTTACTATTTCCTACGTTTTTCCAGTCATTGTCCTGGTGATTATTTTGGACATTTATTAGTTATATGTTTATTTTTGTAATCACCAGGGGTTTGTATATGCGTGGTTTATAATGGTATATTGCCACAGACACTAGTTTTTCCTCAGTAGGTATTAAATTTCTTACTCGGGCACTAGAACCGCTGAAAAGTAAAAATGTGTTAATTTTACATATTTCTATGAATTGACTAATAACTATCTAATCTACTGAGCTTCCGTCACATGTCAAGTTGTACAGATGTGTTTGTTGTCAATTATAGTACTTTTATGTAATTATGGCATTCAACTTTATTGGCGCTGTGCGGAAGCACAGCGTCAGTATTGAATAGGTTTTAATTTTGTACCATGGGGTTGCATAATCGAATAGGGAGCAGCCAACATTATTATTGTAATTAAAAACTATGTATTATGTTTGAACAAACTCCCTATAATGAATAAATAAATAGTATTAACTGATTACAAACAATACTATACCAGATGCATACGTCTTCGACCGTTAATTCAAAACGTTTGACATATTCATAGGATATTTAATAACTTTTCCACAAACTTGAAGGTTACGGTTTTTTTATTGCTTTGTTTACGGACCCTACGGCCAGATTCATCAAAGTTCAGAAAAAACGTCTCGATAGTTGTTTTGCTATCTCTAAACATTTTGAAGTTTAAATACATATGTTGTCAACGTGAATAATTAATGAAAACCCATTTTAATTACTACATACTAAAGTAAAATGTAGGCATTATAAATAAGACCGTACACCTAACTATGCGATACACGGGGTCTCAATGAAAGTTATGTAAAGCATCGCTAACAACTGACCAATAGTAAAGACAAAATTAATCACGTGGGTTTCGTCTGCGTCGAAAAGCGTCTACTGACCACGAGCTGTAGCCTTGTTTAATGGGCGTCATCGTACCATTATGCGGTTTTATGATTCGTTCATTTTTTGGTTAAACTGTAGTAAATGTGGTTTTTTACTTATTATGATAACATTTACATATAACATAATGTATTTGTTTTTTCCCGTTGATAGGTTGTTTACTGATATTCTAAAATGACTCTGATTCCTTTAAATCATGTTTCAAAAACATGCGCAGCGCCTTTGATGCTTTGCATCAAAATTTGTCTTGTATTTTTAAGTAATAAGCTAGCGTTGCTTACAAAGCTCTGCCGTGGGCCTTTGAGATAGCTCGTTCCTGATTGGTCCACTGTGTTTGTTAATCGCGGTTTCATTTGTTTATTTACTATCCGTTTTTTAACTCGACTATTCGAAGAATAAGGAGACTATTGCACTCGCCCCAGCGTCGGCGTCGGCGTCTGCGTTGGTTAAAGTTTTTTATAAAGTCAAATATCTTGAATACTATCAAAGGTATTAACTTGAAACTCAAACTATATCTTTACCATCAACATCTACACATGAGGAAACAATCCCCATATCTCTGTTTTGATTTTTGACAGATTTATGCCCCTTTTTAACTTAGAATTTTTGGTTAAAGTTTTTTATAAATTCAAATATCTTGAATACTATCAAAGGTATTGACTTGAAACTCAAAGTATGTGTCTACCATCAATATCTTCACCTGAGGAAACAATCCCCATAACTCTGTTTTGATTTTTGACAGATTTATGCCCCTTTTTAACTTAGAATTTTTGGTTAAAGTTTTTTATAAAGTCAAATATCTTGAATACTATCAAAGGTATTGACTTGAAAATCAAAGTATGTGTCTACCATCAAAATCTTCACCTGAGGAAACAATCCCCATAACTCTGTTTTGATTTTTGACAGATTTATGCCCCTTTTCAACTTAGAATTTTTGGTTAAAGTTTTTTATAAATTCAAATATCTTGAATACTATCAAAGGTATTGACTTGAAACTCAAAATATATGTTAACCATCAACATCTTCACCAGAGGAAACAATCCCCATAACTGTTTTGATTTTTGACAGATTTATGCCCCTTTTTAACTTAGAATTTTCGGTAAAAGATTTTATAAAGTCAAATATTTTGAATACTTTCAAAGGTATTGACTTGAAACTCAAATCATGTGTCCACCATCAACATCTTCACCAAAGGAAACAATCCCCATAACTCTGTTTTGATTTTGATTTATGCCCCTTTTTAACTAAGAATTTTTAGTTAAAGATTTTTATGAAGTCAAATATCTAAATATCTTGAATACTATCAAACGTATTGACTTGAAACTTTAAATGAATGTTTACTATCAACATCTTCACCAATGTTTTTGATTTTTGACATATTTATGCCCCTTTTTAACTTAGAATTTTGTCACAGTTTTTACCAGACTATTATTAGAAATACTGGCTTACTTTTGAAATGTCGTAGAATAATTATGCAGCATGCAGCGGTCATGCTTTTTTAATTTTATACATATCAATTTTGAAACGTTACAAAGTTATTCATGATCAAATATACAAGGTGATGTATTTCTTTGAAATTATCCCCCCTCCTTACAGAATCCAGAGTAAGGCTTTGCACGTAATGTACATTTACATAGGTCTTTGAACAAGTTTCATATCTTTGACCTTAATTCTTAAAGACAATTACACAATACCCCTGTTCTTAGACAAAAAAAAACATTTTACCAACAAGCTTTCGAATAGTCGAGCGTGCTGTCATGAGACAGCTCTTGTTGGCCTTAGCTCGGCTTTATACCGGGTTTGTCACGTGGTAGGTATTTATACATGTGTTTTTTATATATTTATATAGAGAAAAGAGGATTTTTTGCCGATTTTTTTTAAATAAAGCTTTTTTCTTACGTTTTTTTGTGTTATATCTTTGGTCCTTGTTATTGTAAATATAATTTGGTCGAAATATAAACTGTCAATGTTTTGTATCCTTTATAAATTGTCTTTTATGCTACAAAATTTTGGAAAATCGCGGAATAAATTATCTGTAATAAAATTGTCTAATTTTTTCAATCTTTTTTTTATTTTCATTTCAAATCTTTACTTAATCATGCTTTATAGCTATGGCTAGGGTGTTGGGTAGCCCTTATCTAGTTCTAAAGTTTTTTGATATAAAATTTTCATGTTTTCCGAAGGCATATGAATTCAGTCATTTAGATATGTGTTTTGTCTAAAAGATTCACCTGAGGTGGGGGTTTGATGTCCTTGACCTTTCTGTACCGGAAGCTCATTCTTGTTAACATATATACATGTATAATAAAGTTTACTAAACTACTTAAAGGTAAATTACAGGACACCCCTGGTTTACAGAGAGTGTGTTAGGGGTTTCTTAGTGTGGAAATATTTGTTTTATGTCACTAAAATGCGATACTGGCTTGTCTATTCTAATCTAATCTACGAAATAACATATCTACAATCTATAATAGACTTGCCATATCTACCCCTATGTACTTTTATCAAATATAGAGTTGTGTGAGTTGTGTGCTGTGTACTGTATATAGGGTCATAGAGCTCAGGGCTAGCACCATGCATTCCGCGCACCATGCTCCTGCAGAGTCCAAGTACCGTTTTTCCCCCATTGCGAGTTACGCATTATTTCGTTAAGGTGGGAGTCCCAAATAAAGGGTAAGATACGGTTTTTAGTCGATCTACACTTGCGCAGTCCGTGTAAGATACATTACACTTCCCCTTGGTCTTTTGGTACGACCGTGTGGGTGTGTGGGTTAGAGTGATTGCCGGGCGGCAGTAGGTTGGAATTGAGTGCAATAGATACCTCACGGGAGGTAAAATACAGAAACCCTCCCTCACGGGAGGTAAAATACAGAAACCCTCCCAGGAGGTAAACTGTAACCCAACGTACAAAGTACACTTGAACTTAAAGTATAGACTGACTCCGTGTGTATACTGTAACGAATTTTATGGTTTAAATTACAGACACCTGGAGTACGCTTTGAAGTACTCATATGATTTTTTAGTATAGATAATGGATCCAAACGGATTCTCTTAAAGCTTAATTATATTGGACAATAAAAAAAAATGGTTCATGATTTTTTAAATGACACTATATTTCTTCAACTGAGACATAATGTGATTGAATGTAGATACATGCAGCCATTCCCTACTTTGCCTAACGGAAAAAGTAGTTGTGTAGTCGCGAATTTTACTTAATATTTTGGAGCTACTGTTTCGATCTGAGATGTCTAGACCTACAAGAGTACCTTCAAATAGAGGAGTACATGATGCAGCACTGGTCTTCGGGTAAACATCGCCTGAGGAATGGGCTAGAGGCCAGTGCAACTCGCCAGCAGGCATTGCGAGGCAGCAACTGATACGTCCGGTAGCGGAGGTGCGGCCAATCAGGAAAGGGAAGCCTGCCAATGCAATTGGACATGGTAGGACTTTCCAAAGAGAGGAGGAAATGACCACCTGGCAAAACAGTGCTCGAGGAAGGGCACTGCGACGAATGCTAGAGTCGTTTAATATAAGGTAGCTACCTTTGTTAAGACATTTTCATGCAGGGAAATGGTAATTCAGTGGACTACACTCAATAGGTTAAATTATAATTAACACAAGTTACCTTTAATCAAAATGTATTATAAATGGATATAAAAATAATTCACAAATCATGGCATGCAGAAGGTACGCTCCTTACGCCTACAGAATCTTTCCATGGTATGTTTGTATTTTAAAGGGTACTGTTGAACAATGAGATCCTAAGATGGCATGCAGAAGGTACCCTCCTTACGTCTACAGAATATTTCCATGGTATGTTTATATTTTAAAGGGTGCGTTTTCCCTCCCAATGTACTTTAAGATTTGGACTGTTTTCCCTCCCGTGAGGGATTTTGGACCATCAGTTCCGTAAAGTGCGCTGATGCTTATATATATAGGGACGTGAAGCACACCGTGACTTACTTTATTGTATAAATGACAGCCACCTGGAGCGTAATGTTAATATAATTGCTTTATAATAATCTCATTGCGTCCTTTTATTATAAATAAATTCTGAAAGATGAATAACTTTATTTTGCACTACATTATTCGTTTAACACAACAAATGGACAATAGTTTAAAGACTAAAGACAACTATCGTAATAATTATGAGGAAAGATATTGAGGAACACTTAAAGACGTTAGAAAATCAGTTGCAAAATGCAAATACGTCTGTTCGTTAAACATAAACTTAATAAATATCGAATTCAAATCACGCGCCAGTAATCATTTTTACAGCCGGTGAACCACTTCTATCTGCTCTATTACACAGAAGGTTAGCTAATATGTTAATATACATACATACAATAGTTTTTATAGTAGATTTATATTCTGTTTTGCTTTTACAGTATTTATTACATATGTGATATTTATTTATTTAGATTTGATTTAAAACTTTTAGCATATCCTTAGAACTTGTAACGTTTTTACAAATACACAAAGATGAACGCCTAAATAATTCTTTTATAGTGCAATAAGTGTAAAATGTAATGCAACATCGATATTGTATTTTTTTTGCTTCCTAACTTATGTTAAAGAATTCATAATGTGTAAGCTATGGTATTTTTGATTTTGAGCTATATAATGTAAGGTCGCATTATTTAGCATTTCAACTTATGCCTTTTATGAAGCCTGGTCACTTGATTAGTTACAATATGTGTAAATGTTAAAGATTGGTTTGAACAAGTTCCCTGTAATGATAATATGTATGTAGATATCAATCCCTGGAGAACAGATGGTGAAATTTTAAAACCTGTTTATGTTTAAATCATTCAAACTGTATTGCCAAAAAGGAGAGAAAATCACTTTTACCACATTCATTTACACAGAAACATTAATGTTTGTAACATGAGGAATTTACTGAAAACTCAAACCGTTGTTGGATTGAAGTAAACATTAACATTAATTATAAATGGAAACAAAAGTAGAAACTTTCATATTTCAGTGCACAAAATGTGTTTATTACTTTTTGTTTTTGGAGAAACCTTTGGCATCATTTTCGAGTATGGCATACACAGGATTATTATTCCAACAAATGCGTATGCTGTGAAGAAATATTTCAGGAAAGAAGAACATTTTTGAGTCATCTTAAACATAATCTAGGGACAAAACTAATGTAGAGCGGAGGACTTTAGAAGCTATAAAAATATAAGCATTATAAATAAGTATAATATTACAATACTTTGAGTTGATCGACATCTCAGTTACCAATTGGTATTGGAAGAGTTAAGACATAATTTTAAAAGGCGATGGATATATTTAGAAAAACCGTTAAATCAAGGAAGGGGACCTTTAAGAGGAACCGATCTCGTGACAGAAAAGATCCTTGGTCCGAAATGTATATACGCATGGTCATACCGTCGGCACAGACGACAGCTATAGCAAAGAGCATGTTGGAACGTCAGTCACCTGGGACTTTGTCTGAACTTGAGCGAACGAAAACGGTGCGAAAAACGCTGAAGCGAAAAAACTCTGGAGGAACACCAGGCAGGAAAGGCACTAAAAAGCCCAAAAAGGAGGTGGAAAGTACACCTATAAATTCTGACACTATCACTACTATTGGACCAATACTTAAGTGACTGCACAACTGACTCCTCCTCATTCATAGAGAAATCGTCGACAGCGATGATTCAGTGTGATATTTGCTTGAAAAGTTTTGGAAGACGGGATAATATGCTACGTCATAAAAAGAGTGCACATTCGAACGAGGATTCTGACGACGATTCTGTGTCGGAAATTTCTGAACGCGAGGACATTTTTGGGTCTAACGATGACGTTGAAATGTCTGGAAGTGATGAATCAGACGATGACTCCAACCGTGCTTGGGATGTTGATCCTTGGCATGATATTATAGTCGAGGTGTTAAACAGCTGTGACACACAGTTCCAAAATGCAGTTCATGAACTCATGGAAGAAGAGGATGGAATCAGTGAAAGTGAAGCCAGGGAAACTGTTTTTAATAACATGAGAAGCACCTATCGAAGGGCTATGATGAATGTCTTTGGTAGAAAACTATTGTGGTTCAACAGTATGAAGGAAGACCCAACGTATAGGAGCATAAAGGATACAGTCAGTCATCTTATTACCATTGAAAACTATGAAAAGGAAGAGGCTCTGAAATACGCCATACAGAAAAGACAGTTTCTGTTTGATAAAATCCTTGACAAGTACAACCCGCCAGACGTTTCCGAAGACATGGACGAAGATATAGACGAAGGTGAATCATCATAATGATCTCACAAAAACTTTTGCAGTGATGTGTGTGAAAACCTACACGATGAAATATTTTAAGTGTTTCACTACTTAATATACGAGAAGCAACGTAACGAACATCTCCTGATTAAAGACATATCATTCGGACAATACTAATCATATAATAAAAGAGTAATATAAAGAATAGTAATAAATGTAGTTGTACGAGTAAAATAAACATGGTACTCTTAAAACAGTCGAATTTACGTTTTTCTTACCCCCCCCCCCCCCCCACCCACACACATATCCAATCGATAGTCGGACGCCCGCTGAGGCCCTCCTCACGCCCTCTGAGGCCCTCCTCACGCTCTCTGAGGCCCTCCTCACGCCCTCTAAGCCCTCCTCACGCTCTCTGAGGCCCTCCTCACGCCCTCTGAGGATCTCCTTATTCAACAATACCCTTTAAAATATAAACATACCATGGAAATATTCTGTAGACGTAAGGAGGGTACCTTCTGCATGCCATCTTAGGATCTCATTGTTCAACAGTACCCTTTAAAATACAAACATACCATGGAAAGATTCTGTAGGCGTAAGGAGCGTACCTTCTGCATGCCATGATTTGTGAATTATTTTTATATCCATTTATAATACATTTTGATTAAAGGTAACTTGTGTTAATTATAATTTAACCTATTGAGTGTAGTCCACTGAATTACCATTTCCCTGCATGAAAATGTCTTAACAAAGGTAGCTACCTTATATTAAACGACTCTAGCATTCGTCGCAGTGCCCTTCCTCGAGCACTGTTTTGCCAGGTGGTCATTTCCTCCTCTCTTTGGAAAGGCCTACCATGTCCAATTGCATTGGCAGGCTTCCCTTTCCTGATTGGCCGCACCTCCGCTACCGGACGTATCAGTTGCTGCCTCGCAATGCCTGCTGGCGAGTTGCACTGGCCTCTAGCCCATTCCTCAGGCGTTGTTTACCCGAAGACCAGTGCTGCATCATGTACTCCTCTATTTGAAGGTACTCTTGTAGGTCTAGACATCTCAGATCGAAACAGTAGCTCCAAAATATTAAGTAAAATTCGCGACTACACAACTACTTTTTCCGTTAGGCAAAGTAGGGAATGGCTGCATGTATCTACATTCAATCACATTATGTCTCAGTTGAAGAAATATAGTGTCATTTCAAAAAATCATGAACCATTTTTTTTATTGTCCAATATAATTAAGCTTTAAGAGAATCCGTTTGGATCCATTATCTATACTAAAAAATCATATGAGTACTTCAAAGCGTACTCCAGGTGTCTGTAATTTAAACCATAAAATTCGTTACAGTATACACACGGAGTCAGTCTATACTTTAAGTTCAAGTGTACTTTGTACGTTGGGTTACAGTTTACCTCCTGGGAGGGTTTCTGTATTTTACCTCCCGTGAGGGAGGGTTTCTGTATTTTACCTCCCGTTAGGTATCTATTGCACTCAATTCCAACCTACTGGCGGCATTAACACTCCGTAAAAGTCACCTATGACGTTTGTGTTTTCAGTAGTGTGTATGTTTGTTCTGGTGTTTTGCCTAGCAGTCCATTATGTAATCAGTCCTAATCTATATTTTTTCAATGTATCCTATATTTTTGATAAATTCGAATACGGCCAGGCGAATATCTTGTGCTATTTCTTTTGGTGGATCTAACAGAGTTTTTTCCGTAATGGTTATTAATTCTAATTTCAGAAGTTTCGTTTCAAATATTTTCCTTTCTTCCTAATATAATGGGCAGTGAAACAGTAGATGGCCAAAATTTTCTATTTCGTTACAGTGTTGGCAGTTTTTGTCTTCTATGTATCGGTCCCCTTTAAGATAGCTACTTTTAAGTTTAAGTCTAGTATACATTGTGTCTATTTTTCTATCATGATGGTACGTTTGTAATTTACTAGGCGGTTTAATATTAATTTCTATGTTATGTGTTGAGCAGGAAGTTTCCCATTGCTGTAGATATTTTTGTTTTACTTTATCCTTTATGATGCTGTAGACTTCCGGTACGCTGAGCTTAATAGGAATTTCTGTACCGGAAGTGCTGCCGAATTTTGCTTTGTCGTCTGCTAATTCATTTCCGTTTATGCCCACATGACTCGGTACCCACATTGAATTTCGTCCCCTCTATGCTTTATGGCTGTAACGGACTTTAAAATATTGTAAATCATTTCTTGCGTATGAGACTGACCTGATTTTATTGCTAATAAAGAACTCAGACTATCGCTAATAATGACTGCTTTTGAAATATAGTTTTCTTTGCAATAAGTTATTGCATAATCTATTGCTGCTAATTCACATGTAAATATTGAAGTTTGATGGTTAAGCTTCAGACTCTTGTTATGTAGAATTGTGCCGTCTTCTGCTATAACTACTATACCCGCCCCTGCTATTTGTTTGGACGGGTCTTTACTACCATCTGTATAAATTTGAGTAAAGTCTCTAAAGTGTCTAATAATGTTTAAATTTGCAATAATTTTGTTTCTTTCATTATCTTCTGCTTTGTTAATTTTCCCTACTAAATCTAGGTTAATCTCAGGCATTTCAATATTGATAAGTTGTTCGTAGCACGGTTCTTGAATTTGGGTTTCGCTTAGGCCGTATTCTGTGATTAATGTCCTAATGCTTTGTGAATAAGGTTTCTTTAAATTTTTATTACTCTTTGTCTTATAAAAATATGCTGGTTGGTCACAAATTTCATCGTTGATTGGTAAGTTCGGGCCCAGTCTGGAGCTTCTGGCCCAGTATTTTAGAGCTTGAAGTTCTCTCTGCAAAGGCAGTGGAATCATGGCAGTCTCGGTATGTTGAGGGAGGGTGGGGGTGTGCCTCGGACATTCTATAATGGTTTTTAGTGCCCCGTTTTGTAGTCTTTGAACATTTTTTAGTTGTGAATCTTTAGCGGAGGCATAAACTATGCTGCCATAGTTGATTTTGCTTAAGATGAGGGCCTTATAGATATTGAGAAGGCATTTTTTGTCTGTGCCCCACGATTTCCCTTTTACTGCTCTTATGATATTTAAGTCTCTAAGACATCTTTTCGACATGTATTCTATGTGCATTTTCCATGATAAGGTTTTGTCAAAATACATCCCTAGAAATTTTGCATGCTCATTATATGTGAGGTTCGTTCCACATAATGTTAATTTTGGAAAGTTGGTGGCTCTTTCCGGAGGTTTTACGGCCAGCCTGTGTATTAATAAAACTTGAGTTTTAGTCGGGTTAATGATGAATCCCCATGAATTGCTCCATTTTTCTATTTCGTTCAAAACAGTTTGGGCTTTTTTCACTGCCTGCACCGGACTGTTTGAGGTTAGCCATGTTGCTGAATCATCCACAAATTGGGATATTTGAGCATTTATAGTTGGGTGTTGCGTATTAAGGTTTTTAATTTGTTCTTTGAAAGTATTCATCATTAAACTGAAAATTATGGGAGACGATACCGCTCCCTGGGGGCATCCATTCACTGTTTCCACTACCTCCGAGAGAGCTCCATTATATTTTACCTTAATCTGTCCGTTTTGTAAAAAGCACCTTAACCATTTTATCATGCGCCCTTGTATGCCAGAATTTAGGAGTTGCATGAGTGCTCCTCCGTTCCACATTTTATCAAATGCATTACTCAGATCTAAAAATATAGCTATAAGATATTTGTGTTCTGCCTGTGCTTTCTTGCAATCGGACTCTAATCTAGTGATGTTATCGTCGCATGAGTGATGCGACCTGCATCCGGACTGGTATTTGGACATAAGATTGTTCTTTTCTAAATATGTGCACAGTCTCGGTTTAATCATCACAAAGTGCCAGAGTGAGCTATTAGGATCGCATTCCGTCCGGCGTCCGTCGTACGTCCGTCCGTCCGTCCACCATTTCCTTCAAACGACATCTCCTCTGAAACCACTGGGCCAATGTTGATGAGACTTTGCAGGGATGTTCCTTGCATGAAGCTCTATCAAAGGTGTTCAAAGAATTCCATTCCATGCAGAACTCTGGTTGCTATGGCAACAAATAGGAAAAACTTTTTTGAAACCACAAGGCCTAGAGCTTAGATATTTGGCATGTAGCATTGTCTAGTGGACCTCTACCAAGATTGTTCAAATTATGACCCCCGGGTCAAAATTGACCCTGCGCGGGTGGGCACTTAGTTTTTGCATAGGCATATATAGGAAAAACTTTAAAAATCTTCTTCTCTGAAACCACAAGGCCTAGAGCTAAGATATTTGGCATGTAGCATTGTCTAGTGGACCTCTACCAAGATTGTTCAAATTATGACCCCCGGGTCAAAATTGACCCCGCACCCGGGGTCACTTAGTTTTGCATAGGAATATATAGGAATAACTTTAAAAATCTTCTTCTCTGAAACCAAAAGGCCTAGAGCTAAGATATTTAGCATGTAGCATTTGTTAGTGGACCTCTACCAAGATTGTTCAAATTATGAGCCCCGGATCAAAATTGACCCCGCACAGGGGGTCACTTAGTTTTACATAGGCTTATGTAGGAAAAACTTTAAAAATCTTCTTTTCTGAAACCAAAAGGCCTAGAGCTTAGATATTTGGCATGTAGCATTTCTTCGAAGATTGTTCAAATTATGACCCTCGGATCAAAATTGACCCCGCACCGGGGGTCACTTAGTTTTACATAGGCTTATATAGTAAAAACTTTAAAAATCTTCTTCTTTGAAACCACAAGGCCTAGAGCTTAGATATTTGGCATGTAGCATTGGCTAGTGGACCTCTACCAAGATTGTTCAAATTATGACCCCTGGGTCAAAATTGACCCCGCACCGGGGGTCACTTAGTTTTACATAGGCTTATATAGAGAAAACTTTAAAAATCTTTTTCTCTGAAACCACAAGGCCTAGAGCTTAGATATATGGCATGTAGCATTGCCTAGTAGACCTCTACAAAGTTTGTTCAAATTATGCCCCTGGGGTCAAAATTGACCTTGCCCGGGGGGGGGGGATCATTTGTTTTACAAAGGCGTATATAGGAAAACTTATTTGGTATATAACATTATCTAGTGATCTTCCACCAGGCAAGTGGACTTGTACCAAGGTGAGCGATATAGGGCCATCTTGGCCCTCTTGTTTGCATTAGTTTTGTAAATATTGAAGTTAAAGAAATCGGTCTATAAGAAGCAGGTTCATTTTTGTCTTTATTAGGTTTTAGTAATGGTATGATAACTGCATGATTCCAGCTTTCTGGCGTGGTACCCTCTACCAATGATTGGTTAAAGATTTGAAGAAGTGTATTTCTGCTTTCCTGTGGTAATTTTTTGAGTATTTTGTAATGAATCAGGTCTTCTCCCGGTGCACCGTCCTTGCAGTTGGACAAAGCTTTTATTTGAATTACGGCCCTTTTTGACTTAGAAACTCAGTAAAAATTTTCATTCTTGTCCACTTGTTGACTTAACCATTTGAGACATTACTTTGAAAGTTGGAGTACTTACGTACCATCATGAGACCTATCTGTAAGCAAGAGAAGATAACTGTGAAAATGTTTCTTGATTTGTACTTAGAAATTCCAAGCTAAAGTCTTGTGTGCAACTTGCACTGTCATGCACATATATCATTAACCACTTGAAGTATTAATCTACAACTTTGCTGTAGTATTCAGGGATATCAAGCATTTAAGTTTGACACCTCTTGACTTAATATCTTGCTACTTGTTGCCCTTGTTTATATAGATCCTTGTTTTGCCTTTAACTGTCAAAGTTTTGTTTTATTGGCAAGCACTAAAAAGGTGGAGCGCGCTGTTCTACTGGCAGCTCTTGTTACTTTTCCTTGTCCGGTGCATAACTTGAAAACTACTGGTTGCAAATCAATACAACCTCACACAATGGTCAAGCACAATGAGATGAAGTGCAGTGTACAAGAACCATAACTCTATCTTGACTATTTGCCAAGAACAATATCACTATTTAAGTTTTTTTGCAAGTTATTCTGTTACTACGAACTTCCTCAGTTTTTAAAGCAGTCTTTTGGGGGTATTAATCACATTTAGTGATAGCTCTTAGTTTTACATAGGAAAAACTTTTGAAATATTCCTAGAGCTTAGATATTTGGTGTGTAGCATTGCCTTGTGGACCTCTACCAAGATTGTTCAAATTATGACCCCGGATCAAAATTGATCCTGGCCAGGGGTCACTTGACTTTACATAGATTTCTATAGGAAATCTTTTCAAAATTTTTCTCTGAAACCAGAAGCCCTACAGCTTAGATATTGGCATGTAGCATTGTCTAGTGGACCTCTGCCAAGACTGTTCTAAACATGATCCCCAGGTGAAGGTTAACCCCACCCAGAGGGTCACTTGATTTCACATAGGTTTCAAAAATATATTCTAAAACCACAAAGCCTACAGTTTAGATATTTAGAATGTAGTATTTTGTAGTGGACCTCTATCAATATTGTTGAAATCGTGACTCCCTGGTCAAAACTGGCCCTTCCTGTGGTGCGATTGTTGATAGTGGTAGCCAGGTGAAAGATATAGGGCCTGATCTTGACCCTCTTGCTTGTAGTTTTTCTATGGTCAGGCTATTATCATTCTAGCCCATGTTAATTTGATTGTCTTTCCATTTACAATAGATATAAAGCAAACAAGTTTGCATTTTGTAAAATATAGCCTGAAGGTGTGACAATGATTGCATCATTGGCTGCATTAGTCTGACCTGAGGCTGGCCATGAGAGGCATAGTCACGCTATATACCGGCGACTGTGAATGCAGACATATTGTTTTTATTTGTTTGTGTAACAAACAAATTTACTTACCGTTTTCCGAAGCCTACTCGTTAAGTACCAAATCTGAAAGTAGCTCTGGCACGTCTGTCAGCATATAATCCCAAATTATGATTCTTCATTTGAAACCATATGACCATTGCAGACATGAAAGTTGTATTGTTTAAATATTTAATGTTATAAACTCATGCAGCATCAACTAAATTTTGTAAATATAACTGTAAACTGTTTTTGAATAAGAACCGCGGATGTATTTCATTTTACAACGATGTGTAAAAATAAGGGACGATTTACTATATATATACACCCTATCGAAATAGTTCCGATTTCTTAACCCCCTGGCCATTTCTTAAACCTTGTGCGGAAAGAAAACATATGTTTTGGAGTTTTTGTGACAACAAAATGTCTATCCCTGATCGTCATTTTAAAGAATGAAATATTTTGAACAGCCAGGAATATTTACGAACATGTTTACACATTCTCTTTTTACGATTATATCCATCCATTCATAAATTTTATTCAATGCGCGGCAAGGGACGTAATTACAACTTTCCTTATTGCTGATATGTTTATTCTGTGGACCTGGCGCGAGCTATTTCATAGGTGGTGATTGTTTTAAGTAGAAGGCAATTTACCCTATATTTGACTGTAGGCCTCGTTATCTTGAAACGCATCGAATGAGCTATTTTGTTAAAATACATATCAATGACTGCAGAAAAACATTTGAACATCGTTACTTCCTGGTCTCAACCATATTCGTTCTATAAATGTATATTGTGGCATTATAGATACGCATTATTACTTTGTCGGTCCGCACAATCAATATATTGATCCCCTTATTGATCGGTGCTATTGCCTGCTCGTTTGTGTTATCGAAGCGCCATAACTACTAACTGTAGCTGCTCGATCAGTATCTGATTTTAGACAGTAGAACTGTAGGTTAAAACATTTTGTCGAGTACAGTGAAAATCCCTGCTGTCTATGTGTACCGGGAATAGAAACAGAGACAATTCGATCCAAAATACGATTTATAACTGATGCATTCTGTTCATATCTTATTACGAACTGGTATAACCTTCACTAATGAAGATTACAGACTGAAATAGTCATCACAACAAAACAAAGGACATATATTTTGAATAACAAATCCAGCATCTTCTGCGTTCTGATTCCCCTTGCTGTCTTGTCTGTCTGTATAACCTGGTCCGCTCTTCATCTTCAAAATGCCTTGTTTGATTTTCATCAGACTTTCAGGGAAGCCTCAGTATGATATTACAATTTGGTTCATATAGTCGAAGGTGAAGGTCACAGGGACCTGAAACTTGAAAATCTTGTCCACTCTTCATCTCCAAAACCTTTGTCTGATACCTACCAAACTTTCAGGGAAGTATCAGTATAAAGTCTAGTTGTGCATATTGCATTTTGGGTTTCTCAGCAACCACTGGCTAGAAATCAATGAAACTTCAGAGGAGTGATTGGTACCAAGCCTATTTATGAATATTGTCAGTATGTTGCGATCGGATAATTTTCCATTGAGTATTTTCAGCGAATTTTGTCTGAGCTATTTGTCAGCAACTACAGGAGTGACTGTTAACTATTTATGCATATCCCTTGGCATTCACTCAGATAATCTTTCATTGAGTTTCATCACTTCGATTCTTTCATAGGTACAGTGTACAGAGAGATTTTTGTCAGCCTTTCTCTGCAGCCACTGGATGGAAAGGGAGTCTAGTTTAATTAAAGCTAGCTGTTCAGTTTTAGGTATTAATAATAATAATAATGATTATAATCTCTATTAAAGAAGGTAACTCATTAAGGAAATACAAGAGCATAAACATCTTGGAGATAAGACCTTATTTACAATGAGGCCTTCCAAAAAAAAAAATTCTATACAAAACACAAATCAAATCAATAATCCAATGCCATGCAGACAAACAAAAGGGAAAGCTATGATGTGCGCACGTGTTCGCACACGCACCGCACACTCGTTGCATAGGCATGCACGACACACATGTGCAAAATCATATATTAACAGACATTATTCATATGAGAAAAAGAACTTGTGTATGGTATTAAAGTGGCAACATAATTATATTCTATACTGTGTCATTCAACTTAGTGTTTGAAATTATTTTTTGTCCAATGGCATTGCAGTATTTTTCAAAAATGTTGTGAAATTATTTTGGTAAATCAGTTTTAACTCTCTTTGTGATTCAATTAACCAAGTAATTTGAATGCTTTTATCAAGCTCTTTTGCGTATGCGTAACATGCTGCTAGTCTGTGGCAAGTCAATTTCACATTAATTGAATGAGAATGTGAGGTGGCAGGCTGAATATAATCTGTTTCTAAAAAAATAAACCAGCAACAAATTAAAATATTCCCAATCATTTGTAATGATTTAACTACAAACTACACTTTAAAAACAAAACAAAAACTATTTACTTACTTTTAATAGCAATTTCAGAAATTAAAATAGAAAAAAAAAACAACAATTTATATTAAGTTCACCAGAACCATAAAATTCACCAGAAGAAAAGATACTTCCAGTATAGTTTTAAAAGTCACTAAAGGAGATTATATCCAAAAGTGATAATTGAACAAGAGCCGTGTTACACATGGTTAATCCCCCCGCCAGGAAGAAGTTACCTGAAGGTTGTACTTTCGTACATTTTACTTGGTGAGAGGAAATCCTTAAAAAGCCGTATAGTTATGGTCATGCTGAGTACAGTTTTCAAGTAAGTGGAAAAAGAATAAGGCAATGAAGAGAAGGTTTGCAAAATTATATTAATGTTCATTATCAGTATAGGTATGATATTTTTCTATTTGACTAAAAGTAGGCAAGGTAGAGTTATTGTTCCTGCACACTGCACTTCCTACCAATGTGCTATGTCAGTGTATTAAGTTTGATGGTGTCAAAGTGGAAATCAGTGTCTGGTCATGTCCAGAATGTCCATCATGGTCATGAGGGTCAATTTAAAAAGTGCCAGCATGAAACCCTGCTACACAGAGTTTGGCTTAAGCCAGGTAAATTTCTCTTTATTATGTAATAAAGTAAATAGCAACATAACTTGGTTAGACTCAATATAGACTTGCAGGCAGATAGGATTTATTAACAGTTGTTTCTTTTATAAATGAATAGTGTACTGCGTTCATTTTGTTGGTCTTTATCAAGTTCATTATATCGAGATTAGTGCGGATTTGACTGTATAATTATTAATGAGGTAATATGATCAACAAAAGAAGTTTTATTTATCTAAAGTTTTTGCAGAAAACATTAGGAAAGCAAGTGTACTTATTTTCCATTTGACTTTGCCACAGATCAAGATGACCCTTACTGCCATGTGCATTCAGTCAACGTGCATGGTATGCATATAAAAAGATGGTAAACAATTTGAAACCTTTTTTATGTCAAATATCAGGTATGACTGTTTAATGAATGTTAATGACATTATTGTTTTTAACAAACATTATTTGACTATATTTTCAGGTAGTAAAGCAGCTGTCAAGGTTGAGGAAATTGTTTGCAGCAAACATCTGTGTACTGCAGTAGGAAAAATGTCAACGGGATTCCAAACATCCACCTTGGAAGCGTTTCACAGTGTCATAAATCATTTTGCTCCAAAAATGACAAGTTATTCTTATTATGGACAGCTTTGTCGACAGCATTTAGCTGCCTTACACTTCAACGAGAACATACAACGAAACCCTTTGAAGTCGAAGGATGGTACACCTCAGCTAAAAATATCGCATCCAAAATTTAAGACTATGGACGATTATTCAGTTAAAGTATTAACCAGTGATATGACATTTCAGTATGTTGAAAAGTTGCTAGCCACAACATTGACAATGAGTGGGAAAAACAATTCCATGACAATGCCAGCTCCTCCACCACTTACAACTGGAAAGAGAAAACCAAGCAAGCAGGAAGCTTTATTAAAAATGTCTACTCGATACAAAAAATTGAAATTTTAAAAGCCGGAACTGTGATATTGGCATAGTAAGATATGATCAGAATTAGACAAAAATGTATAAATTGTTAGAATTTTCTTTTATTACAACAGACACCCAAAAAATAATTTAAAGAGAAATAAATTTATGATTTAGTCTAAGAGCAAAAAATACTTTTCAGATTTTTAATTGTTACCTATTACATATTTTTTGTATTTGCATTTAAATGTACAGCAATTCCTCCAATATTTAAAAACTTTGTTGGCACTTGACGTATGACTATGTTTTGTATACATTAATATAAAAATTGTGTTTTTTGAGAGGGTTTTTGTTTTGTGGCAATATCACACATATGTTGAATTAAAGAAGTACATGTAGTGCTATCAATGTATTTTAACAGAATTAATACGAGTCAGTATATTGCTGGTAAAAACATTTCTCTGTTGTATCAGTGCCAACGATAATCTTGTACGGGTTTAACTTCCTCAGGCCTCGGTATATAAATCGACCCAGTACAATAAATGATAAATGCTTCACTTACATCGCGATACTGGTATTGAGCAGGACAATTGATGTTGGTATCTTGTATTTCTGGATCACGCTGATGTTAGGGTCGTAACTGGGCAAATAAGACCGATGTCTGTAGCTTAAAGTTAAAGATCACAATTGAGTTTATAAGTGAATTAAGTTCGTACAATTGGTCAACTTCATCATGATGAGACAGTGAGGCCATTAAGACCTATGTCCATAGCCAAACTAAAAGGATATGGTCAAAGTTAGTGACATGAAAAGTATTTTGCCTATCTTTCCCAGTTTTTACACTACATCTTGTATAGTCATTACTTTATTTCTTGCATTGAAGTATTAAGATATAAGCTGGCATGCTACAGTAATGAAATGCCATCATTCTTTTGGTGCTGAAAAGCTAACCTGAGAAAGAAAAGCTCAAAATGAACCGTTTATGATCAGTAAATGTCAAGCTCATGTGAATGCATTTTCATTTTCATTTTAATGTTCTCCAGGGTAAGCTTTTGTAATTACCCGTTGACCGTCTGTTTACACATGCATTGTTAGCATTTTAGAGTTAACATTTGACATGCAATCTTTACAGAAATTGGTCTGAATATTTATCTATATGATTTCTAGGTCAAGTTGGGTTCACATTGGGTCAATAGTAGGTCACATCAAAGAAAAACATTATTTGCTATGTAGAGGCCGCATATATTACCTTTAACAATGAATGCATTTCTAGGTAAAGTTATTTCTGGCTCACCTTTGGTCAAAGGCTATGTCACAGGGTCAGATGTAAAGCAAACATTGTTAAAACTCTAGGATACTTTATATCTGCTCTTCATGATGAATAGTCACAATGATTTCTAGGTCAATGTAGAAACTGTGTGACCTATGTTTAACAACTTAGTAACTAGAATTAATCAAATTTAAACCTTGAACCTTGTTGACACATAATACCACATTTTCATGAAATTTTTCATACATTTTGTATGAAAATCAGGTCCTTTTATTTAAAGCATACAACTTAAACTTGTTACATATGTATCTATAAGGGATCATTATATGCTTAGGTAGTTGTACATAATAAATGACATAATAAATGTTTCTGTTAAATATTACGAATGGACTTCTTGTAACTGTACTTGACATGTCCAGCAGAGATTGTATAAAGACTTGTTAAGCATCTGTCAACTTATCCCTTGTAAATGTATTTGAAGAGGGGTTCTGCTGCAGTCAGTGTATCCACCCGTCAGTGGTATTCATATTCTTGACTTCTGACAAGCATACAAGTAACAGTTTAAAGAGTGATACCAGTTCACCCTTTCCAAGTTTGATAACCAGATCGTCCGAGCACTTTGGACAACTTCCACTGACTTGTCAAGTTTTCAAGAAGTATATACCATATAGCGGGTTATTTCTGCTGGCTGAATATCTTTGTGTTTCTGCGGTCTTTGAATTAAACTCGGAAACATTTCCAGCCAAAAATAAATTGTATTCACAGTTAATCAGCTCTAAGTAAAATTCATATATGCCAAGTCACTGTGCCTTCCGATTAACTTTACTGACAGAGCCATAAATGTTTATTGTTATTGCATTCAACACTTATAATGTGTAGAACTTGAAAACATCTGAAATGGGAGTTGTACTCAGCAGCTGCATGTTCAATGTTCAACGGTAAACCAAGGTTTCGAACTGTAGAAACTGCTCAACTGGGTTAACCTTGCCTCCTGGATGAAAGTTTACATGGTGTTTATGAGACGTGACATTTGCAGCAGTTTCCTTATGGTTAAAAAATAATAAATGGTTTTAATGCAAGTGGAACAGTTGACATTCACATGTAGAGACCTATTATTAACTGTTAGAGATAACGCATGTAACCATGCAAATGAAAAGAAAATGTTAGAATTAAACATTTGTTATATTTATTTCAGTTATATTACAAAAAAAAAGATTGATAAAAATTCAGAAGGTATTAAACTGGAAATGTACAATGTGTACAAAATACAGTTTTGAACAATGTTGCTGTCCTAAACATCTGTAAATCCTTTGTATTCCTCAGAAGGAAATGTGTTCCTTATCAATGCCACAGCACATGACGGCAAAACAACCCTTACTTCTTTGCCAAGGTATCCCCAGCACCATCTGGCTAGCTGACGGTAGGCAACATATCTTTGCTGTCTGAAAAACAATACGGAAAAGCCTTAAAACAAATTGGAAGAAATTTCCCATTAACATTTCTTTAACATGCAAACGTCACGATTGGACTTAATTATGAAAAAGGGGAGCAATTGTGTAGGCGAGCGGATAGCTCAGTCAGTACAGCATTCTCCCTGTAAGCGAAGGGTCCCGGGTTCAAGTCCCGATCAGGCTGCACATTTTTCTCACCCTATGACATTTGGCGCCCAGGGTGGGGCTGTGACGGCATTACAAGATCTGCCTCCGACATCTGTTATTGCTTAATTTAGAAGTACATGTATGTCACGGTTATTGACTTAATCATGAAAGGGGAGAAAATGTGTAGGATAGCTCAGTCGGTAGAGCATTCGCCCTGTAAGCGAATGGTCCCAGGTTCGAGTCCCTGTCAGGCTGCACATTTTCCTCACCCTATGACACAAACACTATTTGATAAAACATGACACGGTGTCTTTATGTATGCTATCACATATTTAACTAACCTAAGAAACGACTTAAACAACTTGTCAAAAGTGTTTATAATAAATCTAAGGGATGAAAGCAGATATTCTAATCTATTTATTTCAAAGACTACACATACTCATGATTGGTATTAGGAGGCTCTCCATATTGTTGCCTGTATTGAAAGTATGCAGTCTCCAAAACGTATCTGTCCAGACACACAGACTGAAATCCAGGGTGGCTTGTCACACATTTCACATCTGATGCTGTATCTTCATTAAATTCGTCCACTTTAGCGTAAACCTGCTGTATTTCTGAGCAACAGACCGATTCTCTTTCAGTGTCCATGACACTGCAGTTCTCACACAGACACCTGAATAATATAATATTGAAATGGCACTTTATTCAAATGCTACTAAGAAGAAAAAATAATAGGCTTTCTTTCTGAGATTATACTGTGTATATACATGTACAGCTGTATTGCCAGCCAGTAAAGTGACAAGTCCTTATGTGTCTGACAGTTCCGGTCCAGATTTAAATATCAACAATACTGAGATGAAAAGTATGTTCAAGATGACGATGTAAACTTTATAGGATATAATATTGGCATCTAATCTACGTATTTATGTGTAATGTCACTGCGTGATTAATTATGGTGGGTGGGGTATTATAAATACGTTTTTTCTTTCTTTTTTAACGAATAATTTCGACTAGGAAATGTATTGTGTCTCGTCTTGGATCAATCGGTGAGACAGTCGTTCATATCTAAAACTATTAGAATATTTAGTTAAGCACTGGATCATACAAGTATTAAATTATTTGTTTTCCCCTACCAATTTGTGTTCCCCGATCTAGCAACTTCATCCCCGTCATTTTCATCCTGAAGTCCATGATCTGTTGAATTGTCATCATCGAGACGCATAACGGGCTCAAACTGATATGGTAATGTCTTAATATCCTCATCTCCGCTCTCTGAAGATGCATAATCGGATGAAAAATCACTTTCGCTGCTGTAAGAGTAACTGTTGTCAGCCATGCTTGTACTGCTTGTGACGTCACTCCAGGTTAGCGATTCCGAAACTGCCGCTCGTAGGTTTCCGGAAATATTATCGTCAATTTCCGTAAAGGTGTGTTTTTTGAGAACTTTATGGGCTTACGGACAGGTAACCACACGGTATTTTTCGTTAAAAATTATCAAATTTGCATTTGCTGACGAATAATATTCGAATGATAAAAAGAAATTTTTTCAATCAATGGGACCTTTAAGTTTGAAGAAAATCCCTCAAGTACTTTTGGAGTTATGCTCCGGAATTTTTTTTCAAGTAAATCTGATAAAGGGGAATAACTCTAAAAGTAGGCAAGGTAGAGTTATTGTTCTTACACACTGCACTTCCTACCAATGTGCTATGTCAGTGTATTAAGTTTGAAGAAAATCCCTCAAGTACTTTTGGAGTTACGCTCTGGACAAAACTTTTAAAGTAAATCTGATAAAGGGGAATAACTCTAAAAGTAGGCAAGGTAGAGTTATTGTTCTTGCACACTGCACTTCCTACCAATGTGCTTTGTCAGTGTATTAAGTTTGAAGAAAATCCCTCAAGTACTTTTGGAGTTATGCTTCGGACAAGTAAATCTGATAAAGGGGTATAACTCTAAAAGTAGGCAAGGTTGAGTTATTGTTCTTGCACACTGCACTTCCTACCAATGTGCTATGTCAGTGTATTAAGTTTGAAGAAAATCCCTCAAGTACTTTTGGAGTTATGCTCCGGAATTTTTTTTCAAGTAAATCTGATAAAGGGGAATAACTCTAAAAGTAGGCAAGGTAGAGTTATTGTTCTTGCACATTGCACTTCCTACCAATGTGCTATGTCAGTGTATTAAGTTTGAAGTAAATCCCTCAAGTACTTTTGGAGTTATGCTCTGGACAAAACTTTTAAAGTAAATCTGATAAAGGGGAATAACTCTAAAAGTAGGCAAGGTAGAGTTATTGTTCTTGCACACTGCACTTCCTACCAATGTGCTATGTCAGTGTATTACGTTTGAAGAAAATCCCTCAAGTACTTTTTAAGTTATGCTCCGGACAAAGTTTTTCAAGTAAATCTGATAAAAGGGGAATAACTCTAAAAGTAGGCAAGGTAGAGTTATTGTTCTTACACACTGCACTTCCTCCCAATGTGCTCTGTCAGTGTATTAAGTTTGAAGAAAATCGCTCAAGTACTTTTGGAGTTATGCTCCGGACAAAATTGGGACGGACGGACGAAGACCATTTCTAATATCCCCTTCGCCTTCGGGATAAAAAATGGTAATTCGATGCTAATAAAATGTACTTCTTTTTCATCATTTTAGTATACTATAGATGTCAAAGATCATTTTCTTCCCAACTAGACTTTCACACAGTTTTGAACATTAATCACCAATGCCTTACTCTTGACATTTTCACTGTTGGATTAGGTCATATTTAGCGCAGCAGCAGAGTGATGTGTAGCAATGTGGGCGTGACTATTAAATCTATAAACAAGAGGGCCATGATGGCCCTGTATCGCTCACCTGTCTACCATTGGCAAAAATAAAAGGTTATTAATAGCAGAAAGGATCAATTTTTACCTTTGGCTCATGATATCCTCTTAAAAATCAAAAGACCCCCCCCCCCCGAGGCAGGGTTAATTTTGACCCTGAGGTCATGATTTGAACAATCTTGGTAGAGAGTCAATTATTGCCACATGCTGAATATCTAAGCTCTAGGCCTCATTATTTTGCTGTCTGATCATGATCTGCACTGTTGGCTATTCATTTTTTGCTGTCTGATCATGATCTGCACTGTAAGCTATTCATTGTATGTTGGCTGGTCATGATCTGCACTGTCAGCTTTTTATTTTTTGCTGTCTGATCATGATCTGCACTGTTTGCTATGCATTATTTAGCTGTCTGATCATGATCTGCACTTTCATTATTTAGCTGTCTGATCATGATCTGCACTTTCATTATTTTGATGTCTGATCATGATCTGCATTGTAAGCTATTCATTATTTTGATGTCTGATCATGATCTGCACTGTAAGCTATTCATTATTTTTCTGTCTGATCATGATCTGCACTGTGAGCTATTCAATTTTTTAACAATTTATGGTACTTTCCAAAGTGATAGAAGGACAAGAGCTTATTCTTTTATGAAAGAACAAGAAAATTATAAATTAACAGTTATATGAGACGATTACTGTATTTACATTACAGTGTACATAATAATGGCTACGGCTGTACTTCAACAGGCTGAGCATATCCCCCTATTGGGGTATATACCCCGAATGAGCTAAAACAGCCCGATGGCACTGAAACGTAAACAATCGAAAAGTACAATTTTTTAAATAACGCCATCTTACGTATACCTCCGCTCTATCTCCCATAACTAACTCACTGTTACTGCATGGAAAAGACACTAAAATTTCCAGACTAAAAATTATGTAGTCTGACAGGGATTTAATTTTTCGTAACTACCACCATTTTGGCTTTTTTTGTACATGTCAACATGTTTGGTTCGGACTAAATTCATTCATTGTCCGGCTGATTTTGTTTATAATTATGAAGGAAATCATTAAACTATATTCAAACCTTTCTAATAAAACCTGAAAACCAAGCGAAATCGACCGATTAACGGAAAATCAACAGTTGTAAAACTTTTGACACTTGTTTTTGTACTGATAAATTACGGCTATCGGATAATTTGCGGGTTTCCCCGAGGTACAAAAACAAAAATAATATCAAACAAAAGGTCTTAATTAAGTATTTAAATTAGACTGTTTTCCGGCAATTCCGTTTTTTAATCATTTCTAAAGCGAAATAAATCGGCACCATTCTTTGGCTGATATAGGGCTTCATAAATATTCATTCAAGGGACGCAACTCTAATTGATTTTGCATTGCTAATGTAGGTCATCACCGTGGTCGCTATTATAAAGCCCAAAAATCGTTAAAACAAATAGGCTATACTCTGTAGCCACAACGCTATCAATAAATCAATAATATAGTTTCTTCGGCCATTCATAAAAATACAACTCACATAAGAAAATCGATAGAACGAATTCTAGTGGAACTCCGGTTCCAATATGGTGACTGTTCCACAGCAAAATAATTACAAAAGCGCGAAACTGACTCATACTCCATACGTGCTATAACACTGTAGCGACTGACTACTTGCTTCGGCAGATAACACTTCATTGCATCAAACAAATAAAATAGAAACACGCATGCGCTACACTGACGTCATATATATCAGTGCTACAGCATTGTAACTGCTTCTATTACCTTAACCACAGAACACTTTGTTGCATTGTACTAAAGTTTAAAGGTCATTTTGTCCGTTTTAGTAATACAAAAGACGTATATTCATAGTAATTAATGTTAATAAATATCCAAAAATAACTTTCGTCTCGAAAACATGCATAGGCATATTTGTCATTGATAAATCTGATATCTTCTTATATGTTTTGTATATATCAAATATTGATTTAATTTTATATATGAACTTTCATGTGATGTGAATGTAAAAATTACTACCAAAAAGTTCAACTAGAGGTCAGGAACATGTATTGCATCATCGCTATTTAAAACTTTATATAAGTGCCAATTTTAGGCCAGAGTTTTTATATTGCTTGGTTTATGGGAAGTTTTCTTAAATATTGAGTATGAAGGACTTTTCCTACTGTATTGAACAGAGCACATATTGAACATCAGCCTACTGCACCTGTCAATAATCCTCATTTTCGAACAAAATAAACACTTTAAAATAATTACTTTCAATTATATATCCCTACTGTTCTGACACTTCATTAACTAGTCTGTGGAGTCGGAACAGCGGAAATAATGAAAATAAAATGTCAGCTCATAATGTCATTGTTATTCTACCTTTTCAAAAAATAGGACAGGCAGTCGCATAAACCAAGAGATATAAAAACTCTGGCCTTACCATAGAGAGATCCAAGATGTGTACTGATTACAAGACAAATGTCCAGGATATTTGGGCTGAAAATGTTACCTCTAGAGTGTTAACAAGGTTTTTCCATATTTGGGCTGTGTGACCTACTTTTTGACCCCAGGTGACCCATATTAAAACTTAAGCTAGAAATCAACCAAACAACCTTTCTGACAAATTGCCAGGATATTTGGACTGAAACAGTAGCCTCTAGAGCCTTAACAAGAGTTTTCTATTTTTGGGTCATGTGACCTAGTTTTTCATCCGAGATGACCCATATTCGAACTCATCCTAGTAATTACTGGGACAAACATCCTGACCAAGTTTCGTGACAATTGAGGAAAAAATGTGACCACTAGAGTGTTAATGAACTAAATGTGAACGGACGATGGACATTCATCGATCCTAATAGCTCACCCTGAGCCAGCTCAGGTGAGCTAACAAAAAATAATTATAAACACTAAGCTGGTTAATGTTCATTAATAAGCATTTACAAAATTAAAATGGTCTAGAGTGGCGCAGCCACTCGACCAAGTGGCTAGAGTGGCGCAGCCACTCGACCAATTTAATTTTGTAAATGATTATTAATGAACACTAACCTATACAAAAGGTACTGCTTAAATTTAGTTTTGCCCAATCGCAACGCAGTATTCGCTACACTTTAACTTGGGTTAATCAATATTTATATACCATATATGCGCCACTCTAGACCATTTTAGTTTTGTAAATGCTTATTAATTAACACTAACCTATACAAAAGGTACTGCTTAAATTTAGTTTTGAAATATTTCTAGTTTGTATTTATATATCCATTCCTTCCTCCAGGCCTTGACAGGGTATTAATCACCTTCAGAGACAGTTTTAGTTTCCCCTAACAATTGTTAGTGTTTGAAATTATTTTTTGCCCAATCGCAATGCAGTATTCGCTACACTTTAACTTGGGTTAATCAATATTTATATACCAAGTCAGTAAATTGGGAAAAACTGCAGATTTACAAAAAATAATTTCAAACACTAAGTAGGTTAATGTTCATTCTTATGCATTTACTACAATAAATTGGTCGCGTGGCATGCGCCGCGCCAGACCAATTTATTTTCGTAAATCCATCAGAATGAACACTAACCTATACATAGGATAACACTGATAGCATCTATGTTAAGGTAACATCAAGGATTCGACAGTCATAAGGTAGGGGGATTTCTGTACTCCCATCAAAAATATATAAAGGAAAATATATCCTGGTGAACAATCTTCGTATAGATCTACCATACATTCCAAATATCTCAGCTGTGGGCCATGGTGATTTTTGAAGTTTTCCCTTAATAGGTCTATGTATTATAGTGATCCCCAAAGGCAAGGCCAATTTTACCTAGGGATAATGATTATATTGAGTAAGCTGTGTGTAAAACATGTTGTGTCAGCTATGACATATGTATTTCTCAACTGAATACATGATCACTAAACAAACACATAGTAATTAATGTGAATGACATAAACATGATGTTAAATGTTAGTGAAACTATGTTACACAAATCTGCATTGTAAAGAAATAAACTTGAGTAGTTTGTATGCAATCTGTAATATAAAAATTATATGTTATTGGATGCATTTTGTAAGGAAAGGATTTTAAAGATAGTCTCTGTGCTGTATTAGCTCACCTGAACACGAAGTGCTTCAGAAAAGCTATTGTGGTCAGCAGTAAAACTGTTGTCTGTCTTTATATGTGCATCTGTTAACATTTCATGTTACTCCAAAACTACTAGGCCAATTTTGATCAAACTTCACAGGAATGGTCCTGTACAAAAAGCAGCCACTTGGCTACATGAACGTACATAGATTTGGTTACAGACTATATCTGATTAGCATGTTCTGTTACAGTAAAATGTGTTTTATATGGAACCCTGTGCTTGTGAAAGCTTATATTGTATGTGTATCAAGCATCATTGCCAGTTAAGGAAGTTTAACATTAAAACTAGGTACCTTTCATGTAATCAGAAATTTTAAAATTCAGATCTTTCATACCCCACATTTATTTATGCAGATTTTATAACACATTGCAGATCTTTGATGAATTGGGCCATTATGACCTATTATTGTCACTGTTCTTGAAATCTTGTTAGGGATATTACAAGATTCTTAATTTTTTGGGATACCATTATTTTGCTGTTCTTATTTAGTACCCTTCATTATGTCTCCCCCAAACTTTTTGGCCCGTCTGTCTATGGTTGGCCATCGCCACCAAAAATAATTAATTCAGCCACAGTAAAAATATTTAAGCTCCGGCATAAATATGATTTTAGCCACAGCATAAATATGATTTAAGCCGAGGCTAAAATCTTTCAGCTCTGGCAAAATATGATTTTTTGCTGACCAACGTCACCAAAAATAATTGTTTTAGCCGTGGTTAAAATATTTAAGCTTCGGTAAAAAAACAATTTTAGCTCCGACAGAAATGTTACACTTTATTTTAGGCGTGGTAAAAAACGAAATAATGTGGCCGGCCTTGTCAAAAATAAATATTTATGCCGGAGCTTAAATACTTTTACCGCGGCTAAATGAATTATTTTTGGTGGCGATGGCCAACTACAGCCGGCCTTGTCAAAAATAAATATTTTAACTCCAGTGTAAATCATATTTATGCCACGGCTAAAATCATGGTCTCATTCCAGATGTCATCATGCTCGTGAGAGAGAGGCGTTCTTGAATCAAATGGTGCATTTTACCGTAAAAAGGTGTTAATAACAAAGACCACTTTATCAGGAACTTTACTGTATTAGGTCCCATCCATACTATTAGGTCATACTGTAGCACCTTTGTGCAGACAGGTCCCCAAATACAACAGCAATATCTCAGCCAAGTAAACATACCAGCATGTCCACTTCATCAAACAACAGCAAAATCTTAGAGATCTTACTGTTTACACTCTGAAAAAACTCCAGAGCTAATGAGAGAAATTAAACATACGGTATATGTACAATATTATATTATACTATATATCTGGTCCATGAAATTTCCTGATGGAAATACAGGTATAATAACTGATAATTAAGTAGACAGTGTTTCCTGCCAATCTAGAGATGAACTGGTTAGAAACCCAGAGGTAGCATGTATCATCACTAGTAAGATAAAAGAAAAAAGGGGTCTGTTTTGTAAAAGAGCTAGGGTCCGATACCCAGATTCCCTTGTCTTCAACCTGCGCCTGACTTGGGTCTTGGCAGTTTGAACTGAGGAGAAATCCTAGGGTCAGCAGGCCCTATATCGCTCACCTGGCTACCATTGGCTATTAAACATGGTCATCAAGAGCAGAAAGGGTCGATTTTGACTGGAGGATATCCCATTTGAACAATTGTCATAGAGGTCCACTACATAATGCTATACATTTGTATTCCAAATACCTAAGCTCTGGGCTTAGTGGTTCTAGAGAAGAAGATTTTAAACTCACCTGGCACAAAGTGGGCTATTGGCATAGCTCACCGTCTGTCATAATATTATGTCGTATGTTCACATTTTCTTTCAAGCGACATCTCTGAAACCACTAATCCAATGTTGATGAAATTTGACAGGGATGTTCCTTGCATGAAGCCCTATCATAACTGTTTAAATCATTCCATTTTATGCAGAACTCTGGTTGCAATGGCAATGGAAAGGAAAAAAATCTTCTCAAGAATAGGAAAACACAGAGCTTAGATATTTGGCATGTGGCATTGCTAGTGGACCTCTACTAAGATTGTTTAAATTATTATCCTCACTTGAAAAAATTTTAATTTCTCCAAGGGAGAAATTAGTGCAAATTCCTGACATTTGTAAAATGTTGGTGTAGTCTCCATTTTCTCCCTTGGCATGCAGCCTTGTCTTAAAAGAAACTCCCTGTAACTCTTCCAACAGCTAGTGAAATGTAACAAAAGAATGCACTTGGCCTGTACTTCATTAATATGTATGTTCATGGCAAATACTGTATGATTGAAACCCATTCAACCTTTCATAAGATAATATGAAACTACAAATTTACAGACATTCAAGTTGAAAAGGGGCCATGATTTCTGTAAGAATTACTTGATTGTACCTATATTGAACTTGATCTGTTATGTATTTTAGACCAACATGTAAAATCTGAATTACATCCATGCAACCTCTGAAGTTATTTATTGGAAACCACTATTTTGATGAAAATTAAGTAAAAAAAGGACCATAACTCCTGTAACAATTAACAAATTGTAACTCAAATCTAACTAGACCTGTATTTTATAATCATAAACCTGAATCAAATCTATGTCATCTTTCAAAAGTTCTAGATCGGAAACCACCAGTTTGCTGGAAATTTAAGTCGAAAGGAATTTGAACTAAAATTGAACTTTACCTGTATTATCATAAGCCTACTGGTACACTTAAAGGTCCATTACTAACACCAAATTGAATTTTCTTTTAAATCTGGAATTGTAACAGGGAAATACAGTTTGAAACTGGCTTCTAAAACTTTACAGTAGCCATGGAGTATTTCCCTGTTTGCAATACTGCTGCAGAAAAACGAGTAAATGTTTGTGTATTTCCTTAGATTGACCTGGGTGGCCTTTTTGTCCTACTTTTGCTTTACTGAATGTTGTAAACAGTCAGACATATACTTTGCACATCACTGGAAGTAAAGTTCTTCAATTATAATTCAAAGTAGGCATGCTTATTTATGTACAACCTATTTACAGCCTCTCTCTTGGAGATTTCTGGAAAATTTCAAAGATATTTGAAAACGGGAAAACCTACTTTCGTTTTTGAAAAGGCAAAATATAATTTATTAATTCTTTTGTTAAACTCAAATTTTCAACACAATATGGTCACATTCAATGCAGTATGTCATATTTTTCCTTCTGAGAAGACGCCCATTACGATTCCAGATTTGGTGTTAGTAATGGACTTTTAAAATCTATTCACCCTTTCAAAAGCTACCAGTATTGATGTGAAACTACCATTTTGCGATTAGTAACAGAAATCACTAAATATAACTTATTTCTTACTTGCTTTCAAAGCAACTACTATGTTTTAAGCTTTAATGCTGTAATTCAATATGTCTTGCCACACTTAGCTTCCGATTCTTTTGAATAAGATTGTGTACAAAAGGATGCTAATCATCCCATTGTGAGCAGTCACAGTAACATGCGGAGGTGAGATAAAACTAGAGGGCCATCATGGCCTTATATCGATCATCTGAGTATCATGGCATTTTAAACAAGTAGGTCTAAAGGTCATAATATCAGTCACAAATTTTGGAAAATACAGAAGTTTGCACGACATGTTGCACTTGGGTATCTAGTTAGTGTTAAATTTTTCAGTTAAATATCTATAACCAACTGACGACAAAATTGCCTCCATTTTCACGGTGTAAGTACAGTTTTACCCTCATCAACCTGATCTGGTCAACAACTAGGTCATCTATAAATAGTTCAACATCATCGTAATAACAAAATGACAGAACCATAATATATCAAATCAAAGCACTGAAAGTGCCGACAACAAGGTGTCCTCTGCAAAATTGGGCACAAGGGGATTTTTCATAAAGACAATGAGTGATACTTCGCTAGTTAACAGTACTTGATTTTGATATATATCCGTTTATTTTAATCACAGACCTGCATTTCATTGAAAACACATCATGTTGCTGTTGTTTTATATTTTTTTCAAAAACATAGTTTTGCTAGAGAGTTTTTGATGAAGTAAAATACAGTACTTTTAAATTGTATATAACCAGCTTTGTTTGAGAGACATCCTTCAGGAATACGTGACACCACCTACTCGTCTGTTATTTCACGAACTTTTCATGAATTCAAACCTAAAATTTAAGTGGTGGTACATTATGTTTCCGTAAGGGACATATGCTAACATCATAAAACATATAATACAGGTCATTATTTCCATAATGATGTCCGACCAGATCCGCATCCGTGGTCTAGTGATTACCCAAAACGTTAAGCTGCTCGCTCTCAGATTTTTCTAGAAAAATAATGTTCTTCAAACTGTATACAATAACATATTTTAGAGCATATAGTCATATAAAAAGGTTCCAGTATACATTCCAGTCAATTATATCATTCTGTAGATTTGAAATAATACGCTACCAAATAATAAAGCGTTGCAAATGTTTTTGAAATTCTAGTATAAACATATAGTGCAGCGACTGACCTATATACACATGGAATTGCAACTCTCGTATTTTTCTATACAAGTCAAACCTTTTTGTCGCAGACTGCGAGACTTCATGCGAGATTTTAGCATCGATGGACAATATCCGTTAAACATACCAAATACATGTACTTTTTAAGTGGACGTTTAACTCCTACAACAACAATATCCTATCAGAAATCATTAAAGAAAGCGTACACATATAACTTAACCTTAAAATTCAGCGGATTTTTGAAAATATTTCATTTAAAAAAACTAGAAGAAAATTTACAGAATTCAAAGTCATATTTTTGTTGATTTTTCACAACCGCACCATCGGCAGTCCGCGCCCCACAGTTTTATTTCATCACATTTTGTGTTGGTAAGGGGAGATAGCAACCCTTGTAAGTAGTACTAGCCTTACATTTTAATTTACTTTAAGAAATCCTTTGAAACGCTAAATTTTAAACCCAGGCTTAATATTGGAGCCTATAATACTTTGAACGTAAGTAGGCTACACAAAATATTTAGTGCTCTCTTACCATTTTTCATCGGTTTGCACCATTCAAATTTTACGAATGGAAGCGTTGTGAATGAAATGCGATCGTTTTGTTCACGTTAACGTCGATCTAAAGATAAACTGCATTTTGATAACTTGTTTATGTTGTAGCCATTCTGGTGAGAATAGCTCCGTCCCCAGTCGACCCCATGGGTATTAATCTATAACCAGAATAATGCAAGTGAAGCCAAAGCTGCGCTAGGAGTTACATGGGTATTTACTCGAATTCTTGGAACAAGGTCACTTATCAGGGTGGCTGCAAACCCTAGGTTGGTACTCGGGGTGTTTCTATAACTTTCGTACATGTCCGGGATTAATAACTACCCTGCTGAATCACAGTTTTCTGATATTTATTGCAGATACCTATAAAGTTCATTTAATATAAAACAATAGTACAGCTACAACCTAGGATTTATCAGTGTACAATCCTATCTAATTAAAGGGTTCCACACCTATTGGAATCTCACCTGTGTATTCTCAGAATAATACTACGAACTATTAGAATAGGCAAGGACGGTTCCAAAACTGCCGCCTGTTCCAACGAAGGGTGGGGATCCAGAAAGACCCACTTCCAGAAAGGACCAGTCCTAAAAGGCCCAGTCTAGAAAGGCCCATTTATCAAAGGTACCTGAAAGGCCCATAAACAGTACCAGGAATGCCCACTGTTGGACTTTCATTTTAATCATATGGGTTTTGTTTTAACGTCTTGATTACTATTTATTGAACACATTTGATACATGTAAATACCATTATCGTAAATGGGACTGCGTCAAAGTCACCAATTGGCACTGGTAATTACTTAATGAATAAATTTGATAAATACCTTTATAATAATCGGGTTGGCATAAAAGTAACTAATTAGCACTTATAATTACTTAATGAATTTTTTTATCAATATGTAAACATTTTGTTACTTTTGTAGCCGTTCTGGTTCATGATCCCTTATACGGGAGAATAGCTCCGTCCCAAGTCAACCCCGTGGGTATAAAATCTATAATCCTGGAGTTCAGCTCGGAATAATGCAAGTGCAGCGAAAGCTATACTGGGAGTTACCAGGATATTTACTCGAATTCTTGGGACAAGGTCACTTATAGGGGTGGCTACAACCCCTGGGAGAGGGATAATGACAACAGGCCGCGCATGGTATTGCCATGCGCATGTGCAAACGTCGCGTAAAAATAGCGCATCTATATATAGAGTACACAGGTTCCCAGAATAAAGGTCTATATTTACTTAGCCGGTATATCATCATGGAGGAGACGGGTTTTTGGGAACATGAATCCGTTTGGAAAAAAGACCCTTACTACGGCTCAGTTGTGTCGATCGACCAAGCCAAAAGTGTCATCGAGGAATTCGAGTATGTCACTTGTACCTCTTTCTCCGAAACCCGTTCAAGCAGCGATTTCGGGAAATTTTGCCTAAACAAAGGTACTGTAAATTTTATGGTGCAATACTAGTTTCAGAGCCAGAGCAGTGTGTGTATGTTGATCATGATTTCGTGTAATCTTACATGCTTCCATTGTCAACTTCAGTAAGAAGAGATTAAAATGTCAAGACAACTGCAGTCTGTGAAGAAAAATGATAGATGAATAAAACTGCTATACAGCATGCTCGTTATGAGCACTCTATGGTATAGATAGAGGATGGAAACAGAAGGGTATTTGATTTAGTCGAGGGTGCGTAGATGCCCGCATGTTTCTGTTCTCTATCTCTTTTGTATCATAGCCAATGAAATGTAATCTCGGTAGCCGCGTTATGCAAATGATTAAAGTTTCATAAAGAAACTTACGTCAAAACTTAGACGTAAACATACAGCAGCACATTAAGAGAAAGAACGTTGACAAAAGTTTTATCGTAAGTTTCAGGCTTGTATAGCGATAGTAATTAGGGGAGAGGGAAAGCCATATCTGAGAAGTGATGAATGATGACGCTGAAACTCAATATCTTGTGGGAACAAAAATAGAGGAGTATTAACAATATAAACACCTAGCATCATTTCGCTTACCCATACCTACATTTATAGATAAAGCAAACTTATAGTGAAACAAATTATTGAACATAATAGCAGCCAGATGCAAAATATTTTATCATGTTGTTATCAATTTGTGATTTTTTTCACATAAGGCTAATCATAATTTTTAATCTAACTAAAATATGCAAGCATCCTTATATTTTTAACATGGGTCCGTCAAATCGAAACGAATTTGTAGTAAATCTCTTTATCTTAAAATTAAACACATGTGTTCCAAGTTACCAATGGTTTTTCAGCATAGAATAAAATATGGTGTGTCTAATTGTGCTAATTGGTATAATGAATCATGATATCAACACTGAAATAAAGTTTTCCAAAACCAATGCACAGTGCAGTAACTTGGCGTACAGGTATCTGATACCGACACAGCAGTTAATTGTTTCTTGTTGCAGGGCCGCATTTCATACGTTTTTTTTTTACGAGACAAAAGTGAAACATGGCTCTAAAATACCGACAAATGGAGAGGCTTTCGTCATAACGGGCCTTCGACTGCTTGAATGCCACCAGGGCCCAGACCACAGGCTAAATTCACGGGCGTCTGCGTCTGCAGAAGCTAGCGTATGTATTAATTTAAACAAAATGTTTTAAATACAAGAATCATAGTAGTAAATAATAACTGATGAGAACATATTGACCAAATCTAACAAATATTTAATTTAACGGATATGGTATAATGCATTTTTTATCAGAACGCATTAATCGTAAAGATATCGAAATGTTATTTCTAAGTTCAGTAAAAAGTTAATAATCACATATCTCTGAAACAAACTCATTAAAATTCTGCATTTACGTATTAAAAAAGCAGAACACCAAGTGTCATACTTAAGTTATTTTGTGTACTTTTGTCTCAAATTTTGGTGATTCCATTTCAATCAAACTTTTGGAAAAGAGACATTTTGCGTAAATTAACCTTTCAAAAGAGAAATTGTAGCACTTATCTGTAATTCAGTGTTACTTACCAATTTAACTTTTGGCCTACTTTATCACCAACTTTGTGACAGACGTGCACTGGGTCACATATTAACAAGTAATCATAAAAGATAGTTTAACATAAATTGAACACATGCCACTTGTGAAGTAATTAACTACTAATAAGTATCGACTGCATGTGTTAACTTCAAATATTTGAAGTTTACAAAGAGTTTAAATGCTTATCTACATATATCACAAAAGCGCAGTATCATATTGACGGTTATCCGAATGAAATCCTTAATGAATTCTGTTTCTAACTATCAAAGCGCTGTCAGCGCTTGTGCAATTATTGAAAATGACTCTTCACACACATATACTGACACGAATTACCTTACACCAGCACTATCAGTACTATGAATCATATTACAGACTGCCAAATCATGACCACAGGTATAAGCAAGCGGCCCGGAAAAAGAGAAATACCGGATCCAAGAAATTAGGGTGCTCAGCAGCCATCTGCCTCCGAGAAGTTATCAAGTTCCCGGAGTACAAGGTAAGGGTTGTCAATTCTGTACATCATCACTTTTCACGAAAAATGACTTGATAATTTATCAATTAGGTGATATGCCCAGTCTTGAGATAATAACAATAAATGTTTTATTCTCCGTGTGTTGTCATGATCCGAAAAAAAAAATGTAGAAAACAGTATGTCATAGTACTAATCTGAACTTGCTCAATCTATTGTTATGACCCGAACACGGTAATTGTGTATAGTTCTATACATGAATATGCTCCACCTGTTGTCATGATTTGATAACAACAGGCAGAGCATGGTCTGTATCAGTACTGTGCATGAACATGCTCCACCTGTTGTCATGACTTGATAACAACAGGTATAACATGGTATATATCAGTACTAATCATGAACATGCTCAATCTAGTGTCATGACCCGATAACAACAGGCAGAGCATGGTCTGTATCAGTACTGTACATGAACATGCTCCAACTGTTGTCATGACTCGATAACAACAGGCAGAGCATGGTCTGTATCAGTACTATGCATGAACATGCTCCAACTGTTGTCATGACACGATAACAACAGGCAGAGCATGGTCTGTATCAGTACTATGCATGAACATGCTCCACCTGTTGTCATGACTTGATAACAACAGACCGAGCATGGTCTGTATCAGTACTATGCATGAACATGCTCCACCTGTTGTCATGACTCGATAACAACAGGCAGAGCATGGTCTGTATCAGTACTATGCATGAACATGCTCCACCTGTTGTCATGACTCGATAACAACAGGCAGAGCATGGTCTGTATCAGTACTATACATGAACATGCTCCACCTGTTGTCATTACATGATAACAACAGGCAGAGCATGGTCTGTATCAGTACTATATATGAACATGCTCCACCTGTTGTTATGACTCGATAACAACAGGCAGAACATGGTCTGTATCAGTACTATATATGAACACGCTCCACCTGTTGTCATGACTTGATAACAACAGGCAGAGCATGGTCTGTATCAGTACTATATATGAACATGCTCCACCTGTTGTCATGACTTGATAACAACAGGCAGAGCATGGTCTGTATCAGTACTATGCATGAACATGCTCCACCTGTTGTCATGACTCGATAACAACAGTCAGAGCATGGTCTGTATCAGTACTATACATGAACATGCTCCACCTGTTGTCATGACTCGATAACAACAGGCAGAGCATGGTCTGTATCAGTACTATACATGAACATGCTCCACCTGTTGTCATTACATGATAACAACAGGCAGAGCATGGTCTGTATCAGTTCTATATATGAACATGCTCCACTTGTTGTCATGACTCGATAACAACAGGCAGAGCATGGTCTGTATCAGTACTATACATGAACATGCTCCACCTGTTGTCATGACTTGATAACAACAGGCAGAGCATGGTCTGTATCAGTACTATATATGAACATGCTCCACCTGTTGTCATGACTTGATAACAACAGGCAGAGCATGGTCTGTATGAGTACTATATATGAACATGCTCCACCTGTCATGAACATGCTCCAACTGTTGTCATGACTTGATAACAACAGGCAGAGCATGGTCTGTATCAGTACTATATATGAACATGCTCCACCTGTTGTCATGACTTGATAACAACAGGCAGAGCATGGTCTGTATCAGTACTATGCATGAACATGCTCCACCTGTTGTCATGACTTGATTACAACAGACAGAGCATGGTCTATATCAGTACTATACATGAACATGCTCCACCTGTTGTCATTACTTGATAACAACAGGCAGAGCATGGTCTGTATCAGTACTATACATGAACATGCTCCACCTGTTGTCATGACTCGATAAAAACAGGCAGAGCATGGTCTGTATCAGTACTATACATGAACATGCTCCTCTTGTTGTCATGACCCTATAACAACAGGTAGAACAAGGTCCGTTTCAGTTTATAGATGTACATGTATATGCCCAACCAGTTGTCATGACCCGATAATAACAGTTCGAACATGGTCTATATCAGTACTATACATAAACATGTTGTACATATTGGCATGACCCTTTAACAACAGGCAAAGCAAGTTATATGAATATTTTTTCTTCGTTGGACGTGTCTTTACTCTAATGGGTACGTAGTGATTGGGCCTTAACCTTTAACCATTGCATGCAGGCATGGTATGAAATACGGAGGATACGGAAACAAGGTTATTTGTTTGGTTTTTTTTTTCCATCTTAAATGAGTCACAAGGCATTTCTTGTTCTTTTTGCAGTTATCAAAAGACACCCATTTCTGTCGAGATGCTTGCTCACTAAAACTACGGCGGGATTTGGAGTCTCCGGCGTACGAGGAAATACAGATGGAGAAGGTCATTTACATCGATCTTCCTAACCTTATACTTTCACAGTTTATGCAATACGCTCGTACAACGACAACAATGAAAATATAGCCCTTAAACGAAACTACTTTCAGGAAAATGCCTTAAAGCATGTAAGAAATTGACTTATTGTGTTTTAAAAGTAAATTGTAATTCTATTAAATCTGTGGAAAGCAAAAGTGCCATTGCGACTTGTGGCTGTCATTTGTTATTTTACTTATCAATCGATAAAGAAAAAAATTTTACACTATGAAATAAAAAATAAGTTCTTATATTTCATATATTACAGGTGCGCTGTGGTCATTGTGAGCATCTCTTTCACCGCAAGTCACACTGTGTTGGTGATGATTTTGCTAGGTCGGAGTTGGATGTGATACTTTGCAGACGCAATAATAATGTGGAATAAATCAAGGCGAATAACTAGAACATCCAAAAAGCTGTTAACTATTAAATTTAACACCAATACAATCGATCATTAACTCTGTTTGAATTGTACAGTTTCATATAAAGTCCGTTATCTCTGTTACTACTGAAGAAACTGACTTGAAACTTAGAAATACTTAGGTACAAAGATACATAATTTTGCAAAAGTTCCAATGTGTAGAAAAACATTAACTGGGCATAACTGTCATTTGTGTCGTTTGTCATAAGCAAAAATGATACAGATGACACACGTTCTGTACATTGCTGAAGCATTTTAAAGACTTTGGCGTTGAGAATACATCAGTACTTTCAGACAGTAACACCAAACGAAACAAATCACATGAATCTATTTTAGTCCCCTACCGGTATTACCGGTGGGTACTTTTAGGTTTACCCTCCGTCGGACCGTCATTACGTCATTCCGTCCGAAAAAGCTAGATCCTTAACATAGATAACTTAAACACTACTAGAGCTAGCTTCATGAACCTTGGCATGTTGATAAAGGACAACGTGGAGGTTAAGCCTGTCATTTCATTTTTCTGATGAACCAAAAGGTTTGGTAGAATTTGGTTGTTATGGTAACAAATAGTGAAAATGGAGACAGATCTGGATCCTGCAATTATTTAAAAACTTCATGAAACTCGGCAGATTGGTCATGATTAATTTGGAGGTTATATACGTCATTTCATGTTTTGAGTGGAACAAAGACTTAGGTTGCTATGGCAACAAATAGTGAAAATAATAGATATTGCTCAGTATGAAGACTTTTAGAAGTTATTTATAGACATCAGAAAATCTCAGATAGATGATAAACATAAAATCCAATCTGTATTGCATCCCAATTCTCCGTGACTTAGTTCCTACTGGCCAAGCTCTAATTCGGAGAAATCACTGGAAAATAAGTATAGCTCCCTGTCTTACATACAGCTCTTGTCGAACCTGTGATGCATGTACTAAGAAGCTTACTATGTGGTAAATATAACGCGAAGTGTTTAAAACGGTTCAAATGAGGTCAAATCATGCACAAATAACCTTTGTGCTGTGCTGGTCATAGACGAAATTGGAGTGGGTGGTCCATGTTCGAGTTCCAGATAGCGGGTCATACCAAAGACGAACAAAAATGATGTTGATGCTTGGCTTTCAACAAAAAATATATCAACTGGCTTCTCTTCTCTTATAACCTACTGTTGATGGATTACGTAAGGAATGAGGTGTCTTCGCTCTAAGTCGGAGGTCATTGGCCATTCTCGCAAGGGAAAAAAAACGTATGACCTCAGTCTAAGTCTAACGGAAAAAAAAATTACGGAATTTTGATACCTTATATTTACATTTTAATTATTAAAGCATCCATTTCTATGCATGTTGTCACAAAAGGCTACATTTTGGGGTTTTCTCTCGTAAATGCCTCAGTGGCTGGTTCGGATAGGGATGTCGCAGGTTGAGAAAAAAAAAATCTAGAAATGACTCGAACTATGGGCCTTTTATTTGTATGACGAACACTTAAGACAAAGCTACACGATCTCTTAAACATAAAAAATTACAAATGTATATCAAACATACCACAGTTGCATTTATAACACAGGTAGATCTCTATATAAGAAAAATAAACGAATTTAAATTGCAAAAAAAAGTTTTAGTCTAGTTAATTCAAACAAATGCATCGTTATTTCATACCAGCTGGCAAACAGACGTGTTCCCTAATAGCGAAATATCAGGCTAATAATCATTTTGTGGTTTGTTATTACATTAATTTGATAACCTTTCTATTTCATATTGTGCGTTATAGTACGTGACAGCATGGAATTTAAATATAGATCTAAATAATGGACTTTCCATTATCTATAAAAAGTAACTTATTCACGCATGCGCAATCTGCAACCATGCGCGGCCTGTTGTCGTTATCCCTCTCCCACAACCCCTAGGTTCGTACTCTGGTTGTGTCTAACTTACGTACTTTCCCGGGATAAATAACTACCAAGCTGAATCACAGTTTTCTTATATTTATTGCAAATACCACTTTAATGTTCATTTAATATGACTCAACAGCATAAATACACCCTACGATTTATCAAGAAATCAATCCTATTGAAATGCGGGGATCGTCAATGATCGCCATTTTCGTCATTAAATAGTCATATAAAGAAGTCTGGAATCAGGAATAAACAATCATTATACTCCAAAGTGGTTGAACACAAAGTCCATGAAATAAATTATGGAGACTATGAACGATTTACCCAAGTTCAATGAGCACCTTCAATGGTGTCTCAACACCACAAGAAAATTCCTTATCTTTATTGCTTACTGCTGCAATTTTTGTGACTTTCATATTGCCCCCAGTATCAATAAGCCCTGACCAGATCAGCCAGTAGCCTTCATTACATAACAGATTCCTTGTTTGTAGTTTTGGAAAAAATCATCACATTAAGATTAGCCTCGTTGTGTATTGGCGCTGCCATTTTTATGCCCCCGAAGGGAGGCGTATTAAAATCGCACCGTCCGTCTGTCCGTCCGTCCGTCTGTGCGTCCCCACTTACAATTCGTGTCCGGACTGTAACCCTGTCATGCATTGAAGGATTTTAAAATAACTTGGCACACATGTCTAGCACATCAAGACGACGTGTCGCGTGCAAGACCCACATCCCTACCTCAAAGGTCAAGGTCACACTTGGAGTATGAAGGTTATGGAATCCTCTATATATGCACACATTCGTGTCCGGACTGTAACTTTGTCATGCATTGAAGGATTTTAAAATAACTTGGCACAAATGTCTAGCACATCAAGACGACGTGTCGCGTACAAGACCCACGTCCCTAGCTCAAAGGTCAAGGTCATACTTAGAATTTGAAGGTAATGGATTCCTATATATATGCATATATGCACACATTCGTGTCCGGACTGTAACTTTGTCATGCATTGAAGGATTTTAAAATAATTTGGCACAAATGTCTAGCACATCAAGACGACGTGTCGCGTACAAGACCCACGTCCCTAGCTCAAAGGTCAAGGTCAAACTTTGAGTTTGAAGGTAATGGATTCCTCTATATATGCATATATGCACACATTCGTGTCCGGACTGTAACTTTGTCATGCATTGAAGGATTTTAAAATAATTTGGCACAAATGTCTAGCACATCAAGATGACGTGTCGCGTGCAAGACCCACATCCCTACCACAAAGGTCAAGGTCACACTTAGAGTTTATAGGTAATGGAATCCTGTATATATGCATACATTTGTGTCTGGACTATAACTTTATCATGCTTTGAAGGATTTTAAAATAACTTGGCACAAATGTGTAGCACATCGAGATGTTTCGGGGGCATTCGTCACTTGTGAGGGACAGCTCTTGTTCAGGATGCCATCATAGGGGCTATATGATTCAGACATGCCAGAATATATCCGGCTGTATCCAAACCCCACTGTCAGATTTCACCTAGCTTAAGAAGCGAATTGTCCGGCATACGCCAGCTTGCGCAAAACGTTTAGTCCAACAGGTCAAGCACCAATATTTTATTCAACATCAAAACTGCCGAGTCGGACCAGCAGCAATAATCAAGAAACATTCACTCTAGAAGAGTCATCATAATAATTTGAAGAGTAATTGAAAAGCGGAAGTGAAACTTCATAGAAATTATAACAATTCAGTTTAATCGATTTCATTCTTTAAGAGTCATCATTATCATTTGAAGAGTGATTGAAAAGTGGAAGTGAAACTTCATAGAAATTATAACAATTCAGTTTAATCGATTTCATTCTTTAAGAGTCATCATTATCATTTGAAGAGTGATTGAAAAGTGGAAGTGAAACTTCATAGAAATTATAACAATTCAGTTTAATCGATTTCATTCTTTAAGAGTCATCATTATCATTTGAAGAGTGATTGAAAAGTGGAAGTGAAACTTCATAGAAATTATTACATTTCAGTTTAATCCGTTTATGTTTTTAAATGTTATTCTTTACTATACCACGTTTAAAGGAAATATACCATGTTTAAAGGAATTACACCTGTGGATGCTGTTGTACCAGATACTCGGCACAATCAACACTATTAGTCTAATATTTGTGTAAAAACAAAGCGAACTAATTTCTTACTTACATCTTGGCTGTAACGCCGTTAACCAATCAATTTGCTCACTACCGATCACGTTGTTTATTTTTCTGCTTTTAATTTTCATGATAAAAAGAAGAGTTCAAGATGATTTAGTCCGTTAGTGCCTAAACCCCCAGATTAATATTTTTTTCACTTATTGCAAAGGAGTCTTCAAGTTAAATATGTATTGTGATACCGTTATATAATAGCTTAAATAAATTATATTTAAAGACAAATTTATTTTTCATGTCATTACATCATTTTAAGTATTAACATGGATTTTTGTGGGTCTAAATTTGATACAGATCCACTAGACAATGATACATGCTAAATATACACCTTGTACTTTTAGAAAGAAGTTTTCTTATAAAAAATCCTATGTAAAATCAAGTTACCCCCTGGGTGGGGTCAATTTTGACCCAGGGGTCAAAATTTGAACAATCTTGGTAAACCTTTATCAACCAATCCCACATGCCAAATATTTAAGCTCTTAAGCCTTCCTGATCTTGAGAAGAACATTGTTTTTCCTATTTGTTGCCACAGCAACCAGAGATCTGCATGGAAAAAATTATTTCAAGGAATATGACAGAGCTTCATGTAAGGAACAACCCTGCTATGTTTCATCAACCTAAGCCTTCTCTATCTTAAGAAGATTGTTAAACTTTTTCCTATTTGTTGCTATAGCAACCAGAGTTATGCATGGAATAAAATAATTTGAAGGAATATGACAGAGCTTCATGCAAAGAACAACCCTGCCAAGTTTCATCAACCTAAGCCTTCCTGATCTTGAGAAGAAGATTGTTAAAGGGAACCGAAAGTCAAAAAAAAAATGTATTCCCATGTTGTAGTCCGTACAATTTAATACAGAATCGCTTATTTGCCATCAAAATTAATGCGACATTAATTTTGATATACTTGATTTAAAACGTCAATTTTTAGCCTGTTGGTCGCTCACTGTAATTCGCCATATTTGCTTTATAGAGTCACGTGACCCACTATGTGTGACATCACACTGCACTAATCAGTTTCGAAGACCAGCGACCGCTACCTTTTTCTTTTGATTGCTGATAGTATATAATTGAAATTTTCCTTTGATCCATAACAAAAAAACTTTTATTATCTATTACGAGCTTCTTTACCATTGATGGCCTTTCACAGTTTTCATGACAAATTCCTTTCGATCCTACATAATTAGATTTTTTTAGGGACCGATAATTGCAGCGCAATTTTCACCCGTTACTTATAAACAAATGAGACAAAGTGCGAAGATTAATTTCAATTTACGTCAAAAGTATTTGTGCAGCATTTGCAAGTAAAACACATATTTTATAATTGATGATCACGGACTTGTACCGTATAATTTTGAACCCGAGTACATGGAGGAAGAACTGCATTCTCTAGAGGAAATTATGCAATCTAAATACACACCAGATCCCTCTTTGTTACATGGGGACAAAATATAGATGATCGTGTTAAAATCATTTATATATTATCGCTTCATATTGATATTGATTGTTCTCTTTTTCAAGTTGTACCGAGTCAATTTTGATACATGTGATGCAATTTTACATGTGGTTATATCTTGTTTGTGTTTTCTGTACGTGCTAAAAGTGCCCCTAGAATGCACCAGATGCAATGTTAGATTTCATTTTTTCCGGGGGAACCCCTCTAGCACAACTGTGCGTATACTTCATTTTTATCCGGGTACGCCATTTCATAGAAAAAACGTTTCATCAGAGTACAGAAGTTTTGTCATCAACAGCAAAAATGATATATTTTCTGAACATCTGTAGGGGTGCTGGAAACTTTCATTTGCTGAAATGTTTTTTACTAAGGCATATTTATGTTAGATGACTAAATAATATTTTTGTGCAAACTTGATCATACATTATAAATGTTACTCGAAGGTTAGTGACAAATAATGTATATGCAAAAACTTTATATCGGCCTATCATTCATTAAATATATGGTTAGTTTTAATCACAGTGATAAATTCATATGTAAATTACCTCGATCGTGCACATCCAAAAATGTTGCATAATTTAAATTGGGCACTCTGCATTTTGTTGTGTAATTATTAAATGCAATTGACCAGTGTGCAATATGCAATAATGTGTGACCAGTTAGATTGTTGACAGGGGGTCGCCAATTAACAACAAATCATATATCGCATCTTTTGTTGTGAAATATGCCCTTGGGCTATATCCAATCAAATTCCTTCAACGGTTAGAACCACGCTAATTATTTTCCATGGCAACGTTGTCAAAATGAGATATTGTTTGTGTTTTGATTTTATTGAAAGCGAAAATTTAATTTTAAGGAATTTAAGGAAGATCAGCTCTCAGTGTTCCGCAACATGTAAGTATCTTCTATATTATCTTTTTCACATTTACTGTAACAACATGATTTTTGGAAAATGCCAGCCCTTTATATAGACTAGAATCTAGATCTAAAAAAACAAATCTGTGTCTTAAATAATATAGCATATGGTCCTGTAATAAAATACGTTTCGTTACAGTAGTTTCAACCTAACATTCTCGTAAAATGATGTGTTTCGGCATGATTTAGTTATACGAAAAAAGTTGTGCACTTGGGAAAATCAATATGAAGATGGCATAAGTGTGAAACATTTAAATTCTTAATCGTAATATTAGAAACTCAAAGAAAATGATTAAAATATATATAGATCATTTCACAAAGGCCGAATGTAAAATGCATTTCTGTCTTGTCATGCATGATATTTCACCGAACATCATTAAACAATCATTTTCAAGATATTTTTTTAAAGAAAAACCTGACATAAACATCGCTAAGACATTGTAATAAGTAAACATGTACAATGTATTATATGAAATGGTTTGCCTCAAAACGGCCGACATCCAGTTAGCAGGTGCTTGAAATGTACTTCCGTAATTTAGACAGCGCAGTGTTACGTCACATCTGGTTACTTGGCACAGGCGCAATAAGGCTTTAAAGCTATCAATGGCGGCGTCCTTAAACCAGATGGAAATCACGCAATTTCAATGAAAAATTGAATAAATCATTAAAACGCAGTTGACCACATTCAAACGCATTTTTGGAAATGAAATAAAATGACAGGCTCGTTTGAATTTCGCTGTCGAGTTTTCTGACTTTCGGTACCCTTTAAAGTGTTTCCTATTTGTTGCCATAGCAACCAATGTTCTGCATGGAATGGAATAATTTGAAGAGTTTAGGTAGAGCTTCATGCAAGGAACATCCCCGCCAAGTTTCATCAACATTGACCCAGTGGTTTCAGAGGAGATGTCGTTTGAACAAAATGTTAACAGACATATGACAGATGCATCGTGATCCTAATAACACTTTGTGCCAGGTGAGCTAAAAAGTCGAAAAAAAATCCACTTTTACTAACAGTGACCTTTGACTGGGGCCCCTGCCCCCGCCCCCCCCCCCCCTAAAAAAAATAAATACATTTTTCATCACTTAAAACAATATAAGAATTTAATGGAATATTTCAAATATCTTCCTCTCCATCCAAGCTACCTACACACAAAGTTTCATTGCAGTTGGTCACTCCTAACTCATGTTATTAATTGGAAACCTTTTTTCTTTTTATAGTAAAAGTGACCTTGATCCTAGTGACCCCAAATGCACTCCAATTCCATACTTATCTCAAAGTCATTCTCTACCGGTTATGACCAACCTCCACATCAAGTTTCAAGATGTTAGGCCCGAGCGTTCTCGAGTTATCGTTCCGAAATTGTTTTACAATTACGGGTCACCGTGACCTTGAAGTATGACCTACTAACCTCAAAATCGATAGGGGTCATCTGCTGGTCATGACAAACCCCCACATCAAGTTTGAAGAAGCTACGTCCAAGCATTTTCAAGTTATCATCCCTAAACCATTTTACTATTCCGGGTCACTGGACCTTGACCTTTGACATACTGACCTAAAAAACGATAGGGGTCATCTGCTGGTCATGACCAACCTCCACATCAAGGTTCAGGATCCTAGGCCCAAGTGTTCTTGAGTTGTCATCCGAAAACCAGTTGGTAGACGGACGGACGGACATACCGACCGACATCTGCAAATCAATATACCCCTCTTCTTTGAAGGGGGCATAATAATTATCTGGTCTTAATATCAAGAATGGTCACAATAGTTTTACTGTATAATATATGACCCTCATCTCAAAGTGGTGCCAGTTTTGACCCTTATAAAGGACATAATTTGAACAATCCTGATAGAGATCAATTACACAATGTCACACACCAAATATCTAAGATAGAGGTTAGATGTATCGGAGAAAAAGATTTTTTTAAAGATTTTCCTTCTTTTTGCCAAAGCAATGAGAGTTCTGCATGGAATGAAATGCTTTGAACACTGGTAGAAAGTCATGCAAGGTACATACCTGCCAAGACCCATCAACATTGGCCCAATGGTTTCAAAGGAAATGTCCTTTGAAGAAAATGGTGGACGGGAAGGAGAGTGATCCTAATACAATGTAGCTCACCTTGGCACTTTACAAATATGCAAAGTGTCAATATAAAATTGTGTTAACTCATATGCTTGAGTAAAATTTAATTACAAGATCAGTATAACCGCTTATTTTCTCTAGGACAGCTTTTCCCAAGAGACATGTAAAGAAAACAGAGTACTACTATAAACATTTGATTCTCTGACACTGATCCTTCCCATTAAAACTCAGCAGTTGTGTATTTACTATATCATATTTAATATACTTATATTATGAATGGAATGGTAGACTTTCTAGATTTTGGATAGTTGCGGAATGTTTCTTTGTACCATTTGTGTGTAAAATACCCTGTGATGACCTGGTTAAACAGCACAAATATAAACAACCAGACCATCATAGTGTTTCTGAATGAGAATATGACATTCATGGACAAATAGATGAGTATTTCCATGAAGTAGTGAGGGCATGACACATAGTCGAACAACCCTCCTTGAGGAATGTGATGTTTGGTGTTCTGTACTTTCCCTGTAATACAAACACTTTTATGTTAAATCAATAGAATACCAGTAGTTCTGTGAAATCAGTAAATAATGATGTAAATAGCAACACAGACAACCTGTCATGTAACAGCAAATGTGCAGCACAGACAACCAGTCATGTAACAGCAAATGTGCAACACAGACAACCAGTCATGTAACAGCATATGTGCAGCATAAACAACCAGTCATGTAACAGCAAATGTGCAGCACAGACAACCAGTTATGTAACAGCAAATGTGCAGCACAGACAACCAGTCATGTAACAGCAAATGTGCAGCACAGACAACCAGTCATGTAACAGCAAATGTGCACCAAAGACAACCAGTCATGTAACAACAAATGTGCAGCACAGACAACCAGTCATGTAACAGCGAATGTGCAGCACAGACAACCTGTCATGTAACTGCAAATGTTTATTTGAGGTAGTGCTATAACTTTTTAAGCGTTTTATCAGAAGTACTCGGGCTGATTTATTCATATTCAATGTATGACTTAATTAGAAATATTGTGAATACCAGCTTTGTTCTGTCTCAGTTTAGCAAACTGGATGGCTATGTTGTTCTGCTGCCAGGATGCCCAACCAAATAAAGCAATACCAACAATATGGTTCCAGCAAAAATATCCCAGCAATTCTGAAAACAGTTTCACACAATTACACACTATTACTGCAGAAAATACAACAATAACATTCATAAACAGCAGTGTTTTACTGTATAAGATTTTATTGTTATTGCAAAAAGAAACTGAAATACACCTGAATCTTTGGCATGCAACGCAACAAAGAACTGTAAAATATATTGTTAAACACCATTATTGGTTGGTTAAAGCAGGTGGCAGTTTAATGCAGGTGATTTATGTAAGATTCAGTTGTGACCAAGAGAAGCCATTGACATGTGTGAAAACGGTTCACTATCCTTATTCATAAGATGGTTACTTATGACTTTAGTTTCTTTGTGTTTTAATGAAAAACAAGAAAAACTGTGATACTACGTATCACAGCGGGCCTAGAAACAAAGCTTTCATGTTAATATTTTGAAATAGGAGATGTAAATAAACTTTATAGATTTTATAACATAGATGGAATAAATTTATATTCTAGGTTCATGTAAAGCAAATACTTGACTATCTGGTTTGTGTAGTCACAATTTAGTAACTGTTACTCATTTTCAGTGTATCATTTCTGACTTAAAAAGAAACCAAAAAATATTGATGAAAAAGCTTTAAATAATCATTATGCTTGTTCCATTTTTTTTTCATCAGCATTTATTAGATTGTATATATGATCCCTATTTTCATTCAGCGTTAATTAAAACAAAGTTAATGCAGCAATATTATAATATGTTCTACGCTATGTTCCATTAAGGTGATTCTCAGAATGTACAATACTATTCCTGCCTCTATCCTCACAAAATCTTTTGCAGTCAAAATGTCTCGTTAATTAAAACCAGTCTTATCATTCGAAATGTAAACCAATCTGATAAAAATGGAAAGTGCATCCCGGCCAGTTAGTAAACTATCTGTCACTTTATTGCTGTAACACGCCATTTCTGATTAAAATAGACAGTCAGGGACTGTACAGTGATACTTTCATTCAAAAACAAACAAAAGAAGTTGATGATCGACCTTGTCAAAAGCTTTACAATGAGATCCGTTTGTTTTCCAGATTGGAGATTGTCAGAAATTTCTTGTGTAAAGGATAATAGTTGAGTCTCACAGCTGTGTTTGGATCGAAAGCTATGTTGAAAAGGTGTGAGAAGATTGTTGCTATCAAGATGGCGCATGATGTTTGAGACCATGATTATGTACCATTAGTTTGGAGGCTATACAAGTCAAAGAGATCGGGTCCAGACGCCTTGTTAGGATTTAGATCCCTGAGCATTTTTAAAACAGTAATATCTATGTCATTCATTTGATTTTCTTGCTGAATTTTGTTATTTTTGAAGAGATTTAATTCACAAAGTTGTTTAAGACTGACTGGTTTAGGTTTTGAGAAGACGGATTCAAATTGTTTATTTAAGATTGTTGCTTTATCAGATAGTTTGGTATAAGTTTTACCTTCAGATTTTAAGGGTGCAACACCATGATTGTCTGTTTTTTTATGTTTTACAAAAGAATAGAACTTTTTCGTTTTTACCAGTCGCTGAGTCATTAGAAAAGATTACTGATTCTAAATACTCCCAGTATGATTTGCGTATTTCTTTTTGAATGGTGGCTTTAAGAATAGTAAGTCGTTGTCTCATTTTACTAAAGTGTTCTTTTCCTTTAGCCTTTTTACATTTAGTGTGCAATTTATCTCTTTTATGTATTATTTTAGTGATCTTTTTTGTTACCCAGGGAAGATCACTTCTGGGTTTAGTCATTTTAGTTGGTATGTGTTTTTTAGATAGCTCATTCATTTTATTTTTAAATTTTTCTCATAGTATGTTTGGGTTGTTAGATGAGAGTTTATCAAAAACCTCTTCAAAGTATTCATAGAGATCAGACTTGAATGAATTCCAGTTGGCTTTTTTAAATTGTTTGATTTCACGTTTTACCAATGCCGAGGTCTACCAATTTTGATGTTCATTTCATGAAAAACAATATTATGATCTGACGATCCAAGACTAGTAATATTTTGGTAGAATGAACTTGCGAAGGCTGGTTTGTCAAGAATAAATCAAGAACATTGTTTTCTCTTGTGGGTTCTTTTACCACTTTATCTAGATTGTAATTTGTGAGATTTTCCAATAATTGCTCATATAATGATTTAAATTTACAAGAATCCCTAACTGTACCAGATGTCCAATCTATATCAGGCATGTTTAAATCGCCCAGTATCCAAACTACACTGTTTCTAGGTATATTCTGTAGAGAGTTCCACAAGGACGACAGGCTATTTTGATCATTCTCATGAGGTTTATAAAATGCTGATAAGTAAATAGTTTTGACCCCCGGAATGCTTAATTTTGTCCATACTATGTTACAATCTGGATCAGCCTTTAAGTCCGGTTGTTCTTCACAGACAAATCTATTAGAAACAGCTAACATTACACCACCGCCTTTACCACTGGTTCTATCATCTCTGAAAACTTGAAATTGGTTATTTTCGGGACATATTTCAGTAGTCTAACTATTTCGACTTCGAAGGCAAACCGAATTTATAGGCTGATATTTTATAGTTGTTCACCTTCTACGTCTCACTTTGAAGCCTCATATAGTAGGCATACACCCCAAATACACTGTTCGTTGGGCACTTACCACCGCGCTATAATCCAGGATTTCAACATAGTTTCATTATTACATGATAAAATAAAGGTAAATGATGACACTTACGCAGATCCCAGTTCAATTTACCTGTCTACACACGAACACCAACCACTTAAATCCGAAATATTCACCGTACATGTAAACAGCGGCCATTTTTAAAGAATCATGGGAATTGTATTACGTCACTACGTAATCAACTGGGTACAACCGGCAGCCGCAGTTTATTATCGACTAGCACGCGCGGCGTATAAAGAGGGAAACACCGAAAGTGACATAAGTCTAAATTATTAAAATATATTTATATACAACTCGTATGTTGATTTATACCTTTATAATATATTGACCCTCACGTGAATTCACTAAATTCTTTGTGATTTGAATTTTCTAATGTATGAGATAGTTACACTTTTTCTCTGTCGTATTAAAAATAATGTTACTTAAAAATATTTTTAATGCGCGAGTGTCTTTGTATGATTGACAAGAAGTCCAAAATGGCGGCTATTTAAAGTGGTCCTAATGTATTGGGAGCCAGATTTAAATGAAAATGAACATTATACTTACGAGTTTTGTGCACACAAATTCTTGTAGATCATAACGAACTATTCAAATTAATAAAAGCTTTAAAAGCTGATAACAATTATGGAAACAAAAATAAAATTCAACGTACTTTTGTGTATATTTTTAATATCAATGGTTGAAAATTGCGATATTTTTTTAGATCGCCGAAGCGGGAATGTCGACTTTTTTGTATCACTAATTCAGTCAACTGTTAAATATGGTTGTCTTAAATAATTTGATATGTTCAATGGTTTATTAATTAATTGAATCATATTTTAAGACTTCTCTAACCACATGAATAATTATCAAAATTTTATATACATTATACTAGTGTTTGGTTTGAGCAATTAATTAATAGAGGACACTTACTGTCTTGTTTGTTTGAGGTGCATATGGAATATAACTGAATGAAAAGTGATACAAATTTGAAATTTTCACGAATGCTGAACGCGACTGAAAAGTTGAAATTTTATCAGTTTGAGTTGAGATTTATTTTATTTACACCCGAAACAAATCACTTTCTTTTTTATTTTATGCTAACTATTAAAACTTAAGCCAGATTATTTATATTATACAGAAAAGATAAAAGTCCGACAGACCTTGATCACCCACACTGTGACTGATATGATAAATATGTAATCACTATATTCCACTGAAAGATCACTACTCTATTAGTTTAGTTAGCATAAAATAGATATTTTTAAAAGTCCGAAAACAACTTTTTCCCAATTAGAAGAATGCTAGAACTATGAAGACAATAAAGAAGGTTTAAACGATGGTCAGAATTTCACATTCTAATAAATCAATCGAAGTACCATCTTAGGAAATTGTTACAATTTGCAATCATCATGGAAAAGAACAGGAGAATTTTTCTAAAGATCAAAATTACTAAAATATATGCTTGCATATTCTCGACTTCGCATACTAGCCAATTAACAAATCGTATTATCAGATCGCGTTCATATATCTTCATTCAGTTAAAGGTGAAAATTCAGTCTTGTCCATAGACACACATGCAAGATTAAATTTATTTAAAACGAAACAAAAGTTAAAAAAAAGACATAAGTATTATTTAATTGAAAATTGTTCTTGTGCCATTTATGTTATCTACTTTAAATAAAGTCTTCATTATTATGATTTTATTATCATATATTTAATTATCTTGTTATAACATATTAAAGGATTTTGTACTTTTAGAATTAAAGACGCCTAGAGATCAGCGATAAAAGCCGAGGAATCACCTTTCCCGATTATCAATGATATACTTGAAATTACTTATCACTTTCGGTGACCAGATTACACTACCATATTATAAGTTAATGAAACTGTGTAATACGCTATATGTACATATTTTTGTTCAGTATGCATTCTTTTGTTTTCATGTGAGAAGAAATAAACACAAATTACACTATGCGTTATAAATCTTGCATTCCAAGTGAGAAGCATCGGTAAGTTTTGCACAATCATATGTACGCGCTGGCGTAATCGGTTGACTGCACGGTTATACACGGTGTGTGCGTAATCGGCAGTGCTGAAAATTACTGCTGCACCGGTTTATTTGCGTTATGTACAAGCAAACAGTGGTAACAGTTCCGCCGTCAAATATTTTATGTTGAATATATGTAATCAGGAAAGGATTGTTATTTCCTTCAAGATAAATGTTTTTTCTTGTCGCACACAAAATTTAAATGTGATATATATCGGGGATACTTTAAAAATTCATTACAAACGGGGTCATTCCTCTCGTCGGATTTCTGCCCAGTTATGAGGACTTTAAAATTAGGCGTAGAGGTGTGACAGTTATAAAATATCAGATCTGTGAAAGGGGTCACACTGAAACGCCAAATTAATTAGGCTAATATTTCAGATGAACAAATATTTGGTTTCAACCATGTTTCAGTGAACGCTATGATACAGTAGAACCTCAAAATACCGGATGGCCTTCGGCGGGGAAAAATTGGCCGGTTTTTCGAGGTGGCCGGATTTTCGGGGGATGAGATTTTGTAAGTTACGTACCCCTGGTCATTCCTCTGTTTCATGAAACACAACAGTCTTTCTTGCAAACATGAATAACACTATTGACTTTATTAAAATACATCTTAAAACATTTAAATGCATGTCACCGCCCATAAAACATTAAAATAGCATTCACAAAATTAAAAGCTAGAATACATGTACATTGTAATTAAATGTCAGCATCATCCGGCGCGACATTAAGATAACACATCGTGAATTTCAAAATACAGATGAAAATACTTTAAATTTTAACACTAAAACTTATGTTCGTTAACACATTAATTTTTCTTTTCCTGTATCTATTACGACATGATGATAAAATTCCGCTGTCATGATTTACTATGACACAAAATATAAAATGAGGCTCTATCGTTTTGCTAAATTTCGAACAAATCTGAGCGAAATGTCTTAAATATATACGACTTTATAAATATGAAATCTAATTATCAGCACGTTTGATAGACAAATTGTATTGTTCAGCATTAGGGTCAATTTACAAACTAATTTGCACTTATTCTTTGTGACCGACTGTGCAAATTAGATAATCGCCACAAATTGTTTTCACGCCTTCGGCACATCAGACCACAACCGGATTTTTGAATGTCATTTTAATACACAAAATCATAATTGGACAAAAACTATCGGCCGGAATTCGGAAAATTGAGGGACCGGATTTTCGGGTTAATATTAACATTAGTGTCAATGGAGAAAAAAAGGGCGGAGAAAAAACAGCCGGAGTTTTTAGGTATCCAGTTTTTTAGGGGTTCAGAATTTAGGGAGTCTACTGTATCAGGTTTTATTTGGTCCAATAGAAGGTGAAATTCTGGAATTTTATTTCTTATTGATCTGCAATTTATATTCAAGATGGTAACACGTTCATCATTGACTTTTCTTCTGGTTGCTTTATATGGGATAGTGTTTACATTTTTTGGAACTTTTTCATGAGATTCTGCTGTGGTTTTAGTATTTTTAGGTGTTGATGTAAAATTAAGTTTCAGATAATGGTATGATCTGTTTGGTTAGTTAGTTTGTTCAGAGATGCTATTTAGGTCTGATATGTGATGGTCAGGTGTGATATTTGAGGAATACTGTTCTATGGTAGAGAAGCTGTTGGTATCTGCTAAGGTATTCAGTGAATCCATCAGACGATGGATTACTGCATTGAAAATCTCACAGCTGTTCAAGTAAGAGTCAAGTTCTATAACTGTTGCATGCAACTTTCCAAAAGTATGCTCATATTTTTCTTCGCTATATCGAGGGCTTGGCGCCAAACTGGACCAACTCGGTTTTTGTAAATTTTTCAGGAGACACAAAAAACTGAATAATTTCTTAAAATTATGATTACATGAATGAAAATTTATATTTTTGGTGTGAATCCTCACTAGATTTGGTAAATGATTTTATTTTTTAATTATTTTTAGTCTAATTATGGTTTTAGAAAGTTGGACTTATCTTGCACTGAGTTTTTCAGTGCAAAACAAGTCCATCTCAAGTTGGACCTATTATGTAACAAATAATTCAATGCAAAAAAGGTCCAACTTCAAATGGACTTGTTTTGCACTGAAAGTTAAAAGCAGATTAGGTCTAACTTGCAAAAAAACAATCGTTTCGGAAAAATTGTTCCAAATTAATCAATTATTATAGGTTTTATGTTTTAAACTTTCAGTACGGACCAAATAATATTTCGTAACTGACAACTGGAAATCACCTCCTTCTCTGCAAAAACAGAAATTAGACTTTGTTGCAAATATATCTTCAGCCAAGTAACAACAACTACTATGAAAACCTCCAAATAAAATTTATTTCAAAGTTAACAGTTCGAAACTGTTTAAAACCTGATCATTTTAAAATGCTTTAGAGTGAACATTAGCATGATCCCATTATATTTTGTCAAAGAATAATTCCTCTACATATATGATTACACTTCAATAACAACTGCATGGATGCAGAAAAGTCAGCTCATATACACATATAACTAAAAAAAAGGTTACAAAGTTAAACAAAGACATTTTTAAAACACTGTATATCAATAAATCTATGTTGATCAACATTTTTAACAAATGACCTACTATACTGTAACTAATTTACTGTCAAACCTGTATCAAGACCGTAAAAAGTGGTTGTTCCTGAGAAGTGGGTAAATCTCATTGGAAAACATGTGGTAGATTTAGAACAAGAGGGCCAAGAGGGCCTTACGTCATTTACCTGTATATCAATTGCCAATAATACAAGGGGTAATGATTTTAACATAATTCGTAAAGGTCCACTACACAATGCTTAGTAACATTCCAAATATCTAAGCTCTAGGCTTTGTGCTTTCAGAGAAGAAGATTTTTAAAAAGTTTTTCCTAATTTTATGCCATAGCAACCAGAGTTCTGCATGGATTAGAATTCTTTGAACAGTTTTGTTAGAGCTTCATACAAGGAACATCGCTGCATGGTTTCATCAACATTTGCCCAGTGGTTTCAGAGGAGATGTTGGTTGAATCAAAATCTTGACGACCAACGAACAACTGTTCTTGCATACCAGATGGGGATATCTGCAGTTTTTTACCAGTGCTGGAAAATCTCATCTTAAATCCCCCCCTACTCCCCACCCCGTGTAAGATGACTTACGTGAATTACTTGTGACGTAACATTATAAACAATGTGACCTCACTTTCCCAAACACAGCATCTGAATAACGTTTGTTTTTATATTACAATGCATCATTTTGATAAGTTTGAATTTAAATATCTATTTCAAAGTGCAAGACGGTATGCAAGAAAAAGTTTCTGCCATGAGATACTTGGTTGCAAGACGGTATGCAAGAAAAAGTTTCTGCCATGAGATACTTGGTTCAGATGGAAATATCTGTCACTTCGGGTAACTGTTTCAGCCTCATTCCCGCCAAAACAGTTACCCTCAGTGACGGATATTTCGATCTGAATCTCGTGCTCATGAAAGAAACTAATAACAATCATCTATTAGAAAAGCACACCCTGGCAAAGCCAGGTGAGCTAACAAAAAGGGGGTTTAATGGCAAGATGGCCTTTAACACTGGTTTCACTGTGGTGCTTTTTCTCTGCTGTAATATCAAAGTGCAATATTTGCCTTTTTCAATATTTGCCTTGTATAAATATAAGATGCGGCATGACATTTTTGGCCTTAATGAGGTGCAACCTCATTCGAGAATGACTAATCGTTAATGTGACATCATTTTTTATGCTTCTTTTTAGCCCGATTTTTGTCTTAATAAATAAGACAGTAACTGTTTGAAATTACAAATTCTTTCATGAATGCATTCACACATGTTTATGTGTCAAAATTTCAGAAAAATAAAGAAATTAAAGAGGTAAAAAAATGCCAAAATATAACGAATAGACCTAAATATGCTTCGTTTCCATGTGACATAGTGCTGTCTGTAACAGTATCATATTTATAATAAGAACTTTTGTCTGAAACTTATGATTCAGTTGTGGAATAAGTACATGTACCAGAATATACTGAAAACTAATTTTCGACCAACACCTCATTTGGACCCATTTTGTCATGGCTGGTCATGTTTTATCCATTGCCTAAATTTAAAATTTAGTATCAAACATTTTAACTTAAATCTAGTCACACCACTATATGGCTAGTTAGACTCATCATCAGAGCTATGTCTCAGTGAGTAATAGAAATCCTGGTGTATTCTTAGTATATTGTTGCTCTAACAAAGCTGTTTTAAAGCTTTATACTTCTGAGAGGACAGTTTGGGTCTTTATTGCAATACAATGGCTGAACAGTTGGAAATACGTAGACCTTCTGTGATTTGGCTGCCCTAGTACAGTTATGTCTGACAACAAGGTTTAATGTTGAGAGAGTCAAGTCACTATAAAAATTTAACAATATTGTGCAACATTATTTACCTGGCACTCAATAAGTAGCGAGTACTTTGACCACGCTTTATACGAGATTTTCAATATTCACTTTAAAAAGGAATGCTTAAAAGTATTTTATATATATCAGTGCATGATGACATTTCTAGTTCTTCTTAAATGTATTTAACTTTTATTTCCCCACATACGATACTAGGAAAGGGGGTCAGCCTTCATGGTCTAGTGGTAAGAGCCGCTGACTTGAACTCGCTATATAATCTTACATAGATTGAGTTCGACCATCAGGTGCCAACCATGTTAGAAAGAATGTAGTACTGGTATAGTGAGGTAAACTGCCTGCCTGTTAGAATGACCAAAATACGGCTGGAATGGGCGCACGTTCCTTCTTGAACTGTAATTCAGTTTAAATCAAACTTACCTGTCATAGCAGCAAGATGCTACCACACTAAATTGTAAGAATAAGCTATTTAATCAGCAAAATCATGCAAAGAGAAAATGTAATATTAGTATGTCCCGTGTTTGAAACCAAGCCTTTGCACGAGGTGTTAATGTTACAGTTTTGTGTCGCAATATTCGACATTACCGCACTTGATTTTACTTTCCACTGAGTGCTATCTTTAGAAAATATCATCTTTATTTTTTTCATAAAACATCAAATACCTGTGTCACCGATTAATAGCTCTAAGGTTGTTGGTAAAATGTTATTGTCTCACTCCGTGTGTAGGAATTGAACCTGCATCCAAATAGTAAATGACACAAAATCTAATGCTGTTTGCTCCCGTTATTGAAAATATTCATGCGGCTTAAATTAAGCTGCAATGTAAAAGAACATGTATATTTCTAACATGTTCCTTGAATGCATTTAAAATGACTGTTTTTCAAATGCATGTATATAGATCATTTATTGCTCAATGATTTCCTAAACACGGGTTCGATTCAGAATCATTTTTGCTTAATAAAAAACATCAAAGCGAGGACAAATCAATGACAAGCACTTATATTATAATTCTGGTGACAAACAAAGATATCTGTAATAAAATAAAGTCATGACAATGTTTTTATTTAAGAAATAACGTCCGTTCCAGCGGTGTTAGTCGTTTAATAAACAATGATTTGGAGTACTGATATGCAGTTATTAGCCACGAAGGCCGAAGGCCTGAGTGGTTTATAACTGCACATCAGTACGACAAATTATTGTTTATTAGACGATAACAACGCTGAAAAGGATGTTATTTCGATTCTAACATGACCAGATATTACAAAAAGTGAATAAATGCAAAGCTTTATTTTCTACGCGAACGCTCATTTAACGTCATGCGGCGCAATATGACGTCATGTTTACAGCATATCAGTTCCCGCGTTGTTTATGGTTTAATATAACATAATTTTTCTACTCTTTGTATATAGAGACAAAATCGTGAGTCATGTTAGAATATATTATAATACATACTTGGAGAATAGTAAATTCAAGTAACTCATGCAAAAGTTCTTTAAAATTATATTTTATAAAACCTTTTATAAAATTACATGTACATTGTACAGTATGCATCAATTTTAAAGGAAATATTTAATCCTTTACGCCGTGTCACGTGGCATGGTATTTGTCGCAACTCGCATTCTTATGCCGCACGATGCCGCATGGATTTATTGCTCCCGCGTTGTAAAACCGCTCGCGTTATAGCGAGGCAAAACGAAATCCGCCTGTGCTGTACTGTATGTAAGACACTTTGTTTGCTTTCACCATACAATGTCGTTTATTCAACATGAACGTACTATGTACCATAGCAAAACAAAAAAACAATTCCCTACTTACCGACCCATATTTTTTCCAGGCCGTAACAAGAAATAAACCTATTTTTTTAGAGCTATCATATCAGAATTGTGCTAATACTAAAAAAATTGATATTTGATTCCTTTTGACTATTATAATATTTTTCCATTAGTTTGATGCAAAATAAGTCTATCTGAGATATTCTGTTGGGATTCATTAATGATTTCAGTGCAAAACAAGTCCAACTCAAGTTGGACCTCTTTTGCCTCAATGCAAATTGTTGTTTTGAGATGGACCTGTTTGTTTCTTAGCAACAGTTTCATAAAAAGTAAAGAGATAAGTCATTATTTTTGCACTAAATGTGTATCTTACTGAATACTGTTTAATTATGTAAAAAAGTGATTTTGTGAAAAATTTGACTTGGACCAGTTTTGCGCCAAGCCCTCGATATATACTTCGTTTCGGGGGTATATAGGAGTCACCCGGTGGTTGGTCGGTCGATTGGTCGGGCAGTCGGTCTGTTGCATTTTCCTTGTCCGGAGCATAACTTGAAAACTACAAGTTGGAATTCAATATAACTTCATACAATTGTCAAGCACATTGAGAGGAAGTGCAGTGCACAGGAACCATAACTCTATCTGGACTAATTACAGAGTTATTGCCCTTTGTTACTTTTCCTTGTCCGGAGTATAACTTGAAAACAACTGGTTGGAATTCAATACAACTTCATACAATGGTCGAGTACATTAAGAGAAGTGCAGTGCACAGGAACCATAACTCTACCTTGACTCATTACAGAGTTATTGCCCTATGGTCTAGCACAATGAGAGGAAGTGCAGTGTACAGGAACCATAACTCTTCCTTGACTCATTTCAGAGTTATTATTAGCCCTTTGTTACTTTTCCTTGTCCTGAGCATAACTTGAAAACTACTGGTTGGAATTCAATACAAATTCATACAATGGTCAAGTACATTGAGAGGAAGTGAAGTGCACAGGAACCATAACTCTACTTTGAGTAATTACAGAGTTATTGCCCTTTGTTACTTTTCCTTGTCTGGAGCATAACTTGAAAACTACTGGTTGGAATTTAATACAACTTCATACAACAGTCAAGTACATTGAGAGGAAGTGCAGTGCACAGGAACAATAACTAAATCTTGACTAATTACAGAGTTATTGGCCTTTGTTATTTTTCCTTTACAGAGCATAACTTGAAAACTTCTGGTTGGAATTCAATACAACTTAATACAATGGTCCAGCACAATGAGAGGAAATGCAGTGTACAAGAACCATAACTCTATCTTGACAAATCTATTTTTGTTGTTTTTTGCAAGGTATTCTGTTACTACGAACTTCCTCAGTTTATAAAGCAGTCTTTCGGGGGTATTAATCACATTTAGTGATAGGTCTAGTTTTATTTCAAAATTATGCATCATTGTAGACTGAGAAATTCTAGTGAAAGTTTTGTCACTGCAAGACCATATTTTCAGAACACGGCCAAGCACATGTTACAACAAGAGCTGTCCATAAGACAGCAAGCTCGACCATTGTGGGTGCTTGCTAATAAAACAAAACTTTTATTACAATTATTATTTTGATAGAAGTATTTATGAGTAACCAGTAATTCTGCTGACTCTTAAGTATAAACTAGGAGAGTTGAATCATAAAAAAAGTTAAAATCTATCACTATATATTTAATTTTTGGTAAATTAATTGTTTGATACAAAATGTACCCCTGAACACAATTGCTAAGTTTGATATAACTACCTTAAGTAGTCGCTGAGATATGTGCATGAAAGTACATTGCATGCAAAACTTTAACCAAATTTTCAATGTCAAACAAGGGCCATAATTTGCATTAAATTTAAACAAGAGTTATCTGTCTTGGCTGTGGGACAGCCCTAAAGGCATGAACAAAGTTTCAAGTCATTATCATAAGTGGTTACTGAGATATGTGCATGATAGTACATCGCATGCAAAACTTTAACCAAATTTTCAAAGTCAATGCAAAACTTTAACCAAATTTTCAAAGTCAAACAAGGGCCATAATTTGTACTAAATTTAAACAAGAGTTATCTGACTTGACTGTGTGACACCCCTAAAGACATGAAGAAAGTTTCAAGTCAATATCATAAGTGGTAACTGTGATATGTGCATGATAGTACCTAGCATGCAAAACTTTAACCAAATTTTAAATGTCAAACAAGGGCCATAATTTGTACTAAATTCATCCAAGAGTTATCTGACTTGACTGTGTGACACCCTTAAAAACATGAACAAAGTTTCAAGTTAATATCATAAGTGGTTACTGAGATATGTGCATGATAGTACATCGCATGCAAAACTTTAACCAAATTTTCAAAGTCAATGCAAAACTTTAACCAAATTTTCAAAGTCAAACAAGGGCCATAATTTGTACTGAATTTAAAAAGAGTTATCTGACATGACTGTGTGACTCCCCTAAAGACATGAACAAAATTTCAAGTCAATATCATTAGTGGTTACTGAGATATGTGCATGATATTACCTTAGGCAGGCAAAACTTTAATCAAATTTTCAAAGTCAATCAAGGGCCATAATTTGTACTAAATTTATCCAAGAGTTATCTGACTTGACTGTGTGACACCCCTTAACACATGAACAAAGTTTCAGGTCAATATCATCAGTGGTTACTGAGATATGTGCATAATAGTACCTTAGGCAGGCAAAACTTTTAACCAAAGCTGCAACGCCGGCTCACAAGTGACTGTAATAGCTCTCCATATTCTCCGAATAGTCAAGCTAAAAATTAAGTATATTTCCTGGAGGATTTAATACTACTTAAACTCCTTAGATATATTGTGAAAATTAATGTTTTAATGGCATTTTTTTATGCCCTCTAAAGGTGGGCACATTAAAATTGCACCGTCCGTATGTCTGTTCCAACAATATGGATGTGGCTTCTCTATTGTTCTCTCCATTCTTATTTTAGCCACGTTAGAGAAAACATCCACCTAAGAGCTTCTGGAATCAATGACATCAAAGAGTATTAACTATTACCTATTGTTCCTATAGCCACCTAAGTATCCAAATGTAAGGACGTCCGTGCGCCTGTCCTTGCATTTTTGTGTGTCCGGGCTGTAACTTTGTCATGCATTGAAGGATTTTAAAATTACTTTGCACAGATGTTCAGCACATCAAGACAATGTGTCATGTGCAAGACCCACATCCCTACCTCAAAGGTCAAGGTCACACTTAGAGTCTATAGGTAATGGAGTCCTGTATGCATGGTAACTTTGCAATGCATGGAAAAAATTTAAAATTACATGGTACAATTGTTGAGCACTCTTTTGGGGGCATTCGTCACTCACGAGGGACAGCTCTTGTTTCTCAATATAATGCAACGTTAACAAAACATAAAAGTTTGTTCATGTTTTGTTTAAAGTATTTTATGTCTGTATTTTGTTTCCTTTTCAGATATGCATGTGTTTTATTACTGTTTCGTTCACAATGTTCTGTTGATGTTTTGTTCATACAGTCGAGTCTGGATTATTCGAAGTGTCGGGGACCAAGATTTTACTTCGAATAATCCATGGGTTAGAATAATCCAAGTTCCGAAGATGGCCAGCTGATTGTTATGTAAATTGTCAATTTATACGTGTATATAGCTATCAAGGACGCTTGACGTAATAAACATTGCGTATATGATTTAGATGAAAGGAAGATATTAGCTGATCTGGGTACCACCTCGTTACCGGGTCCTTCGCCAGATTGCTCAGCCAAAATAAGAAGTCATTTTTCTTCTGACAGTAAAATTAAAAGTCATGCTTTAAATAGGCATGGTAGTTTGGTAGTCACGAGTTTGTTATTCAAAATTAAAGATGAACATCTTTAACCCACTTTCAAACAAAAACAAAAGTTGTTCCTTTGGTATTAAACAAACAAGGTTAAAGTGAGTATGTAATTATCACACCTTAGCACATATAACGGGCCGACCGCATGTCGTTTTTCACAAGTTGTGCGTGTCAGCAAATTATTGGTTTGATTGGAATGCATTTCGAATAATGGGTGTGGAATTCCTTACGATCAATGTCAATTGGACTGAAAAAACACTTCGAATAACACCAGGTATTCGTAAAATCCATTTCGAATAATCCATTTATTTTCATATACATTTATATATAAAACATTTCGGGACCGAATATTGTCTTCGGATTACACCTGTTAGGTATACGAATAATGGGTTGTTGAATAATCGGGGTCGAATTGTATTTTGTTTCCTTATTTGCATGTCATTTGATATACAAACAAAATGTCATCCAAACACAAAGTATAATTGTTTTGTTGAAGTGTTTTGATACCCCTATTTTTGTTTGGGAGCTTCTAAATCAATCAATATTTCTATTTTATGCACTATGGAAGAAAAACTAACCACTGGGAACAGGTAATTCCAAATTAAGACAATACATGTAAATTTATAGTTACACTGAAGATGTGTATCAAGTGTCATCATTAATTTCTCTCTGTCATAAATATACAGGGAATCTTTAAATCTGTAAGGCATTATTGAACACACTATTGACACAAGCTTAGATAGTACACAAATAACTTTTTTGTATGAATACATCACAGACATTCACCAATCATCCTGTCTACGAATTCATAAGATAGGCACCTGTATTATAATGAAAGGATTTTATATTCTAATTTACTTTACACATGAAGAATCACATTGGCTAATGAGAACAGCCTGGAGGTTGGCGTTTGAGCCCAACTGGGGTCATGACATTCCCCCCTCATATGACACCAGTACTGGTTTTTCCAGGAAGCGGACTCGAGAGTGACTCTTTAAGCTTTAAGCTTTCTTCACAATCGTGCTTAAATAAACAAGAGCTGTAATGTGGAAAAAGAAAAAGAAATACATGTGGCCTTAAAAAGAACAACAATTTTTGGCCTTACTAAAAAAAATAAAATTGATACCCTTTAAAAATAAACTAGATGGGTGTTCAGTAGAACACTTGTGTCGCCCTCTTATGCTTTGTCAGAATAACCAACAATTTTGTGACAAAATCTAAGTATAAAAAGGGGCATAACTCTGTCAAATATGACCTTGACCAACTAACTTTGGCGGCATCACGACCCTTATGTCATAAGCAATGCAATTTGAAAGTTAGATGAAGAAATCTTAAGAAATGGCAAAGTTATAGCCAACATTAAGTTTTCGTGACAAAATCTAAGTACAAAAAGGGGCATAACTCTGTCAAATATGACCTTGACCTACACAATCTGGCGGCTTCACAACCCTTTTGACATAAGCAATACAACTGTAAAGGTTGATAAAGAAATCTTAAGAAATAGCAAAGTTATAGCAAAATTCTAAGTATAACAAGAGCTGTCCATAAGACAGCACGCTCGACTATTGTGGGTGTTTGCTAATAAAACAAAACTTTTATCAGTATAATAGCAAAACAAAATTCTGCTAACTATTAAGTATAAACTAGGAAAGTTGAATCATAAAAAAAGTCAAAATCTATAACTATAGATTTAATTTTTGGTAAATTAATTGTTTGATACAAATTTACCCTGAACACTATTGCAAGATTTGATATAACTACCATAAGTTGTTACTGTGATATGTGCATGATAGTACCTAGCAGGCAAAACTTTAACCAAATTTTCAAAGTCAAACAAGGGCCATAATTTGTACTAAATTTTTTAAGAGTTATCTGCCTTGATTGAATGACACCCCTAAAGACATGAACAAAGTTTCAAGTCAATATCGTAAGTGGTTACTGAGATATGTGCATGATAGTACTTAGCAGGCAAAACTTTAACCAAAGAAGCAACGCCGACGCACAAGTGACTGTAATAGCTCTCCATATTCTCCGAATAGTCGAGCTAAAAAGGGTCATAACTCTGGCATATATGACCTTGACCTACAAACTTTGGCGGCATCACGACCCTTATGTCATAAGCAATACAATTGTAAAGTTTGATGAAGAAATCTTAAGAAATGGCAAAGTTATAGCCAACGTTAAGTTTTCATGACAAAATCTAAGTACAACAAGAGCTGTCACATGACAGCACGCTCGACTATTCGAAAGCTTGTTGGTAAAATGGGGTTTTTGTCTAAGAACAGGAGTATTGTGTAATTGTCTATAAGAATTAAGGTCAAAGATATGAAACTTGTTCAAAGACCTTTGTAAATGTACCCTTCTGTAAATCTGCCATGGATTGCCATCATTTTCCACTGATTTTCATGGAAATCCGTGGCATTTGGTGAAAAAATGATGAAAATGGATGGAAAGACATGGAAAACGGTGGCTTTTCTAAATTGCCACCGTTTTCCTTGATTGGTGTAAAAATGCCACCATCTGCCATGGAATAGTAGTGGCAAACAATGTAAATTTGGACTTAGTTTTTTAAGGGGTGGAAAACGGTGTAAACTACAGACTGCAGTACAAATTATAAGCTAAATCTCTGGACTTAGAAATTTTGCAGAATGGCAAGCGGTGGAAAACACTTAGACTGTTTCTAATGCAGTACAAATTATAAGCTAAATTGCTGGACTTAGAAATTTTGCAGAGTGGCAAATGATGGAAAACACTTATATTATGAGACTATATTTTGAGCTAGACATTTAAGACACAAAGCAGTTTTGATGAGTTTCTTTCTTTAAGCCAAATATTACATAACAATCAGAAATAACAGGTCAGTGCATATACAATGCAACTAAGATATGTCCGAATAAGATACGGTACAAAACTATTCATTTGATTTTTTCATAGTTAAATTTTTAAATATGAGACTGCAATTAAATTAAATCTATAATTTGTCCTGTTCTGTTTATGATAATTTGGAATTTCACTTTGTTGTGGACTTAGTTGTACATTTAAACCTGTGTTAAAGACCACCTCCAAACAAAGACCTCCCTGCAATTAAAGATCAGTTGGGGGAAAACCATGCACTATTGAATATAATGTGGACACTGTCTTATATCCTGTGAATAAAGACCACCTGTCAACAGATATCACTTGAGCTTCTTCCCAGAGAGTGGTCTTTGTTTATACTTTGACTGTAAACAATTTCAAAACTTACATTAAATCAGAGTGAAATCTTAAAATGCTATATATAACATGACAATGCTTCAGTATAACATTTGGGAAATTTTGTACTGCTAACTTAAAAAAATCTTTTCTGTTTATATTATCAATCATTAAAATTATAACCCTAAGTATTTTTTGCTACATTTAGTAGGGATTTTCATACTTAGTTTGGGAGTCTAAATGTGCATGTACATGCAGTTGTTTATAATTATGCCTATTGTTCAAATTTCATGAATTTACCTGTTGTTAAAAAAAACTTACTTTAAACTATGATGGAGAGGAAAAGATTATGTGTCTATAAGTCAATTCTTTTTCCATTTGTTTTATTATCAACTGAGTACTGTAACTGACCTTTATATTCGGATGCAAGGTAATTAATCTCTGTGGGGTCATTCAGGGAACTTGATCATAAAAATAGATAGCATGCAAAGATAACACTCAACATCATTCTTTACAATCACCACCTGGAACCTCAGTATCAATTTACAGGAAGCAGGATTTATCAGCCAGATCTCTACAGGAAGCAGTGATTTTGATTTGTTGATTTGAATGTTAGAGAGGTTTGAACAAGTGTTTGTAAGAAATATTTACATGTGGAAGGAATACTTTTTGTGAACTTTGTGCTGAACAGGACAGTATCATTTGTATTTAAAAATAATTCTTAATCTAAATATAAAACAAGACAAATTTTGATGCAAAGCATCAAAGGCGCTGCGCATGTTTTTGAAACATGATTTAAAGGAATCAGAGTCATTTTAGAATATCAGTAAACAACCTATCAACGGGAAAAACCAAATACATTATGTTATTTGTAACTGTTATATAATAAGTAAAAAACACATTTACTACAGTTTAACAAAAAATAAACGAATCATAAAACAACCTTCCAGTATAATGGTACGATGACGCCCATTAAACAAGGCTACAGCTCGTGGTCAGTAGACGGCTTTTCGACGCAGACGAAACCCACGTGATTAATTTTTTCTTTACTTTGGTCAGTTGTTAGCGATGCTTTACATAACTTTCATTGAGACCCCATGTATCGCATAGTTAGGTGAACGGTCTTATTTATAATGCCTACATTTTACTTTTAGTATGTAGTAATTAAAATAGGTTTTCATTAATTATTCACGTTGACAACATATGTATTTAAACTTCAAAATGTTTAGAGTTAGCAAAACAACTATTGAGACGTTTTTTCTGAACTTTGATGAATCTGGCCGTAGGGTCCGTAAACAAAGCAATAAAAACCCGTAACCTTCAAGTTTGTGGAAAAGTTATTAAATACCCTATGAATATGTCAAAAGTTTTGAATTAACGGTCGAAGACGTATGCATCTGGTATAGTATTGTTTGTAATCAGTTAATACTATTTATTTATTCATTATAGGGAGTTTGTTCACACATAATACATAGTTTTTAATTACAATAATAATGTTGGCTACTCCCTATTCGATTATGCAACCCCATGGTACAAAATTAAAACCTATTCAATACTGGCACTGTGCTTCCGCACAGCGCCAATGATGGTTTAAATCACTTGTGTGAATTGAGGATTTGAAAATCAGCTTATGCAAACAGGAGTGGCTGTGCAGCAGAGAGGTATACATTTTGAATATTTGATTCATGTATAATGTATATTTTCTAGAGTAGCAATTACTGAAGCTTTTAAGTAAAATGTTTTCATTAAATGAAACCATAATAGACATGATAGAGATATAATATAATCATTGTAATATTGCAATTTAAATAAATGCTAGACATTTTTTTGGTAACTTAGATAATAAAAAAACCCAGAATCTTTTAAAATAATATGAAACTTTTAATTGCAAGTAAACTTGATGACATTTACACTCCCAGCTAGGTGGAATTCTCTTAACCTTATGTATGGTTTTCTTCAGACCAGGCTAAATTTCACCAAATGGCTAGAATACTGGTAGGCCAAAATCTGGAGATGAAAGCAAACCAGTCTTGGACCAGGACAGGCTCGTAGTATTAACTTAAGAGGTATGTACATCACCTTATTTTGAGTGTAAACATTGATAACTACAATTTTTCATTAGTTACAAAATAGTTGCCTCATTTTACTGTGTTATATACCTAACACAATACAAGCCTCGACAGTGTGAACTGAATTCTTAGATGTTAATTGATATCTACAGTCATTCTGAATATTTGTTACTGACTTACTGTATCCCAATATAAGTGCTAATGATACAACAAATTACAACGATAAGGGCCTGCAAATTTAAATTAAAGTTGAACTTTCACAAAGCCACAAGAATAGATACCAATTACTTGTTTGTTTGCAGTATGCATTTGCTTTGTAGAAACAAGTTTTTAATTATTTTTCAGAACATGTTGTGTTCAGCTGGGGGAAGAAAACCACAGATTGTGTAATTAGGAACAATGGTCAGGAACGTGCGACGACAGTGTCAGAAACATAAGACACACAAAATTGAGACATTTACAAAGACTTGCTTGCGTTTATGTAAATTTTGTAAAAGATTTCATAACTTTTCTTTGTTTCTCAATAAATTTCAATTCATTTTGAATCTTTTTTTTTTAAATTTTAGTAAAAATTACAGAATTCAAAGAGCATGAAGATTGTGGCATTTGGTGGAAATCGACGGTAAATTTTCCACCAATTTCCCAGGTTTTAGGTGGGAAATGTGCCATGAAAATCGATGGAAAATGTTTCAATACTCCACCGATAGTGGCACTTGGTGGAAAACAGTGGCATTTTTGCCAACAATTCTCACTGAGGTTATTGATGGAAAACAGTGGCAAAATTAGTGGCATTCGATGAAAAGTGTTTCAATACTCCACCGATGGTGGCACTTGGTGGAAAACAGTGGCATTTTTTCCAACGATTTTCACTGAGGTTATCGATGGAAAACAGTGGCAAACAGCGGCAAAATTGCAGTGGCTTCGATGGTAAGTGTTTCAATACTCCACCGATGGTGGCACTTGGTGGAAAACATGGCTTTCTGCCACTGATTTTCACTCAAGCTATTGATGGAAAACAGTGGCAAAATTACAGTGGCTTCGATGGAAAGTGTTTCAATACTCCACCGATAGTGGCACTTGGTGAAAAACAGTGGAAAATAGTGAAAATTGATAGACCTTCTCATTGCCTTGCTGTTTTTTCATTGTTTTACACCGTTTTCCAACAAAATTTGCTTGTTTCAATACTCCACCGTTTTCCACTGTCTAATTGTGGCAATCTAGCATTTAGGGGTACATTGCATTCAAGGCCTTACTCTGGATTCTGCAAGCCAACTGGAGGGAGGATGGGGGGGGATAATTTCAAAGAAATACATGACCTTGTATATTTGATCATGAATAATTTTGTAACTTTTCAAAATTGATATGTATAGAATTAAAAAAGCATGACCGCTTCATGCTGCATAATTATTCTATGACATTTCAAAAGAAAGCCATTTTGAGTATTTCCATTTTAGTCTGGAAAAACTGTGACAAAATTCTAAGTTAAAAAGGGCATAAATATGTCAAAAATCAAAAACATTGGTGAAGATGTTGACAGTAAATACGTTCGATAGTATTCTATCTTTAACAAAACATTCAAAATTAAAAAGGGACACAAATCTATCAAAAATCAAAACAGAGTTATGGGGATTGTTTCCTCAGGTGTAGATGTTGATGGTAAACATATATTTTGAGTTTCAAGTCAATACCTTATATAGTATTCAAGATATTTGAATTTACAAAAAAAAATACCAAAACTTCTAAGTTAAAAAGGGGCATAAATCTGTCAAATCAAAACAGAGTTATGGGAATTGTTTCCTCAGGTGTATAATGTTGATGGTAGACACATACTTTGAGTTTCAAGTCAATACCTTATATAGTATTCAAGATATTTGAATTTACAAAAAAAAAAACCAAAACTTCTAAGTTAAAAAGGGGCATAAATCTGTCAAAAATCATAACGGATTATGGGAATTGTTTCCTCAGGTGTAGATGTTGATGGTAGACACATACTTTGAGTTTCAAGTCAATACCTTTGATAGTATTCAAGATATTTGAATTTATAAAAAACTTTAACCAAAAATTCTAAGTTAAAAAGGGGCATAAATCTGTCAAAAATCATAACAGAGTTATGGGGATTGTTTCCTCAGGTGAAGATGTTGATGGTAGACACATACTTTGAGTTTCAAGTCAATACCTTTGATAGTATTCAAGATATTTGAATTTATAAAAAACTTTAACCAAAATTTCTAAGTTAAAAAGGGGCATAAATCTGTCAAAAATCAAAACAGAGTTATGGGGATTGTTTCCTCAGGTGAAGATGTTGATGGTAAACATATAGTTTGAGTTTCAAGTCAATACCTTTGATAGTATTCAAGATATTTGACTTTATGAAAAACTTTAACCAACGCAGACGCCGACGCCGACGCTGGGGCGAGTGCAATAGTCTCCTTATTCTTCGAATAGTCGAGCTAAAAAGGGGCATAACTCTGTCAAATATGACCTTGACCTACAAAATTTGGCGGCATCATGACCCTTTTGTCAAAAGCAATACAATTGTAAAGTTTGATGAAGAAACCTTAAGAAATGGCAAAGTTATAGCCAACGTTAAGTTTGTGTGACGGACGGACAAAGCGATCCCTATGTATCGCCTTTTCTCCGAAAGGGCGACACAAAAATTGGCCTAAAAAAATTAATTCATGTGGCCAAAAAAAGAAAAGTCCTGGTGGCCTTGACCTTTGACCTCAAAATCAATAGGGGTCATCTGCTGGTCATGACCAACCTCCACACCAAGTTTCAAGATGTTTCTCGAGTTACCGTCCAGAAACTTTTTTTCAATTCCGGGTCACTCTGACCTTGACCTTTGACCTTCTGACCTCAAAATCGATAGATGTCATCTGCTGGTCATGACCAAACTCCACACTAAGTTTCAAGATGCTAGGCCAACGGGTTCTCAAGTTATTGTCAGGAAACCGTTTTACCATTCCGGGTCACTGTGACCTTGACCTTTGACCTACTGACATCAAAATCAATATGGGTCATCTACTTGTGATGACCAAGCTGCACACCAAGTTTGCAGATTGTAGGCCAAAGCGTTCTTAAGTTATCGTCCAGAAACTGTTCTCTATTGACCGACCAATTTCAGGTCACTGTGACCTTGACCTTTGACATCTGCTGGTCATGAACAACATTCATGCCAAGTTTCAAGACGCTAGGCCTACGCATTCTCAAGTTATTGTTCGAAAACTGTTTTACAATTCCCGGTCACTGTGACCTTGACCTTTGACCTACTGACCTTATTTAAATGTATTGTCTTAATTACCTCAAAATCAATAGGGGTCATCTACTGGTAATGACCAAGCTGCACACCAAGTTTGAGGATTGTAGGCCAAAGTGTTCTTAAGTTATCGTCCGGAAACCGTTCTCTAACAACCAACCGATTCTGGGTCACTGCGACTTTGACCTACTTACCTCAAGGGTCATCTACTGGTGATGACCAACTAGCACACCAAGTTTGAGGATTGTAGGCAAAAGCGTTCTTAAGTTATCGTCCGGAAACCATTCTCTACCGACCAACCAACTGACTGACATGTGCAAAGCTATATACCCCAACTTCTTCTAAGGGGGGCATAAATAATAATAATACAGTACTGGATCAGCCATCATTTAGAGGAGGCAATGAAAACATACCATGAACCTTACCTTCACATTTAAATACAGTGTCAAGATCAGTTCCTGACAGGGAAGTAACTGGAACAGCTGCATAAAATGCTACACCAACGAAATAGATTATGAAGCTCATTTTACCATCTGGTGAGTAAACGCTGACAAAGGTGCACTCAAGAAACCTTCTGATAACCTGGAAGTTGGCACAGGCCAATACCAGAAGGTTGGAAAACATGTCCCCATAACCTGAAAATAAATGTTCAACTATAATATAGTATGCAACTATACAAGAGCCCTATATTGCTCACCTGGCTACCATTGGCTGTAATACAAGTTCATCAATAGCTGAAAGAGTCATATTTGACCTGGCAGTCATGATTTGATTATTGGCGTTATTACAAGTCAAATATCTATGTTCTAGGCCTTGAGGTTTCAGAGATAAAGATTTTTAAAGTTATTCCTATAAGCCTATGTAAAATCAGTAGACCCCCGGGTGGGGTCAATTTTGACCCAGGGGTCATAATTTGAACAATCTTGGCAGAGGTTTACTAGACAATGCCACATACTACATATCTAAGCTCTAGGCTTTGTGGTTTCAGAAAAGAAGATTTTTAAAGATTTTCCTGTATAAGCCTATGTTAAAACAAGTGACCCCTGGACCGAGTCAATTTTGACCCGGGGTCATAATTTGAACAATCTTGGTAGAGGTCCACTAGACAATGCCACAGGCGAAATATCTTAGCTCTAGGCCTTCCTGTTCTTGAGAAGATTTTTTTTTCCATTGCCATAGCAACCAGAGTTCTGCATGGAATGGAATTATTTGAACAACTATGAAAGGGCTTCATGCAAGGAACATCCCTGCCAAGTTTCTAGTGTTTTCAGAGATGTCATTTGAAGTAAAATGTTAACAGACTCAGTACACCGGACGACAGTAGACAATCCTAATAACTCACCCTTGCACTTTGTGCCAGGTGAGCAAAAAAGAAATGTAAGTGCTATCACCTTGAAAGCAGATTTGAATACATTTATTGATTCATGTAGACATCTGCCACTGGGCTGTCTGGGCTAAACGTGGTCAGATGACAGAGCGGTAAATCACGGAACCTTACGGAGATAAACGAAAATATTGCTTCAGAACACAGTTAGGCTAATATAATATTTGATATCTTATCTTATGGTCAAAATTCTTGGGTACGGTTGTATAACATGGGCGAAGTGTCGTTAAGGACTCACGAGAGAAGTCCTAAAAAAAAATTTTCTGGGCGAGCATGCCCCTGGACCCCAATAGACTGCTTCAGTTTAAATATACCTCTGGCTACGGCACTGGATGAGTTCAAAATTAATGTTAAAGCCATCAGATATCAGCATTCAAACTAAATAATTTCCAGTAGCTTTGACAAGAATTTATTTCAACAGAACATTGTGTCACTAAACACCAATAAGTCACAGTTTGATGCATCCATGCATAAAAACAGATAGAGAAAGCAAAAATCAACAAGTTTAAATTACAAGAGGTCTATTATGGCCCTATATTGCTTACCTGAGTACAAGTGCACTTACCTAAGGAAGTCACTTGTTGCTAAAGGGAGTCCGTAGTTGCTAAGGAAGTCACTGGTTGATAGGGGAAGTCACTGGCTGCTAAGGAAGTCACTGGTTGCTAAGGAAGTCACTTTCTATAAAGGGAGTCACTGGTTGCTATGGTGCTAAGATGTTGCTAAGGAAGTCATTGGTTGCTAAGAAAGTCCAAGTCCCCAGTTGCTAAGGAAGTCAGTTTTTGCTTGGTAAGTCATTGGAAGCTATGTATCCCTGTAACTCTATATAAAGACAAGGCACCCCCCCCCCCCCCCGACATGCGGTCAATTTTCACCCAAAGGGCAAGATTTGAACAAACTCCGTAGAGGATCACTTTACAATGCTGTATACTACATATCTAAGCTCTGGGCCTGGTGGTTTTTGAGAAGATTTTGAAAGTTTTTCCTTTACCAAGTGACTGGGTCAATTTTGATCCAGGGGTCATAATTTGAACAATCTAAATAGAGGTCCACTAGGCAATCCTTTCATGCTAAATATCTAAGCTCTAGGCATTGTGGTTTTAGAGAAGATTTTTTAAAGTTTAACCTTATTGTTGCCATAGCAAACAGAGTTCTGCATGGAAGGGAATGATTGAACAAATTTGGTAGAGCTTCATGCAAGGAACATCCTTGCCAAGTTTCATCAACATTGCCCCAGTGGTTTCAGAGATGTTGTTTGAAGCAAAATGTTGACAGACAGAAGACGGGCAATCATCATCCATCTTAAAAGCTCATCCTGGCACAAAGTGTGAGCTCATAAGCAACTGCCACAAATCAAGAGTTACATTTATACTGACTGGCAAAAGAAACACAACTTTATCAATAAACTTGAAATTTCTGGTGCATTTTAAAAATAATTCTACTGAAACAGAGACAGAGAAGAAATAGTAAATGTCTTTGAATGAATTATCAAATGCTAGACAGTATGGGAATTAAACTTTAGTTCATAGTATACATGTTTTACTGAAAAAATGTACGCTGACTTTTTTCTGTGAATAATAAGACAAGAGGGCCAAGATGGCCCTATATCACTCACCTGTCAATATCAATTGCCAGTGATACAAGAGGTCATGATTTTAACATAATTTGTAGAGGTCCACTACACAATACTGTAGTAACATTCCAAATATCTAAGCTCTGCCTGTGGGCCTTGTGGTTTTTTTAATTTTTCCCTATAGGAGTGATCCTGTTTACAAACAAAGCCCTGTATTACGCAATAATTTCTACTGATAGTTTATACTAATTTATTTTAGCTTGACTGTGAAGAAAGCTTGTAGCTTATCGAGTCACTCCGAGTCTGCTTCCTGGATAAACCAGTACTGGTGTCAGATGAGGAGGTACGGTTGTGACCTTGGTGGGGCTCGAACCCGCAACCTCCGGGATGAGCGGCAGACACCTAAACCTCTACACCACCGCTCCCCTTGAATTTCTACTGATAAGAGATCAATGCGGTGGGCAGCGGTCGGTAGTCGGTGTTTTTGTATTGTTAGGGGTGTTTTTTATGGCCGTAACTTTTTTAAAACAAAAGATATTTTAAAATGTTTTATATAACTGGAAAGCTAATAAAATATACACTTTATTCATTATTTTCAATTTTTGTTTAGTTTCAAAATGAAAAATTCGCAAGCACGTATTGACTTACACCGCTTTCGTAAATGGTTGGTTATAGCAGCAACAAGCCATTATGAAAAATCAAGTGTCAAAAAAAACGGTATTTTTATCAAAAGAGATATTTTAATGTGAAATTATGAGTGTCAAGAGCTTTTCATAACTTTTTGAATTTTAAAAATCCTTCAGATAGCAAAAAAATTCATAATTTCCTTCCTGATACACAAGCATTGTTAACCAACTGTTACTGCCCACCAGCAAACTTATCAAAATTGCCATGTGACGTCACAGCTATCTCTCCTATATAAGCCTATGTGAAATCAGGTGACCCAACCCCCATCCCGGAAAGGGTTAATTTTTACCCAGGGGTCATGATTTGAACAATCTTGGTAAAGGTCCACACGGCAATGCTTAGTCAACATGCTAAATATATAAGTTCTAGGCCTTGTGGTTTCAGACAAGAAGACTTTTAAAGTTTTTCCTATGTAAAATCAAGAGACCCCCTGGGCTGGGTCATGATTTGAACTAACTTGGTAGAGGTCAACTAGGCAATGCTACATGCCAAATATCTCAGCTCTAGGCCCTGTGGTTTCAGAGAAGATTTTTTAAAGTTTTTCCTATATAAGCCTATTTAAAACCAAGTGGGCAGGGTCAGTTTTGATCCGGGGGTCATAATTTGAACAATCTTGGTAGAGGTCTATTTGACAATGCTACATGCCAAATATCTAAGCTCTAGGCCTTGTGGTTTCAGAGATAAAGATTTTTAAAGTTTTTCCCTACATAAGACTATGTAAAACCAAGTGACCTCGCAGACGGGGTCAATTTTGACCCGGGAGGGGAGGGGGGTTCATAATTTGAACAATCTTGGTAGAGGTCCACTAGACAATGCTACATGCTAAATATCTAAGCCTTAGGCCTTGTGGTTTCAAAAAAGATTTTTAAAGTTTTCCTATTTTTTGCCATAGCAACTAGAGTTCTGCATGGAATAGAATTCTTTGAACAATTTGGTAGAGCTTCATGCGAGGAACATCCCTGCATAGTTTTATCAACATTGGCTCTTTGGTTTTAGAGGAGATGTTGTTTGAATCAAAATGTAGATGGCCGACGGCCGATGGACAATCATCCATTAGAAATGCTCACCCTTGCAAATTTAGTCAGGTGACACCTTATTTAATATGATAATTATACAGTTCATGTTAGATAATGTGCTAATCGTGTTATAATGTGTAAACAAATAGGGAGTAGGTCAAGTATCATACCCACATATACATGTAATTATTGCAACTCTCGATATTGATTATGATATCAAATATTACAGCATATTAATTTCATGTTTACACCAGTATGCAAACTGATTGTAGAAATATCGGCAATGCGGAACTTAAAATTTCACGAAATGTTGTACTAAATTTTCGCTGATTCTAAAGTTCTTGATTTTCTCTACTCGCAAAAATAGCGAAAATTAGACAAATGCGAAAAAAACCGATATACAGTAATTCCCACAAATATTTTCACAAAGTTTGGTGAAGATCAGATGAAAACTGTTCGACTTATTTAGAGAGCGGACAAGGCTAATTATTTATGGGGGTATACTGGAGTCACTCTGTGGTCAGTCAGTCGGTCGTTCTGTCCATTGCATTTTCCTTGAGCATAACTTGAAAACTACCGTATTTCCCCGCTTATAAGACGAGGAAATAAAGTCCCGATTTTTGCCTCAAAGTGGGGTCCTCGTCTTATAAGCGAGGCCACAAGAATCAACCAAAAATTAAAATCAATCCTACATACATTTGTGATGAAATCGGCAATACCGAATGTCGTCCCCCGAGTGTCTATGTGCAGACGACAGTCGAACAATTACCGGTACCGTACATTGCGAATTACGTTATTGTGTTAACTCACCTCCGCTGTCGATCGCAAATGTCGTTTTTACAATTATTTAAAGAATCTGAAGGTAAACTTTGCGAAAATAAGTGGTGCAGTCATATTTGTTTTTTTCCGGTATGATATAAGCGGCCTAAAATTGATATCTGAATCAAGCGTTTACACAGCGTTTATTGTAAAGAAACCCGATAATCAGTCTAGTCTGTGTATTGTTAATTCGGATATTGATTTTTGTTGACACTTTGAGACGATAATTGCGTCCGGTAAATACGTGTCATCGGCTGATTAATCAATTTATGAAAACATCTGGCAGCTTGTGTATAATTAGTAAGAGTGCCCAGGATACCCCAAATTAGCGGCAATTACGTCGTTGTTAAGGAGCGAGAGGCTTAGACAAAAGGCCGAAATTTTTTTTTGTAAAATTCGTGGCGCGGTTGTTTTGTCAACTTTTAATTATAAATACGAAAGTTTGCTTATTTTTTGCAAACATTTTGTGATAACTCCCAAGAAATTGTAACAATGGGAATGAAAAAATATTTTTTATTGACTTTATTGCCATCTCGATTCTTTTTTGTCTTTAAACTACGACGTAATTGTCGCTACTTTGGGGGATCCTCGGCACTCTTAATAATTATATACAAGCTGTGATATGTTTTCATAATTGATTAATTAGCCAATGGCACATATGTACGCAATTATCTTTTCAAAGTGTCAAACAAAAAATTAATATCCGAATTGACAATACACAGATTGGTTTACAATACTCAAAAAAATCGGCAATTAAAAAATTAACTTACCCGGTATTAGCTTAGAAATCATACGAACTTGAAGAAAATAAAGTAACTGGGTCATTAAAAAATTGCCTCGTCTTATAAATGAGTCTATTCAAAACCACACAATTTCCATGGCAAAGTAGGGGGGTCGTCTTATAAGCGGATCGCCTTATAGGCGGGGAAATACGGTACTGGTTGGAATTAAAAACAACTTCATACAATGGTGAAGCACAATGAGAGGAAGTGCATGTACAAATATTACAAGAGGGCCAAGATGGCCCTATATAGCTCACCTTGCTACCATTGGCAATAATACATGGTAATCAATAGCAGAAAGTGTCCATTTTGACCTGGGGTTATGATTTGAACAACCCTGGAAGATGTCAAATAGGCAATGATACATGCTAAATATCTAAGCTCTAGGCCTCGTGGTTTCAGAAATAAAGACTTTCCTATATAAGCCTATGTAAAATCAAGAGACCCCCGGGGGGTGTCAATTTTGCCAAATATCTAAGCTCTAGGCCTTGTGGTTTCAGAAATAAAGACTTTCCTATATAAGCCTATGTAAAATCAAGAGACCCCCGGGGGGTGTCAATTTTGAGCCAGGGGTCATAATTTGAACAAACTTGGTAGAGGTCCACTAGGTTATGCCACATGCTAAATATCTAAGCACTAGGCCTATAGGCCTATGTAAAAACAAGTGACCCCCCCCCATGTGGCGTCAATTCTGAATCGGTGGTCATAATTTGAACAATCTTGGTAGAGGTCCACTAGGTAATGCCACATGCCAAAAATCTAAGCTCTAGGCTTTCCTATGCTTGAGGTGAGCAATCCTAATAGCTCACTCTCTGGCACTTTGTGCCAGGTAAGCTAACAAGTGACCCCCGTGCGGGGTCAATTTTGACTTTGGGGTCATAACTTGAACAATCTTGGTATAGATCCACTAGGTACTAATGCCACTTGCCAAATATAAGCTCTAGGCCTTCAACCTGTTCTTGAGAAGATTTTTTTTTCCGTTGCCATGACAAGCAGAGTTCTGCATGGAATGGAATTACAAATGTATTTGAACAACTATGAAGGGCTTCATGCAAGGAACATTATGCCCATGAACATGTTCAGCAAGTTTGGTGAAGATGAGATGAAAACTGTTTGACTTAGAGAGCGGACAAAGTGTGGACAAATTCCCATTATGTCTTATTGGTTGATATGTTATATTTCTTTTGCCCTTTGAGTATATAAGCTGGCATCACTTACTGACCTAAGGTCTGATTTTAAGTTACAAAACTCAGATTTTTAAATCATTCAAGACTGTGTACAAAAATACCTACTTTCAACTAACGGGTACCTCAGTACAGCAACAACAGTTAGTAGAAATTCTGGCCACTGCCCTCCAGCACAAGTCACATACAGGCTCAGGATTAGTGATGCTGTGATACATACAACACCAATAAAGTAGAAGTGACTGAAAAAGCTGAAATAGAAAATATAACTAAAGCTGAGCCCACGGGACTGTGATGCCCCAACTTTAGACATCTTTGCTTGAAGAAGGGCAATAATGGTCACAGTCATATTTCTATCCTTACTGATCTGCAAATCAAGACAAACTGTTCATCTGAGCCTCAGAGGTAAAATGACCTGAGGCACCTGTGAAGTGGTACATTCCATTTTAGTCTTTATATTTCCCATGCAGTCTTGGACTCCATGATGTTGTGTAACCTGGTTATGAAAATGTTTATAAGAATTATGCAAATGATGATATAATAAGTCTTTGATATTTTTCTAGCACATCTGATATTCCATATGTTAATTAGTTTTGGTCTAAAGATTGAAAGAACAACCTAGGCAATATTAGTAAAGGTTGTTCTTTCAATCTTTAGACCAAAACTAATTAACATATGGAATATCAGATGTGCTAGAAAAATATCAAAGACTATATGATCATTTGCATAATTCTTATAAACATTTTCATAACCAGGTTACACATTCTCCCTTTCTTACTAAATTTGCTCCTGCAAATTGAATCAATTAAAATACAGTTCTCAAGTGGACATAGAATAATCATACTCAAAATACAATTCAAAAATACAATTCATAATCAAAATATTGCATATAAAATCAAATATGTCAAAGTACACTAAAGAAAATGGCAAAATTTTACCACTTTATGTTCAACTTTGACTGTGTACTATATAAATTCACATATCAACTTTTAAAATTATTTTCATAACATAATAGAAACAATTTTATAATGTTATCTAATTATTAAATCACTTCAATTTAACTATCAAAGTATACAACATACACATTTACTGTCCTTCATCATCCATAATAATAATGAACACAATGTAAAACAGCAAGTTATCTAGAAATTTATACAGCAATACTTATTATAAATCATGTTTCCACTTCTACACTTCTAGTATTGCTATTAGTCATTTTCACATTGTATACACATTTGTCCTTAGTTTCTTCTTTTTTTTTTTTACACTTAATGTTGTCACTTTTCTTTTTCTTTTTTTTTGTAGGCTAAGTCATTTGCTTATCTCCCTTTTTTATTATTACAGAATAACTGTATTACACAATTACTTTCATTATAAACACTCTGTTTTATCTAACACCTTTATTCACTTGGTGTCACAGAATTTAGCATTGTAGCTTTGTAGAATACAATCATGAGATCTGAGTGTAAACTTAAGAATGCCATTATTGTTATATATGTCACTATCTATTCAAAATTGAACAACATTAAATTTTCTTTCATATAGGGTGAACACATCATTTTCATAGAGTTTTACCTTTTTTTGAAATACATTACCCAGTCTTCCCCAAGAATTATTCTACAACCATATTGGAATAGATATTTCTATAACAGCCCTTAATTTTCATGGCTTGAGATATCTATAACCTTTGATTCCCTCTATATTATTTCGGTACCATTTGCTAACACTTCAGACTCACATCCATACGTCTGACTCAAATTTATTTCTGAAACTATTTTACACAGTTTCTTTCTCATTGTAGAATATAAATTATTGCTTAGGCATCACATAATGCTTAATCCCAGAAAGCGAGGTTGAAAATAAATAAGAAAGGGAGCAATGAATTAATAATGCTTGTACTTCCCACCCCCATAAATATATTTTCCAAACAGTGTCATGACATATTTTAGAATTTCTAGTGCACATAACATTTTAATCATATTCACCAAGCTTAACCATTCAGCACCACACTCTAAAGGTTCTTGCAGTGATATGGGTTTCATATGTACTCTTCTACATGACTTAACTACCATATGTGTTACTTATCATGCTAACAGGCTAATATAGTGTTTACACTATGTACAATAGAGTCTTTTTACTACTCTCTTTTCTCACATCCTCGGGTAAGTCTCCATCGTACTTCCACAGAGTTCTGGCTTTACCAGTTTCATCTCTGTATTTCACCTTGTATAATACTCTACCTTTGTAGTGAGCTGCCTGTATGATTTTCTCAAAATCCCAGGTTTCTGTATCATTTTGAGTGCCCTCTTCCGTTCCATTAGTTATTCTCTCCTCTGACTGCATTTCTTGCACCTCTTCGTCTTGCTCAACTTCTATCTCTGGAACTTGTTGACCCATAAGTGCCTCTGGAACATTGGTTGGTCGCAGTGCTGGGTTGAAATAGGGTTTTAAACGATTGGTATGAAGTACATTTTTGACAGCTTTGTGTGTCTTCAGATCTCGAAGTCTGTAGTTAAACCTGTCCTTATTTTTCAGAAATATAAAATGGTCCTATCCATTTCTTGGCAAGTTTTGGTGATAATACAGGTTCTGTTCTAGGATTGTACAGCCATACACTGTCACGTACTTGGAAGTTGACTGTCTGCATTTTTGTCAAAAATTTTCTTGTATATGTCTTGTGCTCTTTGAATATTTTCCTTTACAAGCTGAAGACACACAATTTGGTTCTCAATGATGCACCTAAGGTGCTGTTCATGAGTTGTGCCTGTCGTTGAACTGGAATGAGAGCTGTATCCAGTGGAAGTTTGCATTCACGTCCAAACATGATGTAGTAGGGTAAATCACCTGTCGAGTCAATGGCTGGACTAACTCTATAGCTCATCATAATGCTTGGCAGAAGTTGAGCCCAATTTTTCTGTTTCTTGTTGTAGTAAATTCCAAGTTTTTGGAGTATCACAGAGTTCATTCTTTCAGCTGTTGCATTTGTAGCTGGATGATAACTGCTTGTCTGGATCTTACTGATCTTGAAAATACTGCAAAGTTCCTTCATCAGGTTGGACATGAAGTTGGCTCCTCTGTCTGTTAAAATTGATGTCGGACATCCATAGCGACAAATGATTTCATCATACAGTTTCCAGGCTATAGTTTTGGCCTCCATATCAACCAGCGGAAATGCTTCACACCATTTTGAAAAGGAATCCACAATAAGTAGAACATATTTATATCCCTCATCTGTTTCTGGTAGTGGTCCCAAAAGTAGTGTGTAGTCTTGAAAATACATCTCCTATAGGAAGTGGTTGTAGCTGAGCCTTACGCTGATGAATGTTTCCCGCCAAAACTTTCTCACATTCATTCACGCCTTCTTCATACTTTCAACCAATCATATCACACACTCATACAGATAAACATGCCAATCTTGATGATTCTTAGCTTTACTGAAATGCCTATGCAAAGATACTGATGTTAATTAGCACCATACTGTAAATAATTAGAGTAACTAATATTGCCTAGGTTGTTCTTTCAATTTTTAGACCAAAACTAATTAACATATGGAATATCAGATGTGCTAGAAAAATATCAAAGACTTATTATATCATCATTTGCATAATTCTTATAAACATTTTCATAACCAGGTTACAGTTGGTCTTTAAAGATAATCATTAAGACCAAAACCACATAGCTAGGATCCTTTCATTAGATACTTTTTACAAAGAAGAATTTATATACTTCAGTGCAACCTTTCAAGAGGGAATACCGTTTGGAACACAAATGTGTTTGTTGTAGAGAAGCATTGTTCTCGAGAGGTCCATGCCTTAAATAACTGACACATCAGGAAATAAAATGTGTGTCTTTTAGGGAGGTTGTTGCTCTAGGTAGGTGTATTTAGAGGGTGGGTTGGAACGGGGGGAAGGTTGGACCATATAGTATAGAAACTGAGATTTAACACTGGACAGAGGCCTTCCTAATACTGTAAGTGTATTAAGTACTAATTTTCGCACTATTAGCGGGATCGGGTGTGCGCTAGTTCATGTCCAGCGCTAATATTTGACTAAAATAGAAGGCTTTCCGAATGATTAAACAACATCCATCGTATTGTAAATACCATAATTACTTTTCAACAGAACTTAAATAAATACATTTTATTGTGAGTATTATTGCATTCATTCACTAATATTTTGCAGAAAGTTTTGAATAGAAATATCAAATATGTATCAAACTTTAATGAAAAAGTCAAATGTTTGTGTAAATTAATATGCATTTCTTCATCTTCCCAATTTTTCGTAAAACATCGTATATAACACCTTCAGAGTATATCGCCAGTTTGTCTGGTCACTCTAATTACAATGTCATCATAACAAAGGCATTTCACTGCTGTCAAAACAAACAATTATCACCATCTGTACTATATAATCCACCAACAATTTTTGACAGTGACGTCATTTTGTCAACAAACTATAAATAAGCATGGTATATCCCAAAACGAATGTATACTTATGACAGATAGAAATGTGTCCCTATCAATTGAGATGTTCAAAGTAAGGTATGGCCCAGTGGATGTGCTGTCTGTTTGACACGCAGGCGTTGCTAGTTCGAAACTTGTGGTCGGCGAGATATATTTATGTTTTCTTTTTTGGGGGCAAAATTTATATAGTTGGAAAGGCCTGTTAACATTTGCTTTCTTTTTTGGGGGAAAAATGTTTTAATATGTTTTTTGTTTTGTTTTTCTGTTCTATTTTTTATCAATCATTTATTTTATTATATAATATAGCAAATGTTCATGCAACATGTGTCTGTATCAGCGTCAGTCAACATGTGTCTGTCTCACTGTCACTGTCAGCTGTCTCTGTCTCACTGTCCCAGTCAGCTCCCAGTGCACAAGAAAATCAAGATAAGGATACAATTGAAAAAAAAATACCGTGCAGGAAAAAGGTTCCGCTGGCAGGTTTCGAACTCTGTACCTTTCGGATACTACCACAGCGCCTTTATCCTCTGGGCTACGTTTTCATGCAGGCTATATGTAAGAAAACAGGAGCATAATCTAATACAATATAAAGGTAAATACTGGAAACATAAACACAATTGGAAAGTGTAAACACAATATGACGTCACTGTCAGGTATCCCTGGTGGATAAGTAGATTCTACTGTATCACGGTGGGGAATCACGTGACTTTCATGATAGCTGCAACGGACAAAATGGCCGTTTAATTTCGTCACTTCGGATGGATTTTGTCAGGTATTTGAATACTTTCACGTTGCATTGTCTCCTGACACCCATACCAACTTATGCGGAATGTTTTGCCAATCTCTTTGATAACTCTACCATCGTCCTTGCTTCTATAGTTTTCTCAAACACTTAAAAATTCCGATGCTGGACTGCATGTCAACAAGAAAAGTATGTGGTAAATTCCACGGAAGAACCGTAAAATGTGGAAAATCTTTTATAGTTTGTGTACTTCATAGAAGATTCTGTTACGGAAAGAAATATTGTTTCGATGCAATTTTAATGCACACTTGATTTCACAATTTTTGCTTTTTTAAACAAAATGGGGATGTCTTTTAGAAAATGATAGCACCAACGGACACGATAACTTCCACGTACTGATCTAACAGATAGATAGCTTCCACGTAGCAGGAGAAACAAAGGTAAAAATGAGCCATTGCAAAATATGTTGATTGTGTCATATCTTCATGTAGAGACGACACAAACGCGACACTGGAAACGAAGGACACTGTCGATATCTATATCCCACCGACATGATAACTTTAGCACCGAAAGCCAAGGTACGAAGACAAGACAACTTTGCAATTTATTTTTTAAAAATTTGTACATACGCCTGTTCGAGAAAACACGAAAACAAGAATTGGCAGAAATCAGCCACAACATTGAAAGTACAAATGTAGTTTGATTTACGCCCTAAATATTTTGATGATAATTTATTGTCATACGAAGTGGACCATACGTCCATGTGCACACATACAAACACAAAAGCATAAATATAGAACAGTAAGGTGACGTTAGGTCAAGTGTCTCATGTACTACAAATATACAGCACGAGATGAATGAAGCATACATCAATTATAATAATTTTTGTATGCACATAGCTTTATTCTTGTTGATACATGTACTAACTTCATCTTCGTCATTTATTCAATAAATTACAGGATATTTGGGGTTTTGGTGTCTTTAGTTAACGTTTTCTCATACAATTATAAAGTGAACCTTCTAGCAAGAAAATGGAAATCATCCCCTGGAACATTACAGTAGATACATTTTCTTTCATTGTAATCATACCACCTGCCTGCTTCAGTTTCTAATCTTTGTGATAAGCCTCTAAATCTACATAGTGCAGCTCTAAACTTACCTATATTAACTAAATAGGGATGAAATAGAAAACTTGAATTCAAAGATTAACTTAATCATTCATACCAGATATCTATTTTTGTATAAATGCAACACTTAATCTAGATTTTAGTATATTTTAAATAAGTTATTATTACCAACGCCTTGAAATAACCATACATAATTAAATTCAAGTGACTGTAACAATTTTTCACATAATTTTCGCAAGAAATATTGTTATTTGGCCTTATTTCCAACGATCTGCACATCAGACCATAAACACATTTATCTATGATTCTCCTTTTGTACAAGTTTTAAACATTACTTTACAACCTGTTAAGAATGAAGTTCTACCAAGTTCACCATATATAAAGTTATGTTTGTTTATATTATTACACCATGTAATTTTTACAAAAATTTAAGTGTATTCTTTCCAAAACTACAGACTCACTTAGTCCCAATTCCTCAGACCCATAATGTAAGATAGGTACAGAAAGTTTATCAGGCAGTTACAACTGATTTTTTACTGACATACATGGATAATGAATAATAGTTGATTTCAGTGTCTACACTGTCTTCATAGTTTGTATTGCTAAGGTAGCATATATTGTTTACAAAAACATCAGTACTGTAGTAAAACAATTCCAAAACATGTAAAGTTATTAACAATTTCTAAAATCTGACTTTTAAATTATGTTTTATTTGTCCGCATTTTAAACAAATCGGTAGAACAAGCACCCAGTTTCCACATTTCACAATACTCTTCTTACAGTATCAAACCTTTTTTTAATTCTTTATCTGACTCAGACATAATTACAATATCATCGGCATATAAGAGTAAAACTTGTTTTATTTTCCAACATCTTTACCATTTATCCCATGTACCATAAACTATTCTTCAATATTCCATAACATAGAAAAGAGAAACAGGGAAAATGATCCTCCCTGGCGCACACAAATCATGCATGGGAATTTTGTTTTACTTACATTAGTGTACACAGATTTGACAATATCAAACATTTTACCTCTGACCCCTAGCTTTAAAAACTTATACCAGATGATGTCTGTTTACAGAAAATCGAAAGTCTTAGTAAAATCCACAAAACTGCATACATTCTCTTATTATTATTATTATTATTATTATTCAATACTTGATTTCTCTGACCATGCCCAAAAAAACAAGAGCCATGTTACACATGGTTAATCCCCCCGCCAGGAAGAAGTTACCAGAAGGTTGTACTTTCGTACATTTTACTTGGTGAGAGGAAATCCTTAACAAGAGGGCCATGATGGCCCTGTATCGCTCACCTGTCTACCATTGGTTATTAATAGCAGAAAGGATCAATTTTTACCTTTGGCTCATGATATCCTCTTAATAAGCCTATGTAAAATCAAAAGACCCCCCCCCCCCCCAGGCAGGGTTAATTTTGACCCTGAGGTCATGATTTGAACAATCTTGGTAGAGAGTCAATTACTGCCACATGCTGAATATCTAAGCTCTAGGCCTCATTATTTTGCTGTCTGATCATGATCTGCACTGTTGGCTATTCATTTTTTTTGCTGTCTGATCATGATCTGCACTGTAAGCTATTCATTGTATGTTGGGTGGTCATGATCTGCACTGTCAGCTTTTTTTTTTTTGCTGTCTGATCATGATCTGCACTGTTTGCTATGCATTATTTAGCTGTCTGGTCATGATCTGCCCTTTCATTGTTTAGCTGTCTGATCATGATCTGCACTTTCATTATTTTGCTGTCTGATCATGATCTGCATTGTAAGCTATTCATTATTTTGCTGTCTGACCATGATCTGCACTGTAAGCAATTCATTATTTTGTTGTCTGATCATGATCTGCACTGTAAGCTATTCATTATTTGCAAATATTGATTTAATTTTATATATGAACTTTCTTGTGATGTGAATGTAAAAATTACTACCAAAATCTTTAACATGGAAGTTCAACTAGGGGTCAAGAACATGTATTGCATCATCGCTATTTAAAACTTTTATAAGTGCCAATTTTAGGCCAGAGTTTTTATATTGCTTGGTTTATGGGAAGTTTTCTTAAATATTGAGTATGAAGGACTTTTCCTACTGTATTGAACAGAGCACATATTGAACATCAGTCTACTGCACCTGTCAATAATTGTCATTTTCGAACAAAATAAACACTTTAAAATAATTACTTTCAATTATATATCCCTACTGTTCTGACACTTCATTAACTAGTATATGGAGTCGGAACAGCGGAAATAATAAAAATAAAATGTCAGTTCATAATGTCATTGTTATTCTACCTTTTCAAAAAATAGTACAAGCAGTCGCATAAACCAAGAGATATAAAAACTCTGGCCTTACCATAGAGAGATCCAAGATGTGTACTGATTACAAGACAAATGTCATTTATCAATCTTTTGGTGTTAAAATACTGCAATAAAATTAGCAAATGAGGTGTTCAATAAACAACACATTATTAAAACCAGAAACCATCAAAACAACCTTTCTGACAAATTTCCAATGGCTGAAAATGCAACATTTAGAGTGTAAACAAGGTTTTTCCATATTTGGGCTCTGTGACCTAGTTCCAATGGCTGAAAATGCAACATTTAGAGTGTAAACAAGGTTTTTCCATATTTGGGCTCTGTGACCTAGTTTTTGACCCCAGATGACCCATATTCGAACTTGAGCTAGAAATCATCTTAACAACTTTTCTGACAAATTTCCAGGATATTTGGGCTGAAAATGTTACCTCTAGAGTGTTAACAAGGTTTTTCCATATTTGGGCTGTGTGACCTAGTTTTTGACCCCAGGTGACCCATATTAAAACTTAAGCTAGAAATCAACCAAACAACCTTTCTGACAAATTGCCAGGATATTTGGACTGAAACAGTAGCCTCTATAGCCTTACCAAGATTTTTCTACTTTTGGGTCATGTGACCTAGTTTTTCATCCGAGATGACCCATATTCGAACTCGTCCGAGTAATTACTGGGGCAAACATCCTGACCAAGTTTCATGACAATTGAGGAAAAGATGTGACCACTAGAGTGTTAACGAACTAAATGTGGACGGACGACGGACATTCATCGATCCTAATAGCTCACCCTGAGCCAGCTCAGGTGAGCTAAAAAGCCGTATAGTTATGGTCATGCTGAGTACAGTTTTCAAGTAAGTGGAAAAAGAATAAGGATGTGAAGAGAAGGTTTGCAAAATTATATTAATGTTCATTATCAGTATAGGTATGATATTTTTCTATTTGACTAAAAGTAGGCAAGGTAGAGTTATTGTTCTTGCACACTGCACTTCCTACCAATGTGCTATGTCAGTGTATTAAGTTTGAAGTAAATCCCTCAAGTACTTTTGGAGTTATGCTCTGGACAAAACTTTTAAAGTAAATCTGATAAAGGGGAATAACTCTAAAGGTAGGTAAGGTAGAGTTATTGTTCTTGCACACTGCACTTCCTACCAATGTGCTATGTCAGTGTATTAAGTTTGAAGAAAATCCCTCAAGTACTTTTGGAGTTATGCTTCGGACAAGTAAATCTGATAAAGGGGAATAACTCTAAAAGTAGGCAAGGTAGAGTTATTGTTCTTGCACACTGCACTTCCTACCAATGTGCTATGTCAGTGTATTAAGTTTGAAGTAAATCCCTCAAGTACTTTTGGAGTTATGCTCTGGACAAAACTTTTAAAGTAAATCTGATAAAGGGGAATAACTCTAAAAGTAGGCAAGGTAGAGTTATTGTTCTTGCACACTGCACTTCCTACCAATGTGCTATGTCAGTGTATTAAGTTTGAAGTAAATCCCTCAAGTACTTTTGGAGTAATGCTCTGGACAAAACTTTTAAAGTAAATCTGATAAAGGGGAATAACTCTAAAGGTAGGTAAGGTAGAGTTATTGTTCTTGCACACTGCACTTCCTACCAATGTGCTATGTCAGTGTATTAAGTTTGAAGAAAATCCCTCAAGTACTTTTGGAGTTATGCTTCGGACAAGTAAATCTGATAAAGGGGAATAACTCTAAAAGTAGGCAAGGTAGAGTTATTGTTCTTGCACACTGCACTTCCTACCAATGTGCTACGTCAGTGTATTAAGTTTGAAGAAAATCCCTCAAGTCCTTTTGGAGTTATGCTCTGGACAAAACTTTTAAAGTAAATCTGATAAAGGGGAATAACTCTAAAAGTAGGCAAGGTAGAGTTATTGTTCTTGCACACTGCACTTTCTACCAATGTGCTCTGTCAGTGTATTAAGTTTGAAGTAAATCCCTCAAGTACTTTTGGAGTTATGCTTCGGACAAGTAAATCTGATAAAGGGGAATAACTCTAAAAGTAGGCAAGGTAGAGTTATTGTTCTTGCACACTGCACTTCCTACCAATGTGCTATGTCAGTGTATTAAGTTTGAAGTAAATCCCTCAAGTACTTTTGGAGTTATGCTCTGGACAAAACTTTTAAAGTAAATCTGATAAAGGGGAATAACTCTAAAGGTAGGTAAGGTAGAGTTATTGTTCTTGCACACTGCACTTCCTACCAATGTGCTATGTCAGTGTATTAAGTTTGAAGAAAATCCCTCAAGTACTTTTGGAGTTATGCTTCGGACAAGTAAATCTGATAAAGGGGAATAACTCTAAAAGTAGGCAAGGTAGAGTTATTGTTCTTGCACACTGCACTTCCTACCAATGTGCTATGTCAGTGTATTAAGTTTGAAGAAAATCCCTCAAGTACTTTTGGAGTTATGCTCCAGACAAAGTTTTTCAAGTAAATCTGATAAAAGTAGGCAAGGTAGAGTTATTGTTCTTACACACTGCACTTCCTCCCAATGTGCTCTGTCAGTGTATGAAGTTTGAAGAAAATCGCTCAAGTACTTTTGGAGTTATGCTCCGGACAAAATTGGGACGGACGCACACACGCACGGACGCACGCACGGACGCACGGACGGACGAAGACCATTTCTAATATCCTCTTCGCCTTCGGCGGGGGGATAAATTAACCATAGTTCCCAAGTTTCGCCTAAAACCAGCCTGAGCATCAATGATGACATGAACATTTTCAGAGTTCAGTCTATTTTTTTATTTTTGTAAGCAATTTACCCAAAGTACTTTGTAAAGTTATTCCTCTGTAATTACTAACGGTATCAATGTCACCCTTCTACAAAACCTTTTTACCATTATTCAAGCTTTTACATGTTTTAACCGTTTCTTTTTGGGTAAATGGCATATGTTCAACTAAGTACACATTGTATCTATTTCTCCAAAACCCTGGGTGTTATAAATATTATCTTTATCTGCTTGAAGAAACACAGAATCTGGATCATTTATATACTTAAAATACCCGAGAACACTTAAGTTGAAAGCGATGTAAAACTGTTATTTATAACAGACCCTTTTAGTAAGTCCCAATGTTGTTTAACATTTGATAATCCAGCAAATTCAAGGTTTTGCAATGAGGCAATTCCACTGGTCATTAACAGAAACTGCTTCAACCTGCCTCTACCAGTCAATGTTGAAATACATAAAACAAAAATGGTAATTATACATAAGGGATATATTTCACATTTTCTACACTACTCTTCTTAAAAGAAACAACCTTGCAATCAAAAGGAAATTTTGCGTACTGCTACGTGGAAGCTATCATGTACGTGAGATCAGTACGTGGAAGCTATCGTGTCCGTTGGTGCTATCATTTTCTAAAAACATCCCCATTTTGTTTAAAAAAGCAAACATCTTGAAATCAAGTGCATATTAAAATTGCATTGGAACAATATTTCTTTCCGAAACAAAATTTTCTATGAAGTACACAAACTTTAGGAGGTTTTTCATATTTTACGGTTCGTCCGTGTAATTTACCACATACTTTTCTTGTTGACATGCAGTCCAGCGTCGGAATTTTTAAGTGTTTGAGAAAACTATAGAAGCAAGGACAATGGTAGAGCAATCAAAGAAACAGGCAAAACATTCCGCATAAGTTGGTGTGGGCGTTGGGAGATAATGCAACGTGAAAGTATTCAAATACCTGACAAAATCCGTCCGAAGCGACAAAATTTAACGGCCATTTTGTCCGTTGCAGCTATCATGAAAGTCACGTGATTCCCCACCGTGTGTATATACAATTATTATACAGATGAATGTGAATGAACAAATTTAGATTTTATGTCCTATTTTAAATTGGTGGATTATAACCGCTGATTGCTTACTTTAGCACTGCTGATGTTGTGCTAATTCAAGTACGCGCTAATAAGATGAAACCACTCAATTCATGGCGTTTGCGCTAACATAAGTACACTTACAGTAGCCATTTTTTTGACAAAATTGTTCGTAATTGCAATATCAACACTTCAATCCACAAACAGTTGAGGATTGGAGCTCTATTTCACCCAAATTAATACCAGCAGCACATCCATGCTCATCAACTATCAGATGCAAGTCCTTATTCATGTATGAACTTCATCTGCTGTATGCTTTGTCCAAGACAAGTCCTTTTCATACTTGAAATTGTCATCCCATTTTGAAATGTTTAATAATAATAATAATAATAATAATAATAACAATAATAAAATCTTTATTTATAGAAGGTAAACACATTAAGTAAATGTATAAAACATTTGACTTATTTACAATGTGGCTTCTGAAAAGAAACAACATTTATACAATAAATGATTAAATGAATGAATGATTGATTGAATGAATGAATGAATGAATGAATGAATGAATGAATGACCAAATTCTTAGAGAAACAAGAGATGTCCGTAAGACAGCAAGCTCGACTATTGTGGGTGTTTGCTAATAAAACAAAACTTTTATCAGTATAATAGCAAAACAAAATTCTGCTAACTATTAGGCCTAAATTAAAATTAAGTGTGTTTGCCCTTTACCTACCGACTCGACTTTTTTGCCCCGACCCAAACTATTTATATTGCCATTTCAGAAAAAATATTTTTTTTATTTTGCATTACGCTTTTTGGCAACTCCTTTCCGCTCTTTCTTTCCGTTTCTCGTTAATTTATGTTCGTTGAGGCAATAGATTCTGTCACAGTTAATTGAGCGCATTACGTGCTCAGATCTCTGTAAGCGTCTATCGATGTTTCATGGATGATGGCGAATCGCGGTGGATAAATCGTCGAATATGTAACGTTTTCCGTGACAGTAACTCTAACGGACAATAGTGAGAACAATTGTAAGCAGGTTGTTCTAAAAGCTTTTCGAAAAGTAGACACGAAAGCACATTGTTTGATTTGTTTGACATTGTCAGTATATATGGATCTATTTTCAAAAGTCATCCATTGCAATGCTTTAAATAACTCTAAAGAGTTCTTTTAAAGGGGCTTTGTAAAATAATGCAAGCTGCATGCTTCTGCAGTTTTATAATTTTGTTTATATTTTCTTTTGACTGAATACCTTTTCCCCATACGGAACAACAGTAATTGAAACAGGGGACTATATATACATTATAAAACATTTGTTCATCACTTAAAAAGAAGTTTATCCATTTTAAGAGAGCAATTTTTGTATTGATTTTTTTACATACACTGAGGCAATTTGTATATCCCACGATAGGTTATTGTCAATATGTATTCCTAACATTTTTTCCACTCGAACATTTTCAATTTGTGCACTGTTAACGAAGAGATTTAATTGCCTTGCCTTTTTTGTTCTATTCTTTGTCGAAATTAACATACACTTAGATTTCTCTGGATGAAGTGACATATTATTTAGAGAACACCAATTAGCAATATGATTGATATTCTCCTGGAAATTTGTTTCAATAATGTTGATATCTTTATTTGAATCATGAATAGTAGAGTCATCAGCAAAAAGATCAATTTTGATTGTTAATGTATAGTAAAAACAATAAAGGACCTAGGATTGAACCTTGCTAAAGAGGCACTCCCTACATCTAGCAGATTATATGATTAAAATGATAAATAAATACAATTTCAAAGAAGAACCTATGGCAAAAAATGCCTCATTTTACCACAATTAATCAATATAGAGGCCTTCTGTAATATATCACATCCACCTATTAATTGTACAACAACAACTCTACATAGATTATTGACAGCTATATCCCTTGCCACAAATAGGAACAGTGAAGCTACTGAGCTTAGTTTTACTCAGAGGTGCACATTGTGGATTTCTAAAAGGCAAATAAATAGAGGATAAGTGTTGGTTTCGGTGTAATATCACGTTATAATTTCAAGGAGTGGTCACCGAAAGGGATTTTAAATTCACGAGTGGCACAGCCACAAGTGAAAATAACTACTTTTGGTGTTCATGAGTGAAGTTAGTTATATTACATTGATACCAACAATTTTTCTGTTTATCTGATCTTTAAAACTTCTGTGGAGTTTCAACAAAACGTCAAAAACCGTGGAAAACGTCATCAGAAAGCATGGCACACATTACCTCATTTTAACGCATCATCGTCGTTTGGTTTCAGATATTCGTTAGACTCAGTATACTTTTTGATGTCATTTTGATATTTTCACTGCTTTGAAACAGTGAACTAGACCTATCACCAAATGTGATTAATACCCCTGAAAGACTGCTTTATAAACTGAGGAAGTTCGTAGTAACAGAATACCTTGCAAAACAAAACTAAAATAGAGATATTGTTCTTGGCAATAACTCTGTAATTAGTCAAGATAGAGTTATGGTTCTTGTACACTGCACTTTCTCTCATTATGCTGGACCATTGTATGAAATTGTATTGCATTCCCACCAGTAGTTTTCAAGTTATGCTCCAGACAAGGAAAAGAAAAAATGGGCAATAACTCTGTAATGAGTCAAGATAGAGTTATGATTCCTGTGCACTGCACTTTCTCTCAATGTACTTGACCATTGTATGAAGTAAAATTGAATTCCAAACAGTAGTTTTCAAGTTATGCTCCAGACAAGGAAAAGAAACAAGAGCTGTCAGTAGGACAGTGCGCTCGACTTTTTTAGTGCTTGCCAATAAAACAAAACTTTGACAGTTAAGGGCACACAAGACTTTAACTACTTTAACTAAGAATTTCTAAGTACAAATCAAGAAACATTTTCACAGAGTTATATTCTCTTGCTTACAGATAGGTCTCATGATGGTTCATAAGTACTCTAACTTTTTAAAGTAATATCTCAAATGGTTAAGTCAACAAGTGGACCCGAGTTTCTAAGTCAAAAGGGCCATAATTCATATAAAATCCTTGACAGAATTACCTTCTCCTGCCCATGTTTTGGGATCATGATGGTAAACAAGTATTCCAACTTTCAAAGTAATATCTCGAACAGTTTAGTCAAAAAGTGGACTGGTACGAAAAACTTAACCAAGATTCTAAGTTGATAAAGGGCCTTAATTTTTAAAACAAATCCCTGACAGAGTTACCTTCTCTTGCGTACGATGGGGGGTATGATGTAAACAAGCATTCAAAGTTTCAAAGCAATATCTCAAAGGGTTAAGGCAATAAGTGGATTTTACCCATATTCAATGTATTTTCTAAGTAAAAAAAGGGGCATAATTCTGTCAAAAATCTTGACAGAAATATGTACTCTTGTCTGTTGATGAAGGTCTGATGGTAAACAAGTACGGTTAGTTTCAAAGCAATACCTCCAATGGTTTTGAAATAAAGTGAGGTGGTACGAAAAACTTAACCAAGCTCAATACACTTTCTAAGTCAAAAAAGGGCCATAATTCTGTCAAAAATCTTGACAGAGTTATGTACTCTTGTCTGTAGATGGAGGTTATGATGGTAAACAAGTATGGTAAGTTTCAAAGCCATACCTCTAATAGTTTTGAAATAAAGTGGGGTGGTACGAAAAACTTAACCAAGGTGTGACGCCAACGCCGACGCCGACGCCGACGCCGGGGCAAGTAGGATAGCTCCCCTTTTCATAGAAAAGTCGAGCTAAAAATGGGCAATAACTCTGTAATGAGTCAAGATAGAGTTATGATTCCTGTGCACTGCACTTTCTCTCAATGTACTTGACCATTGTATGAAGTAAAATTGAATTCCAAACAGTAGTTTTCAAGAAATGCTCCGGACAGGGAAAAGTAACAAAGGGCAATAACTCTGTAATGAGTCAAGAAAGAGTTATGGTTTTTGTGCACTGCACTTCCTCTAAATGTGCTTGACCATTGGATGAAGTTGTATTGAATTCCCACCAGTAGTTTTCAAGTTATACTCTGGACAAGGAAAAGTAACAATGGGCAATTACTCTGTAATTACTCAAGATAGAGTTATGGTTCTTGTACACTGCACTTCCTCTTATTGTGCTAGACCATTGTATGAAGTTGTATTCAATTCCAACCAGTAGTTTTCAAGTAATGCTCCGGACAAGGAAAAGTAACAAAGGGCAATAACTCTGTAGTTAGTCAAGATAGAGTTATGGTTCTTGTACACTGCACTTCCTCTTATTGTGCTAGACCATTGTATGAAGTTGTATTGAATTCCAACCAGTAGTTTTCAAGTAATGCTCCGGACAAGGAAAAGTAAAAAAAGGGCAATAACTCTGTAATAAGTCAAGAAAGAGTTATGGTTTTTGTGCACTGTACTTCCTTAAAATGTGTTTGACCATTGTATGAAGTTATATTGAATACCAACCAGTAGTTTTCAAGTTTAACTCCGGACAAGGAAAAGTAACAAAGGGCAATAACTCTGTAATTACTCAAGATACAGTTATGGTTCTTGTACACTGCACTTCCTCTTATTGTGCTAGACCATTGTATGAAATTGTATTGAATTCCCACCAGTAGTTTTCAAGTTATGCTCCAGACAAGGAAAAGTAACAAAGGGCAATAACTCTGTAATTACTCAAGAATGAGTTATGGTTCTTGTACACTGCACTTCCTCTCATTGTGTTAGACCATTGTATAAAGTTGTATTGAATTCCAACCAGTAGTTTTCAAGTTATGCTCTGGACAAGGAAAAGTAACAAAGGGCAATAACTCTGTAATGAGTCAAGGAAGAGTTATGGTTTCTGTGCACTGCACTTCCTCTCAATGTACTTGACCATTGTATGAAGTTGTATTGAATCCAACCAGTAGTTTTCAAGTTATGCTCCAGACAAGGAAAAGTAACAAAGGGCAATAACTCTGTAATGAGTCAAGATAGAGTTATGGTTCTTGTACACTGCACTTCCTCTTATTGTGCTAGACCATTGTATGAAGTTGTATTGAATTCCCACCAGTAGTTTTCAAGTTATGCTCCAGACAAGGAAAAGTAACAAAGGGCAATAACTCTGTAATAAGTCAAGATAGAGTTATGGTTCTTGTACACTGCACTTTCTCTCATTATGCTGGACCATTGTATGAAATTGTATTGAATTCCCACCAGTAGTTTTCAAGTTATGCTCCGGACAAGGAAAAGTAACAAAGGGCAATAACTCTGTAATGAGTCAAGGAAGAGTTATGGTTTCTGTGCACTGCACTTCCTCTTATTGTGCTAGACCATTGTATGAAGTTGTATTGAATTCCCACCTAGTTTTCGTTCCGGCAAGGAAAAGTAACAAAACAACCCCCCCCCCCCCCCCCCCCCCCCCCCCCCCCCCCCCCCCCCCCCCCCCCCCCCCCCCCCCCCCCCCCCCCCCCCCCCCCCCCCCCCCCCCACTGTTCAAAAGAGTTTCCCTTTCTCTCATTATGTGACCCTTATTTGTATTGAATTCCCACCAGTAGTTTTCAAGTTATGCTCCGGACAAGGAAAAGTAACAAAGGGCAATAACTCTGTAATTAGTCAAGATAGAGTTATGGTTCTTGTACACTGCACTTTCTCTCATTATGCTGGACCATTGTATGAAATTGTATTGCATTCCAACCAGTAGTTTTCAAGTTATGCTCCAGACAAGGAAAAGAAAAAATGGGCAATAACTCTGTAATGAGTCAAGATAGAGTTATAATTCCTGTGCACTGCACTTTCTCTCAATGTACTTGACCATTGTATGAAGTTGTATTGAATCCAACCAGTAGTTTTCAAGTTATGCTCCGGACAAGGAAAAGTAACAAAGGGCAATAACTCTGTAATGAGTCAAGAAAGAGTTATGGTTCCTGTGCACTGCCCTTCCTCTAAATGTGCTTGAGCATTGTATGAAGTTGTATTGAATTCCCACCAGTAGTTTTCAAGTAATGCTCCGGACAAGGAAAAGAAACAAAGGGCAATAACTCTGTAATGAGTCAAGATGGAGTTATGGTTCTTGTGCACTGCACTTCCTCTCAATGTGCTTGTCCAATGTATGAAGTTGTATTGAATTCCAACCAGTAGTTTTCAAGTTATGCTCCGGACAAGGAAAAGTAACAAAGGGCAATAACTCTGTAATGAGTCAAGATGGAGTTATGGTTCTTGTGCACTGCACTTCCTCTCAATGTGCTTGACCATTGTATGAAGTAGTATTGAATTTCAACTAGTGGTTTTCAAGTTATGCCCCGGACAAGGAAAATGCAATGGACCGCCTGACCGACCGCCTGACCGACCGCCCGACCAACCGACCGACCGACCAACCACCGGGTGACTCCTATATACCCCCCCAAACTTCGTTTCGGGGGTATAATAATAAAGAAACGTATTTAGACTTCCAAATCATTTCATTACTTCGCAAAACTGTTAGCATCGTCAATTTTCATGTTTTCTGACATGTGTAAAAGTGAAAGTAGAAATCTTCGCGACTCTTACGCATTACACAACATGTGAAAAACGCTTGGTTTTTACCTGCTATGGACGGCACACGTTGCAAAAATGATTGCTTTAATTGTTTTCATTTTTTATTTATTTTGTATCATTAGATCTCTTTTATTGTCAAAGTTACACAACGTCAATTGAAACAAGAGGGCCAAGATGGCCCTATATCTCTCACCTTGGTACAAGTCCACTTGCCTAGTGGAAGATCACTAGATAATGTTATATACCAAATAGGTTTTCCTATATACGCCTTTGATAAACAAGTGACCCCCCCGCTCCCCCCATGGGCAAGGTAAATTTTGACCCCAGGGGCATAATTTGAACAAACTTTGAAGAGGTCTACTAGGCAATGCTACATGCCAAATATCTAAGCTCTAGGCCTTGTGGTTTCAGAGAAAAAGATTTTAAAACTTTTTCCTATATAAGCCTATGTTAAACTAAGTGACCCCCCGTGCGGGGTAAATTTTGACCCGGTGGTAATAATTTGAACAATCTTGGTAGAGGTCCACTAGCCAATGCTACATGCCAAATATCTAAGCTCTAGGCCTTGTGGTTTCAGAGAAGAAGATTTTTAAAGTTTTTTCTAAATATGCCTATGCAAAACTAAGTGACACCCCGTGCGGGGTCAATTTTGATCCGGGGGTCATAATTTGAACAATCTTGGTAGAGGTCCACTAGACAATGCTACATGCTAAATATCTAAGCTCCAGGCCTTGTGGTTTCAGAGAAGAAGATTTTTAAAGTTTTTCCTATATAAGCCTATGTAAAACTAAGTGACCACCCCGGCGGGGTCAATTTTGACCCGGGGGTCATAATTTGAACAATCTTGGTAGAGGTCCAGTAGACAATGCTACATGCCAAATATCTTAGCTCTAGGCCTTGTGGTTTCAGAGAAGATTTTTAAAGTTTTTCCTATATATGCCTATGCAAAAACTAAGGGCCCACCCGCGCGGGGTCAATTTTGACCCGGGGGTCATAATTTGAACAATCTTGGTAGAGGTCCACTTGACAATGCTACATGCCAAATATCTAAGCTCTAGGCCTTGTGGTTTCAGAGGAGAAGATTTTTAAAGATTTTCCTATTTGTTGCCATAGCAACCAGAGTTCTGCATGGAATGAATTCTTTGAACATTTTGGTAGAGCTTCATGCAAGGAACATTCCTGCATAGTTTTATCAACATTGGCCTAGAGGTTTCAGAGGAGATGTCATTTGAATCAAAATGTTGATGGACAACGGACAACGGACAATCATCGATCAGAAAAGCTCACCCTGGCATAGCCAGGTGAGCTAAAAATTGACATTTTATAAAAATAAACTTTTAAAAAAATCATGAGGTCAGGATCCATCAGAACTAAGATCTCGGTCAATTAAATGGATAGACTTTCTATTCACAGCGTATGAAAAGAATATTATCAGCTTACTATGGGTCACTGAATTTGCCTAACTGAGCAATTCACACATCGCTAATTGTGTTATGCACTGCTTGTCACCTTGACAGCTTAACAGCTGATCGGGCATTACAATTGTCGGCGTCGTTGATGATTAATTGACACTAGACAGCTTGGCTGTTTTCAGACAATGGGCTATGCAATTAAGCGAAACTAAGCTGAACTGATGAAAAATATGATGCAATTATGCGAAATGTTTTAATAGTAATTATATAGGGATTGATCCGGTGTTTTAAGATTGTATGCATATATCCAGAATATGCAAATAACCGATATGCAATTAAGTGGAATCTACTGTATTTCACTGAAAAGCATAAAATAAAGTTACTGTTCTGTTCAAGTGGTCAAAGAAAAGACCTCTGTGAAGTAGGCTTGTATAGGTTTTGTCAAAGAATGTAATATTTAACAGTGAAAATAACTAGAATTCATGAAATTGATGGACATTGCGAGGGTTGACCGCAAAACTGCAGTAACTTATATGAAATAAAGAAGGAGTTACAACAGTTTTGCGGTGAACCCTTGAAATTTGGTATCCCACTAAGATCAGTGTTGAGAACAATAAACAAGAGGGCCATGATGGCCCTGTATCGCTCACCTGTCTACCATTGGTTATTAATAGCAGAAAGGATCAATTTTTACCTTTGGCTCATGATATCCTCTTAATAAGCCTACATAAAATCAAAAGACCCCCCCCCCCCAGGCAGGGTTAATTTTGACCCTGAGGTCAGGATTTGAACAATCTTGGTAGAGAGTCAATTATTGCCACATGCTGAATATCTAAGCTCTAGGCCTCATTATTTTGCTGTCTGATCATGATCTGCACTGTTGGCTATTCATTTTTTTGCTGTCTGATCATGATCTGCACTGTAAGCTGTTCATTGTATGTTGGCTGGTCATGATCTGCACTGTCAGCTTTTTATTTTTTGCTGTCTGATAATGATCTGCACTGTTTGCTATGCATTATTTAGCTGTCTGATCATGATCTGCACTTTCATAATTTAGCTGTCTGATCATGATCTGCACTTTCATTATTTTGCTGTCTGATCATGATCTGCACTTTCTGACAAATTTCAAGGATATCTGGGCTGAAAATGTAACATCTAGAGTGTTAACAAGGTTTTTCCATATTTGGGCTGTGACCTAGTTTTTGACCCCAGATGACCCATATTCGAACTTGGGCTAGAAATCAACTTAACAACCTTTCTGACAAATTTCCAGGATATTTGGGCTAAAAATGTTACCTCTAGAGTGTTAACAAGGTTTTTCCATATTTGGGCTGTGAGACCTAGTTTTTGACCCCAGGTGACCCATATTAAAACTTGAGCTAGAAATCATAGAAACAACCTTTCTGACAAATTGCCAGGATATTTGGACTGAAACAGTAGCCTCTAGAGCCTTAACAAGATTTTTCTATTTTTGGGCTCTGTGACCTAGTTTTTGACCCCAGATGACCCATATTCGAACTCGTCCGAGTAATTACTGGGACAAACATCCTGACCAAGTTTCGTGACAATTGAGGAAAAGATGTGACCACTAGAGCGTTAACGAACTAAATGTGGACGGACGACGGACGACGGACATTCATCGATCCTAATAGCTCACCCTGAGCCAGCTCAGGTGAGCTAAAAATGTACCAACATTTCAGCAAATGTCAAATGCATATGTGCCTAGTTTTCATTACTCTATTTGGACAGCACAGTCCATGTCAGGAAATGATCTGTGTGAATATTCCTGACTGTCACTCAAAGATTGTATATATCATGTGATCAATCCCTGGGTATAGGTGGATTGATCAATATGCTGAAAGAGAGACCATCATAGGCACCTGCACAGCACTGGATCCTTATTTGTGTTCATATCACTCCCTATAACTATCTTACTTCTGTGTTGTGCAATCTATGAAAATTTTGAACAAAATTTCTGGAGAAAACAGTGGATCTGAGATTGGGATGTTTGTAAGCTTCAAGCAAATGAAATCTTTCATATGCAGTTAGAAACAGTGTTCTACCCATCACCTGTATTTGATATCCAGTGTCAAAATCATGAGTTCTGCACATCATCTTGATGAGGTGAACATTTGGCCAGTCTCAGTTTCATTCAAATCAAGCGGTTATTGAGATATTGAGCAGACACAAATTCAAGACTCAAACCATTGACCTTAAGTTGCGTCCATGACCTTGAGCCAGTGTGACTATGACATTTCATTCCCAACTTAAAGGTTCCAGGTTCATTTCCCAATTAGGCAACATGACAAATGTCCTAGAACAAAACATTTTATGCTATAGGTGTCTCAGTTTATCCAGCTGCAACTGGATACCAGAGATGATAATCTCTAATTCTCTCTCTCTGACAATTGATTGGTTCAACCAAGTATGGTGTTTAGAGAGCGATTACTATAAGTTTAGAGAACTTGTTGTGCAATCTAGTTCAAATATACCCAACAAGCAAGTCTTAGAGCTGTCCCTCACAAATGACAAATGCCCCCGAAAGAGTCTGTGTCCTTGTCCATGTGCTTAACAATTGTGCCATGTTATTTTAAAATCCTTCCATGCATGACACAGTTACCATGCATACAGTATTCCATTAATTTGTGCATAGCTATTTTAAAATCAATCAATGCATGACAAAGTTATAGTCTGGACACAAATGTGTGCATATATATAGGATTCCATTACCTTCAAACTCTAAGTGTGACCTTGACCTCTGAGGTAGGGACATGGGTCTTGCACGCGACACATCGTTTTGATGTGCTAGACATTTGTGCCAGTTATTTTAAAATCCTTCAATGCATAACAAAGTTACAGTCCGGACATGAATGTGTGCATATATATAGGATTCCATTACCTTCAAACCCAAAGTGTGACCTTTACCTTTAAGGTAGGGACGTGGGTCTTGCACAAGACACATCGTCTTGATGTGCTCAACATTTGCGCCAAGTTATTTTAAAATCCTTCAATGCATGACAAAGTTACAGTCTGGACACAAATGTGTGCATATTCCATTACCTTTAAGGTAGGCACATGGGTCTTGCACGTGACACATCATCTTGATGTGCTGAACATTTGTGCCAAGTTATTTCAAAAGCTTTCAATCCATGACAAAAGTACAGCCTGGACACAAGAAAATGTAAGGGTGGACGCACAGACAGATGGACGGACGGTGCAATTTTAATATGCCACCCTTTGGGGGCTTAAATTAAAGGGTCAATTTAAACTGCATTAAACATAATTTAAATGTCTTGACAGACAAAACCTTGAACAAGTAAATAATATACACCAAGACAGTTTTAATGAAACTAAAGCTTTTCTGGTAGTACCGATCTTATAAGCCAAGCCAACCTTATATTTTTGAAAGAATTTGTTTGTACTAGGGATGTCAACAACCGGTTATTTTACTAATTTATTTATTTTTCCGACCGGTTAACCAATAGTGTCCATTGTTTTCCGTTAAAAATGGTAAATTTGTCAGTTGTTGAGGTCGGGACCTTACAGTGACACTGTTTCTTAGGTAAAGTACAACAGGGCCCTATATCGCTCACCTTGGTATGAGTCCACTTGCCTGGTGGAAGATAACTAGACAATGCTATGTATCAAATAAGTTTTCCTATATACGTCTTTGTAAAACAAGTGACCCCCCTCCCTCCCTCCCCCCCCCACCCTCAAGGTCAATTTTGACCCCAGGGCCATAATTTGAACAAACTTGGTAGAGGTCCACTAGTCAATGCTACATGCCAAATATCTAAGCTCTATGCCTTGTCAGGTTTCAGAGAAAAAGATTTTTAAAGTTTTTCCTTTATAAGCCTATGCAAAACTAAGTGACCCCCCAGGGAAAGGTCAATTTTAATCCCAGAGGCATAATTTGAACAACCTTGGTAGAGGTCCACTAGACAATGCTACATGCCAAATACCTAAGCTCTAGGCCTTGTGGTTTCAGAGAAGAAGATTTTTAAAGTTTTTCCTTTATAAGCCTATGCAAAACTAAGTGACCCCTCCAGGAAAGGTCAATTTTAATCCCAGGGGCATAATTTGAACAATATTGGTAGAGGTCCACTAGACAATGCTACATGCCAAATATCTAAGTTCTAGGCCTTGTGGTTTCAGAGAAGATTTTTTAAGTTTTCCCTATACAAGCCTATGCAAAACTAAGTGACCACCCACCCTGGATTAATTTTGACCCGGGGGTCATAATTTGAACAATCTTGGTAGATGTCCACTAGACAATGTTACATACCAAATATCTAAGCTCTAGGCCTTGTTGTTTCAGAGAAAAAGATTTTTAATGTTTTTCGTATTTGTTGCCATAGCAACCAGAGTTCTGCATCGAATGGAATTCTTTGAACAATTTTGGTAGAGCTTCATGCAAGGAACAATCCTGCATAGTTTCATCAACATTGGCCTTGTGGTTTCAAAGGAGATGTCATTTGAATCAAAATGTTGATGGATGGCGGACGACGGACAATCAGAAAAGCACGATCACCCTGGCGAAGCCAGGTGAGCTAATAATGCGCGAACGATTATATCATTTCGTATAGAATAAAGTATATTTCTTTTTGTTGGCTTCTACTTCTTTGAATCTATTTTTCATAATGATATTCACATTCTATGAATCACACAATAAAATGGGTAGGGTGAGGCAGACAGTTATTCTGCTTGTATTTGTCAACTCTTACATCATGGGGAAGATGATGTAATCAAGTGTCGAGAACTTGACATTTTGTGTTTTGTATATATGATGACGTAACAATGTTTTTGGTGCATAAAGTACCATTTGTAGATGCGTAATTTTGTTATCTCACTTTTCTGAAAGTTTCATGATTAGAAAGGGAATAGTTTTGAGGCAATTCTGTAGATTGAGATTGCAAGTCGGAACTCAATATTGCCAAAATTGAAAATCCTTTCTTAGTCACTATTTTGGTTCATTATTCAGCAAATTATGACTGTACCTTATGTATATATTGATATCATTTACTCATAAAGAGTCTTAGTGTTTAATTATGTTGATTTATAGAGAGTTTTGTAAAACTGCATTCTAAGTGATGCTGGTCGGATGCTAAAAATAGACCAAATATAAGAATGCTTCAAAGCCATCATTTTGAGTCAGTCAGCATAATTTTAAGGCTGCCATATTATTATAGATATTAAAACCTTTGTTTGTGAGGAATTTCACAACATGACATGCAGGAGTTTGTCTGCAAACTAAGTTTATCTTCTTTCTTTTCATTCTGCTAGGCTGTATCTTTATGTAACAGGTGCTTGGAAAATGAATATCAGCTAGTTTAATATGTTAACAAGAAGTTAGTGGCAAATGGTTGAAGAGCTAGGTTTTTGAATAGTAAGGCTTTGTTTTAAGTATATTTTTGTATTTTTTGAGACCTTTAATTTGTTGTAATTGGCAAAATCAGCTCTTAGAAGTGACCACTCATTTTGGTCAGCCATTTTGGTTTTTCCCCATTTTTGGAGGGAGAGAAATAGCTGCTATTTTAATTGCTTTAAAAGAATTATCTGGTGGTTAGGCCACTACTTTTTTATTTCTTGGTTTACAAGAATTTTTTTGAAAAGTGCCCATCGGCCGGTCGAAAAAAAAAAAAAAAAAAAAGACTGTACAAGACCTTTTTCCATTACCCAAAAAAGCAAACAACTAAATTTAATGTCATCTGAAACTAAATTGACAGCTTTGATGTGTGCCGCAATGGCATGCGGTTTGCATAATTATTCCCAAAACCTTTGTTCTCAACTGAGAGTGTTGCTTGATAGTGGGTTCGGGGTGTTACGATGTTCGAGAACGCAGAAATACCGCGTAACTTCATGGGAGTAAAATCGCGGCACTTCAAGTGGGTTTACAGAAAATTAAATTTAAATTGATTATTATTAAACTGAAATTGATTATATGCGGTAGAAATTTGTATACACATGAATTGTCTGTGTGTTGTAAACAAATCAAATTCAAAAATATTTGCTGACCGACTTACATTCATATAGCGTGTTAAATATATTGTATCACCCCCAAAAAACTTACTCATAACATTATTTATTCCAAAATAGTATTTTTATAATCCAAAATGATCAGACTATCGTCTTGAGCTACTTGTACATGTCTCATACTGTCAAAAATATATCGGTCTTTTTAATGCCACGTGCTTTTACTAAGATCAAACGTCGGCGCGCCTTCTTTGATCTCGTGACACCTACGGCCTTATCTTTTGTAACCTTTAAGATTAAACGAGGTTGCAGAAAACATTATTTTATTCGGCAACAGTTGGAGGAAAATTTTTACTGAGAAAAAAAATCGGCTTTAACAATAAATGACAACCAAACGCTGTGATTTTTCTTTATAACGGAACGTTTTGATTTGAATAAAAAACAGTTGAAACTTTTTAAAAAATTGATTGAGAAATACTTTTCGCAATCACAGGGGTGTGATTAGGCGTCGAAGGGAGTAAAATTATTTGTGAAGGCAGGAGGCATGGGGTCAAGGGGCAGTGCTCCTGTGGGGGACCAGGGGGCGGAGCCCCCGGAAACTATGTGTTTTAGCACTCTAGGAGAATAAAAATGGATTTATTAGTCTATATCAAGGGTCTTGTATGTCCATTTTTGGGGCCAAAAGTACCACAAATTTCAAAGAAAAAATTAGCTTAATTTTACTGATTTTCCTTCTATGTATGACGTATTTTCGCGATCCCGGTTTTACACTGATTTTTGAAGGAAAAGATTTTCAAAAATATTTTACCGTTTCACCGTAAATCACGTAATTCATTAGGAGAAATATGGAAAAAACGTGGAGAGTAGAGTGAGTTACAAAAACAACGATAATTGCTCTACTCAGCGTTTCTTCGCGTATTTTAGAGTAGTTAAATAATTTTATCATTTCATAAATTAACAAACAATACTCCGTCAGTGATGCCACATTGCAAACAATTTTAGAATTGTCTGGGTTAGTTTTGTCATCCTTGACAGCTCGTATTTTTCACACCTACTGCGATTGACAAATGCCAAGTGGAGAATAAAAATTGACCAATTAATTCAAATTTTTAACGGGAACAAATATTTTATAAATATACATGAATCCTGATTAATATTATCGGTTGTGCTAAAAATAACTTATACTTTTTGAAACAATTACATTAAACAATACACACTCGTAGCGGCACGGATCTATAGTTACGTGATAGCGGAGAATATTACATCGGCGGCGATGTTTTTGTGATGTAATTATACCAAAACTAGTTTGTTGTCACTTTTCTAAACAAGACAAAACAGGCGATTTTTTTGTATCCCTGTAAAAATCCATCGGGAAAAATAAAAAGTCGAAATCGTATTTTTATTTTTTTTCCATTTTTAGAAAAATACGTTCGCCGGTTTTGTAAACCAAGAAATATAAAAGTAGTGGCCTTAAGACTTATGTGTTAGGGTGCATAATTTTATATAGATTACATTGAAATATTTTGTTTTTGATGACAATTTTTGGTTTTGTTGCTTTTGTTGGAAAATGTAATTTATGGGAGGAGTTAGAGTTTAAATGCCAATCATGTGAAAAATTAGATTGGTCTTTTAGCCAATCAGAAGACAGCATTTCTTCTCCTCTATATAAGGCCTGGATCCCTAGGCTTATGAGCTTTTTACTTTTGGACTTTTTGGCACTATGGACTAAAACTAGTAAATTCTATTCAAAATTAATACAGAAATTAATTACATTAGAGTGACAACAATTTAATAGTTAATATTTTTGATGAGTAAACTCTGAGAATAAAAACAATGAAAATTTGGAATTTTATCATGGAACTTTATTGGACATGAAGATTTCTCTGGGAATTTTAACTAAATATCTTATGTTGTGCTTGAATATTCTCAACATCCTAAACAGGCACTTTTGGGATACAGTTTAAGATTGGTGTGTAAACTATGAAAACAAGACATAACATTTGAAGCACACAGAGTAACTCTTAGACTTTTTGTAAATATATGTAGAACTTGTTGCTGAGGTAAAATAAATGTATGAAAACAAATGGTGTTGGCTTTTTCAACGGAATAGTTAAGGAATGAAAGGGAGATAACAAATAAGAAAACTTGATCCCAGAACTTAAGCCATTTACCCTGGCAACACAGAACAATTTGAACAATGGAACATTTGATGCACTCGGCTCTTGAACCCCGAGTGTAAAAGACTTCTGACCGGTCTTATAAATGGTCAGTGGTGTCGGTCATCCTGATTAATAAATTGAAAGCCCACGAATTAAGTCTATTTCGAGGATCATTTGAAACCGAGCTTGCCCCCGAACGGCCCGAAGGGCAGGTTTACCACACAAGTAAAGGGGGATTTATAGCATTATGAGCTTTATTTACAAAATGTCATAGGACGGACAATTGGCTCTTAATGTCAGAAACTTTTGCATTTTTTTTTCAGCAGTCATTGAATTAAAAGACTACATGCCGGTTTACAACTGGATCTCCTGGATAGGCAAGATAACAAAACGAAAACTGAATACTTCTGTGTAATGCAAACATTTAACAATTTTGTCATTATTAGTCTGCTATAAATATTTCTAAACAACAGACTGAATCGGGGCATTTTCAAATAAAGAACGAGAATATATCTAGCGTAAGTAAGTATATCTATTGTCATTAACAAAATATTAATGTGATAAGAATCAAGCTAGCTTTATATACACACCGTCTGATTACTAAACAAGAACTATCTTCAAACAAGAGGACTATGCTGGCCCTATATCGCTCACCTGTATATCAATTGCCAATAATACAAGGGGGTCATAATTTTAACGTAATTCGTACAGATCTAAGCTCTGCCTGTGGGCCCTGTGGATTTTAAAGTTTTCTCCATATAAGCCTTTGCGAAATCAAATGACCTGGGGGTCATGATTTGAACAATCTTGGTAAATGTCCACAAGGCAACGCTACATACTAAATATCTAAGTTTTAGGCCTTGTGGTTTCAAAGAATAAGACTTGACGGTTTTTCCTATGTAAAATCAAGGTCACTGTTACTAAAAAAGATTTTTTTTATGAATTTTTTGTTTTATTTATAAAATTGTTTTACCAAAAAAAAAATGTATATCTCTCTCCATGCAAGCTACCTACACACCAAGTTTCATAGCAATTGGTCACTCCTAACTCATGTTATTAAGAGGAAACCATTTTTCTATTTTTAGTAAAAGTGACCTTGACCTTGTTCCTAGTGACCCCAAATGCAATCCAAGCTTTCTCTCCCCGCAAACTACCTACAAACCAAATTTCATTGCAATACTGGCTTTTCACAGACTTCTGGGCATGGTGACATTTATGAATATCGATTGTCTTAGCAACTGAGGGGGCAGTTATATGGCGCACGATAAGCGATATATACTGATATGTTGATATATCATTTATATTTGTTTTATAAAACACTTTATGGAGATTGTTAAAAGCCATTTACTGATGTTTAATCCTATTTCATTCTTTTAATCATTCATATATATATTTAAAATTAATATTTAGAATGATCAATGAACAAAGTAAACGACGGACAAATCTAGATCTACTCGACGTTTTTTTTTTCTATTATAAAATGGTACGGCAACAGTTTTAAATATATTAAACCTTTTTTAATTTGTCCCTTTTTGTCTAGATGGGGTATGATTTAAAAATTATAATAATCTCGATTAATAATTTTAATACACAGGGGCAGGCCAAGGTCTTTCAAATAGTATACTTTTTGAAAGACCTTCGGCAGGCGTAAGGTTCAACTGCACGGATCTAAATACACATGTGTATATAGGTCCATGTTAACTGAAATAGAACTGCATTCACAGCGTTTTTGATTGGTCTTCTGCCTTAATATCTTTTAAATATTATATTCTTTATATTTTTACATCATGTCAGAAGAAAGAAAACGACTGCGTCGCATTTTTAGATTTTTGTATCTTCATATGAATACTAGTATCATTATTTGGTACTATGATGACAATTTTAAAGCTGTGAGAATTATTTCCGTGTTTTTTTAAAAAGAAATCATTTTGTGTAAACAATAGTATCGTTTTAAATTGAAATCTTTTAAAATATGTACCGTGACATGTGCGTCAGGAAAACAAACTTAATCTTTGGTTTTTTTTATCAAATACATGTATGTTATTTACTAGAATTACTGACTTTTATTTACTAGCCAAGAAAGTATAGATTACACTAGAATTATAATTTACATTAGTTTGGCGGCAACAACATATTGTGTTGAAAGATATGAATTATTTACTTAGTTAAATCATAAACTTAAATCATGTTTGATATAAATAGAATTTTGTAAATATTGTATTACAAATCAAGTAAAATGACCAAAAAAGACCGAAAAACAAATATATACGACGTCCATACGTTTTATTAAGTCATACAATTCCATGAACTTTTAAAATCTGTATGGTCTCCGTACAATCGTAGCTTCTGAGCCCCGTACGATCTTTTGGATGAGCGATTGTACAGTACACGCAAGGTGTTTTTTCCAAATGTCACCCAGTCACCGCGACAGAAATTCATTCTAGGTGACCAGTCACGGTGACGAGGTCACCCTAAAAAAGTTTTGGTCACCCAAACTGCCACCGCGACCATTTACGAAGCGCTGAGGTATTCGGTCGCGGTGATTCACGGTGGCCGGTCGCGGTGAATCGCGGTGACCAACTCGACTGAAATAAAGTATTTTACAATTATTTTATTATATTTATTGGTGTACAAAATGTAGAATACATCAATTTCTGTAAATACTTTTTATTTTTCATCTACGGTCTCTATTATTAGCACATCGTCGCCGCGGTATTTCTGTTCGAATTGCCGCTCGAGTATTACTGCATAAAAAATCATCATTTTTAGATACATGTATAATTGTTTTAAAACGTTTTCTTTCCTTCCTGAACTTATATTTATCACGTTTATGTAGATTTAAAATAATAATTCACGTAAACAATGTGCCGTAATTGGTCAATCTTTTTAATCCCAACTTGCCTTTTGTCAATTACGGTGGGTGTGAAAAATATCGCCTGTAATAAAGGATGACATATTTAACTAAAAAAATTGTTTGCAAACCCAAGCTATTTGACACAATTACTTCTGAAAGATAACTGTCAATGTTGAGTGAATACGCATATTTGTCTGCGGAGATATTGAGTATCTCTTGTCTTACGAAAGTCGACAGACAATGCATCGAAAGTGCGTAAATATTTAAATTATTGTAATAATTATATTGTCCAATGTTCGAATTTCTCAAATGCAAAAAATGATCTAGATTTATATCAAAAAGTTCCGAATGTTGTGTACCCCAAACACAATTGCCGTCTGCTATATTTGGTGTACCGCAAGGTTCAGTTGTGAGACCTCTCTTTGTTGCGAATTATGCTTTCTTTTATATTTAATTTTATTATTTTGTACGGATCACACAAACAACCGGAATATTACGGAAATGCACATTATTAATAAAGAAATCTTGAATATCAAAACGAGTTGTTTGTTCGTAGCAGGAACGTAGAATCTGTATATTCTACGTTCCTGTTCGCAGCGTACTTTTTGTTTTGTCATTTACGATTGCCTCTAATTTTTCAGTAACTGCCAACGTCCATGCTTTCCCAGTTAATTTTTTTTCATTTTGCCAAATAAAGTTATTTTTTACTGCAAAGTGTTTTCTATATCAAACGTAAAGCAGCAGGTGTTATGAGATCAAAGAATGCCGCCGCGATGGCCAGTTTCTTTGATCTTAGTGAGCACGTGGTATTAAAAAGAAAAAGTTTGAGACATTGACAATAGATTGATATTTTGGATTATTAGATCATAAGTTTGGAATAGTTAAAGTAAGTTTGTTTTTTAGATTTATTGTGTTGCCGGGGTTGTTTTACTTGATCCTAAAGTATGTTAGTTTGTTGATAGCGGCATCGTAATTAAAACGATTTGGGCGTCGGAAAGTTTCGAAAAACATCAAATTACAATTATTTTTCTATTTTTTATTGACAATTTAAATTTAATCAGTAAAAAACATAACAAATTGGAAAAAAACACCTTGCGTGTACTGTAGATATACGTTCGGACATCACAGACAAGTTGTGCTGAGTTTGGAAGGAGCTCGGACGTACCTTGTATGATGCACCTGTATTCATATGGCGCTCATACGGTGTCCGTACAAAGTCCACACGGTGTCTGTACATTAAGAATAAACCAGTTTGGCAATAATTTCTCATTTTAACTAGAATCGTCAAGGATGTCATACAAAGCTTTGTAATCAGTTTGAAAGCAGATGATAAAAAAGTGGGCTTACAAAAGTTTTAATAAAAATATTGAAAAGTGTCGCCTTAACACTGAAAGTGTAAATGAAAATACTTTAAAATGCTAGCATACTTCTACAGCTGAATGTATATACGCGGGCGTACAGGCATTTTTTATACATTTATTCTCCTACCTTTCAGGATTAATGTATAAATTTATGATTAAATATATCAACTTAAAATGATGTTGTTGTTTACACAAAACAATTTTTAAAAATGTATTCAATGACATATGAAGATACAAAAACGAAAAACGCGATGCGGTCATTTTCTTTCTTCTGACATGATGTATATAGATCTGTAAAAATATAAATGAATACCTATTTATTTCAACATAATATCTTATTTTAACTAAAAGTTTAAAATTCCAATAAAACAATTTTAGTAGAATACCTTAAAAACATCGTCATAATATTTAAAAGATATAAAGGCAGAAGACACAAAATACGCGCTGCATGCTTTTTATTTTGTTACGCCTGCACACGCACATAAATACACATGTGTATATAGGTCTGTGGCCTATACCTGTGTATTAAAACTATTAATCCTTATAGAGATTATTACAATTTCTGAATCATACCCCCATTTAGACAAAAAGGGACAAATTGAAATAGATTCAAGTACAAGAGCTGTCAGTAGGACAGCGGGCTCGACAGTTTGACACTTTGACAGTTAAGGGTACACAAGACTTTAACTAGGAATTTCTAAGTACAAATCAAGAAACATTTTCACAGAGTTATCTTCTCTTGCTTACAGATAGGTCTCAAGATGGTACATAAGTACTCCAACTTTCAAAGTAATATCTCAAATGGTTAAGTCAACAAGTGGACAAGAATGAAAATTTTAACTGAGTTTCTAAGTCAAAAAGGGCCATGATTCAAATAAAATCCTGTCAGAATTACCTTCTCCTGCCCATGTTTTGGGATGATGATGGTTTACAAGTATTCCAACTTTCAAATTAATATCTCAAACAGTTTAGTCAAAAAGTGGACTGGTACGAAAAACTTAACCAAGATTCTAAGTTGATAAAGGGCCTTAATTTTTAAAACAAATCCCTGACAGAGCTACCTTCTCTTGCCTACAGATGGGGGTAATGATGTAAACAAGCATTCAAAGTTTCAAAGCAATATCTCAAAGGGTTAAGGCAATAAGTGGATTTTACCCATATTCAATGTATTTTCTAAGTAAAAAAGGGGCATAATTCTGTCAAAAACCTTGACAGAGTTATGTTCTCTTGTCTGTTGATGTAGGTCATGATGGTAAACAAGTATGGTTAGTTTCAAAGCAATACCTGTAATGGTTTTGAAATAAAGTGGGGTGGTACGAAAAAACTTAACCAAGCTCAATACACTTTCTAAGTCAAAAAAGGGCCATAATTCTGTCAAAAACCTTGACAGAGTTTTGTACTCTTGTCTGTAGATGGAGGTTGTGATGGTAAACAAGTATGGTAAGTTTCAAAGCCATACCTCTAATACTTTGAAATAAAGTGGGATGGTATGAAAAACTTAAACAAGGTGTGACACCAATGCCAACGCCGGGGCAAGTAGGATAGCTCCCCTTTTCTTCGAAAAGTCGAGCTAAAAAGTGGACTGGTACGAAAAACTTAACCAAGATTCTAAGTTGATAAAGGGCCTTAATTTTTAAAACAAATCCTAAACAGAGTTACCTCCTCTTGTCTACAGATGGGGGTAATGATGTAAACAAGCATTCAAAGTTTCAAAGCAATATCTCTAGGGGTTAAGTCAATAAGTGGATTTTACCCATATTCAATGTATTTTCTAAGTCAAAAAGGGGCATAATTCTGGCAAAAACCTTGACAGAGTCATGTACTCTCGTCTGTTGATGGAGATAATGATGATAAATAAGTATGGTAAGTTTCAAAGCAATACCTGTAATGGTTTTGAAATAAAGTGGGGTGGTACGAAAAACTTAACCAAGCTCAATACACTTTCTAAGTCCAAAAAGGACCATAATTCTGTCAAAAACCTTGACAGAGTTATGAACTCTTGTCTGTAGATGGAGGTTATGATGGTAAGCAAGCATAGTAAGTTTCAAAGCCATACCTCTAATAGTTTTGAAATAAAGTGGGGTGGTACGAAAAACTTAAGCAAGGTGTGACACCAACGCTGACACCAAGGCGAGTAGGACTTTACTGTTGTCGTAACACTTTACAATTATAGAAAATAACCGTCGCGTAGATGTTTCCGTCATTTACTTTTTTCATTGATCATTCTAAGTATTAACTTTAAATGTATTTGAATGATTAAAATAAAAAAATATGATTAAACATCAGTCTGTAAATGGCTTTTAACAATGTCATTAAAGTGTTTTATAAAACAAATATAAATGATAGATCAATAAATCAGTATACACTTAAGGGAACTTCTAACTTCTATATCTTAACCAAATTTTCACAACATGTGGACTGTTGTCTTTCACTGCTACTGAACTAATACATTATTTGGTGGTTGAGTAAATACTCATTTACCGCATGTGTAATGTACACTACCCTCGAAATTGAAAGTCGCAAAAATGAACAACGCATTTCACAGGTTTAAAATCAATATTTTAATTTGTTCTTCTATCTCTACATTGTTTAACAATAGTGAATTCATAAAATATTAAAAATAAAATCACAAACTCAAATTCCTTGAAACAACGGCAACAATATCACAAAGCACAATCAAAAAAAGCTGCAAAAATGTCTCATATAATTAGACCAACAATTTCAGCCCTTTGCTGTATAGATAGTCTAGCCATGTTCTAACTCAAATTTCAACATTAATGAAATGGAGATTAAATTTATTATAATAACCTGTGTTCTAAAAAGTGGTAGCGATCATCCACAGGTTCCACGTGCAGAATGGTTTAATTTTCGGACAGTTTAGGAAGTGTCATAACAGCATAATGGTACCCTTAACCAGAATAATCAGGCGCTCTAATTATTGGTTGTTGTCTTCCCAGCAACATCGTTTTCGACAACATGTACAATATTGTCACCTTATCGGGAATCCAGTCAATGTAGAATGGAACATTTAAGTCCGAGAAAAAATGAAATGTGACCGCACACAAGGCCCAGTAGCAGTGACTTTTAAACATGCATTCCGTCCAATTAACACAGCAAAAACAGCAAATTTTGCGACTTTCGATTTTTGGGGATATTATCTTTGAGCGAGTGTAGTTTAATAACCAATGTGAAGTTTGCAATAAAAATTATACAAAATTTGTCTAAAATACTATTTATCATTCGTGTGAAGTTTCATGTAAATTTTTACAGTAGTTTTCAAAATAATGAATAAAGACTAAAGGTAGCGTTAGAAGTTCCCTTAACTGTGTATCACTTTTACAGTGGCGTATAACTGCCCCCTCAGTTGATAATATGCTGAAGTCTGTGAAAAACCCTTATTATAATCCTCATCATAAAATGTGTGAAAAACTGACACACACAAAATGCAATTAACAACAACAGGTGGTACATAGAAGTAGACTGGTATATGATTCAGCAATTTAGCGGAGATATTCATAAATCATTCTGCACAAATTGGAAAACCAGTCAATAACTTCCCAGCAAACACGCAACGTCGGTACAACGTTGGATTTTGGTCACGACGTCAGCGACCTGAATCCGACGTCTATCCAACGTCTAAACCCTGACCTCTATATAACGTCGGTTTCCAACGTTGGAACGACGTCAAATTGAGGTCGTAATTTAAAAGACTGTAATCCCCGGAAATTATTTTATTAAATCTAGTGATCTAAGTGATAACTGCATCTGTGTTGAAGTATTTGTGAATTTTTATTATTTTTCAATAGGTGGCGCTGCGATACGCGGGAAATATGTTTGTAGGTGGCGCATTTCCAACGGATGTATCCATTTTACTTTTAAAAGCTTTCACCTGGCATTTAGTCACTTACGTATTACTGAACTTCATATTTGCTATCACATCTCTGTAAGTGCTTGGAAAATATAAGATTCTAATTTCGAAGATTTGAATTGCGTGTGCAACAACTAGGTCTATAGCTTTTCTAGTCAAATGTTGACGGAAAGTGAAAGACAGCAAACCGGCGAAGGAGTTTCGATCTCAGTTGAACAAAGAAGCTATCCAGCATTTTGAAAAGGTATGATGAAAATGGATTTGATTTCTTTATAGTTTATCTACATTAAGTACAAACGATACCTGTTTGCTTGACCATGCATTGTTGACGTAACGATCGATTAAACAGAATTGTCCGTACCCCACCACTACATTATCGCAATGCGCCGGTATAAGCATTACTATTAACTTATATAATATTTTTTCATATTTTTTATTAATTACTTCTATCTTTTTGATAAGCATGATATGTAAACATTTCGCATGAAGTACGTAGCATTAATTCCAACTTAATCTACACGAGCATATAAAATGTGTACATGACATAATTAATCATTAGTGTAGTGGGGAAATTCGACCTGTATTCTCGGCTTCGCACATCTGGGTTAATGGTATAATAAATTCTATTCGGGAAACGTGATTATTCAGCTTTCATCTTTGATCTTTAAGTATTTTAACTTTTAATAAGTACAGAATCCAAGTGTTTATTCAAATGTAAATATGTTTTTGTGTGCTTAACCATATCATTCTGTACTGATGTACTATGATGATTTTAACAAGAGCACCGCCTACGGGTGCCTGACGCTCGTCTGATTTTATCCTTTTACAGTTTATTTATTACTATTTTTTTAAGTAACAGTGTCTTTGACCTTGACCCCGAAACACAATCCCACAAAAGGTTTTCATAATAATTACTAGACATAAGTTTGGTCACAATTATTCAACTGCAACTAAAGATATTGTGTTTTTCCCATTTTTCTATTTTTAGAAAAAAATCCTTAGCTTTGACTCCATGAGCCCCAAACACAATCCCAATAAAAGTCTTCATTTATATATATTACACACTTAATAATTTAGTTACATTATGTAAATTGTAACTAAAGATATTCAACATATTATTGTTTTTCTATTTTTAGTTACAGTGACATTGACAATGACCCCCAGGAGCCCCAAAACACAACCCCATTAAAGATCTTCTTAAATACTTACCTCAAACAAAAGTTGGTTACATTATGTCAACTGTAACTAAAGATATTGAATATATTACGGTTTTCCTAATTTTAGTAACAGTGACCTTGACCCTAGCAGCCCCAAAACACAATCCAATTTAAAAAATATTCATAAATACTTCCTATACACTAAGTTTGGTTGCATTATGTTCACTATTACAAAAATATTGTGTGTGTGAAACTTTCTAAGTTAAGAAGGGGCAATAACCCAGTCAAAATACATGACAGGGTTATGTAACTTGTAAAACTCTTCCTTCATTCTATTGTACATTTGATAGTGAACAGGTATTCCAACTTTCAAAGTGATAGCTTTGATAGTTTGCATGTAACTTACCTAAACGCAAAACTTAAACAAGAGCACCGCCTGCGGGTGCTGAACGCTCGTCTGATTTTATCCTTTTACAGATTATTTTTTAAGTAACAGTGTCCTTGACCTTGACCCTGAAACACAATCCCACAAAAGGTTTTTGTAATTAATAACTATACACTAACTGTGTTCACAATAATTCAATTGCAACTAAAGATACTGTATATTTCCCATTTTTCTAGTTTTAGAAAAAAAACTTGACCTTGATCCCAAACACAATCCCAATAAATGTTTTTATTTATATGTATTACACACTTAATAATTTAGTTACATTATGTCAGTTGTAACTAAAGATATTGAATAATTACCATTTTCTATTTTAAGCTACAGTGACCTTGACCCCAGGAGCCCTAAAACACAACCCATCAAATATCTTCTTAAATACTTACTGCAAACAAAAGTTGGTTACATTATGTCAACTGTATCTAAAGATATTGAATATATTACAGTTTTCCTATTTTTAGTAACAGTGACCTTTTGACCCCAGGAGCCCCAAAACACAATTCAATTAAAGATATTCATAAATACTTCTTATACACCAAGTTTGGTTGCACTATGTTCACTGTTACAAAAATGGTGTGTGTTAAACTTTCTAAGTTAAGAAGGGGCAATAATCCAGTCAAAATACTAACAGGGTTATATAACTTGTAAAACTCTTCCTTCATTCTATAGTACATTTGATAGTGAACAGGTATTCCAAGTTTTAAAGTGATAGCTTTGATAGTTTGCATGTGAGTGACCTAAACGCAAAACTTGAAAAATCAGACTAGCTAAAACTGACTAAGTCCAAAAATACTAAAATATCGCCCCCCCCCCTCCCCCTCCCCCACCCCCACCTCAATGTATGACTCACAAACCCATTTGATTATGTTGGAGTACATTATAGTACATCAATTGTTTCTGAAAATTTGAAATCAATCTAACAAAAAATGAAAAACCTATGTCCAATTCTCAAAATCAACCAAAATCCATCAAAATTCATGTTTTTTACCCAAAAAAATAGGTCACACTCAGCATCTTAAGCATACAATGTGAAGAAGGGTTTTAGATGAATAAGTTGTCCAAGTTTCAAAGTGATAGCTTTGATAGTTTCCATGTAAGTGACCTAAATGCAAAACTTAACCAACGCCGACAACAACGACAACGACAACGACGAAGACGACGACCACGACAATCAAGTGACGACAATAGCTCGTCATTTTTTTCAAAAATCAGACTATCTAAAAATCAGACTATCTAAAAACTACAAGTCCAAAAATATTAAAATATCCCCCCCAAATGTATAACTCAAAACCCCGTTTGATATGTTGAAGTACATTATCCATTTATTGTTTGTGAAAAATTTGAAATCAATCTAACAAAAAATGAAGAAGCTATGTCCAATTCTCAAAATCAACCAAAATCAATCAAAATTCATTTTTTTACCCAAAAAAACAGGTCAGACTCAGCATCTTTAGCATACAATGTGAAGAAGGGTATTAGATGAACAAGCTTTCCAAGTTTCAAAGTGATAGCTTTGATAGTTTCCATGTAAGTGACCTAAACGCAAAACTTAACCAACGCCGACGACAACGACAAAGACGACGACGACAATCAAGTGACGACAATAGCTCGTCATTTTTTTCAAAAATCAGACGAGCTAATAAGTGATCATATATTATATCTTGTTTAGATTGTATTGAACTCTTTTTACATTTTATTATATTTTCAGATTATTGTCCAATGTACTTATGGCAGAGTTCTACTTGAAGAGCATTATACAGAAGTTCCCCTTCGCATCAATCTCTGCATTAGGACATGAAATCGGTAAAATACATTTTGATACATTGATTATGATGTTGCACACAATCTCTGTCGCAAGTAACTGAAACATTTCATACATTGAAAAGTAGTTGCTAGTGAGTAATCATAAATAACTAACCAACCATTAATAATAACTTTCCTTTGGGTATGACTTTCAGCCAATAGATTCATTTGATTCAGTGTCAAATAACAGCCTGAGAGGAAATGATGTTGTAGTATTAGAAAAAAATTTTTAATTTTTATTAATTTTGCTTTTAGGGTTAACATGTGTTACAGATATGTTTCTAATCAGCTTTGATTTTTATTTTAGCCAGTGCAATGAAGACAAAAGTAAAGGAAGGGCTGACAGAACATGACATAACGTCTTCAATCCAAATTTGTTTTGGATCCAAGATCGGAGAGATGGTGGTGGGCGAAAAATATCAAACTGAAGAAAACATTTTGATAAGAAATCAAACTGACTGTCCTGTTGTAATGTGTAATTCTATAAGATCTCTTTTGTGATTGATAGCGGTTTTGATTCCAGCAATACTTTATTGTTACAGTGATTTTATGTTGTTTGAAATTGTGATATAGGCCTACTAGCTAAAATTTAATCCATTGCTTGCTTGAGAACATGCTTTTAGTTGCTTGTACTTTAAAGTACCGTAATTCAATTGCTTATACTGTGAATGACTTGAAAGATGATTGAAATATACTTAAAACTACATGTACCTACATTTCTTACTATTTGTAAATTTAAATTAATAATTTTAGAAAGACATTTTACTTTATTTTGAAGTGTTTTTGTTGTTTCTTTTTACCAAAAGGTTTATTTGTTTTGATATGCATGGTTTTGTTTATGTCTCTGCCTAATAATGATTATGACTATGACTAATAAAATATATTTAGTACTGAACTGACACTTACGTTGTTCATTTTAAACTGAGATTAATAAACAAACTACTCCTCTATTTTTGGGCTGTGGTTCAAGTCTGCAATAGGGGGAAAGTTGTTTATTAAGGATATTGGATGGCTGGCAAACTTGTTACTTTGATTTGGAAGTTGCTGAATTTGAACTAGGAATAGTTTGATTCAGGTCATGATAAAGTTGGATTTAAGTTGGAAAATGGTTGGATTCAGTTAATTTGGAAAATGGTTGGATTCAGGTCGTGATACAGTTGGGTTTAGGTTGGAAAATGGTTGAATTCAGGTCGTTATACGGTTGGGTTCATGCTGGAAACTGGTTGGATTTACGTTGGGAAATGGTCAGACCACGACGTTGTATCGACGTCAGAATCCGACATCTAAAAAACTTTCAAATCCAACCAAAATCCGACGTTGATCCAACGTCGGGTCCAACGTCTAACCAACGTCTATACAACGTCATTTGTTTGCTGGGTTGTTTACATTCTGGTTTAAAGGTCAATTTGATCATAATTGCTAATTCACAGTAGAATGGCACCATCCAGGGGAAGACTATTTTTCTCTTTGAATTCCAGTAGTATACTGCAAGAAACGGTAGGGTTCACAGGTATGAGAGTTCCAAACTTCCAGTCAAAAGCAAGCTTCGGCTGCACTGAACAAAGGTTTCACCATTTTATGATTAAGTGTTCTAAATGATTAAAAATAAATTTTGCACAACCATTTCTTTTGTAATTCGGTTTTATTTTAGTTACATGCAGGTGCATAGACAATGACACAGAAATATCAAACAGTCATCAAAGAATCCTTCGATCTTTAATAGTTGTTAATCGAAGTTTGTTGCACACGTGGGGATAATTAAAGATATTTCAGTTAAATGGCTTAATTTGCAACATGCTTCAAATATTCGCATTTACCTTATGTATCAAAGATTAGAGTAAAGATATGCCGATGTCAAAATCAAACTCTGTTGTCACGGTTTGTGTCCAGTTAACAAGTTAACACTTCACACCTTTCTGTCTTCACACACCATATTGCAAGGTGTTAAAGGTGATGACAGGAACAAACAAACATGATTTTTTTAAATACACTGATTGCGTTTTCTTCTCTATTTTTGCAAATACATATATTTTTCTTTTAATATTAATCGGTTACCAATTTAGTAACCGGTTAATCATTTAATCAGTCGTTTAACTGGTTAACAGATCAATCGTTTACATCCCTAGTTTTTTACACATCAATGTGCATTGATATTTTTTATAAAGCACCAATGCCTAGCCTAAGTCAGAGTACATGTGTAAAACAATGAACTTGAAAATGGCGTCAGTGGAGCGACACATTCCATTTATGCTTTCTCATACTTTTATGAATGTATAGTGTGATGAAGTAACAACCAAGAACATTGTTATTTTCAAATCAGATCATATTGTTATGTTGACGAAAATGGACTTTAAAACAAACTAGAGCTATTACTAAATGTGATTAATACCCCCGAAAGACTGCTTTATAAACTGAGGAAGTTCGTAGTAACAGAATACCTTGCAAAAAAAAACAACTAAAAAAGAGATATTGTTCTTGGCAATAACTCTGTAGTTAGTCAAGATAGAGTTATGGTTCTTGTACACTGCACTCCCTCTCATTGTGCTGGACCATTATATGAAGTTGTATTGCATTCCAACCAGTACTTTTCAAGTAATGCTCTGCGACAAGGAAAAGTAACAAGAGCTGTCCATAAGACAGCAAGCTCGACTATTGTGGGTGTTTGCTAATAAAACAAAACTTTTATCAGTATAATAGCAAAACAAAATTCTGCTAACTATTAAGTATAAACTAGGAAAGTTGAATCATAAAACAAGAGGGCCATGATGGCCCTTTATCGCTCACCCGAGTACAACTTGCTTTTAACAAAGTTGCTAGAAATCATCGAAACAACCTTTCTGACATATTTCCAGGATATTTGGGCTGAAAATGTTACCTCTAGAGTGTTAACAAGGCTTTTCCATATTTGGGCTCTGTGACCTAGTTTTTGACCCAAGATGACCCATATTCGAACTTGAGCTAGAAATCATAGAATTTCCAGGATATTTGGGCTGAAAATGTTACCTCTAGAGTATTAACAAGGCTTTTCCATATTTGGGCTGTGTGACCTAGTTTTTGACCCCAGATGACCCATATTGAAACTTGAGCTAGAAATCATTGAAACGACCTTTCTGACATATTTCCAGGATATTTGGGCTGAAAATGTAACCTCTAGAGTGTTAACAAGGTTTTTCCACATTTGGGCTCTGTGACCTAGTTTTTGATCCCAGATGACCCATATTCGAACTTGAGCTAGAAATCATCAAAACAACCTTTCTGACAAATTTCAAGGATATCTGGGCTGAAAATATAACATCTAGAGTGTTAACAAGGTTTTTCCATATTTGGGCTCTGTGACCTAGTTTCTGACCCCAGATGACCCATATTCGAACTTTGGCTAAAAATCATCGAAACAACCTTTCTGACATATTTCCAGGATATTTGGGCTGAAAATGTTACCTCTAGAGTGTTAACAAGGTTTTTCCATATTTGGGCTGTGACCTAGTTTTTGACCCCAGGTGACCCATATTAAAACTTGAGCTAGAAATCAACCAAACAACCTTCTGACAAATTGCAAGATATTTGGACTGAAACAGTAGCCTCTAGAGCCTTAACAAGATTTTTCTATTTTTGGGTCATGTGACCTAGTTTTTCATCCGAGATGACCCATATTCGAACTCGTCCGAGTAATTACTAGGACAAACATCCTGACCAAGTTTCGTGACAATTGAGGCAAAAATGTGACCACTAGAGTGTTAACGAACTAAGTGTCGACAGACGACAGACAACGGACATTCATCGATCCTAATAGCTCACCCTGAGCCAGCTCAGGTGAGCTAAAAAGTCAAAATCTATCACTTTATATTAAATTTTTGGTAAATTAATTGTCTGATACAAAATGTACCCCTGAACATTATTGCTAAGTTTGATATAACTACCATAAGTGGTTACTGAGATATGTGCATGATAGTACCTAGCAGGCAAAACTTTAACCAAACTTTCAAAGTAAAACAAGGGCCATAATTTGCACTAAATTTAACCAAGAGTTATCTGTATTGACTGCGTGACACCCCTTAAGACATTAACAAAGTTTCAAGTCAATATCATAAGTGGTTACTGAGATATGTGCATGATAGTACCTAGCAGGCAAAACTTTAACCAAATTTTCAAAGTCAAACAAGGGCCATAATTTGTATCAAATTTATACAAGAGTTATCTATCTTGACTGTGTGACACCCCTTAAGACATTAACAAAGTTCAAGTCAATATCATAAGTGGTTACTGAGATATGTGCATGATAGTACCTAGCAGGCAAAACTTTAACCAAATTTTCAAAGTCAAACAAGGGCCATAATTTGTACTAAATTTATACAAGAGTTATCTGACTTGATTGTATGACACCCCTAAAGACATGAACAAAGTTTCAAGTCAATATCATAAGTGGTTACTGAGATATGTGCATGATAGTACTTAGCAGGCAAAACTTTAACCAAAGAAGCAACGCTGACGCCGATGCCGACGCCGACGCACAAGTGACTATAATAGCTCTCCATATTCTCCGAATAGTCTAGCTAAAAATGGGCAATAACTCTGTAATTAGTCAAGATAGAGTTATGGTTCATGTGCACTGCAATTCCTCTCAATGTACTTGACCATTGTATGAAGTAAACTTGAATTCCAAACAGTATTATTCAAGTTATGCTCCAGAAAAGGAAAAGTAACAAAGGGCAATAACTCTGTAATGAGTCAAGAAAGCTGCACTAGTCTTCCTCTTATTGTGCTAGACCATTGTATGAAGTTGTATTGAACTCCAACCAGTAGTTTTCAAGTAATGCTCTGCGACAAGGAAAAGTAACAAAGGGCAATAACTCTGTAAATACTAAAGATAGAGTTATGGTTCTTGTACACTGCACTTCCTTTCATTGTGCTAGACCATTGTATGAAGTTGTATTGATTTCAACCAGTAGTTTTCAAGTAATGCTCCGGACAAGGAAAAATAACAAAGGGCAATAACTAAGTAATGAGTCAAGATAGAGTTATGGTTCCTGTGCACTGCACTTCCTCTCAATGTACTTGACCATTGTATGAAGTTGTATTGAATTCCAACCAGTAGTTTTCAAGTAATGCTCCGGACAAGGAAAAGTAACAAAGGGCAATAACTTTGTAATTACTCAAGAAAGAGTTATTGTTCTTGTGGACTGCACTTCCTCTTATTGTGCTTGAGCATTGTATGAAGTTGTATTGAATTCCCACAAGTAGTTTTCAAGTTATGCTCCGGACAAGGAAAATGCAACAGACCGCCTGACCGACCGACCGCCCGACCGACCGACCAACCATCGGGTGACTCCTATATACCCCCCCAAACTTCGTTTCGGGGGTATAATGATTCTTTAATTTTTTGTCAAGTATAAATTAGTATATATTTTAAGCAACCTCCCCACCCTTTCTGATAAAATCGTTCCAGCACAGCTGATCAAAAGCTCTGATTTTTACATTTACTTCTTGACCACGGGAAATTGAATCATATCTGATTAAATCATTCTTTAAACTGCCATGTTGCTTTTTGCAATGTGTATTACGTATATACCGTATGTATGAACCAATTGTTAAAAGGAAACTTCGGATATAAAGAACAATATTTTCTGGCCCAACAATGAAAACTGTACATTAATCGTATATCGAACTACAAATGTGTTTGGATGATATAAAAAAAAACGTTGATTTTGCATTTTTCTTTTGCCGTTGCAATTGTATTTTTCATAGCACACTTGTAGATATTATTCATAAAGGTAAACTATTACACATGTATAACCTTTAGGTAATCTATTTAAATGAGAATACTTTAAACTTGCATATTATATTCAAGTGATTGTATTTTACTTAAATAATTGTGAGCATTAACATTTAAATTTGTACATTAACAAACCATATCATGCATTTCGATCCTGGGAGCATACTTTGAATCAGCAACAGGTACTGATGAGTCAGTTTTCAGAAACCTACTAAATTTAGAGAAAATGTACTACTGTCAAATCAGACGCAACATTCAATTCTGGATTTTTTAAGCACGTTGCATAGCTAGGGCTGTATACATGTACTGTACATGTATTACTCACTGTTTCCGATAAATTACAATATTGTCAATTTGCTGGATCTGTAATTTACGTAAATAATAAATACATAAAGTGAACTTAGTACCGGTATACACATGTAACTGTGACTTAGTGTATGTGTTTAAGTATTGCAAATAAAAACATGAATCGTCTTTTTTATTCTATTTTGTAACCAGGCTATAATATTAGCCAAATTCTTTAATTAATATTTTGATAAAAAATTGAATTCTATTATTTTAAATGTATATCAAGAATTTCCTATTTGGAATTTAGCTGTTTTGACATTTTGTACTTTATCTTAAATATTTCCTGCTACAATATGTCAGTATTTTCTTGTTATCACTTTATCAAAGACAATTTGATTATAATTACAGATTTTGCTTTTAGCACCTCACATATGGGCTATTGTTAGGAAAACACCTTGGCTTCCTTAACTGATTAATTGATAGGCTAAATATGTCACAAAGTAAACTTCTTAATTGTTAAGTAACATATTTCACTTTTTGTTACAAAGATTCTTATTGGTTAAATTCATAAATGACTTTAAAATTTTTACTGGTTATCCACTACTTTTTTATTTCTTGGTTTACAAGAATTTTTTTGAAAAGTGCCCATCGGCCGGTCGAAAAAAAAAAAAAAAAAAAAAAAAGACTGTACAAGACCTTTTTCCATTACCCAAAAAAGCAAACAACTAAATTTAATGTCATCTGAAACTAAATTGACAGCTTTGATGTGTGCCGCAATGGCATGCGGTTTGCATAATTATTCCCAAAACCTTTGTTCTCAACTGAGAGTGTTGCTTGATAGTGGGTTCGGGGTGTTACGATGTTCGAGAACGCAGAAATACCGCGTAACTTCGCGGGAGTAAAATCGCGGCACTTCAAGTGGGTTTACAGAAAATTAAATTTAAATTGATTATTATTAAACTGAAATTGATTATATGCGGTAGAAATTTGTATACACATGAATTGTCTGTGTGTGTCTAATATATTGTATCACCCCCAAAAAACTTACTCATAACATTATTTATTCCAAAATAGTATTTTTATAATCCAAAATGATCAGACTATCGTCTTGAGCTACTTGTACATGTCTCATACTGTCAAAAATATATCGGTCTTTTTAATGCCACGTGCTTTTACTAAGATCAAACGTCGGCGCGCCTTCTTTGATCTCGTGACACCTACGGCCTTATCTTTTGTAACCTTTAAGATTAAACGAGGTTGCAGAAAACATTATTTTATTCGGCAACAGTTGGAGGAAAATTTTTACTGAGAAAAAAATCGGCTTTAACAATAAATGACAACCAAACGGACACGCTGAAACGCTGTGATTTTTCTTTATAACAGAACGTTTTGATTTGAATAAAAAACAGTTGAAACTTTTTAAAAAATTGATTGAGAAATACTTTTCGCAATCACAGGGGTGTGATTAGGCGTCGAAGGGAGTAAAATTATTTGTGAAGGCAGGAGGCATGGGGTCAAGGGGCAGTGCTCCTGTGGGGGGACCAGGGGCGGAGCCCCGGAAACTATGTGTTTTAGCACTCTAGGAGAATAAAAATGGATTTATTAGTCTATATCAAGGGTCTTGTATGTCCATTTTTGGGGCCAAAAGTACCACAAATTTCAAAGAAAAAATTAGCTTAATTTTACTGATTTTCCTTCTATGTATGACTTTTTTTCGCGATCCCGGTTTTACACCGATTTTTGAAGGAAAAGATTTTCAAAAATATTTTACCGTTTCACCGTAAATCACGTAATTCATTAGGAGAAATATGGAAAAACGTGGAGAGTAGAGTGAGTTACAAAAACAACGATAATTGCTCTACTCAGCGTTTCTTCGCGTATTTTAGAGTAGTTAAATAATTTTATCATTTCATAAATTAACAAACAATACTCCGTCAGTGATGCCACATTGCAAACAATTTTAGAATTGTCTGGGTTAGTTTTGTCATCCTTGACAGCTCGTATTTTTCACACCTACCGCGAGTGACAAATGCAAAGTGGAGAATAAAAATTGACCAATTAATTCAAATTTTTAACGGGAACAAATATTTTATAAATATACATGAATCCTGATTAATATTATCGGTTGTGCTAAAAATAACTTATACTTTTTGAAACAATTACATTAAACAATACACACTCGTAGCGGCACGGATCTATAGTTACGCGATAGCGGAGAATATTACATCGGCGGCGATGTTTTTGTGATGTAATTATACCAAAACTAGTTTGTTGTCACTTTTCTAAACAAGACAAAACAGGCGATTTTTTTGTATCCTGTAAAAATCCATCGGGAAAAATAAAAAGTCGAAATCGTATTTTTATTTTTTTTCCATTTTTGGAAAAATACGTTCGCCGGTTTTGTAAACCAAGAAATATAAAAGTAGTGGCCTTATAAGTAATTCACGAGAGTCAACTAGCAAAGGAGGGGTGCCAGACCGGTTTTTCCAGCATGGGCAAAATCACCGGAAATGCCGATCCGATTTGCAAGAACTGTCAATCAACGTGCCATAATTTTAATTCAATGAACACGTTACACACCGTTTCATATTTTCGGCGTGGCTAAATAAGCTGGGTTTTGACCTAGCTTTTGAACCAATCAAATGTTACAAATGGAAGCGAGGTGAATGGAATTCCTATATACGATCCTCTTTATCAAGTGATTGCTTAAATGATAAATGATACAGATAGAATGCATATTCAATCGCTCCATTAATAACTTTCTCAGGAACTATGTCTATGTGTATACTAAAATGTACCTCTACTTAACGCTTATAATCTTTTTGTTTACTTTGTGTTTGTTACTTCTTAAAAGTTTACATATTGTAACAAGCGGTTATAGGCATGTTTGTAGATTTTTTGCTAGACTGCACAGTTCCAATGCAAGAGTTGTCGACTCCTTAGCAATCTAATACTGCCAGTCTGGCGATCGAGCGCCTGCTAGATCGGGTGGTTAAGGTCGCTTACTTGTAATCATAAAACTTATCACTGATTGAGGGTCATTGGTTCCAGTCCTGCTACCAACCTGACTATGTGAGAAAGTTTCTTACGGGTATTGGTGTTGTAATTCTCATATCGAAAAACGATGTTAAGGTAAACTGCCCGTCAGTATTTGAATGAAATACACTTAACTCGCAACTGACTTCTATAATTTACCGTATTGTTATTTTGTTTTTCAAAGACATCATGAAGTTAGCACTGTGGCAAAATATATAGTAAAACTGTAAAGTTAACATCAAAGCCATTTTTAAAAACGTCTTTAAATGAAATTATATTTCCGTATTCTGAACCTCGAAGAGAGAGAGAGAGACTACCGATCTGGCTATGGAAGATGTCGAAATTATCAAAAACGGACATGTTAAAAGTTATAATGTTAAGCCATATATACGATAGCAGTTATGAGCTAAAATCGTGACCTTAAACATCAAGTATAGTGTGTTCGACATACCATCTTCCTGTTTTAAGTATTACTAAAACTTAATTCGATAACTATCCTGTGCTTATTATTGTTACAAATGAGACATTGAATTGCAGACAGGCGAACCATCCAACTTATTGACAGACAAATCCGAACACATCCAGATACGGTCACCAATATATCTATGAACAATTTAATATAATTTTACATTTATAATGATAAAAGTCAAAAATTGATGGAGCAAGCATGTTATAAAGAAAGAACATAACATAGTTTGTATTCAATTTAAATTTTGCCAACCGATTCCGTTTTACAAAGTATTCAGGGCAATACATATATCTACACTATATAACAATACCTATGTATGAAAGAGTCTTCCACATGTGAAACTGAATCATAATCGAACATTGCAATACCTCCAAGCAAACTGCTTCAGAAATAACCATGCGGATTAGCATTAAATGTTTTACCTTTGAGGATAAGCATTGTTACAAACGGAATGTTTTATCGTTTTCTGAGGCACTGAGTTGACCTGAAATGTGTTTATTTGCAGTGAAATGACAACGGAATAAGTTCCATCCTGAATACATGGCACTAAAAGTAGATTACTCCAAATACACTGTCGAAATTGAAATATTCTTTGCGGACAAACCGTTGAATTCAGGCATTCTTTCAAAGGTTTTCCAGAATGTTTACAAAAGAGCGACTTATTTCAAGAAAACCGTATTCAACCGGGGACAGAGTACTGTTTTCCCCTCTGCCTGCAACAAATTTGACAGAAATCGGTTGAGAAATGAAAAACTTACGCTCACTTGAAGATTTCAGTTGAAGACTTTTGTGTATAAAATATTCTTTGCGGACGAACAAAATGACATATTACGATCACGTGATTGTTCACCGTGTAAATGTGTTAGCCTTACTGCATTGGAATATAACAAATATAGAAATAACTTTGAAGAAGTGTCCTACAAAATAAAAGAAGAAACTATTAGAACTTTACTATGGAGTTGGGTTATTTGTCCAACCGTTATATTGGGGCACAGGCCCCTGTGATCTCGTGACCCCCATTACTACGTCAGTTACACTGGCCGCGCCACGCCACTCTGAGCAAGCAGTTCCCCGTACAAGACAGAGACGGTCGCCGGACAGACGGTCACATATTAATCCTTGTAATTATTTACTTGTATTGAATATTTTCATACTGAACGAAGATTAAAAGTTACAGATCTTCTTCATTTAAATACTGGAATATTTTGCTTTTATAAGTGCCCAAAGAATTGTGTAAAGGATGTGTACCCAGCTATTTGCACATCAAAGTGAGACGTAGAAGGCGGACAACTCTAAAATGTCCACCTGTAAAATCGGTTTGCCTTCGAAATGGAAATAGTGAGACTACCCTTCTGGGTGAAATTTCAAGTTTTGACATGTGCCGTCTCAATAGTTCCCAAAACGACGTAGTCACATGATGATGCACATCAACATCGTAAAATTTTTTGCAAGGCCATATATATCCTGAGCAAAGACATCTCATGATCTATAAAATGTCAGTATGTAAAGTGGGTCTGCATTTGGAGTCAAACTATTGAGACTAGGATAACATTATGTTTTTGCAGAGGCAAATCAAAATTGTTGTTTTTCTGCTTTCTGAACATCTGATATACATTCAAAATACAGCGAGATTAGACTCTAGATCTCATTTATACAGCATAAAGTTTGATAAACATGATAATTTTACACACCGTTTCGGAAGTAAAAGTTTGTTGTTGTTCTTATTGGTTCCATTTCCAGTCTTTCGTATCTTTCCGTACACATACAGATGGAGAACGATTGCAGGTGTGAGGGAAGGGTAACTGACAAACAACGCTCCGAGAGAAATCCAAACTGTGCATATTAACCATATTAGAGATGCCAGCGAAAACATCTTTTTGGTCAGATGATCCTGTTGCAGTCCGGCTCAGGGATTGGCTGAAAAAATATACAGGGAAAGCCGTAAGATTACATGTTCTTGCATACCAGATGGGGATATCTGCAGTTTTTACCAGTGCTGGAAAATCTCATCTTACATCCCCCTGTGTAAGACGACTTACGTGAATTACTTATGATGTAACGTTATAAACAATGTGACGTCACTTTCCCAAACATAGCATCTAAAGAACGTTTGTTTTTAAATATTTATTTCAAAGTGCAAGACGGTATGCAAGAAAAAGTTTCTTCCACGAGATACTTGGTTCAGATCGAAATATCCGTCACTTTTGGTGACTGTTCATTGGCGGGAACTCGGCTCTCTTGGTTCAGATCGAAATATCCGTCACTTCGGGTAACTGTTTCGCGGAAACTTGGCAGAGCCTCATTCCCGCCAAAACAGTCACCCTCAGCGACGGATATTTCAATAAGAAAAGCATCGAAACTTTTTCTTTACCGTATGGTAAAAATTTTGGTTATGTTAAAACTCTTAAAAACTGTTAATTCCATAGTTTCAGGACAATATAGTAATTGAAATGGTTATTAGTCATCAGTTTTGACAAATTTGCATTTTATGTGACGCTTACAATTTTATGCAGTATACTTATCATTGTGTGACCAGAAATAGATTGTGAAATATCTGCACCGGGTGAAATTAGGTCAAGTGAAATACGCAGCCTTGCAGTGTATTTCGATGGCAGTAACTTATGTTTTGTTATCATATTTGCCAGAAGACATGTAATAAGCACATATTACAAAAATATTAAATTTGTACACCTAGCATTGGTGTGTATAGAAATATCCTTACCAGGGGGGTAGGTGTATAGTGAGAGCAAACTTGGTTTAAGTGAGAAAATTGAGAGCAAACTTGAGGAAAATGGTGGAAAACATGTTTTTTAACTAGGTCAAGCGCATTCATACCAGGAAAAGTCGCTTTATGTACGCTAGGAAATTGTATAAATATGCCGTTAGTCAAGGGTTATATGTTACCTTCACTCGGTTCTTTGTTTCCACCCACAAGGATTCGCAGTTTTGAAGTTATTGAAAGTTGAATTTGGTCTGGTGGAAGCTTTCACGAATCGAAACTGAAAGTGCCCTGACCATTTATCAACATTTTCATCCAAATCGATAGATGTTGAGGCCAGAGATCGATTGTTTTATGAGAAAATATATGGGAAATATTTACCTGCACTTCACTGCAATCATGAGTGTTTTCATACTCCAATATCTTTGTTTAAACACATTTTGGAGACAAACTTTATACTTTAATACTTTTTAAAGACAAACTTGGCACGCGCGCTTCACTTAGTATATTCCAAGAAAGGAATGAGTTGTACAAATGAATGAACTGAATATCTTTTAACACCGCATTTATTATTCACAGACTTATATACATGTATGTGTATATCTGTCCGTGTATACTTGTATGCGATTCTCCTTTGAGCACACACACACCAGTGTTTGCTCTACATTTCTACTTGAGCCTACCCTGAATAATTTATTTCTGCCTGTTTTGTTTTGCTACAATTAAATTATTATATCGTCGGTGTATTTTAAAGAGCCAGGTCATAATGCATCTAATTAGCCCACGTGCAAATAGCCTCCTTAAAATCTAAATCATACTAACAGTAATAATTGTATTCATAAAATCAGTCAACACTTCCCAAGAAATATTATAGTCTGACATACGTTCTCATCCAATAAAATAGGCGGATCGTACGAAATATTCAGCGAAAAAAATATTGCATAATTATGATGCAGGTTAACCGAATTATACTTTTATTATCTGATACATGTATGAAAAGCGCATGACGTCAGCCCTTGTGGAATTATGTTAATAAGCATCAGCGCTAAAGTATTTAAAATGAGCTTTTTGAATGCCATAGTTCAGAAAGGAGGAAGTAAGCTTTGATATACAAACACCGTCGCAGTATCATGAAATTAAGTATATTTATATTTAAGCATAACATACATTTCCAAACAAGCATGTTTTAGTAAAAACGAAATCCGAGAAATGAATCGCTTTCACGTAATTTGCACGTAGATGAACAGTATTTTAAAGTTTCGTGGTTGATGCTGATATAATGTGGAAACAGAAAATCAATGCACTAATAGTAAAAAACATTTAACGACATGTTGCGGCCGTAAAGCCTTTTCCAGAATAAATGTATATACATTTTGATTGATGCTGAATAATTCACATAACCGACGCATCTGGAACGAGGGTAATTGTTTTAGCATTTAGGGAAAGTGCAATATACAATTTCAGTTCTGGAGACATTCCTTTGTCCCTTCACAAGTCGATACATAAATATAGGACATCAGTTTAAGGTCTAGTCTGAAAGACATATATCAATGCTATTAGAGGAGCAGAAAATCAAGCCTACAATCCTCACAAGTCCAGCCCATTACACTACAGTACATAATACATGTACTTTTGTGGACTGGGCAGGTGACATATTTTGAGTTAGCCTTGTTAGCTCAATCGGTAAAGCACAAGACTTGTAATCTCGAGGTAGCGGGTTCGATTCCCGGTGCTAGCCAACTAAAATTACTAACAGTCTTTCGGATGAGACTTAAACCAAGGTCCCATGTATGGGTGCTATACACCTGTCATGTTAAAGAACCAGTGGTGTCTCTGGACTTGGGACGCTTTCTGTATCTTGCATAATCCTCCGAAACCTAAAATAACTAACCTATTTTGGGGCGTTGGTCATGTGGGAAACTAGTACTAACGAAAACAAGAGGGCCAAGATGGCCCTATATCGCTCACCTTGGTACAAGTCCACTTGCCTGGTGGAAGATCACTAGATAATGTTATATACCAAATAAGTTTTCCTATGATATGCCTTTGTAAAACAAATGATCCCCCCCAGGCAAGGTCAATTTTGACCCCAGGGGCTTAATTTGAACAAACTTTGAAGAGGTCTACTAGGCAATGCTACATGCCAATTATCTAAGCTCTAGGCCTTGTGGTTTCAGACAAAAAGATTTTTAAAGATTTCCCTATATAAGCCTATGTAAAACTAAGTGACCCCCGGTGCTGGGTCAGTTTTGACCTGGGGGTCATAATTTGAACAAACTTGGGGGGTACACTCCAATGCTACATGAAATATCAAACTCTAGGCCTTGTGGTTTCAAAGAGAAGATTTTATTTTACTATAATATGTAAAACTAACCCGTGCAGGGTCAATTTTGATCCACGGGTCTTTTTTTTAAAATTTTTTTGGATGTCTAGCCAATGCTACATGCCAAATATCTAAGCTCTAGGCCTTGTGGTTTCAAAGAAGAAGATTTTTAAAGTTTTTACTATACAAGTCTATGTAAAACTAAGTGACCCCCGTGCAGGGTCAATTTTGATCCACGGGTCATAATTTGAACAATCTTGGTAGAGGTCCACTAGCCAATGCTACATGCCAAATATCTAAGCTCTAGGCCTTGTGGTTTCAGAGAAGATTTTTAAAGTTTACATAAGCCTATGTAAAACTAAGTGACCCCCCGTGCGGGGTCAATTTTGATCTGGGGCTCATAATTTGAACAATCTTGGTAGAGGTCCACTAGCCAATGCTACATGCCAAATATCTAAGCTCTAGGCCTTGTGGTTTCAGAGAAGAAGATTTTTAAAGTTTTTCCTATATATTCCTATGCAAAACTAAGTGACCACCCCGCGGGGTCAATTTTGACCCGGGGGTCATAATTTGAACAATCTTGGTAGAGGTCCACTAGACAATGCTACACGCCAAATATCTTAGCTCTAGGCCTTGTGGTTTAAGAGAAGAAGATTTTTAAAGTTTTTCCTGTATATTCCTATGCAAAAACTAAGTGCCCACCCTGCGGGTCAATTTTGACCCGGGGGTCATAATTTGAACAATCTTGGTAGAGGTCCACTAGACAATGCTACATGCCAAATATCTAAGCTCTAGGCCTTGTGGTTTCAGAGAAGAAGATTTTTAAAGTTTTTCCTATTTGTTGCCATAGCAACCAGAGTTCTGCATGGAATGGAATTCTTTGAACAATTTTGGTAGAGCTTCATGCAAGGAACATTCCTGCATAGTTTTATCAACATTGGCCTAGAGGTTTCAGAGGAGATGTCATTTGAATCAAAATGTTGACGGACGACGGACAATCATCGATCAGAAAAGCTCACCCTGGCATAGCCAGGTGAGCTAAAAAAAAACTTTATATACGATACGACATATGTTGGCCAATAAGACTCGTCTATATGTGATATATATATACCGTATTAAAAGTTTTTGACTAGATGCCAATTCACTGAACGCATAGTGTATTATTTCTTTAAACATAAAAACACCCTGAACATAGCAGTGATATAAATTGTTACATAGAAACCAAGCAGTTCGCTGATGCCGTTTGGTTTTCTAAACTTTTTTAGCTTTCAGCCTAACCATGTCAGCCCACAGCTAAACCTTGTTCATTTCTTTTAGATATCTTAAACTTAGAATCTAGTTATAAAATAAAATTAACAGGAAATGTCGACAACATCAAACAAGTCATATACTAAGTGAATCGCGCGTGACAAGTTTGTCTTCGAAAAGTATTAAAGTTTAAAGTTTGTCTCCAAAATGTGTTTAAACAAAGATATTGAAGATTGTAAACACTCATGATCGCAGTGAAGTGCAGATAAATATTTCCCATATATTTTCTTATAAAACAATCAATCTCTGGCCTCAACATCTATCGATTTGGATGAAAATGTTGATAAATGGCCAGGGCGCTTTCCGTTTCTATTCGTGAAAGCTTCCACCTGACCAAATTCAACTTTCAATAACTTCAAAACTGCGAATCCTTGCGGGTGGAAACAAAAAAAACGAGTGAAGGTAACATATATCCTCGAGTCACCTCAAATCATGGTAGAGTCGTATCCGTGTTACCGGAAATGTTTACTAAACCAGACGCGCACTGATTTGTATTATGACGTCACAGCCGGGAAGTTAGAAGAGCACATGTTTAACCCGCTTTCTGCATATATTGTTCTGTGTTATTGCTTGGAGACGAAAGAAATTAGTCATTTTTTGTCAGGTAGTGCAAAATTACATTTATTTTGTAATGCATTATTGCATCATTTTTCATCCATTAAATTGAATGGAATATTATGACATTTCACTACTTGTTTTCTGTCGTCTGTTTGTTTACACTTTATTTCGTAATGTCAAGGTCGAAATAGACTGTTTCTACAATGCGTTGCTCATAACAACGGAGATTAATTCGGGATAACTCTTACGTGTTGCTGAGGCCCATACAAGTGTTACACATGTTAAAAAGTTGTTGTTCAATGTCACAGTAATATATAATTTTCAATTTTCTGCCATATATAACCCTTCTTGTCAATCTAAGCATAATTAATAAACACTTGTTTTGCACTTATCAGATTCGTTGCTATTGTTTGCTTCTGCTGTAGCTTTACGGCAGTCCGACTCCCATGATGAGGAGGGCTGACATGTTTAAATGCCTTCACTGTGAATGAGGTTGTTATAACTTTCAATTATGGAAGAAAATGTTCATATGCATAAAACATACAGAAGACGTTTGTAATATCTAGAAAAAAAAACATAAGTACAAAACTAAACTGTTTTATTTAATGAAACCCCTTCTAGGGCATTACAATTTAAAGTTATCCATATACCACGGAATGAGGTATACCAGTCTGCACAGAAGGTCATTTCCGGTGCAATATTTAAAATGGCTGTCATTACGACAAATTTGCAGTTAAATTCGTTTCTATTGATTTTGATTAAAAGAAATAAGTTGAATTGTTAGTGTTTATAGAGAAAACTGTTTTTCAGCTGATAATTGTTTGATGGTTAACCGATGATTCCTTAATACCACAAAAATGGTGACTCGAGGGTAACCCTTGACTAACGGCATATTTATATAATTTCCTAGCATACATAAAACGACTTTTCCTGGTATGAATGCCCTTGACCTAGTTAAAAAAACACGTTTTACGCCATTTTCCTCAAGTTTGCTCTCAATTTTCTCACTTAAACCAAGTTTGCTCTCACTATACACCTACCCCCTGCTTACGTGACCGAAAATTGATTGTCATATCATGTTATCTTACACAATCTGTCACAGATGGCCACAGCAAAATGATGCATGTCCTTGTACAATATAGCTAAGATTACATGATATGACATGTCAGAGATGGCCACAGCAAAATGATGGATGTCCTGGTTCAATATAGCTAAGATTACATGATATGACATGACACAGATCGCAACAGCAAAATGATGCATGTTCTTGTTCAATATAGCTAAGATTACATGATATGACATGTCAGAGATGGCCACAGAAAATTTATACGAATCTTTGTTCAGTACCGCAAAAATTACATTAAACGACAGGCCACAGCAAAATGATGCATGTTTTTGTTCAGTAGAGCCAGAATTACATAATATGACTGGCCAGAGATGGCCACAGCAAAATGATGCATGTCTGTTCAGAACATCCAAAATTATGGTTTATGATAGGCCACAGATAGCCACAGGAATTTGATCCGTGTCTTTGTTCACTAGAGCCATACCTCTGGTAAACGATCGTCCACAGATGGCCACAGCAAAATTATGCACGTCTTTGTTTAGTAGAGCCAGAATTACATTACACGATAGGCCACAGATGGCCACAGCAAAATTATTCATGTCTTTGTTCAGTAGAGCCAGAATTACATTACACGATAGGCCACAGATGGCCACAGCAAAATTATTCATGTCTTTGTTCAGTAGAGCCAGAATTACATTAAACGATAGGCCACAGATGGCCACAGCAAAATCATACATGTCTTTGTTCAGTAGAGCCAGAATTACATTAAACGATAGGCCACAGATGGCCACAGCAAAATGATTCATGTCTTTGTTTAGTAGAGCCAGAAAAACATTAAACGATAGGCCACAGATGGTCACAGCAAAATGATTCATGTATTTGTTCAGTCGAGCCAGAATTACACTAAACGGTAGGCCACAGATGGCCATAGCAAAATGATGCGTGTCTTTGTTCAGTAGATCCAGAAAAACATTAAAGGAAAGGCCACAGATGGCCACATGGATTTGGTGCATGTCTTTGTTCAATGTCCATTGTGTATCATAGACCACAGATGTCCTCAGATAATTGATGCTTGGCATTGTTCAATATAACCAAATGCAGGCAGAAATAAATTTTATGCGAAGCCAGAGATGGCCATGTCGTTTATATACATTAAATGAATAACTTCTTATATTGCACCACATTTTCAACTTTTTTACTTTTATTCATTAATTTTACAGCGTGATATGCTTACAATTAGAAGTTTGAAGAAACATGTCTGGATTCACGTTCATATATACTGTGATTACAGGACCTAGCATAGACCCTTGAGATATGGCATTGGGTGACTTTTTTTTCTTAAAGAAGCAAATGGATAAAAAAGATATCGATGAGCTATTTTATCAGTTCGAATATTCAATATTGCGCCTACTGTAGCACTGACACTTGAGATATGCCACAGCTGGGATTAATTCACCTTTTTCTGCAATTGGTAATGGCTTTTGTATTAAACCTAGCACTGACCCTTGTTATATGCCACAACCGGGATTCATTCGCCTTCTTTTCTCAACATTTGGCAATCAATAAAAAGAATATTAAAAAGTCGTTTATCTATTATATCAGTATACGTTATTTTATAATGCAGTTTAATTGTTGACCCTGAATTACGTATCTTTCAAGTTTAAACAAAAGTCGAGCACAAGGGCCATTTTCAAATGCATTTCTTTAAGCTTAATTGATAGAAGTATATACAATTGGCACTTCATTAAGCGTAAATAGCTTTGGTTAAAAAAAAAATAAAGCAACTATACAGTACTGTAGCCTTTATAACATTTAGCGTTGTTCAACCGCCTGACAGATGGCCAGATCTTAAAGATCCCATAGATGGACAAAAGGAAAATCCGTTAAAAATACCTTGAATTATACCGTTCGAAACCTAAATGTACGTTACTTAAAACCAACTACAATATAATACTACTATAAACTATCATACTGTATCTACAACTACAGTACAGCTAAACTATTACTAACCTACTTTTCTGTTTGTAGAGTGATCAAAATTGTGTATACAGTATACTATGCAATGCAAACAGGCAAAGCCCGCATCAGCAAGGCTAAATCTCGAGGTTTGTGGGAAGAAATTTTCCCGATGACTGAGATAGACACGCCTTATGAGTTTCAGTCCGCCTTGAAAGATTAAATATCATTGAATGAATGGAAAGCTCCGCCTTGAAAGACTAAATATCATTGAATGAATGGTTAAGCTCCGCTTTGGAACTCTAAATATCAATGAATGAAGGGGCGACGCATTGGAATTTTAAATTGTCTTGAAAAGAAAAATATATGTACTACTTTTACTCGCTTAACACATGCATATCATGTATCGTAACATAGCATTTTCTTTTAACAACTGCCCCGACCTCCCAGTTATGATCAGAAATTGATCCGTGGGACGAATATATACTAATATTATTGCTCCAGTGTAGATGTAGATGAAAGAATAAATTATGTTATGTTACGGTGAAAAGCACGGATCGAGGGAGTTTGAATTTGACAATTTTGCAATTTCAGTCTGTTGAAAGATGATACTTTTGGTATTTTATCATGTCCCAAAGACTGAGGGAGAATAAGGTGAAATATGTCTGCATACTACGTACTTATATTTTTTCATCATTTAATGTGTTTTAAAAGTATATTATTATTGGCAGTGGCTAGAGTTACGGTACCGTAACTCTAGCCTCCGAGTCTAGAGTTACGGAAGTTCCGTATCTCTAGCAAAACCCTATGAGGAAAGGCTAGAGTTACGGAAGTTTATAAAGGTATGTATATTGCTTTAATATATGCATGATAATGTGTTGTAAAGTTAAATATTTTACCACTATTCGTGAATAAACTGATCTGTTGTATATACGACAATTTCACAGGCGCCAGTTTGGTTATACTAATGGCAGTGTCTAGAGAACCGGAACCGGTTCCCTAGACAGCGACCTTAGCGAACCGGAATCGGTTCTCTAGTCTATATCCGTCTATACACTAGCGAACCGGAATTGTTTTTATGCATATATTACAGGTTATTGAGATAAGAAATGGTTTTTAATATTTATAAATTAAAACTTTCATTTAAACGGCAAAAAATGCGGGATTATCAGTTTTTTGCTTTGTTTTCAAATGAAGATTGTCGTAATGACCTCCTTCGCCTTCCACACTTCCGGCTGTAATATGATGCGGACGATGAATAAGCGTGTTGTTATCGGCTTACCGTGCAGGCTTCGATACAGACACTATAGAGACAATGTAATTGGTTTAGTGTTTCAAAGGGAAATGTTCAGTGTTAAACTGATGTTGAAATAACATCACATAAATAGTTATCGTGAAATAAAAAAGCAATAGAGTCAGTAGAAGGGCGTTCAGTTATGACAGAATGAATCTTAACGGAAAATATAAAACACGTGTTTTTTCTGTTAATGCGTTTTAAACTTTGCAAATATGATACTAAACTATTTTTATCCATTAAAAGCTAGAAGTAAAAGTCATGTTGAACACAGTTTTTATTCATTCTGTCACATCCAGGCCACACAACGAGGAGGCTCTCTAACCATGGCCCGCCCCCACCCCTCGGCCGGCAGCTCGATGAGCACCACAAGGCCGTATATACATGTCTATTTACACTTGACGCAGCTCGATGAGCGCCACAAGGCCGTATATACATGTCTATTTACACTTGACGCAGCTCGATGAGCGCCACAAGGCCGTATATACATGTCTATTTACACTTGGCCGGCAGCTCGATGAGCACCACAAGGCCGTATATACATGTCTATTTACACTTGGCCGGCAGCTCGATGAGCGCCACAAGGCCGTATATACATGTCTATTTACACTCGGCCGGCAGCTCGATGAGCGCCACACGCCGTATATCATGTCTATTTACACTCGGCCGGCAGCTCGATGAGCGCCACAAGGCCGTAATCATGTCTATTTACACTCGGCCGGCAGCTCGATGAGCGCCACAGGCCGTATACACATGTCCATTACACCGGCCGGCAGCTCGAGAGCGCCACAGGCCGTATACCCATGTCTATTTACACTCGGCCGGCAGCTCGATGAGCGCCACAAGGCCGTATATACATGTCTATTTACACTTGACGCAGCTCGATGAGCGCCACAAGGCCGTATATACATGTCTATTTACACTTGACGCAGCTCGATGAGCGCCACAAGGCCGTATATACATGTCTATTTATACATGGTCGGCAGCTCGATGAGCGCCACAAGGCCGTATTTACATTAAGATACACGTTGGAATGTACACGACGTAAGGTCTTTTTTTGTTTTTGTTTTTCTTTATTATTTCAATTGGCCGGCAGCTCAATGAGCGCCACAAGGCCTTCAGAAGCTATATATACAAAGTGATTTTGAATGTCCATATATTTGACCTTCCCCTTCTTACAGTCGTCAAAGAAACAGTTTTTGCTTTGGGGAGTACTGATTCCAGCACAGGATAGTGGAACCAGTTCAAACAGCTATCACATCCCACGCACGCGTTTCAGATCTGAGGCACATACCTTGCAATGCCATGACAAATTCAAATTTTCTAACTGATTCACCGTACACGTAACTGTCCCAGGCGTCTCTTCAAGGTAGGGTTTGGTTACTGCTAGTGGTACACAGAGCACCTAGGAATTTTTATTTTGGTCACCTCTATAGTAGTTTCCGAAGTCTTTTGTCTTACCGATGAAATCAGCCATGGACTTACACCACACCAGAAAGAACGACTGATTAGTGTCATATGTCAATTTAAGTGCTTTGTTCATAAATGCTCATCTTCCGTATAAAATAGTGCCGTTTGGGCCGAAACGTCAGTCGAATAATGGCTTTCAGGAATCCCTCCTGGGACAACGAATACGGACCTTACTGTGGCTTTTGGTCATAGTCGTCCGGCGTCATATGTCGCTGGCGAAATGGTAGTCTGCACATGATCTACCATTTTTGGTGAAGCAAACGGGACAGAAGGATTAGGAGTCGTCGGGCTGTTGCAGAAGTTACGCAGGCGGAAGCTGGCGAAGTTTGCATAGTCTTCATACATTGGTGAAAATGATATGGAAAAATTTAACAATCATCGCTACCCACGCCCTACTTGATATAGAAATGAATTGCAGTGTGGTGTTCAGCACGTCGTATATGGGAGCCTCTTCCATCGTCTCACGTCGAAAAAGTATGCAGATGTCTTACAAGATCTTGTTGAAACTCCACCTCGACAAAATCTGGTCACAGGCCCAGAGTAATGAACAATGACGTTATGACGCCGTGATGATGTGCATCTTAGAAGAGATTTGATATATGTCGCCGACAGCATCATCATGCCTTCCTCTACCTGAACCAGAGGCGCTGAAAACAGTCCTTTTCAGGGCTAAACGACCCTTAACGAGGTCGACGGGTCTGATAAGAGCGCCTCCCGTGGTGTGGCCTGGATGTGACATCATGATTGTGCTTTCCATTTCAATGCTATTTATTCTGTAATAACTAAACGCCTCCTACGTCATTCTGTTATCTGTATACTATTTGTATTACTTTTTCATGTTAATTTTGGAAGAACCATTAAATAATCCGAAACACTATTTAATGATATCAAAAATCACTTTATCTGGTCTATATGCTGTATCAATAACTGCCGAACCCCAAATCGTCCGCTAATCCGGTTCCAGGTCCGCAGGAACCGTCCGCCTATACTAATATCGGAACTATCACTGTCATGTGAATTACTCTTGCACATAGTTACGTGTTCTGTTTACAAACAAAGTTAATAAAGTAATAGTAAGATGAAGAAAAGAAGAATATTAGAATTCTAAGAGCACGAAAAAAGTAAAAAAAGAACGAAATTAAGATTTATTTTAAAATTTGAACACCTGTACTTTCGATCACAATTAAAATCTTTCTTTTTCTTTTTTTTTGGTCACGATTTGGTGGTGTGGCTCAGATGTAGTCAGACAATTAAATACAAAAACAAAATATGTCAACAACATATTTTACTTAACTTCTATCATGCTTTGCACAAAATGTGATAAAACTGTCCAACTACAATGGAACGCTAAAGTAAAGACGAAGATAACAACGATATTTCCGCCAATTTGTATTACCAAAATGGCGGCTACGAAGCCGACAGATCGGTTTATTCTCTATTACTGGTGAAACATTTAAGTTTACAATACATTACCATACATATTTAAAGCAACATACGTATGCCTTTATAAACTTCCGTAACTCTAGCCAATCCTCATAGGATTTCCTAGAGATACGGAACTTCCGTAACTCTAGACTCGGAGGCTAGAGTTACGGTACCGTAACTCTAGACACTGCCATTATTATTATCATGACAGAATGTCACATCACCTTAGTTTCATTTCAGTTTTCAGGAAGATGATTTAGTTTTTTCTCGTGTCTCAAGGACTGAGGGAGAAAAAAGTAAAATTATGTTTGAATACTTACTACCTTTAATTGGAACGGTCTAAAATGCGGATGACTTAAGCGGACGATATATACAAAGAGTGAAAAGGCGGGCAATATAGAACATATAGGGAAAAAGCGGACGCCGTTTTTGACCGGTAATTGTTACTTCTTCTGTTTGAGTGTGGAAAAAAAACATTTTTACATCAAAACAGTTAATATCCCTTTGTATGAAAGTTTTAAATTCTTTGATCAATTCCATGTCGGTAGCTTTAATCATTTAATTTGACATCAGTACGTGTTTTTCACTTGAAATAATAATCATACGTTTCCAAATGTTTGTGACAAACTATAAGTACATTATATTTAATGAAATATAATTTAACAGTTTGAAATCAAATTTAATTCCATAACGTCGGCAACATTGAAGCCTGTTAATTACCTAATTGATTGTCCATTAATCTATTGTCCGTATAGGTGTATGTTTGCAAAACAAGAGCAAATGATTTGTTTGTACATTTTAAAACTGATGAAACAGATATAATTGTACTTCCATTCGCTCCGATTGGCTATAGAATGATTTAATTTGTAAATATATATCTTTAGAGTTACTATGACGCTCACTTTAAAAAAACAAAACCACATCATATTATTACAAACTTGTGTGCAAATTGGACATTACTACTTTGTTATTTTAGAAATTGTGAGTTTATTTGTGTTGATTAGTATAAAGAATGGCTCTTGTTATAGGTCACAGTCAGACTAAGTATCTTTCGGACTGTCTTAGTAGTGAACATTATTCAGTGTTTTCACATTCTGGATACCGCACGCTGAAGTTTCTGCAGGAGGATATATTGTTTGATGTTACTCCCTTTTTCTCGGTAAGTAGTTTTTGGTTTAGAATCATCAAAGTCATAAGTGCCTGTTAAAAATTAGATATATACGTATATTCTATTACGCTTAAAACATTTTACAATGTGTATAATAAAACTTATAAAAATTTGAAGATCCAACAATGGATTTCAAGAAGCTGTTAAATTTATATAAAAATTATGTTTTATATTTAATTTGTGAAAGAGATTCGGATCAACGTTAAAAGCGTATATCATCACGTTTACCAAAAAAAATCGTAAAATTAGTATTAATGAAAGCATATGTAAATTAATAAAAAATTAAAGAATCAAAAGCAGCTACCTGCCGTTAGTAAAATAGAATAGTATAGATATGTGTTCCATGTTCCCAATGTTTTATGATGTGTGGCAATTAACTTGTCTATCACTTTGAGTGTATACACACCAATCAATTAGCACGGCGTTGACACTTTGTGGATTATCAAACCGTTGATTAAAGAAAGTGATTTGTACCCGCAGGCTATAAACAGGGGTTTCCGCAGAATATGAAGTTCTAATATTTGGTTATACATGTATATATGAATGTTTAATATACTGTAGCGGGATCTGATATACATAATACTAATCAGTATAGCTGTAACATTATAGCTGTAGTTAAAAAATATTTTATATATAAACATATTACAATACTTTTGATATAATTACAAAATTATAAATACATTCATAGTTCGAAGTATACGTAAAATTATTATAATTAGACCAATTTGTCAAAATGATAGCTCGTGACCAAATCCTATTGTTTATATATGTTTCTATAGCTATATGACTGTTTTGTACATAGTCCATTAATTTTTATTAAATCATGTTAAAATAAACTTGTAGCGTGTTCTTAACTGCTTTATATTATTTGCGACAACTATAATTATGCACTTATGCCGACCCTGGTTGAGCGCCCACTTTTTAAATGATAGAATTACATAAAACGTCTGTATTGTTTGTATATCGTCCGCGTTTTTAACATGGTTTGTATCTCGCCTGCATATATATACAATATCTGTATTTTATCAAAACGTATGTGTCTTTTATGCTGTCAAAAGTATGCTATGTATGTCTGCATTCTATAAAATTAGATGAAGCGTTCGAGTTTTTCACACTATTTACATATTGTCCGCTGTTTTCTATACAATTTGTATATCGTCCGCGATTTCTGAACTGTTTATGCTGCATATGTATTTCATAGACTTAAAAAGAAACGTTAATGTCTTTGATACTGTTAAAAGTAAGCTCTGTCTGTATTCTATAAAATAAGATGAAGCGTCCGTGTTTTTCCCACTATTTACATGTCGTCCGCGTTTTCTATACAGTTTGTATAACGTCTGCAGATTTCTGTTCTGTTTACATATCGTCCGCGTTTTCTATATAGTTTGTATATCGTCCGCTGTTTTGTGTTCTTTTCTTCACTATTTATATATCGTCTGTTTTTATGCTGCATAGGTATTTTATAGACATTATAAGAAATTTAAAAAGTATGCTATGTCTGTATTCTATAAAATAAGATGAAGCGTCCGTGTTTTTCCCACTATTTACATATCGTCCGCGTTTTCTATACAGTTTGTATAACGTCTGCAGATTTCTGTACTGTTTACATATCGTCCGCGTTTTCTATACAGTTTGTATATCGTCCGCTGTTTTGTGTTATTTTCTTCACTGTTTATATATCGTATGTTTTTATGCTGCATAGGTATTTTATAGACATTATAACAAACGTAAGTGTCTTTAAAAAGTATGCTATGTCTGTATTCTATACTATTATATACTTTCATATTGCCCCGTTCACTTTGCCTTAGAGAGTTCGTTCAGTATTCTACGGTACTGCACGTTGGTAAGGAATGATACTGAACGTTGGCAAGGGAGGGCGGTCCTAGCGATCAGCTGTACGGACTATTTTATTTGTTTGCAAACATCGTTTTAATGAGGTTTATATGTCGAAGTTTGATAGTTTTTTACAATTAAATAAACTATGGTCTTTAAATAAAAAAGAAACTTTAATTATTTTCAAGTAGACGTAAAAGAGTTTCATTTTTAAAAAGGTTCGAATTTTTTAGGGCACGCAATACCAGTTCTAACTACGAAAATTACTGGTACGTATTTCAGCCAGGTATTGATAAACAAAAGGAACGATGTTTTGCATGTAGTCATAAGAAAGAGAAAACATTTTTAGGAACGTACATCAAGTTGATGTATTCACATTTCAAAGTACAAACCTGCATCCGTAGGAAAAGTCTTGCGTTTTTCAAAACAAGATGGCGGACGGCAACTGAAATTTCTAACCGTATAATTGACGTCAACGTTTCTCCTAATAAATGACGTCACGTATAAACAACAATATTGAATCGAGTCTATTAATACGCAATAAGGAAAATGTACTATAGGTTATTGAACTTGTATGGTGAAATATTACTTGGAACGAGTTGATTTGGCGGGAACAACGAGCTTGCGAGTTGTTCCCGCCAAATCAACGAGTTCCAAGTAATATTTCGCCAGACAAGTTCAATAACCTTTTTATTATATACTTTCATATTGAATATGAACAAAAATGACATTCTGTTAGCAAAAAGCAATAAATGAATCTTGAAATTTCTCAGACAACTAGCGTACTATTTCACCATGTACATTTTCTTTATTATTATTTATTTATACATCAACTTGATGTACGTTCCTAAAAATGTTTTCTCTTTCTAATGATTACATGCAAAACTGCGTTCCTTTTGTTTATCAATACTAGGCTGAAATACGTACCAGTAACTTTCGTAACCAGAACTGGTATTGCGTGCCCTAAAAAATTCGAACCTTTTTAAAAATGAAACTCTTTTACGTCTACTTGGAAACGATTGAAGTTTCTTTTTTATTTTAAGACCGTAGTTTATTTAATTGTAAAAAACGGTCACATTTCGACATATAAACCTCAGTAAAACGATGTTTGCAAACAAATAAAATAGTCCGTACAGCTGATCGCTAGGACCGCCCCCTTGCCAACGTTCAGTATCATTCCTTGCCAACGTGCAGTACCGTAGAATACTGAACGAACTCTCTAAGGCAAAGTGAACGGGGCAATATGAAAGTATATAATAAATGGTGAAATAGTACGCTAGTTGTCTGAGAAATTTCAAGATTCATTCTCTGGTTTTTGCTAACAGAATGACATTTTTGTTCATATTCAATATGAAAGTATATAATAAAAAGGTTATTGAACTTTTATGGCGAAATATTAGTAATATATCGCCATACAAGTTCAATAACCTATAAAATAAGATGAAGCGTCCGTGTTTTCCCCACTATTTACATATCGTCCGCGTTTTCTATACAGTTTGTATAACGTCTGCAGATTTCTGTTCTGTTTACATATCGTCCGCGTTTTCTATACAGTTTGTATAACGTCTGCAGATTTCTGTTCTGTTTACATATCGTCCGCGTTTTCTATACAGTTTGTATATCGTCCGCTGTTTTGTGTTATTTTCTTCACTATTTATATATCGTCTGTTTTTATGCTGCATAGGTATTTTATAGACATTATAAGAAATTTAAAAAGTATGCTATGTCTGCATTCTATAAAATAAGATAAAGCGTCCGTGTTTTTCCCACTATTTACATATCGTCCGCGTTTTCTATACAGTTTGTATAACGTCTGCAGATTTCTGTACTGTTTACATATCGTCCGCGTTTTCTATACAGTTTGTATATCGTCCGCTGTTTTGTGTTCTTTTCTTCACTATTTATATATCGTCTGTTTTTATGCTGCATAGGTATTTCATAGACATTATAAGAAATTTAAAAAGTATGCTATGTCTGTATTCTATAAAATAAGATGAACGTCCGTGTTTTTCCCACTATTTACATATCGTCCGCGTTTTCTATACAGTTTGTATATCGTCCGCTGTTTTGTGTTATTTTCTTCACTATTTATATATCGTCTGTTTTTATGCTGCATAGGTATTTTATAGACATTATAAGAAATTTAAAAAGTATGCTATGTCTGTATTCTATAAAATAAGATAAAGCGTCCGTGTTTTTCCCACTATTTACATATCGTCCGCGTTTTCTATACAGTTTGTATAACGTCTGCAGATTTCTGTACTGTTTACATATCGTCCGCGTTTTCTATACAGTTTGTATATCGTCCGCTGTTTTGTGTTCTTTTCTTCACTATTTATATATCGTCTGTTTTTATGCTGCATAGGTATTTTATAGACATTATAAGAAATTTAAAAAGTATGCTATGTCTGTATTCTATAAAATAAGATAAAGCGTCCGTGTTTTTCCCACTATTTACATATCGTCCGCGTTTTCTATACAGTTTGTATAACGTCTGCAGATTTCTGTACTGTTTACATATCGTCCGCGTTTTCTATACAGTTTGTATATCGTCCGCTGTTTTGTGTTCTTTTCTTCACTATTTATATATCGTCTGTTTTTATGCTGCATAGGTATTTCATAGACATTATAAGAAATTTAAAAAGTATGCTATGTCTGTATTCTATAAAATAAGATGAACGTCCGTGTTTTTCCCACTATTTACATATCGTCCGCGTTTTCTATACAATTTGTATAACGTCCGCTGTTTTGTGTTATTTTCTTCACTATTTATATATCGTCTGTTTTTATGCTGCATAGGTATTTTATAGACATTATAAGAAATTTAAACAGTATGCTATGTCTGTATTCTATAAAATAAGATGAAGCGTCCGTGTTTTTCCCACTATTTACATATCGTCCGCGTTTTCTATACAGTTTGTATAACGTCTGCAGATTTCTGTTCTGTTTACATATCGTCCGCGTTTTCTGTACAGTTTGTATATCGTCCGCTGTTTTGTGTTGTTTTCTTCACTGTATAGGAAACGCGGACGATATGTACACTACGGAAACGTATATTGACTCCCTTTATATATTTTCTACATTTGCTTCAGTTATCAAGATATGTTATACATGTACAAACTTTAGATACTGTTAAAAGTATGCTTTGTCTGTATTATATAAATCGTCCGACTTTCTATACACAGTTTATATTTATTTATTTCAGTCAAATCTACTACATACATACATACATACATACATACTACTACTACTACATACTACATACATCATCTACATACTACTACATCTACATACATACATACATACATACATACATACATACATACATACATACATACATACATACATACATACATACATACATACATACATACATACATACATACATACATACATACATACATACATACATTGCATACATTGCATATCATATTCAAAGACACATAAAACTCTTGTACGCAGCCAGTCTTTTCATAATTATAAATGACTATCACTTTCCATAAATAGTATTATAAAAGTGATACATATTTATTATCACAGTGATTACTGAAAACCATAAATATACAAGGATAAAATTAGCGAAGCTGGCATTCATCCTGACTAGTTTAAGCCTGAAACTGCTCTAAGAGAATTCATATAAACTTTGACAACAGAAAAAAATAGCACAAATGTGCATTAATTAAAAATGTTTTAAGAGATGTGTCTGGTATCTTTAGAATAACTTTCTTTTACAGGTAATCGTGGTAGTCGTGGGAGCAAATGATATTGGCCTGAAGTCTCCAGAGAGAATTGCTGAGGATATTCTATATCTGTGTGATGCGATCCATAGTACATCTCCAAGGTAACTAATCAAGCATATCCCAGTTGTCTAGGTCAATATTTAATAATGTCAATTAAGTATATATAGCCACTATATCACAAGACAAAATAGCCTAGTTTTATGTAAAAATTTTGGAGTAGCAGTATACACAAGTATTAATCTGTTATTTCATTCTAGGATCGATCCCCATCAGAGGCAAATTAGTAGTGATGTCCTCATGTGTCCTGACACAACTAATTCAATATGAATTAAAGTAGTAATATTAATCAATATAAATTTACTACTCCATAATGTATGTGTACGTGGATCTGCTTTGGTGCAGTGGTTGTGCGTGCGCTTCATGATCGGATTCGATCCTCACACACAATGTATATGTATATTTTCTATTTAAACAAATTTGTGTATATTAAGTTTGATGTAAAAATCTGTTTTTTTTACAGTGCTACCGTATTAGTGTCGACTGTCTTGCCAAGATGTCAGAACATGTTTTATGGTTGTGCTATGCCAGAGCACTACATCCGCAAATGGAACTACGACGCGTGTTTAGTCAACAATAACTTGCGTGATCTTGCTTACGAGTATGAATGGTTCCGTGTAATTGAGCATCCCCAGTTCTATACATTATTTGGTAAGTATCTAAAAATAAGCCAAGAATCATAATCTACAGTTTATCAGCGTACATGAGTAAACATAACATAGCACAGACTTAACGTCCGATGACTTGCAATTCATAATTATACCCGATTCATTATAATTGTATGTCTTTAGTAGAAATGATGGGGTGGTGTAGAGGGTAAGGCATGTGCCGCTCATCCCGGAGTTTGTGGGTTCGAGCACCACTAGTGTCACGTCCGTACCTCCTCATTTTATAACACCGGTACTAAGTATAAACTAAACTATATAAGTATTATATAGAAGGAAGACTGGTTATTCGATGGTTGACGTCGCGTTTCACATGGAATATCTTACATTTTCAAACCGATAACGCTTGAATTTTATTTGTTTTAGGTACCAACAAAAGGCTTCTCAGTAAGGATGGTCTTCATTTGAACTATGAAGGACGGATGTGTTCGCCGATAATTTAGAGCAGGCAGTGCAGCAACATAAACTGATACGAACGACGATAACAGCAGTGACGACTCCAACCTACGAAGAACCTGAATCCATAGTGACAACATCAGTTCAAGGCCCGAGACTCTACAGTGAAGTCTTGTCTACAACAACCACAACCACAGCCACACAGTCGCTACCAAACGTTTCCGTAGTTTCAAAGGCCCTTCCTAGAAAAGAAACTTCTGCAGCGAAGGCTTCTATACGCACATCAAAAACTGCAAGAACACACAAGTCACGTCGGGCTAAAGTATCCACAACAACAGTTTCTTCTCGACATGCTAAAACTAAGAGATTACAACAAGTACGCCGCACCATCATATCCATACCGACGGAAACAACCCCTCATCTTACTCGAACATTACGAGATCAGCAGTCGTGTCAAGTTAGTGGCGACACAGCAGAGGACGCCCCTTCATATTCTTTTACTACTACTAAAGCCGGACGACCACGGAAACCGTCAAGGAAACTTAAAAATAAAATTATGTTAATCGAATCAGACACAAGGTTTTCATTGAGCAGTGATAATGTTAAGTTATTTGGTGGCGGAAATAGTACACCAATGTTTACAAAAACAGATAGATCTTTGACGCATCACGAAGCTGCAGATATCATGCATCAAAATCTTCCAGATAGTGTGACATATGAACCGCCTTTTCGCCCTGAACCTGGCTCCGTGTATGTGTTTAATGATTCTGGTGATTCAAATCGAAAAGAAGATTGGAGAGCTGACGGATATACATGGAAAAATAACGGTCGGCGGAACTACACGTCAGAAGGAAAAACAATCCAAAGGATATTCTTCAAAATTAATAACCAAGGCAAAACTAGTGATAAGTTTCAAAAACATGTATTCCGCTTCATTGATGGGGACTATAATGGGCGAACGGTTTTAGTTTATTTTGGTGATAGTGAAGTATATAAGGCGCTGCCTCATGGCAACCGAAAGGGAAGTATTCGCCAATTCAAACGTACAATGCCGTCAGTTATAAACAAGGTAAAATCTCACGGTATTAAGGACAAACCAAAAGACCTTACCGATAAATATCAATCCCAGGCGTCACCGGACTCTCAGTTTGAAGGAATAAAAGTACCCAGAAATGAAAAACAAATAAAAAAACATTCAGGCCAACATAAGAAAAGAAGCAAAGTTGTCGCACGACGCCCTATATGGATTGCATCTTCTAGTTAATCAACTGGATAATTATATTTTAAGAATAAAAACCACGCCCGATTTAGAAGTTGTTGTTGGAAACACTGATATAATGAACGAAGTGAATAGACTTTTACAATTTAAAGACGTCACCTTAGATCTGTATTACGACACTACATTCAACTTAGGTGACTTTTATGTTTCGGCATAAGTATGCAGACATCCAATGTTTAAAAACAAGCCCATTATCCCTGTTGCATTTATGATTCATGAAAGAAAATTTCAAAAATGCCACGAACAATTCATAGATATTTTAAAATCCAAAATTCCAAAACTGACCGATGAGAAAGTGTGTATCATTTCAGACAGAGAAGAGGGAATCATAAATGCCTTTGAAAATGGTTTAGTAAATTGTAAAGTTTTAATATGTTGGAACCACGTATTGAATGATATTAAGTTCTGGTTAAGTAAACACGGTGGTAAAAACGCAGATAAAAGAGTGTACGATGCGCAAATCCGCCAACTTATGCACTGTGCAACACGCGATGAATTCGAAAGTAAATACAATGAAATGAAAAGTGACTTGACCCAACTGCGAAAGAACTCTAGGCCTAAACATGCTAAAAAGTGCGGTACTAAAAAGGGTCGAGCCGGGGACTCCGATTTTGAAATAGTAGCTGCACCAGCTTCAGTACTTAAAACAGTTAACACTTCTATATGTGAAACACCGAATGTTAACATAAGTTCAAAAACAGAGCACAGTGAAAAGGCGAAAAAAACATTAAATTTTAATAATTCAACACCAAAATCACATAAGACACCGAAACTTCCACTTTCTTCAGGCAAAAAAAGGAAATCTGAGCAGCAACATACATCGTATAAAATCCCAAAAATTGAGCCTGATCTGTCAATCATAAACGAAGAAAATGAAATTACAACGCTCGAATTAAGCAGTAGAGACACTAGTATATTAGCAGAAAGCGACGATAATGAAATTTGGAATGCCTATTTGGGGTTAACAAATGAAGATATAAATTCTTTAAAAGAAAATAAAAAGCTAAATTCTAATCACATGAAGCTGTTAATAAACTGTTAAAACAAAAAGTGGACGAAGACATTATGGGCTTACAATTAACTGAGAAAGTTCCAGTATATTCCCAGAAGGAAAAGCGATGGAAAACAAAACTGCCAATGAACCCAGTACATTCGCCAGCCTGCCAGATCCATCACAACCATAATGACCACTGGGTCTCTTCAATTTACCACGACAGCTGTATTTATCTTCTTGACAGTTTAGGCAGTGATCGACCGGTTGATAAAATAATCCCCAATGGACTAAAAATTCAACTATCTCAAATATACGGAAGAGAGAAATCAACATTAACGGTTAAAATTCCAAGTATAATGAAACAAAATAATAATATTGACTGTGGACTCTATGCAATAGCATTTATAACATCTTATTGTCTGAGAAGGAAATTATGTTTTGACTTAATCTTTGATAGCAAAAAACTCAGATCACACTTATTAAAATGTCTTGAACAACAGGAAATGACAGAATTCCCTTTAACGGATAAGACATTAAGTCTTAGGAGAAAAAATAGCACTGAAGAGTTTGACATTGAAAATTATTGTGTTTGTAATTTGCCATCATGTGTGGATACAGTTATGGTAGAGTGTGACAAATGTGCCACTTGGTATCATAAGTCTTGTATAGACGCACCTGTTGACTCAACAACTGATCAGGACTTTGTATGTGGCTTATGTTAACATACCTTTATGTTCGAATATAAACAGTTATTGAGGAATAGTGCTTTTACGCTGTATATTTGTAAATATATTAACTGTACTTTACTGATTTGTAATGGTTAACGTCTCCGATATGGGAGGTATATGTTCGTTATATTTTCATCATGTATGTATATTGAATACACTGAAATAATATATTATTTGTATATCCAAGTGGCGTTTCTTGATTCTGTATTGTAATATAGTTTCATTGTGCTAGTGTTGCTTCTGTGACATGCAACATGTAATTATCATAACTGAATGTCGTAAGTTTAAATTAAATGATACACGTGCACGCGCACGTGGCTCTCGTATGTTTCATTTTGAGATATAAATTCAATTACACTCATACCCGTGAAGTCATACACAACATGATACAATCTTTTTTGCTATCTACCTTAAGATTATTAAAAATTTCTTTAATTAGTTCACAAAGGATTACATTTTCTTCTATATCATGAGCTTATACTTAATTATTATGCAAACTTTGAGTACTACAGTACTCTTCAAATACTTTTAATTAAACAAGTTTCTGATAAATAATCATAACATAGTCAATACATGGCAATTAATTGACAAAATTATTACTGTATCACAGTATGTCTACGTTAAAACAATGTTTATCTTCACGTCCGCTTTTTCCCTATATGTTCTTTATTGCCCGCTTTTTCACTCTTTGTTTATATTGTCCGCTTAAGTCATCCGCGTTTTAGACCGGCCCCTTTATTTGGTCATCATTTCATGTGTTGTAAAACTATATTATTATTATCATGACAGCATGTCACATAACTTTATTTCCATTTAAGTTTCCAGAAAGCTGATTTAGTATTTTTTCGTGGCCCAAGGACTGAGGGAGAAAAAAGTAATATATGTTAGAATACTAACTACTTATATTTGTTCATCATTTCATGTGTTTTAAAAGTAAATTATTATGATCATAACAGCATGTGACATAACTTTATTTCCATTTAAGTTTCCAGAAAGCTGATTTAGTGTTTTCTCGTGTCCCAAGGACTGAGGGAGAAAAAAGTAAAATATGTTTGAATACTAACTACTTATATTTGTTCATCATTTCATGTGTTGTAAAAATACATAATGGGAACCAGAACAGCATGTCACATTACTTTATTTTCATTTCAGTTTTCAGAAATATTATTAAGTGTTTTCTCGTGCCCCAAGGACTGAGGCAGAAAACGTAAAATATGTTTGCACACTACGTGCTTGTATTTTTTCATCATTTCCTGTGTTGTAAAAGTACATAATCATTTTCAAAGCAGCATGTCACATAACTTTATTTCAATTTCAGTTTGTTGAGAGATGATTTAGTGTTTTCTCGTATCCCAAGGACTGAGGGAGAATAAAGTAAAATATATTTGAATACTAACCACTTTTATTTTTTCATCATTTCATGTGTTGTAAAAGTATATAGTTGTTATTATAACAACCTGTCACATTCCTTGTTTTCAATTGCAGTTTTCAGAAAGATGATAAAGTGTTTTCTCGTGTCCCAAGGACTGAGGGAGACTAAAGGAAAATATGTTTCGATACTAACTACTTCTATTTTTCATAATTTTGATTATTTTAAGAGTACATAATGATAATCATTACAGCATGTCACCTAACTTTATTTTCATTTCAGTTTTCAGAAAGATGATTCAGTGTTTTATCGTGTCCCAAGGACTGAGTGAGAATAAAGTAAAATATATTTGAATACAAAATACTTAAATTTGTAGATCATTTCATGTGTTGTAAAAGTACATAATTGTTATCTTAACAGCATGTGATATAACTTTATTTCCATTTCAGTTTTCAGAAAGATGGTTGAGTGTTTTCTCGTGTCCCAAGGACTGAGGGAGAATAAAGTAAAATATGTTTGAATGCTAACTACTGATATTCTTTCATAATTTCACGTGTTGTAAAAGTAGATAATGATAATCATAACAGCATATCACATATCTTTATTTCAATTTCAGTTTTCAGAAAGTTGATTAAGTGTTTTTGTCCCAAGGACTGAAAGAGAATACTGTTTAAAATGTTTTCTCCTGTCCCAAGGACTGAGGTAGAATCTAGTATGATATATTACCAAACTAACATTTTATACTTTTGTTCATTTCATTGGTTGTTGAAATACATCTTTATGATCGGTACATTCCTGTCAAATGACTGTTTTAATATTTCAGTCTGTTGAAAGACGATGACGTGTTTTCTCCTGTGCCAAGGACTGAGGGAGAATTAATCATAGTATGTATGCATACTAAGTATTTCTACTTCTTCTTCATTTCATGTGTTGTAAAAGTACATCATAATAATCATGACATCATGCCACATTAATTTATTTCCATTTCAGTGTGTTGAAAGACGATTTAGTTTAAAGTTTTTTCTCCTGTGCCAAGAACTGAGGGAAAATCACATATAAAACGTCTTATTATGTCTCAAGGACTGAGGGGAACTGAATTATGATATAGTTGCATAATAACATCTTTAGATTTGTTTCATTTCATATGTTTTATTAATACATCATTATAATCCTAACAGCAGGTCACATTACTTAATTGCCATTTCAGTTTGTTGAAATGTGGTAAAACGTTTTCTCGTGTCCAAAGGACGTAGGGAAAATGAAGAGAAATATGTTACATACTAACTAATCTATTTTTTCAACATTTCATGTGTTCTAAAATTGCATAATAATAATCATAGCAGCATGCCAGATTACTTTATTTCCATTGAAGTCTGTTGAAAGATGATAAAGTGTTTTTTTCATGTCACAAGGACTGAGGGAGAATCAAATAGTATAATATATATCAATACTAACCATTTATCCTTTTTCTATTCCTTTGTTGTAAGAATACGTCATAATGATCGGTACAATTCTGTCCGATGACTGTTTTAATATTTAAGTATGTTGAAAGTATGTTGAAAGACGAAGACGTGTTTTCTCCTGTCCCAAGGACTGAGGGAGAATTTATCATAGTATGTTTGCATACGAAGTATTTATACTTCTTGTTCATTTCATGTGTTGTAAAAGTACATCGTAATGATAATGACATCATGCCACATTAATTTATTTCCATATCAGTGTGTTGAAAAACGTGTTATTGTGTCCCAAGGATTGAGGGGGGAGGGGGGCTAAATTATGATATAGTTGCATAATAACTTCTTAAGATTTTTTTTTATTTCATGTGTTTTATCAGTACATCATTATAATGCTTATAGCATGTCATATTACTTTATTGGCATTTCACTCAGTTGAAATGTGATAAAACGTTTTCTCGTGTCCCAAGGACTGAGGGAAAATGAAGAGAAATATGTTTCATACTAACTACTATATTTTTCATCATTTCAGGTGTTGTAAAAATACATCATTATAACATGACAGCATGCCAGATTAACTTATTTCAATTCTGTTGACAGTCTGTTGAAAGATGATGAATTGTTTTTCCCCAGTGACTGAGAGAGCATCATGTTTAAAATGTTTTCTCCTGTCCCAAGGACTGATGGCGAATCTAGTACGATATATTTCCATACTAACAATTAATACTTTTTCTTCATTTCATTGGTTGTAAAAATACATCATTATGCTCGGTACATTCCTGTCAGATGACTGTTTTGATATTTAAGTCTGTTGAAAGACGATGACGTGTTTTCTCATGTGCCAAGGACTGAGGGAGAATTAATCATAGTATGTATGCATACTAAGTATTTCTACTTCTTCTTCATTTCATGTGTTGTAAAAGTACATCATAATAATCATGACATCATGCCACATTAATTTATTTCCATTTCAGTATGTTGAAAGACGATTAATTTCTTTTCTCCTGTGCCAAGAACTGAGGGAAAATCACGTATAAAACGTGTTATTCTGTCCCAAGGACTGACGGGAACTGAATTATGATATAGTTGCATAATAACTTCTTAAGAATCCTTTGAATTTGATGACTGTGTTTTATAAGTACCTCATTATAATCCTAACAGCATGTCACATAACTTTATTGCCATTTCACTATGTTGAAATGTAATAAGACCTTTTCTCGTGTCCCAAGGACTGAGGGAAAATGATGAGAAATATCTTTTCATACTAACTACTTTATTTTTCCTCATTTCAGGTGTGGTAAAAGTACATCATTATAATCATTACAGCATGCCCGATTACTTTATTTCAATTGAAGTGTGTTGAAAGACTATCAAGTGCGTTCTCCTGTCCGTGGTGCTATGGTATATAAGTCAGGGTGTGGCGTATTTGCCCCCATTAAAGGTTTTTACATTTGCTGCATAAATACATACGCGTTACTGAGAAGGTCGTTATTCCCGGCCACCCGCCGAAATGCATGCATTTGAAGTATTTTTTGGTTGACACATTTTTTTTCGTTTAGATATAATTCAAGCTTAAAATTTCCGTTGTTTCTTCACTCTGTGTCTTCAAAGCCTTGTGCTGAACTTCATTTATAATTCAACCGTAAATTTGCAGTAAAACATTTTGAAATTTGTTTGACCTTTTTAAAATCCAGAATTATTTTCGTTTTTTTATCACCACTGTACCCGATGTTTGATCTCCATACTGAGATTAGGAAGACTCTCTTAAGAAGAAAAAGATAGATTGTTGAGATAATAATTAACTCCGCGAACGATTATAACGATATGTACTGCCAATGACAAGCCTATAATGCTAATTTGTAATGATATTCTTGGTATAAGTATGGATATGTAATATTTCACGATTTTGAATAGGAAACCATTTTCCCAACCACTTTAGTGAGTAAGGTATTTATACATTTCAAAATGTATTATTACTATTATCTCTGCACACTTATGCTTGTTTTTAATATAAAGTGACATTAAAAAATGACTTAATACAGTTTGTACTTTTTACCGCTAACTTATTATATTTTATGTCCTGTTCATCTGTCTTTTATTACAATCTGTTTATACCTTATTAATTAATATTTTTACTGTATAAAGACGTTTCTTAGAAGCGGGCTGCACAAGGTTCAGCTGGTACTGTAGATACAAAGTGGAACCTGTTTACAGACACAGATGAACAGCTGCATTAAAGGGGAGCGGTGGTGTAGAGGGGTGTCTGCCGCTCATCGCTGAGGTAAATCACATAGCCACACTGTGGTCACGACCGTACTTCGTCATTAGGCGCCATGATTGTTTCTTCCAGGAAGTGGACTCTTTGGTAACTGGATAAGCTACAAGCTTTCTTCACAATCTATCTAGAATTAATTAGTATAAACTAAACAACAACACCAAGAGCTACTATACCACTTTAAGCTTTAAGCAATGTTGTAAGTGAGTAAAGGCAGCTATGGTATTTAACAGATTTGTATGATAGCATGATTCAAAAGAAGAAATATAAGACGTAATAAAGGGCTTTCACTGAAGAAATGACATCTGAAAAACTAAACACCAAAACTATTTCAATCCTTAACAAGCTTAGTATTTGTATAACTTGATAATTAGCACTTATTCTGTTAAGTTTTAATAACGTGCATTTATCACTGGCGCGTAGTGTAACACCAACAAGTGCCCGTGCACCAAACCTGTAGTCTTAGTTCAAGGGCTGTGCCAATAGTGGTGTAAAATGCTAATTTTCATTATAAACTGCATAAAAGTATAACTTTACGTATACGTGTGCTAAATACGTGAGAACCGGAAGCTGGCTAATTTGTGTATGGAACATGCCGACCTACACTACATAGGCTGAAAGTAAGTGGACGCTTACATGGACATCTTTTTGGGGTCTGGGAATTAATCGCACCATGATTGATCAAGAATGGAAGTGCGAGAAAAAATATTAATATTCAATACAAATGCAATATCGGTAATTTAAAGATACTCTTATATTTGACAGGCGATCATTTCCTATTGTAAATCAGCTACAAATGAATGGTATCAAGTATTTTATAACATGTATAAAATTTAATGTTGTATTCGTTATGTGATACTAGAATGATTCCTCAAAAGAAAACCATTTCAACAGTATATGAAAATATGTGTAGTAGCAACGGCAGATAATATGTAATACGTATTTTTTAATTATACGGAAAGCTATTTATTACCATACTTACACAAAAATTAAGGATATGCATAAGATTATGTTCCGTAAAGAATTTTCATTTTAAATCATTTAGCATCTCTGTATAACAAGAATCCGTAATAAGTAAAGCTATCAAGTACCTTAAAGAATGTGCTGCACACAAAATTCAAATATCATTAAATAAGTAAACCAACAACATTATAACACCTGTAATGTAAATAATCGGAAACACTATTGCAAATACTTAGCAATAGACAGTACATTGCCGTCATAATAATGTCACATTTGCCTTTATATTAATCCCAAGTTTTTGGGGCGGGAAACACTAATTCAGTGTTATTGCAATTTAAAATTATTTTAATGTTTCCTTAAAAATGGGCATGATATATTTCTAGTAATAAATTAATGTTAAGTCTCAAAACAAATGTGTAGGGCGATTTCCAGTTAGTACCTTGAACTATTATAAGGCTTCATACTCGTGCAGTGTTGGGAGCGGAAACATCATTCTTATCTTATTCCAAGAAAAACTACATTCCGTGTATGAAGGTAGTCGGTTGTTCGTTTGCAATAACATTCAATTTCACACTTCCTGTGTACTTGACAAAGGAAAAACACATTTCTTCTCAACATCCAGAATTGGTAATATAGTCAGTGGGAATTATTAGTATTCAATTACTTAATACTACATCCGATGAGTCACAAACATCAGTTTGTTTTATAATTCAAACTTATTATATTATGAAACTTAACACTACATCCAATGAATTCCAAGCATCAGTTTTTATAATTAAAACTTATTATATTATGACATTACCTCAGGGCTGCAGACCCGATAAAACAGTTTATATCATTCTCAACCAGCGTTAAAGGAAAAAATGAAATAGAGGCGCTTATAATGAGTTCTATTATGTTACTTTTAACTACATGCAATTATATAAAACTATCCATTTAAGTATACTTCACATTCCCACAGTGCTTGGTAGAGGAAACTCCACATAATGAAAAGATAATTAAGTATTCTCACATGCTATAATGCTAATGACGAGGTTACTTTGATACATTTTTAGTTTACTCTCATTATAAAACTTATTTCAGTTGGTACTTCCTCAGTCATGGGCATAAATGAGTGAAAGATGTACTTCTACACAAAATGATATGAAGAACAAGTATGAGTAGTCAGTATGCAAACATATTTGACTTCATTCTCCCTCAGTCCTTGGGACAGGAGAAAACACATAATCGTTTTTTTACACACTTAAATAGCAAAAAAAAAGTAATCAGACATGCATCTATGATTATAATGAGTAATTTTAAACCATATGATATCAAGAACAAGTATAAGTAGTTAGTATACAAACATATTTCACTTCATTCTCCCTCAGTCCTTGGGACAGGAGAAAACACTTAATCGTCTTTTTTACAGAGTGAAATGTAAATAAAGCAATTTGACATATATCTATGATTGTAATGATGTACTTTTAAACCACATGATATGAAAATTAACTAATTAAAAATATACAACATATTGGACTTCATTCTCCCTCAGTCCTTGGGACTGGGGAAACACTTAATCGTCTTTTTTACAGACTTAAATGGCAATAAAGTAATCTGACATGTATTAATCATTTTAGAAATGTGCTTTTACACAACATGATATTAGGAACGCGTATAAGTAGTGAGTATGCAACAATTTTTACTTTATTCTCCCTCGGTCCTTGGGACAGGGGAAAGAAAACACTTAATCGGCTTTTTACAGACTTAAATGGCAATAAAGTATTCTAAAGTATATAAAAATTAAGTGTAAGTAGTTAGCATGCAAACATATTTGACTGCATTCTCCCTCAGTCTTTTTGACAGCAGAAAATACTTAAGCTTGTTTTTTACAGAATTAAATGGAAATAAAGTAATCTGACATGTATAAATGATTATAATGCTGTACTTTACACACCATTATATGAAAAAGAAGTAAAAGTTGTTCGTATTCAAACATATATGACTTCCTTCTCCCTTAGTCCTTGGGACAGGAGAAAAAACACTCAATCGTCTTTTTACAGACTGAAATACTTAAATGGCAATAAAGTATTCTGACTTGTATTTATGATTGTAATGATGTACTTTCAAACTACATGATATGAACATTAAGTATAAGTAGTTAGTATGCAAACATATTTTACTTCATTCTCCTTCAGTCCTTGGGACTGGGAAATACACTTAATCGTCTTTTTTACATACTTCAAAGGCATTAAAGTATTTGGACATGTATTTATGATTATAATGATGCACTTTTACACAACATGATATGAAGAACAAGTATAAGTAGTTAGTATACAAACATATTTGACACCCTCTCCCTCAGTCCTTGGGACAGGAAAAAACACGTTATCGTCAATTTTACAAACATGAATATCAATAAAATATTATGATATGCTGTAATGATTATAAGAATTTACTTTTACACAACATGATATGAAGAACAAGTATAAGTAGTTAGTATACAAACATATTTGACATCATTCTCAGTCCTTGGGACAGGAAAAAACACGTAATCGCCAATTTTACAAACATGAATATCAATAAAATATGATATGCTGTAATGATTATAAGAATTTACTTTTACACAACATGATATGAAGAACAAGTATAAGTAGTTAGTATGCATATTTGACATTATTCTCCCTCAGTCCTTGGGACAGGAAAAAACACGTAATCGTCAATTTTACAAATATAAATATCAATAAAATATTATGATATGCTGTAATGATTATAAGAATGTACTTTTACACAAAATGAGACCACTTTTTATTTCCCAATGGTGGCCTTTATAGACAGGCTTGACTGTAGTAAGTATGCAAATATATGATACTGCATTTTCTCTCAGTCCTTGGGACAGAATAAAACATATTTTCCCATCAGTGCTTGGGACAGGAAAACAAATTATCATCTTTCAACAGACTGATATGGCAACAAAGCAATGTACTTTTACACCACATAAAATGATGTAAAAGTTGAAGCATTTACTATGCAAACTCATTATACATGATTTTCTATGGGACAGCAGAAAAAACTTCATCATCTTTTAAAAGATGGTAAATTTCTTGTTTTCTTGTTATTTCATTTTAAACAGCATCCCCTCTTTTAAAAGTATCAGTATAATTTAAGCTCACCCAGTACTTAGGACCAGAAAGCAACTTTTTCATTTTCGTCCTTAGAATTAAAATTGAAAACACATTTATCTTCTCAAATTACTTTTATTGTACAATAAAGTAATATGTAATGAGATAATAATACATTAAACTGTTCTGCAATGAATCACAGGACCGATATTTCCCTTAGCTTCTTATTTAAATATTCATTACTTGGGCGGTACGCTCTCAGTCATCGGGATCGATTTTTCTCATTTTTCCTCTCAAGCGTTGGGATTTAGCCATACCCCTAATTCCCTTGCGAGGAATTAATGGGAATTAATGGCAGTTTAAAAGGATCCATTAGCGCACGTGCAACGCTCACTGCATACCAAGCAGTCACGCCGACCCAGACCTCACATTACATACCATACCAATATTGAATTCAGACATCACAGTCCTCTTCAAAGTCTGTATCTTCGAAGCAAACAAAAACGTCCCCAAACCAAAACGTCACCAGTCCAAAACGTCCCCGTGTGTGAAAAAGTTGTCAAAACTTTACATGAAAAATGTGTGGACGTTTTGGACATATTGATTTAGGGATATAAGAATAATAATAAATGTTTTTTGTTTTTTGACAGTTGTTTTTATGACATTTATATGTACACTTAAAAATATATATAGAGGGGGGAAAAAGAACTGACTTAATTTGTTGTTCCTCATGGAACTATTCAAAATGTCCTCATTCCCAATGTCCAATACGTCCCCACTCACCAATTTCACCAGTGTCCAAACGTCCCCATTGACTAAGCACGTAATCTGAGAGTGATAAATACAAGTTGTAAAATGTCAAAAACGTCCCCAGTTACACCAATGTCCAAAACGTCCTCATCGCCAAGGCTCTTACTTCAAGGTTGATTGATAAAAGTTGTAAAATGTCAAAAACACCCCATTCATCCGATTTCAACAATGCCCAAAACGATCCCATTGACTGAGCACTCGATTGAATCGATAGTAAACAATTCTCGGCTTAGCACATCCGGATACTGATAAATTATTTGCATTCGGGAAAGGTGATTCCTTGCCTTCATCGCTGGTCTCTATGCATCTTTAATTTTAATATCATTATGTACAAAACCCAAGAATAACTAGAGCTATCAATAAATGTGATTAATACCCCCAAATGACTGCTTAATAAACTGAGGAAGTTCGTAGTAACAGAATACCTTGCAAACAAACTGAAAAGAGATATTGTTCTTGGCAAAAACTCTGTAATTTTTCAAGATAGAGTTATGGTTCTTGTACACTGCACTTGCTCTCAATGTGCTTGACCATTATATGAAGTGGTATTGAATTCCAACCAATAGTTTTCGAATTATGCTCCGGACAAGTAAAAGTAACAAAGGGCAATAACTCTGAAATGAGTCAAGATAGAGTTATTGTTCTTTTTCACTGCACTTCCTCTTATTGTGCTTGACCATTGTATGAAGTTGTATTGAATTCCTACTAGTAGTTTTCGAATAATGCTCCGGACAAGGAAAAGTAACAGAGGGCAATAACTCTGTAATTAGTCAAAGTTATGGTTCCTGTGCACTGCACTTCCTCTCAATGTGCTTGACTATTGTATGAAGTTGTATTGAATTACTACTAGTAGTTTTCGAATTATTCTCCGGACAAGGAAAAGTAACAATGGGCAATAAATCTGTAATGAGTCAAGATAGAGTTATGGTTCCTGTGCACTGCACTTCCTCTCAATGTACTTGACCATTGTATGAGGTTGTATTGAATTCCAACCAGCAGTTTTCAAGTTATGCTTTGGACAAGGAAAAGTAACAGAGGGCAATAACTCAGTAAATACTCAAGATAGAGTTATGGTTCTTGTACACTGTACTTCCTCTGATTGTGCTTGATCATTGTATGAAATTGTATTGAATTCCAACCAGTAGTTTTCAAGTTTTGCTCCGGACAAGAAAAAGTAACAAAGGGCAATTACTCTGTAATTAGTCAAGATGGAGTTATGATTCTTGTGCACTGCACTTCCTCTCAATGTGCTTGACCATTGTATGAAGTTGTATTGAATTCCAATCAGTAGTTTTTAAGTTATGCTCCGGACAAGAAAAAGTAACAAAGGGCAATAACTCTGTAATTAGTCAATATGAAGTTATAGTTCTTGTGTACTGCACTTCCTCTCAATGTGCTTGACCATTGTATGAAGTTGTATTGAATTCCAACTAGTAGTTTTCAAGTTATGCTCCGGACAAGGAAAATGCAACAGACCGCCCGACCGACCGACCGACCGACCGACCAACCACCGGGTGACTCCTATATATCCCCCTAAACTTCGTTTTGGGGGTATAAAAATGAAAGAAGACGACGGTCTACCATTAGCTTGTAACTGTCAAATTTGATTAAAAATAATATTTTGTTGTTAAAAGCGTTTTGTATTGTTTGAAATAAAGTTGAACTTGCATATGAGTTTACGGTAAAGACAGAGTTTTCACCTTTTACCGAATAATCCGATTGGTTAATTGGTCAGTATGAAGTCATGGCGAAGCCGAGAATTTGTTTTAAAAAAAATAAGACCTAAAAAAAGTGGGGTATGACAAAACTTACCAATATATGTAAAAAAAAATACATAATTTAATTTTAATAATTTTGGGACGTTTTGATCATTTTGGAGGCGTTTTGGCTATTATGGGGGGACGTTTTGGGGACGTTTTGGTCTGGGGACGTTTTGGTTTGGGGACGTTTTGGACTGTAATCATATCTAGGTAGCTTGTGGAGAGAGGAAGCTTATGATTGCATTTGGTCAAGACGGTCAATGTCAAGGTGACTGTTACTAAAAATAGAAAAATGACCAATTGCAATGCAATTTGGTCTGTAAGTAGCTTCCGTAGAGAGAAAGCTTGGGCTTGCATTTGGAGTCACCAGGTTCAAGGTCACTGTTACTAAAAATAGAAAATGATTTCCGTTCAATAACTCGAGTTAGGAGTGACCAATTGCAATGAAACTTGGTGTGTATGTAGCTTCTGTGGAGAGGAAGCTTGGGATTGCATCTGGGGTCGTTAGGGTCAAGTTCACTGTTACTGAAAATAGAAAAATGGTTTCCGCTCAAAAACTCGAGATAAGAATGACCAATTGCAATAAAAGTTGGTGTGTTGGTAGCTTCTGTGGAGAGAAAATTTGGGATTGAATTGGGGGTCATTAGGGTCAAGGTAGAAGGCCCTGTTACTAAAAATAGATTTAAAAAAAAATAAATTGTTTTACGCAAACAAAAATCAAGGTCAGGGTAGCTGTTACTAAAAATAGATTTTTAAATTTTTATTTGTTTTATTTTTTTTTGTGTTCAGCAAAAAATGAATTTTTTGGAGGGGGAGGGGGGTCAAGGTGACTGTTTTATTTTTCTTTTCATTTTTCTTTAATTCTACAATTTCTAAAGGCGCCGTTGAAACCTGCTTTTGCGGCATTGCCGCGTTTTCTTGTCATCTTTTTAAGTTTAGAAAATAATGTGACATTTTTAGTTTTCTTCATTTTACTGTATAGTCTATCTCTTTTTTTCATTGTTTTTTTTCTAGTTCAGAGTTCAACCAAAGGTGATGTTGATTACCAGAAACAATCTTGCTGGGTATATTACTTTAAACAAGTTCATCTAAGTTTTGCTAAAACAATTCCATAATGCTTGAACGTTCATATTTTGAAGCTGGTTTAGAGTAACAAAGTTCACTAGGCCTCTTTTAATTTCTGTCCAATTTTCTGTATCAAGCAGTAAAATTTTGTGTTTACTTTTTGGACAGATTCTAGCTGACTATAGACGATCAACAAAATAATGCAATGGCAATTTCTAATAAAATCTGTGATTCTAGTTGGTTCATTAATCATTTGCGTGAAACAACAAGAGTCAACACAATCTAAAAGTTCGTTACATTCTTCTGTGTAGGGGCCACCTGTGCTTTTGATTCCAAATTTATATCGCCTAGATTGATTTCCCCCGCCTATGATATGTGTACTATTAGTTGGTCACTTTGGCAAAATGTACATTTAATTTCATCTTTGTATATTAAGACATTGACAGGCATATACGCACTACAAACAAGCACATCCTTTTTACCTTCTGTTGAATATTTACCCACATTATTGTAGAATCAGATTTAAATTCAGACGGTGAAGAACTTTTAAGCTTTTCCGACCCTGAAATGAAAACAACTCCTGTTCTACCTTTTCTGTCATCCTGTAATTTATTTACTCTCGGTATTGGAAACAAGTTCTTTGTATTACTCGTTCTTGAATTAATTGCTCAGAGAATCGGGACGTTTTGGACATTTGGGAAATTGGTGAATGGGGAAGTTTTGGACATTGTTGAATGGGAACATTTGGACATTGGTTTAATGACATTTGGAAATGGAGACATTTTGGACAATAAGGATGTCACGTCACCCCATCCCCGATACTTGTCACATTAACGAACCAAATATAATGTCATCTTAAATTATATCTGTGATGTATTCATGATCTCTGTGTTTTGTTAGTTATGTTAAGTGTAAGATGTTTCTAAACATTACTCAATTTGAGTACTGAAGTTCATTTGGAAGAAGAAGTTCCATGAGGCTAAAGCCTGGACTATTGAAAAGTGACAGTCTAAGTGCAACGTTGTTTTAAAAAGGGGCTTATCATTATTGACTTAATCCTACAGAACAATCAAGTCTATTGTATATCTATATATATAACTATGACAAAATAACTCACAGAAAAGAAAACAAATGACACAATACATATTACAGCACAAAATAAATGACCAAAAACATATTACAAAATGGTCTCTTTGGGAAAAATTGTGGGACATGCAATCTAACCCTAGTAAATGCCATGTCCTCAATATCACACGTAGCAGAAAACCCATTCAGTTCCCTTATACGCTTCATGGTCCAACACTTTCACCAGTTAAGGATGCAAAATACCTTGATGTAGACATAAGCCAAGATCTTAGCTGGAATACACACATATCCAGAATAACAACAAACGCAAACAGCACACTAGGCTTCCTCAAACGTAACATAAAAACAAAACATGAAAATATCCCGTCACTTTCTTATAAAACATTAGTCAGACCACAGTTAGAGTACGCATCATCCGTATGGTCGCCACACACCCAGATCAATATACATAAGATGGAAATGGTCCAGCGACGCACAATCAGATGGGTAAAAAATGATTACTCTTGAGATAAGTGTGACAGACCTGCAGAACACCCTCGGCTGGAGCACCCTTGAGAACAGGCGTCGAGCCTCTAAACTGGTTATGTTCTACCAAAAAATAGTTTGATGATGAATGATCTTGATTCTTGTATATTTTGTACGTACAGCAATAATAACTTCTCCAAAAAAGTTTTTCCTGTTGAAATATGTTTTTTAAACCATAGACCTAAGTAACACATTTTTTTTGGTTTTTGATTATGGCATGCAGCTAAGCAAGCTACGGTTCCAGATTTAAAAGAAAATTCTATTTGATGTTAGTAATTGACCTTTAATATCCGATTTGCAATTTATTCCTTTTTCCCAAACAGTACAACAATAGTCACATAATGGCATAATTAATATATGCGTTATATTACATTCGTTTCAATTGTCCTCAGACAAGAAGTATATAATATGTTTTAATAATGCTAAATTTGAGTCAAGTTTACTACATGCTTTTGATATTTTATATTTCCATGAAAGTGTGTTATATACCTATATACATATTCCTAAGATTTTATGAGTGATAACATTTTCTATCAGAGTTCTTCCTATTTTTAATTCTAAAAGCTTTATAGGTTCTTCTTTCTACCGAGTAAATAAAATTGTGTATCTGGTATCTTGTTAGGATTTGTACCTTTATTTTATCACCAAATGTCAGGAAGTAACAAGATGAACTGAGTAGCTTGGAAAACCTGACAGTCCTTTAGTTTTTAGCCCACTCCGCATGGCCATAATGTTCAGTTTTTGGCCTGGGGACTGAAAGTCCCCAAGGCCTAAGTTAGTATACCACATTTCAAACCCTGCAAGAATTTTAGCCGTGCTATGTGCGAATAACAACTGTAAACATGCGCTATGCGAAAGTAGTGCAAGACAGACCAGATCAATCTTCTGTTTGAATGCCGCATATGATAAGAACATGTTACAAATAAAAATACAAAATGTAGTACATAAAACTTCAAACGACTGCAGGAAGGTATATAGCTTACGGGCTGCATTACACATTTTTTTCTGTTTTAGAAATTAATGCGCTGTTAGCTGATTACGGAAGATAATCATATGCATATCACGGAAAAGTACGGATATTTACGGAAATTTACGAAAACGTACGAAGCTCGATATAAGAGTTTGTAGTTTGATTTTCAAATTTCCGATGTTATTTAATTGACAAGTTCGTTATTTACGAACGATAACATATATATTTACCTAAAAATAAATGTCTCTAAAAAAAGATATAATTTACGTACATTCCCGAGAAGGAACTAACGTGATCAAATTCACCCGCCATTTATCGAGGACGCTGCATGTCGAGGCCCAGTGAACGGTTTCACTGATTACAACTACAAGGTAACCCAGAATCATTTTTGGTTTTCTCTGTTATACACATTGTACAGTACTGTATTTATATTTCATTGCTGGTATTGCTTTGTTTATTTCTGTTTCAAGCTCTTGTCATTGGTACACAATAATTTTCGATCCACATCATCAGATCATATCGCTTGAAGTTGTACAAAGCGCAGATCGAATTATTTGTACTGGCTTAAACATTTTATAATGTTGACTATGTGATTATTTTTCATTTAACGTACATTTCATAATAAAACAAACTTCCCTGTCACCCATATATTTGTGAATCATTCATTCTGTGTCATATATTGAATTTCGTCCTCTGCACATTTCGACCCGCGCTTTAGGTAAGATTCAACGCAGAACACGTAGGTGAAAAGTTGTTTTTCGGGGAGTTAACCTATAGCCCCCAGGCCTTCAGCGCTCACAGCGCTTTGATTAAGGGTAGCCATTACAGTAAATGCAGAAAAAAAGAATTAGACCTGAAAATGTGAATGTTTTCGACCAAAAAAATACAAAGCTTATTCGAATATGTAAAAAGAACGGTAAATTTAATCATAAATTCTTTTTCCAATACTTCTTTTGGTCTCAAGTCTTTTTACTCCCTAAACGTTTCACCCTTAGTCATTTCACCTCCCATTGCTAATATATTGATCAAGTAGGTGTGATGAATAAATGGAAACAGTTAAAGAAATAGACAAAAATATGTTGAATTGGTAAAATTCATTAATAACGATACTAATGTCATAGCTAGAATTCTTCTGAAAACATGAAATTTCTAATTGAAGATATGATTTTAAATAAAATATATTCCTCCTCCTTAGAAACAACACAAGCGCTATATTCAGTAAAATATTAAGAGAGTTAATTATCTATGTTTCTGGGAGGTGAAATGACATGGGGTGAAACGACTAGGGGGTGAAACAGCTACATAATTCCTTCTCTTGGGGACGTTTTGCATCGGCACATAATCTTCAAAGTCTTGGGGGAGTTCAGTTTTAACTGGGTCCTATATTACTATATATTAGGACCCAGGTTTTAAGAAGAAAGCTATGGATATTAAAACGAGTTGTACCGCATTTATACCTCGCCCGAGGGTTATGGACCTTATAAGCACGTATACAAACAAAAAAGAAAGCTATGGAACGTTTTGTTCATTATGGGGTACGTTTTGGACTGGAGGCGTTTAGTTTTGGGAACGATTTGGCCCGTTATAACAACAACAACAACAACAAACCACATCTCATTTATCTGTTTGACTGATATCTCTCTGGTTTGGTACTAAGTAAGTTAGTTGCTTTTCTAAGCAAAGCGCTGAAGACGCTGGATTTAACTGTGTATTCAAAATATGTTTCCTATGTTTTGTTCTGACGGCTATTTAATTCTGTAATCTGCATTGATGAAGGCTATCAGTTGGTAGCCTCTACACCACAGATGCTTGGGGTACAGACTCGCCACCCAATCTTATACTTGTCCCATGTTGTACAGAACATATATATCCGCGAAGTACCAGTTTCAGTGACCCTAAGAATACTTCTGGCTGAATTATACTCGAACTCCAAATTATTGGCGCATTACTATTAGGAAGTGGCTGCTCGGCCGGTAACTGGGCTTCCGGGTCAACTCGTACCTAAGTCAACTCGTACCTTAGTCATCTCGTACCCGAATTGGTCAACTCGTATGGTTCAAAAAGTCAACCCGTACCCTTTGTAGTCAACTCGTACCTTTTGTTTCAAAACTTACATTTCATCTACCTTTTGTTTCAAAACTTATATTTTCAACCAGGAACAAAAGGTACTGATATGTAATCAAAGGTTGGACTTTATCATTATTTTATTGAGATCTGTGTTATAGTGCTCAATAGTCAATATTGTATAATTTTCAGATGTTAAACAGTTGAAATTAACTAAATTGTTGTTCGAGAAGTAACTAATGTAATCTCATCAAAATTCAGTTAATTGTTACTGTCACTTGATCAGAAATTCCATCGCCTTGATAAATAAATTCACACATAAAACAGGAAGCAAATTAACTAATTTTATGAGCTTGTCTACAAACCTAAATTCGATGTCCGAGGGCCTATTTTGTCTTAAAGTACCTGAGTTGAACTGAAATAAACATATTTTTGTCATTTACATTCATGAAAATAAAACAATTTTCGAAAGTCCCGTTATTCAGCATTTTAGTAATACTTCAAATGAATGATTACGTAAAGTACGAGTTGACTTTTTTCAAGACATTCTCTTAATTTCTACCACTTTCTGATACAATTTTGCAAAATAAGAGCAAAATAACGTATTTCAATGAAAAAATTTAATGATGATTGAGAAAAAAATATTATCTCAAAGATACTGAATAAAAAATGTTAAGGTACGAGTTGACTTTTTCGAAAACAAAATCAGGTACGAGTTGACCAATTCGGGTTTTTCTAGTTGTCTGGTAACCGGACGAATTTAGCCTATAATAGTATGCTAGGCTAGTCGTCCAGTAATCAATTTCTTTGTCTATGAGTTCATTTTGATGAATGTAAGAGCAGTAGTAAAGCAAAATTATTATCTGTGTGTTATATAGCAATATCCTCTCTGTACAGGACAACATACTCTCTGATGAAGACAACATAACCGTTTGGCAGAACAACTTCCTCTCTGTACAGGACAACATACTCTCTGAACAAGACAAAATATCAGTTTGACAGAACAACATCTTCTCTGTACAAGACAACATACATGTTTGACAGAATAAGACTTCATGAGAACAGAACGACATATTGGTGTCACAGAACAACATCGTCTCTGAAGAAAACAATATATCAGTTTTACATGATAGCATTATCTCTGAACACGACAACATACCGTTTTGACAGAGCAACAACCTTTCTGAACAAGACATCATGCCGGTTTGACAAAATAACATCCTCTCTGAACAAGACAACATTTCGGTCTGACAGAACAACATCCTTTATGAACAAAACGATATGCTTTCTTTACAGGATATTATTCCCATTACAGGGCCCACACTGGGCTGAAAAAAGTTGGAGCCACTTTTTTTCGGAGTGATAAGGATGGGGTATCCACTCATGCGGCGTGGCGCAGCGAAAAATTTTTAATTTCCAAAGGCACATGGTGATTTTCTAGCTATACTTTTGGGGCCTTTGAAAGACAGTGTGTATACCTTTGAAGCAAGTTTTGTATTTTAAAATGTAGTCCTGTGTTTGTTAATTTGCTAAAATCAATACAGGATTACATTTCAAATTCAATCCTTACTTTTAAACACATACAAACAATTCTTTTTTTAAAGATGTTGCCTGGTTTATGAAAGCTTGTATACCTTGCAAGGCCTTGAAAGCAAGAAGTGTATTTAAAATGTTGTCCTATGTTGGTAAGTTTCCTACTATTGAAATTAACATTACCCGGTAATTAAATTGTCCAAAGTTTGCCTCATTTAATTTCTCAGTGAAAAATATTTTTTTATCTTACTTTTCAGGAGTTTTTCTTTTTATATTGTAAAAGTCTTTAAAAATTTTTTATTGGCAGCAACTTTACTAATTACTGCAGAACACGCAAGATAAGACAGCGGCGACAATGTTTGCAAAATCATCAAAGCGTTCATTATTTCGCCGATTTGTTTATTAATTGAATGATTCTCCGAAATAAAAGACATATAATCAGCCGTAATTACAACTTTGGATCACGTTTGAGTCGCTCTATTTTTCGTAAAATTTCGAGTGTCATTCTTGATACCGCACCGCCTACTCGCTACCATTTGTTACATCAGCTTTCATTGGTCAATAAAAACTTTAAGCCAATCAAAAGCGGCGAGACAACACATCGATTTAAAGGTTGACATGTGCGTTTTGACATGTGTAATGTTTATTGTCAATTTAATAGTTAAGTAAACATCGATTATTAAGCGGGTTATTTGATTGCTAATTGATTGCAAATTGCATTTCTCGCGTGTCCAGATGTTTATTGAATGCAGACTGGGTTACGATTTAGAACAAAACAAATAAGGAGATTTTTTTTCATTTTCGCCACTTACGATTTTTCTTCGCCACTTTGATCGAAGTTTCGCCAAATGGCTCGAGTGGCGAACGACAGCGTGGGCCCTGCCATTATCAACATGAGACAGTCGGTCCGTTCCATATTATATCATTTTGATCATCTATTTCATAAGGCATCATTGGTTATAAAATGGACTGTAAGGCCTAAAAAAAAATAGTTGTGTTTCCGGTGGCCCGACCGACCGTAATTTTTTGCCGCCGACCGTAAAGTTTTTTTAACGTTTTCAGTGCCTGAAAATCGTAAAATACCATTATTTGACCCGCAAAAAAATGTCCAGTTTGTCAATTTGACCCGCGGGCATTTTCTCTTATGCGTCACGAGACTCGGCAATTTTGCCGTGTCAATCAAAAACTGACCGTCGTCAGTTGGCTAACATACGAAAGTAGGTGGAGCGGCGTCATTACAAGTCTCGGCGATTTCGCCGTCAGTCAAAAATCGATCGTCGTCTGTGGCTAATTCATACGAAAGAAGGCGGAGCTAATAAGACACTACCTGTTAAACAGCATGACGCTGTTTAGGTCGTTATCAAATGTGATAATTAATAAACAATCATGAAACTGAAAATATCAGACCTCGGCGAATTTTTGTAACGGTGTTTGTAACACGGATTAGTAGTGAGTGGTGGACAGTGACAAGTTCTTGACACGACTCTGTGTATTGTTATTCACAGATTGTCGGAAACACAAAACGCCCTCGGGCGATCAAAAGACAATTAAGTATTACCCGTTCTCCGATAATCATGTGTCATTAAAAACGTTTTGAACTCGGCCGTACGTAAAGCGCAACAAAGTTATGATAATTGCATTGTTTTTTGTCAATATTTAAATACTGACTTGCGTGTTTAAAGTTTAACTTGCATATTGTTCTGGACGTGATTTTTATTCTACACGAATATATGGGGGGCATTATTCGGCGCCTCTCCATCCCTCATGAAAAAGACAGATAAAATAATACAATGATCTTCCTAAATTCGTTTCAAACAACCTTAATTAAAGCCCCCTGAAACTACTCTGAACAGAACAAATTTCATTGTATTAAAAGCGGTAAAAATCGCGAAAATTTGAAGGAAGTCACGGACATGCGAGGTCGTGAAAATATATGACAAACGGGAAACGATGTAAATATTTTTCATTTTTGAGCTGATGGAGCTTAGGTTGGGGATTAGCAGCTACCTAATTTAAGTATTAGAAAATATAACTTACAAGCTGCAAGACAAAAAAGAAAAATAATATGCAACCCTAGAGTATAAGAACCCTATGGCCCATAGCTAAACCCCAAAAATTCTCACCTTTACTCTTTAAAATTTGATTTTGAACTTTAACATTTAAGACTGAAGAATCAATGACCCTTCAATTTGAAACACCCCGTTTTTTTACCCCCACCCCCTGAAATTACAATTTTTACACAACAAATCTCAAACAAAAGTTTGCTGTCATGATTGTCTTTGTCAGTCTTCAATTGAGATTATTTCAGCCAAAATCTGTTCTTGTTTAAAACATTTCCTAGTCTCTGTGAATAATATTTTAAGTAGTGTAAAAAAAGATATGTATGATAGTCAAATATAAACACAAACTTGAAAATAAAGATTTAGTATGAAAATGTTGTCGGTTTACATAAATTCATAATCTATATATGAAAGAAGATAAATTTAAAACACAGATTAATCTTGTATATTTCATGTATTATTTATTTTATTATAATATAGTCAAATGAGTAAATGAGTAACAAGTTTAGATGTACAAATGAAAAGTGAAGGGGTGTTAACAATTATATGCAGCAAACACCACTTGCAGAACTAACAATACATACCCACAAAAAAAAAAAAAAAAAAAAAAAAAAATTCCCTACCTACCGACCCTCTTTTTTTTGGCCATGCCACCAGAAACACAACTATTTTTTTTTTAGGCCTAATATAGGTCAAAATCGACAAGAGCTTTAAGAAGGATTTCATTGAGGTAACCGCGTTGGATTTTTATAATTGAAAAAAGTTTATTCCATTAATGGTTTATTGGCACGAAACATCATTAATTACTTTCTTTCTAAGTTTTAACAATCGACAGAATCGTTAAAAATCACTCTATTCTTGGATTTATTCATTGGTTGAAGAATTTCTTGGAATGCGTTAACTCTGTATATAATGGACCCCTTGAGACTATTTAAATTTCTTGTTTATATCAGACGTTTGTTATATCCATACAGTATTTTCATATTGAATAAAGAATGAAAACTTTGGGTCCAGAAAATTTGTTCCTTAAATCCAGAATTTGCTATATACGGAGTCGTTATATACGGAGTTTGTTGTATATCTTTTTGCTCGGAAATTTGATAAAATTACGCTTTTTCTTTCGTTAGTCTTTTATAGACTGTATTTTATCGATAGTCGATAGACCAACGCCCCCATGAGGGTTCAGTTACTTTATATCATATTATACTTTTACCTTTACTATGACATTTGTTTGTTTCCTTCATAAAATATATACGGAGTTTGTTGTATATCTTTTTGCCCGAAATTTTAAAAAATTTACGCTTTTCCTTCCCGTTAGTCTTTTTATAGACTGTATTTTATCGATAGTCGATAGACCAACCCCCCCATGAGGGTTCGTTCTTTTATCATATACTTTTACTTTCTATGACATTTGTTTGTTTCCTTCATAAAATGATTTCCATCTTTTGTAGAAGTGGTCTCGGGGTTTAGTCTCGAACCAAAATTAGCGATTTTCAAATCTAATTATCTAATTCCCTCAGTTATAAGGCTGTTCAAATAGGAGAGACGTGCTTTTGCTCAGGCAATCAAACAGTCAAGAACAAAGTTTTTCTAACAAGTTCAGGCGAAAAACAAAGTCGCTTGTTAAACTCGGCATCTTTGAATAATTAGAACTTATATGATTAGTAGGGCTGTAACGATACATTTGAATATTCGATTTAGTCGAATACAGTTTTGACTGTATTGTATTCGTTATTCGCCATGTGCCGAACCGAATATTTACGAATATAGATAAAAATTGCATGATTTAAACTAAAATCATTTGAATTTACCTAAAACAGATGAAATCTACTGAAAACGCTTCCGTTTCATAGCGCATTTTGCACTAATTCGTCGTAATACCCCACCCACAACAAATGACAGATATTTTCACGACATTTATCTAATAAGTCGTTGGGCCGATATTTGATGTTGGTTTACAATTGAATAAATGATTTTCATAGCTTTCTGGGTTTTAAACTAATTGAATTCATTTAAATTTCACATTCAATTAAAATTTGATTTCAACAAGTGGGAATTCCCATTTTACGACATCCAAAAACCGTCTACATCAACAACATGTCTAGCATCGAGGGAAACCGTTGAAATCGTAGATCCTCTATAGTCGTGTCTAGTCATTTTTTACTAAACAGTTGTAGTCATTTGAAACCAGAGCTCTTTACGTTACATGTTTACTCAGTGTTTTTTACGTTTGAACAGTATTATTTCACAGTGTTTTGAGTACAAAGAAAGTACTATTATCTAGTCAGCAGACTGTAATATATTGTTGACAAAAGCTATATAATGTTCACTTGTTCAATGATTTTAGTATAGTATTCATATTCATGAATAAATATTCGTATTCATCACCCTGTATTTGTGATACGTATCGTATTCGCCCCTTAAGGTATTCGTTACAGCTCTAATGATTAGTTATTACTAAGCGCTAACAAACCTCAATTAAAACCATTTCTAACGGTTTTAATTACCATGCTAATTGAAACACGCTTTTGAAAGTCACTGACGTACTATTTCGTCATTGGTTAAGAAAAATATCTCAGTCAGAATGCTCTCCGTAAGTACTGGTACACAACTACTGTTGTAAATAAAAAAAAATGTTACACCCACAGTATTATGTGTGTCTGTTATTATCCATTTTATTGCCTAGTAATATTGTACCGGGATCCTAAATACGCGAACATCGCTAATTTTGGTTCGAGACATAACCCTGAGACCACTTCTACAAGAGATGGAAATCATTTTATGAAGGAAACAAACAAATGTAATAGGTAAGGTAAAGGTATAAATTTTAATATATATAACACAGATTTCTTTTGCTTTACTACTGCTCTTACATTCATCAAGACGAACTCGTATACAAAGATATTGATTACCGGACGACTAGCCTAGCATACTATTATAGGCTGCTCGTTCGGTGACCGGACAACTAGAAAAAATTCTAGCCGTCTGGTTACCAGACGAGCAGCCACTTCCTTACTATTATCGGCGTAATCATACTTTCGGGATATTGATCAGGTCGGACATCCGGGCATTTACCGTTGCGCACACCTGCTCAGGCATAGCAACGCCATCTGAGGTGAAAACAACTGCCATCTTGTTAATAACGTATAGAGCGAAGTCCGTGTAATGTTATAAAATTATGTGATTAAAGTATAAAAATTCAGCAGTTATCACAAGTTCTTTATCTGCAAATGACACCAACACATGTTTCTGTTTGTTTTTAAATCAAAACGAAAAGATATTTTTTATTCTTAAATGTGTAAGAAATGTAAATGTATCGAAGCGATCTAGATCTACGCATGCACATGACTTACAAACTATTTAATTATGGACGATATTATTTCCAATAAAAACTTGCCTCCGAAAATGATAACGTAAATGCTTCATCTAATTACATCTAAAATGAGGTAGAAATTCACAAGTATCTTAGCATGCTTAGATCTATCCTAGCTTTTTCATGAAACGTTTTCTTGTGGGTAGTTTTAAGAAGTAGTCTTTAATTAGAACTAATTTAAGATCGAAATCAAAAGAGTTTTCTCGATTTTATGACGGTAGTTGAAAACAAAATGTTGACGGAAATCTATTAAAAAACTCATTATAATTAAAATCAGGATATCTACGGTACCTAAATACGTGTCCAATTTCACTCATAGAAAAACTTTTCATCAGAGTACATAAAATTTGTCATCAACATCCAAAAATATGTATTTTCTGATTACTTGTAGGGTTGCTTGAAACTTTCATTTGCTGAATTATTTTTTTACAAAGTTGTATGTGTAAGATGACTTAATAATATTTTATGCAGACTTGATGATACATTATAAATGTACATCGACGGTTAGTGACAAATAATGTATATGTATAAGCGTTATATAGGCCTATCATCACGGACCTATATACACATGGATTGGCAACTTCCGAAAATCGATAATGCGATATCGGAGTATATATTACCCATCATGTTTTGCACGCGCTCGGTGTTTTTCGGAAATTTTCCGATTTGTGATATTCGGCAGGTGCCGCCAGACTTAACAAAATTGTCAACAAAATAAATCGATAAGAGTTACGAAAAAAGATGAGCTTGGAATAAGACAAAAGTTGCATAAACAAAAAAATTACAAACTATTGAGCCATACATATTGAAGTAGACTCGATTAAATTTGATTGTTTACGTTTTTCCCTGATACATTCCAAGATGGAGGACGGCGGGAAGCTTCATATTCTACATATTCTACATCGCGCTGACAAAATTTTCAACATAGAAAATCGATAAAAGTTACGCATTACGAAAAAAAAAGATATCGGTTGGAATGAGACTAAAGTTACATGAAGAAAAAAGAACTATTGAGCCATAAATATTGAAGAAGACACAATTACATTTGAGTATTTTTCAAGATGGAGGGCAGGTGGACGCTGGGAGTTTTCGATTTCGGCAAACCTCGGATATTGTCCATCGATGCTAAAATCTCGCATTAAATCTCGCCATCTGCGATAAAAAGGTTGAATTTGTATAGGAAGATACAAGAGTTGCCAATCCATGTGTATATAGGTCCGTGCTATCATACATTAAATATATGGTTCGTTTTTAACACAGTGATAAATAAATTCATTTGTTACCTCGATCATTTACAATAAAAAGGTTGCATAATTTAAATTGGGCACTCTGCAAATTGTTATGTAATTATCAAATGCAATTGACCTGTGTGGAAAATGACTCCATTGAGTCACTTGGAGTCCATGGAGTCACTTCGCGGCCGTTTGGAGTGATTGCCGGACTTCGCGTTTCTCCAAGTATTTTGGAGTGACTTCGCGTGAAAATATTTATTAATTAAAATATTGGTAAAGCACACCTGTAAAAGCAAGCTGTTGAATTTAGATCCATTGAATCACAAAGGTCGAATCAGACATCGCCGCCGACGTTTTTCGTTGATAATTGCCACTACTGTTTGCAGTGTTATGTTGTTTTTGTTTGTTGTTTCAAAAAGCATTGAGTTATTTTTTTGTCAGAACCTAAAATATTTATCACCTTTATGATGATTTAGAATATTTATTTCCGTTTAAAAATTCCGATGTAATTGGTCTCTTAGCATTGTCACTCGCGATTGGTGTGAAAAAATATGGCCTGTCGTACTAATTCAGTCAATTTTGAATTCATTTGCAAATCAAAGCTGTGTGACACATCTGAGTTGTGAATGCACAAAGTATTTATCAATTAACATTCCACATTGTTCTGTATTTAAATCAAAATCGCGGCGTTCCGGCGTGTCCGTTTTTTTTTGTCATTAATTGTTTCATCAACTATCAAAGCCAACGTTTTTCCAGTGACAATTTTCTACTATTTATTCTAATGAATAACCTTTGTCGAAATATTTTTTTTACTTCAGCCTGTTTTATACATAGAGATAAAGCTGCAGGACTGGTGTTACGAGATCAAAGAACAAACGCGGACGCACATTGTACATGTGAGTTTTGTTTGATCTTAGTGAAGCACATGGCATCAGGGATCGTATATACAGGGATATGAAACGCGCTATAGAGCAGACGAATTTATTGTTTTTTCTGTGCCGTAGGTAAGACGGCGCTGTCCGATAATTTTCGATCCGTTAGCGTAGATAAAACTACTTGTCTTTGATTATCGACGGTCGCTTTTCTCTTATTAATTGGTAACTGGTATTAAAAATATAGAGGCACGGACCTATGTTTGTATTAAGGTCCGTGATAAAGAGGAAAAAAGTGAAAATTTAAAAGTATGGAAGATTATGTATTGTTCTTGCAAACGTGTAAAAACAAAATGCTAATAAGCAAAAACATAAAATAGAAGAAGAGTGTAAAAGGCGCGATGGCAGGCCTATTACTTAAAAAAATAATTTCTAGTAATAGATCAGATCAGGATTTATTATATATTGTGTATACGATCCCTGATCAGATTAAACAAACTTATCAATGAATTATGTTTTTATAAAACCAAAATCGCTTTGTTATCATTTAATTGTCCTTTGATCGGCAAAAAAAACAATCAACAAAAAACGTAAAAGGTGCGAAAGTTATTCACGACATTTTTGTGTCATTTTATTTTCATATCAATTTTGTAAAAAATCATGATCAAACTAATTATCGACATCGTTTTAACTTTACTACTTCTTAGGGCTATAAGTAACACACAGCATGACAAGTATGGCTACCAATCTTATTTACAGCCGAATGACGCTCATTTTCAAAAGTGCTACAAACTATTGTTAGCCATTAAAGCGGGTTTTCAAATACTTTAATGGATATATCAATGATTCTTGAATGTAATTTAATTCATCTTTTTAACACAATAATGACACAGGTGCGAAAATTCGTGACAGCATAGACCCTGGTTTGGCAAATTCCGCCATTTTTCAGTGCAAAAGTTAAAATTGGCCTAAATTACGAACTTCTCCTTTTTTACTTACCAGCTTTTTAACAAAAGGAATTACTGCGAACACTTTCCAAACCCTTACTCAATGTCACGAACCCATATTATTCACGCAAACACAAGAGAATGGTAGAAAATCGCTGCAAAGTTGGGCTATATTAGCGATAGTTCTGCCATTTTTAGCGCGACTATTCGGAGAATATGGAGAGCTATTACAGTCACGTCGGCGTCGGCGTTGCTTCTTTGGTTAAAGTTTTGCCTGCTAAGTACTATCATGCACATATCTCAGTAACCACTTATGATATTGACTTGAAACTTTGTTCATGTCTTTAGGGGTATCATACAATCAAGGCAGATAACTCTTGTATAAATTTAGTACAAATTATGGCCCTTGTTTGACTTTGAAAATTTGGTTAAAGTTTTGCCTGCTAGGTACTATCATGCACATATCTCAGTAACCACTTATGATATTGACTTGAAACTTTGTTCATGTCTTTAGGGGTATCATACAATCAAGGCAGATAACTCTTGTATAAATTTGATACAAATTATGGCCCTTGTTTGACTTTGAAAATTAGGTTAAAGTTTTGCCTGCTAGGTACTATCATGCACATATCTCAGTAACCACTTATGATATTGACTTGAAACTTTGTTCATGTCTTTAGGGGTATCAATCAAGGCAGATAACTCTTGTTTAAATTTAGTACAAATTATGGCCCTTGTTTGACTTTGAAAATTTGGTTAAAGTTTTGCCTGCTAGGAACTATCATGCACATATCTCAGTAACCACTTATATTATTGACTTGAAACTTCATTAATGTCTCAAGGGGTGTCACACAGTCAAGTCAGATAACTCTTGTATAAATTTAGTACAAATTATGGCCCTTGTTTGACTTTGAAAATTTGGTTAAAGTTTTGCCTGCTAAGTACTATCATGCACATATCTCAGTAACCACTTATGATATTGACTTGAAACTTTGTTCATGTCTTTAGGGGTATCATACAATCAAGGCAGATAACTCTTGTATAAATTTAGTACAAATTATGACCCTTGTTTGACTTTGAATATTTGGTTAAAGTTTTGCCTGCTAGGTACTATCATGCACATATCTCAGTAACAACTTATATTATTGACTTGAAACTTTGTTCATGTCTTTAGGGGTATCATACAATCAAGGCAGATAACTCTTGTATAAATTTAGTACAAATTATGGCCCTTGTTTGACTTTGAAAATTTGGTTAAAGTTTTGCCTGCTAGGTACTATCATGCACATATCTCAGTAACCACTTATGATATTGACTTGAAACTTTGTTCATGTCTTTAGGGGTATCAATCAAGGCAGATAACTCTTGTTTAAATTTAGTACAAATTATGGCCCTTGTTTGACTTTGAAAATTTGGTTAAAGTTTTGCCTGCTAGGTACTATCATGCACACATATCTCAGTAACCACTTATATTATTGACTTGAAACTTCATTAATGTCTCAAGGGGTGTCACACAGTCAAGTCAGATAACTCTTGTATAAATTTAGTACAAATTATGGCCCTTGTTTGACTTTGAATATTTGGTTAAAGTTTTGCCTGCTAGGTACTATCATGCACATATCTCAGTAACAACTTATATTATTGACTTGAAACTTCATTAATGTCTCAAGGCGTGTCACACAGTCAAGTCAGAAAACTCTTGTATAAATTTAGTACAAATTATGGCCCTTGTTTGACTTTGAAAATTTGGTTAAAGTTTTGCCTGCTAGGTACTATCATGCACATATCTCAGTAACCACTAATGATATTGACTTGAAACTTTTTTAATGTCTTTAGAGGTGTCACACAGTCAAGACAGATAACTCTTGTTTAAATTTAGTGCAAATTATGGCCCTTGTTTGACTTTGAAAAATTGGTTAAAGCTTTGCATGCAAGGTACTATCATGCACATATCTCATTAACCACTTATGGTAGTTATATCAAACTTAGCAATAGTGTTCAGGGGTAAATTTTGTATCAAACAATTAATTTACCAAAAATTAAATCTATAGTTATAGATTTTGACTTTTTTTATGATTCAACTTTCCTAGTTTAACTGTTTTTCTATTTAAAACAACTCTTTAATTCAAATTTTCGGCAATATTGCCTTTTTCAAGAAATTTGTCTACACTTTTTAAATTCACATGTTGATCATATTCATGACAAGCTTAGAAATGAAAAAAACAACAAAACGTCAGGAAATGACGTCACGTCCTAATGACGTCATATACACTAAGCGTCCAAATGACGTTTCCCGTACTTTCAGGTAAGAGTCCAATCACATGAAGAATACACTTAAAAACTAGAATTCAGTTGAAATTAAACCGAAATCTATTTTAGTTGATACATAGTCCTGTCTTGAATGCACTTATAAATCATATTATTACACATTTATTTAAGCCATAAGTTGTCCTATTATTTAACTTAAATTGTAGATCCTCTCTGCAGCATTTCCCAAGTTTTCTTAGTATTTAATCTTCCGCAGTTGATAATTATGGTCTCAATTTTTGCATGAAAAATAAAATTATAGATTTTTTTAGATAAATAGATATACCATGTATTTATATAATAATACAACAAGTGAAATTGTAAAAGAATTGTGGAAATGAAGATTAAAATATTAAGCTAAAAAGTTTTTTCTATATATTTTAAAGGGAAATACTAAAAGATTATTATGTCCATAATTATCAAACTTTACATATGGGTAAGACCTAGTTTTACAATATATCCTCCTTACCATGAGATTAAAAGACAATAATTCACCATGTTATGGAAGTACTCCCATCTTGTTACGGTGACAGCAGGTTTCTCTCATTAGCAGTTCCAAAACAAGCAGGAATATCAAGTAGGATGGAAAAAACCAACAACAAAGAAACAACTATTAATTACCATTATCAGTTCAGTATTATGATGTTGTATTATAAGTAGAAAAACTATTACCATAGGTAAAACTTGAAATGTGCTAACCATTACATTTATATAACAGTAACTATTTGTAAATCCTATTACATTCATCATCCCCGTAATCATCAGTTCAACACATTATAATTATTCCAAAATGATTTTGTCATTCCCATATCATTAATGTTTCCATAACTATTTGTAATATAATCATTGTTATTTTAGTAGTAAGTATTAAAAATGACTTATTAGGTTTAAAATATTGACTGTATGTTGCAGCCATAAGGTACCTTAGTGCCTAGTCTTTGGATCCAACTGTCCTCAACCAGCAATCGGTATGCCTTGCCCTCTTGATATACCTTCTGTAAAACAACTACTCCCACATCAATTTCGCTATGGCCGATGAAATGCCTGTTTATAGGTTTCTCTACTTGTTGTCTGACATCTCGTAGGTGTTCATCTAATCTCTCTTTTAATGATCTTTCTGTTTCTCCAACATAAACCGTCATATCACATTTTCTACATGTCAGACAATACACCAAATTATAATCTTTGCAGCTCACATTTGCAACTGTCTTGTACTTCTTCTTCCCAGTTGTATCACTTATTTCACCATATTCAATGTGGTCACAGATTTTACAGTCACAATCAGATGCTTTTGTTTTGAGGGCCCTGTTAGTTTTACCATGTACCAACGTGTCACAGATATTTTTATCACGTCTGAATGCAATTATTGGAGGTACATTGAAGATTTTCGTCATTCTATGGGATCTATGGAGAACAGTTTCATGTTTACGAAGTATTTGTCTAATATCTGGCAATTGTTTGGAGTAAGTTAGAACCATAGGTACCCTGTCACAGCTGTTTATACTTAATAGTTCGCAGAATTTTGTTTTGCTATTATACTGATAAAAGTTTTGTTTTATTAGCAAACACCCACAATAGTCGAGCTTGCTGTCTTATGGACAGCTCTTGTTTCACCTTCTCGTCAAGCATTCTTACAGATGATCAGCACTTGAAAGAGTGTATGTAGCAAAAAATCAATATGACTTCACACACAAAACTACTCAGTTGATTATTTATATCTTACACACTTGTTATGTAGAATTTCAACGTTGAAAAACTAATATTACTTATAAATGGACGAATATATTTATCGATGATTTTCTGTATTTGCTTACTTAAAATGGCGTCGTTGTACAGATGAAATCTCGCAAAATCTCGCTGAGACAGAGAACTCGTACTTTTTTGCACCGTTTCACAATCCGTTAATATAATAAATCCTGGTGGCATCAAACAGACCGAGATATTTGACAGTTTGAGACATGAAAAAGTAATTCTAGACAATAGTCTGATAATTTTGGATTATAGAAATAATAGTTGGGAATAGTTGATGTTATGAGTAAGTTTTATTTTTGATGATAAAAAAATATTGAACACGCTATATAAATGTGCATTGGCCGGCAAATATTTTTGAATGTAATATGCATATTAAACTCAAAAACATTTTACATGTAGACACATTTCTACCACATATAATAAATATGATTTTTATGTCCCGTAAACCCGTTCATTTACCTGTAAAACCACGCGAAGTGCCGCAATTTTACTCCCGCGAAGTGACGCCAGACGCAGAAGTCACTTCAGGCACTCCAATCTGAAGTCTCGTTATTTTTCCCCGAGTTACTCATGCAAAGTGTGGCGTGAAAAACTCCACACTTCGCTTTTTTGCATAAATCCTCCAGGCCTGTACTGTAACAACAAATCAAATTGCATCCTTTGTTGTGACTTATGCCCTTGGGCTAGATCCACTGCAGTTCCATCAATGGTTAGATCTAAGCTAATTATTTACCATGGCAACGTTGTTAAAATGAGATATTGTTTGTGTAATTTGATTTTATTGAAAGCGGGAATTAAGATTTTTGAAGGAGTTTAAGGATGAGCTTTCAGTGTTCAGCAACATATAAGTGACTTCTAATATATCTATCTGTTTCACATGAGATTCTATATCGGGTATAATTATGGTCCTGTAATAAAATACATTTTGTGACAAAAGTTTCAACCTAACATTCTTGTACATTGGTGTGTTTCGGCATGATTATAGTTATACGATAAAAGTTGTGCACTATATCAAGATAAAATAAGTTTGTAACAAATAAATTCTTATCTTAATATTAGAAACTTAAAGAAAATAATTTAAATATATAGGCTAGATCATTTTACAAAGGCCGAATTTAAAATACATTTTCTGTCTTTTCTTGTCGTGCTATGATATTTCACCGAACGTCATTAACAATCATTTTCAAGATTTTTTTTCAAAGAAATTTCTGACGAACATCGCTTAGACATTGAAATAAGTAAACATATATATAAAATGGTTTGTTTAATGTTTAAACTTTGTCTGGGCCAAAAATAAGACTATCTTAAAGCTAACTCCCTATTTGAACTGTGCGGTTGCCAGGTGCTTGTTTTCACCTCAGCAATATGGCGGATAATTGGTAACTACGGAAGTGACGTCATGCCAACCTGATCAATTTCAAAGTAATCGCGCCCTCTATTGGTGAATATCATATGCAAATTTGTGACCTTAAGTTCACGCTTGATATATCAAGCACCTCACTTTTTGTAGAAATGTCACGTTTACTTGAAAGTTTGTGTTCATTTGCAAAAGCTACTTACTTTTACACATTTCCAGGTGTTATTCAACGACATATCCCACACTGTATCGGCAAAACGCACTGGCTCCAATTTAATGATACTGCTCCAACTAACGTAACGACAAGGCTCCGACAAAAAATGGCTGATTTAGTAAACAAAACCCATGTCAGTATAACAGATTCGTGTATTTTACATGGTAAATCGCAACTTCTGAAGAAACGAATATTCTTACGGAATGTTCACTTCTTTCCTGCATGACCGTAGCTAGTCGGCTGTTTCAGACATCGATGCGTGTGAAAGTAATGCAAGTTGAATGCAGAGGAATCAACGGTAAAAAGCGCAAAACAGACCCATGTAAAATTCCACTTACATTCCATGTAAAAGCTGTTAGCAGATTATGTGCTTCAAACTTGTCTTTTATCAAGAAGTTCTTATTGGTCAGCTATATCTGCATACAAACAGGGAGAAAATAAGACAACAGTCATGTGAAGAAAGAAAATTAGTTGAAATTATGTTTTTGACCACAGATCTACATCTCAACTTGAAAGTGTAAAAAAGTAATAAGAAAAAGGCCTCAAAAGTAGGGTTAGCATGGACATATCAACCACATGATTAAACTGTCGCTGTCAGCAACTTTTCTTCCAATCTGAAGAAAGCTTAAACGGTATAGTTCACAACCCAGGTACAAATAGTTATCCAAAATATTGCACTTAGAAATGACTGCATAATTTCAAAGGGTCACTGAAACAGGTCAGTCACTGAAACAGGTCCTCCTACGATAAATACAAGATTTGAAACAACTCTATTCCTTCTATCACATCTCAGGGATAGTGTTTTTCATTTCTAAAAATAGTGTAACAGACTTGGACAGTTCCAAATATCTATATCAAAAATATAAATTACGTTTTCAGTCAAAATTTTATTTCATGGGTGCCGCCATCTTGCCCATACATCCTACATAGTTTTGTTAGCTTGACTATTTGAAGAATAAGGAGGCTATTGCACTCGCCCCGGCGTCGGCGGTTGGTTAAAGTTTTTAATAAAGTCAAATATCTTGAATACTATCAAAGGTATTGACTTGAAACTCAAACTATATGTTTACCATCAACATCTACACCTGAGCAAACAATCCCCATAACTCTGTTTTGATTTTTGACAGATTTATGCCCCTTTTTAACGTAGAATTTTTAGTTAAAGTTTTTTATAAATTCAATTATCTTGCATATTATCAAAGGTATTGACTTGAAACTCAAAATTTATCTTTACCATCAACATCTACACCTGAGCAAACAATCCCCATAACTCTGTTTTGAATTTTGACAGATTTATGCCCCTTTTTACCTTAGAATTTTTGGTAAAAGTTTTTTATAAATTTAAATATCTTGCATATTATCAAAGGTATTGACTTGAAACTCAAAACATATCTTTACCATCTACATCTGAGGAAACAATCCTCATAACTCATAACTCAAAGTATGTGTCTACCATCAACATCTACCCATGAGGAAATAATCCCCATAACTTAACTCTGTTTTGATATGCCCCTTTTTAACTTAGAATTTTTGGTAAACGATTTTATAAAGTCAAATGTTTTGAATACTATCAAAGGTACAGTCAAACTTGTATTAAGAGACCGCCCATGGGAAAGGCCAAAATCGGTCGCTTAATAAAATGGTCTCTTAATACAAAGCATCACCGGAGACGGCAACCGTTTCCCATAAAATCATACTTATGTCACGAGGTTATTTTCCAAAAATAGCAAAATATTTTGTACTTGAAAGTACAGAAAGTCGATAAATACCCAACAATTAACACATGCGGATAACACATGGGCGATAATCCTTCAAGATGTGACACCTCCGTGCCTACATTGTAATTGGGACGTTAAATGCAACTTTGAAGCGGTCAGTTTCCATAGAAATGATCTGTTTGCACATAAATGGTCGCCTAATATGAATAAAAGACCAATTATTGGTCGCTAATTACTGGTCGCTGGTCGCGTTAGGCAAAAGTCGCTTGATGCAATAGCAAACAATGTAAAAACGCTCCGGGGGGATTCCGAAGCGGTCGCTTATGACAAAGGTCGCTTAATACACGTGGTCGCATGGACAAGTTCGACTGTATTGACTTGAAACTCAAAGTATGTGTCTACCATCAACATCTACACCTGAGGAAACAATCCCAATAACTCTGTTTTGATTTTTGACAGATTTATGCCCCTTTTTAACTTTGATTTTTTTTATGGACTTAAAACTTAAAATGTATGTTTACTGTCAACATCTTCACCAACGTTTTTGATTTTTGACATATTAATGCCCCTTTTAACTTAGAATTTTGTCACAGTTTTTACCAGACTAACATGGAAATACTCAAAATGGCTTTCTTTTGAAAAATCATAGAATAATTATGCAACATGCAGCGGTCATGCTTTTTTAATTCTATACATATCAATTTTGAAAAGTTACAAAGTTATTCATGATCGAATTTACAAGGTTATGTATTTTTAAGCAGGTTTTTTTAAAAAAACCTACTTATTAGAATGGCGATGTCGTATGTCGGGCGGGCGGGCGTCAAACATTGGTTTCAGTTGGATAACTTTAGTTAGGAGTGACCAATTACAATGAAACTTGGTCTGTAGGTAGCTTGCGTGGAGACATCGCTTGGGAATGCATTTGGGGTCATTAGGGTCAAGGTCAAGGTCACAGTTACTAAAAATAGAAAAATGGTTTCCGCTAGGACTGACCAATTACAATGAAACTTGGTCTGTAGGTAGCTTGCGTGGAGACACCGCTTGGGATTGCATTTGGGGTCACTAGGGTCAAGGTCAAGGTCACTGTTACTAAAAATAGAAAAATGGTTTCCGCTCAATAACTCAAGTTAGGAGTGACTAATTGCAATCAAACTCAGTGTGTAGGTAGCTTGTGTAGAGAGGAAGCTTGGGATTGCATTAGGGGTCACTAGGTTCAAGGTCAAGGGCACTGTTACTAAAAATAGAAAAATGGTTTCCGCTCAATAACTTGAGTTAGGAGTGACCAATTGTAATGAAACTTGGTGTGTAGGTAGCTTGCGTGGAGAGGAAGCTTTGGGTCACTAAGGTCAAGGTCACTAGGGTCAAGGTCATTGTTACTAAAAATAGATTTTTATTTATTTCTAGTTTTTAGATTGTTTTAAGCAAAAAAAAATTTTGTGGGGGTCAAGGTCACTAGGGTCAAGGTCACTGTTTCTTAAAATAGATTTTTATATTATTTTAGTTTTTAGATTGTTTTAAGCCAAAAAAAAATTTTCCGGGTTCAAGGTCACTAGGGTCAAGGTCAAGGTCAGTGTTACTAAAAATAGATTTTTATTTATTTTTAGTTTTTAAGTCCTTTAAGCAAACAAATTTTTTTTCGGGGTCAAGGTCGCTAGGGTCAGGTCAAGGTCACTGTTACTGAAAATAGATTTTTATTTATTTTTAGTTTTTAGATTGTTTTAAGCAAAAAGAAAATTTTCCGGGGTCAAGGTCACTAGGGTCAAGGTCAAGGTCAGTGTTACCTAAAAATAGATTTTTATTTATTTTTAGTTTTTAAGTCTTAAGCAAAATAATTTTTTTTCGGGGTTAAGGCCACTAAGGTCAAGGTCACTGTTACTGAAAATAGATTTTTATTTATTTTTAGTTTTTAGATTGTTTTAAGCAAAAAAAATATTTGGGGGGTCAAGGTCACTAGGGTCAAGGTCACTGTTACTTAAATGTATTTTTTTTTAGTTTTTAAATTTTAGCAAAAAAAAATTTTGGGGTCAAGGTCACAAGGGTCAAGGTCAAGGGCACTGTTACTAAAATAGGGGGGAGTCAAGATGACTGTTTTTTTTTAATTCTACAATTTCTGCAGGCGCCGTTTAAACCTGCTTTGGCAGCATTGCCGCGTCTTCTTGTTTTGAAATTATCCTCCCCCCCCATTCTCCCTCCAGTTGGCTTACAGAATCCAGAGTAAGGCTTTGAATGTAATGTACATTTACAAAGGTCTTTGAACAAGTTTCATATCTTTGACCTTAATTCTTATAGACATGAATTACACAATACTCCAGTTCTTAGAAAAAAACACATTTTACCAACAACCTTTTGAATAGTCGAGCGTGCTGTCATGTGACAGCTCTTGTTACATTTATTTTCATTGGTTAAACTTTTAAAAATCTTAATTTTACTGGTTTACTTGAGAACCAATATTTAATTCAAATTATTGTTTATTTAGTCATGTGATTTTGCACGGCTTATATATACTCGTGCATTTCTGTTGTATTTGGCAAAGGTTTTACTGGTCACACCGTAATACCATCGAAGCCAAAGTGCTTCATTGAAGCCAAAGTGCTTCATCTCTTGCGAGAAATATTCTCAATTAACTTTTGCTTTTAGCAAACCCCTATTATAAATTCTTCTTTTTAGCTCGACTTTTCTATGAAAAGGGGAGCTATCCTACTCGCCCCGGCGTCGGCGTTGGCGTCACACCTTGGTTAAGTTTTTCGTACCACCCCACTTTATTTCAAAAGTATTAGAGGTATGGCTTTGAAACTAACCATATTTGTTCACCATCATAACCTCCATCTACAGACAAGAGTACATAACTCTGTCAAGATTTTTGACAGAATTATGGCCCTTTTTTGACTTAGAAAGTGTATTGAGCTTGGTTAAGTTTTTCGTACCACCTCACTTTATTTCAAAACCATTGGTGGTATTGCTTTGAAACTAACCATACTTGTTTACCATAATGACCTTCATCAACAGACAAGAGTACATAACTCTGTCAAGATTTTTGACAGAATTATGCCCCTTTTTTTACTTAGAAAATACATTGAATATGGGTAAAATCCACTTATTGCCTTAACCCTTTGAGATATTGCTTTGAAACTTTGAATGCTTGTTTACATCATTACCCCCATCTGTAGGCAAGAGAAGGTAACTCTGTCAGGGATTTGTTTTAAAAATTAAGGCCCTTTATCAACTTAGAATCTTGGTTAAGTTTTTCGTACCAGTCCATTTTTTGACTAAACTGTTCGAGATATTACTTTGAAAGTTGGAATACTTGTTTACCATCATGATCCCAAAACAAGGGCAGGAGAAGGTAATTCTGTCAAGGATTTTATATGAATTATGGCCCTTTTTGACTTAGAAACTCAGTTAAAATTTTCATTCTTGTCCACTTGTTGACTTAACCATTTGAGATATTACTTTGAAAGTTGGAGTACTTATGAACCATCATGAGACCTATCTGTAAGCAAGAGAAGATAACTCTGTGAAAATGTTTCTTGATTTGTACTTAGAAATTCTTAGTTAAAGTAGTTAAAGTCTTGTGTGCCCTTAACTGTCAAAGTTTTGTTTTATTGGCAAGCACTAAAAAAGTCGAGCGCGCTGTCCTACTGACAGCTCTTGTTTATATCAGCTCTTTACTTAATAAAATCATTCTGTTTTCACATATATATATATATATATTACATGCAGATCAAATAAATACATTTCTAGTAAGAAATATTCTGCTGCTTTTTAAAGCGTTTTATTAGCTCACCAGAGCACGAAGTACCAGACCGCCTGGTGTCAGTCATCTGTATGTCTGCATATGGTCTGCGTGTCGTCTGCGTGTCGTCATTGCACATTTAACCTTGTGTATGCATAGGAGACTGTATTTTTCACTTGATCTTCATGATGCTTGGTCAGAATGACAGCCTTGATAAAATCTAGATCGAGTTAGAATATGGGTTATCTTGGGTCAAAAACTAGGTCATGAGGTCAAATATGTATCTACATTTAAAAAAATGAATGGTGTAGAATTCGTAAAAGATATATATATTTTTGCGTTACTGTAAAACACTCACACGCACACACACAGGCACACAAGCACACACACAATGTAGATGTCGCAGAGAGTTTCGCTATTTTCATTACATTATCTAGAACAAAACACTGCATTTAATATTACAACTTATATGTATTTTTGACAATTGTTTAATAAATGTTGTAGATAATATTTAAAGTCACTTCATGTCTGAGTCATTGAATGGGTAATGCAGTACTGCATATCATATGCATATACACGCGATATTGTTGATTATTTGGTGAAACTTCAAAAATATATATGTTATTGTTACATATGTGTCTTATACTCAAAACGCCGGACAAAATAGTTGATTATACACTTTTTTAGTATAGATTATTAACATTTACCATAATAAGACTTGTGCAAAACGACACATTTTCTGAATTTATACTTCCAACTGATTACAATTAAATACAATTCCCGTTTCAAAAATTTATTTTTGGCGTGGGGACTGAAAGTCCCCTAGGCCTAAGTTAGCATACCAGATTTCAAACACTGCTGACAATTTAACTGTGCTATGTGCGAATAACAACTGTAAACATGCGCTTTGGGAAAGTAGTGCAAGACAGACCAAATCAATCTTTTGTTTGAATGTCGCATGCGATAAGAACATATTACAAATAAAAAAACAGTACATACAGCTTCAAATGATTGCAGAAAGGTCTATAGCTTACGGGCTGCATTACACAATATTTTCTGTTTTAGAAATTACTGTGATGTTAGCTGATTACGGAAGATAATCATATGCATATCACGGAAAAGTACGAATGTTTACGGAAATTTACGGAAAGTACGGAATTCGATATAATAGGGTTATTAGTATAGTAACGTGATCCAGCATGCCGGATTTGCTCAAGTCGTGTGTTGGATCATACGAGTGCGTAGCACGAGTTTGATCCGACCTCGACGAGAGCCAATCCGGCTTATGGATCACATTACTATACTAATAACCCTTTTATTATATACCTTTTGACACTTGTCTGCGCGAATAAACTAAATTAAAATGATATTCTAATCATAAAATTGAAGAAAAACCCTTTTTAGCGCGAAATATGTGAAGTATGCGACGCCATTTTATTTACGTCATCGTATAAACAAATGGTAACGACCCAGTCAAAAGCGACGTTATTAACGTCATGTGCATTTCAGAGCCAATTGAATGCACTCTTACAAATTTTGCCGCGCTATTTGTATTCCACGTACAAACAATACGGAATTTTTTTCTGTCAGGCCGTATTTGATGGCTGAATATAGGCTGTATTTTTGGCAAAATAATTATAGATATATAATAAAAGACTTTGTAGTTTGATTTTAAATTTATGATGTTATTTCATTGACACCTTTCTTATTTACGAACGATTACATATATATTTACATAAAAATAAATTTCTATAACAATAAAAGATACAATTTGCGTACATTCCCGAGAAGGAATGTGATCAAAATCGAGGACGCTGCATGTCAAGGCCCAGTGAACGGTTTCACCGATTACAACTACAAGGTAACCAAGAATCATTTTTGGTTTTCCCTGTTATACACATTGTACAGTACTGTATTTATATTTCATTGTTCGTATTGCTTTGTTTATTTCTGTTTCAAGCTCTTGTCCTTGGTACACAATAATTTTCGATCCACATCATCAGATATCGCTTGAAGTTGAACAAAGCGCAGATTGAATTATTTTTATTGTTCTCTCAAACAATTAATATTGTTGGCCATGTGATTATTTTTCATTTAACGTACGTTTTATAATAAAACAAACTTCCCTACCACCCATATATTTGTGAATCATTCATTCTGTGTCATATACTAAATTTCGCCCTATGCACATTTCGACCCGCGCTTTAGGTAAGGTTCAGCGTAAATCACGAAGGTCAAAAGTTGTTTTTAGGGGAGTTAATCTATAACCCCCAGGCCTTCAGCGCTCACAGCGCTTTGATTTTACTCATTTCTTGATGCAATACTCAGTACAGGGATTCGCTCATTCCGTAAATACTCAGTACACGTTTAACCAATACCCAGTACAGTAATTGAAATGTTTTGAGAACCGTATCTTCTTTATACTTTCGTCTAAACTGATGAACTTTTGAACATTAATATGTTGTCTTTATGCAAATGATATGACCTATTCAGATTATTCATTCGTTAATGATTTCCCAAATAAAACGGCATAATTTGCCAACGGTCGAGATTTTTCGAGTGAGCAGGCTATTTGTTTTGGATATTTTCAACATTAATTTTCAACATATATATGTTTCACATTGAGAATACATTCAGCTTGGACAATCATTAAAGTACCTGAAAACACACAAATAAACACAATATGATATGCATCAGAATGAAAATCGGGTTTTAACTTACCCCGGTTGTAACACGTTGCTCGCGAAAACTAATTATATGTGCTCACTTTCGCCCCAATATCAGGTGGTCGTTCATTCGCAGTGTTAATTATAGGGAAAACTTAACAAATCTTCTTGTCTACAACCACAAGGCCTGGTATTTGAAATGAAGTATTGTGTAGTGGACCACTATGTAGATTGTTCCAATCAGAACCCAGGTCAATTTTTACCCTTTCTGCAACACCGTTGTTGACCTTGTATTATAACAAGTGGTAGCCAGGTGAGTGATAAAGGGCCATCTTGGCCCTCTTGTTTTCAATAGCAAATAATCTGTATCATAAAGTCTGTCGGTAAACAGTGATAATCAAAGGACTGAAAGTGCTGGAGGATCGATTGTCTCTGAACAACACAGTCTGCACACATACATGTGTAAATATCAGGACAACATAGACTGTACACATACATGTGTGAATATCAGGACAACCCTTACATGAGTAAAGTTATAAACTGGAGACACAACTGTCCACAAATTTTGACCTTTCACCATTTATGTAAACTTTACTTTTGAGATAGGAACCCATGTGCTTACATTATGTCATTCAGTGACTATGTTCAACTACCCTATGAAGTATTAAGCTGTGAATCGTAACTGAGAAATGGATTTTGACAAAACTGAACTGAAAATTTATGGTTTGAACAACTTTTAATGTCATTCAAAAGTTATGGGATATGCCCATAAGGTTGATTGTATTGTGGCAATTAATTCGGATCTAACATCGCACCCAACAGCTAAGGTCATATTGTAACTTCACGCTTTCGTGGAGGAGGAAGACCCTGGGTGGTAATTCCCTGTATCAGAATTTGGGGTCATTTAGAAATTCCAAGGGTCATACCCTTTATTGTAAAAAAAACAAAAGGCATGACTATATGTTAAAGAAGTTTTATTCAGTTTACTTCTGTAAAACTGCATGTGATACATCACAAAATGGTGGGTTATCAAAGGGTTGGCAAGACAACAGGTGTTTCTCTTTGGATGCTTTCCATTTCGTCACTGCATCTCAGAAGTCAAATTCGTCCACAAAGCGAATTTTTCATAAGTGCATTCAACCCTAGACATTAAACTCAGAAAGACGTTTTTGTTTCCCCTATTAAGGTTCGTCGACCATCTCTTGTTGTGCGTCTACGATACCATGATGACGGTATCATAAGAATCAACACACACAAAAACGCAATGGTACAAAATGCGGGTCGATCCGAAATCAGACGACGACAGAATAGGGTCAAAATTAGACATATCCCATACCGGAAGCATATGTTGTAAACAATTTATCTTGCATTTCGAAGCCTTTTGAGAGGTTTTGAAATGTTGTTTTTGTAGTAATTTGATCATACACATTTTAATTGCGTCATAGAAGATGCTCTTCGCTATATCTGTTGTGTCATTGACAAAATGAGAGTGTCAAAACCGCAGAAAATGCACTCTCACGGAAACACTGAATTTAATGTATCCGGTGTAGCGATACATATTTCACGGGTCTTACATTTCTCATGTCACACCGGTCTGACTCGAAAACTGTTGGGATAAAAACCGCGTAGGAAAATAGTTCTATACAGAACAGATACCTCGTTGATTTAAGTTACAAATTATAAGAAAAACAACAATAATACTATGCTATTCTGAAATGTTTTGATATCATCTAGATCTGTTACTATATAATTTTTAAAACAAGAGGACAGTATAATTCGTAACAACGGAATATATGGAACTACTTGTTTGTATATAAAGAGTTCGGCCGTAAGGAAGCTATACTCTGTTAACATTGGATCCGATTGAATAAATCAATCAATCCAAAAAGTAGAGCCAGATTGGGAGACAAATCCACCCCAACCCTTTCTTGTCTTCTCGGGAGACTGGATTTCCTTGTCCAGGACCAAACCAGGATATACTGCCTATCGCAAAATTCTGCTGATGTTCAGTTACTTATACTGCATGTCATTATACCCCCGAAACGAAGTTTAGGGGGAGTATATATAGGAGTCACCTGGTGGTTGGTTGGATGATTGGTTGGTCCGTTGCATTTTAACTTGTCTGGAGCATAACTTGAAAACCACTTTTTGGAATTCAATACAACTTCGTACAATGGTCAAGCACATTAAGACATAGTGCAGTGCACAATAACCATAACTCCATCTTGACTAATTACAGAGTTATTGCCCTTTGTTACTTTTCCTTGTCCGGAGCATAACTTGAAAACCACATTTTGGAATTCAATACAACATCATACAATGGTCAAGCACATTGAGAGGAAGTGCATTACACAAGAACCATAACTCCATCTTGACTCATTACAGAGTTATTGCTAATTGTTACTTTTCCTTCTCCGGAGCATAACTTGTAAACTACTGGTTGGAATTCAATACAACTTCATACAATGGTCAAGTACATTGAGTGGAAGTGCAGTGTACAAGAATCATAACTCTATCTTGACTCATTACAGAGTTATTGCCCTTTGCTACTTTTCCTTGTCTGGAGCATAACTTGAAAACTACTTGTTGGAATTCAATAAAACTTCATACAATGGTCAAGCACAATGGGAGGAAGTGTACTGCACAAGAACCATAACTCTATCTTGACTAATTACAGTGTTATTGCCCCTTGTTACTTTTCCTTGTTTGACAGGGTGTTTCTATGAATCACGGTGACTAGACACTGTGTTTCTGTTTCGATCTTGTTTGTTTTACAGCTGTTAAATATGACAAATAATGAATGTATTTGTTTTCCTTTTAACTTTCCGTACATGAGACTTTGGAACACCCATCACCTAAATTAGAGTGTCCGGTCACGGTGTCCATTTGTTTCTATGAATTGCGGTGACTGGACACAGTGTTTCGATCTTGTTTGTTTTACAGATGTTAAATATGACAAATAATGAATGCATTTGTTTCCCTTTTAACTTTTATGTCAGTTTCCTTTTTTTCAGGGAGACAGTATGACAAGAAAACCTCATGATATAACTTTCCAAGATATTATTGTTGATGTAAACTTTCATCCAGACAAAGATGTTATTGCCTCAGGCTCTATAGAAGGAGATGCCTATTTGTAAGTTGCAGTTACACTTCCTTAATAATACTGTAAGTATTGTTGTAGTAAGGGCAGTTTACAGAAAATCAATCACATGGTTTAATTGACTACAGTTTGCTTAGTGGCAGTGTTGGTTACAGTCTGAACGGATTTGATTGCAGATTTTCTTATCTAAGTAAGACAGCAATAGACTGCCTCTGTGGTAGACTGGCATCCAGTCCTTACATTTACTATTTCTTACTCAATTAATTCGCTTTGCTGCCAAAAATTTAAGATGATCCAGGCCTGTTAGAATAAAAGGCTGAAAGTAGTTTGCTTGGGAGTTTTAATAAAATGGATTATCATCTAGCCTGTGGCGATGCTACCTCTGTGGGTAAGTGGTTAGTTTCGCTGACCTGAAATCACTGTGAACTCTGACTGAGGGTGATGGCCTTGCTACTGGCCATGTCTGTTTATGTTAAAAAGTTGGCAGTTTCATACGGAGGATAGAGTTCATCCTATAGTACTGGTCTGATACTGCCGGCCTTTACAATAACAGAAATGTGGTTGAAATCCCCGAGAAACAAAACAAAAGACAGCTCATGGAATGCAAAGTTTAGGTTAGGATTGCAAGATCTTAACACCTATTTATTGTAGGAATATATAAATAACATGAATACTTACTACATGTACTAGCATACTTACAGTTTAGTGTTGTTTAATCTCATTTTGTGTGAAACTCTTATATCATATCCATAAACGTTTCAGTGCTTTGTATTTTTTACAGACATTCATATTCAACAACATCTGAGAATAATGAGTTGATGAAGCTGTCTCACCATAAGAAGTCTTGTCGTGTGGTAAGATTTTCCCCTAGCGGTGAGCAACTCCACACAGCATCTAAAGACAAGAGTTTCTGTACCATAGATCTAAACACAGGATGTTTAAAGACGAAAGTGAAAAATGCTCATGAGTACGTAAAGCTATTGATTGGGAATGTTGTTGAATTGGTTAAAATAATCATGTTTTATCAAGACATGCTGATGTGTTATAAAGGTCATTCTGCCCAAAACCACCATCGCCATGAAGATCAGACTCATTGGCCAATCATGTTGCTTTCATTATTTAACTATGGGAATTTTTTTCTGTCCATGAACCTGTTGAACTTGTGTCAACTGCAGTCTAAGATACCCAAAGGTACTGGAACCCTCTCTCTACATATGTAGCTTTTTGCTGTTAGAGACCCCATACGCCAAATAGTTATATTTCAGGATTAAAAAGCATCTGATCAGAAATACCAAGTTTCTATAAACTAGCTGGATAGGCTTCGGTACATGAATGAAGCTGATGACTCTGGCAGTGAGTGGCCTGTGAGTTTCAGTAAATGCCTTATACCACTCGGTCACTTGAGCCACTTCAGGATATAATATATACTTTATTTCCTTCATCACTGGAGAGCATAGCATTAATTTGCGCTCCGCAAAAATCAAATGTTAAGTAATTTCTGTTAACACTACGTAATTAATAGTACAAAAGGGATGCTTACTTTAAAAATACTGATTGAAAAGAGAACAGTGCAGACCATGATCAGACTGCATTGGTGCTTCAGGCAAAATCTCATGCCACAATCAGCATAAATGTTAGTATGTTAACTGCCTCTGTCTCCTAAAGTAGATTGATAGGTTCTGTCATGAGCACGCAGTTCAGATTGAAATATCCATCACCAAGAGCTCTGTAGAGTTCCTGCAAAACAGTTACACGAGGTGACGGATATTTCCATCTGAACCATGATAGTAACTTTTTTGCATAACGGTTTGCACTTTAAAGTAGATTTCTAATGCAAACTTATCGAAATTAAGCATTATCATATAAAAATATACAATATTCTGATTTTGTGTTTGGAAAAGTGAAGTCACAATGTTTATAACATTACATCACAAGTAATTCACGAGAATAGTCTGGACACAAGGCATGGGTAAAATCACTGGAACTATCAATCCAATATGCAAGAAAATATATATTTCCAGGTCACCAGTTTACAGTATGCTAGCAACAGGTGAAAATTTCCTTGCAACTGGGGATGATGATGGCCATTTAAAGGTAAGTCTGAATGCAAAATTACTACCAAGTCAGAACAGAACTAACTTAAGTAAGTGATATGCTGTGTAAGTTAACTCTTAGGCCTTTTAAGCTCAACTGACCATGCTTTAAATGACATCTTTTCCAAAACCACTAGATCGAAGTTATCATTTTTGTTGTGGATGGTCCTTAGTTGGTTCTCTACAGAAGTTTAATTCATTATAGAGCTGAGGTAAAAATTGGCTTCAAAAAGAAGTGCCTATGCATGTTTTTATGCCCCCGAAGGGTTGCATATTAAAATCGCACTGTCCGTCCTTCCGTCTGTGCGTCCCCACTTACAAATTCGTGTCCGGACTGTAACTCTGTCATGCATCGAAGGATTTTAAAATAACTTGGCACACATGTCTAGCACATCAAGACGATGTGTCGGGTGCAAGACCCACATCCCTACCTCAAAGGTCAAGGTCACACTTTGAGTATGAAGGTTATGGATTCCTCTATATATGCACACATTCGTGTCCGGACTGTAACTTTGTCATGCATTGAAGGATTTTAAAATAACTTGGCACAAATGTCTAGCACATCAAGACGACGTGTCACGTACAAGACCCACGTCCCTAGCTCAAAGGTCAAGGTCATACTTAGAGTTTGAAGGTAATGGATTCCTCTATATATGCATATATGCACACATTCGTGTCCGGACTGTAACTTTGTCATGCATTGAAGGATTTTAAAATAATTTGGCACAAATGTCTAGCACATCAAGATGACGTGTCGCGTGCAAGACCCCGGTCCCTAGCTCAAAGGTCAAGGTCACACTTAGAGTTTGAAGGTAACGGATTCCTCTATATAATTATGCATATATGCACACATTCGTGTCCGGACTGTAACTTTGTCATGCATTGAAGGATTTTAAAATAACTTGGCACAAATGTCTAGCACATCAACATGACGTGTCGCGTGCAAAACCCACGTCCCTAGCTCAAAGGTCAAGGTCACACTTAGAGTTTATAGGTAATGGAATCCTGTATATATGCATACATTCGTGTCTGGACTATAACTTTATCATGCTTTGAAGGATTTTAAAATAACTTGGCACAAATGTCTAGCACATCAAGCGGATGTGTCGCGTGCAAGACCCAAGTCCCTACCTCAAAGGTCAAGGTCACACTTAGTGTTTAAAGTAATGGAAAACTGTATGCATGGTTACTCTGTCATGCATGGAAGGATTTTAAAATTACATAGCACATTTATTGAGCACATGGAGAGGACACAGACTGTGAGGCACCTCTTTCGGGGGCATTCGTCACTTGTGAGGGACAGCTCTTGTTCTTTTTTGTCTTGCAGCTTGTAAGTTATATTTTCTAATACTTAAATTAGGTAGCTGCTAATCCCCAACCTAAGCTCCATCAGCTCAAAAATGAAAAATATTTACATCGTTTCCCGTTTGTCATATATTTTCGCAACCTCGCATGTCCGTGACTTCCTTCAAATTTTCGCGATTTTTACCGCTTTTAATACAATGAAATTTGTTCTGTTCAGAGTAGTTTCAGGGGGCTTTAATTAAGGTTGTTTGAAACGAATTTAGGAAGATCATTGTATTATTTTATCTGTCTTTTTCATGAGGGATGGAGAGGCGCCGAATAATGCCCCCCATATATTCGTGTAGAATAAAAATCACGTCCAGAACAATATGCAAGTTAAACTTTAAACACGCAAGTCAGTATTTAAATATTGACAAAAAACAATGCAATTATCATAACTTTGTTGCGCTTTACGTACGGCCGAGTTCAAAACGTTTTTAATGACACATGATTATCGGAGAACGGGTAATACTTAATTGTCTTTTGATCGCCCGAGGGCGTTTTGTGTTTCCGACAATCTGTGAATAACAATACACAGAGTCGTGTCAAGAACTTGTCACTGTCCACCACTCACTACTAATCCGTGTTACAAACACCGTTACAAAAATTCGCCGAGGTCTGTTATTTTCAGTTTCATGATTGTTTATTAATTATCACATTTGATAACGACCTAAACAGCGTCATGCTGTTTAACAGGTAGTGTCTTATTAGCTCCGCCTTCTTTCGTATGAATTAGCCGCAGACGACGATCGATTTTTGACTGACGGCGAAATCGCCGAGACTTGTAATGACGCCGCTCCACCTACTTTCGTATGTTAGCCAACTGACGACGGTCAGTTTTTGATTGACACGGCAAAATTGCCAAGTCTCGTGGACGCATAAGAGAAAATGCCCGCGGGTCAAATTGACAAACTGGACATTTTTTTGCGGGTCAAATAATGGTATTTTACGATTTTCAGGCACTGAAAACGTTAAAAAAACTTTACGGTCGGCGGCAAAAAATTACGGTCGGTCGGGCCACCGGAAACACAACTATTTTTTTTTAGGCCTTAACACTGTAAGACTGATAAATGACATTATTTTTTGTCCTTTACTTAGTACACAACATAATTATATTGCCATGTGCATCTCTTGATCTCTCTGTATACACTGCCTTTCAAAATCAGGGATCAGTTGCAGGTCATTCTTGGGTTGAATCATGCACTGCGTATATAAAGCTATAAATAGCAACTATGTAATTCACTCTGCTGGAGATGTTATTATTATCAGGACTTGAACTGTACACTATATTATTTTTTGATAGAATTCTCATCACTTCTGATGAATCTAGACTGTAAGGTACAGGGCAATATTATTCTTATTGCGGGCCGCAGCAGCAGCCCGCTATATTTAATACGTGGTGAGTAAAAGATGCATGGAGACTTAAACACTAGATTGAATATGTGCGTCTCTCTTCATTGACCAATTGAGGTAAATCTGAGATGAAAACTGTGGACACAGTCAATTTTTTTGGAAAAGCAAGAGTTGTCGTTCGTTACAAAGAGGGCGCAGTCTACGCCGATAGAAATAGAGAAAAGCGCTTTTCACGTTTCAGGCGCAATCTACGCTGTGATAAATGGAAATGTGATTGCTTTTTCCACTTATACAGCCTTTGGCATTATAGAAACGAAGTGCAGTTGACTGAATATTCTTCGATTGCTTTTTAGCTCACCTGGCTATGCCAGGGTGAGCTTTTCTGATCGATGATTGTCCGTCATCCGTCAACATTTTGATTCAAATGACATCTCCTCTGAAACCCCTTGTAGCATTGTCTAGTGGACTTCTACCGATGATTGTCCGTCGTCCGTCATCCGTCGTCCGTCAACATTTTGATTCAAATGACATCTCCTCTGAAACCTCTAGGCCAATGTTGATAAAACTATGCAGGAATGTTCCTTGCATGAAGCTCTACCAAAATTGTTCAAAGAATTCCATTCCATGCAGAACTGTGGTTGTTATAGCAACAAATAGGAAAAACTTTTAAAAAATTTCTCTGAAACCACAAGGCCTAGAGCTTAGATATTTGGCATGTAGCATTGTCTAGTGGACCTCTACCAAGATTGTTCAAATTATGACCCCCGGGTCAAAATTGACCCCGCGCGGGTGGGCACTTAGTTTTTGCATAGGAATATATAGGAAAAACTTTAAAAATCTTCTTCTCTGAAACCACAAGACCTAGAGCTAAGATATTTGGCATGTAGCATTGTCTAGTGGACCTCTACCAAGTTTGTTCAAATTATGACCCCCGGGTCGAAATTGACCCCGCACGGGTGGGCACTTAGTTTTTGCATAGGCATATATAGGAAAAACTTTAAAAATCTTCTTCTCTGAAACCACAAGGCCTAGAGCTAAGATATTTGGCATGTAGCATTGTCTAGTGGACCTCTACCAAGATTGTTCAAATTATGACCCCCGGGTCAAAATTGACCCCACGGGGGTGGTCACTTAGTTTTGCATAGGAATATATAGGAAAAACTTTAAAAATCTTCTTCTTTGAAACCACAAGATATTTGGCATGTAGCATTGGCTAGTGGACCTCTACCAAGATTGTTCAAATTATGACCCTTGGATCAAAATTGACCCCGCACGGGTGGTCACTTAGTTTTACATAGACTTATATAGTAAAAACTTTAAAAATCTTCTTGTTTGAAACCACAAGGCCTAGAGCTTAGATATTTGGCATGTAGCGTTGGCTAGTGGACCTCCACCAAGTTTGTTCAAATTATGACCCCCGGCTCAAAATTGACCCCGCACTGGGGGTTACTTAGTTTTACATAGGCTTATATAGGGAAAGCTTTAAAAATCTTTTTCTCTGAAACCACAAGGCCTAGAGCATAGATATTTGGCATGTAGCATTGCCTAGTAGACCTCTTCAAAGTTTGTTCAAATTATGCCCCTGGGGTCAAAATTGACCTTGCCTGGGGGGGATCATTTGTTTTACAAAGGCGTATATAGGAAAACTTATTTGGTATATAACATTATCTAGTGATCTTCCACCAGGCAAGTGGACTTGTACCAAGGTGAGCGATATAGGGCCATGTTGGCCCTCTTGTTTGTATAAGTGTACTTTTCCGAATCCACGAGTTCGAATCCCACCGACACCCATTTTTTTTTTTTTTACTTCTTTTCTGCTGTTTTAATCATCATTTTTAGCTTTTAACCCATTTAGAATATCTTACGGCAAATAATCATAAAAGTCTTTATTCATGTCAAATTAATACGGATAATTGTAATGAAAAATTGAGACGTACCAGGAACGGTATATAGGGCATTCTTGGACATACTGTATAAATATTATTTGATAATAGTAAATTTTCGATACTTGAGGTCAGTTAGTAGATGTGATGTCGTGTCAATTTGCTTGTTCAACCAGAATGGGTTTCCTCGAGTTCTTTTGGGGCCATGCCTCAACATCAACCATCACCACCAATTTCCAAAATATTTACATGGCATTATTGTTTGTTGGCCCGCTGTGATACTTTATATCACAGTTTTTCTTGTCAATTACTTGTTAAGTGGTCAGTGGTCAGCTTCACACAGCATGAGAGTAATAAATCATGCATTTGGAATTCTCCTAAGATGTTTATCAGTAAACATGTGGCAGAAAATTAAATAAGAAATCTTTCATACTGTGCAGATTGTTAATACATGTTACATCTCAAATGAATGTTCACTTTGACCCCATTCTTTTAATTGTTATGCAACTATGATTATGCTGCTTAAATATACTGCATGCAAATCTGAGTCCTTTCACGCTACCTTAGTTATACAAAATCATTAAGTTATATTACTTTGGATGTTTGACAATTTATATGATTTTGGTGACAAATATGAAGGCTATCTTTATTAAGTGCTACTTATTTTAAAGCAGCAACTTAAAATGACCTAAACCAATCAAAATTATTCTGTAAGTTTGGGAAACTTTTGTTAATCTGCAGTTAACCTAGTTCTCTATTTGTTGCTCTAGAACTTCTTTATTTGCTGAAGTAAATCTTATATGAAAAAATGATTAATGCTTATGAGAAATTGTAATAATATGTTGGCTGTTGAAAAGAAACTCCAACCAGATATTACCGAAAACTATGACTATGTAAATGTGAAATGTTTATTTCTGGTACCATTGATACATTAACCTTTATCTTGCTAGCTACAAATGATCCTGCTTTGCAACAAGTGTAGATCATGATCAGCCTGCATATCTGTGCAATCTAATCATAACCTGCACTGATCGATACTCAGTCAATACATTTTCACGTAATACCTCTGTAAACAATTAATGGTACTGTCCAAATTGATAGGTGGGAGAGTAAATTTAAGAAATAAACAGGGAAAGAGTTTATTCTTTTATGAAGGAAAAAGATGTAAACAAATATTTGTCCATTGATAAATTTGATATGTTTTTAGATGTTTTGTGTATATATTAAATATTTAATGAATTTTCAGTAACTGTTATTATTTCTTTTTCTGTTTTATATTTGAATCTCTCTTGTGTTGTGAATGTAAAAATTACAACAATCTTATTAAAATCATCTCCTCAAAAACGCTATGATATTCATTTCAGAAGATTAGTCAGATTGAAAATTACAACTTCCAACTTTATCTAGAAAAATCTTTACCATCAACAGACCTACAAACATGTGCCAAACTCAGGGATAATTTTTGCCATCCAAACATATGGGAGAAAAATCCCTATTGCCCAAAACCTATGAGATTTTTACCAATATCTAAGAGATATTTTTAATAAACAAAAGTATCACTCGACTTACATTTCAAATATGAAGGAAAATATTGTTTATTACATAATGTCATGTAAAGTGGTAATAAGAACAGAAGAGCTGTGCTGAACATATAATGTATTGCAAAGATTCAATTTTCATTCTGAGTTTTGAACTAAAACAGAAAACACAAAAATGCTTAACTGAATAGCATAATTTTATTATTATACTGAACTGTAGACAGTAAATACAAGAATCAACACTTAAGTCATGATTATTGACTGATATCCTACTCTTTAGGTTGAAATTTCACGGGATTTTTTCCCCAATGTTTTCCGATTGTATCGGTGATACGTTGTCGTCAATCAACTTGTTGGTCTCTGACTAAGATGTTACATTAATTATTGTTTGCATCTTTTCCCGAAACAAGGAATTTACTCAGAGACTCGCTTCCGAGCGGTCGGAGTTTCTTTTTAGGTGGCATTTTACTTAGATTTCATCTACTCACTATTTGCGGAAAAGCTTGCATGCTTATCAATAAGTGTCCAGATGACTAAGAATTCAAGGGACGTTACTCTCGACGCATTTGCGAATACTTGTATACCTCGTTGTCGGCAAGGCATTTGAGTCGAACTAAGCACTTTATGCGATTTTAAATCGCTATTGATGAAAATGAATGCGATTTTTCGGGAAATCATGCAAGAATATCGTGGAATCGCACCCAAAAATTATCCCTGCAAACTCCCTTATTTCCCTAGAATTTGTATCTGCCAGGTAATCATCAGCATGGAATTGTATCAATAAACACCTCCCTGATAAATGACCTTAACACCATCTGACCCTATCAAATTACAGGCACATCTCTAGTTATAATTCTCCTAGCAATAAATAATACTAAAATTTCTCTTGATTTAGGAAAGTACAATGAGTATTAATTGAAACTATATAACAAAATTTAAACAAAGTGTAAGATATATTTCTTTATTTCACTTGATTAATTTAGTGTTAACTGTGTTTTTAGCTCACCTGGCTACGCCATGGTGAGCTTTTCTGATCGATGATTGTCCGTCGTCCGTCAACATTTTGATTCAAATGACATCTCCTCTGAAACCTCTAGGCCAATGTTGATAAAACTATGCAGGAATGTTCCTTGCATGAAGCTCTACCAAAATTGTTCAAAGAATTCCATTCCATGCAGAACTGTGGTTGTTATAGCAACAAATAGGAAAAACTTTTAAAAAATTTCTCTGAAACCACAAGGCCTAGAGCTTAGATATTTGGCATGTAGCATTGTCTAGTGGACCTCTACCAAGATTGTTCAAATTATGACCCCCGGGTCAAAAATTGACCCCTGCGGGTGGGCACTTAGTTTTTGCATAGGAATATATAGGAAAAACTTTAAAAATCTTCTTCTCTGAAACCACAAGACCTAGAGCTAAGATATTTGGCATGTAGCATTGTCTAGTGGACCTCTACCAAGTTTGTTCAAATTATGACCCCCTGGGTCGAAATTGACCCCGCAGGGTGGGCACTTAGTTTTTGCATAGGCATATATAGGAAAAACTTTAAAAATCTTCTTCTCTGAAACCACAAGGCCTAGAGCTAAGATATTTGGCATGTAGCATTGTCTAGTGGACCTCTACCAAGATTGTTCAAATTATGACCCCCGGGTCAAAATTGACCCACGGGGTGGTCACTTAGTTTTGCATAGGAATATATAGGAAAAACTTTAAAAATCTTCTTCTTTGAAACCACAAGATATTTGGCATGTAGCATTGGCTAGTGGACCTCTACCAAGATTGTTCAAATTATGACCCTTGGATCAAAATTGACCCCGCACGGTGGTCACTTAGTTTTACATAGACTTATATAGTAAAAACTTTAAAAATCTTCTTTGTTTGAAACCACAAGGCCTAGAGCTTAGATATTTGGCATGTAGCGTTGGCTAGTGGACCTCCACCAAGTTTGTTCAAATTATGACCCCCGGCTCAAAATTGACCCCGCACTGGGGGTTACTTAGTTTTACATAGGCTTATATAGGGAAAGCTTTAAAAATCTTTTTCTCTGAAACCACAAGGCCTAGAGCATAGATATTTGGCATGTAGCACTGCCTAGTAGACCTCTTCAAAGTTTGTTCAAATTATGCCCCTGGGGTCAAAATTGACCTTGCCTGGGGGGGATCATTTGTTTTAGAATTCCATTCCATGCAGAACTGTGGTTGCTGTGGCAACAAATAGGAAAAACTTTAAAAATCTTCTTCTCTGAAACCACAAGGCCTAGAGCTTAGATATTTGGCATGTAGCATTGTCTAGTGGACCTCTACCAAGATTGTTCAAATTATGACCCCCGGGTCAAAATTAGACCCCGGGTGGGCACTTAGTTTTTGCATAGGCATATATAGGAAAAACTTTTAAAATCTTCTTCTCTGAAACCACAAGGCCTAGAGCTAAGATATTTGGCATGTAGCATTGTCTAGTGGACCTCTACCAAGATTGTTCAAATTATGACCCCTAGGTCAAAATTGACCCCACGGGGGTGGTCACTTAGTTTTGCATAGGAATATATAGGAAAAACTTTAAAAATCTTCTTCTCTGAAACCACAAGGCCTAGAGCTTAGATATTTGGCATGTAGCATTGGCTAGTGGACCTCTACCAAGATTGTTCAAATTATGACCCCCGGGTCAAAATTGACCCTGCACCGGGGGTCACTTAGTTTTACATAGGCTTATATAGGGAAAACTTTAAAAATTCTCTGAAACCACAAGGCCTAGAGCTTAGATATTTGGCATGTAGCATTGCCTAGTAGACCTCTTCAAAGTTTGTTCAAATTATGCCCCTGGGGTCAAAATTGACCTTGCTCGGGGGGGGGGGGTTATAGGAAAACTTATTTGGTATATAACATTATCTAGTGATCTTCCACCAGGCAAGTGGACTTGTACCAAGGTGATCGATATAGGGCCATTTTGGCCCTCTTGTTCTAATAAATTTGAACAATTCTTTTTCCACTTCCTTAATCATTATTTGACAAGTCAAAGACTCTAAAACATTTTTTTCACACAAAATATTTTTAAGTTAGTTTATAGTTTATACTAATTTATTTTAGGTTGATTGTGAAACAAGTTATACAACTAATATAGAAGCCAGTTTCCCTTTTAATGCTGAGCGCCAAGCAAGGGAGCTACTGGTACCATTTATTACGTCTTTGGTATGACGTGGCCAGGGAGCGAACCGAAGACTTCCCGCACTCGAAGCGGACTTATTTTAGGAGATATCTGTATTGAATCAGATATATATCTCTGTTTTGATTAAATAGTAAGAGATATGATATCTTATATCAAAGAGATATCTTTCATTATACCGGGTAATAGGGTAATTTCCTAAAAGTCAAGAAATATCTCTTTTACTTACAGAGACATCTTTCTATTTTATACAGATATATCTTTCTCATAGATATTTTTTGATGTGCAGATCATGATCAGACAGTAAAAAAATGAAAAGCAAACAGGGCAGATCATGATCGGACAGTAAAAACATGAAAAGCAAACACTGCAATATCATGATCAGACAGCAAAATAATGAATAGCAAATAGTGCATAGCATGACCAGACAGCACAACATGAATAGCTTACAATGCAGATCATGATCAGACAGCTAAACGATGAATAACGAACAGTGCAGGTCATAATCAGACAGCAAAATAATGAGGCCTAGAGCTTAGATATTCAGCATGTGGCATGACTCTCTACCAAGATTGTTCAAATCATGACCTCAGGGTCCAAATTAACTCTGCCCGGGGGTCTCATGATTTTACATAGGCTTATTAAGAGTGAAATCATAAGTCAAAGTTAAAAATTGACCCTCTTCTGCTATTGATAACCTTCTGTTTTAGCCAATGGTAGACAGGTGAGCGATACAGGGCCATCATGGCCTTCTTGTTTTTCCGTAGGCTTATATCCTTTGAACGCCGGTAACGTAATAAACCGTATACGCGGGTTAAGACAGGTTTGGCCTTCCATAGAAGTGACAGTTACCGTATGGAACACATTTTGTCTGTATGAATTTAAAGGCTATGCCAACAGCTCCCGAATGTTGTAAACTCAGACGTCATTTTACCAACGTTCGCGTACAGGGCCCTGTGGGATAGTGTTTTGAGTGCGTGCAAATATTTTTTCACAGACATAAAGCAGACATGTTGTACTCAAACCTAGGTATATTGTCATCATATGAGAACGCTTAAAATTGACCTCTCGTTAGCAAAAAAAAAAAAAGAAAAAGAAGTCCATGCGCAGGTTAGCTGACAGGGTGACCCCTGCGCGTGACCTCTGTAGGTGGGCCAATGGAAATTTTACTTTCATGTTACAGCTCAATCTATTTGCTGACGTATACAACACGCGCAGTAAACCAAAAGTAGCATAACGTGATGTACAGTGTTTACAAAAACACATGCATGTCTGTCGAGTGTGTAACAAAATATGCCGGTGTGCCAAGGTTATAGGAAAACTTTAAAAATCTTCTTCTCTGAAATTATGACCCCTGGGTGAAAATTGACCAAGCGGGTGGGGAGTCACTTGTTAGCTCACCTGACACGAAGTGCCAGAGTGTGAGCTATTAGGATCGCATTTTGTCAGTTGTACAGTGTGCGTCGTTCGTCCTTTAACATTTTCCTTCAAACGACATCTTCTCTATAACCAATAGCCTATGGATGATATAACTTGGCAGGGATGTTCCTTGCATGATGCCTTTTTAGCTCGACTATTCGAAGAATAAGGAGACTATTGCACTCGCCCCGGCGTCGGCGTCTGCGTTGGTTAAAGTTTTTCATAAAGTCAAATATCTTGAATACTATATAAGGTATTGACTTGAAACTCAAACTATATGTTTACCATCAACATCTTCACCTGAGGAAACAATCCCTATAACTCTGTTTTGATTTTTGACAGATTTATGCCCCTTTTTAACTTAGAAATTTTGGTTAAAGTTTTTTATAAATTCAAATATCTTGAATACTATCAAAGGTATTGACTTGAAACTCAAAGTATGTGTCTACCATCAACATCTACACCTGAGGAAACAATCTCCATAACTCTGTTTTGATTTTTGACAGATTGATGCCCCTTTTTAACTTTGAATTTTTGGTTAAAGTTTTTTTTAAATTCAAATATGTTGAATACTATCAAAGGTATTGACTTGAAACTCAAAGTATGTGTCTACCATCAACATATACACCTGAGGAAACAATTCCCATAACTCTGTTTTGATTTTTGACAGATTTATGCCCCTTTTTAACTTAGAAGTTTTGGTATTTTTTTTTGTAAATTCAAATATCTTGAATACTATATAAGGTATTGACTTGAAACTCAAAGTATGTGTCTACCATCAACAATATACACCTGAGGAAACAATTCCCATAACTCTGTTTTGATTTTTGACAGATTTATGCCCCTTTTTAACTTAGAAGTTTTGGTATTTTTTTTTGTAAATTCAAATATCTTGAATACTATATAAGGTATTGACTTGAAACTCAAAATATATGTTTACCATCAACATCTACACCTGAGGAAACAATCCCCATAACTCTGTTTTGATTTTTGATAGATTTGTGTCCCTTTTTAACTTTGAATGTTTTGTTAAAGATAGAATACTATCGAACGTATTTACTGTCAACATCTTCACCAATGTTTTTGATTTTTGACATATTTATGCCCTTTTTAACTTAGAATTTTGTCACAGTTTTTCCAGACTAAAATGGAAATACTCAAAATGGCTTTCTTTTGAAATGTCATAGAATAATTATGCAGCATGAAGCGGTCATGCTTTTTTAATTCTATACATATCAATTTTGAAAAGTTACAAAATTATTCATGATCAAATATACAAGGTCATGTATTTCTTTGAAATTATCCCCCCCATCCTCCCTCCAGTTGGCTTGCAGAATCCAGAGTAAGGCCTTGAATGCAATGTACATTTACAAAGGTCTTTTGAACAAGTTTCATATCTTTGACCTTAATTCTTATAGACAATTACACAATACTCCTGTTCTTAGACAAAAACCCCATTTTACCAACAAGCTTTCGAATAGTCGAGCGTGCTGTCATGTGACAGCTCTTGTTATAGTTGTTCAAATAATTCAATTCCTTGCAGAACTCTGGTTGCTATGGCAACAGAAAGGAAAAACTTAAAAAATCTTTTCCTCAAGAACAGGAAGGTCTTAAGCTAAGATATGTGGCATAACATAGTGGACCTCTACTAAGATTGTTCAAATTGTGATCCCCAGGTAAAAATTGACTCTGCCCAGGGGATCACTTGTTTTTCAATAAGCTAATATAGGAAAAACTTCAAAAATCTTCTTATGAAACCACAAGGCCTAGAGCTTAGATATTTAGCATGTGGCATAACCTAGTGGACCTCTACCAAGATTGTTCAAATTATGACCCCTGGGTCAAAATTGACCCGTCACAGGGGGTCACTTTTTTCTACACAGGCTTATTGTAGGAAAAACTTTAAAAATCTTCTGAAACTACAATGCTTAGAGCTTAGATATTAAGATTGTGGCATAACGTAGTGGACCTCTACCAAAACCGGGGGTCACTTATTTTTATTTTGGCTTATGTAGGAAAGGTTTTTAGCTCACCTGGCACAAAGTGCCAGAGTGAGCTGTTAGGATTACATTTTGTCTGTCGTATATTGTACGTCTGTTAACATTTTCCTTCAAACAACATCTCCTCTGAACCCCGGGGCCAATGTTGATGAAACTTGGCAGGGATCTTCTTCTCTGAAACCACAAGGCCTAAAGCTTAGATATTTGGCATGTAGCATAGCCTAGTGAACCTCTACCAAAATCGTTCAAATCATGACCCCTTGGTTAAAATTGAACCCTCCTGGGGGAGGGGGGGGGGAGAAGTAGGGTGTCTTGATTTTACAATCATGAGCCCTGGGTTAAAAGCAAACCAGCATAGGGTGTCTGTTGATTTTACATATTATAAAAGGAAAACTCTTTAAGGCCTAGTGCTTAGATATTTGGCATGTAGCATTGCCTTGTGGACCTCTAGCAAGACTGTCAGGGAGTCACTTGACTTTATATAGATTTCTACATGAAATCTTTAAAAATCTTTTTCTCTGAATCCACAAGGCCTACAGGGCCTGTAAGATTGTCTAGTGGACATCTAGGGGAGGGGCGGGGGAGGTAACTTGATTTTACATAGGTTTATTTAGAAAATAGTTTAAAAACATTCTCTGAAACCACAAGGCCTAGAGCTTAGATATTTACCATTGTTTTGTGGACCTCTACCAACATTGTTTGCAGCTATAAATATGTATGTACAATTTAATGCCGAATAAAATATATGTTATGTTACGTTTAAATCTTGACCCCCCCTCCCCCCAGTTGTTGGGCTTGTATTATAGTCAGTGGTAGCCAGGTGAGCCATATAGGGCCATTTTGGCCATCTTGTTTCTTGTAAAGGAGATCTTACTGATAGTTAACCCACAGATTTGAAAGTAAATCAGCAGGTTAAGAGTTAGCCTAGAGTAAGACTTTGCTTGTTTCTCTTGTGTACATGAATCCTAGTGTATATGTTTACTTATGTTTCAGTAGTTATGGGACTTGAGGCAACAAAAAGCTGTGATGGAAATGAAAGAATCAGAAGAATTTATCAGTGATATTGCTGTAGATGATGTAAAAAGAACACTTCTGACAACTAGGTACTTCTGGTATTAACATTTAGAAAAAAGCAAAATATTGGGACATTCTACACGAAATCCAACATACTAAAACAACATTAAAATACATTGTTAGTTTTAGCTCTAATGGACAAAGTAGAGCTCCTAGGGCCAGTGGGTCAAAGGTCAATGTTACAGTGACCCAAGCTTCCACTCTGTATCTTGAGATCTATATGACCCACAGTCTTCAAACTTCATAGGATGATTGATCTTAATGAGTAGTTGCTGTTTAGGGGTCAGTGGGTCAATGTCACAGTGACCTCTGTTAACATAGCAAAAGATTTTCACTAAACTTACTCAGAACAGTCCAGTCAGTCCAGTTTAGCAATACTGGCCCCATTTTGGCCTCTTGTTTATCCCCCCGCCGAAGGCGAAGGGGATATTAGAAATGGTCTCCGTCCGTCCGTCCGTGCGTCTGTCCCAATTTTGTCCGGAGCATAACTCCAAAAGTACTTGAGGGATTTTCTTTAAACTTCATACACTGACAGAGCACATTGGGAGGAAGTGCAGTGTGTAAGAACAATAACTCTACCTTGCCTACTTTTAGAGTTATTCCCCTTTATCAGATTTACTTGAAAAACTTTGTCCGAAGCATAACTCCAAAAGTACTTGAGGGATTTACTTCAAACTTAATACACTGACATAGCACATTGGTAGGAAGTGCAGTGTGCAAGAACAATAACTCTACCTTGCCTACTTTTAGAGTTATTCCCCTTTATCAGATTTACTTTAAAAGTTTTGTCCAGAGCATAACTCCAAAAGTACTTGAGGGATTTACTTCAAACTTAATACGCTGACATAGCACATTGGTAAGAAGTGCAGTGTGTAAAAACAATAACTCTACCTTGCCTACTTTTAGAGTTATTCCCCTTTATCAGATTTACTTGTCCGAAGCATAACTCCAAAAGTACTTGAGAGATTTTCTTCAAACTTAATACACTGACATAGCACATTGGTAGGAAGTGCAGTGTGCAAGAACAATAACTCTACCTTGCCTACTTTTAGAGTTATTCCCTTTATCAGATTTACTTTAAAAGTTTTGTCCAGAGCATAACTCCAAAAGTACTTGAGGGATTTACTTCAAACTTAATACACTGACATAGCACATTGGTAGGAAGTGCAGTGTGCAAGAACAATAACTCTACCTTGCCTACTTTTAGAGTTATTCCCCTTTATCAGATTTACTTGGAAAAAAAATTCGGAGCATAACTCCAAAAGTACTTGAGGGATTTTCTTCAAACTTAATACACTGACATAGCACATTGGTAGGAAGTGCAGTGTGTAAGAACAATAACTCTACCTTGCTTACTTTTAGAGTTATTCCCCTTTATCAGATTTACTTGGAAAAATAATTCCGGAGCATAACTCCAAAAGTACTGGAGGGATTTTCTTCAAACTTAATACACTGACATAGCACATTGGTAGGAAGTGCAGTGTGCAAGAACAATAACTCTACCTTGCCTACTTTTAGTCAAATAGAAAAATATCATACCTATACTGATAATGAACATTAATATAATTTTGCAAACCTTCTCTTCATTGCCTTATTCTTTTTCCACTTACTTGAAAACTGTACTCAGCATGACCATAACTATACGGCTTTTTAAGGATTTCCTCTCACCAAGTAAAATGGTAACTTCTTCCCAGCGGGGGGATTAACCATGTGTAACATGGCTCTTGTTGAGAAAGTAGTTCTGATGGTTAATTGAAAGGTTGTCAATACATCTCAAGAGTCACTTGCAACAGTATATACAATGTACAATGGAGTCTCTGTTACGTCAAATTCCTTCTTATCTCAGAAGCATTTGCTGGTCCCATCAGTGAATTTTCATATAAAATTTGATTGTTTAACACCAATTTTAAGTTTAAGTTGAACAGTTTCAACTGGTTACATGGTTTAAGACTTGACAAGTGACAAAAGTAAATAGAAACTTTCTTTTTTTCAGTGGAGAAGGAACACTGACAGCATTTAATTTGCGACAGAAGAAGCTAGAAACACAGTCAGAACTGTTTGATTCTGAGTTTCTCTCACTAGCTATTATAAAGGTATTTTTTCAATTTCATGCTTCGGTAGATAATCAGATTTTGTAACATTGTAATGCTATATAAACAATGATAAACATGAGAATACATAGTAAATTATCCAGCTTGAAATTTTCTATTAAAAAGCAGCTCACCCTACTTTATCTTTTGCTCATTACTTAGGCCAAAAGCTCAGCAAATTTATGATAGTGAGGGTGGTACGATGGTCGAGTGGTTAACACTCTGGTCTCTGGTTCTAATCACAAGGGCACTGGAATAATGAACTGGTTAGAAACCCAGAGGTAGTCTCATGTTTATCCATGCTATACATCAGGCATGTTAAAGAACCAAGGGGTCTATTTGTAAAGAGGTGAGCTTTAAGGATGGATGATTGTCTGTCTGTCTGCGCCCAAAAAGTGTGGGTTAAGTGGCTATGGCAACAAAAGGTAACAGTAATCTCTTTTTGACGTCATTCATTCTGTATGTTTTACATGGCTATTTTTAGGCTAATGTGGCTTAAAAGTACAGTAGAGAGAACAAAAGAATAACCACACAACTGCCAAATTTTAGCTCGTCTGATTTTTAAAAAAAATGACAAGGTACTGTCGTCACTTGATTGTCGTCGTCGTTGACATCAGCATTGGTTAAGTTTTGCGTTTAGGTCACTTACATGGAAACTATCAAAGCTATCACTTTGAAACTTGGAAAACTTGTTCATCTTATACCCTTCTTTACATTGTATGACCTGTATTTTGGGGTTAAAAACATGAATTTTGATGGATTTTGGTCGATTTTTAGAATTACACATACCTTCTTCATTTTTAGCTCACCTGGCACGAAGTCTGTCCGTCCATCCACCATTTCCTTCAGATGACATAATCTCTGAAACCACGTGGCCAATGTTGATGAAACTTTACACGGATTTTCCTTGCATGGAACTTTATCAAAGTTGTTCAAAGAATTCCATTCCATGCTATGGCAATAAATAAGAAAAACTTTAAAAAATCTTCTCTGAAACCACAAGGCCTAGAGTCTAGATATTTTGAATGTAGCATTTTCTAGTGGACCTCTACCAAGATTTTTCAAATTATGACCCCTAGGTCAAAATTGACCCTACCAGGTGGGTTGCTTGGTTTTACATAGGCTTATATAGGAAAAACTTTTAAAAATCTTCTTCACTGACACCACAAGTTTTAGAGCTTTGATATTTGGCATGTAGCATTGCCTAGTGGAACTCTACCAAGATTCTTCAAATTATGATCCCCCAGTCAAAATTGAGACCTCAATGGGGTCACTTGATTTTACATAGGCTAATACAGGAAAAACTTTAAAAATATTTTTCTCTAAAACCACAAGGCACAGAGCTGAGATATTTAGCATGTATCATTGCCTAGTGGACCTACCAAGAGTTCAAATCATGACCCCTGGGTCAAAAATGACCCTGCCCAGGGGTCACTTGATTTTACATTTGAAAAACTTTAAAAATTTCTTCTCTGAAACGATATTTAGCATGTAGCATTTCCTTGTGGACCTTTACAAAGATTGTTCAAATCATGACCCCCGGGTCAAAATTAACCCTTCCCAGGAGGGGGGGGGTGGGGAGATGGGGGAGTTCACTTGATTCCGCATACCTTAGGCTTATATAGGGAAAACTTTAAAAAACCCACAAGGCCCACAGGCAGAGCTTAGTTATTTGGAATGTTACGAAGCATTGTGTAGTGGACCTCTATGAATTAAGTTAAAATCATGACCCCTTGTGTTATAGCCAGTGGTAGTCAGGTAAGCGATATAGGGCCATCTTGTTAGATTGATTTCAAATTTTTCACAAACAATTGATAATGTTCTTCAACATATCAAATGGGTTTTTGAGTTAACATTCAGGAGAGGGGGTGGGGGGGGGAATATTTTTGTATTTTTATACCCCCAAAACGAGGTTCGGGGGGTATATAGGAGTCACCTGGTTGTTGGTCGGGCGGTCGGTCGGTCAGGTGGTCTGTTGCATTTTCCTTGTCCGGAGCATAACTTGAAAACTACTAGTTGGAATTCAATACAACTTCATACAATGGTCAAGCACATTGAGAGGAAGTGCAGTGCACAAGAACCATAACTCCATCTTGACTCATTACAGAGTTATTGCCCTTTGTTACTTTTCCTTGTCAGGAGCATTACTTGAAAACTACTGGTGGGAATTCAATACAACTTCATACAATGGTCTAGCACAATAAGAGGAAGTGCAGTGTACAAGAACCATAACTCTATCTTGAGTAATTACAGAGTTATTGCCCTTTGTTACTTTTCCTTGTCAGGAGCATAACTTGAAAACTGCAAGTTGGAATTCACTACAAATTAATACAATGGTCAAGTACATTGAGAGGAAGTGCAGTGCACAGGAACCATAACTCTTTCTTGACTCATTACAGAATTATTGCCCTTTGTTACTTTTCCGTGTCCGGAGGATTACTTGAAAACCACTGTTTGGAATTCAATGCAACTTCATACAGTGGTCTAGCACAATAAGAGGAAGTGCAGTGTACAAGAACCATAACTCTATCTTGAGTAATTACAGAGTTATTGCCCTTTGTTACTTTTCCGTGTCCGGAGCATAACTTGAAAACTACAAGTTGGAATTCAATACAACTTCATACAATGGTCAAGTACATTGAGAGGAAGTGCAGTGTACAGGAACCATAACTCTATCTTGAGTAATTACAGAGTTATTGCCCTTTGTTACTTTCCCTTGTCCGGAGCATAACTTGAGAACTACAAGTTGGAATTCAATACAACTTCATACAATGGTCAAGTACATTGAGAGGAAGTGCAGTGCACAAGAACCATAGCTCTTTCTTGACTCATTACAGAGTTATTGCCCTTTGTTACTTTTCCTTGTCTGGAGCATTACTTGAAAACTACTGGTTTGAATTCAATACAACTTCATACAATGGTCTAAGACAATGAGAGGAAGTGCAGTGTACAAGAACCATAACTCTATCTTAAGTAATTACAGAGTTATTGCCCTTTGTTACTTTTCCTTGTCTGGAGCATACCTTGAAAACTACAAGTTGGAATTCACTACAAATTAATACAATGGTCAAGTACATTGAGAGGAAGTGCATTGCACAGGAACCATAACTCTTTCTTGACTCATTACAAAATTATTGCCCTTTGTTACTTTTCCGTGTCCAGAGGATTACTTGAAAACCACTGTTTGGAATTCAATACAACTTCATACAATGGTCTAGCAAAATGAGAGAAAGTGCAGTGTACAAGAACCATTACTCTATCTTGAGTAATTGCAGAGTTTTTGCCCATTGTTACTTTTCCTTGTCCAGAGCATAACTTGAAAGCTGCTCACTCTCAGATTTTGTTAAAAAATTTCTTCAAACTGTATGTAAATAATGTATTTTAGAACATATAGTCATATGGAAAGGCTCCAGTATAAATTCATAAAAAAAAATACGCTACCTAATTCAAAAGGGTTGCAAACGCTTTTGAAATATCAATATAAACATATAGTGTAGCGTAGCCGTGTAATCGACCATTTCAATCGATTTCTGCAAATTCCTACGTAGATTTTTGATTATTTTTTTATTCTAGCCTTTAGTTTTATATCTATGAATAAGAATGTCATTTTTTTTTTCAAATATTTTTTTCAACGGTAACTGAGAGTGAGTAGCTTTGAAAACTACTGATTGGAATGCAATACAACTTCATACAATGGTTCAGCACAATGAGAGAAAGTGCAGAGTACAAGAACCATAACTCTATCTTGAGTAATTTGAGTTATTTCCAAGAACAATATCTCTATTTTAGTTTTTTTTTTGCAAGGTATTCTGTTACTACGAACTTCCTCAGTTTATAAAGCAGTCCTTTGGGGGTATTAATCACATTTAGTGAAGGTCTAGTTGGACCTAGTCTGATTTTTTGTCAAGCCCGCTTGCGGTGAGCTCGATATAGTTGTCACTTTTGGCGATTCGGTGTATGTGCGTGCGTCCGTCAGTCCGTGCGTCTGTCCGTCTGATTTTGTCTGGACCATATCTTTTTCATGCATGGAGGGATTTTGATGTTACTTGGCACAAATGTTCACCATCATGAGACGGAGTGTCATGCGCAGGAACCAGGTCTAAGGTCAAGGTCACACTTGGAGGTTAAAGGTCAAATTCAAGAATGACTTTGTCCGGAGCATATCTTTTTCATGCATGGAGGGATTTTAATTTAACTTGGCACAAATGTTCACCATCATGAGACGGAGTGTCATGCGCAAGAACCAGGTCTAAGGTCAAGGTCACACTTGGAGGTTAAAGGTCAAATTCAAGAATGACTTTGTCCGGAGCATATCTTTTTCATGCATGGAGGGATTTTAATTTAACTTGGCACAATGTTCACCATCATGAGACAAAGTGTCATGCGCAAGAACCAGGTCCCTAGGTCTAAGGTCAAGGTCACACTTAGAGGTTAAAGTTCAAAGTCAAGAATATCTTTGTCTGGAGCATTTCTTCTTCATGCATGGAGGGATTTTGATGTTACTTTGTACAAATGTTCACCACCATGGGCTACCCTTGTTTTTAGAATTACTTCCCTTTGTTGTTACTATAAATAGCTTATATTGTAACTTTTTTATTACTGGCCGTAGAGAAAAATCGAGACCACTTTTCTGTGGTACAACATGCATGTTACATCCAATATTTAGGTGTATTTTGACCCATCTCTACTTGGTAAGCAGGTAGCCCTTTTCTGGCGGGCTCGACATGTTGCACGTGGGCATCTAGTTAAGTTTTGCCTTTTGGTCACTTACATGCAGACTATCAAAGCTATCACTTTGAAACTTCAAACACTGTAACTAAAAATAAAAAACAGTACTATATCCAATATCTGTAGTTACAATTGACATAATGTAACTAAATTATTAAGTGTGTAATACATAAAGATAAAGACTTTTATTGGGATTGTGTTTTGGGCCCATTGGGTAAAAATAGAAAAATTTGAAAAATACAATATCAGTAGTTGCAGTTGAATGATTGTGACAAAATGTAGTGTCTAGTAATATTTTATGAAAACCTTTTGTGGAATTGTGTTTTGGGGTCAAGGTCAAGGACACTGTTACTTGTAAAGTGGTAATAAATAAACAATAAAAGGATGAAATCAGACAAGTGTCCAGCACCTGCAAGGCAGTGCTCTTGTTAGTACTTCCACCCATCTGTCGCAAACAACATCTCTAAAACCACTAGGCCAATGTTGATGAAACTTGGCTGGAATGTCCCTTGCATGAAGCCCTACTTAAACTATTAAAAGAATTTCTTTCCATGCAGAACTCTGGTTGCTATGGCAACAAATAGGAAAAACTTTAAAAATCTTCTTTATAACCTCAAGGCCTAGAGCTTAGATATTTAGCATGTAGAATTGCGTAGTTGCATTCTATCAAAAATAATGACCCCTGTGTCAAAATTAACCCTGCCCGGAGTTTCACTTGATTTTTACGTAGGCTCATTATAGGAAAAACTTTAAAAATCTTCTCCTCTGAAACTGCAAGGCCTAAAGTTTAGAAACCCTCTACCAAAATTGTTAAAATCATGACCCCTGGGTTAAAATTGACCCACCCAGGGGGTCACTTGATTTTACATAGACATATATAGGAAAACCTTTAAAAATCTTCTACAAATTCACAAAGGCTAGACCTTAGATATTTAGTGTGTAACAGTGTCTAGTAGACTTCTTTAAAGTTTGTTCAAATCATGCCAGCGGGTCAAAATTGACCCTGCCTAGGGGGGTCACTTGGCAAAGGAAAAACTTAAAATCTTCTTTTTGAAAAACACAAGGCATAGAGCTTTGATGTATGGTATGTAACATTGTGTAGTGGTCCTCTACCAAATTTGTTCAAATCATGCCCCTGGGTTCAAAATTGACCACGCCCCTTTGGGAACAATTGTCTTTATATTGAGTTATAGGAGACACTAGCTTCCAATGAGTTCCTATAACATCCACTGACTTACTAAGCAACCACTGACTTCCTTAGCAACCACAGACTTTCTTAGGAACCACAGACTTCCCCTAGCAACCAGTGAGTCCCCCATGGAACAAGTGACTTCCTTAGCAAACAGTGACTTTTCCTAGCAACCAGTGACTTACTTAATCAACAATTGACTTCCTTAGGTAAGAGCACTCGTACTCGGGTGAGCAATATAGGGCCATCATAGCCCTCGTCTTTAATTTGAAAGAACAAACTGTTTTTAGGATAAACAGATGTTACAAACTCTATTTTCATATCTGGACCTGCCTCTGGAGTAGTTATGGTCAATGATTTGTCATCGCTAAACCTGTCATTGATTGAGGGTTGTGGATTGGCAGTTTCATTGCACTAAGTTTTTTTTCCAGGAATGATGTTTAGATAAACTGCTGTCATAAATAACAAAAATGAAACTGATGAAATGAATGTTAAACCAATAGAAAAACCTGTATTGGCACTAAAATTTCCAAGAACAGGAAATCTATCTCGATCACCTATTTCAGAGAAGGCAAAAAGTTGTTTGTGGCTGTGGAATGGGAGAATTGAATGTCTTCACATGGGGAGACTGGGGTAATATAAGTGATCGGTTCCCAGGTCATCCAATGTCTGTGGACTGTATGATACCCCTAACAGAGGATATCATATGTACAGGCTCCTGTGATGGAATGATAAGGTACAACATATCCTTTCTTCAACTCTTTATGCTTCCTCGTCCAGATATTTCTCGTCAGGAGGATAACTAAGGGATTCAGTTGATAGAGGACATTAATTTAATTAATTTAATGAATTTTTTAAGTGCTCAAGGTGAGCTATTGTGATCGTCTGGTGTCCGTCATCTGTCTGTCTTCTGTCTGTCATCTGTTCATCTGTTACCCTGTGTATGCAATAGAGGCTGCATTTTTCACTGGATTTTCATAAATGACTGCTTTGATGAAATCTACATCAAGTCAGAATATGGGTCATCTGGGGTCAAAAACTAGATCACGGGGTCAAATCATAGAAAAACCTTGTGTATGCAATAGAGGTTGCATTTTTCATTGGATTTTCTTGAAGGTTGGTCATAACAACTGCCTTGATAAAATCTAGGTTGAGTTCAAATATGGGTCATCTGAGGTCAAGAACTAGGTCACCCGGTTAAAACCTTGTGTATGCCATATAGGTGACATTCGTAACCAGATCCTCAGAATGTTTGTGTGGATCACCTTGGATTCAAGACTAGGTCACCAGGTCAAGTCCGAGGAAAATCTTGTTGGTGCACTAGAAGTCACATTTTATAGCCAATCATGTAAATTGGTCAGAAGATTTGTCTTGTCATGGTCAAGCAAAATATTTGTGTTTATGAGATATAGTTTAGGGTTGCAGTTTGGTCAAATATGCTCATAAGTAGGTCTCATGTGAGCGATATAGGGCTATCTTGGCCCTCTTGTATAAATATCCCTCATAAGGTAAAAAGCTTGTTCAGAGCAGAACTTGACAAATATGTAAGGGATTGACCATTGAGAGAAAGTACAGTGACAAAGAACCATAAGTTTAGCTGATCCCAATTTTCAACTACAGTTGACTCTCGTTATCTCGAATTTCAAGGGACCAGACCTTTTACTTCGAGATAAACAAAGTTTGAGGTAAGAGGAGGGGCTTTTAGTTGTTTTTTTGGACGTATATGGACGAATAGTGCACAAAAAATTCCCTGTTTTTAAGACAGGCAATCATTTGTATTTAATTTATTGATGCAAATTTTCCCTGAAACATTGGAACACAAATTCAATTTTAATTACATTTTATTTTTGCATATACCCAAACAGCCCTCAGTAATAAATATCAAGCACATCTACATGTATCGGCCTGAGCGAAAACGAAAGTACGCGTCGGGTGAAAGTGAAAGTAGCGTTTCTTGAATCGGAAGTCAGAACATTGGTATATTCTAATAAACATAAGAACAGCATCTAACTACAAGACAAAATATTTACAGACTGATATATTCATTCAGAAATTATCTTTTTTTTATAAAACCCAATCACTATTATCATTTAACCTCTCAAATGAATTAAGTCTTTAAAGTAATTACTGCATTTTTCATCATTAATTACACATAGTAACCGGCGATTAAAGTAAATCCATGAAAAACAAAACAACAATCATTACTACACGTGTGAATTGGCATGACAACGTCTCACCCTTGCTTTGACCTGCCGCACCTTTGATCCGTCGGCGACTTTCGCACCTCGACTTAATGAGTTGACAATACACTGGAATTTGATTAACGGGACCAAAAAATCCCTTCGATACATCCGGAGTCTCGGTATGTCCAATTTTGTCTTAAAAGGAGTTAAAGTACATAAATAAAGAAGGAAATTTGACGGGACTTTAGAATTTCTTCGACTTAAACGGAAATTCGAGGTAAGCGAGTTTGAGATACTGAGAGTCAACTGTATTTCCCTTTATTACCTTACCTGAGCACAAAGTGATCAAGGTGAGCTATTGTGATCCCCTGGTGTCAGTCAGTTGTCTGTTAACACTTACTTTGTGTATGCAATAGAGGCTGCATTTTTCACTCGATTTTCATGAAACTTGGGCAGAATAAATGCCATGATGAAATCGAGGTCGAGTTCAAGTATGGGTCATCTGGGGTCGAAAAACTAGGTCACATCATAGAAAAACCTTGTGTATGCAATAGAGGTTGCAGTTTTCATTGGGTCTTAATGAAATTTGGTCAGTATGATTCTCTTGATTAAATCCAGGTCAAGATCGAATATGGGTCATCTGGGGTTAAAAACTAGGTAACAAGGGCAACAGGAAAACCTTGTTATGCCATAGAGGTGACATTTACCACCCAATCTTCATGAAAATTGGTCAGACTGTTTTTTTCAATGATTTCTAGACAAAGTTTGTATCTTGGTCAAGTGTGGTTAAAAAAAAAGGTCACATGGTTAATCAAAGAAAAACTTTGTTAACACTTTATAGGTCACATTTATTATTTGGCCATCATACAAATTGGTCAGAATGTTTGTCCAAATGGTTTCTTTTCAAAGTTTGAAAGGTGTTACTTTGGTCAAAAACTAGGTCGCTAGAACAAATCAACTTCATTAACAGTCTGGAGCCAACATTTAATACCCAGTTGTCAGGAAATTTGGTCAGGGGGTCATGAGGGGTCACTTATTTGTACATAGGCTTTTATAGGAAACTTCTTTTCATAAACCACAAGGCCTAGAGCTTAGATATTTAGCATTGTCTAGTAGACTTGTACCATGCAGAACTCTGGTTGCTATGGCAACAAATAGGAAAAAATTAAAAAATCTTCTTCTCTAAAGCCACAAGGCTGAGGGCTTAGATATTTAGCAAGTGGCATTGTCTAGTGAACCTCTACCAAGATTGTTCAAATTATGACCCCCTAGTCTAAATTGACCCCGCCCGGGCGATCACTTGGTTTTACATAGGCTTATATAGGAAAAACTTTAAAAATCTTCTTCTCTGAAACCACAAGGCCTAGAGCTTAGATATTTGGCATGTAGGTATGCCAAGTGGACCTCTACTAAGATTGTTCAAATTATGACTCCCAGGTCAAAATTGACCCCTCCAGGGGTTCACTTGATTTTACATAAGCTTATACAGGAAAAACTTTAAAAATCTTCTTCTCTGAAAACACAGGGCCTAGAGCTTAGATATTTGGCATGTAGCATTGCCTAGTAGACTTCTTTAAAGTTTGTTCAAATCATACCCCTGGGGTCAATATTGGCCCCGCCAAGGGGGTCACTTGTTTTACAAGGACGTTTATAGGAAAACATATTTGGTATGTAACATTGCCTTGTGGTCTTCCACCTACTTTGTTCAAATCATGCCTCTTGTGTCAAAATTGACCTCACCCATTAGGCAAGTGGACTTGTATTTAGGTGAGCAATATAGGGCCATCATGGCCCTCTTGTTTATGTTATTTCCAGTACATTTAAGTTTTTAGCTAACCTACACAATGCTTAGTAACATTCCAAATATCTAAGCTCTGCCTGTGAGCCTTGTGGTTTTTTTAGTGCCAGAGTGAGCTATTAGGATCGCATTCCGTCCGTCAAACGACATCTTATCATAAACCACTGGGCCAATGTTGATGAAACTTTGCAGGGATGTTCCTTGCATGAAGCTCTATCAAAGTTGTTCAAAGAATTCCATTCCATGCAGAACTCTGGTTGCTATGGCATCAAATAGGAAAAACTGAAAAAACCTTCTCTGAAACCACAAGGCTAGAGCTTAGATATTTTGCATGTGGCATTTTCTAGTGAACCTTTACCAAGATTGTTCAATTTATGACCCCCAGGTCAAAATTGACCCCACCCAGGGGGTCACTTGGTTTTACTTAGGCTTATATAGGAAAAACTTAAAACATATTCTTGTCTGAAACCACAAGGCCTAGAGCTTAGATATTTAGCATGTAGCATTGCCTAGTAGACCTCTACCAAGATTGTTCAAATCATGACCCCTGGGTCAAAACTGCCCCTGCCCCAGGGGGTTCACTTTATTTTACCTAGGCTTATATAGGAAAAAAGTTTAAAAATCTTCTTCTCTTAAACCATAAGGCCTAGGGCTGAGATATTTGGCATGTAGCATTGCCTTGTGGACCTTTACAAAGATTGTCCAAACCATGACCATGGTTCGCACAGGCCTTGAAAAGTACTTGAATTGGATACCAAGTACTTGAAAAGTACTTGAATTCTTTGCTGGGAAAAAGTCTTTGAAGAGTACTTGAATTTGAAAATAAAACTAGTGAATTTCTTTAAAAGTCATTGAATTTGTATGTTCTGCGAAAAAAACGTCCAAAATAATTGTACCATGCCTTAGTATGACGAGAAAACAGTCTGTATCTGTATCAGTCCATTGAACCTACTCGCGTGTGATGTATCAACTACGTACCAGATTCTGGAATTTAGACACGCTTGCTTCCGGAGTGATTTCCCTTTACCAAAAGTCCTGGTGGCGGAAAATTTGTAAAAATGAGCAGAAATAAGTGTATTTTCTCATCAACATTGCTCCCAAATGGTAGTTATAAAGCATGGATAAAGGATTTTAAGGGGAACAAACACAAGTGTACTTGCGTTGTGTTGGATAAACTTATAGACATAGCGCATTAGGGCGAAAGTGTGTTGAAGAGTCATCAACGAGAAGAAAAGCATTTATAAACAAAATCTGAAAAATAAACGTCCCAATGAGTCAGTACAGTCGTTCCTCATGGTAAAAAAATCCAGATTTGAATAAAAAGTAAATATTGAGATTATCAACATGTATTTTGTTTGAATAACCAAGATACGTATTACATTGTCTTCCAAATATGATTTAAGGCGACTTTTGACTATGTATCCCAACATGAAGTCGGATTATGCGCATCATTTTAGTCCTTGAAAATTAGAAAAAAGTACTTGAAAAGTACTTGAATTTTGTCTCCGAACTTCTGTATGAACCATGATGACTCCCCAGGTCAAATTTAATTAAACTTGATTTCACATAGGCTTATATAGGAAAAACTCCACAAGGCCCACAGGCAGAGCTTAGATATTTGGAATGTTACTAAGCATTGTGTAGTGGACCTCTAGGAGTTATGTTAAAATCATGACTCCTTGTATTATAGCCAATTATAGTCAGGTGGGTGATATAGGGCCATACTGGCCCTCTTGTTTTTATATAGGCTTATGTAGGAATTTCTTTTAAAATCTTCTCTGAAATCATAGGGCCTAGAGCTTAGATATTTAGCATGTGGCATTACCTGGTGACCCTCTACCAAGATTGTTCACCCTGCCCAGGGGTCTCTTGATTTTTACAGAGGCTTAGGCCAGTGTTTTTTGATTTGTCGTTACTCGAACCCGCCGCCCCTATTTTTTCGTATTTTCAAAAAAAAAAATCAAAAAAAAATTATTTCTTTTTTTTTTTCAAAATTTTAAAATCGCGAAATTAGAGGTCCGTTTATACAAGTGATAACGTCAAGAAGCTGCTTTCGTCTAGTGAATTTTTTCAGACCGATTTGGGACTGAAATTCAGCCCCATTCCCTTCCTAGCATGATGTATATTTCCCCCATTTTTGACAAAAAATCCCCTCAAAATGAATGCTGACAAAAGTTTCTGATTAAATTAATCAAATGTTTGCCAAAATTGTTATAAAATGTAAGTTTCCATCAATAAAAACGTTTCATAATTACTTCTTGCAATTATTTGATACCTTATAATTGAAATAGTCAGAAATAGTCAGCCGAAAATCGCCGATTTTTCGTTTGTCATCTATTTGCTTCCGGGTCAACTCGTACCTAAGTCAACTCGTACCTTAGTCATCTCGTACCTGAATTGGTCTCAAAACTTATATTTTCAACCAGGAACAAAAGGTACTGATGTGTAATCAAAGGTTTGAATTTATCATTATTTTATTGAAATCTGTGTTATAGTGCTCAATAGTCAATATTGTATAATTTTCAGATATTAAACAGTTGAAATTAACTTAATTGTTGTTCGAGAAGTAACTAATGTAGTCTCCTCAAAATTTAGTTAATTGTTACTGTCACTTGATCTGAAATTCCATCGCCTTGATAAATAAATTCACACAGAAAATTTTTGTACATAAATCAGTACACAAATAAAACAGGAAGCAAATTAACTAATTTCATGAGCGTGTCTACAAACCTAAATTCGATGTTCGAGGGCCTGTTTTGTCCTAAAGAAGCTTAGTTGAACTGAAATAAACATATTTTTGTCATTTACATGATGAAAATAAAACAATTTTCGAAAGTCCCGTTATTTATTATTTTAGTAACACTTCAAATGAATAATAACGTAGGGTACGAGTTGACTTTTTTCAAAACACTCTTTTTATTTCTACCACTTTCTGATACGATTTTGCAAAATAAGAGCAAAATAACGTATTTCAATGAAAAAATTTAATGATGATTGATAAAAAATATAATTATCTCAAAGATACTGAATAAAAAATGTTAAGGTACGAATTGACTTTTTCGAAAACAAAATCAGGTACGAGTTGACCAATTCGGGTACGAGATAACTAAGGTACGAGTTGACTTAGGTACGAGTTGACTGGTTACCATCTATTTTCGCGACCCCGTTTTTTTAAATTTTACCAAAGAAAACAGTGTTCAGAAGACTCCAAAACGGATAAAAATAGATTTGTTTCATTTGTTTCAACAATAATGCCTGTTGTTAATAGTTTTATTACTGACACCAATATTTTTATCTGAAAATTTAGTTATTTTTGAGTGCGATTTTGGGCCAAAATTCAGCCCCATTCCCCTCCTAAAATAATATATTTTATCCCCAAATGTTTTACAAAATATTACCCTCAGAATAGTGACAAAATTTTTTGACTTACCTAAAATGCTGATAAATGTTTTTGATTAATTTAATCAAATGTTGGCCAAATGTTTTATAAAAATGCAATTTCCCATCAATCAAAAAGTTTCAGAATCATTTATTGCAATCACTTGATACCTTACATGTGAAAAGTCGGCTGAAAATCGCAGATTTTTCGTTTGTCACCTATTTTCGCGACCCCGATTTTTGTTATTTTCTCATAGAAACTGGTGAACACAAGACTCAAAAAGACAATGTGTACAATGTTTTCAATTGAAAATAGTAGTATTCATTTTATTCATGTGCGTTTTAACACCAGTGTCTGATGCTTTGTTACTGACACCAGTATTTTTTATCTGAAAATATTATGTTCAATTTCTGTTTCTTCTCTATATAATTGGGAAAAGAATAATGTAATAAAAGTCAACAAATTTTCAAGGGCATTTTGCTCTGGGAGGGGGGTGTTCTTACGTCGGATTTTAGAAGAGAAAGCAGGTCCACGATGAAACAAAGTTTGTCATGTATAAAAAAAGTCTTTTTTTTTTTTTTTCCCCCTCCTCCGTATGGAGCTTTTTAATTTCAAACTTCGAGTAACAAGTAATAAAAAAATAATGGCCTTATAGCCCATTGTAGCAAGGTGAGCGATATAGGGCCATCTTGGCCCTCTTGTTCGGTAAAACATCAAACACCTATACGTACAGAAGCCAAATGTGTCCCCAGGTCGTTGGTAAAATGTTAATATCTAACTCCGCGTGTAGGAGTCAAACCTGCATCCAAAAAGTAAATGCCACAAAATCTAATAACAGTAATTAAAAATATATTCGTGCTGCTCATTAAGATGTGTTATGAAAAAGTACATTTAATATGACTGTTTTTCAAATGCACGCATATAAAACATTTTGTGCTTAATAATTTCCTAACAGCGGGTCTGATTATCACTTAAATGCATCAGTTTAGCAAGAGGATTATAAATCACATATAATACAGTTCCAAAGATAAGTGAAAATACAGTATTAGGCTGTTACTTGTTTTTTTGTGAAGTTAAGTTTTTACGTTCACCTACTGTTTATGTGAATGTAGTTAACGCCGAGAGATCCTTGATTTGATAAGTAACATCATGCTAGCAGCAAGTTCTTAATTCTGCATGAATTTTCAATCAGTGCAGATCATGATCAGTTCTGCACGGTACAATATTCATTTATTTTATAGGTGTCACCCTTTGAAACATTATTTAGTAAGTGTTGATGCCAGTTTCAATATTATGCATACATTTAGAAGGCAAATAATTATCAGTACAATGTACTTATTTTCATAACAAACAAAATGTTTTCCACAATGCATGACGAAAAGAAGAAACATGCATATAATAGTTATGGAGAGAGACGTTGACAAGTTTATGTACAGGGTTCACATAGATGGGTATGTCTACAAGAAATATGGTGTTTAAGCGCCAAGAACAGTTCTGTTCTGTGTCAGATCCTTTATTTAAATGCAGTAAATCGACAGTTTATGGTTATTATCTGTTTCAGTATTTGTTTATATTAAGGTTACAATCATGTTTCTTTGTAGCTCAAATCAAAGAGTCCAAGAACAAATAGTTTATTCAGAACAAATATTTCAACACTTGTAAAATGAAGTCATATTGCAGAAAAAAATGTGTATAATGCATGCTACATAAGCGTCAAGAAAAATCTCTTCGAAAAAGCTTTAAGATACGTTTAGATATTGCTCTTATGTAAAATACTTTAACTGATTATTTCTGTATGCTATTTAATGTTTCTTTGAATACTTTAAGAATAATTTTATATATACCACAGTATGCCTAATGGAAGCGCCAAGAAAAATGCCTGTTATACACGCTTATTAAAATGGGTTCTTATCAAATATTTGCATGAAAGTAACAATAAATTGAAATATTTCATATTCATGTTTAACAAAGAACACAAACATTAAAAACAAAATTAAATTCAATATAAAACGCCTTTATGTGACACCACATTATTCAATTCAGACATGAAAAATAAATATAAGTATTGAATCAACATTGACATTATAATTATTTGCAATGATTTTAAAGGAAAAAGTTTATCCTTTACGCTGCGTCTCGCAATATGGTATATGTTGCATCTTGCAAATTACCCCATGCAGCATATAGCGGCAGCATCCACATCCTTACGCAGCGTGATGCAGCATAGATTTATTGCTCCCTCATGTAAAACCTCAGGCGCTGTAGCGTGGCAAAATCGGAATCCGCCTCGGCTGTACCCGGCTGTACAATTTCCAGGTTTTACATGAAACATGGAATTTCATGGAACTTTTTTTAGCCAGGTACTGTATGAAAAGAAATATAATTTGTAATTGTCGTTCATAAAAAATGGGGATCCAGGAGGAACACTCAGCTGACAGAAATAGTGTCCCTCACTAAAATCTGGGGTCCCTTCGACCCCGTTAGTGTCAAGACCTGCAGGTGAGCGATATAGTGTCATCTTGGCCCTCTTGTTTAATGTATACACTTAAAGGTACATGTTCTCAATTCTTAAATTAAATTTCTTTAATTTACAGAGCGGTGAATATTCTTCCCAACAGATTTTTAGGTGTTGTTGGGGAACATCCAGGGGATTTTCCAGTAGAAAATCTGTCACTTTCTAGAGACGAACACTGGCTAGCAAGCTGCTCTCATGACCAAAAAATCAAATTCTGGGATGTCAACAGTATAAAAGAGGAAACAGTTGATGTGAAACATAAAGCTAAAAAAGGAAACAAAAATAAATTCCTCAAGTCTTCCGATAAGGGAGACTTCTTTGCAGACTTGGCTGTTGATGAAAATGATGCTTCTACTAGTGCACATGGAGATGATGATGGTGGTGATGATAGCGATGATGAAGAAAAAGATGATTAAATAAAAAAAATCATATTCATTTGTATTTTATGTTTTTAGTTAACCTGAACAAGAAGTGCTCAAGGTGAACTATTTGATGGACTAGTGTCTGACATCTGTCTTCTGTTCACATTTAACCTTGTTTATGCAGTAGATGCTGCTTTTTCACTAGATCTTCATAAAATTTCATCAGAAATACTGCTTTGGTGAACTCTAGGTGGAGTTCGAATATGGGTGCTCGGGTTAAAACTAGGTCATGAGGTCAAATCATAGAAAAACTTTGTGAATGCAATAAAGGTTGCTCTTCTTGAAACTTGGTCATCTTAATGAAATCTGGGTCAAGTTTATGTATGGATGATATATTATGGTCATAAACTAAGCCATCCTGTTAAGTCATAGAACAACGTTGGGCTTGCAATGGAGTTTGCATTTTTCACTGGAACTTCAGGAAATTTGGTCAGAATGGCTATCTTGATCAAATCTAGATCAATTTCATATCTAGTTCACCTGGGCTTAAAAGCTAGGTAATATAGAGGCTGCATTTATTACCGTATCTCCATGGTCAAAATGTTTGTTTCATAATTTCAAGCTCAAATTTGAATCTAGGTCAAGTGGGGTCAAAAACTAAGGACACAGTGAAATCAAAGAAAAACCTTGTTCATACATCAAAGGCCATATTTAATATCCAGTCTTCATCAAAATTGGCCTGAATGTTTGTCCAAATTACTACTAGGTCAATTTTAAACAAGAGGGCCAACTTTGCCCTATATCGCTCACCTGCGACTTATGACAATATGTGACCAAACTTCAACTCTAAACTATTATCATATACACAAACATTCTGTATGACCTTGACAAGGCAAACTTTTTGACCAATTTACACACTGATTAGAAATATCACCTGTGGTTTTCACCAGGTGATCTAGTTTTTTACCTCAGATTACCCATATTAATACTCGACCTAAATTTCATTAAGACAATCGTTCTGACAAAGTTTCATGAAGATAGAATTAAAAATGCAACCTCTATTGCTTACACAAGGTTTTTCTACAATTTTACCCCATGACCTAGTTTTTGACACTAGATGACACATGTTCGAACTTTACCTAGATTTCATCAAGGCAATCATACTGACTAAGTTTCATGAAGGTTCAATGAACAAGAGGGCCAAGATTGCCCAATATCGCTGACCTTAGAACAAGTCCACTTGCCTGGTCCCCTCTCCCTCCCCCCCCCCCCCATGGGCAAGGTCAATTTTGACCCGAGGGGCATAACTGAACAGGTCTACTGGGCTATTCTACATGCCAAATATCTAAGCTTTAGGCCTTCTGGTTTCCAGAATAGAAGATTTATAAAGTTTTAAGACCCCCCCCCCCCGACCCAGTTTTTCCTATATACGCCTACGTAAAACTAAGTGACCCTCCGGCCCCCGAAGAGATGATTTTTAAAGCTTTTTAGCTCACCTGGCTATGCCAGGGTGAGCTTTTCTGATCGATGATTGTCCGTTGTACGTCGTCCGTCAACATTTGGATTCAAATGACATCTCCTCTGAAACCTCTAGGCCAATGTTGATAAAACTATGCAGGAATGTTTCTTGCATGAAGCTGGTGGACCTCTACCAAAATTGTTCAAAGATTTCCATCCATGCAGAACTCTGGTTGCATGGCACAATTAGGAAAAACTTTAAAATCTTCTTCTCTGAAACTACAAGGCCTAGAGCTTAGATATTTGGCATGAGCTTGTCTAGTGGACCTCTACCAAGTTGTTCAAGTCAACCGACCCCCCCCCCCCCCCCCCCCTCGCACGGGGGTCACTTAGATTTACTAGGCTTATGTAGGAAAAACTTTAAAAATCTTCTCTCGAAACCACGGGCCTAGGCTTAGATTTCACGGCTGGTGGACCTCTACCAAGATTGTTCATATTATGACCCTCGGATCAAAATTGACCCCGCATGGGGGGTCACTTAGTTTTACATAGGCTTATATAGTAAAAACTTTAAAATCTTCTTCTTTGAAACCACAAGGCCTAGAGCTTAGATATTTGGCATGTAGCATTGGCTAGTGGACCTCTACCAAGATTGTTCAAATTATGACCCCCGGGTCAAAATTGACCCCGCACCGGGGGTCACTTAGTTTTACATAGGCTTAGATAGGGAAACATTTAAAAATCTTTTTCTCTGAAACCACAAGGCCTAGAGCTTAGATATTTGGCATGTAGCATTGCCTAGTAGACCTCTTCAAAGTTTGTTCAAATTATGCCCCTGGGGTCAAAATTGACCTTGCCCGGGGGGGATCATTTGTTTTACAAAGGCGTATATAGGAAAACTTATTTGGTATATAACATTATCTAGTGATCTTCCACCAGGCAAGTGGACTTGTACCAAGGTGAGCGATATAGGGCCATCTTGGCCCTCTTGTGTTAAATTTCAGTGTGAATAAGAGTTAAATAATTGATGTTTTTTAAAATAATTATTTGGTAATACAAATAATTATATATAACATCACATTATTTCTGGTCTAAGTCAGCTGACTGACCCTACCTCCAGTAAGTATTCATTGGTACAGGGGGCACTTTTGGAATCGTCCTTGCCTATTTTAACAGTTCGTAGCATTATTCTGAGAATACACAGGTGAGGTTCCCATATTGGAACCCCATAAAATATCAGATCTGTGAAAAGGGTCACTCTGAAACGCCAAATTAATTCAACTACAGAAAACTGTGATTCAGCTAGGTAGTTATACTTATCCCAGAAATGTACGAAAGTTAGACACACCCCAAGTACAAACCTAGGGGTTGTTGCCACCCCGATTAGTGACCTTGTCCCAAGAATTCGAGTAAATACCCATGTAACTCCCAGTACAGCTTTGGCTGCACTACCATTATTCCGAGCCGAACTCGAGGGTTATAAATTTTATACTCAAGGGGTCGACTTGGGACGGAGCTATTCTCTTTTATAAGGGATCACGAACCAGAACGGCTACAACATAAACAAGTTATCAATATGCAGCTTGTCTTTAGATCGGCGTATTAGTGATCAAAACGTTCGCATTTCATTCAAAACACTTCTATTCTTAAAAATTTGAATGGTGCAAACCGATGAAAAATGGTGAGAGAACACTAAATATTTTGTGTAGTCTACTTAAGTTCAAAGTATTGCAGGCTCCAAGATTAAGCCTGGGTTTAACATTTAGCTTTTCAAAGGATTTCTTAAAGTAAATTAAAGTGTAAGGCTAATTATTGAGACTACTTACAAGGGTTGCTATCTCCCGTTACCAACACAAAATGGGATGAAATCAAACTGCAGGGCTTTGACTGCCGATGTGGTGCAGTTGTGAAAAATCAACAAAAATATGAGTTTGAATTCTGTAAATTTTCTGCTAGTTTTTTTAAAGAAATATTTTCAAAAATCCGCTGAAACTTTAAGATTAAGTTATAATATAAGTATGCTTTCTTTAATGATTTCTGATAGGATATTGTTATACCCCCGAAACAAAGTTTAGGGGGGTATATAGGAGTCACCCGGTGGTTGGTCGGTCGGTCGGTCAAGCGGTCTGTTGCATTTTCCTTGTCCGGAGCATAACTTGAGTACATTGAGAGGAAGTGCAGTGCACAGGAACCATAACTCTATTTTGACTCATTACAGAGTTATTGCCCTTTGTTGCTTTTCCTTGTCCGGAGCATAACTTGAAAACTACTCGTTGGAATTCAATACAACTTCATGCAATGGTCTAGCTTAATGAGCGGAAGTGCAGTGTACAAGAACCATAACTCTATCTTGAGTGATTTCAGAGTTATTGCCCTTTAATATTTTTCCTTGTCCGGAGCATAACTTGAAAACTACTAGTTGGAATTCAATGCAACTTCATACAAAAATTACAATGGTCAAGTACGTTGAGAGGAAGTGCAATGCACAGAAACCATAACTCCATCTTGACTAATTCCGGAGTTATTGCCCTTTGTTAGTTTTCCTTGTCCAGAGCATAACTTAACAAGAGCTGTCCATAAGACAGCACGCTCGACTATTGTGGGTGTTTGCTAATAAAACAAAACTTTTATCAGTGTAATAGCAAAACAAAATTCTGCTAACTATTAAGTATAAACTAGGAAAGTTGAATCATAAAAAAAGTCAAAATCTATAACTATAGATTTAATTTTTGGTAAATTAATTGTTTGATACAAAATTTACCCTGAACACTATTGCAAGGTTTGATATAACTACCATAAGTGGTTACTGAGATATGTGCATGATAGTACCTTGCATGCAAAACTTTACCAAATTTTCAAAGTCAAACAAGGGCCATAATTTACACTAAATTTGTGCAAGAGTTATCTGACTTGACTGTGTGACGCCCCTAGAGACATTAACGAAGTTTCAAGTCAATATCACAAGTGGTTACTGAGATATGTGCATGATAGTACCTAGCAGGCAAAACTTTAACCAAATTTTCAAAGTCAAACAAGGGCCATAATTAGTACTAAATTTATACAAGAGTTATCTGACTTGACTGTGTGACACCCCTAGAGACATTAACGAAGTTTCAAGTCAATATCACAAGTGGTTACTGAGATATGTGCATGATAGTACCTAGCAGGCAAAACTTTAACCAAATTTTCAAAGTCAAACAAGGGCCATAATTTGTACTAAATTTTTTCAAGAGTTATCTGCCTTGATTGTATGACACCCCTAAAGACATGAACAAAGTTTCAAGTCAATATCATAAGTGGTTACTGAGATATGTGCATGATAGTACCTAGCAGGCAAAACTTTAACCAAATTTTCAGTCAAACAAGGGCCATAATTAGTACTAAATTTATACAAGACTTATCTGACTTGACTGTGTGAAGCCCCTAGAGACATTAACGAAGTTTCAAGTCAATATCACAAGTGGTTACTGAGATATGTGCATGATAGTACCTAGCAGGCAAAACTTTAACCAAATTTTCAAAAGTCAACAAGGGCCATAATTTGTACTAAATTTTTTCAAGAGTTAACTGCCTTGATTGTATGACACCCCTAAAGACATGAACAAAGTTTCAAGTCATATCATAAGTGGTTACTGAGATATGTGCATGATAGTACCTAGCAGGCAAAACTTTAACCAAATTTTCAAAGTCAAACAAGGGTCTAATTAGTACTAAATTTATACAAGACTTATCTGACTTGACTGTGTGACGCCCCTAGAGACATTAACGAAGTTTCAGGTCAATATCACAAGTGGTTACTGAGATATGTGCATGATAGTACCTAGCAGGCAAAACTTTAACCAAATTTTCAAAGTCAAAAAAGGGCCATAATTTGTACTAAATTTTTTCAAGAGTTAACTGCCTTGATTGTATGACACCCCTAAAGACATGAACAAAGTTTCAAGTCAATATCATAAGTGGTTACTGAGATATGTGCATGATAGTACCTAGCAGGCAAAACTTTAACCAAATTTTCAAAGTCAAACAAGGGCCATAATTTGTACTAAATTTTTCAAGAGTTATATGCCTTGATTGTATGACACCCCTAAAGACTGAACAAAGTTTCAAGTCAATATCACAAGTGGTTACTGAGATATGTGCATGATAGTACCTAGCAGGCAAAACTTTAACCAAATTTTCAAAAGTCAAACAAGGGCCATAATTTGTACTAAATTTTTTCAAGAGTTAACTGCCTTGATTGTATGACACCCCTAAAGACATGAACAAAGTTTCAAGTCAATATCATAAGTGGTTACTGAGATATGTGCATGATAGTACCTAGCAGGCAAAACTTTAACCAAATTTTCAAAGTCAAACAAGGGCCATAATTTGTACTAAATTTTTTCAAGAGTTATCTGCCTTGATTGTATGACACCCCTAAAGACATGAACAAAGTTTCAAGTCAATATCATAAGTGGTTACTGAGATATGTGCATGATAGTACTTAGCAGGCAAAACTTTAACCAAAGAAGCAACGCCGACGCCGACACACAAGTGACTGTAATAGCTCTCCATATTCTCCGAATAGTCGAGCTAAAAACTACTGGTTGGAATTCAATACAACTTCATGCAATGGTCTAGCACAAAGAGCGGAAGTGCAGTGTACAAGAACCATTACTCTATCTTGAGTAATTTCAGAGTTATTGCCCTTTAATATTTTTCCTTGTCCGGAGCATAACTTGAAAACTACTAGTTGGAATTCAATACAACTTCATACAATGGTCAAGTACATTGATAGGAAGTGCAGTGCACAGGAACCATAACTCTATTTTGACTAATTACAGAGTTATTGCCCTTTGTTACTTTTCTTTGTCCGGAGCAGAACTTGAAAACTACTGGTTGGAATTCGATACAACTTCATACAATGTACAAGCACAATGAAAGGAAGTGCAGTGTACAAGAACCACAACTCTATCTTGACAAATTACAGAGTTATTGCCAAGAACAATATCTCTGTTAACGAAGTATCACTCATTGTCTGTAAGAAAAATCTCCTTGTGCCAAATTTTGCAGAGGACACCATGTTGTCAGCACTTTCAGTGCTTTGATTAGCTCTAGCAGCCATTATGTGCAGTGAAGCAGAATGGTTAGAGCAATTTAATAAGAGGACCATTTAAGGATTATTCCTGTGAAATATGACTGACTTTGGCTTACCTCATTAAGGTAGTGGGACCCTAATTGGCACCAATTCAAATCATGATGGGCTTAATATTTTCTTAATCTGTATCATTTCCAGGATTTAAAAACAAATTTTAAAAGAAGTTTACCATATAAGTTATAGGAATTTTGATAACCCTACCCCCATTTTGGAATTATTTATAAAAATGACATCAGGCGAGAGATAAGAAAGTGCATGATTGTATTTCATTTATTATTCAATAATTTGGTACACATTTGGTATCAGAGTAACCAAAACTATATTTTCTTTCAGAAATTATACACCATGTACCATATTATCAACAAGTTTAATAAAACTTTTATGAAATAATCAGATAGTATTACAATTTTCATGTAATTTTTTTACAATGTTCAATTTTTTTAACATCAAAGTTTTTAAGAACAAGAGGGCCATGATGGCCCTATATCGCTCACCTGACTACCATTGGCTATAATACAAGGGCTCATGATTCTAACATAAGTCGTAGAGGTCCACTACACAATGCTAAGTAACATTCCAAATATCTATTCTCTGCCTGTCGGCCTTCTTGTATTTGTAAGTTTTCGGGGGTCATAATTTGAACAATCTTGGTAGAGGTCCACTAGACAATGCTACATGCCAAATATCTAAGCTCTAGGCCTTGTGGTTTCAGAGAAGAAGATTTTTAAAGTTTTTCCTATATAAAGCCTATGTAAAACTAAGTGACCCCCCGTGCAGGGTCAATTTTGACCCGGGGGTCATAATTTGAACAATCTTACTAGAGGTCCACTAGCCAATGCTATGTGCCAAATATCTAAGCTCCAGGCCATGCGGTTTCAGAGAAGATTTTTAAAGTTTTTCCTATATAAGCCTATGTAAAACTAAGTGACTCCCCCTACAGGGTCAATTTTGACCCTGGGGTCATAATTTGAACAATCTTGGTAGAGGTCCACTAGCCAATGCTATGTGCCAAATATCTAAGCTCTAGGCCATGTGGTTTCAGACAAGAATATGTTTAAAGTTTTTCGTATATAAAGCCTATGCAATGCTATGTGACCACCCCCGTGGGGTCAATTTTGACCCGGGGGTCATAATTTGAACACTATTGGTAGGGGTCCACTAGACAATGCTACATGCCAAATATCTAAGCTCTAGGCCTTGTGGTTTCAGAGAAGATTTTTTAAGTTTTTCCTATTTGTTGCCATAGCAACCAGAGTTCTGCATGGAATGGAATTCTTTGAACAACTTTGATAGAGCTTCATGCAAGGAACATCCCTGCAAAGTTTCATCACCATTGGCCCAGTGGTTTCAGAGTAGATGTCATTTGAAGGAAATGGTGGACAAACAGACGGACGTATGACAGGCGCCGGACGGAATGCGATCCTAATAGCTCACTCTGGCACTTTGTGCCAGGTGAGCTAAAAATCAACATTTTCTAGAAATGGGGCATGACTTTTTGTATATTGATAATTACCTATAACATTTTGGGAACAGGTTGCCAAAAATTCACAATTTAAAAATTTAAAAGAAAATATTTAAATATCTTCCTCTCCATGCAAGCTACCTTCACACCAAGTTTCATTGCAATTGGTCACTCCTAACTCTGTTATAAGGGGAAACCATTTTTCTAATCTCAAAACTGTAAGTGGTCCTCTACCGGTTTTGACCAAACTCCACATCAAGTTTCAATATGTCGGGCCCGAGCATTCTCGAGTTATCGTTTGGAAACTGTTTAACAATTACAGATCACAGTGACCTTGAAGTTTGACCTACTGACCTCAAAGTCAATAGGGGTCATCATTCTGCTGGTCATGACAAACCTCCACATCAAGTTTGAAGATGCTAGTTCCAAACATTTTCAAGTTATCATCCAGAAACCGTTTTACTATTCCTGGTCAATGTGACCTTGACCTTTGACATACTGACCTAAAAAACAATAGGGGTCCTCTGCTGGGGATGAATAACCTCCGAATCAAGTTTAAGGATCCTAGGCCCAAGCATTCTTGAGTTATCATCCGAAAACCAGATGGTAGACGATCAGACGGACAGACAGACATACCGACCAACATCTGCAAATCAATATACCCCTCTTCTTCGAAGGGGGCAAAATAATTAGAGTTTGAAATTTCCCATCAGCGATTTTAGCCGGGCCTGCAAGTAATAAAATCTTCAAATAAGCTTATATGTAAAAATTATTTAATTTCTTTTTAGTGTAAAAACAATATAAACATAATTCTGTAGAAAAATGCAAAATAATGAAAACAAAGAAGAAAAAGTAAACAAGAGGGCCATGACGGCCCTATATCGCTAACCTGTCTACCATTTGCTATAATGCAAGGTCATTTGTAGCAGAAAGGGTCATTTTTTACATATTCCTCTGAATAAGCCTATGTAAAATAAGAGACCCCCGGACCCTGATATCATGATTTGAATAATCTTGGTAGAGAGTCATGCCACATGCTGAATATCTAAGCTCTAGGCCTCACTATTTTGCTGTCTGATCATGATCTGTACGGTTCACTATTCATTATTTTGCTGTCTGATCATGATCAGCACTGTGTGCTATTCTTATTTTGCTGTCTGATCAAGATCTGCAATGTTAGCTTTTCATATTTTTCTATCTAATCATGCTCTGCACCACCAGCTATTTATTTTTTGCTGTCTGATCTTGATCTGCACTGTTCACTTCTCATTTTTGCTGTCAGATCATGATCTGCACTGTTTGTTATGCATTATTTTGCTGTCTGATCATGATCTGCACTGTTTGTTATGCATTATTTTGCTGTCTGATCATGATTTGCACTAATTGCTATTCATTTTTTTACCATCTGATCATGATCTGCACTGTGAGCTATTCATTTTTTTGCTGTCTGATCATGATCTGCACTGTGAGCTTTTCATTTTTTCAACAATTTATGGTACTGGCCAAGTTGATAGATAGAAGAGTACATTTTAGAAATAAACAGGGCAACAGCTTATTCTTTTATGAAAGAAAAACATGCACAGGCATAATCTAATATCTTCTTAAATGTTTTGTATATATTAAATATTCATTTAATTTTATATATGATCTTTCTTGTGAGGTGAATGTTAAACTTTATCTAGGAAAAATCTTTAACATGGAAGTTCAACAAGGGGTCAAGAACATCTCCAGCAGCAGAAAATTACACAATCCCCTAACATAAGTGCCAATTTTAGGCCAGAGTTTTTATATCTCTTGGTTTATGGGAAATTTTTCTAAAATATTGAGTAGGAAGGACTTTTCTACTACTGTATTGAACAGAGCACATATTGAACATGCCCATCAGTCTACTGCACCTGTCAATAGTCATCATTTTCGAACAAAAATAAACACTTTAAATTAACTACTTTCAATTATATATCTCTACTATTCTGACACTTTATTAACTAGTTATATAAAGAAGTCTGGAATCAGGAATAAACATCATTATATCACAAAGTGGTTGAACACAAAGTCCATGAAATGAATTATAAAGACTATGAAAGATTTACACAAGTTCAACGAGCACCTTTACCGGTGTCTCGACACCACAAGAAAATTCCTCATCTCTCTTGCTTACTGCTGCAATTTTTGTGACTTTCAGATTGTCCCTAGGATCAATCAGCCCTTAAAAGATTGAACTTTACGATTTCCTTGTTTGTGGTTTTGAAAAATCTTCATGCTAAAATTAACTGCTGCCATTTTTCCGGATGTTGTCATAGGGGCCAAATGATTCAGACACGCCAGAATATATCCGGCTCAATATCCAAACCTCACTGTCAAATTTCACCTGGCTTTAAGAAACGAATAGCCCAACAGGTCAAGCATCAATATTTTATTTAATGTCAAGACTGCCAAGTTGTCATTTATCAATCTTATGGTGTTAAAATACTGCAATAAAATGAGCAAATGAGGTGTTCAATAAACAACATATTATTAAAAAAAACTTAAATGTACTGGAAAAGACATAAAAAATGCTTTAAAATGTTGACCTAATACCTTAAAACTTGTAATAATGCATAAAGCCATTTCTAGATTTCTTTAAGTGTGTAAAATCAAATGATTTCTCTGCAGCCTAAATTTTAAACCATGGGTCTTGATTTGAACAATCTTGGTAGAACAATAAGCAATCCTACATGCTAAATATGTCTAGTGTTACTGTTATGAAACAGCTTGTGACAATATTATTTAAAACAAATTAGGTTTCATTATAAGTATTAACATGCTTTCTGTGGGTCATAATTTGAACAATCTTGGTACAAGTCCACTAGGCAGTGCTAAATATCTAACCTCTAGGCCTTGTGGTTTTTGAAAAGAAGTTTTTCCTAAAAAAGCCTATGTAAAAATAAGTGACCCCCTAGGTGGGTCAATTTTGACCCAGGGGTCATAATTTGATCAATCTTGGTAGAGGTGAACTACACAATGCCACATGCCAAATATCTAAGCTCTAGGCCTTCCTGTTCTTGAGAAGAAGATTTTTAAAGTTTTTCCTATTTGTTGCCATAACAACCAGAGTTCTGCATGGAATGGAATAATTTGACAGATTTTGGTAGAGCTTCATGCAAGGAATATCCCTGCCAAGTTTCATCAACATTGGCCCAGTGGTTTCAGAGGAAATGTCTTTTAAAGGAAAATGTTAACAGACATACGACGTACACCGTACGACAGACGGAATGTGATCCTAATAGCTCACTCTGGAATTTTGTGCCAGGTGAGCTAAAAAAAAATGAGGTTCCGGCTGGATTCGAACCTACGCCTGGAAAACCTCAAAAGATCTAGTCCTGTGCTTAACAACCTAGGCTAGTGCATTAAAATTGAAGAGTTTCAAGTGGAGGTTCTTATTAGGAGTCCACTACCTTAAAATGTATTTGTTATTTTATGCTCTGGTGGCCATACTGTGCAACAGAGCGGAATGGTCTGAGTAATTTTGAGAGAGGACATTTTAAGGATCATTCCTGTGAACCATTTTTTTGGTCAACAGGCCAGTTAGCTCAATCGGTAGAGCAAGCGACTTGTAATCTCGGGGTAGCGGGTTCAATTCCCGGGGCTGACCAACTAAAATTACTAACAGTCTTTTGGACGAGACAATAAAAACCGAGGTCCCATGTATGGGTGCTATACACCTAGCATGTATAAGAACCAGGGGTGTCTCTGAAATTGGGACGCTTTCTGTATCTTGCACTATCCTCCGAAACTTAAAATAACCAACCTCTTCTGGGGGCGTTGGTCATGTAGGAAACTGGTACCAACGATAAAGCTTGATATATATCTAATATACGAAAAGATACCATAAAGGAATTTTTCATGAAAAACCATGGAATATTTTCCATGGAAAACCCTGGAAAGTGTGAATGTCCAGGAATTTCCAGGGATATTTTGAAACATTTCTCCACCGAAAATCCTGGACATTTGCCCATAAAAGCCGGGACATTTTGTCCACAGAAAAGCCCGAACATTTGTCCAGGGAAACCTCTGTATATGTAAATGAAGCAGAGTTGGTTTCCTCATCTCCACTCTAAAGAGTTTGATTTGAAGCAAATTTTACAAAGGTCCGTCCATAAGAGCAAATATGTTAGCTTGAATTTGTGGATGAGACCTCTACTCTAAAGAGTTAGTTTAGTTCTTTTTTATATATCAAATAATTTCATTCTTTAAAATTGTTTACTAAATAAATAAATAATCACTTTGATTAAATAATCATAAAAATAAGTATCTTAAGCAGTTAATATCGCTGTTACATAGTTATTTTATACATACTATAAACTATAGTTAACAATCAGTATATCAAGAACATTTATTACCTCCTTTTAAAAGCACCAAAAAAGTCAGTATTTGTCCAAGATTGACTTTCAAACCCTCTTAAATGCTTTCAGAAGGATACATTTTTGTCACATATTATTTGTATGTGTTTTACTATACAAAATTAGTCCAATTAAAGTTTCACTGAGCTATCTGTATTACTTTAGTGGCATTATACACATGGCCCACCACCACTATTCTCCCACCCAAGGCAAAAGCTCATTTTTCTCCATGAAAAGGCTGGTGACCTATCATTTTTAAATAAGTTTTCAAGAGAGTAATGTTTGAACATTTCTTCCTCAATAAATTAAGAAATTGAAAAAAAACAACTTTGATATATCATATGGCAACAAATTTTATGTATTTTTTAAAGAAACTCGTTTCTCTTTTTTGTATATTTTCAGGGTGAATACATTTGAAATATCAATTACAGACACAAATGTATGCATATATACAGGATTCCATTACCGTACCTATAAACTCTTCATGTAACCTTGACCTTTGAGGTAGGGACGTGGGTCTTGCACATGACACGTCGTCTTGATGTGCTTGACATTTGTGCCAAGTTATTTTAAATTCCTTCAATGCATGACAAAGTTACAGTCCAGACATGAATGTGTGCATATATAAAGGATTCCATTACCTTCAAACTCTAAGTGTGACCTTGACCTTTGAGGTAGGGACGTGGGTCTTGCACGCAACACGTCGTCTTGATGTGCTAAACTTAAATTTATTCCGTCTCTGTTATAAAGTCTGTAAAGTTTATTTGACATGTTTTGCGATGGAAAGGTGCTAATTCATAACACTGCAATTATAAAGAATCTTTAATGTACTGCGCTGTGTGTAACAAACATTTGTCTAACTCAAACTTCAATGATTAGGTATGCACTGGTTTGCAGTTTAATAATTAGTAATTACAGTTTGCAACGTAACCACTCGGTCACAGAGAAAATGAAAGTAGACCAGTCGTTATAGAGTTACCTCCCATACTAACAAAGTATAACAAATGCATTTTATCCTATTTTTATGACACAAATGACTGAATCTTATAGCCGCTAATTATCTGACTTAAAAAGATGCAAAAGTAAGTTCTTGGGATAGAGTAATCGCCAGCAGTTATAAATTTCTAATAGTAATATAATATCGCAAAAAAAATGGGAAAAAGTGATTAAGAGCTGTCAGTAGGACAGCGCACTTGACTTTTTTCACTGCTTGCTATAAAAACAAAATTTTGTCAGTAAAAGAAACCAAGGATGTGTATAATCAAGTGCCACAAGCAGCAAGACATTAAGTAAAGAGTTATCAAACTTAATTGTTTGATATCCCTGAATACTACAGCAAAGTTTTAAATTAATACTTCAAGTGGTTACTGATATATGTGCATGACAGTCCCCAGTTGCACACAAGACTTTGACTAGGAATTTCTAAGTACAATTCAAGAAACATTTTCACAGGGTAATCTTCTCTTGCTTACAGATAGGTGTCATAATGGTACGTAAGTATACCAACTTTCAAAGTAATATCACAAATGGAAAAGTCAATAAGTGGACAAGAATGACAATTTTGAAATTTGAATGAAAAGGGTCATAATTCAAATGAAATCCTCAACAGACTTACCTTCTCCTGCCTGTGCCTCTCAAACAGTTTAGTCAAAAAGTGAACTGGTACGAAAAACTTAACCAAGATTCAATAAAGGGACTTAATTATTTTTTAAATCCTTGACAGAGTTATCTTCTCTTGACTACAGATAGGGGTAATGATGTAAACAAGCATTCAAAGTTTCAAAGCAATATCTCAAAGGGTTAAGTCAATAAGTTGATTTTACCCATATTCAACGTATTTTCTAAGTAAAAAAGGGTCATAATTCTGTCAAAAACCTTGACAGAGATATGTACTCTAGGTAATGATGATAAATAAGTATGGTAAGTTTCAAACCAATACCTCTAATGGTTTTGAAATAAAGTGGGGTGGTACGAAAAACTTAACCAAGCTCAATACACTTTCTAAGTCAAAAAGGGCCATAATTCTGACAAAAACCTTGACATAGTTATGTACTCTTGTCTGTAGATGACGGTTATGATGGTAAACAAGTATGGTAAGTTTAAAAGCCATAGCTCTAATGGTTTTGAAATAAAGTGGGGTGGTACGAAAAACTTAACCAAGGTGTCTAAAAACGTTGAGCTAAAAACATATCAGTTTATCAAGTAGTACAACGACTGAATATCCGGATATTAGTTCGGAAGGCTGACCGAATGTCCGAATACCAATTTTGGTATTTGTTGACATCCCTTATATGTTTACATCCTGTGAATAATCTATTTTATTGACTACCATTTACAAACTCTGCCTACTTAGCCTTAATCCATTACATAAAGATCCCTTGATGGGTACAGACACCAATTAACAGTTATAATCCCCATCATAAAATGTGTGAAAAACTGACGCACAAAAATTGAAATTCACCAATAACAGGTGACATGTAAGTATATTATGTGTATGAGGGTATTATTGTTGGTACCGGTTTCCCACATGACCAACGACCCCAGAAGAGGTTATTTACTTTAGGTTTCAGAGGATAGTGCAAGATACAGACAGCGTCCCAATTCCAGAGACACCCCTGGTTCTTTAACATGCCAGGTGTACAGCACCCATACATGGGACCTCGGTTTTCATCTCATCCGAAAGACTGTTAGTAATTTTAGTTGGTCAGCCATGGGAATTGAAACCGCTTCCTCGAGATTACAAGTCTCGTGCTCTACCTATTGAGCTAACCGGGCTGACTACACAGGTGGCACATGAAAGCATGAAGTTTATATTTACAATAGAATGGCATCTTCCACTAGGAGATTATTTTTCTCTTTGAATTCTGGTAGAATACGGCAAGAAACATTAGGGTTCACAGGTATGCTGTGAAGTTTAATAAAAATTGCACCTCTTGGTTTGAGAGGAGAAGTCTTTAAAAGACTTTTCTATTTTTAGCTCTAGAGGCAATTATTTGCAGTGGAGCGGAACAGTTTGAGCAATTAAAGAGGAACATTCCTGTAAAGTTTGTCTGAAATTGGCTCAGTGTTAACAGAGGAGATGTCATAACAAATTGTAGATGACCAACAAAGAAGGACATCAAATAGCCAAAATACCTCACCATTGAGCACTTTGTTCTCAGGTGAGCTAAAAATGCAATCTATAGTAACTGACCTTGTCAAATAGAGATAACTAGCTTCGGAATGATGGAAGGTATGTGTGCAGTTTAATACAAATCTTATCAGCAATTTATCTGTTACTAGTTTTTCATAAACAAAAACATATAAAACAGCATGATTGAGAATATACTTAAACAAGAGGGTCGGTGGCCCTGTATCGCTCACCAGAGTGAACAGAGAACATCTGCAACCAATGATTACATCTGCATAACTTGCTTATAAAGATCTAACTGTGGTATAAAACCTGTGTGCAAGTCTGACTATACATCCTGAAACAAGATGGCCCTAAATAGCTCACGGCCAACATTTGCATCACAGGAATGGTAAATTTTGACCTGGGGGCTGGTGGTCATGATTTAAACAATATTTGTACAGGTCCACCACACAATGCTACATTACAAATAGCTAAGCTTTAGGCCTTGTGGTTTTGGAAAAGATTTTTTTTTAAGTTTTCCCTTTATAAGCCTATGTAAAACCAAACGGCACCCCTGGGCAGGGTCACTATTGACCTGCGGGTCATGATTTAAACAATCTTGGTAGAGGTCCACTAGACAATGCTATAACCAAATATCTAAGCTCTGGGCCTTGTGGTTTCAGATATGATTTTAAACAAGAGCTGTTCGTAAGACTATTCTCAGTGCTTGCCAATAAAACAAAACTTATCAGTAAATAGCGAAACAAAATTCTTTTCACCCTCTAAGTATAAACTAGAAAACTGCAATCATAAAACAAGAGCTGTCCCTCACAAGTGACGAATGCCCCCGAAAGAGGTGCCTCACAGTCTGTGTCCTCTCCATGTGCTCAATAAATGTGCTAAGTAATTTTAAAATCCTTCCATGCATGACAGAGTAACCATGCATACAGTATTCCATTACTTTTAAACACTAAGTGTGACCTTGACCTTTGAGGTAGGGACATGAATTATGCAGACAACACATTGTCTTGATGTGCTGAACATTTGTGCCAAGTTATTTTAAATCAATTAATGCATTAAAAAAGTACAATCCTGACACAAATGTATGCATATATACAGGATTCCATTACCTATAAACTCTAAGTGTGACCTTGACATTTGAGGTAGGGACTTGGGTCTTGCACGCAACACATAGGCTTGATGTGCTAGACATTTGTGCCAAGTTATTTTAAAATCCTTCAAAGCATGATAAAGTTATAGTCCAGAAACAAATGTATGCATATATACAGGATTCCATTACCTTGACCTATGAGGTAAGGACGTGGGTCTTGCACGCGACACGTCGTCTTGATGTGCTTGACATTTGAGCCAAGTTATTTTAAAATCCTTCAATGCATGACAAAGTTACAGTCCGGACACGAATGTGTGCATATATGCATATATAGAGGAATCCATTACCTTCAAACTCTAAGTGTGACCTTGACATTTGAGGTAGGGACTTGGGTCTTGCACGCAACACATCGGCTTGATGTGCTCGACATTTGTGTCAAGTAAATTTAAAATCCTTCAATGCATGACAAAGTTACAGTCCGGACACGAATGTGTGCATATATGCATATATAGAGGAATCCATTACCTTCAAACTCTAAGTATGACCTTGACCTTTGAGCTAGGGACGTGGGTTTTGCACGCGACACGTCGTCTTGATGTGCAAGACATTTGTGCCAAGTTATATTAAATTCCTTCAATGCATGACAAAGTTACAGTCCGGACACGAATGTGTGCATATATAGAGGATTCTATAACCTTCAAACTCCAAGTGTGACCTTGACCTTTGAGATAGGGACGTAGGTCTTGCACATGACACGTCGTCTTGATGTGCTTGACATTTGTGCCAAGTTATTTTAAAATCCTTCAATGCATGACAAAGTTACAGTCCGGACACGAATGTGTGCATATATAGAGGATTCCATAACCTTCAAACTCAAAGTGTGACCTTGACCTTTGAGGTAGGGACGCAGGTCTTGCACAATACACATCGTCTTGGTGTGCTTGACATTTGTGCCAAGTTATTTTAAAATCCTTCAATGCATGACAGAGTTACAGTCCGGACACAAATTTGTAAGTGGGGACAGACGGACGGACAGACGGACGGTGCGATTTTAATATGCCACCCTTCTTCTCGGGGGCATTAAAAATCAAAAGCTATCTATGGTAACTTCATTGTTTGATACCCCTAAATACTATTGCCAAGTTTCAAATAACACCTTTTAGTGGTTACTGATGTATGTGCATGGTAGTACCTTGCATGCAAAACTTTAACTTAAGTTTCTAAGTTCAACAATGGCCATACATTGTAAGACATTCAGCCAGGAGTTATCTAACTTAATTGTTTGAAACCTCTCAAATAACTCCCATAAGTAGTTACTGAAATATGTGTGCATGCGAAACTTTTAACCAAATTTGTTCAGTCAAATAAGGGGCATAATTTGTATCAAATTCATGCAAGGGTTTCCTAACTTGACAGTCTGACACCCCTGAAGACTTTGATGAAGTTTCAATTGAATATCATATGTGGCTACTGAGATATCTGTATGATAGTACCTTGCATGCAAAGTTTTAACCAAATTTCTAACCAAATTAGAGCCATCATTAAATGTGATTAATACCCCCGAAAGACTGCTTTATAAACTGAGGAAGTTCGCAGTAACAGAATACCTTGCAAAAAGGATGTGTATAATCAAGTGCTACAAGCAGCAAGATATTAAGTAAATTAGTCAAGATAGAGTTATGGTTCTTGTACACTGCAATTCCTCTCATTGTGCTGGACCATTGTATGAAGTTTTATTGAATTCCAACCGGTAGTTTTCTAGTAATGCTCCGGACAAGGAAAAGTAACAAGGGCAATAACTCTGTAATGAGTCAAGAAAGAGTTATGGTTCCTGTGCACTGCACTTCCTCTCAATGTACTTGACCATTGTATGAAGTTGTATTGAATTCCAACCAGTAGTTTTCAAGTTATGCTCCAGACAAGGAAAAGTAACAAAGGGAAATAACTCTATAAATACTCAAGACAGAGTTATGGTTCTTGTACACTGCACTTCCTCTCATTGTGCTTAATCATTGTATGAAGTTGTTTTGAATTACAACCAGTAGTTTTCAAGTTATGCTCCGGACAAGGAAAAGTAACAAAGGGCAATAACTCTGTAATGAGTCTAGATGAAGTTATGGTTCTTGTGCACTGCACTTCCTCTCAATGTGCTTGACCATTGTATGAAGTTGTATTGAATTCCAACAAGTAGTTTTCAAGTTATGCTCCGGACAAGGAAAATGCAACAGACCGCCTGACCGACCAACCGAGCGACCAACCACTGGGTGACTCCTATATACCCCCCTAAACTTCATTTCGGGGGTATAATAAAAAGGGCCATAATTTGACTTGAATTCATACAAGACTTATCTGACTTGATAGTCTGACACCCCTGAAGTTTCAAATCAATATCATAAGTGGTTACAGAGATATGTCCATGACAGTACCATGCATGCAAAATTAAACGAAAGCTGTAACACCCACACCGATGCACAAAGTGACTGAAATAGCCCTCCTTTTTCTTCCAACAGTCTAGCTAAAAATTTCCTATAGAAATTTACGTCAAGTCAAGAGAGAAGTCATGATTTGAACAATCTTGATAGAGATTAACAAGGCAATGCTACATACCAAATATCTAAGCCCTTGGCCATGTGGTTTTTTAATATTTTTCCTATATAAGCATAAGAGGTCATGATCTGAACAATCTTGGTACGGGTCAACTTGGTAATGCTAGCTTTTTAATATCTAAGCTCAAGGCCATGTAATTTCAGAGAGGGCAAATTTTAAAGTTTTTCCTATATAAGCCAATGTAAACTCAAGTTACCCCACCCGACCAGGCAGGGTCAATTGACCCTGATGCCACAGTATGACCATTCTTGGTAGAGGTCCACTACTTTAGTCAATGCTACATGCTAAATATCTAGGCCTTTTGGTTTCAGGGAAGATTTTTAAAGTTTTTCCTATTTGTTGCCCATAGCAACAAGAGTTCTGCATGGAATAACATTCTTTGAACAACGTTGAGCTTCATGCAAGGAACATCACTGCCAAGTTTCCCCAACAATGGCCCAGTGGGTTTCAGAGATGTCACTTGAAAGAAATGGTGGACGGATGGCCAGACGCTGGACTGTGAGTGGTCCAAATTAAATGTTAAAACTTTTATATAGTAACAGCCACTGGGGCCTCATCTTTTAAGGAATTATGTTTTTTAGCAATTTTGGTAGAGGGTTATGATAAATAATTACGTCAAATAGTATTAAATTCTGACCAGTAGCAACATATATCCATTTATTATTCAACTTTACAATATTACACTCTGTATTAGATCAATTGCACACATGATATGAAACAGGTAGAGCTAATACAAAGCATAACTGAGCCAATATGAGAAAAGCAGGGCCAATACGAGAAAGCAGGGCAAATATGGAATTCAAGCATTCTGATTGGCTTAAAAGAGAGGGCCAATACGGAGAAGTCACTTCCGTTAGATTTTTAAACGACGCCATTTTGTTTTTAGACTTATGCTGATATCGAAAAATGACTGTAAAATTTTTATTTTCGAAATAAACATAGGGTTATGGGTATTCATTTTCTTAGATCATTTACTATCCATCCATAACAGTTTTGAAGTAAAATTCGAGAAAAAGTTGATTTTCATTTTTTCATCCCCTCCTGTATATTTATTTCTTCTGACTTGTGTGAAAATGCGATTCAAACGGTGAGAAAATAAATCCACCATGTCCATTGAGTTGTGGATAAGGAAATCTCACCCTCGGGTTTAGATACGTTCCAAAAAAACTCGACAGAGCCTCATTTTTGTGACGTATCTCAACCCTCGGTGAAATTTCCTTACCCACAACTCATGAACATGTTAGATTCTCTTTATATTCTTGTTTATTTAGCCAATATTGTAAAGTTGAATAATAAAATTATCATTAATCAAGTGATTTCATATTGGCCTTGTTATTTGTCCTTGGGCAGTGGTATTGGCCCTCCGCCTTTGGCCTTGGGCCAATACGACCACCCTTGGACAAATAACAAGGCCAATATGAAATCACTTGATTAATAACATTATAGTATTGAAAACAGCCCAGTCCAACCAGTGAGGTAGGGCCTCATTTTTTAGCAATTTTTGTAGAGTCATAAAGTGATCATATTTGTCAAACAAAACTAGACCTATCACTAGATGTGATTAATACCCCCGAAAGACTGCTTTATCAACTGAAGAAGTAAGTAGTAACAGAATACCTTGCAAAAACACTAAACTAGAGATAAAGTTCCCGGTAATAGCTGCGTCATTTGTCAAGATAGAGTTATGGTGGTTCTTGTACACTGCACTTCCTCTCATTGTGCTTGACCATTGTATAAAGTTCTGCTCCTGACAAGGAAAAGTAACAAAGGGCAATCACTGTATAATTAGTCAAGATGGAGTTTTGGTTTTTATGCACTGCATTTTCTCTCAATGTGCTTGATCATTGTATGAAGTTGTATTGAATTCCAAGCAGAAGTTTTCAAGTTATGCTCCTGACAAGGAAAAGTAACAAAGGGCAATAACTCTGTGATTACTCAAGATAAAGTTATGGTTCTTGTGCAGTGCACTTCCTCTCAATGTGCTTGACCATTGTTTGAAGTTGTATTGAAATCCAACCAGTAGTTTTCAAGCTATGTTCCAGACAAGGAAATGTAACAAGAGCTGTCAGTAGGACAGCGAGCTCGACTTTTTTCAGTGCTTGCCAATAAAACAAAACTTTTTCAGTAAAAATACCCCAAGGATCTGTATGAACAAGGGCCACAAGTAGCAAAATAAAGTCAAGAGTTATCATACTTGTGTGATATCCCTGAATACTACAGCAAAGTTTTAAATTAATACTTCAAGTGGTTAATATATGGTACATAAGTATTCCAACTTTCAAAGTAATATCTCATATGGAAAAGTCAAAAAGTGGACAAGAAGGAAAATTTTGAAATTTGAAAGCAAAGTTGAAAAGGGCCATAATTCAAATGAAATCTTTGACAGAGTTACCTTCTCCAGCCTGTGTTTGGAAATCATGATGGTAAACAAGTATTCCAACTTTCAAAGTAATATCTCATACAGTTTAGTCAAAATGTGGACTGGTACAAAAAACTTAACCAAGATTCTAAGTCGATAAAGGGACTTAATGTTTTTTCTTAATCCTTGACAGAGTTACCTCCTCTTGCCTACAGATGGGGGAAATAATGCAAACAAGCATTCAAAGTTTCAAAGCAATATCTCAAAGGGTTAAGTCAATAAATGGATTTTACCCATATTAAATGTATTTAAGTCAAAAAGGGTCATAATTCTGACAAAAACCTTGACAGAGTTATGTACTCTGTAGATGGAGGATTATAATGATGGTTGACAAGTATGGTAAGTTTCAAAGCCATACCTCTAATGATTTTGAAATAAAGTGGGGAGGTACAAAAAACTTAACCAAGGTGTGACACCAACGCCGTTGCGAGTAGTATAGCTCTCCTTTTCTTCGAAAAGTCGAGCTAACAAAGGGCAATCACTCTATACTTTGTCAAGATGGCGTTATGGTTCTTGTGCACTGCACTTCCTCTCAATGTGCTTGTCCATTGTATGAAGTTGTATTGAATTCCAACCAGTAGTTTTCAAGTCATGCTCCAGACAAGGAAAAGTAATGAAGGGCAATAACTCTGTGATTACTCAAGATAGAGTTATGGTTCTTGTACACTGCACTTCCTCTCTATGTGCTTGACCATTTTTTGAAGATGTATTGAATTCCAACAGTTTTCAAGTTATGCTCCGGACAAGGAAAATGAAATGGACCGACCGCCCACCTGACCTACTGACCAACCCCGGGTGACTCTTATATACCCCCCTAAACTTTGTTTCAGGGGTATAATAAAATTCTGAAAACTAGTTTCAGAGAAGAAGTTATCTGAAGTTTCGATATGGATTATATAGAAAAAACAGTCCCTTACTGGGTGCCTCATTTTTTAAGGATAAACTTAATTTTAGCAGTTTTGGAAGAGTTGGAAGTGATCACATTAATTTTGTTAAATATAATTTACCTGTTTTTCTATTTACAACAACTCTTTTTGTAAGATTTTATAAGATTTGAATTAAAGAGTTGTTGTAAATAGAAAAACAGTTATAATTATTATTCCCTGAGGAATATTGAAAGTATTTATTGTGGAAATATAATTTAATTCTGACCAGTACTTTCAGAGGAAGTGTTTTGAAGTTTCTATATAGATAATATAGAGAACTAGATGGGTGTTCAGTAGAACACTTGTGTCGCCCTCTTATGCTTTGTCAGAATAACCAACAATTTTGTGACAAAATCTAAGTGTAAAAAGGGGCATAACTCTGTCAAATATGACCTTGACCAACAAACTTTGGCGGCATCATGACCCTTATGTCATAAGCAATACAATTTGAAAGTTTGATGAAGAAATCTTAAGAAATGGCAAAGTTATAGCCAACGTTAAGTTTTCGTGACAAAATCTAAGTACAAAAAGGGGCATAACTCTGTCAAATATGACCTTGACCTACACAATTTGGCGGCATCACAACCCTTTTGACATAAGCAATACAATTTGAAAGTTTGATAAAGAAATCTTAAGAAATGGCAAAGTTATAGCAAAAATCTAAGTATAAAAAGGGGCATAACTCTGTCAAATATGACCTTGACCTACACAATTTGGCAGCATCACGACCCTTATTTCATAAGAAATACAATTTGAAAGTTTGATGAAGAAATCTTAAGAAATGGCAAAGTTTTCATGACAAAATCCACGTACAAAAAGGGGCATAACTCTGTCAAATATGACTTTGACCTACAAAATTTGGTGGCATCATGACCCTATTGTCATAAGCAATACAATTGTAAAGTCTGATGAAGAAATCTTAAGAAATGCCAAAGTTATAGCCAACGTTAAGTTTGTGTGACGGACGGACGGACGGACGGACCGACCGACGGACAAAGCGATCCCTATGTATCGCCTTTTCTCCGAAAGGGCGACACAAAAACAGTCCCACCACATCTGGAGCCTCATTTTTGTATGAATCAACTTCATTTTAGCACTTCTGGTAGTGAGTCATCTGGGGATCATTTGTGCCAAATTAAATCAAATTTGATCAGTAGATTTTCAAAGCTTTTTCTGCCATAGTAACCAGAGTTCTATATGGATTAGAAGTCTTTTAACACTTTTGGTAGAGGTTCATTCAATGAATATCCTTGCTAAGTGTCATTAACCTTGGCCGAAAGGGTTTAAGAGGAGATGTTGTCCGAAGCAATTGTTGATGATGAGCGACAAAGAAGGCCAACGGTGGACATTAAGCAGTCACAACAGCTCACCCTGGCACTTTTGTACCAGGTGAGCTAAATGATGTTGACATCTGCAAAATCTCAAAAGCAATCCTAAAGGATTAAAGCAAAGGGTTTCATTTCTAACTTCTGCTATATAAGGCCTAAAAAAAAAAAATGTTTGTTTCAGGTTTCATGCCCCCAAAAAATAGGGTAGGTAGGTAGTGAAATTTTTTTTTTTTGGAATTTTTTTTTTATACTCAAACAAACCAAATTCAACATAGATTTTAATGAATTTATGCTAAAAAATATTAACACGCAAAAAATGTTCTAGGGTCGGGGCCAAAAAATAGGGTAGGTCGGGAAACCTGAAACAAACATATTTTTTTTTTACGCCTTACTACAATATAACAAGAGGGCTTTAATTGCTCGTCGAGTATCATTGAACTCTAAAACAAGAAAGCAGGGCAATAGATCATACTCTAATTTTTTAAATTAATTTGCAGAACTGCACAAATAGTCCAAATTTCATCTCCCTAGCTTGAAAACAAAAACAAGAAGACATGGCAGTGCCGCCAAAGCAGGTTTAAATGGCGCCTGTAGAATTAAAAAAAAATAGTTTCCTTGACTAAATATGTTTTCTTAAATTTATTTTGAGTAACAGTGACCTTAACCTTGACCCTAGTGACCTTGGCCCAAAATATTTTTTTTGCTTAAAACAATTTAAAAACTATAAAAAAACTTCTGTTTTTAGTAACAGTGACCTTTGACCACAAATTTCTATTTTTGCTTAAAACAATTTAAAAACTAAAAAAAACAAATCTAATTTGGCCCTAGTCACCTTGACCCCCAAAAAAATATTTTTGGCTTAAAACAATTTAAAAACTAAAAAAAAAACTATTTTTAGAAACAGTGACCTTGACCTTGACCCTAGTGACCTTGACCCACATTTTTTTAATTTTATTTTTTTAAACAGTTTAAAAACCTAAGAAAATATTTTTTTTGTACCAGTGACCTTGACCCTAGTGACCTTGAGCCAAGTGATCCCAAGCTTCCTCTCCACGCAAGCTACCTTCATACCAAATTTCATTACAATTGGTCACTCCTAACTCAAGTTATTGAGCGGAAACCATTTTTCTATTTTCAGAAACAGTGCCCTTGACCTTGACCCTAGTGACCCCAAATGCAATCCAAAGCTTCCTGTCTACACAAGCTACCTACACACAAAGTTTCATTGCAATTAGTCACTCCTAACTTGAGTTATTGAGCGGAAACCATTTTTCTATTTTTTGTAACAGTGACCTTGACCCTAGTGACCCTAAATGCAATCCAAAGCTTCGTCTCCACCCAAGCTACCTACAGACCAAGTTTCATTGCAATTGGTCACTCCGGACTTGAGTTATTGAGTATAAACCGTTTTTCTATTTTTAATATCAGTGACCTTGACCCTAGTGACCCCAAATGCAATCCCAAGCTGCGTCTCCATGCAAGCTACTTACACACTAAGTTTCATTGCAATTGGTCACTCCTAACTAGTTACTGAACAGAAACCAATGTTTGACGCCCACCCACCCACCCACCGTACCAAATTGCTATTCTAATAAGTAGGGTTTTTTTCAAACAAGAGGGCCAACATGGCCCTATATCGCTCACCTAACTACCATTGGCTATAATACAAGGGGGCATAACTATACAACAATTCACAGAGGTTCACTACTTTGAAGAGGGCTTCTAGGCAATGCTACATGCCAAATATCTAAGCTCTAGGCCCTGTGGTTTCAGAGAACAAGATTGTTAAAAGATTTTCCTTTATAAGCCCATATAAAATCAAGTGACCCCCCAGGCGGCATCAATTTTGACCCGGGGGTCAGAATTTGAACACTCTTGGTAGAGGTCCACTAGACAATGCTAGATGTCAAATATCTAAGCTCTACGCCTTGTGGTTTCAGGGAACAAGATTTTAAAAGTTTTTCCTATATAGCCTATGTAAAACCAAGTGACCCCCCGACGGGGTCAATTATGATCCTGGGGTCATAATTCGAACAATCTTGGTAGAAGTGCACTAGACAATGCTACATGCAAAACATCTAAGCTCTAAGCCTTGTGGTTTTGGAGAAGAAGATATAAGCCTATGTAAAACTAAGTGACCACCCGTGCAGGATCAATTTTGACCCGGGGGTCATAATTTGAACAATCTTCATAGAGGTCCACTAGATAATGCTACATGCTAAATATCTTAGCTCTAAGCCATGTAGTTTCAGAGAAGAAGATTTTTAAAGTTTTTCCTATTTGTTGCCATAGCAACCAGATTTCTGCATGGAATGAAATTTTTTGAACAACTTTAATAGAGCTTCATGCAAGGAGCATCCCTGCAAAGTTTCATCAACATTAGCTCTATTGTGAAGAAAGCTTGTAGCTTATCGAGTCACACTTGTGTCCGCTTCCTGGAAAAAACCAGTACTGGTGTTATATGAGGAGGTACAGTCGTGACCAATCTTAGTAGGTCCATTAGACAATGCTACATGCCAAATATCTAAGCCCTAGGCGTTGTGGTTTTGTAGAAGAGTATTGAAGTTTTTCCTTTTTGATGCCAAAGCAACCAGAGCTCTGCATGGAATGGAATTCTTTGAACACTTTTGGTATAGCTTCATGCAAGGATCATCCCTGGCAAGTTTCATCCACATTGGCTAAGTGGTTTCAGAGGAGAATGCTGTTTAAAGTAAATAGTGGGCAGAAGTACGCGGATCAGTGAGTTATCCTATTACCTCGTCCTGGCAGTCTGTGCCAAGTGAGCTAAATATAGTTTATGTAGAGAGCCTGGACCAAATTAAGTATTCGTCTGTATTCCTTTCCTCAACCTATGTTTTAATACAGGTGTAAAACTACGTTCCTCAACCTGATGCTATAATACAGGTGTGAAACTAACGGTTTATAGTGTAAAATTTATAAAAACAACTTTGGCAATATGACTGTACAAAATAATTTAAGTAAATTCACATGCTCTGTGTTATTAAATATTATGGTAAGCAAGTCTACTGCAATGGAACATCTACTGCAATGTTAATGTTGTTGTTTTTTTCAAAGGATTGGCTGAAGTCAAACATCTGGTGCAGAGCAGCTTTCAAAATATCTTTACTTGCACCATCTGGCACATGATCCCTATACATAATATTCAATAGCATATATATAGCTGATGCTGCATTGTCACTATTTGTTCAATGATTTCATATCAATTTCTCTGTTATAATGATCAAACACCATGACCAATGTAGTAATTATCACATCTTGATGAAAAGGACTCTTCCCAGCTGTAAAACGTATCTTGCATATTCAATCAACACTATATATCTATTCTAATCCTAAACTCCAGTTGATTCCCTGAACTAACATTATTATAACTGGTTGCCAGGCAACTAAATATCTTATCCAATCAAGGAAATTTCCATACATTACATGCGGTCTATCCCATCTGGCAAAGCTGTTAAGGAAATAAACTCAGTGTAACAGTTCAACTCCAGCTGAAGTAAGGAAATAAGAGAATCAGCATGTCTTGTACCAATTTATTGTAACAAGTTTGTGTCAAGCAAGATATGATATTTAATGTATCTTAAAACAGAAATTATTACAAGAGGGCCAACATGGCCCTATATCGCTCACCTTGGTACAAGTCCACTTGCCTGGTGGAAGATCACTAGATAATGTTATATACAAAATAGGTTTTCCTATATACGTCTTTGTAAAACAATGCATAGTTTTATCAACATTGGCCTAGTGGTTGAAGAGGAGATGTCATTTTAATCAAAATGCTGACGGACGACGGACAATCATCAATCAGAAAAGCTCACCCTGGCGTAGCCAGGTGAGCTAATAAAGCTATTTCACTCCAGGTGAACAGAAATACTGTCCTGATAGAAAATTTCCTGCATTTCAAATTTATTTCCCGCTATTCAAATTTAACATGTATACTAAATACAAGTCTTAGACATCAAAGGTCAGAAGTAGTCCAACTTAACTCTGTGATATTGACTTTTGTGCTACAGACCTTGGTGTTGCATGTGACATGTCATTTCATGCTAGCAAACAATAGTGCCATGTTAATTTTCAGTTCCCAATATTGTGGACAAATTTACAACACAGGCAAACAAAATGCCTAAAACTATGACTTTTAACCTCCTAGTTTCAACGTGATGAACATTTTTGTCGAGCCCACTTGCGGTGAGCTTGACATAGTTGTCACTTTTGGCGGTTCAGTGTATGTGCGTGCGTGCATCTGTGCGTGCGTGCCTCCGTCCGTCTGATTTTGTCCGGAGCATATCTTTGTCATGCATGGAGGGATTTTGATGATACTTGGCACAAATGTTCACCACCATAAGACGGAGTGTCATGCGCAAGAACCAGGTCCCTAGATCTAAGGTCAAGGTCACACTTAGAGGTTAAAGTTCAAAGTCAAAAATATCTTTGTCCGGAGCATTTCTTCTTCATGCATGGAGGGATTTTGATGTTACTTTGTACAAATATTCACCACCATGGGCTACCCTTGTTTTTAGAAATACTTCCCTTTGTTGTTACCCTAAATAGCTTATATTGTAACTTTTTTATTACTTGCCGTAGAGTAAAATCGAGACCACTTTCCTGTGGTACAACATACATCCAATATTTAGGTGTATTTTGACCTATCTCTACTTAGTATGGAGTTAGTCCTTTTGACAGCTAGCGGGCTTGACATGTTGCACGTGGGCATCTAGTTAATTTGTTACAATCTCTTATAGTAAGACAAAGTTAAGATTCTGAAAGTAATATATGGTTCTCTCTCTCTGTGTTCATGGTCTTCTGGAGCTCCTCCTTCCTGCCATACAACTTCTTTTCAAGGGTGGTGCAGTCTGGCCACACAGTTTTTCTTGACTGCTGTTTGCTTTGAAAGACCACAATCATGAGCACTTCGGTGAGGAGGACAGCTTCAATTTTTCATACATATAAGTATGGGCCTTAGATGTCCTGTTGAAGATTGAAAAGAATGACTTGTTCCTATCTGTCTAGTAAATGGTAGTCATCATTCTGTGTCTTTGTTCTTGTAAGAGTCTTAAGGCCAGTGTTTTTTGATTTGTCGTTACTCGAACCCGCCGCCCCTATTTTTTCGTATTTTCAAAAAAAAAAAATTTTAAAATCGCGAAATTAGAGGTCCGTTTATACAAGTGATAACGTCAAGAAGCTGCATTCGTCTTTTTTCAGACCGATTTGGGACAATATTTCAGCCCCATTCCCCTCCTTAAATAATATATTTTTTCCCTAAAAAAGTCAACAAATTTTCAAGGGCATTTTGCTCGGGGAGGGGGGTGTTCTTATGTCGGATTTTAGAAGAGAAAGCAGGTCCACGATGAAACAAAGTTTGTCATGTATAAAAAAACTTTTTTTTTTTTTTTTTTCCCTCCTCCATACGGAGCTTTTTAATTTCAAACTTCGAGTAACAAGTAATAAAAAAATAATGGCCTAATCACCGTGAGCTTTTCTTCATAAGTGACTCTATTGAATGGCTGGTTGCCTTAGCTCCTTTTTTTGCCAATTGGTCTGCCATCTCATTACCATGAACACCACAGTGTACGGGTATCTACTCAATGGATACTTTCCGCTTTTAGTTCTTTGGCATTAGCCAAGTCTTCCAGCACTGATGGAGCATCCGTTACAATGACTACCTGCTAACAGTCCTCTTTTGACTCTTCAATAGTTTTCAATGCCTGTATGATGTCTTCTATTTCTGCTTTGTAGTTGGTACAATGCTTGCCTTTTGGGGTGCCAACTGTCCCTGACACACCAGTCATGTGCATGATGAAAATATCAGCACCACCATCTAGTACAGCAGCCATAGCACAGCAATCTGTGTGCACATGGCATGTCTCTGATAAATAAACTTCCGAGATCATGGCTTGTGCCATGTTTTTTTTATACTTTCACCTTCCACACCAGATTGGAAACCAGGTACTGCAGTGCAGATACTGATGTGTGACAGTTTAAATAGAGTTGTTCAGGACTTTTCTGTGTTTACCTGTATGCACCAGTCCTCTGTCCATGCTGAAAGCGAGTCTGCAGCTTGCTGCATCCTAAAACTAGCAGTTGATGCATATTCTTCTGATCACCAAAACACAAGGTCCTCTGCATAGAAGGCAGCTTTGACTCCTCTTGGAAGATTGGACACCATGTCGTTCATGAAAAGAAGGAAGTGGGTGACAATACACCTCCTTGTGGGACACAATGTTGTTGCAAAAACTTTCATCTTTGTATCCCCTCAACACTGACTCTAGCCCTTCTGTTGAACAGATAGGACTTTGATAGGGCGTTGTTTGTTCGAAACAGATTGATGTCTAAATACAGACCGACTTGGAAAATTCCTTTTCTATTTTACGTACATAACCTTCTTGCTGATTTTCCGAAAATATTTTTAAAAAAAAGACCCATAATATCTATATTTAGATCAGACTTTAATATCATTGTCAAAGGATACGGACTAGGAAACATTCTCTTTAGATCAACTTTTTCTTTGCAGTATGGGCACGTCTGCTTCTTTCCAACAATGCACCAGCCTCGTATACAAAACTCATGAAATCTGAAAACTCTTGTCAAGGAATAGTAATTTTTGTTTCAATCAGACTTTTATGAAAGTTTCTAAAAACTTCATATGTGTATAATTTCTGCCTATGTATATTTGTACATGTCTAATTCCAATCAATATATTTTAAGAAACTGTGGCAAAACATGTAACATATATATTTCTGTAGACAATATAAAAGAGAGTGCTTTCATTACAGATATTTTCAAAGATGAAAACCTTCATTCAACAGCGCATTTCTCATTGTATGTCATGCTCTGGGTAAGAACCCATTAAATGCCATCAAATTTCAATCAATCACATGCATTTTTTCACCAATATTCAGTTTTCCTATCATCCACTCGAGGTGATATCGGTAATCGGCATGTTTGGATTTTATGCTAATGCAGTAATGGAAAATGGGTAATAACTGAAAATTTCAGAGTAATTTAAGTCTTATCGAAGTCAAGAAACTCTGACAAAGCCTGTGTACAGAGGTTCATATATCAGAAGAATTTTGCTAGAGAAGATTCTTTCTTAATACAGTATTCAGTAAAACTTCGATAACTCGAGGTCGCAAGGGGACTAGTAAAATGCTCGAGTTATCCGAGGTCTCGAGTTATCCGAATTATGGAAAGTTTACAAGTTTTTCTACTGTGACGTATCTTATAAACAAAGTGTATTTGAGGACCTTCGTGTTGTATTCATTTATTTCATTAGCTCACGAATCCTGAATTTCCATTCTGTATCTATTAGATTAAATCCCGTCTGTTTGTTTACATAGATGTATATCAGTGCAATTACTAAAAGACAACTGATTAATGGTGAAGGCGGAGTAACGTTATGTTACTTCGCCCAGTGTATTTACCAGTCACTCTGGGGTTTTTAAACTGTATTCCTTTAAATCCAGACGACTTGTATACAATACCGGCCTAAGCTTATTTTTATTTTGCAAATGACTCATAAACGAATAGTGATTAGTCACTCACACTAGTTGTCGTTTAGGTACAGTACCGGTATTAGTAATAACATTTCCAAAAATATTCTGACATGACAATTTGAAATAGAATATGAAGTTTGGATTTTATGTTGTGCTTTATCATTAATATTTTACTCAGACTCATAATTTTCATCTCATCATCAAAAACTCGCAAACATACTTTTCGTTAGTTTCTTCTTATTCAATCAAACTGATCGGCGGCTGTAATTACATAAATATATTGAAGACGATTAAAATGTGCGAATAACATTTTATTCACTTTGGCCACTGCACTGCCGATTAATCGATAATAAACAATCTATTAACAATAGAAGTTATTCAGCTGACGTGTCATAATAATGATGCGCCCAGCGGAGGTGAGAAAAAAATCTGATTACCAGTGACCTCGAGTTATCCATGGTAATTTAGTAAGAATTCTACCTGGCGGGACCACAGGTATTCCTCGAGTTATCTCAGGTTCTTAAGTTATTGATGCTCGAGTTATCCATGGTGATTTCTAGTTAAACATATAGGAAAAATGGCCGGGACCGACAGGAGTCCTCGAGTTATCCGGAGTTCTCGATGCTCGAGTTAACAAAGTTTTACTGTATGTTATATTATTAGCAAACTAAGTATGACTCATATTTTAAGGCAATAAAGGTAATAACATACAATAGGGCATATATCGCTCACCTGTATTTCAATTTCCAATAATACAAGGGGTCATGATTTTAACATAATTCGTAGAGATCCACTTCACAATGCTTAGTAATATTCCAAATATCTAAGCTCTGTCTGTCGGCCTTGTGGTTCCCCCCCACCCCCCCCCCACTCCAAGGACTTAACTTTTACCCGGGGGTCATAATTTAAACACTCTTGGTAGAGGTCCACTAGACAATGCTACTGCCAAATATTTAAGCTCTAAGCCTTGTGGTTTCAGAGAACAAGATTTTAAAAGTTTTTCCTATATAGCCTATGTAAAACCAAGTGACCCCCTGGGCAAGGTCAATTTTGATCTGGGGTCATAATTTGAACAATCTTGATACAGGTTCACTAGACAATGCTACATGCAAAATATCTAAGCTCTACTGGCTTTGTGGTTTCAGAGATAAAGATTTTTAATTTTTCCTATATAAGCCTATGTAAAACTAAGTGACTAAGTCAATTTTGACCCAGGGGTCATAGTTTTTAACAATCTTGGTAGAGGTCCACTAGACAATTCTACATGCTAAATATCTAAGCTCTAGGCCTTGTGATTTCAGAGAAGAAGATTTTTAAAGTTTTTCCTATCTTTTGCCATAGCAACCAGAGTTCTGCATGGAATGGGATTCTTTGAACACTTTTGGTAGAGCTTCATGCAGGAACATCCCTGCATAGTTTCATCAACATTGGCCCAGGTGTTTCAGAGGAGATGTCGTTTGAATCAAAATGTTTATGGACGACGGCCAACGGATGAAGGACAATCATCCACTAGAAAAGCTCACCCTGGCAAAGCCAGGTGAGCTAAGAAGATATTATATTAACACAATATGTTCTGATTTGCTTGAGACATTCCATTTATTTAGAGACCATGTGTATTAAGAGGGCCGAATTTTTGAAACTGAACATGGAAATTCAAGAAGAAATGATGTTGCATTAAATGCTGTTTTATTTAAAGAACTCTCTTTCAACTTTCCTAGAGTGGTGCTTTAATACAAGTTTTACTGTACAGAACAAAAGTCATATATTACAATGAATATCTATATATTTAATACATGTATAAATATATATACAAGTCACAGGACCATTAAACAGTGTACACACATATAATAGTAGTGATGCAGGACTACACAGAAATACAGTATCATACTGTACTATAGTTCTGTTGTAAAGTACTGTGGAGAACTTCAATACTGCTGTATATCTATACAGTATGAAAAGTACTGCACTATACAGTACTACAATTATAAGCACTAAAGAGTACTAAAGTACCATAGAGTACCACAGTACTATAGAGTGCTATAAGGTATGTTTAACTTTGTAGTAGGTACCACACAGTATTATGGAACACTACATTACATACATATCTTTTCACTACAGTACTACAGAGCACTATTGTATAGTACTACATTACAAAAGAGTACCCGAGTGCATGAGTACTTATGTGGTATATTAAAGGGATTGATGAGTTGTCACTTCACACATTGATAGAGGTCATTAAAAGGCAGTGACAAAGAACCATTATTCGAGAGGCAATTTGAATGATCCCCCTCTATGTAAAAAGTTGCCCAGAGCATATCTTACACCTAAATATGTAGACTCTTCCACTTCAGTCAGAGGAATGCTTGATGATAAGTTACTGGTTGCTGAAGAAGTCACTTGTTCCGAGAGGAGGTCACAGGTTGCTAGGGGAAGTCAGTAGTTGCTAAGAAAGTCACCAGTTGCTTGGTAAGACAGTGGTTGTTATAGGAACTCACTGGAAGCTAGGTTTCTCCTATAACTCTACATAAAGCCAAGGGACCCCCCCCCCCGTCATCAGCTTTAACCCCAAGGGCATGATTTGAACAAACTTAACAGAGGACCACTAGACAATGTTACACACTAAATATCTAAGCTCTAAGCCTTGTGATTTTTGAGAAGAAGATTTTTAAAGTTTCTCCTTTACCAAGTGAAAAACCGGGCAGGGTCAATTTCGACACTAGGGCATGTTTGAACACACTTTGAAGAGGTTTACTAGACATTGTTACACACTAAACATTTTAGGCTCCAGACCAAGTGGTTTTGAACAAAGTGACCTGAAACATGGACCATGCACAACTAGCCATGGTACTTATAACTTCATAATTAACATTAAATTCTGACCAAGGGCTTTGGAGATTAAGCGTTAACAAAATTAAACTATCTGGAGCCCCTATGACCTTGACATTTGACCTAATGACCCGAAATATGGACCATGCACAACTCGGCATGGTACTTATCACATCTGTGAAATATCATTTAATTGTAACCAGGGGTTTTGGGGATTTAAAAGTGCACAAGATTTTACTATCTGGAGCCCCTGTGACCTTGACCTTTGACCTAGTTACCCGAAACATGGACCATGCACAACTAAGCACTGTTTGCTATTCATATTTTGCTATCTGATCATGATCTGCACTGTTAGCTATTCATTTTTATACTGTCTGATCATGAGCTGCACTGTTCGCTTTTCATTTTTTGCTGTCTGATCATGATCTGCACTGTATGCTGTTCTTTATTTTGCTGTCTGATCATGATCTGCTATTCATATTTTGCTGTCTGATCATGATCTGCAATGTTAGATATTAATTATTTCGCTCTCTGATCATGATCTGCACTGTATGCTTTTCATTTTTTTGCTGTCTGATCATGATCTCCACTGTTAGATATTCATTATTTTGGTGTCTGATCATGATCTGCACTGTATGCTTTTCATTATTTTGCTGTCTGATCATGATCTCCACTGTGGCTATTCATTTCACACTGACCACTTTGTGTCTTCATGGCAATTCTGGATCTAACAGTAGTGAGGATACTGACCTCTGTCATATAATTACATAATTGCCCACTGCATGACCTTGTGCCACTGAATTAGGCATGAATGACCTAGCACTGACCTCAAGATGTGTAATGAATAGGTTGAAAATTTATCAGTCAAAACTGCAATAAAATGGGAAGTGTAAAATCAAGTGATTTCTCTGCAGCCTAATTTTAACCCAAGGGTCTTGAATCTTCTACATGCTAAATATCTAGTGTTGTTATGAAACAGCTTGTGACAATACTATTTTAAACAAATTGGGTTTCTTTGTTATAACCGATAACATCATTTTAAGTATTAACATGCTTTCTCTGGGTCATAACTTGGTCAATCTTGGTACAAGTCCACTAGGCAATGCTAAATATCTAACCTTTAGGCCTTGTGGTTTTAGAAAAGAAGTTTTCCTATAAAAGCCTATGTAACAAGAGCTGTCAGTAGGACAGCGCGCTCGACTTTTTAGTGCTTGCCTATAAAACAAAACTGACAGTTAAGGGCACACAAGACTTTAACTAGGAATTTCTAAGTACAAATCAAGAAACATTTTCACAGAGTTATCTTCTCTTGCTTACAGATAGGTCTCATGATGGTACATAAGTACTCCAACTTTCAAAGTAATATCTCAAATGGTTAAGTCAACAAGTGGACAAGAATGAAAATTTTAACTGAGTTTCTAAGTCAAAAAGGGCCATAATTCAAATAAAATCCTTGACAGAATTACCATCTCCTGCCCATGTTTTGGGATCATGATGGTTGACAAGTAATCCAACTTTCAAATTAATATCTCAAACAGTTTAGTCAAAAAGTGGACTGGTACGAAAAACTTAACCAAGATTCTAAGTTGATAAAGGGCCTTAATTTTTAAAACAAATCCCTGACAGAGTTACCTTCTCTTGCCTACAGATGGGGGTTATGATGCAAACAAGCATTCAAAGTTTCAAAGCAATATCTCAAAGGGTTAAGGCACTAAGTGGATTTTACCCATATTCAATGTATTTTCTAAGTAAAAAAGGGGCATAATTCTGTCAAAAACCTTGACAGAGTTATGTACTCTTGTCTGTTGATGTAGGTTATGATGGTAAACAAGTATGGTTAGTTTCAAAGCAATACCTCCAATGGTTTTGAAATAAAGTGAAGTGGTATGAAAAACTTAACCAAGCTCAATACACTTTCTAAGTCAAAAAAGGGCCATAATTCTGTCAAAAACCTTGACAGAGTTATGTACTCTTGTCTGTAGATGGAGGTTATGATGGTAAACAAGTTTCAAAGCCATACCTCTAATACTTTTGAAATAAAGTGGGGTGGTACGAAAAACTTAACCAAGGTGTGACACCAACGCCGACGCCAGGGCGAGTAGGATAGCTCCCCTTTTCTTGGAAAAGTCGAGCTAAAAATTAGTGACCACCCTGGGTGGGGTCAATTTTGACCCGGGGTTCATAATTTTAACTATCTTGGTAGATGTCCACTACACAATGCCACATGCCAAATATCTAAGCTCTAGACCTTCCTGTTCTTGAGAAGAAGATTTTTAAAGTTTTTCCAATTTGTTGCTATAGCAACCAGTTTTCTTTGAACAATTTTGATAGAGCTTCATTCAAGGAGCATCCCTGCCAAGTTTCATCAACATTGGCCCAGAGGAGATGTTGTTTGAAGGAAACTGTTAACAGACGGACAGACGTACGATGGACAACAGACGGAATGCGATCCTAATAGGACACTCTGGCACTTTGTGCCAGGTCCAGGTGAGCTAAAACTGGTCATCTGCTGGACATGGCCAAGGACCACATTAAGTTTCAAGATGCTAAGCCAAAGCTTTCTCAAGTTATCATCTGGAGACCGCTTTGTAGACAGACCAGCCAACATCTGCTAACTAATACACCTTTCTTCTTTGAAGGGGGCATAAAAATCAAGAGGATAAACAAAGTCTAACCATGGCGATCAAAACTGAAAATGGGATTCTCCAACATAAAATCAAGAAAGTGAGCGAATTAAAATTGAAAATAGGAAAAACTCTGATAGAAAATGTTATCACTCAAAAACTCCTACACTTTAGTAGGAATATGTATAATAATAACACACTTTCATAGAAATATCAAAAGTATGTAGTAAGCTTAACTAAAAAGTAGCATTATTAAAACATATTATACACTTCTTGTCTGAGGACATGAAACTAATGTATTACAAAGCATATATTACCAGTATGCCATTATTTGACTATTGTTGTAGCTTCCATATTGTCTGATACCAAGGTGTATGCATTACTTAAAAACAAATGGTTTCTATTTAAGGAACAGAACATTTTTTGACTATTCACCACCTAGGTCCTTCACTGGAAGATTTACCCTTCAAAACTAAGTAAGTGCCCAATTACTACCAGCAGCAAAGTACTAAAGGAAATATAAAGGATTAAACGAATACTAGTCTGCCAGACATAATTTAAGACGAGTTGAAGATACCAGTTATATGTGTAATATTCAAAAAATCTTCTGTAGAGTAAAAAATGTTAAATAAATGTAATTGAAAGGATACACATGATCGCACTGTAATTTACAAGTAGTCTCTATTATTGCATCTTCATTATTTGTTACTAATATAGGATTTCCACATACTGCACAGATGTTTGGATCTAATCTTTTCCCAGGAAGACCTGTGGTGGTATAATACTGAAACAAAACAAGAGGGCCAAGATGGCCCTATATTGCTCACCTGGCTACCATTGGCTAAAATACAAGGTCATCAATAGCAGAAATGGTCAATTGTGACATTGGGGTTCTGATTTAAACAATCTTCATAGAGGTCCACTCCATAATGTTATATTCCAAATATCAAAGCTCTGGGTCAAGTCGCTCTGTACAAGAAGAATTTTGAAGTTTTTTTCCTATATATACAATCAAACTTGTATTAAGAGACCGCCTAAGGGAAAGGCCAAAACCGGTCGCTTAATAAAATGGTCTCTTAATACAAAGTATCACCGGAGATGGCAACCGTTATCCATGAATATCGTTATGTCATGTGGTAGTTTTCCAGAAACAGCAAACTAGTTTGAACATGAAAGTACCAAAAGTCGGTAAATACATGACAATTAACACCTCTGCGGACATAAGTATGGACGATAATCCTTATGAAATTTGACACCTCTGTGCCTAATTTGGATGTTAAATGCAACATCAAAGCGGTCACTTTCCATAGAAAGGATCTGTTTGCACATAAATGGTCGTCTAATACGAATAAAGGACCGATTATGGGTCGCTAATTACTGGTCGCTGGTCGCGTTAGACAAGTCGCTTAATACAATAGCAATACAGTGTAAAAAGGCTTGGGAGGATTCAAAAGTGGTCGCTTATGACAAAGATCGCTTAATACACGTGGTCGCATGGGCAAGTTTGACTGTAAGCCTTTGTAAAAACAAGTGACCCCCGGGCGGGGTCAATTTTGAACCGGGGGTTATAATTTGAACAATCTTAGTAGAGATCCACTAGAAAATGCTACATGCTAAATATCTTAGCTCGAAGCCTTTGCAGTTTCAGAGAAGAAGATTTTTAAAGTTTTTCCTATTTGTTGCAATAGCAACCAGAGTTCTGCATAGTTTCATCAACATTTGCCCAGTGGTTTCAGAGAAGATGTCATTTGTATCAAAATGTTGACAGACAACAGACAATCATCCATTAGAAAAGCTCACCCTGGCAAATCCAGGTGAGCTAAAAACCAAACTCTTAGGACACATCTTGAAACATTAGAAACTAGAGCTATCACTAAATGTGATTAATACCCCCAAAAGGATTGCTTTATAAACTGAAGAAGTTCGTAGTAACATAATACCTTGCAAACAAACTAAAAAGAGATATTGTTCTTAGCAGTTCCTCTCATTGTGCTTGACCATTGTATGAAGTTGTATTGAATTCCAACTTGTAGTTTTCGAAAAATGCTCCTTACAGGGAAAAGTAACAAAGGGCAATAACCCTGTAATTAGTCAAGATGGAGTTATGGTTACTGTGCACTGCACTCCCTCTCACTGTGCTTGACCATTGTATGAAGTTGTATTGAATTCCAACCAGAAGTTTTCAAGTTATGCTCCGGACAAGGAAAAGTAACAAAGGGTAATAACTCTGTAATGAGTCAAGATGGAGTTATGGTTCCTGTGCACTGCACTTCCTCTAAATGTACTTGACCATTGTATGAGGTTGTACTGAATTCCAACTAGTAGTTTTCAAGTTATGCTTCGGACAAGGAAAAGTAACAAAGGGTAATAACTCTGTAATTAGTCAAGATGGAGTTATAGTTCTTGTACACTGCACTTCCTCTGAGTGTGCTTGATCATTGTATGAAGTTGTACTGAATTCCAACTAGTAGTTTTCAAGTTATGCTCCGGACAAGGAAAAGTAACAAAGGGTAATAACTCTGTAATTAGTCAAGATGGAGTTATAGTTCTTGTGCACTGCACTTCCTCTCAATGTGCTTGACCATTGTATGAAGTTGTATTGAATTCCAACCAGTAGTTTTCAAGTTATGCTCCGGACAAGGAAAAGTAACAAAGGGCAATAACTCTGTAATTAGTCAAGATGGAGTTATAGTTCTTGTGCACTGCACTTCCTCTCAATGTGCTTGACCATTGTATGAAGTTGTATTGAATTCCAACTAGTAGTTTTCAAGTTATGCTCCGGACAAGGAAAATGCAACAGACCGCCCGACCGACCGCCCGACCGACCGACCGACCAACCGACCGACCAACCACCGGGTGACTCCTATATACCCCCCTAAACTTCGTTTTGGGGGTATAAATATATTTAAGGAAAGATATATAAGAACTATTATGAGACTAGACTATTATTACATGTAACAATTTTGCATTTCTGATACGGAATTGATCTTACCCCAATATGAGCTGCCATTGTATCAGTACAGACCTCTGCAAAGTCTCTGGACACGACACCAAAATAGAGGCCATAAAACATGACAAGTAAACCAAAGTCCATAGAATACTGTGGCTTTATAAGGAACAGCATGTTAACACCTAGCATCGTCAACATTATCACTATGTATCCAAGAATTCCAGAGCTGTAACTAATCTTGTAAATAAGCAGAAACCATTTATAGACTAGCCTGAAATAAAAACGCGTGACATTAGTGGTGCATCTACCAGTATATACTATATTAATAACTAATAAGGAAACAAAATGTTCACTAATGTTAAGGGAAATGAAAAACTACAATTGTTTGTGTAACAAAGAGGGCCATGATGACCCATATTTTGCTCACTTTATTACCAGTGCCAAAAAAAAGACAAGAAGTAGGTCAAAAGGTCATAAGGAAAATTTTGTAATCTGCAAAACTGTAATTACAGTCAAAATTTCCTTACTGTAGTTTCAAACACAAAGAAGTAGGTCAAAAGGTCAAGATCAATGTACCCAGCAACCTAATTTTTGACACTGTTTTATAATGTTTCGATCCTGACCTACAGTGCATAAAGACAAACATTCATTTCCAAGATGACTGGGTGTGAAATATGGCCTCAAGAGAGTTCACAAAAGTTTTTCTATGATTAGACCTGGTTGTCCTTGTTTTTTTAACCCCATGTCACCAAGTGTCCATCTTGACTTATTGTTCATCAAAACAAAAAATTCTAACTAACTTTCATGATGATTGGGTGCAAAATGTGAAAATGTTACATACCAAATATCTAAGCTCTAGGCCTTGTAGTTTTTCTATTAGTTAGTTAAAACATATTTTGTTGTTTCCAACATTGCATTTACGTAGTATTCACAATCTATATCACAATACACATATAAATAGTAATTATAGATATATATGGCAAAAGGGTTGAGCCACTATTTTCTAACATTTAACTATGTGACCTAGTTTTTGACTCCACATGACCATATCACCAAACAAATGTTCTGACCAATATTCATAATGATTAGGGGTCAAATGTGGCTTCGTCAGTGTTCAGAAGGTTTTTCTATTATGTAACCTGGTAACCTTGTTAGCACGATCCCGTCCCAACCTGACCTAGAGTTCATCAAGATAAACTTTTATCCCCTCCCACACCTGCACAAAAATACATAAAAATTTTGCTCAAAACTATTTAAAAGTTAAAAGAAGAGGGCCAATATCACTCACCCGAGTACAAGTGCACTTGCCTGGTGGGTGTGGTCAATTTTGACCCCTTGGGCAGGGTAAATTTTGACCCTGGGGCATGATTTGAACACACTTCGAAGAGGTCCACTAGACTCTGTTACACACTAAATATCTAGGCTCTAAACCTTGTGGTTTTGGAGGAGAAGATTTTTAAAGGTTTTCCTTTATACGTCTATGTAAAACAAGTGAACCCCTGGGCGGGGCAATATTGACCCAAGAGGCATAATTTGAACAAACTTTGAAGAGGTCCGCTAGACACTATTACACACTAAATATCTAAGCTCTAGACCTTGTTGTTTCAAAGAAGATGATTTTTAAAGGTTTTCCTATATATGTCTAGGTAAAACAAGTGACCCCCTAGGCGAGCCAATACATTTGTATAACTGTACAGCGTTATCAAGGAAAATCAAACAAAGGCCATTGTGACCTTGACCTTTGACCCACTGACAAAAAAAAACTGTAGGAACATCTACACATTGCAGGTAACCTTCTGAGCAAGGTTGATGAAAGTTGAATAAAAATTGTGACCTGTAGAGTGGTATAAAGGAATTGCTATCAGAGGTCACTGTGACCTTGACTTTTGATCCCAAAATCAATAGGGTACATCTACATGTTACAGGGCAAGTTTGGTAAAAGTTGAAAGAAAACTGACACATAGAGTATTATCAAGGGAAATCTAAGGGAGGTCACTGTGACCTTGACCTTTGACCCACTGACCCCAAAAACTATAGGGATCATCTACATGTTGCAGGGAACCATCTGAGCTAGTCTGATGAAAGTTGAATGAAAATTGTGACCTGTAGTGTTATAAAGGAATTGCTATCAGAGGTCACTGTGACCTTGACCTTTGACCCAATGACCCCAAAAAACAATTGGGAACATTTTCAAGTAGCAAGGATTCTTATCAGCAAGTTGCTACATGCCAAATATCTAAGCTCTAGGCCTTGTGGTTTCAGAGAAGATTTTTAAAGTTTTTCCTATATAAAGCCTATGCAAAACTAAGTGACACCCCGTGCGGGGTCAATTTTGACCCAGGGGTCATAATTTGAAAAATCTTGATAGAGGTCTACTAGACAATGCTACATGCCAAATATCTAAGCTCTAGGCTTTGTGGTTTCAGAGAAGAAGATTTTTAAAGTTTTTCCTATTTGTTGCCATAGCAACCAGAGTTCTGCATGGAATGGAATTCTTTGAACAACTTTGATAGAGCTTCATGCAAGGAACATCCCTGCAAAGTTTCATCAACATTGGCCCAGTGATTTGGAAATGGTGGATGGACGGACGGACGGACCGACCGACATCTGCAAATCAATATACCCCACTTCTTCGAAGTGAGCACAATAACAATTAAAGGGCAATAACTCTGGAGGTACATGTACTAATCCAATCCTGACGAAAGTTGTATGTGCACTACGGCATTATGCTATTGTACACTTATTTTAAGTTTCATGAAATTCTATCAAAATTGGTTCATGAGTTATGACTCCGGACTGAGTACAAATGTAGACAGACAGATGGGCAGACGGACAGACAATGCAAAAACAATATCCCTCTGCCTTTGGCATGGGATAATAATGTATATAAGTATGTACCTTGGCGTTCGTCCTTCAAGAGGTTTGCGAGTTGCCTTGAACACAACAAATGCTGTGATGACAGAGAAAATAGCCCAGATAACTATAAACCTTGTCCAACCAAACTTCAAACAGAATCCTACAGGAATTATCCACATACCAATTAGTGTTGCTCTCTGCAATTACAGTAAACACATTTCTCTAAGATATTAAGATGTAAACAAGAGTTAGAGGAGGTGTTGTTGGAGTTTTCGTCTAGCCCATATTAACAAAAACATTTTTCTATGTCTCTGATATTAATATAATTACTATACATGTAAACTGCATTTAAATTTTATTTACAACAGGTGAAAATATTAACTAATTTGTCAAAACCTGAAATACCCTCTGCAAGCTGAATAGCCAACTCCAATGCAAACCAGTATTAACAAATTTTGTAGTGGTGTGGTTCAAACCAACAACCTCCTGGTTCTACATTCTTCCATTCAAACAGGACATCAATATATGAACTTCTTAAATTTAGCACATGTCAGTAACATTCTATGGCAAACTTTTGACCATTTCCCAATAAACAACTTACCAAATGATATTAAACAAGAGCCATGTTAGACATAGCCATCCGCCAGCCGAGTGCTCTTTCTATGACCAAGAAATTTGAGGTGAGAGGAATGGATATGATATAGGTTCTAAATCAATAAAATACTAGTCATTATAATGTGTTAAGGGTTATTCACCAGCACTTTCTCCGTGTTAATGTCGCACTTCTACTCTAAAAATCTGAAATTGTACGCTTTGCACAAAAATTTTATGCAAAAATCAATAAAGGGAGATAACTCAAAACCAGGGTAAGTTTGAGTTATGGTTCTTGGACACTGCACTGCATCTTAATGTCCTCTATGACTGTATGCAATTTGAATTAATTCAGTTCAGTGCTTAAGGAGTTATAGTCTGGACAAGAAAATACAATAAAGGGAGATAATTCAAAAATAGGACAAGCTAGAGTTCAGGTCCTTGTACACTGCACTTTCTCTCAGTGTCCTTTGCATAAGTGTAAAGTTTACATAAATTCATGCATAGTTATTGTATAGCTACATGTATATACCCTTCCAGCATGTGTGATCTACATTTGCATACCTGGTAGGATCTGAAGTACCGCTGTTTCCATTGTACCAGCAAAATCTGTGCCACGACAAGCGTAGCTATCAGAATGAGGACCATTTCTGCATGCATGGCCTCATGGCCCCGATGTTTCTCATGTAATCTCTGGTGCTCGATTCTTAAAATACAAGTATCACATCCAATCACAGTTACAAATATTATACAAGAGGGCCATCATGGCCCTATATCGCTCACCTGACTACCATTGGCTATAATACAAGGGCTCATGATTCTAACAGAATTCGTAGAGGTCCACAACACAATGCTAAGTAGCATTCCAAATATATATTCTCTGCCTGTTGGCCTTCTTGTTTTTTTTAAGTTTTCCCTATATAAGCCTATGTGAAATCAAGTGACCTCCCCCCTCCTGGGAAGGGTTAATTTTGACCCCGGGGTCATGATTTGAACAATCTTGGTAGAAGTCCAATAGGCATTTCTACATGCCAAATATCTAATGTTTAGGCCTTGTGGTTTCAGAGAACAAGATTTTTAAGGTTTTTCCAATATAAGCCTATGTAAAACCAAGTGACCCCCGGGCGGGGTCAATTTTGACCCGGGGGTCATGAATCTTAGTAAAGGTCCACTAGACAATGCTACATATCAAATATCTAAGCTCAAGGCTTTGTGGTTTCAGAGAAGATTTTAAAAAATTTCCTATATAAGCCTATATGTAAAACTAAGTGACCCCCCAGGCCGGGTCAATTTTGATCCGGAGGTCATAATTTGAACAATCTTGGTAGAGGTCCACTAAACAATGCTACAAGTCCAATATCTAACCTCTAGGCTTGTGGTTTCAGAGAAAAAGGTTTTTTTTAAATTTCCTATATAATTAGCCTATGTAAAACCAAGTGACCCCCAGGCCCCAGGGACATAATTTGAACAATCTTAGTAGAGGTCCACTAGACAATGCTACATGCCAAATATCTTAGCTCTAGGCCTTGTGGTTACAGAGAAGAAGATTTTTAAAAGTTTTTCCTATATAAGCCTTTGCAAAACTAAGTGACCACCCACGTGGGGTCAATTTTGACCGGGGGGTCATGATTTGAACAATCTTGGTAGACGTCCACTAGATAATGCTACATGCCAAATATCTAAGCTCTAGGCCGTGTGGTTTCAGAGAAGATTTTTAAAGTTTTTCCTATTTGTTGCCATAGCAACCAGATTTCTGCATTGAATAGAATACGACGGACCCCGGACAATGAGTGATCCTAATAGCTCACTCTGGCACTTTGTACCAGGTGAGCTAATAAAGCACCTAATAGTTTCATATAAAATAATGGTATTTTCATTTTCTCCTTAAAGGGGAGCTTTATTTTCTACATGTTTAATGAATGTAAATCAAGAGCTGTCCCACACAAGTGAGGAATGCCCCCGAAAGAGGTGTCTCACAGTCTTTGTCCTCTCCATGTGCTCAATAATTGTGATATGTAATTTTAAAATCCATGCGACAAATCGGCTTGATGTGCTAGACATTTGTGCCAAGTTATTTTAAAATCAATCAATGCATGACAAAGTTATAGTCCGGACATGAATGTGTGCATATATACAGGATTCCATAACCTTCAAACACTAAGAGTGAAATTGACCTTTGAGGTAGGGACAAAGGTCTTGCACGCAACATGTTGTCTTGATGTGCTAGACATTTGTGCCAAGTTATTTTAAAATCCTTCAGTGCATGACAAAGTTACAGTCTGGACACGAATGTGTGCACATATAGAGGATTCCATAACCTTCAAACTCCAAGTGTGACCTTGACCTTTGAGGTAGAAACGTGGGTCCTGCACACGACACGTGGTCTTGATGTGCTAGACATTTGTGCCAAGTTATTTTAAAATCCTTCAATGCATGACAGAGTTACAGTCCGGACACGAAAATGTCCGTCAGACAGACGGACAGAAGGACGGTGCGATTTTAATATGCCACCCTTCAGGGGCATAAAAAATAAATACAATTCTACAGAAAAACATAATCAACAAGAGGGCTAAGATGGCCCTATATCGCTCACCTGTGACTTATGACAATATGTGAACAAACTTCAACTCTAAACTATAAATCATAAACACAAACATTCTGTTTGACCTTGACAAGGCAAACCTTTTGACCAATTTACATTTTTATTGGGTTGTAAATGTCACCTGTATGGCATACACAAGGTTTTTAACAAGGTGACCTGGTTTTGACCTCAGATTACCCATATTCATACTCCAACTAAATTTAATCAAAAGCTTCATGAAGACAGAATGAACTAGAGCTATCACTAAATGTGATCAATACCCCCGAAAGACTTTATAAAATGAGGAAGTTCATAGTAACAGAATACCTTGCAAAAGAAAACTAAAATAGAGATAATTATTGTTCTTGGCAATAACTTGGTAATTACTCAAGATAGACTTGTACACTGCACTTCCTCTCATTGTGCTGAACCATTGTATGAAGTTGTATTGCATTCCAGCTAGTAATTTTCAAGTAATGCTCCGGACAAGGAAAAGTAACAAAGGGCAATAACTCTGTAATGAGTCAAGAAAGTGTTATGGTTTTTGTGCAGTGCACTTCCTCTCAATGAACTTGACCATTGTATGAAGTTGTATTGAATTCCAAACAGTAGTTTTCAAGTTATGCTCCAGACAAGGAAAAGTAACAAAGGCCAATAACTGTGTAATTACTCAAGATAGAGTTATGATTCTTGTACATTGCACTTCCTCTCATTGTGCTAGACCATTGTGTGAAGTTGTATTAAATTCCAACCTGTAGATTTCAAGTAATGCTCTGGACAAGGAAAAGTAACAAAGGGCAATAACTCTGTAATGATCCAGATGATGTTATAGTTCTTGTGCACTGCACTTCCTCTCAATGTGCTTGACCATTGTATGAAGTTGTATTGAATTCCAACCAGTAGTTTTCAAGTTATGCTCCGGACAAGGAAAATGCAACAGACCACCTGACCGACCGCCCTCCTGACCAACGGACCGACCAACCTCCGGGTGACTCCTATATACCCCCCCCAAACTTCGTTTCGGGGGTATAAAAATGCAACTTCTATTGCATACCCCAGATGACCCAAGTTTGAATTCAACCTAGATTTCATCAAGGCAATCATACTGACCAAGTTTCATGAAGATACAATGAAAAATGCAACCTCTATATCATACACAGGGTTTTTCTATCATTTGACCCCGTGACTTAGTTTTTTACCCTAGATGACCCATGTTCGAACTTGACCTAGATTTTATCAAGGCAACCATACTGACCAAGTTTCACGAAGATCCGATGAAAAATGCAACCTCTATTGCATACACAAGGTTTTGCTATAATTTGACAGGGTGACCTAGTTTTTGACCCCAGATGACCCATGTTCGAACTCAACCTAGATTTCATCAAGGCAATAAGTGAAAAATGCAGCCTCTTTTGCATACACAACCTTAAGTGTGGACAGACGAGGGACATCAGGCGATCACAATATCTCACACTTCGTGCTCACGAGAGCTAAAAATGAGCTGTCCATATCACAGCATGCTCGACTTTTCTCAGTGTTTGCCAATAAAGTAAAACTTTTGTAAGTAAATAGCAAAATAAAATCTGTAAAAAGTATAAACTAGAAAAGGGCAGTGTGTAACTAGTTGGTTGTTTGCCCAATGGCATTTTGTCAATAATTGTAATACTGAAACAGGATATCAAAATAAAACAAGAAAGACGGCCTTGACCCCGCAAAAACATTTTTAATTTTGCTTAAAACATTATTTAAATCAAAGCGCTGAAGACGCTGGATTTGTTTGTGTATTCAAAATATTTGTCCTTTGTTTTGTTTCAACGGCTATTTCAGTCAGTATTCTTCATTAGGGAAGGCTATACCAGTGGTAATAAGATATAAACAGAATGCAACAGTTATAAATCGTATTTTGGATCGAATTGCCTCTGTTTCTATTCCCGGTACACATAGACAGCAGGGATTTTCACTGTACTCAACAAATGTTTTCGCCTACAGTTCTACTGCCTAAAATCAGACACTGATCGAGCAGCTAGTTAGTAGTTACGGCGCTTCGATAACACGAACAAGCAGGCAATAGCACCGATCAATAAGGGGATCAATCTATGGAGTGGACCGACAAAGTAATAATGCGTATCTATAATGCCACAATATACATTTATAGAACGAATATGGTTGAGACCAGGAAGTAATGATGTTCAAATGTTTTTCTGCAGTCATTGATATGTATTTTAACAAAATAGCTCATTCGATGCGTTTCAAGATAATGAGGCCTACAGTTGAATATAGGGTAAACTGCCTACTACTTAAAACAATCACCACCTATGAAAGATAACAAATCGTTTAAACATCGACATTAACGTATCCTAACACTTGTTTTCTGCTTAAGGTGCTCACGCGTATTTCTAATACATGTAGGAACGCAGACTAGCTCGCGCCATGTCCGCAGAATAAACATATCAGCGATAAGGAAAGTTATAATTACCTCCCTTGCCGCGCATTGAATAAAATTTATGAATTGATGGATATAAGGCCTTTTTTTTAATTATATGTTTTACGAACGGTCAGAGACATCAAGTTTCAGAGGAGGAGGAAATAAAACTAGAACTGTTACAAGAGTGACAAATTATACCCCCACAATACAGCTTTGTCACAGAAGTATGGCAACCATAAGAAAGGAATGGCCACAAGGACATACATTTCAGTTATTATACAATAAGTTGTGTAAATGTATTGTTTTAATAGCACACAAAATATGTAAGGTTGGAAAGTATGGATTATTATTAAATTTAATAGGTTTATTTCAAACATGTTAATATCACTAACCTCCCTATCAAATTTCATGATCCTAGCCCCAAGCGTTCTTAAGTTATCATCCGGAAACCGTTTAACTGTTCCGAGTCATGTGACCTTGACCTACAGGCCTCAAAGTCAAACCTGACCTGTATTTCATGATGTTACACCTGTGTACCAAAAATTATTTAAATAGGTCAAGCCTTTTATGAGTTATCATCCGGAAACAGTTTTACTGTTCAGGGTCACTGTGACCTTGACCTTTGGCCTACTGACCCCAAAGTAGAACTTGACCTGTATTTCATGATGTTACAGCTGTGTAACCAAAAATAATATAAATCGGTCAAGTCGTTCATGAGTTATCATCCGAAACCGTTTTACTGTTCCGAGTCACTGTGACCTTGACCTACAGACCTCAAAGTCAAACTTGACCTGTATTTCATGATGTAACACCTGTGTACCAAAAATTATTTAAATCAGTCAAGTCTTTCATGAGTTATCATCCGGAAACTGTTTTACTGTTCAGGGTCACTGTGACCTTGACCTTTGACCTATTGACCCCAAAGTAGAACTTGACCTGTATTTTCTGATGATGCACCTGTGTACCAAAAATTATTTAAATCGGTCAAGTTGTTCATGAGTTACCATCCGGAAACTGTTTTACTGTTCAAGGTCACTGTGACTTTGACCTTTGGCCTACTGACCCCAAAGTCAAACTTGACCCGTATTTCATGATGTTACACCTGTGTACCCAAAATTATTTAAATCGGTCAAGTCTTTCATGAGTTATCATCCAGAAACTGTTTTACTGTTCAAGGTCACTGTGACCTTGACCTTTCGCCTACTGACCCCAAAGTCGAACTTGACCTGTATTTTTTTATGTTGCACCTGTGTACCAAATATTATTTAAATCGGTCAAGTCTTTCATGAGTTATCACCAGAAACTGTTTTACTATTCAGGGTCACTGTGACCTTGACCTTTGACCTACTGACCCCAAAGTCGAACTTGACCTGTATTTTTTTATGTTGCACCTGTGTACCAAATATTATTTAAATCGGTCAAGTCGTTCATGAGTTATCATCCGGAAACCATAAAACCGTCCGACCGACCGACAAACCGACAAGCTCACTCCTATATACCCCCCAAGTCTTTCATGAAAATAAAATTACATTTCTGGAATTTTATTTTTTTGGTCGGAAAAAAACCCCACAGAAAAGCAAAAGCTATGATATATCCTTGAAAACCTTTTCAAATCATAACTTAATAGTATTTCTTTTTGAAAGTCAAGTCAATATTTAAGTGTGTGCACATCTATTTTTGTTTTTTAAATATCTGACCAGTTCACTTCATTTTTTCATTATTCGCTCTTTATACTTTGTAAATGCATGTTATAATGAGTTTTACCGAGACTTCTGTTGTCTGGGGTTCAACTAAAATTTCCATGAACTTCACAGAAAAATTCTCCTGTGGGCATTCCCAGAGACAGATAAATCATTTTTTTCTCCATTAGCATAACCTGTACATTTCTTTACCAGACAGTTCTCTTCCACATTGTCCGATATCAAATCACCAAACGTTTCAGACGCAGATTTTAGGGAGAAGTGCCTTCTCCCTCTTGGAAAAATAGGGATAAGTTTTCAGGAACAGAGAGAAGTAAGACACATCACCATAAATTTTACAGATTAACTTTCATGATAATTTGTTGTAAAATGAGGCTTCTAGATTGTTCGCAAATGATATAGCATTTGATCCCATTTCTACCATGATTTGTCTGAAATTTACCAAGATTTTTTTGTTTTAGCATTTATTCATTTCATTTAAATGTTTTTTATATTTAACAAGTCCGAAATTTTGTCTATCTGGAAATCGGTGCATTTTCCAGATTTTGTGGTAATTTTGTCACTGTTTCAATTTTTCATATCTTAAAAAAGACATCTTTTAAATGTATAATCATTTTTTTATTAAATCTCTTTCATAATTGATAACGTCCGAAAGTTTGATTATCCGGAAATCGGTACAGATTCGTGATTTCGTAGTTGTTTTCTTTGGTTAAATAATAAAAATTAGCCAACTTTTTAAATAATTTCTTCACTCAACATCACCTAAATGTTTACTGCTAACAGTGTATGAAAGTGTCATTATGAATACACGATGAAGTGTCAAAAAAACTGCTGACGTTTGAGACATTTAATGTGAAAGTTGTGGATTGAAAGGGACAACAAATATCATGACTGTATTTAGGGCAGAATGATTATTGATCGGTTGGAAGTGTTGTTTAATAAAGTTAGTATATATTTTCTGTGTTGACTACTCGCCAGACAATTAATTGTGTCAAAGGTCAAAATACGTCATCGGAATTTCGGCGGCGACTTTGATTTCGCTTTGATCTGCAGGATAGGCGAAGCATGTGAGAGCGACTTAAACTTTATCAGAGATATTGACACATACATTTTCACAGCTATTGCATCAACCGCTGTTTTTCATGATTTTGCAGCGAGATAGTTTCATCGGCGGAAATAAAAACAAGAGCTGTCAGTAGGACAGCGCGCTCGACTTTTTAGTGCTTGCCTATAAAACAAAACTTTGACAGTTAAGGGCACACAAGACTTTAACTAGGAATTTCTAAGTACAAATAAAGAAACATTTTCACAGAGTTATCTTCTCTTGCTTACAGATAGGTGTCATGATGGTACATAAGTACTCCAACTTTCAAAGTAATATCTCAAATGGTTAAGTCAACAAGTGGACAAGAATGAAAATTTTAACTGAGTTTCTAAGTCAAAAAGGGCCATAATTCAAATAAAATCCTTGACAGAATTACCTTCTCCTGCCAATGTTTTGGGATCATGATGGTAAACAAGTATTCCAACTTTCAAATTAATATCTCAAACAGTTTAGTCAAAAAGTGGACTGGTACGAAAAACTTAACCAAGATTCTAAGTCAATAAAGGGCCTTAATTTTTAAAACAAATCCCTGACAGAGTTACCTTCTCTTGCCTACAGATGGGGGTAATGATGTTAACATGCATTCAAAGTTTCAAAGCAATATCTCAAAGGGTTAAGGCAATAAGTGGATTTTACCAATATTCAATCTATTTTCTAAGTAAAAAAAGGGGCATAATTCTGTCAAAAAAATTCTGACAGAGTTATGAACTCTTGTCTGTTGATGTAGGTCATGATGGTTAACAAGTATGGTTAGTTTCAAAGCAATACCTCCAATGGTTTTGAAATAAAGTGAGGTGGTACGAAAAACTTAACCAAGCTCAATACACTTTCTAAGTCAAAAAAGGGCCATAATTCTGTCAAAAACTTTGACAGAGTTATGTACTCTTGTCTGTAGATGGAGGTTATGATGGTAAACAAGTATGGTAAGTTTCAAAGCCATACCTCTAATACTTTTGAAATAAAGTGAGTGGTATGAAAAACTTTACCAAGCTCAATACACTTTCTAAGTCAAAAAAGGGCCATAATTCTGTCAAAAACCTTGACAGAATTATGTACTCTTGTCTGTAGATGATGGTAAACAAGTATGGTAAGTTTCAAAGCCATACCTCTAATACTTTTGAAATAAAGTGGGGTGGTACGAAAAACTTAACCAAGGTGTGACACCAACGCCGACGCCGAGGCGAGTAGGATAGCTCCCCTTTTCTTCGAAAAGTCGAGCTAAAAACCTGAAATCACAATTTTATTTTATTTCAAAAATGAACTTTTTTGAGCGGCAGTGTTTGTAAAGCATAGAATAAAAAACATAAAGGCCTAATCGTAAAAAGAGAATGTGTAAACATGCGCGTAAATATTCCTGGCTGTTCAAAATATTTCATTCTTTAAAATGACGATCAGGGTAAGACATTTTGTTGTCACAGAAACTCCAAAAAATATGTTTTCTTTCCGCACAAGGTTTAAGAAATGGCCAGTGGGTTAAGAAATCGGAACTATTTCTATAGGGTGTATATATATAGTAAATCGTCCCTTATTTTTACGCATCATTGTAAAATGAAATACATCCGCGGTTCTTATTCGAAAACAGTTTACTTTAGTTATATTTACAAAATTTAGCTGATGCTGCATGAGTTTATAACATTATATATTTAAACAATACAACTTTCATGTCTGCGATGGCCATATGGTTTCAAATAATGAATCATAATTTGGGATTATATGCTGACTGACGTGCTGGAGCTACTTTCAGATTTGGTACTTAAAGAGTAGGCTTCGGAAAATGGTAAGTAAATTTGTTTGTTACACAAACAAATAAAAACTAAAAAAAAATATGTATTTTTATTAACAGTGACAGTTTAAGTTTACATGACAAAATCTAAGTACACAAGAGCTGTCCATCATAAGTGACAAATGCCCCCAAAAGAGATGTCACACAGTCTGTGTTCTTGGCCTTCCAGGTATGGAACCGGTACTTGCACACGACACTTTATCTCCATGTGCTGAACATTTGTTCCAATTCATTTTAAAATGTTTCAATGTGTAACAGTGTAACAATCGGGACATAAACGTGAAATTGTGTATATATACAGGATTCTAAACTGTCTGACCTCTAAGTGTGACCTTGACCTCCAAGGTAAGAACGCGAGACTTTTACATGACATGTCATCTCCATGTGCTCAACAATTTTAAAATCCTTCCATGCATGACCCAAGTACCATGTATACAGGATTCCATTAGCTTTAAACTTAAAGCGTGACCTTGACCTTCAGGTAGGGTCATGGGTGTTGTATATGACATGTCGTCTTGATGTATTGAACATTATTTTAAAATAAGTTATTTTAAAATCCATCAATGCATGACAAAAGAACAGTCCAGACACAATTGTGTGCATATATACAGGAATCCATTACCTTTAAACTCAAGAGTGTGACTTTGACCTTAGAGGTAAGGACATAGGTCTTGCACGTGACACGTCGTCTTGATGTGCTGAACATCTGAGCCAAATTATTGTAAAACCCTTCAATGCATGACAAAGTTACAGTCCGGTCACTAATGTGTGCATATATACAGGATTCCATTACCTTTTAACTTGAAATGTGTGACCTTGACCTTTGAGGTAGGGACTTGGGTCTTGCACTTGACATGTCGTCTTGAACATTTGTGCTAAAATGTTTAAAAATCATTCAATGTATTACAAAGCTACAGTTTGGACACAAATGTGTGCATATATACACGATTCCATAACTTTAAACTCTTATGTGTGACCTTGACCTTTAAGGTACGGATGAGTGCCTAGAATGTTTTAAAATACTTCAATGCATGACAAAGTTACAGCCAGGACATGAAACGAGGGCCATAGTGGCCCTATATCACTCACCTGAGTACAAGTGCACTTACCTAAGGATGTGGTCAATTTTTACCCAAGAGACATCATTTGTACAAAGTAGGTAGAGGACAACTAGACAAGATGTTACATGACTGTACATTATACCAAATATTTTGGCTCTAAGCCTTGTTGTTAAGGAGAAGAAGATTTTTCAAGTTTTTCCTATACCAAGTCACCCCTCAGACAGGGTCTATTTTGACCCCCGGGGCATGATTTGAACAAACTTTGAACAGGTCTACTTGACACTGTTACACACTTAATATCTAAGGTCTAGACCTAGAGCAGAAGATTTCTGAAGGTTTTCCTATATGTCTATGTAAAACAAGTGACCCCCTGGGTAGAGCCAATATTAAGCCCAGAAGCATGATTACAACAAACTTTGTAGAGGTCAAATACACAATGCTGTATACTAAATATCTTAACTCTATGCCTTGTGGTTTTTGAGAAAAAGATTTTTTATGTCTTTACCATAGAAACCTATGTTTAATCTACTGACACCCCATGTGGGGTCAATTTTGACCCAGGGGTCATGATTTTACCAATTTTGGTATAGGTCCACTAAGCAATGGTACATGCCAAATATCTTAGCTTTAGGCCTTGCAGTTTCAGAGAAGAAGATATTTACTGGTATGAGACCAGTTTTCAATAAAAAAATCAATGTTTTCTGTAAATTTTTTTGAAAATGTGCCTTGTAAACAAAAGTCATCTACACATTTACAAACGTAAGTTTATCCCCTGTTCAATGATGTAAACAAGACCTGTATCTTTTGCGCATGCATACTAAAATTGGGGCTGTGAAAGGATAGCTTGATTAATGTAAATTAGTTAAGGTACAGTACCAGTTTCCGACATAATTTCATCTTGAACAGTTTTGGAATCATAAATGAATTATATCTGCAAGAACTTTTATTTCCTAAAGTGTAAATTCCTTACCCTGCTTTTCCGACGCTCGTAATGAGTGTCTGTCTATTATCCGTTCTTTGCCATTCCATTTCATACATCACTGTATTATCATTTCACAACACTTGGACTGTGCTATATTTTGTAAGCAATTTTTGACAAGTTTTGCCTATATAAGCCTATGTGAAATCAAGTCACCTTCCTCTCACCCACACCCCCCCCGGGAAGGGTTAATTTTGACCTGGCGGTCATAATTTCAACAATCTTCGTAGAAGTCCAATAGACATTTTTACATGTCAAATATCTTATGTTTAGGCCTTGTGGTTTCAGAGAAGAAGATTTTTGAAGTTTTTCCTATATAAGCCTATGCAAAACAAAGTGACCCCCCAGGGTGGCGTCAGTTCGACCTGGGGGTCATGATTTGAACAATCTAGCTACAAGTCCACTAGACAATGCTACATGCCAAATATCTAAGCTCTAGGCCTTGTGGTTTCAGAGAAGATTTTTAAAGTTTTTTCTTATTATTATATGTAAAACTAAGTGACTCCCCCTACAGGGTCAGTTTTGACCCCGGGGTCATAATTTGAACAATCTTGGTAGAAGTCCACTATACAATGCTACATGCTAAATATCTTAGCTCTAGGCCTTGTGGTTTCAGAGAAGAAGATTTTTAAAGTTTTTCCTATATAAAGCCTATGCAAAAACTAAGTGACCCCCCAGGGCGGGGTCAATTTTGACCCGGGAGTCATAATTTGAACAATCTTGGTAGAGGTCCACTAGACCATGCTTCATGCCAAATATCTTAGCTCTAGGCTTTGTGGTTTCAGAGAAGATTTTTTAATTTTTTTCATATTTGTTTCCATAGCAACCAGAGTTCTGCATGGAATGAAATTCTTAGAACAACTTTGATAGAGCTTCATGCAAGGAACATCCCTGCAAAGTCTCATCAACATTGGCCCAGTGGTTTCAGAGGAGATGTCGTTTGAAGGAAACGGTGGACGGACGGACACACACCCACTCGAACAATAGAGTGACCACTTAATTAACAAAAGAATGACCACTTAAGGGACAAAAGACAGAATGAAGACAATAGATTTCTATTGTCTTAGGCCACACCTCCTACCACCCAAGGTACCCATCGTGCGTGCGGACGGACGGACAGACGGACAGTGCAATTTCGGGGGCATAAAAATATATAAGTATTTTTAGTAACTGTGACCTGGACCTAAAAAAATTCTTTTTGCTTAAAACGATTTTATAATCATAAAAATTTTTTTAGTAACAGTGACCTTGACCCCTAAAAAAATATTTTTGGCTCAAAACAATTTAAAACTAAACAAGAGCTGTCCCTCACAACTGACGAATGCCCCCAAAAGAGGTGCCTCACAGTCTGTGTCCTCTCCATGTGCTCAATAAATGTGCTATGTAATTTTAAAATCCTTCCATGCATGACAGAGTAACAATGCATACAGTATTCCATTACTTCAAACACTAAGTGTGACCTTGACCTTTGAGGTAGAGACTTGGGTCTTGCACGCGACACATCCGCTTGATGTGCTAGACATTTGTGCCAAGTTATTTTACAAGAGGGCCAAGATGGCCCTATATCGCTCACCTTGGTACAAGTCCACTTGCCTGGTGGAAGATCACTAGATAATGTTATATACCAAATAAGTTTTCCTATATACGCCTGGTCAATTTTGACCCAAGGAGCATAATTTGAACAAACTTTGAAGAGGTCTACTAGGCAATGCTACATGCCAAATATCTAAGCTCTAGGCCTTGTGGTTTCAGAGAAAAAGATTTTTAAAGTTTTCGCTATATAAGCCTATGTAAAACTAAGTGACCCCCGGTGCGGGGTCAATTTTGACCCGGTGGTCATAATTTGAACTATCTTGATAGAGGTCCACTAGCCAATGCTACATGCCAAATATCTAAGCTCTATGCCTTGTGGTGTCAAAGAAGAAGATTTTTAAAGTTTTTACTATATAAGCCTATGTAAAACTAAGTGACCCCCCCGTGCGGGGTCAATTTTGATCCGAGGGTCATAATTTGAACAATCTTGGTAGAGGTCCACTAGCCAATGCTACCTGCCAAATATCTAAGCTCTAGACCTCGTGGTTTCAGAGAAGAAGATTTTAAAAGTTTTTCCTACATAAGCCTATGTAAAACTAAGTGACCCCCAGTGCGGGGTCAATTTTGATCCGGGGCTCATAATTTGAACTATCTTGGTAGAGGTCCACTAGCCAATGCTACATGCCAAATATCTAAGCTCTAGGCCTTGTGGTTTCAGAGAAGAAGATTTTTAAAGTTTTTCCTATATATGCCTATGCAAAACTAAGTGACCACACCAGCGGGGTCAATTTTGACCAGGGGCTCATAATTTGAACACTCTTGGTAGAGGTCCACTAGACAATGCTACATGCCAAATATCTTAGCTCTAGGCCTTGTGGTTTCAGAGAAGAAGATTTTTAAAGTTTTTCCTATATATGCCTATGCAAAACTAAGTGACCACACCCGCGGGGTCAATTTTGACCCGGGGGTCATAATTTGAACAATCTTGGTAGAGGTCCACTAGCCAATGCTACATGCCAAATATCTAAGCTCTAGGCCTTGTGGTTTCAGAGAAAAAGATTTTTAAAGTTTTTCCTATTTGTTGCCATAGCAACCAGAGTTCTGCATGGAATGGAATTCTTTGAACAATTTTGGTAGAGCTTCATGCAAGGAACATTCCTGCATAGTTTTATCAATCATTTGAATCAAAATGTTGACAGACGACGGACGACGGACAATCATCGATCAGAAAAGCTCACCCTGGCATAGCCAGGTGAGCTATTAAAAAGAAAATTTGGAAAAAAATCTATTTTTAGTAACAGTGACCCCATCCCCACCCCCCAAAAAAAATTTTTATTGCTACAAACAATATAAAAATTTAAAAGAAACAGGAGCCATCTTACACATGGTTAATCCCCGCGCCAGGAAGAAGTTACCTGAAGGTTGTACTTTCGTAAATTTTTCTTGGTGAGAGGAAATCCTTAAAAAGCCGTATAGTTATGGTCATGCTGAGTACAGTTTTCAAGTAAGTGGAAAAAGAATAAGGCAATGAAGAGAAGGTTTGCAAAATTATATTAATGTTCATTATCAGTATAGGTATGATATTTTTCTATTTGACTAAAAGTAGGCAAGGTAGACTTATTGTTCTTGCACACTGCACTTCCTACCAATGTGCTATGTCAGTGTATTAAGTTTGAAGAAAATCCCTCCAGTACTTTTGGAGTTATGCTCCGGAATTTTTTTTTCAAGTAAATCTGATAAAGGGGAATAACTCTAAAAGTAGGCAATGTAGAGTTATTGTTCTTACACACTGCACTTCCTACCAATGTGCTATGTCAGTGTATTAAGTTTGAAGAAAATCCCTCCAGTACTTTTGGAGTTATGCTCCGAATTTTTTTTCAAGTAAATCTGATAAAGGGGAATAACTCTAAAAGTAGGCAAGGTAGAGTTATTGTTCTTGCACACTGCACTTCCTACCAATGTGCTATGTCAGTGTATTAAGTTTGAAGTAAATCGCTCAAGTACTTTTGGAGTTATGCTCTGGACAAAACTTTTAAAGCAAATCTGATAAAGGGGAATAACTCTAAAAGTAGGCAAGGTAGAGTTATTGTTCTTGCACACTGCACTTCCTACCAATGTGCTATGTCAGTGTATTAAGTTTGAAGAAAATCACTCAAGCACTTTTGGAGTTATGCTTCGGACAAAGTTTTTCAAGTAAATATGATAAAGGGGAATAACTCTAAAAGTAGGCAAGGTAGAGTTATTGTTCTTACACACTGCACTTCCTACCAATGTGCTCTGTCAGTGTATGAAGTTTGAAGAAAATAGCTCAAGTACTTTTGAAGTTATGCTCCGGACAAAACTTTTAAAGTAAATCTGATAAAGGGGAATAACTCTAAAAGTAGGCAAGGTAGAGTTATTGTTCTTACACACTGCACTTCCTCCCAATGTGCTCTGTCAGTGTATGAAGTTTGAAGAAAATCGCTCAAGTACTTTTGGAGTTATGCTCCGGACAAAATTGGGACGGACGGACGGACGGACGGACGGAGACCATTTCTAATATCCCTTTCGCCTTCGGTGGGGGGATAAACTAGAGCTATCACTAAATGTGATGACTGCTTTATAAACTGAGGAAATTCATAGTAACAGAATTCCTTGCAAAAAAAACTAAAACAGAGATATTGTTTTTGGCAAGGAAAAGTAACAAAGGGCAATAACTCTAACAATAATGGTTCTTGTACACTGCACTTCCTCTCATAGTGCTAGACCATTTTATGAAGTTGTATTGAATTCCAACCAGTAGTTTTCTAGTAATGCACCTGATAAGGAAAAGTAACAAAGGGCAATAACTATGTAATGAGTCAAGATAGAGTTATGGTATCTGTGCACTGCACTTCCTATCAATGTACTTGACCATTGTATGAAGTTGTATTGAATTCCAACCAGTAGTTTTCAAGTTATGCTCCGGACAAGGAAGTATAACAAAGGGCAATAACTATGTAATTACTATAGATAGAGTTATGGTTCTTGTGCACTGCACTTCCTCTCAATGTGCTTGACCATTGTTTCAGAAGTTTTCAAGTTATGCTCCGGACAAGGAAAAGTAACAAAGGGAAATAACTCTGTAATGAGTCAAGATGGAGTTATGTTTCTTGTGCACTGCACTTCCTCTCAATGTGCTTGACCACTGTATGAAGTTGTATTGAATTCCAACCAGCAGTTTTCAAGTTATGCTCCGGACAAGGAAAAGTAACAAAGGGCAATAACTCTGTAATGAGTCAAGAAAGAGTTATGGTTCCTGTGCACTGCACTTCCTCTCTATGTACTTGACCATTGTATGAAGTTGTATTGAATTCCAACCGTTAGTTTTCAAGTTATGCTCCAGACAAGGAAATGTAACAAAGGGCAATAACTCTGTAATTACTATAGAAAGTTATGGTTCTTGTGCACTGCACAAATTATTGTAAAACCCTTCAATGCATGACAAAGTTACAGTCCGGTCACTAATGTGTGCATATATACAGGATTCCATTACCTTTTAACTTGAAATGTGTGACCTTGACCTTTGAGGTAGGGACTTGGGTCTTGCACTTGACATGTCGTCTTGAACATTTGTGCTAAAATGTTTAAAAATCATTCAATGTATTACAAAGCTACAGTTTGGACACAAATGTGTGCATATATACACGATTCCATAACTTTAAACTCTTATGTGTGACCTTGACCTTTAAGGTACGGATGAGTGCCTAGAATGTTTTAAAATACTTCAATGCATGACAAAGTTACAGCCAGGACATGAAACGAGGGCCATAGTGGCCCTATATCACTCACCTGAGTACAAGTGCACTTACCTAAGGATGTGGTCAATTTTTACCCAAGAGACATCATTTGTACAAAGTAGGTAGAGGACAACTAGACAAGATGTTACATGACTGTACATTATACCAAATATTTTGGCTCTAAGCCTTGTTGTTAAGGAGAAGAAGATTTTTCAAGTTTTTCCTATACCAAGTCACCCCTCAGACAGGGTCTATTTTGACCCCGGGGCATGATTTGAACAAACTTTGAACAGGTCTACTTGACACTGTTACACACTTAATATCTAAGGTCTAGACCTAGAGCAGAAGATTTCTGAAGGTTTTCCTATATGTCTATGTAAAACAAGTGACCCCCTGGGTAGAGCCAATATTAAGCCCAGAAGCATGATTACAACAAACTTTGTAGAGGTCAAATACACAATGCTGTATACTAAATATCTTAACTCTATGCCTTGTGGTTTTTGAGAAAAAGATTTTTTATGTCTTTACCATAGAAACCTATGTTTAATCTACTGACACCCCATGTGGGGTCAATTTTGACCCAGGGGTCATGATTTTACCAATTTTGGTATAGGTCCACTAAGCAATGGTACATGCCAAATATCTTAGCTTTAGGCCTTGCAGTTTCAGAGAAGAAGATATTTACTGGTATGAGACCAGTTTTCAATAAAAAAATCAATGTTTTCTGTAAATTTTTTTGAAAATGTGCCTTGTAAACAAAAGTCATCTACACATTTACAAACGTAAGTTTATCCCCTGTTCAATGATGTAAACAAGACCTGTATCTTTTGCGCATGCATACTAAAATTGGGGCTGTGAAAGGATAGCTTGATTAATGTAAATTAGTTAAGGTACAGTACCAGTTTCCGACATAATTTCATCTTGAACAGTTTTGGAATCATAAATGAATTATATCTGCAAGAACTTTTATTTCCTAAAGTGTAAATTCCTTACCCTGCTTTTCCGGCGCTCGTAATGAGTGTCTGTCTATTATCCGTTCTTTGCCATTCCATTTCATACATCACTGTATTATCATTTCACAACACTTGGACTGTGCTATATTTTGTAAGCAATTTTTGACAAGTTTTGCCTATATAAGCCTATGTGAAATCAAGTCACCTTCCTCTCACCCACACCCCCCCCGGGAAGGGTTAATTTTGACCTGGCGGTCATAATTTCAACAATCTTCGTAGAAGTCCAATAGACATTTTTACATGTCAAATATCTTATGTTTAGGCCTTGTGGTTTCAGAGAAGAAGATTTTTGAAGTTTTTCCTATATAAGCCTATGCAAAACAAAGTGACCCCCCCAGGGTGGCGTCAGTTCGACCTGGGGGTCATGATTTGAACAATCTAGCTACAAGTCCACTAGACAATGCTACATGCCAAATATCTAAGCTTTAGGCCTTGTGGTTTCAGAGAAGATTTTTAAAGTTTTTTCTTATTATTATATGTAAAACTAAGTGACTCCCCCTACAGGGTCAGTTTTGACCCCGGGGTCATAATTTGAACAATCTTGGTAGAAGTCCACTATACAATGCTACATGCTAAATATCTTAGCTCTAGGCCTTGTGGTTTCAGAGAAGAAGATTTTTAAAGTTTTTCCTATATAAAGCCTATGCAAAAACTAAGTGACCCCCCAGGGCGGGGTCAATTTTGACCCGGGAGTCATAATTTGAACAATCTTGGTAGAGGTCCACTAGACCATGCTTCATGCCAAATATCTTAGCTCTAGGCTTTGTGGTTTCAGAGAAGATTTTTTAATTTTTTTCATATTTGTTTCCATAGCAACCAGAGTTCTGCATGGAATGAAATTCTTAGAACAACTTTGATAGAGCTTCATGCAAGGAACATCCCTGCAAAGTCTCATCAACATTGGCCCAGTGGTTTCAGAGGAGATGTCGTTTGAAGGAAACGGTGGACGGACGGACACACACCCACTCGAACAATAGAGTGACCACTTAATTAACAAAAGAATGACCACTTAAGGGACAAAAGACAGAATGAAGACAATAGATTTCTATTGTCTTAGGCCACACCTCCTACCACCCAAGGTACCCATCGTGCGTGCGGACGGACGGACAGACGGACAGTGCAATTTCGGGGGCATAAAAATATATAAGTATTTTTAGTAACTGTGACCTGGACCTAAAAAAATTCTTTTTGCTTAAAACGATTTTATAATCATAAAAATTTTTTTAGTAACAGTGACCTTGACCCCTAAAAAAATATTTTTGGCTCAAAACAATTTAAAACTAAACAAGAGCTGTCCCTCACAACTGACGAATGCCCCCAAAAGAGGTGCCTCACAGTCTGTGTCCTCTCCATGTGCTCAATAAATGTGCTATGTAATTTTAAAATCCTTCCATGCATGACAGAGTAACAATGCATACAGTATTCCATTACTTCAAACACTAAGTGTGACCTTGACCTTTGAGGTAGAGACTTGGGTCTTGCACGCGACACATCCGCTTGATGTGCTAGACATTTGTGCCAAGTTATTTTACAAGAGGGCCAAGATGGCCCTATATCGCTCACCTTGGTACAAGTCCACTTTCCTGGTGGAAGATCACTAGATAATGTTATATACCAAATAAGTTTTCCTATATACGCCTGGTCAATTTTGACCCAAGGGGCATAATTTGAACAAACTTTGAAGAGGTCTACTAGGCAATGCTACATGCCAAATATCTAAGCTCTAGGCCTTGTGGTTTCAGAGAAAAAGATTTTTAAAGTTTTCCCTATATAAGCCTATGTAAAACTAAGTGACCCACGGTGCGGGGTCAATTTTGACCCGGGGATCATAATTTGAACAATCTTGATAGAGGTCCACTAGCCAATGCTACATGCCAAATATCTAAGCTCTATGCCTTGTGGTGTCAAAGAAGAAGATTTTTAAAGTTTTTACTATATAAGCCTATGTAAAACTAAGTGACCCCCCCGTGCGGGGTCAATTTTGATCCGAGGGTCATAATTTGAACAATCTTGGTAGAGGTCCACTAGCCAATGCTACCTGCCAAATATCTAAGCTCTAGACCTCGTGGTTTCAGAGAAGAAGATTTTAAAAGTTTTTCCTACATAAGCCTATGTAAAACTAAGTGACCCCCAGTGCGGGGTCAATTTTGATCCGGGGCTCATAATTTGAACTATCTTGGTAGAGGTCCACTAGCCAATGCTACATGCCAAATATCTAAGCTCTAGGCCTTGTGGTTTCAGAGAAGAAGATTTTTAAAGTTTTTCCTATATATGCCTATGCAAAACTAAGTGACCACACCAGCGGGGTCAATTTTGACCAGGGGCTCATAATTTGAACACTCTTGGTAGAGGTCCACTAGACAATGCTACATGCCAAATATCTTAGCTCTAGGCCTTGTGGTTTCAGAGAAGAAGATTTTTAAAGTTTTTCCTATATATGCCTATGCAAAACTAAGTGACCACACCCAGGGGTCAATTTTGACCCGGGGGTCATAATTTGAACAATCTTGGTAGAGGTCCACTAGCCAATGCTACATGCCAAATATCTAAGCTCTAGGCCTTGTGGTTTCAGAGAAAAAAGATTTTTAAAGTTTTTCCTATTTGTTGCCATAGCAACCAGAGTTCTGCATGGAACGGAATTCTTTGAACAGTTTTGGTAGAGCTTCATGCAAGGAACATTCCTGCATAGTTTTATCAATCATTTGAATCAAAATGTTGACAGACGACGGACGACGGACAATCATCGATCAGAAAAGCTCACCCTGGCATAGCCAGGTGAGCTATTAAAAAGAAAATTTGGAAAAAAATCTATTTTTAGTAACAGTGACCCCATCCCCACCCCCCCAAAAAAAATTTTTATTGCTACAAACAATATAAAAATTTAAAAGAAACAGGAGCCATCTTACACATGGTTAATCCCCGCGCCAGGAAGAAGTTACCTGAAGGTTGTACTTTCGTAAATTTTTCTTGGTGAGAGGAAATCCTTAAAAAGCCGTATAGTTATGGTCATGCTGAGTACAGTTTTCAAGTAAGTGGAAAAAGAATAAGGCAATGAAGAGAAGGTTTGCAAAATTATATTAATGTTCATTATCAGTATAGGTATGATATTTTTCTATTTGACTAAAAGTAGGCAAGGTAGACTTATTGTTCTTGCACACTGCACTTCCTACCAATGTGCTATGTCAGTGTATTAAGTTTGAAGAAAATCCCTCCAGTACTTTTGGAGTTATGCCTGGAATTTTTTTTTCAAGTAAATCTGATAAAGGGGAATAACTCTAAAAGTAGGCAATGTAGAGTTATTGTTCTTACACACTGCACTTCCTACCAATGTGCTATGTCAGTGTATTAAGTTTGAAGAAAATCCCTCCAGTACTTTTGGAGTTATGCTCCGGAATTTTTTTTTCAAGTAAATCTGATAAAGGGGAATAACTCTAAAAGTAGGCAAGGTAGAGTTATTGTTCTTGCACACTGCACTTCCTACCAATGTGCTATGTCAGTGTATTAAGTTTGAAGTAAATCGCTCAAGTACTTTTGGAGTTATGCTCTGGACAAAACTTTTAAAGCAAATCTGATAAAGGGGAATAACTCTAAAAGTAGGCAAGGTAGAGTTATTGTTCTTGCACACTGCACTTCCTACCAATGTGCTATGTCAGTGTATTAAGTTTGAAGAAAATCACTCAAGCACTTTTGGAGTTATGCTTCGGACAAAGTTTTTCAAGTAAATATGATAAAGGGGAATAACTCTAAAAGTAGGCAAGGTAGAGTTATTGTTCTTACACACTGCACTTCCTACCAATGTGCTCTGTCAGTGTATGAAGTTTGAAGAAAATAGCTCAAGTACTTTTGAAGTTATGCTCCGGACAAAACTTTTAAAGTAAATCTGATAAAGGGGAATAACTCTAAAAGTAGGCAAGGTAGAGTTATTGTTCTTACACACTGCACTTCCTCCCAATGTGCTCTGTCAGTGTAAGAAGTTTGAAGAAAATCGCTCAAGTACTTTTGGAGTTATGCTCCGGACAAAATTGGGACGGACGGACGGACGGGGACGGAGACCATTTCTAATATCCCTTTCGCCTTCGGTGGGGGGATAAACTAGAGCTATCACTAAATGTGATGACTGCTTTATAAACTGAGGAAATTCATAGTAACAGAATTCCTTGCAAAAAAAACTAAAACAGAGATATTGTTTTTGGCAAGGAAAAGTAACAAAGGGCAATAACTCTGTAAATACTCAAGATAGAGTTATGGTTCTTGTACACTGCACTTCCTCTCATAGTGCTAGACCATTTTATGAAGTTGTATTGAATTCCAACCAGTAGTTTTCTAGTAATGCACCTGATAAGGAAAAGTAACAAAGGGCAATAACTATGTAATGAGTCAAGATAGAGTTATGGTATCTGTGCACTGCACTTCCTATCAATGTACTTGACCATTGTATGAAGTTGTATTGAATTCCAACCAGTAGTTTTCAAGTTATGCTCCGGACAAGGAAGTGTAACAAAGGGCAATAACTATGTAATTACTATAGATAGAGTTATGGTTCTTGTGCACTGCACTTCCTCTCAATGTGCTTGACCATTGTTTCAGAAGTTTTCAAGTTATGCTCCGGACAAGGAAAAGTAACAAAGGGAAATAACTCTGTAATGAGTCAAGATGGAGTTATGGTTCTTGTGCACTGCACTTCCTCTCAATGTGCTTGACCATTGTATGAAGTTGTATTGAATTCCAACCAGCAGTTTTCAAGTTATGCTCCGGACAAGGAAAAGTAACAAAGGGCAATAACTCTGTAATGAGTCAAGAAAGAGTTATGGTTCCTGTGCACTGCACTTCCTCTCTATGTACTTGACCATTGTATGAAGTTGTATTGAATTCCAACCGTTAGTTTTCAAGTTATGCTTCGGACAAGGAAATGTAACAAAGGGCAATAACTCTGTAATTACTATAGATAGTTATGGTTCTTGTGCACTGCACTTCTTATTGTGCTTGATCATTGTTACAGTAGTTTTCAAGTAATGCTCCGGACAAGGAAACGTAACAAAGGGCAATAACTCTGTAATGAGTCAAGATGGAGTAATGGTTCTTGTGCACTGCACTTCCTCTCAATGTGCTTGACCATTGTATGAAGTTGTATTGAATTCCAACAAGTAGTTTTCAAGTTATGCTCCGGACAAGGAAAATGCAACAGACCGCCTGACCGACCGACCAACCACGGGGGGTATAAAAATATTTATATATCTTCCTCCTTCCTCTCCTTGCAAGCTACCTACACACCAAGTTTCACTGCAATTGGTCACTCTTAACTCATGTTATTAAGCGGAAAACATTTTTCTATTTTTAGTAAGAGTAACCTTGACCTTCATCCTAGTGACCGCAAATGCAATCCAAGCTTCCTCTCCCTGCAAACTACCTACAAACCAAATTTCATTGCAATCGGTCACTCCTAACTTAAGTTATTGAGCAGAAACCATTCTACAATAACGGGTCACTGTGACCTTGACCTTTGACCTTCTAATCTCAAAACCAATAGGGGTCCTCTACGGCTATGACCAATGCCCACATCAAGTTTCAAGATATTAAGCCCAAGTGTTCTCAAGTTATCGTCCAAAAACCGTTTTACAATTTCGGGTCACCTTGACCTTGAAGTTTGACCTACTGACATCAAAATCATCAGCAGTCATCTGCTGGTCATGACAAACCTCCACATTAAGTTTGAAGATGTTAGGACCAAGCGTTTTCAAGTTATCATCCGGAAACCAGTTTACTATTCCGGGTCACTGTGACCTTGACCTTTGACATACTGACTTAAAAAACAATAGGGGTCCTCTGTTGGTCATGACCAACCTCCACATAATGTTTCAAGATCCTAGGCCCAAGTGTTCTTGAGTTATCATCTGGAAACCAGTTGGTAGATGGAAAGACAGACGGACGGACGTTCTAACTAAATGGTACTTAAGGCCAGTTTTTTTATTTTTCGTTTTACAGGAATTTTTTCAAAAATAAGCCCCAGAACGAGGGAATAAAAATAAGAACTAGAGCTATCACTAAATGTGATTAATAACCCCGAAAGACTGCTTTATAAACTGAGGAAGAACAGAATACCTTGCAAAACAAGAGGGCCATGATGGCCCTTTATCGCTCACCCGAGGACATTTGGACTGAAAATGTTACCTCTAGAGTGTAAACAAGGCTTTTCCATATTTGAGCTCTGTGACCTAGTTTTTGACCCCAGATGTCCAATATTCGATCATGAGCTAGAAATCATCGAAACAACCTTTCTGACATATTTCCAGGATATTTGGGCTGAAAATGTTACCTCTGGAGTATTAACAAGGTTTTTCCATATTTGGGCTCTGTGACCTAGTTTTTGACCCCAGATGACCAATATTCGAACTTGAGCTAGAAATCATAGAAACAACCTTTCTGACAAATTTCCAGGATATTTGGGCTGAAAATGTTACCTCTAGAGTATTAACAAGGCTTTTCCATATTTGGGTTCTGTAACCTAGTTTTTGACCCCAGATGACCCATATTGAAACTTGAGCTAGAAATCATCGAAACAACCTTTCTGACAAATTTCCAGGATATTTGGGCTGAAAATGTAACCTCTAGAGTGTTAACAAGGTTTTTCCATATTTCCACTTGGGCTCGGCCCAGTTTTTGACCCCAGACGACCCATATTCGAACCTGAGGTAGAAACAACAAAACACATTTCACAAATTCCAGGATTTTGGGCGAAAGACCCTAGAGTGTACAAGGTTTTTCCATATTTGGGCTCGGTGACCTAGTTTTTGACCCCAGATGACCCATATTCGAACTTGGGCTAGAAATCATCGAAACAACCTTTCTGACAAATTTCCAGGATATTTGGGCTGAAAATGTTACCTCTAGAGTGTTAACAAGGTTTTTCCATATTTGGGCTGTGTGACCTAGTTTTTGACCCCAGGTCAACCATATTAAAACTTGAGCTAGAAATCAACCAAACAACCTTTCTGACAAATTGCCAGGATATTTGGACTGAAACAGTAGCCTCTAGAGCCTTAACAAGATTTTTCTATTTTTGGGTCATGTGACCTAGTTTTTCATCCAAGATGACCCATATTCGAACTCGTCCTAGTAATTACTGGGACAAACATCCTGACCAAGTTTCTAACAATTGAGGCAAAAATGTGACCACTAGAGTGTTAACCAACTAAGTGTGGACGGACAATGGACAACGGACGACAGACATTCATCGATCCTAATAGCTCACCCTGAGCCTACAGCTCAGGTGAGCTAAAAAATAAAGTAGAGATATTGTTCTTGGCAATAACTCTGTAATTAGTCAAGATAGAGTTACGGTTCTTGTACACTGCCCTTCCTCTCATTGTGCTGGACCATTGTATGAAGTTGTATTGCATTCCAACCAGTAGTTTTCAAGTTATGCTCTGCGACAAGGAAAAGTAAAAATGGGCAATAACTCTGTAAATACTCAAGACAGAGTTATGGTTCTTGTACACTGCACTTCCTCTTATTGTGTTAGACCGTTGTATGAAGTTGTATTGAACTCCAACCGGTAGTTTTCTAGTAATGCTCCGGACAAGGAAAAGTAACAAAGGGCAATAACTCTGTAATGAGTCAAAAAAGAGGTATGGTTCCTGTGCACTGCACTTCCTCTCAATGTGCTTGACCATCGTATGAAGTTGTATTGAATTCCAACCAGTAGTTTTCAAGTTATGCTCCGGACAAGGAAAAGTAGCAAAGGGCAATAACTCTGTAAATACTCAAGATAGAGTTATGGTTCTTGTACACTGCACTTCCTCTCATTGTGCTAGACCATTTTATGAAGTTGTATTGAATTCCAACCAGTAGAATTTTAAGAATGCTCTGGACAAGGAAAAGTAACAAAGGGCAATAACTCTGTAATGAGTCAAGAAAGAGTCACTTCCTCTCTATGTACTTGACCATTGTATGAAGTTGTATTGAATTCCAACGAGTAGTTTTCAAGTAATGCTCCAGACAAGGAAAAGTAACAAAGGTCAATAACTCTGTAATTACTATAGATGGAGTTATGGTTCTTGTGCACTGCACTTCCTCTCAATGTGCTTGACCATTGTATGAAGTTGTATTGAATTCCAACTAGCAGTTTTCAAGTTATGCTCCGGACAAGGAAAATGCAACGGACCGCCTGACCGACCGACCGACTGCAAGTCCGCCCGCCCACCCGACCGACCAACTGACCGACCAACCACCGGGTGACTCCTATATACCCCCCCAAACTTCGTTTCGGGGGTATAAAAAGATGTTGCAAAATGAGCGTCGAGAAAAAGGAATAAAAATAAGATGGATTTTCCATATTTTTTTTTTTTTTTGGAAACCTTTATAGAATGTATGTTTTCAAGTTGTGCACACCTGTTTTGTACTCCATACTGCCTGTTGTATAATAGTTCTGTATTATAAAGGCAAAACAAGCTGTCATTTTCACAAGATGATTATTAGTGACATGGTTGAGTGTGAGCTTGTCATGCCAAAGGTACTGGGTTCAATTCTCGGTTTGGCCTAAAGGTTGTTCTCCTCTTGGTTACTTCAATAGCGACGAGGATAAGTTCTGATAACTCGGTGAGTGGGAATAGGCCACCAGGGGAGCAGTAATGGGCTAGAAACTGCAAGGCTGCACAGTTGATGTCCGGCGCCATAACATAAAGAGGGGAAGAGTGTCGTGATATAGGCCACTTCAAACAGCCTCGCTGTTGGGATACCTCTTTAGCGACATGACTGTGTGTGCACCTTTCATGCCAAAGATACTTGGTTTCGATTCCCGATTGGGCCTAAAGGTTTTGTATGCCCCCAAAGGGTGGCATATAAAAATCGCACTGTCCGTCTGTCCGTCCGTCCGTCCCCACTTACAAATTTGTGTCCGGACTGTAACTGTCATGCATTGAAGGATCTTAAAAAAACTTGGCACAAATGTCTAGCACATCAAGATGACGTGTTGCGTATCTGCATTCACAACTCAGTCAGCAGTGTCACACAGCTTGGATTTGCCAACAATTTCATAATTGACTAGATTAGTACGACAGGCCATATTCTTCACACCTATCACGAGTGACAATGCTAAGAGGCAGCGGATTTTTAACGGAAATAAATATTTTAAATCAACATAAAGGTGATAAATATTTTAGGTTCTGACAAAGAAATAACTCAATACTTTTTGAAACATAAAAAAAACCAACATAACGCTGTTATAGTATACAGTAGCAAATGGAGAAACGCTGTTGTGAAATTAGCGTTAGGTTAAATAACACTAAATTTTATTTTCTATCGGAGATCGAAGCAACGGGCGGCGAAAAAAATAAAGTTAAGAATTTGAATCTTTTTCTTATTTGGGTTTTGCAATATTTAGGTACGGCACTCCCGTAAAACGAAAAATAAAAAAACTGGCCTAAGTGGCTATGTTACGTATTTTAAGAATCTTAGCCACGTAACAGAATTTTTTAGCCACATAACAGCCAACGATCCTACGGAATGAATGGAATTTACAGTTATGTATTGTTTGTTATGGACAGTTCAGCCACATAAGTACCGTTTCGTGTGAGCGCAGGGATGGACGGTGCGATTTTAAGATGCCACCCTTCGGGTGCATAAAAACGTGATAAATGCATATTACAGGGCATTATTAGCTTCAAAGTCCACAAGAATTATGTGTGTTTCTGGTCTTAATACAAGTTGTAAATCAGCTAATACAGGTATTCAGCATACTTCAAATGGTGTCGTTTTGGTCTGTAAAATAAACAAGAGGGCCAACATGGCCCTATATCGCTCACCTGCGACTTATGACAATATGTGACCCAACTTCAACACCTTTTGACCAATTTCCATGATAATTGGGTTGTAAATGTCACCTGTATGGTATACACAACGTTTTTACTGGGTGACCTAGTTTTTGACCTCTGATTACCCATATTCATACTCAACCTAAATTTCATCAAGACAATCATGCTGACAAAGTTTCATGGAGATCCAATGAAAAATGCAATCTCTTTTGCGTACACATGGTTTTTCTACAATTTTACCCCATGGCCTAGTTTTTGACCCTAGATGACCCATGTTCGAACTTGACCTAGATTATATCAAGGCAATCATACTGAACAAGTTTCATGAAGGTTCAATGAAAAATGCAACCTCTATAGCATACATATGGCTTTTCAATGATTTGACCCCGTGACCTAGTTTTTGACCCTATTTGACCCATTTTTAAAACTGACTTAGATTTCATCAAGGCAATCATACTGACCGAGTTTCATGAAGATCCGATGAAAATGCAACCTCTATTGCATACACAAATGTTTTCTATTATTTGACCCCGTGACCTAGTTTTTGACCCTATATGACCCTTGTTTGAACCCAATCACCCTTGTTTGAACCCAACCTAAATTTCATCAAGGCAATCATACTGACCAACTTTCATGAAGGTCCAATGAAAAATGCAACCTCTATTGCATTCACAAGGTTTTGCTATAATTTGACAGGGTTACCTAGTTTTTGACCCTAGATGACACATGTTCGAACTCAAACTAGATTTTATCAAGAAATTCATACTGACCAAGTTTCATGAAAATCCAATGAAAAATGCAACCTCTATTGCATACACATGGTTTTTCTATGATTTGTCCCTGTGACCTAGTTTTTGACCCCAGATGACCCATGTTCAAACTCAACCTAGACTTTAACAAGGTAGTCATTCTGACCAAGTTTCATGAAGGTCCAGTGAAAAATGCAGCTTCTATTGCATACACAAGGTAAAGTGTGGACAGACACTTTGTGCTCAGGTGAGCTAAAAATAAAATAATTTGACACCCCTGAAGACCGAAATGAAGCTTCAAATTACGGAGATATGTCTGTGATAGTTCCTCCCATGCAAATCTTCAACCAAAGCTGCAAAGCAGACACCAACTCAAAAGTGACAGTAATAATTCTTATTCTTTGAATAGTCAAGCTCAAAATGCCTCAATTTAGCACATACAGTCAACATGCAGACCTTCTGTACAACAACTTTACATAGATTATTGAATGTTTTACAGTACTGCAACATATTATGGAGTCACAGAACATCTTTAAAGGGACATACCCTATAACTGATGTCAAATAAATAACCTCCAAAACATAAATAATAGATTCTTTGGAAGTATTATCACTTAACCTAAAAGTTTCAGCCAGAGCTACAGATAAGGTTTTGGTGTAATTGGGTATTTATCCCATTACTGTTTCACCAATTGCTTTTTTAGCTCACCTGGCTAAGCTTTTCTGATCAATGATTGTCCGTCGTCCGTCAACATTTTGATTCAAATGACATCTCCTCTGAAACCTCTAGGCCAATGTTGATAAAACTATGCAGGAATGTTCCTTGCATGAAGCTCTACCAAAATTGTTCAAAGAATTCCATTCCATGCAGAACTCTGGTTGCTATGGCAACAAATAGGAAAAACTTTAAAAATCTTCTCCTCTGAAACCACAAGGCCTAGAGCTTAGATATTTGGCATGTAGCATTGTCTAGTGGACCTCTACCAAGATTTCAAATTATGACAATGGATCAAAATTGACCCGGCGTGGGTGGGCACTTAGTTTTTGCATAGGCATATACAGGAAAAACTTTAAAAATCTTCTTCTCTGAAACCACAAGGCCTAGAGCTAAGATATTTGGCATGTAGCATTGTCTAGTGGACCTCTACCAAGATTGTTCAAATTATGACCACCGGGTCAAAATTGACCCCGCGGGGGTGGTCACTTAGTTTTGCATACGAATATATAGGAAAAACTTTAAAAATCTTCTTCTCTGAAACCACAAGGCCTAGAGCTTAGATATTTGGCATGTAGCATTGGCTAGTGGACCTCTACCAAGATTGTTCAAATTATGAGCCCCGGATCAAAATTGACCCCGCACGGGGGTCACTTAGTTTTACATAGGCTTATGTAGGAAAAACTTTAAAAATCTTCTTCTCTGAAACCACAAGGCCTAGAGGTTAGATATTTGGCATGTAGCATTGGCTAGTGGATCTCTACCAAGATTGTTCAAATTATGACCCTCGGATCAAAATTGACCCCGCACAGGGGGTCACTTAGTTTTACATAGGCTTATATAGGGAAAACTTTAAAAATCTTTTTCTCTGAAACCACAAGGCCTAGAGCATAGATAATTGGCATGTAGCATTGCCTAGTAGACCTCTTCAAAGTTTGTTCAAATTATGCCCCTGGGGTCAAAATTGACCTTGCCCAGGGGGATCATTTGTTTTATACAGGCGTATATAGGAAAACTTATTTGGTATATAACATTATCTAGTGATCTTCCACCAGGCAAGTGGACTTGTACCAAGGTGAGCGATATAGGAAAAACTTTAAAAATCCCCATTATCTCTTGTTTAGTTTTCTAATGAGTAACAAAATTTGTTTACCCCATTATCTCTATGCCTCATACACACTAAGCCTTATCAGTGTTACTTTCCTTATGCAGAGAATAGCATTATCTGTACACTATCCCCATACAGTTTATTGGTAAAAATTCAAAACAAGAGGGCCAAGATGGCCCTATATCGCTCACCTTGGTACAAGTCCACTTGCCTGGTGGAAGATCACTAGATAATGTTATATACCAAATAGGTTTTCCTATATACGCCTTTGTAAAACAAGTGACCCCCTCCCCCCCATGGGCAAGGTAAATTTTGACCCCAGGGGCATAATTTGAACAAACTTTGAAGAGGTCAACTAGGCAATGCTACATGCCAAATATCTAAGCTCTAGGCCTTGTGGTTTCAGAGAAGAAGATTTTTAAAGTTTTTCCTTTATATTCCTATGCAAAACTAAGTGACCCCCGTGCGGGGTCAATTTTGATCCGGGGGTCATAATTTGAACAATCTTGGTAGAGGTCCACTAGCCAATGCTACATGCTAAATATCTAAGCTCCAGGCCTTGTGGTTTCAGAGAAGAAGATTTTTAAAGTTTTTCCTTTATATTCCTATGCAAAACTAAGTGACCCCCCGTGCGGGGTCAATTTTGATCCGGGGGTCATAATTTGAACAATCTTGGTAGAGGTCCACTAGCCAATGCTACATGCTAAATATCTAAGCTCCAGGCCTTGTGGTTTCTGAGAAGAAGATTTTTAAAGTTTTTCCTATATATGCCTATGCAAAAACTAAGGGCCCACCCGCACCGGGTCAATTTTGACCCGGGGGTCATAATTTGAACAATCTTGGTAGAGGTCCACTAGACAATGCTACATGCCAAATATCTAAGCTCTAGGCCTTGTGGTTTCAGAGGAGAAGATTTTTAAAGATTTTCCTATTTGTTGCCATAGCAACCAGAGTTCTGCATGGAATGGAATTCTTTGAACAATTTTGGTAGAGCTTCATGCAAGGAACATTCCTGCATAGTTTTATCAACATTGGCCTAGAGGTTTCAGAGGAGATGTCATTTGAATCAAAATGTTGACGGACGACGGACAATCATCGATCAGAAAAGCTCACCCTGGCGTAGCCAGGTGAGCTTAAAAGGTACCTGTGTTATGCAAGCTATTTGTTTTCTATTAACACTTCATTTAATCATTTACTGACCAATACAAAAGTTTTTAGTTTTCTAATGAGTACCAAAATTTTTTTTCCCCATTATATTTTGATCATTTGCTTTTTTTCCAGAAAGCAGTTGCTTTCAGGGACCTAGCTAGAGCAAACTTTTAGGGAGAAGTCACTTCTCCCGGAGCTGAAAATAGGGAGAAGTTTGGCGTCTACAAGGAGAAGTGAGGGAGTAGCAAGATATTTGTTGTCTCCCCCCCCCGCCCACTGTCATTCCCATTAACCTATTAAGCTGTTGTTATAGGTCTTTGTTCCCATAAATGGTCAAGTTTGATAGTCATATAAACGTAATTATTAGGTGTGCATTCTTTGTAAGTTAGATGACAACAATATCTACCGGTAGTCAGCATGGTATTAAACAAGAGGGCCAAGATGGCCCTATATCGCTCACCTTGGTACAAGTCCACTTGCCTGGTGGAAGATCACTAGATAATGTTATATACCAAATAAGTTTTCCTATATACGCCTTTGTAAAACAAATGATCCCCCCCCCCCGGGCACAGATAATTTTGACCCCAGGGGCATAATTTGAACAAGCTTTGAAGAGGTCTACTAGGCAATGCTACATGCCAAATATCTAAGCTCTAGGCCTTGTGGTTTCAGAGAAAAAGATTTTTAAAGTTTTCCCTATATAAGCCTATGTAAAACTAAGTGACCCCCGGTGCGGGGTCAATTTTGACCCGGGGGTCACAATTTAAACAATCTTGGTAGAGGTCCACTAGCCAATGTTATATGCCAAATATCTAAGCTCTAGGCCTTGTGGTTTCAGAGAAGAAGATTTTTAAAGTTTTTACTATATAAGCCTATGTAAAATTAAGTGACCCCCCGTGCGGGGTCAATTTTGACCCCAGGGGCATAATTTGAACAAACTTTGAAGAGGTCTACTAGGCAATGCTACATGCCAATTATCTATGCTCTAGGCCTTGTGGTTTCAGAGAAAAAGATTTTTAAAATTTTCCCTATATAAGTCTATGTAAAACTAAATGACCCCCTGTGCGGGGTCAATTTTGATCCGAGGGTCATAATTTGAACAATCTTGGTAGAGATCCACTAGCCAATGCTACATGCCAAATATCTAAGCTCTAGGCCTTGTGGTTTCAGAGAAGAAGATTTTTTAAGTTTTTCCTATATATTCATATGCAAAACTAAGTGATCCACGGTGCCGGGTCAATTTTGACCCGGGGGTCATAATTTGAACAATCTTGGTAGAGGTCCACTAGCCAATGCTACATGCCAAATATCTAAGCTCTAGGCCTTGTGGTTTCAGAGAAGAAGATTTTTAAAGTTTTTCCTGTATATTCCTATGCAAAACTAAGTGACCCCCAGTGCGGGGTCAATTTTGACCCGGGGGTCATAATTTGAACAATCTTGGTAGAGGTCCACTAGCCAATGCTACATGCCAAATATCTAAGCTCTAGGCCTTGTGGTTTCAGAGAAGAAGATTTTTAAAGTTTTTCCTTTATATTCCTATGCAAAACTAAGTGACCCCCGGCGGGGTCAATTTTGACCCGGGGGTCATAATTTGAACAATCTTGGTAGAGGTCCACTAGAGAATGCTACATGCCAAATATCTTAGCTCTAGGCCTTGTGGTTTCAGAGAAGAAGATTTTTAAAGTTTTTCCTATATATTCCTATGCAAAAACTAAGTGCCCACCCCAGCGGGTCAATTTTGACCCGGGGGTCATAATTTGAACAATCTTGGTAGAGGTCCACTAGACAATGCTACATGCCAAATATCTAAGCTCTAGGCCTTGTGGTTTCAGAGAAGAAGATTTTAAAAGTTTTTCCTATTTGTTGCCATAGCAACCAGAGTTCTGCATGGAATGGAATTCTTTGAACAATTTTGGTAAAGCTTCATGCAAGGAACATTCCTGCATAGTTTTATCAACATTGGCCTAGAGGTTTCAGAGGAGATGTCATTTGAATCAAAATGTTGACGGACGACGGACGACGGACAATCATCGATCAGAAAAGCTCACCCTGGCATAGCCAGGTGAGCTAAAAACGTATACCAAAACAAAACTAAATTTCTTTCTATTGGTGAAATATTTTGTGAAAAATAACAGATGGGTAATCAAATCCACCCTTCAAAAAGTTTAACTGGAAAATCTGAGGTACGAAACTCATTTTGTTGACTGGAAATAAAACCGAGATACAAAAAGTGTACATAATTTTGGATAGACACTTATGCAGACATACGAATAATGCATCGTCTTTAATCCGATGTTGAAGCCTTCACCATGATTATCACTCGTGTCATATTGTGAAATCAGCCTTCAGGCAACCTTTTTGTCAGTCGCTAATTGATTGAGGGGGTGGAGTTAATGGTCAGAGAAATGTCTGACACTTTGTTTATTCGCTTCGTTGTTTATTGAGATATTTTCGGGCAAAGTTAATTTCGCTTTTGTCACAGAAATGGGCAAAGTTGAGGTGTGAAAGGCGACTTTGTTGCCCTAGTCGCCCCCTCGCTAGGCCCCTGGCTTTTTTTAGAAAATCATTAGCGTATCCTGACAAACTTGTTTACAAAATGAAGCTGGAAATACTAAATCTCTGCCGAGACTGGTTTACAATGAAAAAACGAAACAGACGAAAAGAATTATCCCTGCTGAATCTACATTCGCTATTTAGTGGAAAGGCACTGCCTGCTGGAACAGTCTTTAAATACGATTTCCATTTATTTACTTTCAATACGCAGAGATTTTAAAAGCAAATGCGTAAACTTATTTTCCTTTGCTTTTCTGTACGCTACGGTTGCTATTTCAATTGCTTTTTTGCCGATTTTGGTTGCGTACTTACGCAAATACGCAGCTTATCTTTAGCTCTGTTCAGCTATGCATTCCTAGTCATTATCGATAAAATCAGCGGTTTAAAATATACTGCAGCACCATAAACCGTTCAATAACCTACGTAGAGTTGTTGTTGTACAATTAATGGGTGGGTGCGATTTATTACAAAACTCCTCTATATTGATTAACTGTGGTAAAATGAGGCATTTTTCACCATAGGTTCTTCTTTCAAATTGTATTTATTTATCATTTTACGTTCATTGAACACATAATCTATGGTTCAAGAATATAATCTGCTAGATTTAGGGAGTGCCTCTTTAATGACACATTTGAAAGAAGATCTGAATTGTATTCATGACTTCCTTTTCTTTTCTCAATTATATTACAAAAGATAACTGATCATAATTATTAATACAAAGTACCATTTTCATTCAAGTCTATAGTTTGCATTCTAAATAAAATCCTACATCAAAATATCAAACAAGAGGGCCAAGATAGCCCTATATTGCTCACCTTACTACCATTGGCTATGATACAAGGGGTCATGATTTTAACATAATTCGTAGAGGTCCACTACACAATGCTTAATAACATTCCAAATAGCTAAGCTCTGCCTATGGGCTTTGTGGTTCTCGTATAACGAAGCCTAGGTGAAATCAAGTGATCCACCCTCCCCCCTCCCTGGAAGGGTTAATTTTGACCAGGGGGTGCATGGAATGACATTCTTTGAAAAACTTTGATAGAGCTTCATGCAAGGAACATCCTTGCAAACTTTCATCAACATTGGCCCAGTGGTTTCAGAGGAGATGCCGTTTGAAGGAAATGGTGGACGGATGGATGACAGACTACATACCATGTACCCCGGATGGTGAGTGATCCTACCAGCTCAGCCTGGCACTCTGTGCCAGGTGAGCTAAAAAGACATGAACATAAATGCTCACATGTCTACAACTGCTAAGAATGATATGAGACTTACTTCCATCGCTCTTTCTCAGACAACTTGGACAGATCAATAGTCTGAAAAGATAAACAAGCAAATGTGGTCTAATGCATTGCAACATCTATAAAAATTAACCTGTATGTCAGTTTATTTCAGCTCAATTTTGTAGATAATTTGAAGCTGAGTGACTGCTCTAGTTTAAGGAACCCTTCGACAGTAAGAGTACCAGAGCTTTAACTTCAGAGCTATCACTGAAGGTGATGAATCCCCCCCCACCTCCCTTCCAAACACCACACTGACTCAGTTTATAAAATTTATGTAACATTTGATAAGAGCGCTCCCAACTGTTTTGAATATAAATCCGTGCACAACTAGGCATGTTAATTACCAGTATTACCTCTGTGAAGTATCCTTAAATTGTGACCAGGGGTTTTGGAGACAAAGAGCATAAGATTTTACTATCTCGAGCCCCTATGACCTTACCCATTGACCTAGTGACCCGAAACATGGACCATGCATAACTTAGTACAACTTCTGTGAAATATCATTAACTTGTGACCAGGGGTTTTGGAGATTTAGAGTGCACAACATTTAACTATCTCGAGCCCCTATGACCTTGACCTTTAACCTAGTCTTCCGAAACATGGACCATGCTCAACTATGCATGGTACTTATCATTTTTGTGTAGTATCTGACCAGGAAAAAGTACCATTTCAATTAAGAGTCCACTAGAATGCATCTACAGACAGATGGATAGACAAGCTTAATCCATTATACCCTTCCCCCCCTTAAACTTTGTGTGTGATACGTATAGAAATATGTGTTTTACACACAAAAAACCTATAACAGGGTCAACATTAGATTAACCATAAACTCTGATCTGTTTTATGAAAGATCCAAATATATATCTATGTCCGTATATTGCTCACCTGGCCACCATTGGCTATCTTATAAAGACAACAATCACATCACAGACATGGTCAATCTCGACCTGGTGGTCATGATTTTAGAAGTATTTGTAGAGGTCCGCTACATAATGCCACATTCCACATGTCTAATCTTTGGGCCTCATTGTTTTCAGACATGAAGAATTTTTTAAGGCAATCATACTGACCAAGTTTCATGAAGGTCCAACGAAGAGCTGTCAGTAGGACAGCGCGCTTGACTTTTTAGTGCTTGCCTATAAAACAAAACTTTGACAGTTAAGGGCACACAAGACTTTAACTAGGAACTTCTAAGTACAAATCGAGAAACATTTTAAAAGAGTTATCTTCTCTTGCTTACAGATAGGTCTCATGATGGTACATAAGTACTCCATCTTTCAAAGTAATATCTCAAATGGTTAAGTCAACAAGTGGACAAGAATGAAAATTTTAACTGAGTTTCTAAGTCAAAAAGGGCCATAATTCAAATAAAATCCTTAACAGAATTACTTTCTCCTGCCCATGTTTTGGGATCATGATGGTTTTCAGGTATTTCAACTTTCAAATTAATATCTCAAACAGTTAAGTCAAAAAGTGGACTGGTACGAAAAACTTAACCAAGATTCTAAGTCGATAAAGGGCCTTAATTTTTAAAACAAATCCCTGACAGAGTTACCTTCTCTTGCTTACAAATGGGGGTAATGATGTAAACAAGCATTCAAAGTTTCAAAGCAATATCTCAAAGGGTTAAGGCAATAAGTGGATTTTACCCATATTCAATGTATTTTCTCAAAAGTTTTCTCTTGTATTAAGTCAAAAAGGGGCATAATTCTGTCAAAAACCTTGACAGAGTTATGTACTCTTGTCTGTTGATGTAGGTCATGATTGTAAATAAGTATGGTTAGTTTCAAAGCAATATCTGTAATGGTTTTGAAATAAAGTGAGGTGGTACGAAAAACTTAACCAAGCTCAATACACTTTCTAAGTCAAACAAGAGCCATGTTACACATGGTTAATCCCCCCGCCAGGAAAAAGTTACCTGAAGGTTGTACTTTCGTACATTTTACTTGGTGAGAGGAAATCCTTAAAAAGCCGTATAGTTATGGTCATGCTGAGTACAGTTTTCAAGTAAGTGGAAAAAGAATAAGGCAATGAAGAGAAGGTTTGCAAAATTATATTAATGTTCATTATCAGTATAGGTATGATATTTTTCTATTTGACTAAAAGTAGACAAGGTAGAGTTATTGTTCTTGCACACTGCACTTCCTACCAATGTGCTATGTCAGTGTATTAAGTTTGAAGAAAATCCCTCAAGTACTTTTGGAGTTATGCTCCGGACAAAGTTTTTAAAGTAAATCTGATAAAGGGGAATAACTCTAAAAGTAGGCAATGTAGAGTTATTGTTCTTACACACTTCACTTCCTACCGATGTGCTTTGTCAGTGTATTAAGTTTGAAGTAAATCCCTCAAGTACTTTTGGAGTTATGCTCTGGACAAAACTTTTAAAGTAAATCTGATAAAGGGGAATAACTCTAAAAGAAGGCAAGGTAGAGTTATTGTTCTTGCACACTTCACTTCCTACCAATGTGCTATGTCAGTGTATTAAGTTTGAAGAAAATCCCTCAAGTACTTTTGGAGTTATGCTTCGGACAAGTAAATCTGATAAAGGGGAATAACTCTAAAAGTAGGCAAGGTAGAGTTATTGTTCTTGCACACTGCACTTCCTACCAATGTGCTATGTCAGTGTATTAAGTTTGAAGAAAATCCCTCAAGTACTTTTGGAGTTATGCTTCGGACAAGTAAATCTGATAAAGGGGAATAACTCTAAAAGTAGGCAAGGTAGAGTTATTGTTCTTGCACACTGCACTTCCTACCAATGTGCTATGTCAGTGTATTAAGTTTGAAGTAAATCCCTCAAGTACTTTTGGAGTTATGCTCTCAACAAACCTTTTAAAGTAAATATGATAAAGGGGAATAACTCTAAAAGTAGACAAGGTAGAGTTATTGTTCTTGCACACTGCACTTCCTACCAATGTGCTATGTCAGTGTATTAAGTTTGAAGAAAATCCCTCAAGTACTTTTGGAGTTATGCTTCGGACAAGTAAATCTGATAAAGGGGAATAACTCTAAAACTAGGCAAGGTAGAGTTATTGTTCTTGCACACTGCACTTCCTACCAATGTGCTATGTCAGTGTATTAAGTTTGAAGAAAATCCCTCAAGTACTTTTGGAGTTATGCTCTGGACAAAACTTTTAGAGTAAATCTGATAAAGGGGAATAACTCTAAAAGAAGGCAAGGTAGAGTTATTGTTCTTGCACACTGCACTTCCTACCAATGTGCTATGTCAGTGTATTAAGTTTGAAGAAAATCCTTCAAGTACTTTTGGAGTTATGCACCGGACAAAGTTTTTCAAGTAAATCTGATAAAAGGGGAATAACTCTAAAAGTAGGCAAGGTAGAGTTATTGTTCTTACACACTGCACTTCCTCCCAATGTGCTCTGTCAGTGTATGAAGTTTGAAGAAAATCACTCAAGTACTTTTGGAGTTATGCTCCGGACAAAATTGGGACGGACGGACGGACGGACGGATGGACGAAGGGCATTTCTAATATCCCCTTCGCCTTCGGCGGGGGGATAAAAAAGGGCCGTAATTCTGTCAAAAACCTTGACAGAGTTATGTAGTCTTGTCTGTAGATGGAGATTATGATGGTAAACAAGAGGGCCAAGATGGCCCTATATCGCTCACCTTGGTACAAGTCCACTTGCCTGGTGGAAGATCACTAGATAATGTTATATACCAAATAAGTTTTCCTATATACGCCTTTTGTAAAACAAATGATCCCCCGGGCAAGGTCAATGTTGACCCCAGGGGCATAATTTAAACAAACTTTTAAAGGGTCTACTAGGCAATGCTACATGCCAAATATTTAAGCTCTAGGCCTTGTGGTTTCAGAGAAGAAGATTTTTTAAAGTTTTTACTATATATTCCTATGCAAAACTAAGTGACCCCTGCAGGGGTCAATTTTGACCCGGGGTCATAATTTGACAAATATTGGTAGAGGTCCACTAGCCAATGCTACATGCCAAATATCTAAGCTCTAGGCCTTGTGGTTTCAGAGAAGAAGATTTTTAAAGTTTTTACTATATAGCCTATGTAAAACTAAGTGACCCCCAGTGCGGGGTCAATTTTGATCCGGGGCTCATAATTTGAACAATCTTGGTAGTGGTCCAATAGCCAATGCTACATGCCAAATATCTAAGCTCTAGGCCTTGTGGTTTCAGAGAAGAAGATTTTTTAAGTTTTTCCTATATATTCCTATGCAAAACGAAGTGACCCCGGGCGGTGTCAATTTTGACCCGGGGCTCATAATTTGAACAATATTGGTAGAGGTCCACTAGCCAATGCTACATGCCAAATATCTAAGCTCTATGCCTTGTGATTACAGAGAAGAAGATTTTTTCAGTTTTTCCTATATATTCCTATGCAAAACTAAGTTACCCCTGGTGCAGGGTCAATTTTGACCCGGGGGTTATAATTTGAACAATCTTGGTTGAGGTCTACTAGACAATGCTACATGCCAAATATCTTAGCTCTAGGCCTTGTGGTTTCAAAGAAGAAGATTTTTAAAGTTTTTACTATATATTCCTATGCAAAACTAAGTGACCCCCGGTGCGGGGTCAATTTTGACCCGGGGGTCATAATTTGACAAATATTGGTAGAGGTCCACTAGCCAATGCTACATGCCAAATATCTAAGCTCTAGGCCTTGTGGTTTCAGAGAAGAAGATTTTTAAAGTTTTTACTATATAAGCCTATGTAAAACTAAGTGACCCCCAGTGCGGGGTCAATTTTGATCCGGGGCTCATAATTTGAACAATCTTGGTAGTGGTCCAATAGCCAATGCTACATGCCAAATATCTAAGCTCTAGGCCTTGTGGTTTCAGAGAAGAAGATTTTTTAAGTTTTTCCTATATATTCCTATGCAAAACGAAGTGACCCCCGGGGCGGTGTCAATTTTGACCCGGGGCTCATAATTTGAACAATATTGGTAGAGGTCCACTAGCCAATGCTACATGCCAAATATCTAAGCTCTATGCCTTGTGATTACAGAGAAGAAGATTTTTTCAGTTTTTCCTATATATTCCTATGCAAAACTAAGTTACCCCTGGTGCAGGGTCAATTTTGACCCGGGGGTTATAATTTGAACAATCTTGGTAGAGGTCTACTAGACAATGCTACATGCCAAATATCTTAGCTCTAGGCCTTGTGGTTTCAAAGAAGAAGATTTTTAAAGTTTTCCCTATATATGCCTATGCAAAACTAAGTGACCCCCGGTGCGGGGTCAATTTTGACCCGGGGGTCATAATTTGAACAATCTTGGTAGAGGTCCACTAGACAATGCTACATGCCAAATATCTAAGCTCTAGGCCTTGTGGTTTCAGAGAAGAAGATTTTTAAAGTTTTTCCTATTTGTTGCCATAGCAACCAGAGTTCTGCATGGAATGGAATTCTTTGAACAATTTTGGTAGAGCTTCATGCAAGGAACATTCCTGCATAGTTTTATCAACATTGGCCTAGAGGTTTCAGAGGAGATGTCATTTGAATCAAAATGTTGAAGGACGACTGACGACGGACAATCATCGATCAGAAAAGCTCACCCTGGCGTAGCCAGGTGAGCTAACAAGTATGGTAAGTTTCAAAGCCATACCTCTAATACTTTTGAAATAAAGTGGGGTGATATGACAAACTTAACCAAGGTGTGACACCAACGCCAACACCGGGGCGAGTAGGATAGCTCCCCTTTTCTTCGAAAAGTCGAGCTAAAAATGTAACCTCTGTAGCATACACAAGGCTTTTCTATTATTTGACCCCGTGACCTAGTTTTTGGCCCTAGATGACCCATGTGCGAACTAGATCTAGATTTCATCAAGACAATCATACTGGCCACCATTGGCTATAATACAAAGACAACAATCACAATTGTTGTTTTCAGATATGAAGAATTTTTTAAGTTTTCCCTATATATATAAGCCTATGTAATATCACGAGACAACGGACACAGTACACCGGACATGGTCCTAATAGCTCACCCTGGTTTTTTGGGTAGGGAAGAAATAGAAACAAGATGGCAAACAAGGCCCCATATCACTTCCTTTAGTTTTCCTTTGATTTGACCAGGTGACTTAGTTTTTGACCCCACATGACACAATTTCAAAGTTGGCCCAAAAATTATTAAGAACAACTTACATTCTGACCAAATTTAAGGATGATTAGGGGTCAACTGTTGCTCAAGAGTGTTCACAAGGCAAGTGTGGCGAGACAAAAGTACTTTGTACAGCTCTGGAGGATCATTCATACTTCGAGTGCCTGAAGTGACTTCGATTATGGTGAAATATCGCATCACTTGCCGGGAGTAAAATCGCGTCACTTCAAGTGGTTTTACAGGTAAATGAACAGGTTAATGGGACATTATATTTTAATTATATTCAGCAGAAATTTGTACACATGTGAATCGTTTTAGTATTGTAGATATATTAAATTCAACAAGAGCTGTCCCTCCCAAGTGACGAATGCCCCCGAAAGAGGTGCCTCACAGTCTGTGTCCTCTCCATGTGCTCAATAAATGTGCTATGTAATTTTAAAATCCTTCCATGCATGACAGAGTAATCATGCATACAGTATTCCATTACTTTAAACACTAAGTGTGACCTTCACCTTTAAGGTAGGGACTTGGGTCTTGCACGCGACACATCCGCTTGATGTGCTAGACATTTGTGCACAGTTATTTTAAAATCCTTCAAAGCATAATAAAGTTATAGTCCGGACACAAATGTATGCATATATACAGGATTCCATTACCTATAAACTCTAAGTGTGACCTTGACCTTTGTGGTAGGGATGTGGGTCATGCACGCACACGTCGTCTTGATGTGCTAGACATTTGTGCCAAGTTATTTTAAAATCCTTCAATGCATGACAAAGTTACAGTCCGGACACGAATGTGTGCATATATGCTTATATGGAGGAATCCATTACCTTCAAACTCTAAGTATGACCTTGACCAGTTGAGGGCTAGGGCCGTGGGTCTTGCACCCCACCCCCCTCCCTTGATGTGCTAGACATGTGTGCCTAGTTATTTTAAAATCCTTCAATGCATGACAAAGTTACAGTCCGGAAAAAAATTTGTGGAGTATATAGAGGATTCCATAACCTTCATACTCCAAGTGTGACCTTCACCTTTGAGGTAGGGATGCGGGTCTTGCACGCCACACGTCGTCTTGATGTGCTAGACATGTGTGCCAAGTTATTTTAAAATCCTTTTAAATGCATGACAAAGTTACAGTCGGAGATATATTAAACTTGGGCCATAAAATTTTGCTGACCAACATACATTAAATTTTGTATACAGTGATTTTTTTTGCCTCCGATTCGACTCCAAAATTCGGCGTCTTCCCAATTGACAAAAATGGTCAAAATCCCCCAAAAAAGGCTTAAAAATTCCCCAAAACAAGATTTTTCCCAATAAGATTGATTTCTTGTGAAAGTTGAACTAAAACAATGCAAAATTCCGACTCTAATTATGGTTTATTCACAGAATTTGGTTGCCAATTCGACGGGCGTTGTTTACATAAAACGGGTCACGGTATAGTACAGCATTTAGTATGACTTTCATCACAGTCCCTAAACGCTTTTTCATGCCTCAAAATAAGTTGGAAAAAAAATTGTTAGAAAATGACCTTAATATTATCGAAAAATGTCGCATAATTCCAAATATTATAATAAGAAAACAAAACCTGAACATGCCATCGGACATTCAAACATCTTTTGGTAAAGTTAAAGAGAAATCAAATTCAAATCAAACGTATTTGGAGGCTGCAATGCGTTTATGTCACCAAAAAATGAACTGAAAAATGAGAAACTAGAACGTTTAGTGGACAGCTTTAAAGGAATGAAACATAGAAAGATGAAGTTGTAAATTAAAGAAGCAAGGACATTTAAATGAAATAAATTTACCTTGAAATAAAACTTTTCAAAATGATCTTTTTATTAAGTTTTGTTAATTTTTCCCAATTTTTAAGTTTATCGCGCTAAAAATTTCCAATTTGAAAGGCATGGGCTGTTTCCAAAAAAAGTAAAACAATCACTGGTATAGCGTGATATACACTTGGAACTAGCAACCCCAGCTGATATCAGATTCATTGGTCTGGAAATCGATAAAAATCCTATACCCAGTGTAGCATTTTCCTTATAATTTTCTTTTTTTAAATAGCATTAAAATAATTTTGACATGCTTTAAAAGCAAATAGAATTGACTAAAATATGCTTTAAAGTTGATAATTGTAACAGTTAAAATGTTTGCAGTAGGGGCAGTTAATGTTTGGACTCGATGTATTTCACGGATTATCGCGAACATTACATAATCAGGCAGGTCGTGCCTGACACCACCTGTCTTTGTTCTCATTTGTGGAGGGCTAAATATTTATGAATATTAATTAGCTTGGGATAACTAAACAGGGGATTTGTTTATATTTACACCGGGGTAAGGTGCATCTTCTTACGACTTTCCTACGCAAAGATATAGTCCCTTGAATTTGCTGGTAAATTTCGTAAAAAGTAACGATTTTCCAAACATGCAGCATACACCATTAAAATCTTAATAGCCTAAAGTTTAATTTGATACCAAAATCATTATTCGGATACGTATATTAATGACCCGCATCAAGCGCAGAAGTTTGCAATTTTTTTTTGCCGATCAAGGTCAGCGGCGGCCATTTTAAAATTTCAGATACCGTTTACAAAATGTAAACACTGTTGCATACGATTATTTTACACATTTAATCATCTTATATTATACAGAAACAACTGCAAATCAATCTGGTAAGATCAATTAATATATTTTAAAGCATTTAAGAATAATCATTCTAGCGAATATATAGAAATTCTGAGGTTATATCGTCCGTAGTTTTTTCATTGAATCAGTTCAGGTTACCACGTGTATGTAAATTTGACAGCGATTTTCAGAACTGTTTTCTGATCATTTCTTTAACCTTTACAGGAATGAAATCAAAATATTTAATTCTATATAAAGCTAATTTTATTTTATAGGCTGATATCTTTAGACGAAGCCCTTGAAAGTGTTTAATTATGAACTGTTTTGTCCTCGATTTTTTTTTGTGATTCAAATTAACATTATTTTCCGTATTTCTTAATATGTTTTTATAATTTGTTTTCAGGTTTCTGATGTGATACCATGAGTGATAATGGATGATGCCTACCCAGGTCCATTCTGTGAACAACAACAAATAAGTTCTGCAGCTTTGGAAAATGGAAGCTTACAAAATAAAGTTAATGAACTATCAAATGGTCTCGTGTTAGAAATAAATTCATTTTTAGAAAGTATCGGTAAAAATTCTGAAAATCTGTTCAATATATTGGTACAGCTATATCCAAGCCTGAAAAATGGATCTGACATAAATGTGAAATCATTGAAAAACAAAGTTTCTCGTATCCGTGAACAGAAGAAGAAATTGGTATCAAAGAAGAAAGTTCCCGGTGTAAAAAATGTGCAAGAACTTTTGAACAAGTCCTTTGTTCCGCCTAAATCTGCAAAACAGTCTGAGAATGATGTACCCCAGACAGCTTCAGCATTTGACAGAAATGACATGCTTAAAGAAACTATTAAACAAATCGAGAAAATCAGTGTAAGTGATGAGAGTCCGGTGAAGACCAGTTCTGTTGCAATTCAAGTTTGTCAAGACGACAAATACTTTGATGAATATGACAATACATTAGCGAAGGACACTAATTTGCTTCAATATAAAAATGCTAAACAGCAGAAATTGAGCTGTGATTTAAAGAAAAAAACTGATGAACAAACTGCTTATCTAGAAAACTTAAAAAGTAAAGTTGGACATTATTCAACACGAAATGTGAACAAAAGGCGTAATTCATGAAGATTCTTTTTTGCGGTTTCATCCCTATTAAAGTTTTCCCTATATAAGCCTATGTAAAACTAAGTGACCCCCGGTGCGGGGTCAATTTTGACCCGGGGGTCATAATTTGAACAATCTTGGTAGAGGTCCACTAGCCAATGCTACATGCCAAATATCTAAGCTCTAGGCCTTGTGGTTTCAAAGAAGAAGATTTTTAAAGTTCTTACTATATAAGGAACATTCCTGCATAGTTTTATCAACATTGGCCTAGAGGTTTCAGAGGAGATGTCATTTGAATCAAAATGACGACGGACGACGGACGACGGACAATCATCGATCAGAAAAGCTCACCCTGGCGTAGCCAGGTGAGCTAAAAATGAAAATCAATATTTTTCGCTCACCTACATTTCCTCGTGCGATATGGTGAAATCGTATCTGTCCCACATGCAAAAGTAACAGATCGTCACAGTTGAAAGATTTTATCATTTTTATACAGCTAATGTTGCCAAAACAAAATAGTATTTAATTTGAAATAAATATCTTGAACCATATTCGAGAAAATCGAATTTGAAAAGTGTCGGGTTAGAAGTGGCTCCAAGTGTATTGCATCACCAAAATTAAAACTTACTGTCTGGCATTTTATTTCCGGACTAAAATGACACATTTTCTATATTCGTCAAGTTTTTATTTTACAAACATGTACCAAATTTTCACCATACATACCTCATCTTTTCCTCAACAAGACTATGTTTTCCTATTTGCTTTGTGACAACGTCCGTTTTACATAATGAGGCCCCAAACGGGGTTTACTTTCAAGTATGTTTTTTTACATAGTACAGGATACATTTCCGGACACTTTGGAAAAGGCGTTGTTCTTTCATTTTTTGTTAAAATTAGGCGATGTTTTGGAGCGAGAATATTATTTTGTTTTGATTTTGAATAAATGCTGGCTTATTTTTCATTCTTTTCTTACAATTTTATACAGTTTATTGACAGGAAAATAGAAACTACTAATCATCGTCAACAACCAATATTGTAAACAGGTCGGTATTCACAGTGAAATGGAAATTTAACAGCGAAATGGATGAAACAAAGAGGTTTGTTCGAGTTGCTTCCCTTTGTTTTGGAAAATTGGACTTTTAACATCTAGCATCTTCAATCCTTTTAATTATAAAGTTGATTTTAATTAAAAACATTTTTGGTGCACAAACTTAAAACGAAGCATTTATTTCGGAAATGGATACAGTGGGACCTGTCTATTCCAAACCTGTTCGGACCAGAAGAAATGTTCGGATTACAAATCGATCTAGTACCGTACATGTACATGTATGTCTGAGGCCAAAGTTAGTACAACGTTTAGAAGGTGGCTGAGACATGAGATTTTGCTCATGATTTTAAGAAAGAGAAATCAACATTTTACACAGTTTGAAAAATAACTCGAATAACAAAAACAATTATCTTTCAATTTCAGAGATTCACTTTTAAACAGTTTTTTATCAAATAAAAACCCGAAACAATTGCAACAAACATTTATTGTTCTGTTTTACTCAGGTTCTTTTGATATCAAGACTCATAATGGGTGCTCGAGTGTTACAGCCATGCAGGGTGATCTGGGATGGCGGTCTCTACAGCACAAGAGATTCAACTCTAGGCTCATTATGTTCTACAAAATATATCACAACATAGTAGCAATCAGACTTCCAACCTACGTACAAACACCTATCAGATTCACCAGGCACATGCACCCACTGTCTCTAAGGCAGATACAGGTTACCTCTGATTACCACAAGTTCTCATTTTTCCCACACAGTATCACCCTTTGGAACCAGCTCCCATGTAACATTGCTACTCTACCTGACCTTGGCCAGTTCAAGCAGGCTGTGGTAAATGTTCAGTATATAGTCAGATGATCAATGCTTTTATCTTTTTTTTTATCTTTTAATCTTACTTCAGTTCTGAATTATGCTAACATTTTAACCATCGACTGGATACTTTCTTCTAAGTCTCACTTTATCCTGACAAAACTCACTGCCAGGATTTTTACTATTTCACTATATACTAACATTTCCAATGTGCACTTAAGTCCTGCCTATAACATTTGCGAGAGGGGTTGGCAGTATTCAGAGATAGATAGATAGATAGATAGATAGATAGATAGATAGCTTCAATTTTCAGCAATGGATTAAAGAATGAACAATAACACTGTGATACAAATTACTTTTAAATACATCTAATGAGCTCTTAAATGTACAGTTACGATTTGATGAGCAATCAAGAAAGATTTCTCAATTATTAGATAATAAGTTGGCAATACCTCTCCATAATCGTATTTTTCACACTTGTCACATGCGTTCACTGGCTCGCACATTGTAAACAAACATGTGCAATATTTTTACAAAGTTTATCGATTTTTTATGACACTTCACACCTCATTTAATGATTATGTACTGTCAAAATTTATGGGTCCAGTATGGGTTTGGATCCAAGAGGTAAATTTTAACTAATTTATATAAAATTGGCCTCAAAAACGTGTCTGGTTTTCGGAGTAGAAAGGGTCCAGATTGCAAGAGTATAATTATTTATATAAGATAAAGAAGAAGAAAAAACTGGACCATGGAAATCGTCCAGTTTAGACAGGATTTCGGATTAGAAGAGTACGGAGTAACTAGGACCCACTGTATTAGTTTTATGAGTTTTATACGTGCTTGTGCTGGATCAAAACAACACATACAATATAGCTTAAAATGGGGGTGTCCGGAAATATGTTGCCAAGCAGTACTCATATTTAACATTGTCTGTTCCAAACTAGTACTTTTATAATCCAAAATTATTGGACAATATGTCAGGCTTGTAGCTACACTGAGGCACAGGGAGGCCGGTGCCTCCCTGTTTTACTACAAGATTATGAAAACAAGAGGGCCAAGATGGCCCTATATCGCTATATCGCTCACCTTGGTACAAGTCCACTTGCCTGGTGGAAGATCACTAGATAATGTTATATACAATAGGTTTTCCTATATACGTCTTTGTAAAACAAGTGACCCCCCTCCCCCCCGGGCAAGGTCAATTTTGATCCCAGGGGCATAATTTGAACAAACTTTAAAGAGGTCCACTAGACAATGCTACATGCCAAATATCTAAGCTCTATGCCTTGTGGTTTCAGAGAAGAAGATTTTTTAAGTTTTTCCTATATAAGCCTATGCAAAACTAAGTGACCACCTCCGCGGGGTCAATTTTGATCCAGGGGTCATAATTTGAACAATCTTGGTAGAGGTCCACTAGACAATGCTACATGCCAAATATCTAAGCTCTAGGCCTTGTGGTTTCAGAGAAGATTTTTAAAGTTTTTCCTACATAAAGCCTATGCAAAACTAAGGCCAAAAGAAAACAAGAGGGCCATGATGGCCCTTTATCGCTCACCCGAGTACAACTGCTTTTAACAAAGTTGCTAGAAATCATCGAAACAACCTTTCTGACAAATTTCCAGAATATTTGGGCTGAAAATGTTACCTCTAGAGTGTTAACAAGGTTTTTCCATATTTGGGCTGTGACCTAGTTTTTGACCCAAGATGACCCATATTCGAACTTCAGCTAGAAATCATAGAAACAACCTTTCCGACAAATTTCCAGGATATTTGGGCTGAAAATGTAACCTCTAGAGTGTTAACAAGGTTTTTCCACATTTGGGCTCTGTGACCTAGTTTTTGACCCCAGATGACCCATATTCGAACTTGAGCTAGAAATCATCAAAACAACCTTTAGACAAATTTCCAGGATATTTGGACTGAAAATGTTACCTCTAGAGTGTTAACAAGGTTTTTCCTTATTTTGGGGCTGTGTGACCTAGTTTTTTACCCCAGATGACCCATATTCGAACTTGAGCTAGAAATCATCGAAACAACCTTTCTGACAAATTTCAAGGATATCTGGGCTGAAAATGTAACCTCTAGAGTGTTAACAAGGTTTTTCCATATTTGGGCTCTGTGACCTAGTTTTTGACCCCAGATGACCCATATTCGAACTTGGGCTAGAAATCATCGAAACAACCTTTCTGACATATTTCCAGGATATTTGGGCTGAAAATGTTACCTCTAGAGTGTTAACAAGGTTTTTCCATATTCAGGCTTTGTGACCTAGTTTTTTGACCCCAGATGACCCATATTCGAACTTGAGCTAGAAATCATCTTAACAACCTTTCTGACAAATTTCCAGGATATTTGGGCTGAAAATGTTACCTCTAGAGTGTTAACAAAGTTTTTCCATATTTGGGCTGTGTGACCTAGTTTTAGACCCCAGGTGACCCATATTAAAACTTGAGCTAAAATCAACCAAACAACCTTTCTGACAAATTGCCAGGATAGTTGGACTGTAACAGTAGCCTCTAGAGCCTTAACAAGATTTTTCCTTATTTTGGGTCATGTGACCTAGTTTTTCATCCGAGATGACCCATATTCGAACTCGTCCGAGTAATTACTGGGACAAACATCCTGACCAAGTTTCGTGACAATTGAGGCAAAAATGTGACCACTAGAGTGTTAACCAACTAAGTGTGGACGGACGACGGACATTCATCGATACTAATAGCTCACCCTGAAAAATAGCTTGTTTCTGCTAACCCGACCGACCCTATTTTTTTGACGCCGACCCTAAAACTTTTTATTTGGCAAAAAAAAATTTATAAAAAATTTTTTATTTTTTTTTGAAAATTGACTAATTTTAGTTCTAATTCGTCCATTTCGTTTCTATGCGCCATTTCGCTCTTTAACTCGGAGTATTAAGAACGATAGCTTTGAGGTATGACTACACTAAATCTTTTTCCATAGTCTTACTGTATAACATTTAAGCAAGGTCTGTATACCAAAATATTCGTTGAGTACTTACACCCCTGTAAACCTGTAGAACTACTTTCGTTACATCCAAAAATGCCCTTTTTTATATGCATAATGTATTACTTTATAGCCAAAAATTAAGCCATTAGGACATCACCTCCTCGCCTGTAGGATTTTTGTTTACATTCTGTTAAAAAATTCAATATTTTCAGATAGCAATAGGACACCATATTAATATCAATCTGGAGCCGCCGTGGCGCAATGGTAGCGCGTTCGCCTCAGGATCGAAGGGCCCCGGGTTCAATCCCTACCATCGCCATGTCGGTAGTGTCCTTAGGCAAGACACAATTAAATCCACATTGCCTCTCTCTCTTCGAGGTTGATTCCATCTGGAATGAGTCTCGAGAGCGATTAATATAAGTTGTAAGAACTTGTTTCGCAATCGAGAATAAATAAATTAGTATAAACTACTCATAATCTGAAAATTCTTAAACTATTTTTTTGTTATGCTCAACCATTGTACTTTCAATTTTAATTAAAGACAATTTTAGTGGTACCAATCATTTTGGACCAATTAGAGACCACAGATAACTAAATGGTCGGCAAGTTCGCTTAACAAATTGGCTGGTTCCAAGTCCCACCAATCTAGAGAGTGGTGCGGTGGTTGAGTGGTTAACGCTCTGCACTACCAATCCAGAGGTCCCCGGTTAGAATCCAGGGCACTGGAAATTTCAGCGATGCTTTTCAGTGTTTCCCACCCATCTAGAGATGAACTTGGTAGAAGCCAAGAGGTAGTCTCACGTGTATCGGTGCTTTACACCGGGTATATAAACAAGATACCATGAAAAAGGATGGTGGACCATAATCACATCTAACAAACAAATAACCCACCTATTTAGTGAAGTCATACCTTCAAGTGTAATGCAAATCCAGATCATAACAGTTCATTTAAGGATTAACAGCAGTTAAATTGGCCCCATTCCCCTCCAAAATTAATATGTATTTTCCCCATTTTTTAGAAAAAAATCCTCTAAAAATGTTGAAAAAAAAATCTTTGATTTATTTAATCAAGAGTTGGTCAAACTTGTTTTAAAAACATAAGTTTCAGAAATTAAAACGCTTCAGAATGATTTCTTGAAACTATTTGATACCTTACATGTGAAATAGTCTCCTGAAAATAGCCGATTATTCGTTTGTCACCTATTTTCGCGTCCCCGATTTTTGTTATTTTTTCAACGAAAACGGTGTTCCAAAGATTAAAAAAGATACTTATACAATGTTTCAATTGAAAATAGCAGTAATAATTATTATTTACGTGTGTTTAACACTTGTGCTGCTAATTTATGTTCCTGACACCAGTATCTTTATATAAAATTTTGTTATGCGAAATTTTTATGTTTTCTCTTTATATTTGACAAAAAAATAAAGTCATTAACATACTTGATAGTTTTGGTTCTTTATTACATTGTTAAACATTATATTTTATACACTTTCTAAAAAATTCCCCTTTTCTGGCAAAATGACTAAAAATTCCCCTCCCGAAAGGACCGCCGCCTTTCTCCTCAGGCTAAAAAAAACACTGAACAGACAATTTATAACAACAGGGTCAATGCTATTTACAATTCATATATATGTAGATGGCTTATTAAAATATCTTTAAAGTAGATTTCCTAAATATCTGCAACCAGCTTAAAAAAAAAAAAAGTTTACCTACCTACCTACCCTATTTTTTTCTGGGCCGTTAGCAGAAACAAGTTTTTTTTTTTTTTTGGCCTAAGTGACCACCAGCGCGGGGTCAATTTTTACCCGGGGGTCATAATTTGAACAATCTTGGTAGAGGTTCACTAGACAATGCTACATGCCAAATATCTAAGCTCTAGGCCTTGTGGTTTCAGAGAAGATTTTTAAAGTTTTTCCTATATAAGCCTTTGCAAAACTAAGTGACCACCCCCGCGGGGTCAATTTTGACCCAGGGGTCATAATTTGAACAATCTTGGTAGAGGTCCACTAGACAATGCTACATGCCAAATATCTAAGCTCTAGGCCTTGTGGTTTCAGAGAAGAAGATTTTTAAAGTTTTTCCTATATAAAGCCTATGCAAAACTAAGTGACCACCCCCGCGGGGTCAATTTTGACCCGGGGGTCATAATTTGAACAATCCTGGTAGAGGTCCACTAGACAATGCTACATGCCAAATATCTAAGCTCTAGGCCCTGTGGTTTCAGAGAAGAAGATTTTTTAAGTTTTTCCTATATAAAGCCTATGCAAAACTAAGTGACTAATTTGTTGCCATAGCTACCAGAGTTCTGCATGGAATGGAATTCTTTGAACAATTTTGGTAGAGCTTCATGCAAGGAACATTCCTGCATAGTTTTATCAACATTGGCCTAGTGGTTTCAGAGGAGATGTCATTTGAATCAAAATGTTGACAGACGACTGACAATCATCAATTAGAAAAGCTCACTCTGGCATAGCCAGGTGAGCTAAAAAGGATATATTTTGAGGCACCATCTTTTCAGCATAGCCGAGCTGAGGCACTATTATTTAATTTAATTTATTTAAACTATCGTCTTCGATTTTAATATCACGAATAATTACACTATAGCACAGTTTTCTTACAAGCAGATCTATACGTAACTAAAACATACGTGAATCTTTTTAATGTCATTTATTGTTTCAGAAATCGGTATCTTAAAAGTATCAAAAACATGTTTGAAATGCAGGAAAATGCACGAAGTGGCACCCTAGAAAAATAAAATTCATGGGGGTGCATGCCACCAGACCCTCCTAGAAAATGCCTCCCTACTTTTTAACCTCTGGCTACGGCCCTGTATGTCCAGAGGTACTTGTACACAAACTGTCAAAACATCTCGGCCTTTTAATGCCACGTGCTTCGCTAAGATCAAACAAAACTCAAAGCATCGATGTACATTCTTTGATCTTGTGACACCTGCAGCTTTATCTTCATGATTAAAAGTTACAAGTAGTAAAACATATTTTATTCAACAAAGGTTATAATTATATTAAAATAAAAATGCTGTGAAAGTATAGCAGCAATTCACAACAAATATACTTTTACAGGTGTGTTTTACCAAAATTTTAATTAACAAGAGCTTTAATTTTTAACTAGAACTGTCACAAGAGTGACGAATTATACCCCCACAATACAGCTTTGTCACAGAAGTATGGCAACCATAAGAAAGGAATGGCCACAAGGACATAGAGTTGAGTTATTATACAATAACTTGTGTAAATGAGACCTTGACCTTTGACCTACTGACCCCAAAGTCGAACTTGACCTGTATTTCATGATGTTACAGCTGTGTACCGAAAATTATTTAAATCGGTCAAGCCTTTCATGAGTTATTATCCGGAAACTGTTTTACATTACAGTTCAGAGTCACTGTGACCTTGACCTTTGACCTACTGACCCCAAAGTCGAACTTGACCTGTATTTCATGATGTTACAGCTGTGTACCGAAAATTATTTAAAGTGAAGCCTTTCATGAGTTGTCATCCGGAAACTGTTTTACAGTTCAGTCACTGTGACCTTGACCTTTGACCTACTGACCCCAAAGTCGAGCTTGACCTGTATTTCATAAAGTTGCATGTGTGTACCAAAAATTATTTAAATCAGTCAAGCCTTTCATGAGTTATCATCCGGAAACTGTTTTACAGTTCAGAGTCACTGTGACCTTGACCTTTGACCTACTGACCCCAAAGTCGAACTTGACCTGTATTTCATGATGTTACAGCTGTGTACCGAAAATTTTTAAATCGGTCAAGCCTTTCATGAGTTATCATCAGGAAACTGTTTTACAGTTCAGAGTCACTGTGACCTTGACCTTTGACCTACTGACTCCAAAGTCGAACTAGACCTGTATTTCATAAAGTTGCATGTGTGTACCAAAAATTATTTAAATCAGTCAAGTCTTTCATGAGTTATCATCCGGAAACTGCTTTACAGTTCAGTCACTGTGACCTTGACCTTTGACCTACTGACCCCAAAGTCGAACCTGACCTGTATTTCATGAAGTTGCACGTGTGTACCAAAAATTATTTAAATCGGTCAAACCTTTCATGAGCTATCATCTGGAAACCATGAAATGAACAGACTGACAAACCGACAAACTCACTCCTATATACCCCCCGGTATAATAAGTGACCTTTTATTTGCTTAGGCCACACCAAATAGAAAAGTTCTTCTTCAGATTTGCAACACGCAATTTGCTGAAAAGCAAAATTAAAAATGTAAATTTGGCGGTGCGCCATCTTATTGTGACGGTATGGTATGGGTTTTAATCGTTAATCGTAAGGTCAAACAAAATGGCATCGGCGAAAAAAAGGAAAATTGCAATTCCAGACCAAGTGTCCGACATTTACTCCAGCCCGAAATATAATCCACAGTAATTTCCCTTTATCAGTGAACACGCGGAATGAAAGTTATGTTTTGATTCGATGATTCATTCAAGACAGCCAATCGTTATTTTCGTTTCACATGTGTAATTTACTGACCTGTCAAGGGGACAAAACTGCCAAAATAGAAAACTTGAGTGCGCAGGAAACCAAAATAAAACAGGTCTTGGGAATAAAAGAAAAAACCCTCAGTAAAAACTTTTAAAACAATGGGAAATGATGACCTTGGCTTCAGTTTGACGAACATTTGGTATTTTAATTTACTTATGAATTTTCTGTCTTGTATTACTAATAATAACAACTTTATTTATAGAGACAACACAGTTGGGCGAGCCCTGTCTTACCTCTTGAAATATGTACAAAGTCATTTATAACATGATTATGATGCCATACCCTGTTTAACATTTGTAAAACAAAACTAACTAGAGCTATCACTAAATGTGATTAATACCCCCAAAAGGATTGCTTTATAAACTGAAGAAGTTCGTAGTAACATAATACCTTGCAAACAAACTAAAAAGAGATATTGTTCTTAACAGTTCCTCTCATTGTGCTTGACCTTGTATGAGTTGTATTGAATTCCAACTTGTGTTTTCAAAAATGCTCCTTACAGGGAAAAGTAACAAGGGCAATAACCCTGTAATTGTCAAGATGGAGTTATGGTTACTGTGCCTGCACTCCCTCTCACTGTGCTTGACCATTGTATGAAGTTGTATTGAATTCCAACCAGAAGTTTTCAAGTTATGCTCCGGACAAGGAAAAGTAACAAAGGGTAATAACTCTGTAATGAGTCAAGATGGGTTATGGTTCCTGTGCACTGCCTTCCTCTAAATGTACTTGACCATTGTATGAGGTTGTACTGAATTCCAACTAGTAGTTTTCAAGTTATGCTTCGACAAGGAAAAGTAAAAAGGGCAATAACTCAGTAAATACTCAAGATAGAGTTATAGTTCTTGTACCTGCACTTCCTCTGAGTGTGCTTGATCATTGTATGAGTTGTATTGATTCCAACTAGTAGTTTTCGTTATGCTCCGGACAAGGAAAAGCAACAAAGGGCAATAACTCTGTAATTAGTCAAGATGGGTTATAGTTCTTGTGCACTGCCTTCCTCTCAATGTGCTTGACCATTGTCGTTGTATTGAATCCACCAGTAGTTTTCAGTTATGTCCGGACAAGGAAAAGTAACAAAGGGCATACTCAGTAATTGTCAAGATGGAGTTATGTTCTTGTGCACTGCACTTCCTCTCAATGTGCTTGACCATTGTATGAAGTTGTATTGAATTCCAACTAGTAGTTTTAAGTTATGTCCGGACAAGGAAAGTAAAAAGGGCAAACTCTGTATTGTCAAGATGGAGTTTAGTTCTTGTGCCTGCACTTCCTCTCAAGGCTTGACCATTGTATGAAGTTGTATTATTCCAACTAGTAGTTTTCAAGTTATGTCGGACAAGGAAAATGCACGACCCCCACGACCACCGACCACCAACCACGGTGCCAACCCCAACGGGTTAAATATAAAATATGTTCATGAAATTATTATAGTAGCATTTCCGACCACAGACTCGCAACATTATCTTTGGAGTCTGTGGTCAGGAGCCACAAGCATTACAATGAAACTATAGGGAGACAAATTATCTGTGTTCACCAGAGAACCTCCATTGTAGGAATGTTTAAATCCCTCTAAGAAGAGGACTTTCGAATTTGTAGTGAAATGGAGTTCCATATATGCAGCCCTGAGTATGACAGTGATTTCCTGAAAAATTCCAAATTTGGCTTTGGAATTTGTAAAAGGTCTTTTGAGTGTGATCTGAGTGTGAATGTGTGAGAGCTGTTGGATGTTGTGAAAAGATCTTAGATGTAACTTGGTGACTGTTCGTTTTGTGATTTATAGACAATAATTGCTTTTTTGAATGCAAGTCTCTCTAGGAATGTCATCCACTTAAGTTCTTTGAACAACATCTTGGATGGAGTATCAAAATCTTTGTCCAGAATCATTCTGGCTACTCGCTTTTGAAACTTTATGAAAAGATTTTGGAGCTCAAGACTGCAATTTCCCCAAATTGTACAACAGTAGTCCATGTGAGGCAGTATATATGCATTATAATAATTTTGCAAACATCAATACTGAGGAATGTTTTATGCGCATAAGGAGGTAGAGTATGGAATTACATTTTTTAAGTGTGTTGTGAACATGCACTTTCCAGTTAAGATTACTGTCTACATGTACACCAAATAGCTTCTCACATTCAGAGTAAGCAATAATTTCATTATTTAGCTGAACGTCTTGGACTGATTGTTTAATTGTATTTTGTTTGTAATTATTTGTTAATATGAACATCAATTTTGTCTTTGGAATGTTGAGAAGCATGGCATTTTGTAGACACTAAAAAATTATTGTGAATTGAATCTAGTTCAGATTGTAGGTTTTGGCATATTACTTTTACATCTGAATCAGTTGAGCTGATTGTTGTGTCATCAGCAAACATATCTTTTATAGAGATTGTACATATAAAGGTAGGTCACTGATATAAAGAATGAAGAGGAGAGGGCCTAAAACTGAGCCCTGGGGAACTCCTGAGGTTATTTTCATTGAGTCAGAGTATTTTCTAGATACATATACTTTTTGTTGACGGTCGGTAAGATATGACTAAAGCCAATTCATTGTATTGCAGTCAAACTGATATTTTGACAATTTGTCAAGTAGCAATGAGTGGTTTACAAAGTCAAATGCCTTGCTTAAATCAAGGAAAATTGTGCCTACAACTTTGCGTGTGTCTATTGCTTTGATCCAGTTGTCTGTAATGGAGATCAATGCTGTTTCACACGAATGAATATTGCGAAATCCAGAATGATTAAGTTGAATTAAATTATTGTCTTCAATATATGATCTAATGGTATGCGAAACATGACTCTCTAATATTTTTGACAGTGTTGGCAAAATAGATATTGGCCTATAATTATTTCTGTCTGACTTTGAGCCTTTCTTGTAAATGGGTGTCACTTTATCTGTTTTGAACAGCGCTGGAAATACTGATTTATTAATGCTCATGTTAAATATTTTTGTAATCGGTTTTGAAACCACATTAACACTGATCTTGAGAAATTTTGGTCCAATACCATCCAGACCTGTTGATTTACTTGTATCTAGTGATTTTAATGATTTCGTTTCAAATTCTTCTGAAATAAATGGAATGGAATATTTTTGTAGTTGTGTAATATGTGACTGGACAAGAGATTGTAGTTTTGATCTTTGTTGGTCTGACATGAGTATTTCTGGTATTTCAGGTGCATTTTTGAACACATTTACGAAGAAATTGTTGAATATTTGGGCTGTTTCTTCAGGATATTGGACTGGATTTCCACTCTCATCATTTATGTAGTTTGTTTGATGTTTCACTGATTGACCAGACAGATCTTTAAGATTATCCCATAATTTCTTAGGGTCACGAGTGTTTTCATTGATTGTTTTGTTGTAAAATGATTTTTTTGCCTGGTCAACCAGTAGTTTTGTTTAGTTGCGCCAGAATTTAAATTGTTCGTTACTGTTTTTTTTTTCTTTGCATTGTCCCTTTTCTGAATTGAAGCAGCAATATCAGAATTAAACCAGTCTGGTAGATTGATGTTTTTACATGTTTTTGTGTGAGTGGTGCATTTGAATTTAATACTTCAGTAAAAAGTGTGACAATGCAATCAAGTGTATCACTAGGGCTGTCATAAATATCTAGGACTGACCAAGGCCGGTTTTCCAGTCAGTCCAAAAAGTCTTTTTCTTGGAAGTTTTTGATACTTCTGTATGTAAGTATTTTGTGAAGTGGTCCCTTGGTTGCAGATGATGATAGTTTTCTGGTAAAGCAGTCTAGGAAATGATCACTTATGGAAATTATTGGTATGTTTACTTCTGTGATATTGTTTGGTGAATTTGTGATGTTCCGAAGTATCACTATTATAGCTGTAACTAAGGTCACCAAGCATAATTATTTCTTTGTTTTCACAGAATAGGGTTTCTAAAGTAAGTTCCATTGTTCCATTCCACTTTGCTGGTGATGATGAAGATCTATATACGTAACCAAATAACAAGAGCTGTCCCTCACAAGTGACGAATGCCCCCGAAAGAGGTGCCTCACAGTCTGTGTCCTCTCCATGTGCTCAATAAATGTGCTATGTAATTTTAAAATCCTTCCATGCATGACAGAGTAACCATGCATACAGTATTCCATTACTTTAAACACTAAGTGTGACCTTGACCTTTAAGGTAGGGACTTGGGTCTTGCACGCGACACATCCACTTGATGTGCTAGACATTTGTGCCAAGTTATTTTAAAATCCTTCAAAGCATGATAAAGTTATAGTCCGGACACAAATATATGCATATATACAGGATTCCATTACCTATAAACTCTAAGTGTGACCTTGACCTTTGCGGTAGGGATGTGGGTCTTACACGCGACACGTCGTCTTGATGTGCTAGACATTTGTGCCAAATTATTTTAAAATCCTTCAATGCATGACAAAGTTACAGCCCGAACACGAATGTGTGCATATATGCATATATAGAATAATCCATTACCTTCAAACTCTAAGTATGACCCTGACCTTTGAGCTAGGGACATGGGTCTTGCACGCGACATGTCGTCTTCATGTGCTAGACATTTGTGCCAAGTTATTTTAAAATCCTTCAATGCATGACAAAGTTAGTCTGGACACGAATGTGTGCATATATAGAGGATTCCATAACCTTCATACTCCAAGTGTGACCTTGACCTTTGAGGTAGGGATGTGGGTCTTGCACGCGCCACGTCGTATTGATGTGCTAGACATGTGTGCTAAGTTATTTTAAAAGTCTTCAATGCATGACAGAGTTACAGTCTGGACACGAATTTGTAAGTGGGGACGCACAGACAGATGGACGGACAGACGGACGGTGAGATTTTAATATGCCACCCTTCAGGGGCATAAAAATGATTTCTGAAACGAATATTTGATTTCTAGCCAAACTGATTCTGTATCACTGTTTTCTAGATCGGTTCTGCTTATGCAACGAATGTTTGATTTAACATAAATGATGATCCCACCTCCATTTGATCTGCGGTCTTTTCTGAAAAGCTGGAACTATGTAGCTGAAATTCACCGTCTTGGAATGAGTCATTTAAGAAAGTCTCACAGAAGCCAAATATGTCTATTTTATTGTTCACATGTAAAATGTTTTTAATTTCATGAAGTTTTGGAGCCAAGTAATGGATGTTTAAACTTGTGCATTATATTAAGACCATTGTTTTAGAAGAATTTGTTACCACTGCACATATCCGGAGAATGTTACCATAGAAGGTATTGATTCCACATGAATGGAGGTGGGTTGATTTCTTGGTTGCTGATTGTTTGGATTGTATTGGAATGATCTCCAGTGTCGTTGAAATTTGACCCTCTGAGCACTGGCCTTGTGAAAATTTGATGAACTATTCTCTGATGTGGTGAGGTTGAAGACTCCATGAAGTTTAGTTGTTTGGCTAGTACAGCTCCTCCCTTTTTTGTTAGATGTACCTCGTTCGTGAAAAGACTTTTATCTGATGTTCCATTTATAGTGAATTTTGAGGTGTTGTCCATGAACACATAGTTGGTTTTTTTCCAGTTTGTTTCTGTTATGTTGGTTAGGTAATATTGAAGTTATTACAACTCTCTGGTCACTTTGGTCCTTTTTTACTTTCTCAACTAATGTGTTGAAATGGGACAGCACAGTTTCTGGTGTGTCTGCATCTGAAATATTGTTGATGCCAACATGTGTAACAGTGACATCCTGTCCTCTGTCAACTGTTGGATGATATATGGCTGACAATATCCTGAAGTCTGACCCTTAGTTTGTTTTGATTTTAATGTCTAGTGTGTCTCCAGAAAGTAAACCTCTATCAAGGATGCCTGTAACTGAATCTCCAAGTATTAATATTTTTGGTTTTCCTATTGTTTCCTGTGCTGGAATGTTTGTTGATTGAGTACGTTCTTTGTTTTCATTTGATGTAGAATTCATTTCCTTTGTAGGCATATTTTGACTTTGTGTGGTTGGTTGATTTTGTGAATTTTGGCTTGAAATCTGTGTTGACTTGAACAGTTTAAAGCCATTTTGAATTTCAGTGAGTTTTCAGTGAGCAGATTTCTTCTTTCTCCTTTATCAATTCTTTTGTTAAACTCAAATTTTCAACACAATATGATCACATTGGATGCAGTATGTCATATTTTTCCTTCTGAGAGGACGCTATTCCAAATTTAAAAGAAAATTTGATTCAGTCTTAGTGATGAACATTTACATGTTTAAGGAGTAGCTCTAGTCCATCGAACTGTCTTTAAAATTTTATGCATGTCTGGCTGCGTGTAGTTTGAGTAAACTAGAACTATCACTAAAGGTGATGAATACCCCCCGAACATCCCACTGACACAGTATTTAAAATTCATGTAATATTTGATGCTTTGATTATTGGGCTTGCACATCTTAAGGCTTCTGTGAAGTATAATTAAATTTTGACCAGCGGGTTTCGAGATTAAAAGCGCACAAGATTTTACTATCTCAAACCCCTTTGACCTTTAATCTAGTGACCCGAAACATGGACCATGCACAACTAGGCATGGTGCTTATCACTTCTATGAAGTATCATTAAATTCTGACCAGGGGTTTTGGAGATTTAGCGTCCACAAGATTTTACCATCTCGAGCCCCTGTGACCTTGACCTTTGACTTAGAGACCTGAAACCTGGACCATGCACAACTAGGCATTGTACTTATCACTTGTGTAAAGTATCATCAAATTCTGACCAGGGATATTGGAGATTTAGCGTCCACAAGATTTTACTATCCCGAGCCCCTGTGACCTTGACCTTTGACCTAGAGACCAGAAACCTGGACCATGCACAACTAGGCATTGTACTTATCACTTTTGTGAAGTATCATTAAGTTCTGACCTGGTGTTTTGATGATTCAGCATCCACAAGATTTTACCATCCCAAGCCCTTGTGACCTTGACCTTTGACCTAGAGACCCGAAACATGGACCATGCACAACTAGGCATTGTACTGATCACTTGTGTGAAGTATCATTAAATTCTGACCAGGGGTATTGGAGATCTGGCGTCCACAAGATTCCGTCTACAGACAGACGGACAGACAAGCTGAATCCAGTATACCCCCCCTCCCCCACAACACTTTGTGTTCGGGGGGTATAAAAAGTATTTGCAGATATGTCTAAAACCTCAATTTTAATTTTAGTTTTCCCCATGTGTATTGAAAATCTATGCTCCCATTCTCAACTGAAAATCTACGCTCTCACCAAGTCTTGAAGTCTTTTTTGAAACCCTAGGTTTTCAGTGGCTATTTGCACAAATATTATGAGAACATAGTTTCTTACTCAAAAACTAATGTTCTTATACGTTCATACGTTTTTCTTCACTTTGCAACTGGCGGTATTAGCTAATCAAGTATGACTGAGAACATAGGTAAGCCCATAGTGAAATCAAGTGCTTTCCCCCCCCCCCCACCCCCCTCCCAGGAAGGTTTAATTTTGACCAGGGGGTCATGATTTGAACAATCTTGGTAAACGTCCACTAGACAATGCTACATGCTAAATATCTCAGCTCTAGGCCTTGTGGTTTCAGAAAAGAAGATTTTTAAAGTTTTTCCTAAATGAGCCTATGTAAAACCAAGTGACCCCCTGGGCGGGGTCAGTTTTGACTTAGGTGTCATAATTTGAACAATCTTGGTACAGGTCCACTAGACAATGCTACATGCCAAATATCTCAGCTCTAGGCCTTGTGGTTTCAGAGGAGAAGATTTTTAAAGTTTTTCCTATATAAGCCTATGCAAAACTAAGTGACCCGCCGTGCAGGGTCAATTTTGATCCAGGGATCATAATTTGAACACTCTTGGTAGAGGTCCACTAGCCAATGCTACATGCTAAAGATATAAGCTCTAGGCCTTGTGGTTCCAGAGAAGAAGATTTTTAAAGTTTTTCCTATATATTCCTATGCAAAACTAAGTGACCCCCGTTCGGGGTCAATTTTGATCCGGGGATCATAATTTGAACACTTTTGGTTAAAGGTGCACTAGACAATGCTACATGCCAAATATCTAAGCTCTAGTCCTTGTGGTTTCAGATAAGATTTTTAAAGTTTTTCCTTATAAGCCTGTGTAAAACTAAGTGACCACCTGCGCGGGGTCAATGTTGACCCGGGGGTCATAATTTGAACAATCTTGGTGCAGGTCCACTAGACAATGCTACATGCCAAATATCTAAGCTCTAGGCCTTGTGGTTTCAGAGAAGCAGATTTTTAAAGTTTTTCCTATATAAGCCTGCAAAAAACGCGAAGTGTGGAGTTCTTCACGCCACACTTCGCGTGAGTAACTCGGGGAAAAATAACGTGACTTAGAGTGAGCTTGGAGTGCCTGAAGCGAATTCGCGTCTGGAGAAATATCGCGTCACTTCGCGGCTGGAGAAATATCGCAGCACTTTGCGTGGTTTTACAGGTAAATGAACAGGTTTATGGTACATAAAAATCAAATTTATTATATGCGGTAGCAATGTGTCTACATGTAAAATGTTTTTGAGTTGTATGCATATATCATTTAAAAATATTTGCCGACCAACGCACATTTATATACCTTGTTCAATATTTTTTTTATCATCAACAAGAGCTGTCCCTCACAAGTGACGAATTTCCCCGAAAGAGGTGCCTCACAGTCTGTGTCCTCTCCATGTGCTCAATAAATGTGCTATAGTATTCCATTACTTTAAACACTAAGTGTGACCTTGACCTTTGAGGTAGGAACGTGGGTCTTGCACTCGACACATCCGCTTGATGTGCTAGACATTTGTGCCAAGTAATTTTAAAATCCTTCAAAGCATAATAAAGTTATAGTCCGGACACAAATGTATGCATATATACAGGATTCCATTACCTATAAACTCTAAGTGTGACCTTGACCTTTGTGGTAGGGAGGTGGGTCTTGCATGCGACACGTCGTCTTGATGTGCTGGACATTTGTGCCAAATTATTTTAAAATCCTTCAATGCATGGCAAAGTTACAGTCCGGACACGAAGGTTTGCATATATGCATAAATAGAGGAATCCATTACCTTCAAACTCTAAGTGTGACCTTGACCTTTGAGCTAGGGACATGGGTCTTGCATGCAACACGTCGTCTTGATGTGCTAGACATTTGTGCCAAGTTATTTTAAAATCCTTCAATGCATGACAAAGTTACAGTCCGGACACGAATGTGTGCATATATGCATATATAGAGGAATCCATTACCTTCAAACTCTAAGTATGACCTTGACCTTTGAGCTAGGGACGTAGGTCTCGCACGCGACATGTCGTCTTGATGTGCTATAGAGGAAATCATTACATTCAAACTCTTAGTGTGACCTTTGAGGTAGGGAGGTGGGTCTTGCACGCGACATGTCATCTTGATGTGCTAGACATTTGTGCCAAGTTATTTTAAAATCCTTCAATGCATGACAAAGTTACAGTCCGGACACGAATGTGTGCATATATAGAGGATTCCATAACCTTCATACTCCAAGTGTGACCTTGACCTTTGAGGTAGGGATGTGGGTCTTGCACGCGACACGTCGTATTGATGTGCTAGACATGTGTGCCAAGTAATTTCAAAATCCTTCAATGCATGACAGAGTTACAGTCCGGACACGAATTTATTAAGTGGGGACGCACAGACGGACGAACAGACGGACGGTGCGATTTTAATATGCCTCCCTTCGGGGGCATAAAAATAAAACTTACTCATAACACCAACTATTCCCAACTATTATTTCTATAATCCAAAATTATCAGACTATTGTCTAGAATTACTTTTTCATGTCTCAAACTGTCAAATATCTCGGTCTGTTTGATGCCACGTGCTTCACCAAGATCAAACAAAACTCACATAAAGGTGTTATGAGATCAAAGAACAAACGCCGATGCACATTGTACATGTGCATCGGCGTTTGTTCTTTGTTCCATAACACCTACAGCTTTATCTCTATGTATAAAAGAGGTTGAAGTAAAAAAAATATTTCGGCAAAGGTTATTCATTAGAATAGTAGAAAATTGTCACTGGAAAAATGTTGGCTTTGATAGTTACAGATGAAACAATTAATGACAAAAAAACGGACACGCTGGAACGCCGCAATTTTCTTTAAAACAGAACATTTTGATTTAAATACAGAACAATTTGGAATGTTAATTGATAAATACTTTGTGCATTCACAACACAGAGGTCACACAGCTTGGATTTGCAAACAAATTCAAAATTGACTGAATTAGTACGACAGGCCATATTTTTCACACCAATCGCGAGTGACAATGCTAAGAGACCAATTACATTGGAAATTTTAAAACAGAAATAAATATTCTAAATCATCATAAAGGTGATAAATATTTTAGGTTCTGACAAAAAAATAACTCAATGCTTTTTGAAACAACAAACAAAAACAACATAACACTGCAAACAGTAGCGGCAATTATCTACAAAAATATCAGCGGCGATGTCTGATTCGACCTTTCTGATTCAATGGATCTAAATTCAACAGCTTGCTTTTACAGGTGTGCTTTACCAATATTTTAATTAATAAATATTTTCAAGCGAAGTCACTCCAAAATACTCGGAGAAACGCAAAGTCCCGCGATCGAAATTTTCACTCCAAACGGCCGCGAAGTGACTCCATTCAGTGGAGTCATTTTCGTTTTTTCTCCGAGTAACGCGAAGTCACGTTTTTTCTACTCAGACCACACTTCGCGTTTTTTGCATAATCTGTAACTGTACAGCTTGATAAAATAAAGAAAAATTAAGATACAGTTTTCAAATCTTGTAAAATGGCTTAATTTTTCATGTTATTTAATTTGATATAACTAAAAAAGAAAAAATAACGAAAAAAATATTTGGCTCCTTCGGGGATTGAACTCAAGACCTCTTGATCTCAAAGCAGACGCTCTAACTACTGCGCCACAGTACAAAATAGATGCAGCTATAAAATCCAAAGTATTCCAAATGATCCTTAAACAGGAAGTACTCATTACACATCCACTACCTTAATAGGTCTTTGATGGGAATGACAGTGGTGGGTGGGGTAACTGTGCATGATATAACTATCCAGTTACATGCATGTATGTTAATCAAAGCGCTGTGAGCGCTGAAGGCCTGGGGGCTATAGGTTAACTCCCCGAAAAACAACTTTTCACCTACGTGTTCTGCGTTGAATCTTACCTAAAGCGCGGGTCGAAATGTGCAGAGGACGAAATTCAATATATGACACAGAATGAATGATTCACAAATATATGGGTGACAGGGAAGTTTGTTTTATTATGAAATGTACGTTAAATGAAAAATAATCACATAGTCAACATTATAAAATGTTTAAGCCAGTACAAATAATTCGATCTGCGCTTTGTACAACTTCAAGCGATATGATCTGATGATGTGGATCGAAAATTATTGTGTACCAATGACAAGACCTTGAAACAGAAATAAACAAAGCAATACCAGCAATGAAATATAAATACAGTACTGTACAATGTGTATAACAGAGAAAACCAAAAATGATTCTGGGTTACCTTGTAGTTGTAATCAGTGAAACCGTTCACTGGGCCTCGACATGCAGCGTCCTCGATAAATGGCGGGTGAATTTGATCACGTTAGTTCCTTCTCGGGAATGTACGTAAATTATATCTTTTTTTAGAGACACTTATTTTTAGGTATATATATATGTTATCGTTAGTAAATAACAAAGTTGTCAATGAAATAACATCGGAAATTTGAAAATCAAACTACAAACTCTTATATCGAGCTTAGATACGTTTTCGTAAATTTCCGTAAATATCCGTGATATGCATATGATTATCTTCCGTAATCAGCTAACAGCGCATTAATTTCTAAAACAGAAAAAAATGTGTAATGCAGCCCGTAAGCTATATACCTTCCTGCAGTCGTTTGAAGTTTTATGTACTATTTTTATTTGTAACATGTTCTTATCATATGCGGCATTCAAACAGAAGATTGATCTGGTCTGTCTTGCACTACTTTCGCATAGCGCATGTTTACAGTTGTTATTCGCACATAGCACGGCTAAAATTCTTGCAGGGTTTGAAATGTGGTATACTAACTTAGGCCTTGGGGACTTTCAGTCCCCAGGCCAAAAATGTTTCGTTCAAGCAATAAAAATGCATGAAAACCTGTCTCTAAACATCTCATGGCCAATCTCCTGACTTATCACACAACCAATTACATGTAATTGTTTAAGATGTACTTTGCTTTGACACAAAGGAACAACAACTTGCTACTCCCTCACTTCTCCTTGTAGACTCCAAACTTCTCCTTATTTTGAGCTCAGGGAGATTTGACTTCTACCTAAAATTTTGCTCTAGCAAGGCCCCTGATCGAATGTGACCATATTGTGTTGAAAATTTGACAAAAGAATTAATAAAATTATATTTTGCATTTTCAAAAACGAAATTAGGTTTTCCAGTTTTCAAAAATCTTTGTAATTTTCCAAAAAGCTCACAGAAAGAGGCTGTAAATAGGTTGTATATGAACAAGCATGCTTATTTTTAAATAAAGTTGAAAGAATTTCACTTCCAATGATCTGCAACGTATATTTCTGACTGTTGACAACATGCAATAAATCGAAAGTAGGACAAAAAGACCACCCAGGTCAATCTAAGGAAAAGCAAAAACATTCACTTGTTTTCTGCAGCAGTATTTCAAACAGGGAAATACTCCACGGCTATTGTAAAGTTTAAGAAGCCAGTTTCAAACCGTATTTCCCTGTTACAATTCAATTATTCTATTTGGTCTTAGTAATGGACCTTTAAAATTGACTGGATTAGTTTCGTCATCCTTTATGACTGGCCATATTTTTAACACCTATCGAAAGTGACACAATCATGCTAAGGGTACAATAACGATGGATTTTTAACGGAAATAAAAATTTACAGGGGTGTCGAATTCCTATATTTTTTCACTTGTCCACCGACGAGTGAGATGTAAAAATTCACTTGTCCGAGGTCAAAATTCACTTGTCCAGACTTCAACATAGAATCCAAGTTAAACAAACAAGGACCAGGTTTAGATTTTTTATTTTAACATCTTTAGTGGACATACAATACAGGTCTGGAGGATTATGCAAAACTCGGAGACAAATAGCGTGACTTCGAGTGAGCTTGGAGTGAGGGAGTAAAATCGCGGCACTTCGAGTGTTTTTACTGGTAAATTAACGGGTTTAGGGGACATAAAAATCAAATTTATTGTATTCAGTAGAAATGTATCGACACGTGAATTGTTTTTGTGTTGTATGCATACTAAATTCAAAAATATTTGCCAACCAACGTACATTTGTAAAGCGTATTCAATATATTTTATCACCAAAAATAAAACTTACTCATAACATAAGTTATTCCAAACTATTATTTTTATAATTCAAAATTATCAGACTATTGTCTAGAGCTTCTTTTACATGTCTCAAACTGTCCAATATCTCGGTCTTTTTTATGCCACGTGGTTCACGGAGATCAAAGAAAACTCACATGTACAATGTAGCGTCGGCGATTATTCTTTGATCTTGTGACACCTGCGCTTTAGGCCTAAAAAAAATAGTTGTGTTTCTGGTGGCATGGCCAAAAAAATGAGGGTCGGTAGGCAGGGATCTTTTTTTTTTTTTGTGGCTATGTATTGTTAGTTCTGCAAGTGGTGTTTGCTGCATATAATTGTTAACACCCCTGTACTTTTTATCTGTACATCTAAACTTGTTACTCATTTGACTATATTATAATAAAATAAATAATACATGAAATATACAAGATTAATCTGTGTTTTTATCTTCTTTCATATATAGATTATGAATTTATCTAAACCGACAACATTTTCATATTAAATCTTTATTTTCAAGTTTGTGTTTATATTTGACTATCATACATATCTGTTTTTTACACTACTTATAATATCATTCACAAGAGACTAGGAAATGTTTTAAACAAGAAAAGATTTTGACTGAAATAATCTCAATTGAAGACTGACATGGACAATCATGACAGCAAACTTTTGTTTGAGATCTGTTGTCTGAAAATTCAAAATCAAATTTACATGAGTAAAAGTGAGAATTTTTGGGGTTTAGCTATGGGCCATAGGGTTCAGGTCTTGTACTCTAGGGTTGCATATTATTTTTATGCTCCCGAAGGGTGTCATATTGAAATCGCACCGTCCGTCTGTCCGTCCGTCCGTCTGTGCGTCCCCAGTTAAAATTTGTGTCCGGATTGTAACTCTGTCATGCATTGAAGGATTTTAAAATAACTTGGCACACATGTCTAGCACATCAAGACGACGTGTCGCGTGCAAGACCCACATCCCTACCTCAAAGGTCAAGGTCACACTTGGAGTATGAAGGTTATGGTATCCTCTATATATGCACACATTCGTGTCCAGACTGTAACTTTGTCATGCATTGAAAGATTTTAAAATAACTTGGCACAAATGTCTAGCACATCAAGACGACGTGTCACGTACAAGACCCACGTCCCGAGCTCAAAGGTCAAGGTCATACTTAGAGTTTGAAGGTAATGGATTCCTCTATATATGCACACATTCGTGTCTGGACTGTAACTTTGTCATGCATTGAAGGATTTTAAAATAATTTGGCACAAATGTCTAGCACATCAAGAGTGTCGCGTACAAGACCCACATCCCTAGCTCGAAGGTCAAGGTCATACTTAGAGTTTGAAGGTAACAGATTCCTCTATATATGCATATATGCACACATTCGTGTCCAGACTGTAACTTTGTCATGCATTGAAGGATTTTAAAATAACTTGGCACAAATGTCTAGCACATCAAGACAACGTGTCGCATGCGAGACCCACGTCCCTAGCTCAAAGGTCAAGGTCACACTTAGAGTTTGAAGGTAATGGATTCCTCTATATATGCATATATGCACACATTCGTGTCCAGACTGTAACTTTGTCATGCATTGAAGGATTTTAAATAATTTGGCACAAATGTCTAGCACATCAAGATGACGTGTCCCGTGCAAGACCCACATCCCTACCACAAAGGTCAAGTTCACACTTAGAGTTTATAGGTAATGGAATCCTGTATATATGCATACATTTGTGTCCGGACTATAACTTTATCATGCTTTGAAGGATTTTAAAATAACTTGGCACAAATGTCTAGCACATCAAGCGGATGTGTCGCGTGCAAGACCCAAGTCCCTACCTCAAAGGTCAAGGTCACACTTAGTGTTTAAAGTAATGGAAAACTGTATGCATGGTTACTCTGTCATGCATGGAAGGATTTTAAAATTACATAGCACATTTATTGAGCACATGGAGAGGACACAGACTGTGAGGCACCTCTTTCGGGGGCATTCGTCACTTATGAGGGACAGCTCTTGTTCTATTTTTGTCTTGTAGCTTTCAAGTTATATTTTTTAATACTTAAATTAGGTAGCTGCTAATCCCCAACCTAAGCTCCATCAGGGATCGTATATACAGGGATATGAAACGCTATAGAGCAGAGGAATTTATTGGTTTTTCTGTGCCGTAGGTAAGACGGCGCTGTCCGATAATTTTCGATCCGTTAGTGTAGAAAAAAAACTACTTGTCTTTGATTATCGAAAATTTAAAAGTATGGAAGATTATGTATTGTTCTTGCAAATGTGTAAAAACAAAATGCGAATAATCAAAAACATAAAATAAAAGAAGAGTGTAAAAGGCGCGATGGTAGGCCTATTACTTTCTAGTAATATATCAGATCAAACAAACTAATCAACGAATTATGTTTTTATAAAACCGAAATCGCTTTGTTATCATTTAATTGTCCTTTGATCGGCAAAAAAACCGTAGAAGGTGCGAAAGTTATTCACGACATTTCTGTGTCATTTTATTTTGATATTAATTTTGTAAAAAATCATGATCAAACTAATTATCGACATCGTTTACTAATAGTTGTGTTCTCTTTTGATCAGAAACAAATTAATTGGTATGTTCGCAGAAAAACGAAATAATTGCTACAAATTGCAATTGCTCACCTCAAAAATATAATTTTACACATATAAACACATTTTAACCGTAATATCAAGTGTATACTTATGAAACTGAAATTTTTTATGGAGATCAGTCATTTAACATCTTCTCACATGCTTAAAATGATCATTTTCACTTAAAAAATATGTTATTTTCCTAGGGCTATAAGTAACACACAGCATGACAAGTATGGCTACCAATCTTATTTACAGCCGAATGACGCTCATTTTCAAAAGTGCTACAAACTATTGTTAGCGATTAAAACGCGTTTTCAAATACTTTAATGGATATATCAATGATTCTTGAATGTAATTTATTTCATCTTTTTAACACAATAACGACACAGGTACGAAAATTTGTGACAGCATAGACGCTGGTTTGACAAATTCCGCCATTTTTCAGCGCAAAAGTTAAAATTGACCTAAATTTACGAACTTCTCCTTTATTACTTACCAGCTTTTTAACAAAAGGAATTACTGCGAACACTTTCCAAACCCTTTCTCAATGTAACCAAACCCATATTATTCACGCAAACACAAAAGACAGGGTTCTCGGAAACGCTTAAATCCGCGTATTTGTACGCATACTTTTCCCAAAAGGACGCTAAAAAAATCCGACAATGATTCCACGGGACGCATACAATTTCCGTGAAACGCGTGCCCCCGATTCATGACAATATACAAGACACGATTTAACAGCTGATGAAAGGTATATGTGTACCCGTTTCGCGCGTAAACCAATAAACACGCGTGGTGTTTTCCAATACTTGATTGACAGGTGTCGTGTGTAATTGTGTTTATGTAGACATGCGGCATTGTATATATTGAATTAACATCATTTTATGCCTTGTAAAGGAAAGGCCGAATACTTTAATTGTGATAATTGGATTAAATCATGTTCAAGTGAGACGCGTGTTTGCAGACGAGTGACCGAAAATTAGCGTGTTTGCACATTGATAACCTTTGTTTTTCGGAAACATTACAAATTAAAAAGACATGATCATTGCTCAATTTTTAATATCATTTTAACAATTAAAACATTTTGAGATATATACGATTGGTGTTTACACAGTTTCAAAATACCTCTTAGACTAGCCCAACTAATTTTGCGCCAATACGACGGCCGCGTAGACAGACATCTATAAATATCAGTTTGTAAAATCGTCGGTCTTTCAGTCGACTCTTAGACTAGATAAAATAACTTTGGACAAAGTGGACGTAAAGGAAATGTCCGACCGACGATTCTGAAAGTTCGGTGAAAAAAGATAGAAATGTATGGAATGATTCTTGGTATGGGACATTTCCTTGGATTGAAAAAGTGACTCATAACGATAGTATAGCGATCTGTTCGTGGTGTAAAGAGTCAAAACACACGAGTGCTTATTAAATTTAAACATAAGAGTAATGAATCAGATTACTAAATAAGCACTTTCATTTTGCTATAAAAATATCAATATTTCGACTCTGATACACTGGCATTGCTTGAAGCTTGTTATATATTTTGCATATTATCATATTTCAAAACAATACAGTTGAAAAAAAAACCCACACTTTTGTTTCCTTGTGTTATCCCAGGTAATCATACAATTGCAATACTGTAACACATTCATGTAGAAGCCAATCTTCGGTTTGGGTCAGCGCGCTGTACTTAAAAACATGGGACTCCAAACATTTTCAGATGGGACTCCTATTTTTTATGACATAGGAGTCCTGGACTCCTACTTTCAAAATCCTACAGAGAACCCTGAAAGAACTGCAGAAAATCGCTGCAAAGTTGGGCTATGTTTGCCATTCACCTTCTCATCAAACATTCTTACAGATGATCAGCACTTGAAACGGTGTATGTAGCAAAAAATCGATATGACTACTCAGTTGTTTATTTATATCTTACACATTTGTTATGTAGAATTTCAACGTTGAAAAACTGATATTATTTATAAATTGACGAATATATTTATTGATGATTTTCTGTATTTGCTTACTTAAAATGGCGTCGATGTAGTGATTAAATCTCGCAAAATCTCGACGAGACAGAGAATTCGTACTTTTTTGCACCGTTTCACAATCCATTAATATTACAAATCCTGGCTCCATCAGCTTAAAAATGAAACATATTTACATCGTTTCCCGTTTGTCACATATTTTCGCGACCTTGCATTTCTGTGACTTCCACTCTTAATACAATGAAATTTGTTCAGAGTAGTTTCAGGGGGCTTTAATTAAGGTTGATTGAAACGAATTTAAAAAGATTATTGTATTATTTTATCTGTCTTTTTCATGAGGGACTGAAAGCTGAATAATGCCCCCGATATATTCGTGTAGAATAAAAATCCCGTCCAGAACAATATGCAAGTGAAACTTCAAACACGCAAGTCAATATTTAAATATTGACAAAAAACAATGCAATTATCATAACCCTCTTTTGTTGCACTTACGTACGGCCGAGTTTAAAACGTTTTTAATGACACATGATACAATACACAGAGCTGTGTCAAGAACTTGTCACTGTCCACCGCTCACTACTAATCTGTGTTACAAACACCGTTACAAAAATTTGCCGAGGTCTGTTATTTTCAGTTTCATGATTGTTTATCAATTATCACATTTGTAATTTGTTTGTTTGTAATTATGCTTATTAGGTCCACCATCCTCTATAGAGGCTATAATCTGTACAACCAGTTTCAATTTATCACATTTGATAACAACCTAAACAGCATCATGCTGTTTAGCAGGTAGTGTCTTATTAGCTCTGCCTTCTTTCATATGAATTATCAATTTTTGACTGACGGCGAAAATCTCCGAAACTTGTAATGACGCTGCTCAACCTACTTTCGTATGTTAGCCAACTGACGACGGTCAGTTTTTGATTGACACGGCAATGTAGCAGTCTTGTGACACATAAGGGAAAATTCCCGCGGGTCAAATTTTATAATTAAGAGGCAAAGGTTATTCATTAACATAAATATTACTGGACAGGCCTTGACACTAACTTTTCTGAGTGGTGTCCCTGAGGAATCCCTACTGGTAAAATTTGGTGTCCCTCACCAAAACTTGGGATCCCACCATTTCCAAGTATCTTTTTATCGATTTTTAGAAGTCGCTAATCCATGTGTATGTACATAGATTCGTGGACGAAACTATTTATCTGTAAAACTTGCTTAATTTATAAATTATGTCCGAACTGTGTATTATCCGACATTACAGAATTAGTTTACCCTTTAATAAACATAACCTAGTAAAGGCGTAATCGTCAACAATTTTAGTTTCTGAAATATCGAAATGTGCAAATTGTATACCTCATTTGCGGATAAATTGTTAGAAATTTCAGCATGTTCGACGTGGTTCATTTTCGATTGATTTTCGCGTTGTTGTTGTTGTTGTTGTTGTGCAGGCTGGGTATAAAAGCCTGACCAGACCACACATAGTTTTTACTGCCAGATATATGGTTAAACCAATATAAACAATTATGTTTCTTAGGCAATTTTGTATATCGTTTTCACTTATCTTGATTTGATTAGGTTGTGCGCAAGATATTTATTTTGATTGAGTTAAACATTTCATTTGTATTTACAGTTATACATGCTATATAATGATTAAAAACACAAAACTCTACTACTAAAACAATGGTAAAAATCAGAATGTTTCTCAATGTTCACCCTACTGATCATTTTGTAAATCTAAGCAGCTCGGATAAAAATTATCTGCCCCCCTCCCCGCCCCTCCCATTTCTGGTTCAGTCTGTTTTTAAAGCGTTAATTGAGGGTGCTGTCATTACTTCTTCTGGTAATTTGTTTTGTAATTTGTAATTTACAACATCGATTAGTTCAAACATGGCCGGTGTAACGTTGTAAACTGACCCCCATAGAATAATGACCCCCCGGTCATTATTTTATATAGAACAGTGACTCCCCGGTCATAATATTATGACCGGGGGTCATAATATTATGACTCCCCCACACGTTGAAAAATGACCCTCACATAGAAGTGTGACCCCCTATAGAATAACGACCCCCTAACCCAAACCGTAACCCTAACCCATGTAAGTAACACAACATAATTATCCCCACCGATAGGCATCGGAGGAGAATATGGTAATGGCACCCGTCCGTGCGTGCGTACGTGCAACATTTTTTTTGTTCATTTTGCAACTCTTCATTCATTATTGGACGGAATTGATTCAAACTTTCAGGGATTACTACTACCGATGCCTAGTTGTGCAGAAAGTAAAAAATGGATTTGGTCCACCTGTTCGGGAGTTATGGCCCTTAAATTCGAACAACATCTTATTGTCATGGGCGTCACAGGTCATAAAACATGGGATTTCCCCACAACCGATTTGCATATTTTATGCCTTATATTGATATAATTGTTTACTTTTTCTACTTAAAAACGCCTGAAAAGTAACACAAATACCCCAAATCCAAAGAAGGATGTCTCTTCAACAATATACTGAAATTTGAATAATTTCTAACAACGAGGAGCGTCACAGGTGATAAACCACTGGGCTACCCCACACCCGTTTCGCCTATTTTTGGAGGTATATATGAGTGACATATAGGTGACATAAAGAAGGTTAAGGGTATTTGACATCACTTTCTGGGGTGGCATAAAACATTGTGCTTTTCCACGTATGAATTGCCTTTTTTACAATCTTGCACTCCAGAAAATGAACTATTTTACCGTCAATAGCATTTTTTCGTAATGAGCCCGCGAGCCCATGCTATTACGAAATTAGTGCAACATGTAGGATGCAATAACAAAATGAATAACCAGCTAGCTTGCGGAACGTCGGTGGTTCTACCCAGGTGCCCGCCCGAGCCTGAAAATTGCCCGGAGGGGCACCTGGGGTCTTCCTCCACCATGTAAAGCTGGTATGTCCACACCATAATGTCCTCGTAAAGAGGCGGGAGGGTCATAAAACTGGGAAATAACAACAACAACAACATCGGCCTCAGCCGGTATAGCTGGTTTTTAAGATGCGTTGTTATGCTACCGCAATTCGATGAATAGAGTGCATTAAGGTGGTTTGCAAGTCTTCTTTGACGTCGGTCGACGTAATAATGGTCGAAAAGTAAAGATATTGTATTGCCCTGATATTTGGTATTCATATACAAGGACACCTCTCCTTCATTTTGTACGATTCAGATCTTTTGTATTCCTTTTTTTGTTTAGCAAAGGGCTGTTTCGTACAATTAATGAAAAATTGAAGTATCTGGAGTAAAAATGGCTTATTTTTTTCGCTGCATTAATTTCAAAAACAACATTCGGATGCTCTTGACAAGGGAAACAGAATGATATAAGTCAGTGTTGTCAATCGGAAATTTCATAAAATGTCACTATGATGGGCGTTAAATGTTTTTAAAAATGCGCAATTCTTTTGACCTTAGAGTAGTACCATACGACTTACGCAGTCTTTTTGCTAGGAAAATTCCGAACAAGTTTATGAAATAAAAAGGGGGTCTTTCCGTGAAATATTTCACAAAATGCGGTAGAAGTAAATATTTGCATCGCGTGCATCATTGAAGTAGCCTAAACGTCATTCGACGTAACACAAGTTTCAACGTTACAAAATCTTAATGTAATTGCTGTTTGTGAAAAAATTGACGGTAAGACCCCTATTTTCTATTTCATAAATTTGTTCATATTCATATTATTCATATTCAGTTTAACGCCCTCTTTTAGATAGCCAGAATTGGCTATTTTAGGCGGCGAGGATGCCTGGATTTCAATCCAGTAACGCTGGTGTGCTTACCAAAACTCCTCTAGTTGAGTGGGAAACATGTGTGTCACAATTTCCAGCTTCCCCGCCAGGGAATCGAACCCGGGCCGCTGGATTAGGAGTCAACGACCTTAACCACTCGGCAACTCCAACCAAATATTTAAGCAAAATCACTGTAAGTGACAAGTGGTTTGAATCATTTCCGTACACCAAATCTCTCACCAAAGTTTGTATGGTGATGTTTTTGCATCCCAAAATTTGCGCGTTTTGTTATGTTTAACGCCCCACACAGTGAAACTAATGGAACTATCAATAACAAACTTATAATTATCATTCTGTTTCCCTTTTCACGAGCATTCGAAAAGTGGTTTTAGAAATCATTTAGCACAAAAATAATAAGCAATTCATGCAAAAGAATTCTTAAATATTCACCAATTGCACAAAAAAGCCCGTTGCCAGGCAACGAAATGGAATACGAAAAATCTGAAACATACACAATTAACCGAAGGTCTCATTGTATATGCATAGCGAGGAATCATGGCAATACGATTATCTTTACTTTTCGACCATTATGGCGTCGCCCGACGTCAGAGAAGACTGGCAAGCCAGTAACTTTTAACTACAGGCCATATTTTTGGCTCGATCATCACCAAACTTGGTCACAATATCAACCTTAATAAAATCTAGGTCAAGTCTGGGTCATGTGGGGTCAAAAACAAGGTCACAATTTTTGCCTGATCCTCACCAAACTTGGTGAAAATGAATATTTTAATGATATCTAGGTCACGTTTGAAACTGGGTTATGTGGGGTCTAAACTAGCTCACGAGTTCAAATCTTAGAAAAAACATGTGAATGCTTTAGAAATCACATTTTGACGCGATCTTCACCAAACTTGACCGGGGTCATAAAATTATGGCCGGGCGGTCAAAATAATATGGTCATATTATTATTACTGGGGGTCATAATAATATGATCTCCGATTATAACCCCCCGTAATAATATTATGACACCCGGTCCTAATAATATCATGACTCCGAAGGCAAAATGAAGAGTTGTTATCCTATAGAACAACAAAATGTTATCTGTTTTCTTTAAATACTGACCCCTGTTATAATCTGGGATTTTCTTGATCTTTCAACACACCAAATATCTGTACTCTCCAAAATAATCCATTGAGTTCATGGACCGTCAATATTAATGAAATGTTTGTATAATGATGTGAAGTGTGTACCGGTTTATCATTGTCCGAGTAAAAGTGTTCAGATATACCAGGAACTTGATCTTTTGATACAGAATAATGTCTAAAATGACCATCCGGTACAGCTTCATGGTCCATTGTAAGAGGATCCACAGGTCGTGGGTTCAAAACCCGCCCATAACAAGTTTTTTTTCCATCAAAGTCTCTTCAAACCATGAACACGTGGTTGTCGAGGGACGGTGTCCACAATCATTCCTAACTTTAAATAAATTTGGTATAAGCTAAGATTCTACCCATAATCTCTATGTTTTCGATAGTGATTGAAAGTGAAGAGCTACCTAAAGGCCTGGCTTTCTTTTTTAGCACATTGATTTAAGCGGTGACTTGGAACAATGCCACCGCGGTATGAACAAAGGTTATCTGACGTCACTCAGTAGAAAAATGTAGCCTTTTAAGTTGAAAACAAAACCAGAAGAATGAAACTTTATCAACAAATATTTTAGCTGATATGCAATAATGTTTGTAACGACAGAAATCGAATATACACAACAAACAATTAGAATGAGTGACCAGTAAAAATGTGATTGGCGTCAGATCGCTGATAGCACATTATGTGAATCTTTCTAGTCTGGTTTTCTTCGGGTTTCAGTGTTTATCAAATGCCATATCTGGAGAAGCAAAGAAACAAATCTTCTCCGTAAAATAGGCTATATAAAGGCCCAAAATCGATGACGAACCAGCATATAAAATATATTTCCAAATGTTTCTATTTTCGTAAACGCTTTATTTCTAAAGGATGGTCTCAATTTCTATCAAGAAAACATGACCAGAATCATTACAGATGACTAATAAAAGATGATAATACACTGTTTGTAAACAAAACCAAATTATGCTCCAGCCTAAATATCGGCTCTATTTCTATAGTAACCTTAAAACGACTTAGGTATATCTTCTATTATTGTAATACTTGTCTTTAAGTACATGTACAATAATGATAATTCAAATGAAAACCATTTTAAATTTCATTTTCAATAGATGTACGCTTATTAGCGGGGCCTCTAAGTTATACTGCTGTTGTGTCAGCTGTAGACGCAGCAGCAGCAGCAGCAGCAGCAGAAACAACAACAACAACAACAAATATAAGCAATAGAAACACGACAGTGACTTGAATTGATATAGAGTATGTTAGTAATAGGTTAGGTGGGGGTCAATATTTTATAGATAAAATCGTGGGGGTCATTATTTTATAAGGGGTGTCAGTATTTTATAGAAAGGAGTCACTATTCTATATAAAATAATGACCGGGGGGTCACTATTCTATATAAAATAATGACCGGGAGGTCATTATTCTATGGGGGTCAGTTTACAACGTTACACCGGCCTTCTGTAACATAGAAATGAAAAAAATGATTTCATACTCCAATTACACATTGAAATGACAATCACTCCAGAATAGAAAAATAAATAATCGCATTTATACCTAACAAACATCTATCGAAAAATAAAAATATTTAATTACACCTGCTTAAAAGATAGTTTTTCAGTGACTGTTTGAATAAGCTCAAAGGTGTAACTGAGCGAATATTTGTAGGTGTATTGTTCCAGTATTGTGCAGACATATAGAAAAATGAGGTTTTCATGTAATTTGATCGTTGTTTAGGAGTTACCATGTCATTGTTAGTAATTGGCCTAAGGCAATATGCATTATTACTGGAAAAGGTGAGCAAATGTCTTATATAAACAGGCGCCATGTTATTCTTAGCTTTATATACCAAGACTGCCGTATGATAATGACACATGTCTGCAAAAGACATCCATTGAAGTTCATGTAATAATGACGAATTAGAATTCTTCGAGTCTTTTTTTCGAACTAATTTCGCAATTCTAATTTGTAGTTTATATATCTTCCTGCTCCCAACACAATGCAGCAATAGTCAAGTGTTGATAATACATATGCATTGTAATACATTATTTTCATATCGTCGTTTAGATAAAAACTTGTTTTCTTGAATAGCGCTATTTTATTATTAATTTTGGAACAAACTGTTTGTAATTGTAACTTCCATGATAATGCGTTGTCTATATAAACACCAAGAATTTTTTGTGCAGTTACATTTTCAATTTCAGAGTCAGCTACATTTAATTTCAGATGCAAATCATTTTTACTTCTTAGTTTGTGGCTCGTAGTTATTATCATACATTTAGTTTTTGAAGGATGAAGCGACATAGTGTTTACTTTACACCAATTTGCTAGTAATTGCGTCCAAGTTTGTTTGCAGTTTATTCTGTAAGACATGTATATCAGAGTTAGATTCATAAAGGGTAGAGTCATCTGCATATAAGCCGATATTATCTGAGTCCATTTCACAGGCGATGTCATTAAATGTATAGGAGAAACAGAAGAGGTCCTAAGATCGAACCCTGAGGAACCACGGAAGTTACTTCTAGTTTCTTAGATGTTACATTATTTTCCTTAATGACTTGATTTCTATTGGACGAATACGATTCGAATAGCTTAATTGTGTTTTTAGAAAAATGATACAGTTCAAGTTTATGTAAGAGAATTGTATGGTCGACTAGGTCGAAAGCTTTCCTTAAATCAAGGAACACTGCCCGAACGTTCTTCCCAGAATCTCTATCTTTTAACCATGTATTTATTAAGTGAATAAGAGCAGTGTGACAAGAATGCTGTTGGCGGAAACCTGCCTGAGTGGAATGGATTATGTTCGTCGAATTTAGAAATGTTTGAAGCTGTGAAGCAACGTATCGTTCAAATATTTTAGACAGAGTTGGTAAAATCGATATTGGTCGATTATTATTTGGGTCGTCTTTATCTCCATTTTTAAAAATTGGTATAACAAATGCCTCTTTAAACTTATTTGGAAATATTCCAATGCGAATGCTCTGATTGATAATATGAGCTATGGTTGGTGTAATATAGTCACCACAGAGCTTGATAATTCTTGGAACAATACTATCAATTCCTGTTGATTTGCTGGGATTTAATTCATTAATTATTTTCTTCACTTCAAATGCTGAAATGTAGGCAATATTGAACGTAGCATGCTTAAGTTTATTGTCATGAATTTTCTTGAGTTTTCCCTTACAAAATGCGTCTTTTCGATAATATTCGAAATATTGACAAAATGTTCATTCAAAACATTTAATATTTGTGATTAGTTTTCTATGAGCTTATCATTATATATTAGTCTAGTAGGTATCGCGTTTTTATATTGCGTATCTCCAGATAAATTTTTTGATACTTTTCCATAAATAACTTGGTGATGTATTATTTTTTATGGCAACGTTATAAAAGTTCTATTTGCTTTTCTTGATCATACTGTAAATTCTTTTTCTTTTAATTTTGTATTCATCGAACAATTTATATTAAAGCAATTTGTTTCGTTCATTAATGGCGCATTTAATATCGTCCGTGAACCATTCAAGTTGTATATCTCTTTTTATTCTTTTTTCTTTCATTGGCGCGTGCTTTCCTAAGGACACATTTATTATATCATAGAATAATTGTAATGAAACGTTTGGATCATCGTACATCGGAAAATGATCACTTATACTGTAATTCGGAATCTTAATTCCTGTAATATTTTCTGTATTGTTCAAGTAAATATTGTAAGGCACCTCGCATCTTAACGCACTGTAACGCATCTATCGAGGGTTCCCTTATAGCCAAGGAGGCCGATGTCAGCCAGTAAAATGCATGTAGGCCCTCACGGTGGATAACCCATATGTATGTTCAGTCACGCCCTATGGCCTCACACACAAACATATAGACGCTCTAATGGAAAGCATCGGCTTCTGCAGATAAGCACCCACGGTTGCTGTTCGGAACCCAAGTATCTTGTCAGGAAAAGGTATGCGCACGAGTATCAGCTTCACAAGTGAAACATGGCCCCGCTCAGATTCCATACAAAAACGCAACGACATGTGTGGTTATAGCGCCTTTAATATTACACGAAATACGAAAATCTTATATAGTAGTAGGACTCTGTCTATGTAATGGGATCTTCTTTACATCATATTACAGTCAAGTTTAACACATTTTATTCTTGTTGAAAATATGTCTTATTCCAGAATAACACTTTGGAAAAGCAATCATATGGTAGTTTAACATGTCTACATTACTGTAGTGTTTTTAACTTTATTCAGAATATTGTCAAAAATAGAGAAATTCCACAAAAGTTGTACCTTTTTAAATTCAGTAATGTCCTGCTAGATGTGAATACTATTGAAGTTTTTATTTCTGGTTATTTTTCCTATTACTATGTAACAGTTGCTAATGCAAAGAGAAGATGCCAACAGGCTTTTTTCTGCTCTGTATTTATACACTTCTGAGATGTGCCATGTGATTGTCTTGTCCAATCAAAATGCCAGTTTAACAGTGACTATGTGATTAGTCCCTAAACAAATTCAATTATTGAACAGTTATACTTATAGCCCATGGGGAGCTCAAAGCTGTTTTCTTAATTAAATTTATCAAGCAACATTTTGCACTACAAATAGTGACATAATATAAGAAACTCATAAATGGCCACAGCCTTTTCAGCCTAATGTAGGAATACAAGACAAAAATCACTATATTCTTATATGAAAACATAAAAATAGTTACATAATGAATACAAAACAATACAGTTAACAGCCTAACAACGGTACCTGAAGGGGTTCTTTGTTCATATTTTTACACAAATAATGCACTCTGAAAATTCTAAGTAGAAAAACTCAAAATTCGCAAATGGCCACCGACAAAAATAACAGAAAAAGTAGTTCTCATCTTCCTGACCTAAATAAACTTATGAATGAAACACACACTGAAACAAATATTCTGACAACTCCCATGTCAGGTTCCCCTATGTTGATAATAAACAACTGTCCAGCAAACAGAAACGCAGAAAACACTATCTCTGTTGCTGATAATTTTATACCTCTAACTAACAACAATAAGAAAGAACAATACGTGTACAGGTAGACTAATTAGTGTAAATCAACAATTTGATTTAAATGCTTTTTATCTTTGACTGTGTCCACCAAGTTAAATGAAACTGCATATAACAGGTATGCTCAAATACTTTGTAATTTTATAAAGCACTTCGACTTTTACCTTACACTATCAATAATGGTCGAAGAATGTTTGGTGATTCGTGTTAGGGTATTTATCATTTACGGGTTTTCTGGGCCTAAATAACAAATACAAACAAGCTCCTGCTGTTAGGGCTCTGTTTGTAAAAGATGAGGAACATGTATGTATGATTGAAAATGGGTATTTATTCATATAAAATACCAGAAAATCAAAGTTACATCATTTTTTTTACAAAACTGGGCGTAGCAAAAATCGCCAACACCAAACAAAATGTGAATATGACAGGCTCCGCCAAACAGTAGGAAAGGTAAAAACAACCAAGAAAAACTAAACAAAACAATAGTATTTTGAATTAAAGCAAATTTAATCGGAGGAGAACTTAGCAAGGGTGGAGGAGGGATTTGAAAAAGTTTTCTGACGATAATTCATGTAGATATTTCTTGAAAGCACGCTAGAACTTATTTGCAGCGTAGTCTGTGAGTGGTCGGAATACCTAAGAAGAGATCTGATTGGCTGGAGCCCGTTTAATCTAATAGTAGTAACAATAAGGTATGAAAAGTAACTAAATTACTAAGTGATAATGAACGAAAATATATCGTATAAAAACACATATAACAAGAAAAACTGTGATACAAAGTATCACAGCGGGCCAACAAACAATAATCCCATGTAAATATTTTGGAAATTGGTGATGGTTGATATTGAGGCATGGCCCCAAAAGAACTCGAGGAAACCAATTCTGGTTGAACAAGCAAAACCTGACACGACACCACATCTACTGACTGACCTGTAGTATCGAAACTTTACTGTTATCAAATAATATTTATACAGTATGTCCAGGAATGCTCTATAGACCGTTCCTGGTATGTCTCAATTTTTCATTTTAATTATCCTTATTAATTTGACATGAATGAAGATTTTTATGATTATTTGCCGTAAAATATTCTATAATGGTTAAAAAGCTAAAAATGATGATTAAAACAGCAGAAAAAAAATAAAAATAATTGGGTGTTGATAGGATTCGAACTCGTGGATTCGTAAAAGTACACTAACACAAGAGTGTAATAATTAACGTTTTAACCCTTTAAACCACGGAGACAGGTTTCCTTTGATGGGGAAATAATGAGCTAAGACAATATCATATATATTTTAAGAAGCCATCGAAGAATATTCAGTCGACTGTACCTCGTTTCTATAATGTCAAAGGCTGTGTAAGTGGAAAAAGCAATCATATATCCTTTTTTCTCAGCGTAGACTGCGCCTGAAACGTGAAAAGCGCTTTCATTATACCCCCACAAAACGAAGTTTGGGGGGGGGGGGGGGGGTGGTATATAGGAGTGAGCTTGTCGGTTTGTCGGTCGGTCGGTCTGTTGGTTTTATGGTTTCCGGATGATAACTCATGAACGACTTGACCGATTTAAATAATATTTGGTACACAGGTGCAACATAAAAAAATACAGGTCAAGTTTGACTTTGGGGTCAGTAGGTCAAAGGTCAAGGTCACAGTGAACCTGAACAGTAAAACAGTTTCCGGATGATAACTCATGAACGACTGGACCAATTTAAATAATTTTTGGTACACAGCTGTAACATCATGAAATACAGGTCGAGTTTGACTTTGGGGTCAGTAGGCCAAAGGTCAAGGTCACAGTGACCTTGAACAGTAAAACGGTTTCCGGATGGTAACTCATGAACGACTTGACCGATTTAAATAATTTTTGGTATACAGGTGCATCATCAGAAAATACAGGTCAAGTTATACTTTGGGGTCAGTAGGTCAAAGGTCAAGGTCACAGTGACCCTGAACAGTAAAACGGTTTCCGGATGATAACTCACGAAAGACTTGACTGATTTAAATAATTTTTGGTACACAGGTGTTACATCATGAAATACAGGTCGAGTTTGACTTTGAGGTCTGTAGGTCAAGGTCACAGTGACTCGGAACAGTAAAACGGTTTCGGATGATAACTCATGAACGACTTGACCGATTTATATTATTTTTGGTACACAGCTGTAACATCATGAAATACAGGTCAAGTTCGACTTTAGGGTCAGTAGGCCAAAGGTCAAGGTCACAGTGACGCTGAACAGTAAAACTGTTTCCGGATGATAACTCATGAAAGGCTTGACCTATTTAAATAATTTTTGGTACACAGGTGTAACATCATGAAATACAGGTCAGGCTTGACTTTGAGGTCTGTAGGTCCAGGTCACATGACTCGGAACAGTTAAACGGTTTTCGGATGATAACTTAAGAACGCTTGGGGCTAGGATCATGAAATTTGATAGGGAGGTTAGTGATATTAACATGTTTGAAATAAACCTATTAAATTTAATAATAATCCATACTTTCCAACCTTACATATTTTGTGTGGTATTAAAACAATACATTTACACAACCTATTGTATTATAACTGAAATGTATGTCCTTGTGGCCATTCCTTTCTTATGGTTGCCATACTTCTGTGACAAAGCTGTATTGTGGGGGTATAATTCGTCACTCTTGTGACAGTTCTAGTTTTTTCTATTTTTATCAGCGTAGATTGCGCCCTCTATGAAACGAACAACAACTCAGTTACAAACGACAACTCTTGCTTTTCCAAAAAAATAATTATAATTTTATAATGAAGAGAGACGCATATGTTCGATCTAGTGCTTAAGTCTCTATGCATCTATTATTCACCACGTATTAAATATAGCGGGCCTCTGCTGCGGCCCGCAATAAAGAGACCATGCGCAACACCATAAATTATTTTATGGTTACTAACATAAAATACAGTTATGGGCTTTCTGGGCCTGGACAACAAATACAAACAAACTCCTGCTGGTAGGGCTCTGTTTTTAAAAGATGAGGAACATGTATGTATGATTGAAAATGGGTACTTATTCATATACAATACTAGAAAATCAAAGTTACATCAATTTTTACAAAACTGGGCGTAGCAAAAATCGCCACAAAGGAGACATCACAAAGGTGTCTCCGACCGCCATTTGTGTTAGGCCGTATTTCATAATAAGATCATTCCATTTTGCATTTTTAAAATATCTTATCGACAAAATAATATATGTTGATATCACCAAGAATATGAGATTATAGTTCAGTTAATCATTTTTCTCAAGTAATATTTCAAAATATTCTATCCATGACTGTTTCGAGTCTGGAGGTCGATAAACGAAACTAAATAAAACTGACCTAGTGTTTGGAAATTTAATCTCAATACAAATGGATTCAATATCAGTGTGTTCGAGATAGTATCGACGTTTATAAGGGATTTTGTCAGTAATGTATACCATAACTCCGCCACCCTTTTCATTCTTTCGATCCCTTCTCTCGAAGGTAAAGTGATTTATGTGCAAACTGTCATCATTGATATTATCTGTTAAAAATGTTTCACATAATCCTATTATATCAGTAGAATTAGGCAAAGATAAATGATATTTTAGTTCATCTAGTTTTGGCAATAAATGTTGGATGGTTAAACTAGCTACATGAATACCTTTCTTTTCGTAAGTAAATGAAATGATGTTATCACGATATTCATCCGATTGCTTACTATGATTTGGTTTAGATGTATTTTTTCGCAAGTATCAATAATGTGATTACCTATCGCACGAACTGCCTGATCCAGTAATAATAAATAATCGCACTTACATGAAATACTGTTACATTCATTGCACAATTCGTTTAAAATTTCGAATCTATTTATATTTGAGTGGTTGTCTGCGCTACCCTAACACTGACGTCTACAGTCACTGGTATCATGATTCATCATATCACAGTTCATACAGTATAAACGTTCTCCTGAGAATCTGCGGGACCGTCTTCCGGTTGTGTGCAGTCCACTTCCGGTTCTGATTTGCTCACTTCCGGTTCGGTTTCTTGGTGTTTTAACGACCTGTCTTGAAGATCCATAACTTGAACTAGATGATTTTCGCCGGATGTTTATAACACGATTCAGTACTGCGACAAGATGTCGTGATCCCACAACATTTAAATGTATACCGTCCCAGTTGTAGAAATGTGAGGCTTCAGCTGCATTACCAAATATAAACGTGCATGCAGTAACAGTCAACAAGAAAACCTGTGATACAAAGTATCACAGCGGGCCAACAAACAATAATGCCATCTTAATATTTTGGAAATTGGTGGTGATGGTTGATGTTGAGGCATGGCCCCAAAAGAACTCGAGGAAACCAATTCTGGTTGAACAAGCAATTTGACACGACATCGCATCTATTAACTGACCTCAAGTATCGAAAATTTACTATTATCAAATAATATTTATACAGTATGTCCAAGAATGCCCTATATACCGTTCCTGGTACGTCTCAAGTTTTCATTACCATTATCCGTATTAATTTGACATGAATGAAAAATTTTATGATTATTTGCCGTAAAATATTCTTAAATGGTTTTAAAGCTAAAAATGATGATTAAAACAGCAGAAAAAAAGTTTTAAAAAAATGGATGTCGGTGGGATTCGAACTCGTGGATTCGTAAAAATACACTTATACAAAAGTATGTGAACTGTCGTCTCTACCAATACACCACAGTGACAAGTTTCTTATGTAAGCGAAACAATTTGCTAAAATAATATCATATATATTTAAAAAAGCAATCGAAGAATATTCAGTCAACTGCACTTCGTTTCTCTAATGACAAAGGCTGTGTAAGTGGAAAAAGCAATCATATTTCCATTTATCACAGCGTAGATTGCTCCTGAAACATGAAAAATGCTTTTCTCTATTTTTATCGGCGTAGATTGTGCCCTCTATGAAACGAACGACAACTCTTGCTTTTCCAAAAAAATTGACTGTGTCCACAGTTTTCATCTCAGAATTATCTCAATTGTTCAATGGAAAGAGACGCATATATTCGATCTAGTGTCTAAGTCTCCATGCATCTTTTACTCACCACGTATTAAATATAGCGGGCCGCTGCTGCGGCCCGCAATGAGTGTGGCTGTTGTATCATAGCATATCTGCTTGATGGCGTCATTTAGGGAACAACATCTGCGTCCTTTCGCGGGGCTTCGGCGCACAAATAAACTGTGCATTGATGTTTCTGAAGATAAATTGTCGTCTTCTTCAATTCACTGTAGAGTGTTTTGATAGTTTCCTGTCTATCAGCTGCGTCGTTGCCGCCAATATAAATGACGACATTCTTGTATAGATTCATGTACAGAACTGACGTCAATGATCTTTTTTCCAGGCAGAGTTGTAATAGTAACATTTTTATCGAGACCACGCTTCTTAGTTCTGTCCGTGACCTCCCTTTTTCATTCCTCTTACAGTATACAGTAACAGAGCTCATTCCAAGCTAGGATTTATTATATTACGATATGTATATACGATCCCTGTCCAAGCAAATCGCTGTAAAGAGTTTGGCCGATTTAATGTTTTAAGTTTAACATATGATTGATAAATCAAATCGCTTTACCCCCTTCGATGTCGAACAACAATGGCGCCTTATCTTACCTCAGCTAGAATCAGGATTTATTATAATATACGATCCCTGGCTAGAATACAAATATATCAAGAATAACAACGATCGCAAACAGAACACTAGGCTTCTTCAAACGTAACATCAAAACAAAACACGAAAATATCAAATCACTCTCTTACAAAACATTAGTAAGACCACAATTAGAGTATGCATCATCTGTATGGTCACCATACACCCAGGTTAATATTTACAAGCTGGAGATGGTCCAGCGACGCACAATCAGATGGGTAAAAATTCTTATATATTATTCCAGAGATACCAGAATCATATGTATACGTACCTCTCATTTTATCAAGAATAATTTCTTACGGACAAAAATGACCTTTATTTGTTCAAACACATTCCTAAATAAAACATTCCTAAATATGCTTTTTAAATCGATAAGTACATATTAGAAACATAGTGCAGTATTTTGTTAAATGAAATTGCATAAATAAGAAAGGCTTTCTGGCAACTCTTTTTCTTGAATATGAAAAAGGGCATAATTATGTCAACATTGTTTTAGAGTGAATAGAATATTAATAAATTTATGTAACTATATCAGTAAATTCGAACAGATACTGAGACTTTAATGAGTTACTTTCTATAAATAAAGATTATTATTATTAATGTTACGGACCGTACCGGGTTTTTTCCGTAAATATGACTTCAAACAGTGACGACTGCTTATATTTTATTTCGTTATTATTATCATCTGTATAACAACAGTAGATATTTTATTTAAAATAAAACAATACTTATTTGAAAGAAACAGAAATAATATAATATCATATGTAATAGAAAATATAAATAAAGTTCACTCTTTACCATCTAAAATATATTTAAGTATTTTAGGTCTTTGAAATAACATAGTACAATGATTATCATAATGTAATAACTGACACAAATAGTTCCTAGACTATCAATAAATAGTAAAATAAATTAACTTTAAAAATGATAACCGTTGCGCAATAAATTTAATATTAACCTAGCAATCTCATCATATCACACTTATACTCTGTGTGTGATCTTTGGAGTAAGTGGCTGGGTATTGTTTGTGACACACCCTATGGAACGGTTAAACTACAGTCCATGCATTTACAAGCAACAGAGACGACAGAGACTCGGTCAATCCTGTGAAGTTATATTGAGATTGGCCCATGCACTAAAAAGCTACAAAGCAGACGGGAAATACTGCAATATAACACTTACTTACATAGTTCGAACCGTCAAGTATGATCTAGTAGCAGGATACTGAGTGGTGTACATGACACACCCTTGTCACCCTGGTAACAATTGAGTAACGATTTATCAAAATCGATCCATGCATGTGAAAGATACAGACTGGAAGTGAAATTGCGGGCGGATTGACGGACGGAACATTGCAAACCTACTTTACTTTACTTTAAACATATTTTATTGCTGTTAAAGTTGTACATGTTTATTCAACAGGAATATATATACAACAAAACAATAACAAATGTTCTTTCAACATAAGTAATCAGTGGCAAACCTACGGTCCCCGAACCAGTCATATGACTGGTATGGGACTAATAACAGCTCCAAGAGAATATGTATTTTATTTAACCAGGTTTCTTACAACTCCCATTTTGCGATAGAATATTAACCAAACTCGTAATCTTTTTTTTTTCGTTCTGACGTTAATAAATGGGCAAACGTCAAACTTTAACGTTGGATTTATATCAGAAAACTCTGATTTCAAACAGAAAACCGCTTTGCATGCTGATATACCGAAATATGCATAGTTCAAATATGAGAAGGACTTTGGATTACTTTCAGTCCTAGCTTTTTGTTATTTAAACTTTATTGAAAAGTATGGTTCATGTCTCAACTTTCATTTGTTTATTAAATTCATACACAATTCATATCAGTGACTCGCAAGTCAATACTTCAATAACTTCAAATAACACAAATATTAGTATAAACCACACACTGTATATTTGCATTTCCTGGTACTTTTGTCAACATTGTGTATACATCGGGAACCTGTCAATTTCATATGAAGTGTACAACGTCGTGTTGTTTCGATCGTGTTCAGCACTCATCGGCTACACATTCGGTCCAGGTTTTTTAAAATAATAACAAATCTGCCGTTTCTAATCTGTGTTATATCAATAAAACATGACTGAAACACATTAGAGTATTGAAATGAATTAGAATTTCTGTTAAGTGTCGTAGAATCTAGATACAGGTAGTTTTTTTCCGGCGCAGTCGTATTAAGCTCACGTTTGGCCAGAAGTTGGTAACCTTTCAACCGCCAATCAAATGACAAGTAGAATGTATTGCATTTTTGTATTGGAAAATTTGCTATGTAAAGCATCTTTTTATTGGATAATACCGCAAGAAAAAGGTCAATAAAATACTCTTGTGTTTTGAGTCTTTCATGAATGTTTTTTACCATTTCAGATCTGTATACATACGGGAAATGGTCACCATACTGTATAACGGACACCCCGGTGCCTTCAACACTTTGATTTAGTACGTAACTAGTTCATATCTATCAACATAATACCTCCAAACTAATCTTAATTATGAGACTGGTCAACATTTTCAGTTACATATCTGTCACGAACCAATATACACATGTGTATATCGGTTCGTGTATGTAGGTCCGTGATGACAAGGATTTTTTTAAGTGTGAGCGGCCGGTTAGCTCAGCCGAGAGAGCATTCGCCAACAGAAGGAAGGGTCCTGGGTTCGCGCCCCGGTTAGGATGCTCATTGTTTCTCACCATGTGACATGTGGCGCCTTCTCACTGTATAAACATATAATTTGACAGGATTTTTTACTGTGAAATCTAGCTACGAATTTTTACTACGAAATTTAGCTACCCATCTCTTTCATATCTTTCATCTATCTCAAAATCGCGCCGATCATTTTTTTTAGGTATTTTGTCAATTAATCTCTTTCTAACAATGTAAAGCGAAATTTAGCAGTCACAATCCAGCATTACCGCCCATTTCTTGCAGTTCTTAAAAATACCGTTTCTCTGGTACATGTATCAGCTATGTATTGTTCTGACTGTATGCCTAATCGCCAAGGCACTGTAATACTATGCAAATCGCTAAATGTTACAAAATGACTGTATGCCTAATCGCATATATGTTCATTTTATATTTCTCATAATTTCGGATTACCATAGATATATGGCAGTGTTCTTTTTTGCCATGGATGTCTGTCTGTCTGTCTGTCCGTACATGCCCAGTAGACATTACGGGGTTAGGGTTTGAGTACAACTTAGCATTGTGAGGTTCTTTGAGTTCATTCCGTCATTATGGGGTTAAAAATGGCATTGTGGGGTTAAATAATTGTATTGTGGGGTTGAAAAAGATCAAAGAAAGATCAAAGGGATAACCTCACAAAGTCCGTCTGGTAAGTACGTCCGTCCGTCCGTCTGTTTGTCCGGCAAAATTGTGTCCTCTCAATATCGCCTCAACCCCTCAGATGTTCACCTCAACTACACGATGTGCAGAACCCATTAACCAACCGCGCCGACTCAAGGACAATGTCACAGCTCAAGGTTAAAGGTTCGAGCCTTGCGTTTCGTGTCCGCTCTGTATCTCCTAAACCCCTTGAAGGATTTTCATGAAACTTAGGTCAGATGTCACCTTAACTACGCGTGAACCAACTGCGCCGGCTCAAAGTCAAGGTCACAATTAGAGATCAAAGGTCATATGACTATATTTCGTGTCCGCTCCATATCTCTTGAACCCCTTGAAGGATTTGAGAATAACTCACCACAAATGTTCACCATAGTGACACAATGTGCAGAGCGCATGTAACAACTACCTTGGCTCAAGGTCAAGGTCACTGTTACTAAGAATAGAAAAATGGTTTCCGCTAAATAATTCGAGTTAGGAGTGACCAATTGCAATGAAACTTAGTTTGTAGGTAGCTTGCATGGAGAGGAAGCATTGGATTGCATGAGCGGTCAGTAAGGTCAAGCTCAAGGTCACTGTTAGTAAAAATAGAATTTAAATCTTTTTTTTTTTTTTTTGGTTTTTAGTGTTTTAAGCAAAAAAAAAAGTTTAAGGTCAAGGTCACTGTTTCTTAAAATAGAATTAGGAAAGTTTTTTTGGTTTTTAAAGTGTTTTAAGCAAAGAAAACAACATTTTTTTAAGTCAAGGTCACTGTTTTTTAAAAAAAATTATTTGTTTTTAAAGTTTTAAATTGTTTGAAGCAAAAATTGCAAAAGAAAAAAATCAGGGGTTGGGGTCAAGGTCACGGTTACTAAATATAGAATTTAAATTTTAAGGGCAAGGTTACTTTTACTAAAATAGATTTTTGTGTTATTTTTCATATCCTGCTTCAGTATTACAATCATTACAAACTGCCATGGGGAAGACATGTTGTTGTGACAAATACAACCATCCAGTTGTTGAAGCTTGACTTCAAGATCCTTCAGTGAACTCATCAACCATTGCATTACGTTTCTCGCGAACAACATAATTCTGAAAATCCAGAGTAAACCCAAACTTTGATTTTTCAAGTTGTACATGTACCTTCTGAAGTTTTCGCATAAAATTAGTTCATTTCGTGTAGAAAAGAAAATAATAAGAATTATCTAGTAAAAACGAACCTACTAGTATATTTTTTGAGATCTTATTAGGGCCAGTGCTTTTTGATTTGTCGTTACTCGAACCCGCCGCCCCTATTTTTTCGTATTTTCAAAAAAAAAAAAATCAAAAAAAAATTTATTTTTTTTTTTCAAAATTTTAAAATCGCGAAATTAGAGGTCCGGTTATACAAGTGATAACGTCAAGAAGCTGCTTTCGTCTAGTGAATTTTTTCAGACCGATTTGGGACTGAAATTCAGCCCCATTCCCTTCCTAGCATGATGTATATTTCCCCCATTTTTGACAAAAAATCCCCTCAAAATGAATGCTGACAAAAGTTTCTGATTAAATTAATCAAATGTTTGCCAAAATTGTTATAAAATGTAAGTTTCCATCAATAAAAACGTTTCATAATCACTTCTTGCAATTATTTGATACCTTACAATTGAAATAGTCAGCCGAAAATCGCCGATTTTTCGTTTGTCATCTATTTGCTTCCGGGTCAACTCGTACCTAAGTCAACTCGTACCTTAGTCATCTCGTACCTGAATTGGTCAGCTCGCACGGTTCAAAAAGTCAACTCGTACCCTTTGTAGTCAACTCGTACCTTTTGTCTCAAAACTTATATTTTCAACCAGGAACAAAAGGTACTGATGTGTAATCAAAGGTTTGAATTTATCATTATTTTATTGAAATCTGTGTTATAGTGCTCAATAGTCAATATTGTATAATTTTCAGATATTAAACAGTTGAAATTAACTTAATTGTTGTTCGAGAAGTAACTAATGTAGTCTCCTCAAAATTTAGTTAATTGTTACTGTCACTTGATCTGAAATTCCATCGCCTTGATAAATAAATTCACACAGAAATTTTTTGTACATAAATCAGTACACAAATAAAACAGGAAGCAAATTAACTAATTTCATGAGCGTGTCTACAAACCTAAATTCGATGTTCGAGGGCCTGTTTTGTCCTAAAGAAGCTAAGTTGAACTGAAATAAACATATTTTTGTCATTTACATGATGAAAATAAAACAATTTTCGAAAGTCCCGTTATTTATTATTTTAGTAACACTTCAAATGAATAATAACGTAGGGTACGAGTTGACTTTTTTCAAAACACTCTTTTTATTTCTACCACTTTCTGATACGATTTTGCAAAATAAGAGCAAAATAACGTATTTCAATGAAAAAATTTAATGATGATTGATAAAAAATATAATTATCTCAAAGATACTGAATAAAAAATGTTAAGGTACGAGTTGACTTTTTCGAAAACAAAATCAGGTACGAGTTGACCAATTCGGGTACGAGATAACTAAGGTACGAGTTGACTTAGGTACGAGTTGACTGGTTACCATCTATTTTCGCGACCCCGTTTTTTTTTTAATTTTACCAAAGAAAACAGTGTTCAGAAGACTCCAAAACGGATAAAAATAGATTTGTTTCATTTGTTTCAACAATAATGCCTGTTGTTAATAGTTTTATTACTGACACCAATATTTTTATCTGAAAATTTAGTTATTTTTGAGTGCGATTTTGGGCCAAAATTCAGCCCCATTCCCCTCCTCAAATAGGTATCAAGTGGTTTCACCCCCTAGTCGTTTCACCCCTAGTCATTTCACCTCCTAGTTATTTCACCCCTAGTCATTTCACTCCCTATTGTAATATACTGATTTAGTATGTGTGAAAGGTACTATTGTTATATTGATTGATTTGTTTGCCTGATAGGTGTTTTACAATCACAGAATAATCAAATATAACCACATATCTAATCAGTATATCACTTTGAAGAAAAATATACAGTCATGTTATGCTATATAACAAACTCTTTACTAGCTGATGAGAAATACTCACTTTGGCACCTGAATAAAATACTGCAAAAATAAAGAAAGCCAAATTTCCAAATGGTACTTCAAATATTTGATTTAAATACATCACATGACAGTGTCTTTTAACGTCAATAATTAAATGTTCACTATTAGAATATGAAAACTTAGTATTAGAGATGACCTCATTTTGTTAAGTATAAAACTTATAAACCAAATAGAAAAGCTTCACATTAACATCTAGATATGCAAATACGATATTTTATTTTATTGATTTAAGTATTGAACAGGATTCATTTTTAATTAAAACAATAAAAAAGATCATATTTATTTTGGGGGTGAATCATCTAGGGTTTTGGGAGGTGAAATGACTAGGGGTGAAACGACTAGGGGGTGAAACCACTGGTATTCCCTAAAATAATATATTTTATCCCCAAATGTTTTACAAAATATTACCCTCAGAATAGTGACAAAATTTTTTGACTTACCTAAAATGCTGATAAATGTTTTTGATTAATTTAATCAAATGTTGGCCAAATGTTTTATAAAAATGCAACTTCCCATCAATCAAAAAGTTTCAGAATCATTTATTGCAATCACTTGATACCTTACATGTGAAAAAGTCGGCTGAAAATCGCAGATTTTTCGTTTGTCACCTATTTTCGCGACCCCGATTTTTGTTATTTTCTCATAGAAACTGGTGAACACAAGACTCAAAAAGACAATGTGTACAATGTTTTCAATTGAAAATAGTAGTATTCATTTTATTCATGTGCGTTTTAACACCAGTGTCTGATGCTTTGTTACTGACACCAGTATTTTTTATCTGAAAATATTATGTTCAATTTCTGTTTCTTCTCTATATAATTGGGAAAAGAATAATGTAATAAAAGTCAACAAATTTTCAAGGGCATTTTGCTCTGGGAGGGGGGTGTTCTTATGTCGGATTTTAGAAGAGAAAGCAGGTCCACGATGAAACAAAGTTTGTCATGTATAAAAAAGGTCTTTTTTTTTCCCCTCCTCCGTACGGAGCTTTTTAATTTCAAACTTCGAGTAACAAGTAATAAAAAAATAATGGCCTAGTCAAGTGTTTTATGACAAGTTTTTGACGACACACGTTGATAAGCTATGACTCAATCATTCCCTTAACTAAAAAACGTTCCCAATTCAATAAACAACATAAATATATAATAAATATATACACTTCAAAATGCATTTTTAAATACTTACCATGATATGAAGAAGGGACTATGGAAATTCATTAACATACAGCAATGTATTATGTATTAACAATGTATTTGGACATTAGCAATGCATCCGCTACCAACAGAGCCATTCCATAATTCAACGTTCGACAACTAAACTATTTCTGTTTAATAACAAATCCTTGCGTATACATGCTAACAAGTATAAGTTTTCAATACTTTCATAAGGTTTCTTTCATCAGTTACCATTTATTCCGCTTGCGATTTTTTGTAAACAGAAATTTGTCCACATAATAGGCAGAGATTTGGCTCACCTTCATAGGGGTGAAATTGACTGTATACTTATTACAAACTATGTGTTACAAAGAGTTACAACTTTTAGACACACAAATGGTAGCGGAAGCTAGAATTACGCTTTTAAATCAATGTTACTTATTGTGCTCTGTGCAATTATTGTACAGTGCTTTTACGATTATCATACAGTTCAAAATTTAGTGTTTGCAATTAGGCATACAGTGTGTATTTTCGGATCGATTGTTTCTCAATCGGTCCAGTGTTAACAGAGTAAAGATTCCTTACGACCGAACGAACAACATACAAACAAGTAGTTCCATATATTCAGTTGTTACTCATTTTGCTGTCTTCTGTTTTAAAAAATATGTAGTAACAGATCTAATATGCTATTTATCTAATAAGATAAATGAAAAATATCTTTGTATAAATTATACAAATATAAACCGTTTTTAAAAAATCACAGTTTAAACTTGCTGTAAGTTTGTTCCATGACGACTATGACAGATGGTAGGCGGTATATTGCTCTATCTAAAAAAATGTTTGTCTTGTTCAGTTATTCATTTATTCTGTGTCTTCTTCTATCTTGCTCACTGTTCAGTTTTTGCTACAATTTAGGATAGGAATTTATTTTAACTAGGGAAGTACTGGGAAGGCAGTCCGATTTTTTTGCTTCTTACTGCAAGCTCGAAAGGTACCGTCTTTCATCAACATTAACATCACAGTAGATTTTTGAAGCAGTTGAACCCGGAATGTAAATATTTTTAGTCGGCAATTACAGAATACATGCTGTTTTATTTTTATAATTGAGAATAAAAAAACAAGGGATGAAGAGGAGAAAAAAAGCAAGCAGATAACTCTTTCCGAAATTAGGGTGCTCTCAATCTTGGTAGTTTTAGAAGTAAACAAAAAATGAGGAACCGAAGTTGGTTGAGGTGAAATTTCATAAAGATTAAGTAGCTTGCGAGTTATAGCAAAACATGTGCTAAAAGTGGTAGCAACTAGAACCGTAATGTGCTAGTAAGGTTCTGCATGTCAAATCAAGACCGATATCGACTACATTTAGTAACTGAACTGTTTTGTTCCTGTCTGACGTGTATCGATTTGGGTAAAACTAGGAGTAACTAGGGTTGCAACGATACAGGTTTCCTTCCGTCGGATATGATCCTGTCCGTTATCGAATGCTATTCGAATGACTCCACACTAACTCCGGTATTGATTCTCGTTTTGTAGAGGCGCCTTGGCGTAGGGGTAGAGCGTCTGACTGCTAACCAGGAGGTCGTGGGTTCTCATTCTGGTAGCAGCATTTTTTACTCAGACCTTCAAAATCCGTTCATTCGGAGCGAGTATTTGTCAGAGCCAGGAAGCACTCATCGGGATAGTTAATGTAAGCTGCAAGTACTTGTTCTACAATAGGTATATACTGAATCAATAACACAAGATTGATTTATCCATTTTTAGTTTTTCTATGAAAAACAGAAGAGCCATTGTCATAACCTTCTTGACGTCAGTCGGCAGTGTCGTCTTAAATCTGGTTAAGCTTTCTTAAAATTCACTTTCATCACTTGGCTTCATACAATGGCCTCTGTGGCCGAGTGGTTAAGGTCACTGACTGATGATCATTTGTCCCTCATCGCTGCATGTTTTTGCCCTACTTGGGTCGGATTCTTTTATGTCTGGAAGCTATCTAGGAATTGGCACACATGAAAGCTAGAAGTTGCCATATGACCTTAGCTGTTGAGTGCGACGTTAAATCCGAATCAATCAACTGGCACAATACAATCAACCCTATGGGCAAATCCCATAACTTTTGAATGACAATAACAGTTGCGCAAACTATGAATTTTCAGTTCAGTTTTGTCAAAATCCACTTCTCAGTTACCATTCACTGCTATGATACTGCATAGGGTAGTTGAACATAGTCACTGAATGCAAAAGGTAAGCACATGAGTTCCTATCTCACAAGTAAAGTTTACACATATGGTTAAAGGTCAAAATTTGTTGTGTATCCAATTTACAACTTGTATGTGTATGTGTATGTGCATGTATGTGTACATACTATGTTGTTCAGAGACAATCGATCCTCCAGTACTTTCAGTCATTTGATTGAAGCATGTAACTACCGACAATATTCTGACTCTTTCCTTGAGTTTTAACAAGTGAGAATGATTGTTCCCGTTACATGAATAAATGATTGAACTGTAAACAACAGTTTTGAGGTAAAGAATTCTTCAAATCTTTCAAAATGAAACAGTTTTCATAGTTAGTGCTCTCAGTTGCCACCATGTTTTGATTTCTTTGTCGAAATTCATATATACTATACAAAATAAAAAAAAAACTTCTGCAAAGTGTGCTTGGACATTGCTGGATGAAAACAAAAAGGGGGACTCTTTATTATATATGCGTTTAAAGAGTGTTTCATGATATCGTGAAAAAATGACGGTCAAAGGTTAACAGAATATGGGGAAATTTTTGACCAAGTGAGGGTATAAAAACAAAAGTAACACTTAATAACGCGTATGACCACCTCTTATTAGGACTTTAAGCGAACCATTCATCAATGTTATTTGTTATAAGAAAAATTACAGTGTCTATAGCTGTTATCATGCTAAAAAATCAAGATATTGGCGTTGTTATGGAACAGATGAATGATTTTTCATTGATGACTGGCCTGCTAAAAGTCCAGGGGTGATTAACTCGGAAGCATCGTAAGCCTTAAATTGATCTTTAGGTCACCTTAAGACCATCGTCAGCATTTTTCCACTAACTCAAAAGCCTCGTAACTTATGGTATCACCATAAGTCTCACCTCAACTAAAGGTGACAAAATCGACCCCTTAATATCATCGTAACTATAGTTAACTACTTGAGATTTTTTTTTTAATTTACTTGATCTTCTTTATAAAGACAAATATGTAATGTTTTCCTTTGAAGATGCATATACGTATACATGTCTTTAGTTTTGCATCGAATATCAGCTAGTATATATGTACACGTAGTTTCACTTTTCCATTCGCGAAATAAGGCAGCTAGCTTTTTTTTAATAAGTTGTGTTTGCTTTACGTGTATTTCTGGTGGCAAATGATTTTGTCATTGCGATCAGTGCAGATCATGATCATCATGCACGTTCGTGCAGTCTTTTCAGTGGGCACCTCATTGAACAATTAATGGTACTGTCGAAAATGAAAGATTGACCAGTCCATAGTAGAACTGAATTCAACGGGCTATGGGTTTACTAAGGAAATATAAGGAAGTATGGGCACCTCGTATATAGCGCTGCCCTAGAGGCTATATTCGGAGCATGTGTTCGATTAAAGTTTATGCAGCTTCTGAAAAGCTTTGTTCGCCAATATAGCTTCCCATTTAGAAGCGGATGTATTTACGAAATGTGTATACCACTTACAGCTTGGACGTTGCGTTTTCTATAGAATGAAAGACGTTTAGGAATGGCAAAGATTCTCACCAACGCGTTAAACTTCACGAATAAGGACAAACTATTAAATATTTTAAACTCTTCATTAGGCCTCAAGTACAAAGAAATTGTTCGTGACACTTGGGTTTAAATAATGCATCTGGACGGACATACGGACTAACTAAGGACGTTGTGAGCTTATCCTTTAGGTGTTACTATGATCTTTTTACTCTTTTATACAATGTTTACCACCACAATACATAATGAAATGAATCCAGAAACCACGCAATGCAAAGTTGCTCGGAAACTCAACTCCCTAACATATACTGGGTAAGAACGGACGGACGGACATAATTACATGCATATGGGTTGGTTGCATCATCGCAAAATGTATGATCGTGTGATCGTAAGCATTTGCTAAAATACATATTACCCACCACTACTATGAAATTGTCATTTCAGCACAAGAAAACAACCATGCTGCTTCAATATTATTTTTGTCGAGTCGCTTGCGAAAGCTCGATATAGCTGTTCAAATGGCGGTTCGGTGTATGTGCGTGCGTGCGTGTGTGCGTGCGTGCGTGCGTCCGAGTTTAGCTTGTCCGGGCTGTAACTTATCCATGGATCAAGGGATTCTTAATTAACTTGGCACAAATGTTCACCATCAAGATCCCTAGGCCTAAGGTCAAGGTCACACTTCGAGGTTAAAGGTCAAATTCAAGAATGACTTTGTCCGGAGCATATCGTTTTCATGCATGGAGGGATTTTGATGTAACTTGGCACAAATGTTCACCACCATGAGACGGAGTGTCATGCGCAAGAACCAGGTACCTAGGTCTAAGGTCAAGGTCACACTTAGAGGCCAAAGGTCAGATACAAGAATAATTCAAGAATGACTGTCCGGAGCATTTCTTCTTCATGCATGGAGAGATTTTGATGTTACTTGGCACAAATGTTACCACCATGGGCTACCCCTGTTTTTAGAATTACTTTCCTTTGTTGTTACTATAAATAGCTTATATTGTTACTTTTTATTACTGACCGTAGAGAAAAATCGAGACCACTTTTCTGTGGTACAACATGCATGTTACATCCAATATTTTGACCTATCTCTACTTGGTAAGGAGTTAGCCCTTTTGACATATGGCGGCTCGACATGTTGCACGTGCGCTTCTAGATATACAGAAAAATCGTTTCATATATAAATCATTTTAGTAAAATTATTATTTCGACACTATAGCAATTAATCCATGCAAACTTAACTTCTTTTCGAATAGTCACATGGCGGCGAGGAAGGGGGGGGGGGGGGGGCTATAAAATCTTTTGAAATGATTATGTGCAAGTGGCATCTGCACGATGCATTAGGATACCTTGAAGCTTCCGTTGGAATTCTGCAGATGTTAGGTACCTAAAACCAAATGAAAAAGTGCGCTATCTTTGCCCGAGAAGTAATTCATCCCGTGTCCGTTGTATTGCAGAGAAATCTAATGCATGATGGCAAGATATTTAATATAAAAAATATTCCTCTAGATCTAAAATACAACATGTCTCCCCTCCAGAAGGAATAAAACTCACTGGACCAAAGTGTCTCGTAGTTATAATATTCCCAACTACATTCAGACCATGTTTGATAAAAATATCACAAAGAGTTTTGTAGTTAAAGAACGGACAAGCTCCCCCTATACCTTGGCCTTTGACTATATGACCCCAAACTGTAATGTGCACAATGACACTTTTGACTGATGTTTCGCACCAAGTTTGATGAAACTCCGAAAATCTAACAAGGGGTTTGGAGATGAAGAGCAGACACGATTTTCAAGTTTCAGACTCCTGTGACCTTGACATTTGACTACATGACCCCAACTTACAATATGCATAACTAGACATCATACTGATGTTTCCCATCAAGTTTGATAAAAATCCAAAGAGACGTTTGATGAAAATCCAGTTAGGGAGATGAAGAGCGCACCATATAAAGTGGGCAAACGGACGAACGGTCCGACATACAGACGGCACGGGGAAAACAATGTCTCCCGTCTGATGAGGCGAGACATAATGCATGTCAACCCGTTTTGCGTATAATTAGATTGGGTGTTGTGTTTTCTAAGCCAATATTATTTACTTTCAATATGCAGATATTCAGAGCTTATGCATTACACAGACTGACCTTATCTACTTACGACGTCGTAAGTTACGGTATCACTAAGGCGTCGATAAGATGTGTTTTGAGTTACTCGAATAGTGTTACCTTAGCGCCACCTTAGTGCCACCGTAAAGTCCGTCGTAAATAAAGATAAGGTGAACGTTTCGAGTTAGTCACCCCTGATCTCAACCCAATCGAGCACGTCTGTGATATTCTGGACATACGAGTGAGGCGTCGTCCCAACCCACCTGCTAACGTCAAGAACTTCGTCAAGCGCTCAGGAATGGAACAATATTCCACAGGCAGACATCAACACTTTAGTCAATTCTATGCGCTGGTGATACACTGCGGTGGTCAATTAAAGAGGTGGTCATATCCGTTATCAAGTTTTATTTTTTATTTTAGTCCCTACCTCACTTAGTCAAAATTTCCCCCTTATTCTGTTAACCTTTGGCCATCAGTTTTGCACTAAACGATGTATCATGGAACACTCTTTAAACGCATATACATCAATGATTCCACCGTTTTGTTTTCATCCAGCAATGTCCTAGCAAACTTAGCGGAAGTTTCTTATTTTGCATAGTAAATATGTAGATAATTTAAATACAATCACGTGTGGCAAAAAACGCTTTAAATATAACTATCCTACGATGTAACAAGAGGACCATGATTCTATATCGCTCAGCTGAGTATCGGTGTACTTGCCTGACAAGTCAATTTTGACCCCAGGGGTATGATTTGAATAAATTTGGTAGAGGACCACAAGACACTGTTACATACCATAAATCTGAGGTCTAGGCCTTTTGTTTTTAGAAAAGAATATTTCTAAGTTTTTCCTATCCTAAGTGACCCCGGGGAGGGTAAATTTTGAACCCGGGGGTTTCTTATAGAACCCTATGTACATGTAACCGCCCCCCCCCCCGGATGGGGTCAATTTTGGCCCAATGGTCATAATTTGAACAATCTTGGCAGAAATCCACTAGGCAATGCTGCTTGCCTTTAGGCCTTGGGGTTTCGGAGAAGATTTTTTAAGTTTTTACTATATAAGCCTATGTAAAATGAAGTGACACCCAAGGCGGGGTCATAATTTGAACAATCTTGGCAGAAATCCACTAGGCAATGCTGCTTGCCAAATATCAAAGCTCTAGGCCTAGAAGTTTTACCTATTTGTTGCCAGTTATGCATGGAATGGAATTATTTGAGAACAATTTTGGCAGAGCTTCATTCAAGGAACATCCCTGCCAAGTTTCATAAACATTGGCCAAATGGTTTCAGATGTTATTTGAAGTAAACTGTTGACGGACGTACAACAATCGTAAGTTATATGGCTATTCTTTTGTTCTCTCTATTGTACTTTAGCCACATAAGCCAAAAAAACAGCCACATAACAAATACGAAATAAAGGATACTGTTACCCCGCTTTTTGGGCTCGGACGGACGACGGACAGTAGATGATGGGAAAAGCTCAAAAAAAGCTAAAAAGATCAATCACACGTACTGTAGTGTCATAATTCCAATTCAATAATTGTAAAAAATTGCATGATACAAATTAATATTGTTTCTGTAATAAATAATTTATAAATCCTATCACACTGCATATAAAATCACAGTTATTTTACATAAGTACTTGTACAATGTCACTCATCTTTGAGTTATAAGAGACTATGATAAAATAGCCATAATGCAATTCAAAATCAAATCATTATCCATATTCTGTTACACGTGTACAGATAAAAACCTAAAACTCCCTTGCTAATCTCTATTTTAAAATCTGCCTTAAAAAGAAAATACTTACGACACTGAAAAGGAATTCTGTGCAAACATACAAATTCTCACGGCGATGGATACCATCAGGAATGAGGTATCGAGAGTGATGAATATAAGTTGGATAACTTGTTTCACAATCGACCTAAAATAAATTAGTATAAACTAAACATACAAATTTATCTGTAACTGACATCTGATAAAAAATTTCTACTTTCAAACAAATCTAAGCGTAGATCACTACAAACCGGACATTCCATAATTACATGGTATCTCCAAGTTTCTATTCTAACTGGAGCTGTACCACTTCTGAACATTGCTAAAGCAGACCTATGAGTTCGAGGCATGATGCTTTTGCAGTATGCTTCAGTCTCAAAATCAGATTTGAACAGTTGGTATGTGCGCAACTTGTTATCGCAAGATCTACTTCTTCCATAATCAGAAGTAATAGAATTCCTCCAACTAGCAAAAAAGCAGCATTTCTTAATCTTTTCTAACATCAAGTGTTTTGTTACTGGCAAATTAAAATTACAAAACTCTGGACACTCATAGGTACTGAATAACTGCTTTACACGAAAACACCAGTTTCTACATTTTTAACCACTGAGGTTGTTTGTATATTCAAATAATCTATAAGTAAGTCTATTAATTGACATTTTATCAAGTCTGCACCAGTAGTTTATAATACATTGCATTTGTTGACTGATAGTTGGTTGTCAGCCCATATCCCCTAGCAAAGCAGCATGCGGGGTGTTGCGTGGTGGTCCCAAAAACAGACACATGGTCCTTTGCTGAATAGAATCTATACAGGAGCAAGTTTGGTACCCCAGATAGCTGCACAATATGCAACTACAGGCCATACTAATGAGTCAAACAGTTTGGTGAACACATTAAAAGGCATTCCACCAAGGGCTTTGAACTTCGCTGTGAGTAGCCTTAAGGCACGACTTGCGGGTCTGGCAACAAACTTTGCAGTTTCAGAGTAATCCAAAAATTCAGTGAGAAATAAACCTAAATACACATATTTGTCTATTAAAGTAATACATGTACATTTGTACTATCTGTCCCACAATGAAAGTCAAATTTTGACCTTTGTAACATTTTCGGACGAAAGTGCATAATATTACTTTTCTGTGCGTTAATTCTTACAAGGCTATTTCCAGACCAATTATACAAAGTATCTAGCATTTTTTGCAAATCCTGTTTACTATCTGCTAACAATATGGTGTCATTTGCATACAACAAAATGCTAAGTTTTTCATCCAAAGATTTAAAGAGTTAATCCTGGTACATGTAGCTAAATCGTTGATATAAAAATTGAACAAAATTGGTGACAAGCCACAACCTTGACGTAAGCCGGTCTTTACTTGGAACCAGTCAGTGTGAAGATTGTTTACCTTTACCCCTGAGGAAACATTATCACACAGTGATTTAACAGCATTATACATTTTACACAAAACTCCTATACTTAAAAGTTTTCTCCAAAGAATGTCCCGATTAACTGAATCATACGCTTAAGTAAAATCAATGTAAGTTACAAGGGTTGAACGCTTCAATTTCATACGCGATTCTACAACATTTGTCAGCGTTGAAAATTGATCGATGGTGCTTCTTTTCTTACGAAAGCCATTCTGCTCATCAGCCAATTTAGCATTAGATTTACCTCAAAGTGACAGTCTGTGGTCGAGTATACTACAGTAAAGCTTATACATTGTTGATGGTAATGAAATACCTCTGTAAGCTAAAGGATCGGTATTGTCTTTTGTACTTGATTTAGGAATAGGATTGAAGATACATTTCCCCCAGTCAGCTGGCATGCTACCTTTAGAATAACATACATTGAACAAAATGTGTAAGCACGACACAGCTAAGTAATTTCTAAAAGGTTCATACAGGCAAACCGTCATGCCCACTAGATTTGTTGTTTTTTGCCCGTTGTATTGCATCTTTTACTTTAAAAGTCCGCCTTCCAGGCCATAACCATCAACGTTTGGTTATATTATTGTGTAAACTGCGTTAAAAATATTTTAGAATTATTTTCTAAACTATACTATAGAGATGGATCGAGTATATTGAAAAGATGCAAAATTTGTATCAATCTGGAAAGATTTCCGAAGATTATTTGAAAAATATTATCAAAGAAATCGAGAAAAAAGAAACCAAAGAACACCTCAACTATGGTTCAATCAGCACGATTGAGAAATGGATATTTAAAAGTTTTTTAAATAACAAAACGATATAAAGATCCTGAAACCTTACTGGAATAAGTATATACATGAGATAATCCGTAAGATAAAAGAAGAATTAGAAATGGTTAAAACGGGATTGGAATTCCAACTTTCACTCGCAGTATCTTTCGAAAAAACAAATGAAGAAAGAACCTCAACCATATCATATTTTGATAATAAACTTATGCCAATATTGTCTACTAATACAATAGAAAAGTATCATCAAACAGCAAAATAATATATAATGGTAGGGATAGGGAGGAAATGTGAGGAACTATATCTAAATATAGCCAAAAATCAACCATTAAGAGGCTCATCATATATTCCTTTACCTCCGTATTTGAAAAAAAAACAACAATTATAAACGTTAAAAACAACGATAATGAATGTATAAAATGGGTCATTAGATCTGTACTATATCCAGTTACTAAAGATGTAAACAAACCATCCAAATATTCCAAAGAAGACAACTAGATTGGTCGGGTATAACCTTTCCCACACCAATAAATCAAATTCCTAGAATAGAAAAACAGAATAATTTAGCAATAAACGTTAATGGTTATGATAAAAATATTATCCCATAATACATTTCACCCCAACCAAAAGATATAAAGAGAATCAATCTTATCTTAATATAAGGAAATAACAATCATCATTATTGTTGGATTAAAAACTTAAACGGGTTATTTTACGACCAAACAAAAATGGCAATAAAATATTTCTGCGATAGATGTCTACTGTATATGGATTTAGCAGAGAGAAATTGTTAATAACGCATAAAGAAGATTGTAACGGAATAAACGAAAGACCAATGAGAATAGAAATGCCATCAAAAGATAAAAATATTATCAAATATGTTAATCATCATAAACAAATTCCAGTTCCATACGTTGTCTATGCTGATTTGAAAGTATAATAGAACCTTATAACATGAATATAGGAAACCAAACAGAAATAAAAAAACAAGACACAAAGCTTGTGGATTTGGATATATAGTTGTAAGATATGATGGTGTTAGTTCTAATCCTATTATATGTAGGGGTGAAAACGTCGTTACACATCATTTAAAAGAAGAAATGTTTAAAATAAATAAAGTATTTTCCAACCCAATACCGATTTGTATGACCAGAGTAGACAAAATAAACTAAAAAATAGCTAAAACATATTGGATATGTGAACAGGGATTTGATGACCCCAATAACATCACAGTAAGAGAACATTGCCATATTACTGGTAAATAAAAAGGACCAGCTCATACCGACTGTAATTTGAAACTAAGATTAAAACCATATGCCACTTTAATTCCTGTAATATTCCATAATTTAAAAGGGTATGATTCTCATTTGATTATGCAAGAAATTGCCCATGTTAGTGGTAAAATAAGTTGTATTGCAAGCAACACAGAGAAATATATATCGTTTAGTTTGGGAAAATTTAAATTCTTAGACAGTCTCTGATTTATGGATTCATCATTAGAGAAGCTCGTAGACGCCACACCGAAAACAGATTTCAAAATTACAAACAAAGTATTTACAGGAGGATTCGACAAAATAACTCTTACATGTATATTCGGCACGTAAGACAATCGTAATATATCTCTAAGAGAACAAATTGATTAGATCAAAATTAGAATATTTGACTGAGAACCACACCAAGTTTGATATTACAGAAGAACTATCTCGTTTAAATGATTATCTAATAAAAACAAACAAAAATGGAGAAACAAATAATATCAAATAAACAAAACCGGTAGATATTATGTTAATGAGAAAATAGGTTTACAAAATATGTGCGGGAAATAATACAATTGTAAAACATTGGGTGATTACCACGATCTATATCTCAAAACCGATGGTGTATCACTAGCAGATGTATTTGAGAAATTTAGAGCTACTTGTAGAGATGTCTATAAGTTAGATCCACCTCATCCAGGTTTGGCATGTGTTGAAATGTACATACATAGAATTGGAATTATCAACCGACCAAGACATGCATTTATTTATAGCGAATGGTATGAGGGGTGGCACCTGTATGGTATCGAAAAGACACGCAAAGGCCAATGATAAATATTTTAAAGATTATGACTAATCAAAACCAGATAACCACATCATGTTTTATGACGCAAACAATTTATATGGTTAGGCAATGTCTCGGTCGCTGCCACACAGTGGATTTAAATGAGTAAAGAAATTTGATCAATTGTGTTTCGAACCAAAACACAAAAAGGGATAAATCCTCGAAGAAGACCTAGAATATCTAAAACGATTATCCGCTCAAAAAGAGTTACTAAAAAACGAAACACGTCCAGAAATAAAGAAGCTTGTTCCAAATTTAGGAAATAAAACCAAATATGTTGTCCATTATCGCACTTTGGAGTTGTATCTATCTCTTGGTATGACATTAAAGAAGATACATTGGATATTAGAATTCAATGAGAAACCATTGATGGAACCATATATTAAATTGAACACATAGCTTAGAAAGAAAGCCAAATCAACATTTGAGGGGGATTTCTTCAAGCTCATGAACAACTCTGTATTTGGTAAAACAATGGAGAATCTACGTAAAAGAATAGATGTAAGGTTAGTACGGAGAAGAAGATAGATTAAGAAAGTTGATTGTTCAACCAAGTTTCAACAGATTTGTAATATTTAATGAAGACTTGGCGGCCGTCCATATGAATAAAACAAAAATAGTGCTAAACAAGCCTGTGTACGTTGGTATGTGTATTCTGGATCTATCCAAATAGTTCATGTATGATTGGTATTACAACACTTTGAAAAGAAAAGACGAAAACAGGTGTGAACTTTTATACACACATACAGACAAATGTTAGTATAAAAACAAAAGACGTGTATGAGAAAATGTTAAAAGATAAAGACGATTATGATTTGTCTAATTATCCAAAGGATCATAAGCTAATTAGCGATGAACACAAAAAGGTTATAGGGAATATGAAAGACGAAGGCCAGGACTAAAGCCAGCACCGCCGAACAGCTTACCAAACTAGCAGTTTCTTGTAAAGCCGAGTAAACTTTGTAACTTTTTCTATATGCTGCTACAAGTCTCGTCAGATGAGCAATAATTGCGTGCACGGTTTCATCTTTTCTGTTCATTATATTATATTATTTCATGTTTTGCAGATCTTTAAACCCAACATAGCTATTGAATTTTTCTTGGTAGCCCTTCCATTTGACCAAGGCTTGTCGTTTTTTATAATCACGCTTTATCATTTTTTCAACTCGAAATATCTCTTGTTTGGCTGGGGATTTTTCTTGTTCATAAAAAGTAAATCTTCGAGTAGATCTTTCAACTTATATGTTATTGGGTTGGTATTTACGATTTCACGAATAACAAATATTTCCTCTGTCCGGTTTGGTGTGTATCCATTTTCAAAGTAGCGTTTGAGTTGCTAATTCTTACTTGGTCTCCTATTTTAAACTTGGGTGTAAACGACTCGTTCAAATCACCATACAAATTAAAGTTTACTTTGCCCGCGTTTTCGTCTTTGGTTGCTTCATTTTTATACTACCGGGATATGTGTTGTTGTATCTATCGACTATATCTTGTAGTTTGTCTAAATAAGTGTTTGTGTTGTTTGCTGTAAAATATTTCCACATAACTCGTTTTAATGTTCTGTTAATTCCTTCGATTACAACGGCTTTACCATAACTATATATGTGATACATATGTACTTTATAATCCCCGAGGACTTTCTTAAACGTTTTATTAAAGAATTCCGCGCCCTCGTCTACCCATAATTTTTTTGGAATCCAGGAACCAATAATTTTATCAAACGCCACCGTAACAGATTTTCCCGTTTTATTTTTTAACGGAACAACCTAAGCAAATTTACTGAATATATCAATAACTGTTAAAAAGTACTTTACTCCTTTGTTATATTTAGCAAAAGATTGCATATCAACCAAATCAGCCGACCAAGTATCGTGAATACCAGATACAATCACTCTACGTGTTCTAAATTAACGTTTAATTGGTTTGTGTATTTCTTCTGCTAGCTTGCCTGTCCATATTAATTTTTTACGTTTTTTGAAACATGTCCCAAGCCCAGTCTGTATTTGTAGCGATAGCTGGTTTAACAACCAAATGTTTTGCTATTTTCCCCCAATGGTTTTTGCCTTGGTTTTGTTTAAATCTGCATCACAATCACTTTTACTCTAGCCCGTATCATAACAATAATCGTGGGCCATACACACAGCATCCAATTCGTTTACGGTTTGTCCGCTGTCTAAAGGGTTTCCCGGACCGCATACTTATATCCCGGAAGTGTTAAACCTTTCGTTGGTAACAACGGCAACATAGCTTTATGGATATCTATTGCCCCTGCGGTTTGTTTTATGCCAATAAACATTGTTTTAGTGATACCACAAGATGCACAAGTGGCTTTTATCACACGTCTATTGTTCTTTGTTATGACTTGTTAGGGGTTTAAATCTTCGGTAAATTTCCTTTCTCTTACACAGTAAATCATATTCTATACATATATTGGTTATTATAAGGTTTCCAGGAACACGTAAATCTAACATAACTTCCTGCTTCGATGATAAACTGCCTGTTGTCCGCCGATACATATGGATATATCACAACGCCGTCGTTGTGTGTTAAAAAAATTGTTTTTTTTTTAAAAAACGTATTGATCTGATTTTTATCCCTTTCAGAATAACTCATTGTGGCAGCACCAATTTTTTGGCCGCTCCAACATAATTCAAAATTTCCGATATTACCAGAACTCACTTTAGTTATTAGCTTTATTTCAATTTTGAAAGTTCCTGTTTTAATAATATGAAGTCCCGCTACTGTTATTTATCCCCGCAATCACCTCAAATTCATAATCGGTTTTTATAAAATCTGTGTAATCTATGATACAAGAAGGGCTGAACCCAAACAAAGAAAATAAATCGTCGGTTTTTTTAATTGGATTTAACTGAGCTGTTATTTCAAAATTTGTTGGAATTCCTTGAGATGCAGACACAACTTTAACGTCATGTGGTCTGTTGTTGTAATATTCGAACAGATAAACTTCATAAATTTGATCGTTCAGTTTTGATAGTTTTCTTTACAGTATTTTGTTGTTGTCGTGCAATTCTAAGACTGTATCCGCAACATTTTTGATCTGTTTGGATAGACGTTTATATTTACGAGTCCTTTTTCTTTTTTCATATTCTCTTTCATGTCTTATTTAGGATTCCGAATATTCGTTCAGCTTCCGGTATCTACGATAAGGTATCCATATTCTTACACAGATTTCAATTTAAAACTTAAATATTTACGTGTTGTTTTCATGACAATAATTAATTTTCAATTACGGCCGATAAAGTGTCAGTTTACAATACCCGGTTGCTCTGGTGATGACACTTTCTATAGTCAATCTTTAGCGATAGACAAAAGAGATTATGCAAACAAAAGTTTCAATTTTAAGGTGTGAATTGTTGAACAAACATTTTGATAAAGGCAAGTTATCATTCAAGTGTTTTAAAGCCTTGTTTACACAGTCATATACATATGGAGAGGCGCTTACTTTAGCCGTTGCAATTATGAAGTATCTTTTTGTTTTAGAAACATTAAACAAGTTTATTAAATAATTTTACATTTTCAATTAAAATGAAAGTCTTTTCAGATTGTTCTTATTGAATCTTTTCTTTCTCAGTCCTATTAAGCCTCTTGCAGATCTTTAAGGACTGAAGCAGCAGAAAAAGAAAATAATAAAAATTATTTTGACTAGGACTAATTTGCTTTATTTTCGAGAATCAACAGCGCTGTTTTGTCGCTAGGCAATGACTGGCTCCACTTCTTTCCTTTACTTGGCCTATTAAATAACCCACTAATCTTGAAACCAATATCATGTGACGTGTACATTGCATAGCCGTATAAATACGCAAATCCCGTGCTGTATGTTCAGTTTTCAAAGTCGTAAACCGATACACCCAACTGAAACTTTCCCAACCGCCACACCCCTTCATTATTACTTTTCACATAACGTTATTGCACTGTATTTGATCAACGGCTCTGTATTAACTATTTTTTGTTAACAATATGATTATCTAGGAGCAATTTTACTGTTTTCTGTAGATCTGTACTTGCAGGTTTTGCCGCATATGTGCTTGAAAGAAAGGTCCTATCATACAAGAGAATGCCTTAAACACATTCAATACAGTCAGCAGGTCTAATGCTGGGAACTTACATCGTGCAGGAACTAACCGGAGTCACAATGGACACGGCAAATAACCATACATTTGGAGCGCTTTTCCTTAAATCCATAAACATTATGGACAGTTGTTGGATTTATCATATGCGTATGTGCACGAAAGACTCTTGAAAACTCGGTAGACCTGTGAAGTGTTATTTGATACTGGCATTCCTTACACTGCAAATAATGTATGAATATTCTAATCATGGATCTTAAAATGAACTCATTGACGTTGTTTATATTCATTTTTGTGCTATAAGGAAACAAGACTGTGTTTCATTACACACATGGAATTGTTTCTGTTTACCAATAAATATTCATGACTGTACATTGGTCTTACAATGTCGCTCGTTTCGCGAAAAATTCTATAAGTGCTAACCGAAAGGCGATCAGGCGCGTCAAAATTATGCTACAAATGTATGAAGTTAGTTGTTCTGTTAAAGTCCGGTTAAATATGGAACGCCAAATCTACATATACTCAAATATTTGAAGAGGTCTTTAAATATTTGGAGAGCTCTTCAAATAATATTAGAGGTCTCAATTTCAATTAGAGATATCTCCAAATAATTATAGCGCGCAAAAATTGTAATAGAGAGGTCTTTAAATAATTGGAGAGCTCTCTAATTCAGTTATTGATATCAAAAATTGATTTAAAGCGTACAATAAATGAATTGAAGACCTCTCCAATTCAATTGAAGATATCAAAAATTAAGGTGTATTTCAGCTGTTTTTAAGAGCTCTGTAATTGAATTGAAGAGGTCTCTAATTGATTTGAAGACCTCTGTAATTGTTTTATAGTGCGCTACAAATTAATTTATAGAGGTCTTGAATTCAATTAGAGACCTCTCTTAATCTATTTTAGCGCGGTGAAATTCAATTTTAGTTATCTTGAAATCGATGTTAATACATGCCAAATCTACATATACTAAAGTATTTAAAGAGGTCTTTAAGTATTTGGAGAGCTCTGAAAAATATTTGGAGAGGTCTACAAATTAATTAAAGACATCAAAAATTCGCTTGTAGCGCGGTTTAAATCCATTGATTTAGAGACATCTGTAATTCAATTGAAGAGGTCTCCAATTGAATTAAAGACCTCTATAATTGCTTTACAGCACGCAAGAAATTAATTAATGATATCAAAAATTGATTTAGAGAGGTCTCTTATTCATTTGTACCGCGCTTCAATATAATCCATGTACAACCTTGAAATAGAGAGCTCTCATATAAAACAATTGAAGCGCGGTACAATTCAATAATACACCTCTCAAAATCAATTTTTGATATCATTAATTCATTTCTTGCGCACTATAAAACAATTATAGAGGTCTACAATTCAAATGGAGACCTCTTCAATTGAATTATAGATGTCTCTAAATCAATGGATTTAAACCGCGCTACAAACGAATTTTTGATATCAAAAATTGATTTATAGACCTCTCCAAATATTTTACAGAGCTCTCCAAATATTTGAAGACCTCTTCAAATAATTGAGTATATGTAAATTTGGTATGAATTCAAGACATCTAAAATTGAATTTCACCGCGCTCAAATTGATTTAGAGAGGTCTGTATTTGAATTCAAGACCTCTATAAATTAATTTGTAGCTCGCTATAAAACAATTACAGAGGTCTTCAAATCAATTAGAGACCTCTTCAATTCAATTACAGAGCTCTTAAAAACAGCTGAAATACACCTTAATTTTTGATATCTTCAATTGAATTGGAGAGGTCTTCAATTCATTTATTGCGCGCTTTAAATCAATTTTTGATATCAATAATTGAATTAGAGAGCTCTCCAATTATTTAAAGACCTCTTCAAATATTTGAGTATATGTAGATTTGGCGTTCCATAGTTAAATGCACCGTATTTTGGCGTTTCTTTCAAATCAGTTATGTTACATGCACCATACTTTGGCGTGTTGCTTTCGAATCAAGTTCGTGGCCAGGTGGGTGGGGTTGAATAGGTTCTGCTCTAGTGTTTGGCGAAATCTAGTTGGTATTGCTGTATTGCTGTATAAACTCTATATACTGCGTTCTCAACCCCCTTTGCATGCAACTCTGAACTTACCTTTACGCAGTGGTTCGCATGGTGGTTGCCAGTTGTTTCTGGATACACGGCAATGGCTGGTGGCTATCATGTGACATCACTGGCTCCGTTTTTGCAGTGCATTGCCATCTGGTATCAGTGTACTCGGGTACATCTGTCACGTTCTCGGTGCTACAGGGTTACACGGTGCTACACTGCATGTTCAGTGAATGTGGTGTCAATGTTGTCTCAAGTATACCTTAAGTACATTTTGTATTGCAATGTTAAGTTTAGTTTTTAGTTTACGTGGTATTGTCGTGGCGCGCCTGGTCTCCTTTCGGTTGAAGTTAGTTATTGCTTCGAGCGGCCAACAAAACCCAATCTTAATTTTTACACAAACAAGTGTATCAGATTTATGTTTGTTGAAGTACGAACTATTAAATTTATAAACTGTTAAATCTGTTGTTGTTGGAAACTGTTTTAATAAAGGTGAACATACAGCATGGTGTTTCAGCTGGTTCGAGTATTAAAATAAATGTCCGTGTAACGACTCTGTCACGGAGAAAACGAAACCGAAAGTACAACAGTCCTTACAGAGTTAGCTCCCGTAATAACAACGTATATGAAATTTATTTTATCCTAATTTTATGACATAAATGATTGAATCTTAAAGCCATTAATTGTCTGACTTAAAAGATATAAAAGTAAGTTATCGGGATAGAATATTCGCCTGGCTAGGGTAACTGTAAGCTATAAATTTTATGATCGCGAAAATATGTGACAAATTGATCAACAACGTATTAGATTTAGTACATAAAACATCCGGATACCAATTTGGGTATTCGTTGACATCCCTACTTTAATTATATCTTCGTTTGCTCTATTATTTTGTCTGCACTGAAATCCATAGCATCCTCAATTTCTTTCATTTTATATTCTATTTCATCAATATCATTTTGTATTAAAACTAATTGTGCCAAACGATTTATATTCAGTAAATTGCAGATTAAAAGTTTCTACTAGATTATATGTTTCTTATATCGATGTATCTTGTTTGTCACTCCTTTCAAAAGCAACCTTTTCAAGCTCGGACTTGTATTCAGAAAATCTAGACAAAAATTTGTTCAAAAGATTTGAATTCTTTTTATCCGCGTCAGTTGTTAGTTTATTAGTTTCTTCTATTATCTCCAATTTGTACGTATTTTTCATTCTTTGTTTTGTTTCGTTTAACTTGGTTTTTAGTTCTTCGTGTTTAACCATTATATCCTTCAATTCTTTTACTTGGTCATGAATTACTTCAACATTTTTTTCTGAATACACTTTTTATTTGGTCGTCTGTAAGGTCGGATTTGTCTTCTATTTCTTTTAATGTATTTGACAAACCCTTGATTTCTTTTTCAATTTTATCCTGCAACTCAATTATTTTTCTTTCATTGTTTTGAAAGTCTTTGTTTAATTGTAGAATAGTTGATGTCTCCGTTTTTAGTATTTCTTTGATGCTTTGAATGTGTTCAAGGTTATACTATTGTATTAAAGATTGTATTTTTCTAAACAATAACCTTTGTGGAACCGCACTGGCTGGTTTATCCGGCTTTCTTAGGTTGACTTTCTCGTTGCCACTCATGCCTAATGGTTTGTTCATTTTGTTACCAAATACTAGGTATCTGTGAAGGTTAGACTCCATTTCTCTCTTAACGGACTTACATTGTTGTCTGGTAGCATAATCGGCTAAATTTATTCCAAATTTGACTTTGCAAACAGAGGTATCGGCTTTTTACTCTTTGATATGATTGAATATTCCCATTTATATTAATATCTCCACAAGCCGAGAAATGTTTAACGAAATTTATAAACCAATTACAAAAGAAATAGAAAACCAAAAAGAAGAATTGTCGAGTCGTCTAAAACCCCTGCCCGCAATTAAATAAGAATTAACGAGTTTAAAAACCCTGCCCGCAATAAAACAACAATTAGAGCCGCTTAATGACGAAATAAACGACATACAAACCTATCAAGGCTTACCTCAATTATTTCATGAACCACAACAAATTACGTGGTCCCCTGAAGAATGGTCGAGGGAATGGAATACATATAAGGAAGGCAGAATTAAAAGGGATAAGTAGAGACCCCACAGAAGAAGAGGCAAATAAATTGTTTGAAGATTATGAAAAAGAGCGAATAGAAGAACCGGCGGCAAAACGCCAGCCGCACCCGTGGTAGATTTGGATGTTGATTTAGATGATGATGTTTTAGACGAATATTAATATTATAAACCGTCTGAAATGTTTAATTATTTTACTGCATATAGAGGAACACAAAAAGCCACAATAAAGGGTGTTACTAAAGATATATAGACACTAAGCGGTCCCGTTACTGGTAGATCAAATGCAAAAGATCCTAATATAAAGACAGAAGTAGAACAATTAAAATACCGGTATCAGCGAGACGAACTGATAAAGTATAAGGGTCGGTTGCAGGGAATTCTTGATATTGATCTTAATAAACTCTACAACCAAACTAGATTGGTTGCTAGAGATCAAACGACCAGAACAGAAGTTATGAACATTAAAGTAGATAATGACTTAGTTAATCTTATTGATAAAAGATATAATAGTAATAAAACACATTCGATATTTTCTATGGAAATATTTCAACAGTTAACAGAGAAATCGGGATTGCCTATTAATAAAAGATCTAAGAAATTAAAAAATATAATTAGAGGTAAGGGAAACAGTCTCGATCTTGCTAATGCTGTTTGTCCATGTGATCAAAAAGAATTATTTAATGAATTAGAACTAATATATGGATCTCTCAAAGCTGGAAAAAATAGCGAATGATTAAAGAATAAAGGAATAAACATAATTGATTAATTGTTGCAAACGGGAAAATCATTACCAGAACAACATGAATCTTTATATAAAGAATATTTTCTGTAATCAAAGTTTATAGATGGAACAAAAATAGTTCGGGAGTGGCTAAAAACAAGATGAAAAGAATACACCGAGCGACTTTACAACATGATTTAGCCGTCCTTTGGTTTTAGAAAATAATAAAAGTTATTCGCCCGGGTTGGCTAGGATTAATACCATGACTTACTTCTGGCATAATATAAGCGAAGAATATGATAATAAAAGAATCCGTTATAACAAAGGCAATGATTGGAAAGATATGATCTTCCCCAACGGTTCTTACAGTTACACCAATATAAACGACTTCATAAGCGAAACATTAATAGCCCACGGCGATTTTGACGGAGAATCTTCTGTTGCCCCTATAAGTTTAGAATTTGATCTTAGTAGTTTTAACGTTTTGATATCATTACATGACGGACATTTGTTAGATTTAAGAATGTCAAACTTTCATAAGTTCCTTGGTTTTGAGAAGAAGGCCTTAAGAAAAACAAAATTGGGGTCTAAATTACCGGACATTACTAATTCTTTACATACAATTTACATCCATTGCTATTTAATCACGAATTCGCTCGTTGATTGCGATTTTGGCGATGTTTTGTATGCTTTGAGTACTGCAGATTTATCAAGAGGTTACCCATTTCAAAAAGAACCACGCAACGTTGGTTACTCAGAAATTAATAAAACCATTATTAATTATTTTAAAATATATATAACCGACGGGGGTTGGTAGAATTATAAATCTCAACGGGGTCGATACTAGTTTTACACTAACTTTAAAAGAAATAAACTGATTAACTATTATAAATGTACAAAAAGGTGTATGATAAAAACACGGGCATATTCGTTTATATTTGACTCCTGGACGGGGGGAGAATTAAATGAAGTACCATTCAATTCAATATACGTTATCTAACGAAGGTTACACAATAAACAATTACAGCATCATTTATCTCACTTGCGGTCGTCAACAATATGAATTAAGAATACATTTACACAAAATCAAGCATTCTAAACACATTTAAAGGTCCATTACTAAGACCAAATCGAATTTTCTTTTTAATCCTGAAATGTGACAGGCGTCTTCTCCGAAGGAAAATATGACATACTGCATCGAATGTGACCATATTGTGTTGAAAATTTGAGTTTAAGAAAAGAATTAATAAATTATGTTTTGCATTTTCAAAAACGAAAGTAGGTTTTCCAGTTTTCAAAAATCTTTGTAGTTTTCCAAACATCTCACAGAAAGAGTCTGTAAATAGGTTTGATATGACCAAGCATGCCTATTTTCAAATAAAGTTGAAAGAATTTCACTTCCAATGACCTGCAATTATATTTCTAACTGTTGACAACATGCAGTAAAGCGAAAGTAGGACAAAAAGACCACCCAGGTCAATCTAAGGAAAAGCAAAAACATTCACTTGTTCTTCTGCAGCAGAATTTCAAACAGGGAAATACTCCACGACTATTGCAAAGTTTTAGTAGCCAGTTTCAAACTGTATTTTCCTGTTACAATTCCAGAAAATTCAATTTAGTCTTAGTAATGGACCTTTAAACAAAGGTATATACAATGTACATCAAATTTTTAAAGAAGAATGAACGCTGTGAGCGATCGAGTTGCCTGGATCGCTACATATAACCATTCTTTTTATAATCATGGTTGTTTTCCAAGAAGGTAGTTTCTGTAGTGCTTGTGAAACGTGTATAATTTATCACACGTGCGGATTTGAACCGGGATTTCATTCAAGAATATTGGAAAGTGTATTTTGTATAACGCGATTTAATTAATGGATGAAGAATATCGTTTTTGGATCGATTGAATTTTCAATCGATCCAATGTTAATGTTAACAGAGTATGTAGTTGGATCGACTGAATTTTCAATCGATCCAATATTAACAGAGTATGTAGCTTCCTTACGGCCGAACGCTTTACATACAAACAAGTAATTCCATATATTCAGTTCTTTCGAATTAAACTGTCTTCTGTTTTACAAATTATATAGTAACATATCTAAATAATATCAAACCATTTCAGAATAGCATAATATTATATTGTAGTTTTTCTTCTAATTTGTAACTAAAAATCAACGAGGTATCTGTTCTGTATAGAACTATTTTCCTACGCGGTTTTGATCACGACAGTTTTCTAGTTAGACCGGAGACACTAGAAGACAACTACATGTAGTCATGCCGAATAACGTTATGTCTTTTATCCGATATGTGTTCGTGACCATTAACTATCGGAACATCTAGCCCAACAAATTCAGAATCTCGTCGCCAACTTTGACGGCTTCAAATATTTATTTAAACTCAATATATCTTGAAAAAAATTATATATTGTAAAGCTCATTCCAAATAGAATCTAAATAAGTGAAAATTGATCGGAAACTTGTATGTTTTTCATACATAACACTTATAAACTCTACACATGTAAACGTGTTTTTGTTTACACCGCTAAAACTCTACCTCACGGTAGTTTATAGGTATATTATATTTTTAAACCTCACCCGCTTGAAATGTGTACTGAGGAAAATCCTTTATCTACGCAGCCAACGGAATAGGTAAATACATATGCGAGTCGTTAATAATGTAATTTTGATAGGTATATAATCTTTATTTCCTCCAACGGAAGAGTGCACATGAATGCATATTTATTAAATAGTACATATCTGTAAGGTCGTGAAAAGTACAACAAAGTAAATGGGGCTTTTTCATTTTGTATCTTGCGAAAGAAAGGCTGACAGTATATAATTGTGCGCCAGGGCTTTTTGCCGCGGCCCACCCTTCTGTAAAGACAGACATCTGTGTAATATCAGTTTGTAAAATCGGTCGGTCTTGCAGCCGAAATATTGAGGCTGTCGGAGCATAGTAATACTTTATGGAACCACTATAGGTACTCTTAAATTTTAAATTACAAAACTCGGAATTCAACATAAAAACAACGATTTTTGGATCGATTGATTTTTCAATCGTTCCAATGTTAACAGAGTATTTAGCTTCCTTACGGCCGAACACTTTACATACAAACAAGTAGTTCCATATATTCAGTTGTTACGAATTAAACTGTCTTCTGATTTAAAAGTTATATAGTAACAGATCTAAATAATATCTAATCATTTCAGAATAGCATAATATTATATTGTTGTTTTTCTTATAATTTGTAACTAAAAATCAACGAGGTATCTGTTTTGTATAGAACTATTTTCCAACGCGGTTTTGATCACAACAGTTTTCTAGTCAGACCGGATACACTAAATTCAGTGTTTCCGCGAGAGCGCGTTTTCTGCGGTTTTGACGCACTCATTTTAGAAATAGCAAAAGGCGTCTTCTATGACGCAATTAAAATGTGTATGATCAAATTACAACAAAAAACAACAATTCAAAACCTCTCAAAACGCTTCGAAATGCAAGATAAGTTGTTAATAGGCTTCCGGTATGGGATATGTCTAATTTTGACCCTATTCCGTCGTCGTTGTCGTCTGATTTCGGATCGACCTGCATTTGTACCATTGCGTTTTGTATGTATTGGTTCGTATGATACCGTCATCATGGTATCGTAAACGCACAACAAGAGATGGTCGACGTACCTTAACAAAAGAAACAAAAACGTCTTTCTAAGTGATTTTAATGACCATTTTGTAGTAATTTTGATCAGACTGTCACTGTTGAAAGGGGTTTAAGTGTGTCAACTAATATCAAAGTTTAATGTCTATGGTTGAATGCACTTATGAAAAATTCTCTTTGTGGACAAAGTTGACTTTTGAGATGCAGTTACCAAATTGAAAGCATCCAAAGAAAAACACCTGTTGTCTTGCCAACCCTTTGATTACCCACCGTTTTGTGATGTATCACACGCAGTTTTACATAAGTAAACTGAATAAAACTTCTTTAACATATAGTCATGCTTTTTATTTTTTTACCATAAAGAGTATGACCCTCGGAATTTCTAAATTACCCCCAAATTCTGATACAGGGATATGGCACGCAGGGTCTTCCTCCTCCACGAAAGCCGGAAGTTGCAATATGACCTTAGCTGTTGAGTGCGACGTTAAATCCGAATTAATTGGCACAATACACTCAACCTTATGGGCATATCCCATAACTTTTGAATGACATTAAAAGTTGTTCAAACTATGAATTTTCAGTTCAGTTTTGTCAAAATCCATTTCTCAGTTACCATTCACAGCTTAATACTTCATAGGGTAGTCGAACATAATCACTGAATGACAAAATGTAAGCACATGGGTTCCTATCTCAAAAGTAAAGTTTACACAAATGGTTAAAGGTCAAAACTTGTGGACAGTTGTGTCTCCTGTTTATAACTTTACTTGTGCAATGGTTGTCCTGATATTCACACATGTATGTGTACAGTCTGTGTTGTCCTGATATTTACACATGTATGTGTGCAGACTGTGTTGTTCAGAAACAATCGATCCTCCAGCACTTTCAGTCCTTTGATTGTTTTTGGAACGAACGAAGATTATAATTTGCAGATTCATTTGTATCATTAACGAGTAGGTTTGATAAATACACAGGGGCTAAATTATGAAAAGCTTTGTAAATTAAAACACTCATATGGGATTTACATGGTTCTAAGAACGGCAACCAATTGAGTTCTTGAAATAGAGGAGCTGACGAGTGATCGAACTTCTTGTCTAGGATCATTCTAGCTGATCTTTTCTTAGTGTTAATAATTTTGTTTAAGAAGCCTATTGGATTTAGACCATAGGATAGATCCGTAATCAAATATGGGTAAAATATAGCTATTGTAGAACAATACTCGCATTTCTTTATTTAGAAATGGTTTTATTCTTCGAAATAGTAATAATTTACAAATTAGGTTAGAATATACCTTGTTAATATGATGTTCCTAAGTAGATGTTTTATCAACATGTACGCCCAGGACTTTAAGATTTGTAACGCAAGCAATATTGTTGCCGTTAATATCTGTATTTAATGACGTATATTTCTTCGTATTGTGAACTGATCCTAGTAACATACAAGTACAGTTGACTCTCAGTATCTCAAACTCGCTTACCTCGAATTTCCGTTTAAGTCGAAGAAATTCTAAAGTCCCGTCAAATTTCCTTCTTTATCTATGTACTTTAACTCCTTTTAAGACAAAATTTGACATATCGAGACTCCGGATGTGTCGAAACGATTTTTTGGTCCCGTCAATCAAATTCCAGTGTATTGTCAACTCGTTAAGTCGAAGTGCGAAAGTCGCCGACAGATCAAAGGTCCGGCGGGTCAAAGCAAGGGTGAGACGTTGTCATGCCAATTCACATGTGTCGTAATGATTGTTGTTTGTTTTTCATGAATTTACTTTAATTGCCGATGACTATGTGTAATTAATGATGAAAAATGCGGTAATTACTTTAAAGACTTAATTTATTTGAGAGGTTAAATGATAAATAGTGATTGGGTTTTAAAAAAAGATGATTTCTGAACGCATTTATCAGTCTGTAAATATTTTGTTTTGTAGTTAGATGCTGTACGTTCTTATGTTTAGAATATACGAATGTTCTGACTTCCGGTTCAAGAAACGCTACTTTCACTTTCGCCCGACGCGTACTTTCGTTTTCGCTCGGGCCGATACAAGTTTGTAAATGTGCTTGATATTTATTACTAAGGGCTGTTTGGGTATATGCAAAAATAAAATGTAATTAAAATTGAATTTGTGTTCCAATGTTTCAGGGAAAATTTGCATCAATAAAGTAAATACAAATAGTTGTCTGTCTTGAAAACAGGGAATTTTGTGCACTATTCGTCCATATACGTCAAAAAAAAACCCAAAAAACTAAAAGCCCCTCCTCTTACCTCGAACTTCGTTTATCTCGAAGTAAAAGGTCTGGTCCCTTGAAATTCGAGATAACGAGAGTCAACTGTATACTTTTTTGGATTAAGGGACATTTGATTGTGTCTACACCAATATTCGACATTATTTAGATCAGTTTGTAATCTTTGTTCAATGTATTGAGGGGAATAATGGCTATCATATACAGTTGTATCGTCTGCATACATATCAACTCCTGAATGTTCCAATTTTAGAGGCAAGTCGTTAATGTAATCAAAATAATAAGGCCCGAGTATCGAACCTTGTGGTACCCCGGAAATAACTGTTGGAAGATTCAAACATACGCCCTCCATTACAATTTGCTTTCTGTTGGAGAAATAAGATCTAAACCAAATTATTGCAAGGCTCTGGTATATTCGATTCGGTCGCAAATGTTTGCTGACGCTTGACATTCCTCAATCCCCAATTTTAACATCAGAGTAAATAGGTTAATTTAAAAAATAGTATTATAATATAATATAGATGTTTAGATCAAAGAATTATTATAAAAGATATGAAATGACATCTATCCAACTGGACACTCCTTTAATATATGCTTTGGGAAATAATGCAACAGAACGAAAAAACGAATATCATTTTACAATTAACGACAGAAGTTCATATTTTGATTCATTAAATCGATTTTACTGTCGCCAAGCTTGCCGACGGGACCTGTCATGCTGGTGGCGATTAGGTTGCTTTAGTTAACAATGCGGCCTCGATTTTTTATCAAGTTTTGATAAAACAAAATGGAACAATTATTTATGATTGTAATAATGTGTACAGAGTAGCACGAACCTATATACCTGTGTATATAGGTCCGTGAGAGTAATAAATGTAAAAAAAATTGATAGAGTATTCGAAAGATTGTGCCGAAACAACAGGAACTAATGATTTTTTTTTATTTAGACAGTGCTGCTACTGGTGAAAGTAGAGGTGATCAAGCTGGATATAATAAAGGATTTGCGGCCAGAAAACGTTGATTCAAGAAGGAAATATAGTAAATGTAAAATTCCCGTTCAATAACTATTCCTTTTTTCAAGGTTTAGAAACTAATATGATGCCCACTAGTCAAATTCAAATTACACTTAACAGCCGATGGCGTATTGATCTACAGAGCTGCTGGTGTTGATCCTGGGAGGGTTGTAGTCACAAAATTAATTTTATGGTTTCCGAGAATGGTTTTTAATTCCGATGGTTTGGTTTTAGTTTATAAAATAAAATAAATATAAAACTTTGGGTCTCTTTTGGCGCATGTATCTAAATGTTCACTTAAAGGCAATTGTCTCGTTGACGGGTCTCTTATCTGTTGTGCGTGAACTGTTCTTCTGTTTCTAAGTTTGTCTCCTGTTTGACCTATATAAAATTCATTACATCCATCGCAAACTAAAACATATAATACATTTTCCACGGTACAATCCATATTTTCCTTTGCATGAAATATTTTATTTTTCAGTTTTAAAGACGATCCTTCTATTAAATAATTGCAAAGCCCACATCTGGGTTCCTTACATTTTTTACGGTAGGACTTGTTTGATTTTGTTTGAATTCTGAATTTATTAGAAAGTGTTAGAAAATTGTCTTGTGACTTTTCTTTAACTTGAAGTAAGATTGTTCTAGGAATTTGTAATGCTTTCCTTATACCTGTTTTTATTACCTCTTTCGGGAATTTTCTTTTAAGTAGGGTAGTGGCAAGTTCCTTGAGTCTAGTTTGTAATATGTTTTTGTCTGATACAATTGTACAGATTCTCCTTGCAAGTGAAAACGGAATATTAACTTTTGTATGTTTTGGATGACATGATTTAAAATTTAGATCAAACATGGAGCGGATATACATAGGTTTTTGATTTGTCTCTATCTGAGGTAACCACAAATATCCATATCTGATAATTGCCTATTCTTGCATTGTAATCAGCTGCCGTTTTTAGATATGACACATCTCGGTAATGTTGACTTTAAAACTTTATATAAAACTAACAATTCTATTTCTTTGTTATATAAATTTTGCGTCAATTGTCCGTCTGTAAGTTCTCCGCTTTTTACTTTGACTACAATTTCGTGTACTTTATCCATATCCATCTCTACAGTATAGTTTAGAAAATAATTCAAAAATATTTTTCAACGCAGTTTACATAATAATTAAAAGTTGATGGGAGTAGTATGGAGAATGAGGTGTTATGGCGCGCCTTAAAGGCAATTGTCTCGTTGACGGGTCTCTTATCTGTTGTGCGTGAACTGTTCTTCTGTTTCTAAGTTTGTCTCCTGTTTGACCTTGTTGATAAAATTCCCTATCCCTACCTTTTTATATTCTTTTGCTGTTTGATAATAATTTTCTTTTGTATTAATAGACAATATTGGCATTAGATTACTATTAAAATATGATATGGTTGAAGTTCTTTCTTCATTTGTTTTTTTCGAAAGAAACTGCGAGTGAAAGTTGGAATTTTAATCCCGTTTTAACCATTTCTAATTCCTCTTTTATCTTACGGGTTATCTCATGTTTATACGTATTCAGCAAAGTTTCGGGATCTTTATATCGTATTGTTATTTTAAAAATTTATAAATATCCATTTCTCAATCGTGCTGATTGAACCATAGTTAAGGTGTTCTTTGGTGGTTTTTTCTCGATTTCTTTTATAATATTTTTCAAATAATCCTCGGAAATCTTTCCAGATTTATACAAATTTTGCATCTTTTCTATATATTCCATCTCTATAGTATAGTTTAGAAAATAATTCTAAAATATTTTTTAACGCAGTTAACACAATAACATAATCAAACGTTGATTATGTATATGAGAGTAGTATGCAGAATGAGGTGTTATGGGGCGGGATGGTTATGGCCTGGAAGGCGGACGCCGGGCCGCCTGGAAGGTGCGCCAGAACCATCCCGCCCCAGGACCATCATTCTTTATACTACTGGTGAGAATTATTTCATGCTCAAACTCAGTCGAGCTTGAAAAATATTTTATAATCACCACCCTCCCTAGAACTGTTTTCCCTAGTTTGTGCTTACTTAGTCCTACAAAATTGTCTAGTCAGGTTGCTGGATTTAAACAGGGTAAGTAATTCAAAACTGTTAATGTCACATAAAACTCGGGAAATGTAACAGCCTCACGATGCTTGTACTTTAGTAGTGCGCATGCGTGAGAAAAACTGGACTTGGTTTTTTCTCTCTCATAAAAATGTGTTTTTGGATGTTTAATGTGTATGATCTGTATGGAATTATATATGTGGAAGTTGCAAAAGGGATGCTCTATCAGTTGTAGTGCTGCATTTCTGAGAACTTGGTGTGATATGTGCTTTATTTATTAACTTGCCGTTCTCCTTTGTCTACTATAAAATAATTTGAATTTGATGCTATGTGTCCTACTTTGTGAACCTCTGATGTTCTCGGATTATTATAAGTATTATCAACAGTAAAATTTCGATTGGACTTTCAACATGTCCTCGAGCCAAAACGATGTAACGGAACTTACTCCTGTACAACTGGAGGACAATACAACAGTGAAAGTCCCGTTTGATTGTCGGGCTCAGTCATCCGAATGTTCAGGTGATCAGATAAATATGTCATATAATCAGCGTGAAAATGACTTAGATCTTGATACAGGAACTGGTAATATATGTATGTCAGCCCCATGTGCTGGTCAAGCAGATGTCAAGTTGGATCCAGAAATAGACGCTTCCTTTATATGTTCGCCCTCAGAGGACTTACAGGATCTTGATATAAATCTAACTGACTCTCAGCTTCAGCAGCTGATCTCTTACTACAATGGCTATCCAAGAGACTTGTTTAAAAACGCCTTGCTTACGTTATATGCATCCTGCGAAAAAAAATAGGTGAGGTTCGTCAAGACTTATTCGTAATCCTGTCAAGGGAAGATGGATTCCCCTATCAGCAGTGTACTCTGAAGCGCCGCATTCAGAAACGTAGGGGTGACTCTTTGGCGGAAAAATTAGCTTATGATATCCACCTTGGTGTCTACACTGGCTGACGGAGACTTTTCAAATGACCTGAAAGAAGTGATCAGCCTCAATCGGAGGGATCAACTCAACTTCCGTGTCATCTGTCCCGAAATCCTATGACACCCTTGGAAAATCACAGAAAATACCCCCCCTCGGCACACCCTGTGGACTTCACATAGAGGGCAGAATTCAACGACCTTAAAGAAACTGTTTCTGTCTTGAAGTCAGATCTACTTTCATTGAGGCAGTTGTATTACTCAACTGAAGATAGCAGGTCTACTGAAATTCGTGAACTCAAAGACGCTTTGCAAATGGTTGGTGAGGAAGTTACTGATATGAAAAAAAATCATGCTGAGCTGCAGTCCTCGCCTGAAGTGTATAGGACTCAGTTTTCGGGTAATTCTAACAACGAGGTCGCAAATTTACTGTACTCAGATGTTGCCGATTATCGAACGGGCCATGAAGCAGGTTGTTTAAATCGTCCGGCTCATCCCATGTAGCACGTATAAATGTCACCTTAAACCATATTGGTGTAGTGAACTTTCATCTCTTATTAAGTCTATGAAACATTGCAGAATGGAATGGATACGCTCAGGATCACTTAGATACGGCCCAGACTATAAGTCCCTTAAGGAGTCTAAACGGTTATTTCGAAATGTTCACAGAAAGGCAGTAGAAAACTTTATAGCGAAGTTATATGATGATATTGATAAAGCAGCGGAAGTTGATCAAACACATTTCTGGCACCTTATTAACACTAAACGTAACTCCTCGAATACTGCACCTGGCGCTGAAATAATTTTCAATGGAAAGATATGTCGAGACGGCAGTTCAATAGCCCTGGGTTGGCAAAATTATTTTCAGCAACTCTATAGCTTTGATGAAAATGATCAGTTTGATAATGCTTTTAGATATATTGACACAAATGTTGTCATCTAGTAACTTTCTTCGTAAGAATGAGTCACCAAAAGTCCCAGTGGGAATGATTGATATCATTTTAAAAAGTGCAAAACGTAATAAAGCTCCAGGCGCAGACAACGTGGCCTATGAACATCTCTTACATGGGGGTCTTCTTGTGAGGAAAATTTTGGCTAGGCTTGTTACAGCTATGTTAGAATATTCGTAGGTTCCAATAAATATGAAAAAGGGTATAATAGTGACTACTTTTAAAGGGGGTAACAAGGATAGAAAAGATCCCAATAGCTATCATTTTTGGTAGTGGTTTTTGGACATGGCGTACTTTCTAAACATAGTGATATTATACGCTTTTTTAATAGATTTTAACTTACATTTTAACAATACAGAACTGTACAACTGTGCGTGGAATGCTACTCTATCAAACCAAACCAATAATGCAGTGAGACCATCAATACTGTCGATGAAATGGCGATCAGACCTACTCAAGGGAGTGGGTGGGGTAAATTACAAACGGCGGCCCCGAGGAAGAAAGGACTGTTCGTCAAAATACCAAGTAACCTTGATACTTTTATTGAGTGGAGATGTTGCTCTCAACCCCGGACCTGTGCCTGTGAGCAATGAGTGCGGCGTATGTGATCGCAAAGTATATAAACACCACCAAATTCTACTTTGCTGTGAATGTAAACACTGGACTCCCAAGAAATGCTCATGATTACCTGAACGCATATATAAACAGTACAAATCATCAGAAGCTGAAATACTGTTCCAATGTAATTTATGCTCAATAAATACAACACATTCTGATGTCCAAACTCAAGATCTACAACCAGTTGATGTTTTTATTTCTCAACGTCTTGCCTCAGAATCAACAGTGAAAAATACTTCATCTTTGCAACCCGTTCTCATCCGTGAAAGTGATTCGTCAAATATAAATATCCAACCTGTTATGGCAAATATAAATGAACACTTATCTTTATCAGTTTCAGGTGAATTTTGCTATCAGATTCATCAGAAGTCTTGATGGACAGTTTCAACTCACCGGATACAAGCCTTTGCATCCAAAACCTATCAACTTCAGACATTTCCAGCACCAACTCACAGGACACTAGCGACTGTTATGAAGAGCTTAGAACTTTACGAAAAGGTAATCTCAAACGACCACTGATTGGACATTTAGATATTAATATTATCAAAAATAAATTTTCAGAAGTACATCAAATTTTAGGTGAAAAACTAGTAGATATGCTTATTTTAGCAGAAACTAAATTAGATGAATCTTTTAATAATAATATATATCATTTTGAAGGCTTTAACATGGAAAGAAAAGACAGAAACCGATTTAGAGGAGGTCTTTTAGTCTATATACGAGATGATTTACCATTTAGAAGGAGAACTGAATATGAATGCAGTTATATTGAATCTATGTGTTTTGAACTCTCCATGGCAAATAGGAAATGGGGTATTTTAGCTTTGTATAAGCCTCCTAGTACAAAAGATTCTATATTTTTAGAGGATATTTCACTTGACAAGATGTTTATAAATTATGACCATATTTTAACCCTAGGTGATCTGAATTATGATTTAAATAAGCCAGATAAGTGCAAACATTTATCACAAATTTGTGACACATACAATTTTAAAGATGTAATTAAAGGTTCTACCTGTTATATGAAAAATAATGTACCATCTTGTTTAGATGTTAATTTAACAAATTGTTCAAACCTGACATGCAACTCCATTAAATTTTATTCAGGTTTAAGTGACTGTCAGAACTTCATCGCTACAACTCTAAAAGAACAGTGTAACCCGGTAAAACCAAAATATGTCAATTTCAGATCATACAAGCATTTTAATCCATATTCTTTTAATGCAGATTTGAGTACCGCACCCTTCCATGTAGCACATGTTTTTGATGATATTGACGACATCTACTGGGCCAATGAATATTTATTGAAATAAATTGTGGATGACCATGCTCCTTTAAAACAAACCAAGGTGAAGAAACAAGCACCCCCTTTTATGAATGATGACCTAAAACATGCTATTTATAAAAAGAAACAGCTAAGAAATAAGTTTTTTAAATGTAAAAATGATTATAACTGGAATGCTTTTAAGAAACAGAGAAACCTAGTAACCAATATTAAACGTAGATCAATGCAGGTATATTTTGAAGAGAGATGTGGAGGTGGACCCAAATCAAAACACTTCTGGCCTACAATAAAACCCTTTCTATCAAGTAAAAATGTACACAAATCAGAGGCCAAAATCATCCTGAATGAAAATAACAGTCTTGTATCTGATCAAAAGTCTGTATGCAACATTTTAAATGATTTTATGTGAACATAGCCAACAACATTTATTTTAAACAGCTCAGTAGATGTCGACAACTTTCACCCTAGTATAGAAGCAATCAAACAAGACCATCTAAATGTTGAAGTCTTTAAGTTTAAACCTATAGATACTAAGTATGTGCACAAACTTCTAAACAGTATTGACTCTAAAAAGGCCACTGGTGTAGATAATCTACCACCAAGGGTTATAAAAGCAGGTACAGAATCACTGACAGGACCACTAATGAACATTGTCAATGAATCTTTTGCAAAAGGAAACTTCCCGAACGCATTTAAACTTGCTCAGGTTACACCAATTTTTATAAAAGAAGACCCTTTCCAAAAGAAAAATCACAGACCTGTCAGTATTCTCCCTACTATATCAAAAGTTTTTGAACAATCAATAAGTGAACAGCTATGTTTTTATTTTGAAAATATATTCCATGACTTTTTGTCTGCTTTTAGAGCTAAATATGGATGTCAAACAACACTACTTCGTTTAATTGAAGACTGGAAACATGCTTTGGACAACCACCAGTATGTCGCTGCTACACTGATGGACCTGTCCAAGGCTTTTGACTGCCTTTCTCATGACTTGATTGTTCTCAAACTTAAAGCCTATGGGCTCTCTGATTTAGCTGCAGACCTAATGCATGATTATCAAATTGTCAAATCGTAAACAAAGAGTAAAATTAGGTGACCATTACAGTGAATGGAGAAATATTTCTAAAGGTGATCCTCAGGGATCCATTTTAGGCCCTTTCATTTTTAACATTTCCATAAATGATATTTTTTACTTTATTAATCATGCCAAAATGTACAACTATGCTGATGACAACACCTTGTCGCATTGTGATCCTAACATAGAAAGGCTACAAGAAGTTTTAGAATCTGAGAGTGCTATTTTGATTAAATGGTTTGACAGTAATCTTATGCAAGCAAACCCATATAAATTTCAGTCTATTTGTATTGCAAAATCTACAGCTGGTAAAATAAAGTCTTTTAACATTGAAAATACAGAAATACCATTCGAAGATAGTGTTAAACTCTTAGGAATAGAAATTGACTCTTTGTTAAACTTTGATGCTCATGTTGCAAACATATGTAAAAAATCTGCAAGACAAATAAATGTTTTTTTAGATTATCTAAGTACCTAAATCAAGATACAAAAATACTTATTTATAAATGTTTTGTCCGCTCCAATTTTAACTATTGCCCAATTGTATGGCGTTTTTGTAGCCAACAAAATACAGAAAAGCTAGAAAAATTAGAATACAGAGCCTTAAAATTTGTTTTTAATGATTTTGACTCCAGTTACAAAGAACTTTTAGAAAAAGTAAATATGCCAACCCTACATATTGGACACCTAAGGCAACTAGCTACTGAAGTTTTCAAATGCTTACATAAATTTCACCAACTTACATCCAAGAATTTGTCTCTGTTAAATCTAAACAAATTATTATTTCAGAAATAGCAACATGCTTGATGTACCAAGCAAAAACACTGACTTATGGTAAGAAGAGTTTTAGCTTTGAAGCCACCCAGGTTTGGAACAATCTACGAAATGAGTTTCGAACAACTACTGATTTTAAAGAATTTAAAAGACTGATCCATACCTGGAGTGGCTACAAATGCAAATGTTCCATGTGTGCATAGCTTTACTCCTCTGCTTTTGCTTTTGCTTTTGCTTGGCATAGCCTTATTTTATGTTTCTTTTTTGTATGCGTAACCAAGCTGATTTGTTTCTTATTGTGCATCTCATGTTTATGTCAATGTTTGTTTAGCTTCCATAGCTTATGTGCATGCATTGTGTCTGTAATGCCTTTTATTGTGAGGAAGTTGCTGATCAGTTCTTCCCAAATCAGATTTTGGGAGATAAATGCTCTTAATTTTTTATTATCGATTACACTTTTGTGTCTCTTTTTGTGCCTCAGAGTTTTATTTTTATGGCAGTTTTTAGACCCACATTGTAGGCCAAGATCAGCAACCTCCTCACACATCTTTTAAATATCCCCTGCATTCCATAGTATAGAATTGTTCAGTCTTTTTATTTATTACATGTACTGTATGTTTCCACTGTTTCATGTGCTTCATGTGCTTTTTCTATTATCTGTATGTATCTTATGTAAGATTTACCTCATATGTTTTTGTCTTAAATGTTATCCATTTTTCTTACATGTGCCTTTTATTTCTTAATGTGTTTTGCCCAAGTTTAAATACATTTTGTTACAGCATTAATCTTAAATGTTTCTTCTTAAAAATTGTTTTATTTCTTAATGTACTTCCCATAATATTTAACTTGTCTCTTATTTCATTAGATACACATGTGCTAGTTTCCCATACAATGTTTTATGTTATAACTAATAGACTTTACTTCTCTACTTAGATTATTTGTTTGTATGTTATTGGATAATCTGTGTTATGTCAGAAAATAGCTTTCAGCTAGTGTTATTTTGTTTATCAAAACCGACTATAAATAAAGATTATCTTATTTTATCTTATCTTATCTTATCGAGCGATCACGTTAACTTCATGCGTACTTAAACTTTTGAAAAAAATATTTTGGAACGTTTAATATCAACGTTCAAACTCTACGAACTCACACGTTACAAGGTGGTTTTCAGGATGGTTTAGGATGCTTAATGTCGTCTTTTTCTTTGAATGAGTGTATCTGCTTTGCAAAAGAACACAACAGCAAATTGTACGTCTGCTTTCTGGACAGAAAAAAAGCATTTGACAGGGTGTGGCACAATGGCCTCTTTTATAAGCTTATCAAATACGGAGTTGATAATGTTTCTTTTAAAAGCATTTTAAATATTTACACAGAACTAAACAGTGTAGTTCGCCTTAGAAATATCTGCTCAAAAGATGGCTTCCCCATACTACAGGGCACTCGTCAAGGGGGATAGCTAGCCCTTTTTTGTACTTGGTATATATTAACGGTCTCACTCAAGAGTTAGAAAAATCTGCACTAGGGTTTTGTATTGCGGGAATAGACTGCAGCTCTCTCAGTGTTGCTGATGATATGGTCTTGCTTCCTTTTCCAAAGTTGGTCTTCAAAAAATGATAGACATCTGTTACGAATACTCTTGTAAATGACGGTATCTATACAGTCTCGCTAAATGTGCTGTAATCGTATTTAACGAGTCGAAATATGTGTTAAAAATATCAACAGAACGTGGAAACTTGGATCTAATGATATAATGGAAACTGAAAGCTATATTCACTTGGGTATTTTGTGCAATTAGTATTTGAATTCGGTGGCAACAACTGACACTGTTAATAGAAAACTAAAAAACACCTTGCTATGTCTGGTAAATATAGGGCTACATGACAATGGGTTACATCCCTGTACCTCGATTTAAATATATAAATCGGTAGTTGTTTACTAAGAGCATTGTACGGCTGTGAAATATGGCCGGATACTAACGCTAGTCAACGTTTGCAGTTAGAAAAAGCGCACATATTTTGCATCAAACATATTCAGAATATCCCGATGCGGACAGATATTTGTCTACGTCTGGTAGGGGCCATGCCTTTAGAATATGAAATTGATATCAGGAAACAATTATTCCTAGGCCAGTTGTGTCGTGTCACTATGCGTCATATCTCTGGAAATGTATTTGCTTACAGGTTGATTTCTTACATCGACTACAATACGGAATTACAGCTGGGATTTATACCAATGATATTCAAAGTGTTAACAAAATATTTAATAAAACACCATTCATTAGACTTTGTGAGCTCAGGCCAGTTTCCACGAAAATCTGCATAGAGATCACTAGTCCGTAAGACAGTATATGATTATGCACATTCTGCTTGGTTATTTAGAATTTCATCAGACAGTAGTTTGTGCGATTTTCTCTTTATCAAACCTAGATTTCATCTCGTAGCTGAACTCTGGGCACTCGGTAGATCGTCGCCGTCTTTGGCAAGGCATTGTGATAACTGCGTCAAAATTATGGTCAAAACTGTTCAGTGACAATTTTTCCAAGTGCTGCGAACGTTGTAGCTCTAGATTCTCTGTTTTATATTGTGAACACATAGTATTGGACTGTCAATTTACCTTGCGTTACAGGATTCTCATTGGAAACATAATGCAATTTGCTGGATCTCAATTTTTAACAAAGTATTTGACATTAAACAGAAAACAGAAGATAGTTGGCTTACTTACAGGTTTCCGTAATTTTTTAGATGACAATGAGCTAAATCATTCACTATTGGTGAGATTAGTTTTAAGTAAGTTATGGTAACACTTTCACAAGGCAAGATGGTGATATGGTAATAATGTGTCTTTTACAATTTACGTATAGATACGACTACATATAAGGCCACAAATTGTTTGATTATGTCTTTGACCATAAATTCTTACATGTAAGTCATACGACATATGATTATCTTTATTTTCAATTGTTATGTCGAACTTTTTGTTCTTTTCCATATTAACCGTGTAAAACGTATATAATACTGTAAACAAAACATTGCTATGTAGCCGTTGGCACATTTATCTCTCCTGTTTACTGCTACGCAAATATAGAGTTCCTTATATTTTCGTTCTCGTAGTAAGGGCTTTGTATCTGTATAAGGGATTGGTATCTGTTTAAACATGTCCATTTACTCCAAACATTTTCTCTTGGCCTGTCTAAGGTATTACAAGTAGGAGTAAATGATTTTTCTACATTGTCTTGTACTCTATATTGTTAAATTCTCTTTGTATTCTCTTAATATAATTTATGTTGTATACTTGTTTTGTCATTTGCCTTGTAGCATGTGTGCAGGGTCTTTCTTGTGCCATCTACCTTGTATCTGATATGTTGTATTATGTCCGTTGCTAGTTTGTATAGTTTATAGTTTATACTAATTTATTTTAGCTCGATTGTGAAGAAAGCTTGTAGCTTATCGAGTCACTCTCGAGTCCGCTTCCTGGAAAAACCAGTACTGGTGTCATATGACGAGGTATGGTCGTGACCTTGGTGGGGCTTGAACCCGCAACCTCCGGGATGAGCGGCAGACACCTAAACCTCTACACTACCCCTCCCCTAGTTTGTATAGTTTGTGCTTCATTTGTTTAGTTATTTCTTGTCTTGTAAAAATATGTGCTTTGTTCTGCATTTTCTGTATCTGTCAATTTGTGCTGTATTTTGTATTCACTTTATTTGTTAAAAAACCTACTCATCTTTATGGTGGAAAAATAAAATCAATATTTACAATCATTACCACTCTGTGAAGAATTTGTCAGAATTATCGCCCTTTTTCGATTTCAAGTAGAAAGTACATTGAACTTGGTTTTCCGCACCACCCTACTTTTTTTCAAAACCATTACAGGTATTGCTTTGAAATTTACAATACTTCAATACTATCAGTACCTCCATCGACTGACAAAAGCACATACTGGAAGCTCTGTGAAGGTTTTTGCCAGAATTATGGCCCTTTTCGACCTAAAAAATACATTGATTATGGGTAAAATCTACTTGTTGATTTGATTTTACTCTTTGAAATATTGCTGTGAAACTCGGAATACTTGTTTGCATCATGACCCCATGTAAGCAGGAGAAGCCAACTCTGTCAAGGATTTGTTTTTAAAATTAAGGCCCTCTTTCGAGTTTATTGTACCAGCCCACTTATTGACTGAATCATTGAGGTATTGTGTGCAACTGGCACTGTCATGCTGTATAATTTATGGCCCCTGCTTACAGGTTGAAAATACACAGATCCTAGGTTGGCCTTTTACTGCCAAAAGTTTTGTTTTATTGACAAGTAGGGGAAACCGGGGCTAGTTCGGCCTCGGGGTATGTTCGTCATCTGGTTACATATAGCGCCTGAACCAAGATATAGAGATGTCATCAATATTATGACGTCACTTGTGACGCTTTCATATACATACCAACAAAAATGGCCACCGTGTGATGGTTTATGTCGTTTTTCAACTTCCATTTCAGTTTTTATTTTTCTTGAGACCCGTTAAGATTCAGATTTAACTCTTATATGTATATTAATAAAGGATAATGGGCTTTGATATAGTACCGTGTAAATTCCATTTTCTGCACCATGCAAGATGATGTCATGTGATATTTTTGTAAATACTGCCGGGGGGCTAGTTCGGCCCTTTGAGAAGGAGCACGTTTGGCCTATAGCCGAACTTGCCCCGCACTAACACTCTTTAAGCCGACATATTTTATATATGGTTATTATACCCACCGGACACAAAGTGTAAGGGGGTATACTGGATTCAGCTTGTCTGTCCGTCCGTGTGGCTAAAATATGTTACTACGCCGTTTTAGTAGCCCACAAGCTAATAGGGAGCTGTTCTTAGTTAAGGGGCCTTTTTGGTTGCCAGGATGAAGAATAGGGGACACTCGTGGCCCTATAATTTGGAAAAAAGGCCCTCACTTAACAGCCCCTTGGCTTTCAGACATTAAACTTAAAAGAGTGGACCGTCCGTCTGTCTGTCTGTAGACAGAATCTTGTGGACACTAAATCGCCAAAACCCCTGGTCAGAATTTAATGATACTTCACACAAGTCATAAGTACAATGCCTAGTTGTGCATTGTCTATGTTTGGGGTCATTGGGTCAAAGGGCAAGGTCACATGGGCTTGAGATAGTAAAATCTTGTGGATGCTAAATCTCCAAAACCCCTTGTCAGAATTTAATGATACTTCACAGAAGTGATTAGCACCATTCCTAGTTGTGCATGGTCCATGTTCCGGGTCTCTAGGTCAAAGTCATAGGGGCATGAGATGTTAAATCTTGTGCGCTTTTAATCTCCAAAACCACTGGTCAGAAATTAATTATATACTTCACAGAAGCCTCAAGTTGTGCTGTCCCAATAACTAAAGTATCAAATATTACATAAATTTCATATGCTATGTCAGTGGAGTGTTCGGGGGTATTCATCGCCTTCAGTGATAGTTCTAGTTGTTTTTATTTCTCATTTTTATGACCATAAAGAATTTGTTCAGATGCAGATCTATCAAGTAAAAAGATTTTCTTAGCAAGCTTTTAACGTCTAGTAGATCTTTAGACTTCGGGACTAGGTTTAATTGTTCAAATTCAATGTTAATATAAATACAAATGGTCGGTTTACACGCTGATGTTCAAAGAAATGAAACTATATGATGTTTGAATTATATATATGTTTTGATTTTTCAGTTTACAGATTGGTTCCGCGATATACAAACTTTGTACAATAAAGTCTCTGCGAGCCGAAATTGCCCCGTTTGGTGGCCAAACTTGCCCCTTTGTGGGGCAAGTTCGGTTACCTTGACCTAATCTCTTTGAGCAGAAATTACCCTTATGAAAATAGAGCAACACTATAGGGAATAGTCTGGCAAGTACAGCCCCATTATGCCTAACCTAAATATATTTTTTTCAGAGGTCGATGATAAATTGTGATTTTTCTAAAACGGGGCCGCACTAGCCCCGGTCTTCCCTACTGAGAACATTAGGGTTAAAGTGATATTACTTTTGAAAGTCAATCATAATTTAAGAAAAAATATGCAGCACAAATTTGTACACTTAAAATGAGTATACCGAAGTTAGAACTGATAAAAACGCATGTGTGTGACCGTTTTATTTGTCCCCAACCGGTCCAAGATAGGTTGGGTAACTATAGGAGTGCTCCATAATCTGTTCGTCTGTCTGTCCGTCCGTCCACACTTTGTGTCCAGGCTGCAACTTCTATACGGATGGACCGATTTTCAAGTAATTTCACACAGTGGATAACCATAACGCAAGGGTGTGTCATGCTTCAGATCCACTACTTTGAAGGCTAAGAACACAACCATGGCTCAAAACTGGTAATGCATGGTTATATACCAGTACTTCATGTCCATGTTGTAACTTTCACATAGATCTACATAGAGTCTAGACTGATTTTGGTATATCTTCATACTCATTATTTACCCATACCAAAATAATGTGCCACACCCATGCAGCTACCTTGAATGCCAATGTAATGTAGGTTACCAGTACTCTGGATCTGGGCTGTAACTTCTACATGCGACTGATTTTGAAATAACTTTACACGGTTTTCGTCCATACCACACAAATGTGCTAGGCAGAAAACCCTAGTGGCTCCCTTAAGTTAAAGAGTTGAAGGTAAAACTAAACGCTGAAACTGGAAACGGATGGTTATGTTCTAGTATAGTACAAGGCGAATTTTCAAAGCATCAAAGACGCCGCGCATGTTTTTGAAGCACGACTTGAAGGAAACAGAGGCATAATAACCTGTGCAAATATAATTCACACACAGGGTCTTACTATTGTAGAAAAGAATATACTGCATGCCATTATATTGTGCAAAGTTTGGACAGCCTCGATAAAAGTTTCCTTAAATGACTGGTGTAACATTTATTTCGGATGAGAGAATAAACAAATCCTTTGATTAGAATTCTACAGTTTAATAAGTCCTAAACTATTTGTAAAATATATATAGCATAATGTTAACTCTACTCCCACACTACATTCTCTCCAGTTCTCACGTTGGACTCCGTCTATGTCGAAATAGTCTTGAAGAATCCCCAGAACCTAGGAGGTCTCCCCTTTTATACAATTCCTACAAAGCCCACCCAAAGCTAACACGTTAGCTTCCTTTTAAGGTATGCTACCTCACAAATCATGTAGCCAAGCCAAGACACTTGAGGAAATAACTTTCACTTGCTATATCCTTTCTATTTGGTCTATCACCACACTGTAGCCAAGCCATAAGTTTAGCAATGTCCTGGTTGTTGGCTTGGGTGTCTCGTATGTTTAATGTTTCTGTTTCATCAGCCTCTGCTCTGATATGGTGGATATTCTCAAATTTAATTTGTACATCTTCGTCAGTTTCTTCGCGTTCAACTTTTCCACATTGTCTACAAGGTATCCTGCTCAAACCATCAGCATTTTTATGTGTCCGACCTGGTCTATGTTCGATTTTCATTTGATATGATGAGAGTACTTTAAGCCAACGGGCAAGTTGTCCTTCGGGGTTCTTGAAGTTCATTAACCATTTAAGAGAACCGTGGTCAGTTCGAGCAGTAAATGCTTTACCGAACAGATAATGCCTAAAATATTTCGTGAAATAGACAATTGCTAATAATTCTTTTCTTGTGACACAATATCTGCGTTCGGTTTTTGTTAGTGTTCTACTTGCATAGGCAATAACACGTTCCGTACCATCAAAGTTTTGTGATAAGACGGAACCAATAGCCAAGTCACTTGCATCTGTATCCAGTATAAAAGGCTTACTTAAATCTGGATGTGCCAGGATTGGAGACTCGGTTAACTTTTCTTTGAGAGTTTTGAACGCATGCCCACATTCTTCTGACCAGTCAAATTTTTTACCTTTCTGTGTAAGTGCATGCAGCGGTTTGGCGATATTAGCAAATCCCTGTATAAAACGTCTGTAATAACTACACAAACCAAGAAAAGGTCTTATTTCATGAACACTTTGTGGTACAGGCCAGTCTGATACTTTTTGTGTTTTCTTTTGATCGGTCTTTATACCAGCTTCTGAAACTAAATGACCTAAAAAGTCAACTTCTTTAGCAAACAATTGACATTTTTTAGGTTTAAGTTTAAACCAACTTCAAGGAACTTATCCAATATTTTCTCAAGGTTTTTGACCATTTCATCAAAAGTCCGACCGGTGACAATTATATCGTCCAAATATATCAAGCAAATGTCCCAGTTTAGTCCAGCCAATATCGTTTCCATCAACCGTTCAAAAGTGGCGGGAGCGTTACAGAGACCGAATGGTAAAACCTTAAACTGAAACAGACCTCGTCTTGTGACAAACGCTGTCTTATCTTTATAGTTTCATCAAGATCGAGTTGCCAGTAACCTGAATTTAAATCTAGGCAAGAAAACCACTTTGACCCAGCTAAATAACTGGTCTAAGCGCTGGTCGATCCTAGGCAATGGATATGCGTCTTTTATGGTAACTTCATTTAACCTACGATAGTCCACGCAAAATCGTTTTGTTCCATCTTTCTTTTCTACAAGCACTACACCGCTGGACCATGGACTTGATGATGGTTCAATGACATCTTTTCTTAACATACTATCAAGTTGCTCATCGACCTCTTTCTAGGTGTATCGGAACACGACGTAATGGCTGTTTGATAGGTCTTGCATCACCTGTGTTTATTTTATGTCGTATGATACCGGTTCGACCAAGTTCATCATCTGTCTCAGAAAAGACAGAGCCATACGTAGTTAGCAGTTTAGTAACCTGTTTTTGTTGATTTTTATCCAAGCCTTCACTTGTTCTACTGAATAAGTCAAATAAATGTGTTGGAACTTTCTCTAACGTTTTACCATGTAACATTCTATCATTAACTGTCTTTACCTTTGATACTTCACTTAGGTTCGCAACATAAAAGTTCCAGGGTAAATTATTTCAGGTTCAGCTCTAAGGTTCATAATCCGTATGGGTACAGTCTCTTGTTGTTTCACAAGTGATTTTGCGACCATGGTTTTCCCAGTATATAAGGAGTTATCAACTGGTTCGATAAGTGCAGGTATGCCTTTTCTAGAGGGTGATATCAAAACTTGACCTTGCACTACAACTTCAGAGAATGCCGGAACCTGTACCTTTTCAGACATAAAGATACGATTACAGCCTATTTTTCCAGCCAATTTAAGTTTACACGTTTTTCCTTGAATAGTTAATGTTTGGGGCACAACATCAACCTGACAATGTTGTGCTCTCATAAAGTCCAGTCCTATTATAGCGTCTTTGTCTATGTTCGCAACTGCAACCTCCCATTCACACTTGGTTTCTTCTAGTTCAATGACGAGTTTTGTTTTGCCCATAACATCAAGAGTTGTGTTTGAAGCAGTACATATTTTATTGTCATACGGATCTAAGCTTTTGGTGTTTTGTATACATCTTTAGTCTCTCCCAAAGCTCTGTTGATATAAGTGTTAAAGATGCTCCTGTATCTATCAAGCATTCGGCGTATAACCCGTTCAACTTTACCTCAGCTATCAACCCGGAACCTATTGATGAAACTTTTTACCAGATTCATTATTGTCCTTTTTATTTTTATCACTGTTGGGATTAGGTGGTTTCTTTGGACAAAATCTTTGCAAATGATTTTCAGAACCACAGATGTAACATTTAGGTTTTTGCCTTGGAGTTTTATTAAAACTGTTTCTTCTACTAGAAAAGTTTCCGTTGAATTTACTATTACCGTTTGAAATGTCTTAAAGATTTTTGACAGATTTTGCAAGTTGTTGAACAGTATCTTGAAGCTTTTGTAAACTACCTGAGAACTGGTTAGTTGACTGATGATCGTTCCCTGCCATGGTGTTTATGAAACCCTGACCCTCAAGATGTTTACGTTCTGCCTTGTTATAAGCTTCCAATTCAACAGCGTGTCGTACAGTGTCATTAAGGTTAATTGGTCTAGCCTGTTTCACACGTATTCTCATGTCTGAGTTAATAAGCGCGTCCATGAATTGTTCTTTTGCCAACGTTTCCCTAACATAGTTTGGTGCAGTTGCATACGCCATGTTTGTTAATCGCCTGATATCCTGGCCAAGCTCTGATAACGTTTCGGTGGCCTTTTGTCGTCTTTCACGTAATTGAACCCTGTAAAGTTCCATCTGGTTCGGCAGGGCGAATCTTTCTTCTAAGGCCTTAGACAAATCATTGAAATCGTTTTTATTGTCCGTTAGATTCCCAAATACACCTTGAGACTGACCTCGGAGTGAAATGGCTAGTTATAATCCCTTTTCCTCATAACTCCAGTTATTGATAGTTGCACAAGCTGCAAAATGTGCCTTATAATCTAGCCAGTTTCCACTTCCATCAAAAGTAGCAGGTTTTAGCTTGGCACCGCCTTGTCTCATACTGAACGGTTTTTGAGTTGTTGAATTAGTTCGAGATATTTCTGTATCAGTTGGTGATGTAGGTTTTGGTGTTGAAGTTTGAGGTTGTTTTGTCCCTTTCCTTACAGTCACGAAACGATTGGGATTGTTAATTTCGTCAGTAGTTTCAAACTTTATATTTCGCCCTCGAGTTGGCGTACTGAAGGGTGACGCGCTATACCCGTTTTGGTTATCATTAAACCTATCCGAATTTTCATTCTGTCTATCATAATTTAAGGGCTCCGTTTTTGGCCTGGCACCTCTAAGCTCCTGTAACTGGCGCTCTAATATTGATATTTCGGTCTGGAGTCTACTCATTTCATTCGCCTTCTGTATTTCTCTCAATCTATCGTTCATGGTTTCAAACTCCATGTCTAAATCTTCAGCAGGAGGACTGTCCATCTTTCAGTATGGGTACTCAATATATGAGCTTCTGCTGGTGCTATATATTAATTTTGCTCGACCTACTTGGTCTTTGATTGAAAATAAATGATTGTTACAATGATTGCGTTTATAACTTGAATTAAATTAAATCAACTTGAGAACAAAATGTTTAAACTAATCAAAACACGACCCAAGGTATATTAGGAATAAGAGAACCCTGCAAGTATGAGTATACACTGCAAGTATGAGGGACTCTCTCTTCCTAGGTCTACCAAGGTCCAGACCTTCGTTTCAAACTGTCGTTTATCACACCCTAAGTATCTCAAACACTGTTTCAGCCCTTATAATCGTACCTGGTTTCAGACTATACCAGGTCTCAAACTCTACTTCATAAACCCACTAACTTATATACCACGACCCGGACTTTAGTGTTGTATAGTTATCAAGAGGACCCTGCAAGTATGGGTATACACCGCAAGTATGAGGGAACCTCGCCTATTCTAACTATGCCAAAGTCCTGGTTATAATTGTGATTTATTAAATAATATTTTCTTCTTCTCCAAATGTACTCCTCCGATGCTAGTGAAAATCTTGGAAAACAATTCGTCGCCTAAACAATATTTATTTAACCTAAAGGAGTAAAATCTATCGGAAAGGATAATTTCATGACAACATCTACATGTCTTAAATACGATTTGTAAATGTAGACGGAAATGCAATAATCTAAAGGGAAAATCAAATTCATTTCTCTGGATCATGCTGTCATTTACAAAGAACAGATATTAACTCAATATAAATACAAATAGGATTTATTGTATTGTATTGTATTGTAACTAAAACTTTCAAACTTTATCATGATTCTTTTGCTACACTAAATTTTGGTGGATACATTCATACATACATTAATTATATTGTATCATTATCATCAACATCATCATCATCATCATCATCATCATCATCATCATTATTATTATTATTATTATTATTATTATTATTATCATTACTTGTTACGAAATACTACTAGAGTCTAATATATGTTAAATATGAAAGATAATAGCCTGCTATTAAAACATTCAGTTGTTGTTTTAGACAAGTTATGAAAATTTAAAACAGCATGGTAGAGAGGCTGGTAATGACTAGGGGTGCGCAATAGACCCGGTATATTGCAATTCGCAGTATTTTGGAAGCACTCACCGTGATAGTTAAGCTGCAAGTACTTGTTCTACAATAGGTATATACTGAATCAATTCATAACAAAAGATTGATTTATCCATTTTTAGCTTTTCTATGAAAAACAGAAGAGCAATTGTCATAACTTTCTTGACGTCAGTCGGCACTGTCGTCTTAAATCTGGTTAAGCTTTCTTAAAATTCACTTTCTCGGTAACCATTAAAGCCTTGAAACTTCAGACAATTGCTTGGCATCATACAATGGCATCTGTGGCCGAGTGGTTAAGGTCACTGACTGATGATCACTTGTCCCTCACCGCTGTAGGTTCGTGCCCTACTTGGGTCGAATTCTTTTATGTCTGGAAGCTATCTAGGTTCTACCCAGGTGCCCGCTCGTAACTGAAATAATGCCCGAATTGGCACCCAGGGTCTTCCTCCTCAATGAAAGCTGGAAGTTGCCATATGACCTAAGCTGTTAAGTGCGACGTTAAATCAGATTGGCACAATACAATCAACCCTATGGGTATATCCCATAACTTTTGAATGACATTAAAAGTTGTTCAAACTTTGAATTTTCAGTTCATTTTTGTCAAAATCTACTTCAAGTTACCATCCACAGCTATGATACGTCATAGGGTAGTTGAGCATAGTCACTGAATACAAAAGGTAAGCACATGGGTTCCTATCTCAAAAGTAAAGTTTACACAAATGGTTAAAGGTCAAAATTTGTGGACAGTTGTGTCTCCAGTTTATAACTTTACTCGTGTAAGGGTTTTCCTGATATTTACACATGTATGTGTACAGTCTATGTTGTCCTGATATTTATACATGTATGGTAGCAGACTCTGTTGTTCAGAGACAATCGATCCTCCAGTACTTTCAGTCCTTTGATTAAGGACTACTGTAGAGCTTCAGATTTGGAAGACAGAAAATAAATCAAGCAGCGCCAGCAATTTCTCGATAAAAAGAATCAAGGCAAACTATTAATTTTTTTCTGATATGAATGGAGATTGTTGTAAACTTGTTGAGTAATTTCATCCTTCTTTGACCCTTGTAGGTAACAGAACTACCGGTACTTAAAGCGCATGTATAAACGTACTTAGCTATTACATGTATAATTCTAAACTGTGAAAATTGCAAATGTTTTATGTTTGTTCATACACCTGATCAAATGTAAAAACTAGATTTTATGGTTTCAGTTCTCGTAATGCCGATATACCAGCTAAATAAAACTTATCGTCTGCTTATCGAATACGAGTCCTCAGGCTTTCAGTATAACAGAAAGAATGGCCATTTTCTGTCCCCTCAATACGAAAACCGGTATTATAGGTTCAATTGATACATCGTATCAAATGTCAAAACAACCTTTCTGACAAATTTCCAGGATATTTGGGCTGAAAATGTTACCTCTAGAGTGTTAACAAGGTTTTTCCATATTTGGGCTATGTGACCTAGTTTTTGACCCCAGATGACCCATATTCGAACTTGAGCTAGAAATCACCGAAGCAACCTTTCTGACAAATTTCCAGGATATCTGGGCTGAAAATGTAACATCTAGAGTGTTAACAAGGTTTTTCCATATTTGCTCTGTGACCTAGTTTATGACCCCAGATGACCCATATTCGAACCTGGGCTAGAAATCGTCGAAACAACCTTTCTGACATATTTCCAGGATATTTGGGCTGAAAATGTTACCTCTAGAGTGTTAACAAGGTTTTTCCATATTCAGGCTGTGTGACCTAGTTTTTGACCCCAGATGACCCATATTCGAACTTGAGCTAGAAATCATCTTAACAACCTTTCTGACAAATTTCCAGGATATCTGGGCTGAAAATGTAACATCTAGAGTGTTAACAAGGTTTTTCCATATTTGGGCTCTGTGACCTAGTTTTTGACCCCAGATGACCCATATTCGAACCTGGGCTAGAAATCATCGAAACAACCTTTCTGACATATTTCCAGGATATTTGGGCTGAAAATGTTACCTCTAGAGTGTTAACAAGGTTTTTCCATATTTGGGCTATGTGACCTAGTTTTTGACCCCAGATGACCCATATTCGAACTTGAGCTAGAAATCACCGAAGCAACCTTTCTGACAAATTTCCAGGATATCTGGGCTGAAAATGTAACATCTAGAGTGTTAACAAGGTTTTTCCATATTTGCTCTGTGACCTAGTTTATGACCCCAGATGACCCATATTCGAACCTGGGCTAGAAATCGTCGAAACAACCTTTCTGACATATTTCCAGGATATTTGGGCTGAAAATGTTACCTCTAGAGTGTTAACAAGGTTTTTCCATATTCAGGCTGTGTGACCTAGTTTTTGACCCCAGATGACCCATATTCGAACTTGAGCTAGAAATCATCTTAACAACCTTTCTGACAAATTTCCAGGATATCTGGGCTGAAAATGTAACATCTAGAGTGTTAACAAGGTTTTTCCATATTTGGGCTCTGTGACCTAGTTTTTGACCCCAGATGACCCATATTCGAACCTGGGCTAGAAATCATCGAAACAACCTTTCTGACATATTTCCAGGATATTTGAACTGAAACAGTAGACTCTAGAGCCTTAACAAGATTTTTCTATTTTTGGGTCATGTGACCTAGTTTTTCATCCTAGATGACCCATATTCGAACTCGTCCGAGTAATTACTGGGACAAACATCCTGACCAAGTTTCGTGACAATTGAGGCAAAAATGTGACCACTAGAGTGTTAACGAACTAAGTGTGGACGGACGACAGACGACGGACGACGGCCATTCATCGATCCTAATAGCTCACCCTGAGCCTACAGCTCAGGTGAGCTAATAAGAGAGACTTTTTCCGCCCAAAAAATGAATTTACCGAAAGCGTGACACAGTTTTACTGTTGGGTCAGAAATGAAAAATTATGTAGGGTTAGGAACTTTGGAGGCATGTGTCAATTGATAGTAACAGCTCTTTTCCTCTTTGGTTTTCTTTGAGGATAATCTGATGACATTTTCTTTATACATATTGCCTATTGTTGCAGAAATATGAAGCCAGTAACTGCAAGTAGGCCTACGTTCAGACTGTCAGTGCCTAAACTTATTAATATTTTGCTTTTGTATTGATTTTGCATGTAATCTTTAAAACAATGACGGAAAACAAATGTATGTGGGTGGTTATACGACTTTACCCCCAGCAAAGCTATTCAAAAAGTGTCCTCTAACGGTTGTAAGAGGACACTTTGTACACGTTTGTATATACAAATAATCTTGTTATAACCGCATGCTTTGCACGTGCGTTTATTGATAGCAGTTAGCAAGAGTGCTAGAAATGCTTATGTCGCTACTCTGAAATCTGTAAGTTTAAAATTAAAATCTATGTAAAATGTAATATTAGTTCATTTTTTTTTATTTGTAAGATTATTCTTTTCATTTGAAAAAAGTCGTTATTAGACTACATGCATTTCTAATACATGTATACCTGCTGGAGATCAGTTTTAGCGCAAAACTCATCGGATTCGTTACGTCAGATATCTTTAGAAGACTGAAACGTCACTTGAACCAGTATTGAAAGTAGCCTTATAAAAAGTAGAAAATCCTTAACACCTATATAAATATTAGGATAAAATATATAATCTGATAGCGTCGGCTGGGAGAACGGAATGGAACATTTTTTGCCTTATTCAAAGATGTTACCTACTTATCGCCAGAAACATATTTGTACCAGAAAACGTTTGTATGCAGATATCAATACAAACGAGTAAAACGAACAGTAGTTAAAAACGTCACACAAATTGACAGAAATCCAAATATCCAATGTTTTTTGAAATTTCATTGGATAACGTAATGATTATATTTTTACTTGCACGCGTGATATTGTCGTAAACTTTTGTGTACGCATCTATCACATCACTATCACATTATCCTTAATAAACTGTCGTTGTCATTACTTAGTAAGCAAACATCATTTGTAGCGTTGTGGTAACATACAACCAATTCTGTTCATTCCATAAGTTGACGGAAATAATTTGGTTGACACTCAAGGCAAGTTCTGATGTTTTGAATATAAGGTTTTCGTTCAAATCCGTATGATTTTACTTTCTCAAGAATACATAAGTAAAAGTCAAAGTTTGTATAGCAATACAATATCTTTGCACATTGTAGGACAGTCAGAGTTTACCCAACTATCCTTCCGGGGAAGAACCAGTTTTCTGTTCTCCGCAAGAAACTGCTAAATTTCTCGCTTGAAGATACATGGTGGGTAGCAGGGTCTCGAACTCATGACCCTTAATCTGAGTGGTCATAGTGATTTCAATTCAGCGATTCTATCCACTCGATAACGGAGGCAAACGTACATGCATAGCGCATTGTGTTACTTAAATGTATATAATTTACCTTTCAGGAGTGGCCCGTGAAGTAATCTTCTATGCCTGCAAGCGCACACTTGCTTTCCAAATATTCTTAATTTACTAAAACATACTAAGGAAGAATTCGCCTTTTCCTTCGAATACATCGTTTATTTGATGGTGTAAGCACAACCACTTCGTTTCAAGTCCCGCTTAAACAAAGGGCGGATTCCCCGTGCAAAAAAATACGTTTAAACAAACAAAACAGATTAGGCTGATACTATATTATCTGTAGGTTCAGCACTGATTTATACGTATAAAAATGACTTAAGAAAGTTATATTTTCACACAAATTAAATACATCCTGCAAGAAATGTTCCCAGAATCGTGTTTGCTAATCAAACGTCGTATAAGTCAGAAACATGTACTCGTTTTGCTGTAAAAGTGTCATCTTACAACCATAAGAAGTATATTTTATACACAAGCGCAACCAAATTGTCCTCGGCTTCGCCTCGGACAATTTGGTTGCGCTTGTGTATAAAGTATACTTCTTACGGTTGTAAGAAGACACTTTTAGACTCGTACTGTATCTATTACGTAACTGATCATTCTTACAACAGTGCAAGATTAGGTCTACATTTATCATTTTTGCACACAAAGTTTACTTTATATAAAACTTGTTCGATGTAAGCAGGGTCCGTAATATACGGACCCTGATGTAAGTCACGAAGAAATTTTCTATTTTCTTTAATTGCCAATCCCTTCCTGATTAACTAGTTGTCCACGGTCACAGAGTAAAACATCATTACCGTTCATAATGTGCTTGGTTGGTGTTTTTAAAGCACCGAGTGACACAATGTCAAATGGGTACATTCGGTATCTTATCGAAGTCAAACAAGGGCCGTATGTCGATTTAGTGTCAATTTAGGAAATCTAGTTTGCCACGTAATGACAATTTGAAACCAAGTCAGTTATTTCTTTTACTTTGCATAAAATCGACCTAACCAGTTGTTAAGAGTACGCCACACCCTCTGTTGGCAACGTTTTGGATGAACCATTATAGACATTTTTGTGAGGCCATGTAATCCGAGATATTAAAACTGGACGAATAATAGTAGCAGTTCATGAAAGTTACATTTCTAAAAAGACAGGTGGTTACCAGATAAACTCGCAAACGAACATATTCTAGCTTGTATGGAAGTGAACAACAGCCTTCAATTCTGGTAAACTAAATTGAAATGTGGTCATTCACGGAGGATGCATCATATTAAATGTAAAAGTCCAACATGCTTATTTGCACATGTGTTTGGGTATTGCACCAAGTAGTGAATGTCTATAAAGGACCCGCTTGTTTCTTGCACTTGTATAATACTATTGGTTAGTAGTTTGGACAATTAACATATTACATAGGTGTGGACTAAATCAAAGTCCAAAATCAGGGTATGACTAAAAACCGAACATGAGTCATGTTCGCGAACATGAGGGGGTAAATACCGAACATGAGTTATATTTTTTCTATTGAGGTGAATTATTAAATTTTTATTCATAAAATTGATTATAAATACAAGTATACATGCGCATACCAAAAAGATATTCTATGCAAGCACATTAAAGCTTTTAATTCATACAATATCAAAACGATTTGCCTGACTCGTGTTCGTGAACATGAATGGAAAATACCGAACATGAGTGTTTATTAATTTACTGTAGTAAATTATTAAAATATTTTTCTTAAAATTGATTATAAATACAATTATACCTATGCATACCAAAAAGATATCATATTCACGCACATTAAAGCTTTTATTTATACAATTTCAAAACGCGTGGTCTGACTCATGTTCGTGAAATAATGAATGAGAAATACCGAACATCAGTGTTTATTAATTTTTAGAAGTATATTATTAAGATTTTATTCTTAAAACTGATTGTTAATACAAATAAACATGTACATACAAAAAATAAGTTGTATTCACGCACATTAAAGCTTTTATTTATACAATTTCAAAACGCGTGGCCTGACTCATGTTCGTGAAATAATGAATGAGAAATACCGAACATCAGTGTTTATTAATTTTTAGAAGTATATTATTAAGATTTTATTCTTAAAACTGATTGTTAATACAAATATACATGTACATACAAAAAAGAAATAGCATTTAAGCAAATTAAAGCTTAATTTTATAAAAAAAAATCAAGAAGCATATTCATTCGGTCATCTTCGTGAACCAATTTTCAACAGCGAACAGGAGATATTATTATAAAAGATGACCAAAGATTAGCTAATTGTACGACTCGGCGCGTATGAGAACGTTCAGTTATTACATTTCAAATATATATATTTCGTATTGCATGTGAAGTAAGAAAGCCGTTTTGGATGTTCATTGATTTCTATCTTTGATATACGAAATACAATGTAAAAGGTTATATCCAGGCCACACCACGAGGAGGAACTCTCGCCATGGCCCGGTTTTTTTCCAATAGAATTGCACGGACTTTTTTTAGCATAATTAGTACATACAGTACAAAAATTGATAATTAATACAGATGAGAATATAAAAAATACCAATACCTACAAAAACAGCATCAAACGCTATACCGTTCTGAACTATTTCTAATCAAAGTGAACCGTCATGGCATTTGTTTCTCAATCAAGAAGGTGATAAAATGTTCGGTCTACTTTAAAGACCCCGGCACGCGGGACAAGTGCCTGATTAAGAACGGTGTTATAATCCAATTCGCGCTAACAACTGCAAAGGATAATTGGATTAAACAAAATACTTATACTTTCTAGTCAAGTCAAAGAACCTTTATTCACTCATTTCATTACAATGAAATAATGAGGTACTCTATGAGGTTTCTATAGTACTTTTCATGCTTTAAGAATGGAAACTTTGGCATTGTTATTTTTAATATAATATTTTAGTGTATTGAACAATTCTCATTCGGTATCAAATCATTGTTTGTACATGTTTTATAATTTTTCATGTCACTATTCATGTATCTGTTCGCAAACATGAATATACAGTAACATCATGTACGCTTGCTCCGTTTTTTTCTATCTGCAATAAATTTGCCAGCAACTGGCCATACTTACATGTATTAATCATACTCCTGTTCGATGTTTTCATCTTCGTCCACGAACATGAATCTCCCGAATACTTGTATATGTAGTAAAATCTTATAGTAGCAATCTAATGAACATGAAACAGATGCGATTCACGGGTTTTGAAATTGTATAAACTGAAGCTTTAATTTTCTCGAACATAGTATATGTTTGGTATACACATATATTTTTGTATTTATATTCAGTTTTAAGAATTTTCTAAAAATAATTCTCTACAATAAAGTAATAAACGTTCATGTTCGGTATTTTCCATTCATGTTTCCACGAACATGAGTCAGGCCACTCTTTTTGAAATTGTATGAATTAAAAGCTTTAATGTGCTTGAATATAATATCTTTTTGTTATGCACATGTATTTTTGTATTTATAATCAATTTTAAGAATAAAAAATTAATATTTTTGCTACAATAAATTAATAAACACTCATGTTCGGTATTTTCCATTCATTTTCACGAACATGAGTCAGGACACGCGTTTTGATATTGTATGAATTAAAGGCTTCAATGTGCTTGCATATAATATCTTATTGGTATGTACACGTATTTTTGTATTTATAATCCATTTTAAGAATAAGAAATTAATATTTTTCTACAATAAATTAATAAACACTCATGTTCGGTATTTTCCATTCATATTCACGAACATTAGTCAGGACACGCGTTTTGAAATTGTATGAATTAAAGGCTTTAATGTGCTTGCATATAATATCTTTTTGGTGTGCACACGTATTTTAGTGTTTATAATCCATTTTAAGAATAAGAAATTAATATTTTTCTACAATAAATTAATAAACACTCATGTTCGGTATTTTCCATTCATATTCACGAACATTAGTCAGGACACGCGTTTTGAAATTGTATGAATTAAAGGCTTTAATGTGCTTGCATATAATATCTTTTTGGTGTGCACACGTATTTTAGTGTTTATAATCCATTTTAAGAATAAAAAATTAAAATTTTTCTACAATAAATTAATAAACACTCATGTTCGGTATTTTCCATTCATATTCACGAACACGAGTCAGGCAACGCGTTTTGAAATTGTATGAATTAAAGGCTTTAATGTGCTTGAATTTAATATCTTTTTGGTGTGCACACGTATTTTAGTGTTTCTAACCAATTTTAACATTAAAAACATAATACATATATTTCAGTTCAATAAAAAACAAGAAGACGCGGCAATGCCGCCAAAGCAGGTTTAAACGGCGCCTGCAGAAATTGTAGAATTAAAAAAAAAAACAGTCATCTTGACTCCCCCCTATTTTAGTAACAGTGCCCTTGACCTTGACCCTTGTGACCTTGACCCCCCAATTTTTTTTTGTTTCAATTTAAAAACTAAAAAAAAAAATACATTTTAGTAACAGTGACCTTGACCCTAGTGACCTTGACCCCCCCCATATTTTTTTTGCTTAAAACAATCTAAAAACTAAAAATAAAAAAAAATCTATTTTTAGTAACAGTGACCTTGACCCCAAAAAAAATTTTTTTTTGCTAAAAACAATCTAAAAACTAAAAATAAATAAAATCTATTTTTAGTAACAGTGACCTTGACCTTGACCCTAGTGACCTTGACCCTAGTGCCCCAAAGCTTCCTCTGCACGCAAGCTACCTACACACCAAGTTTCATTACAATTGGTCACTCCTAACTCAAGTTATTGAGTGGAAACCATTTTTTTATTTTTTAGTAACAGTGACCTTGACCTTGAACCTAATGCAATCCCAAGCTTCCTCTCTACACAAGCTACCTACACACTGAGTTTGATTGCAATTAGTCACTCCTAACTTGAGTTATTGAGCGGAAACCATTTTTCTATTTTTAGTAACAGTGACCTTGACCTTGACCCTAGTGACCCCAAATGCAATCCCAAGCGGTGTCTCCACGCAAGCTACCTACAGACCAAGTTTCATTGTAATTGGTCACTCCTAACTACAGTTATTGAGCGGAAACCATTTTTCTGTTTTTAGTAACTGTGACCTTGACCTTGACCCTAGTGACCCCAAATGCAATCCCAAGCGGTGTCTCCACGCAAGCTACCTACAGACCAAGTTTCATTGTAATTGGTCCCCTAGCTCGAGTTATTGAGCGGAAACTGTTTTTCTATTTTTAGTAACAGTGACCTTGACCTTGACCCTAGTGACCCCAAATGCAATCCCAAGCGGCGTCTCCACGCAAGCTACCTACAGACCAAGTTTCATTGTAATTGGTCACTCCTAGCTTGAGTTATTGAGCGGAAACTGTTTTTCTATTTTTAGTAACAGTGACCTTGACCCTAGTGACCCCAAATGCAATCCCAAGCGGCGTCTCCACGCAAGCTACCTACACACCAAGTTTCATTGCAATTGGTCACTCCTAACTACAGTTACTGAGCGGAAACCATTTTTCTATTTTTAGTAACTGTGACCTTGACCCTTGTGACCCCAAATGCAATCCCAAGCAACGTCTCCATGCAAGCTACCTACAGACCAAGTTTCATTGTAATTGGTCACTCCTAGCTCGAGTTATTGAGCGGAAACTGTTTTTCTATTTTTAGTAACAGTGACCTTGACCTTGACCCTAGTGACCCCAAATGCAATCCCAAGCGGCGTCTCCACGCAAGCTACCTACACACCAAGTTTCATTGCAATTGGTCACTCCTAACTAAAGTTATCCAACGGAAACCAATGTTTGACGCCCGCCCGACCGCCATACGACATCGCCATTCTAAGAAGTAGGTTTTTTTCAAAAAACCTGCTTAATAAAAATATAACTCATGTTCGGTATTTACCCCTCATGTTCGCGAACATGACTCATGTTCGGTATTTAGTCATACCGCAAAATCATCCTTTGGCAGCCATGGTAGAGCAGCCATTCCTTTGATTCAACAAGTCTGATCTTGTTTCTCAGCTTGTAGGTTGACAGTCAAGGTTTTCTACTTCTGAGCAAATTTTTGCGTATACTATTGGCATACTTATTTGTGGGGCTACCATTGCCTTTCATGTAGAACAAAACACACGGAAGAACAAAATACAGTCAACTCAGTTGATTGTAAAAATATTCAACTAACGTTTTTTTTATTTTAGTACATTTGGGAGTGATTTTCATTGAAATATATATACAGTAACAATAAATATATGGTAAGACATAAAATATAACAAAGACAGGAGTTTAATGTGGTGAATACACTGGAAAACTTAGAACATTTATGGTTATTAGATACTTAACATTTCTAAGTTAATGAATGGGCATCAGCTTCACTCTTTTGCAAAGTAAATGTCTGATGAATATATTGAATATACATGTACAAAATAACAAAGGTACATTTCAACTCGTCAGAGTGAGCATCAATTGTCTGTATTCATACAGAGACAGGCAGCATATGGTCGCATGTTTTGTACATCTATGTAAGTGACAATTTACAGAATGATCAGGCCAGGAGGTTAGATTTAAATATCTTGTTTCATTAAAAATTAACACAGGTAAAGACAAACAAAAAATGTAAAAATATACACAAATTTCTGTTAATGCATATTTTGTGAAATTTTGCACACTATTTTCAGCGATTTTGTAAACACATTTTGTAGTTGTATTTTCCCTAAATCTATTCTGGTCAATCTGAAACTGTTGAGGATCTTGCTGACTATTTCCTCGATAATGCAAACAGAACAAGGCAGTCTTAAAAGACAGCTATACCCACCACCACAAATAGGAACAGTGAAGGAATTAATGTTACCGAGTGTAGTTTTCTCTCAGAGGTGCACAGCATGGATTTCTAACAGGCAAATATAGTTAGTGTTCAAAGAAAAGGCCTCTGTAAAGTAGTGATGTGTAGGTTTTGTGAGCACACAGGTTCAAATAGTTGACATTAAACTGTGACCTTGACCTTCAGTTGGCTTGGCCAGATCATTGGTTCTGCACATTAAATTGATAGGTAAACATGGACCTTGACCTTCAGCTGGCATGGCCAGATTATTGGTTCTGCACATTAAATTGATAGGTAAACATTTGACTAGTTTCATCAAAACTTTCAACAGCTTAAGGAAATATGGAGCAGACACAAATTTAAAGACTAAAACCTTTGACCTTGAGTGGTAACATTGACATTGAGCCAGCCTGTCCGGCTCATGGGTTCTGCACATTGTCTTGATGTGACCTGAGTTTCATCAAAATCCTTCATAGTGCTCAAGTTGTGACCTTGACATTGAGCCAGCGTGACCAGCTCATGGGTTCTGCACATCATCTTGATGAGGTGAACATCTGACCTCAGTTTCATCAAAATCATTCAAGAGGTTAAAGAGATAGGGCGATGGAGGCCATTCCTATATCCCCCTCCCGCTTTGCGACGGGGGATAAAAATATAAACATAAACTCATTTCGAAAAACGACAAATATTTGTTAACATGCTGAAGAACACAAAATACCTTGGAAAATGTAAGAGCGAAAGCACTTAATTCTTCCTTCTTTTACAAAAACAATAAATGATCATGTAATTAAGTTACAAAGACATGAAGATTTTGTATTTCGTAGCAACGCAAAACATCATTCTGTATTATAGTTATTATGAATCAATGAGGCTCTTAAAATGAATGTAATTTAACACACTTGCTTTGTAATACATTATGTGTCTGTTGTTTCACAAAGGATTTTCAAATGTTTAGAGAGCCTTACTAGATGTTTTTCCTACACTCTTTTTTCTCATTGAAGACTGCTTAAATGTGGGGGAAAATAAGTGACACACCCAACACAGCCCAACATTTACAGGCAAGCATTCACTTGTTAACCAACAAAGTGCCTCAAAAGTATTGATGGTTTGGTATCCTACTGCTTAGACCCGAGCCAACTAAATCTCTCTGATGAACTTATCAGATTCTATCTATCTATCAACATTGACAATACCGGTACTTATTCGAAGGAGTACTTGAATCTTTAGAAAACAATACTATATTTTTCCTACAAATACACACTATATTTTCTCATTGAAGACTGCTTAAATGTGGAAAGAAACTTGACAGTGAACAGTGCAGATCAGCATAGAAGTTTTGCTTAGAAGTGGGTAGGCGTTAATTTTTCTCACTCATGTACTTATTATTATGATATTCTCATTGCCGTTTACATCTAGTCCGTTTTATTCCCATACCTTCAAAATTCTATTTTTTTTTATTCATTTTCAATTTACCAATAACCTGACACCATTGATACTTTCCCATGGAATAAAAATGAGACCTCAAACATTTCCACTTTATCAAAAGATTGTAAAAGAACTCTTGCAAAATACACTTATGTAGGTGATTGAGAAGAAACTTATGGGTATGAGCTACCTCATATAGTATGGTATATTAGGGTTTTATCGTTAGTACCGCTTTCCAATATGACCAACGCCCCCAGAAGAGTTTAGTTATTTTAGGTTTCGGGGGATAGTGCAAGATACAGAAAGCGTCCCAATTCCAGAGACACCCCTGGTTCTTTATCATGCCAGGTTTTCACCCATACATGGGACGTCGGTTTAAGTCTCATCCGAAAGACTGTTAGTAATTTTAGTTGGTCAGCCCTGGGAATCGAACCCACAACCCCGAGATTACAAGTCTCGTGCTCTACCTATTGAGCTATCCGTGCTGACTAAATACCTCATATACTAGACTGTAAGGCATTTTATTGATCACCAACATGTCAGGCACTCATTATACTTTTACATGTTAAAGTTATCTATTGTTGCAAACAAATTTGAACTCGCTGAGAAATACTGGGTAAATTTTGAAACATTTCATATAGATTTTTTGTGTAATTTGTGTTATGTGTAGAGATTTATTACACAGTCATGTACTTTCATTTAATTTAATTTGTAAACAATTCATATATCAAAATGTTTGGAACAGAAAATCAGCAATTACAGTTGATTCTAGTTAAGTCAAAATGTGTGCAATAGAAAACACTTGGCTTAAAAAAATTTGATTTCACAGACTAAATGTTTTTGAAAAGTTAAGGTAGTTTAACAAGCACTATTTTTTTCATTGGCAGGACCAAGGAATGAGTGAGATAAATAGGAGTTTGATTTAACACAGTTCAATATAATGAGATTTGACAGTACATTACAACATACAAAAGTAATACAAATGTAGGACAATGAGGCACTTGGGAGCACATGAGATACTTACATACTAAAATAAAATATAATGCCCAGGAAACTCAATACTGTCACCATTTAAAAAAGTATCAAACTTTAGCATTTGTCTATGCGAGTTGACTCCTTTTTGCTCTTAAGTGACTTACAATATATTGCTTTAATATAATCTCACATAAAATTGTTCAGACTTGGAAAAACAGGCATACTGACAGAATTAGGATATTAATAATCTTCCAGTTCCATTGAACCTTCTTAGAATCAGAATCTTTCAATCTGATCTGAAAGACCCTGCAAACCTGAACATACTACCTCCACCTTGCAATATGAAGCTTAAGCAAGATGCAGTGAAAATATTTTGTACGTCCTTCAATGGACAAGCAATTGAGATAGGAAATGACATTTTCAAGTAGCTAAGAATTAAGCCTTCATTTGAAAACTTACTAAAAATTGTTTAACTGTGTTTTAAAAAGGTTTCAATTTACAATATTAGAAAATTTATGTTTTTTTTTCAACATCTTTAAACAAGCAGCTTTCACCATTGACAATTATGAGGAAATGTAAAAGATCATAAAGTCAAATTAAGCGGTATGTGTTGATAATATTAACAATTAACAAAGAGCTAACTCAATACCTACCCAAATACATTCGGGACATAGCTCTAGAGTCACGGCACTGCACAGCCACTAATATCTTACCCAAGTAACAAGAGCAGCCATTCAAAAAATGCTTCCAAGTGTTAAAATTTGCCTGTTTTTATTGGGTTCTGACACAAAATGTCAAAACTGTCAAAGGTTGTTTATTCATGAACTGTTATAATGCATCAGGAACATTTCTGCTAGTCTAAATTTACTAGTTTAGTACGCTTGTACTATATAAATAAAAAATTCAATTCCCCAATATTCTGTGCAAGTCTGCTATCATTTATAAAGGCACTCTTAATTTTGAGCAGTTAAGTCTCTTGGAATTATGATCATTACCTAAAAGAATGATGCTGGTTCACACAAAGGGCCTCAATGTTCATTCATATGTTGTCTTGTATCTTGGATTAAACTGACAATTTTGAGAAGCTTCAACTTCATAACTCTTTAACTTGCAAAATTAGGTGTTATATTCAACTCCACTACACTAACAACTGTCCCTGCAAATACTAACTTAAAAAAATACCCTTACGCAACCACCCAAGGATACCCTCAAGTTTCTAAAATACATTTGTCTATCTTGGAATTAGGACTGCGCCATTGACTGTTCCAAGGGGTGAGATGATGACCACACTGCACTGATATGCTGGCTGATAATAATCAAATGTGCAGTTTGATCATGATCTACACTGGTCAAACAAATGCAGAATCATTAATTATTTTGTTGCAAGCAATGTAACAATTAAAACGTATATTTTATGTCAGCTTCAATTCCTTCATTACTGCTAAATCATTATGCCAGCATATCATGTTACTTTGACATTTATTCAGAGTCTGATTCTTGTTGTCTTTCATTTCATTTTTCATAAGAGCATTAACCTCACTGCACAGATGGTATGACATACTGCCATGATGATGTTACACAGATTTCAGCAAGAGTAAAGGAAGATTAAGGAAATTGTGTGGTAAAATTCTTTTCTCAGCATTGTAAGGCCGATATCAGTATCAATATGACATAAAACCTGCAAAAGATAATCCAAAATTGCCATTCTGTTCTTTTTTGGTTGACTGACTTTAGAATTTTTCCTTATGTGAAACTGCCAAGACTCATGGTAGGCCCAAGTTGAAGTTCATCACTAGATGGGTGGGAAAACTGAAAAGCATTTCTGAAATTTCCACTGCTCCAACCAGGATTCAAACCGGGGACCTCCAGATTGGTAGTCCAGAGCTTTAACCACTGGACCACCGTGCCATTGTTTTGTTTTATACTAATTTATTTTAGCTCGATTGTGAAGAAAGCTTGTAGCTTATCGAGTCACTCTCAAGTCCGCTTCCTGGAATAACCAGTACTGGTGTCATATGAGGAAGTACGGTCGTGACCCCAGTGGGGCTCGAACCCGCAACTTCCGGGATGAGCGGCCGACACCTTAACCTCTACACCACCGTGCCATTCTGTTTGTGCTTGCTGTTACTGACGAAACATGTAACTCTGCATAAACAACTTACATATGCATTGAACAAGAATTCATTGTTAATGAACATTTAAATGATCTTTTTTTTAGAAACTCGACTGGTTTACATAACATGATCATTCTGTGATACATCTCTTACCTTAATTAATTATACACCTTTTTATATGTATACCTATTATTGGAATATCATGAAAATATAACATTTGGTAATACCAAAAACATCTTGATAGCCTGCGAATATAAAAATCATTTATAACTGCTGTTATGTTATGTCTTGTAAAAACTGCTATCTGGTATTGTAAGTAACTCTTCCAGATCAAGAAAAATTTGCTCAAGAATGCAAAAGCAGCAAAAGATGGCCTGATTCTTGATTATCATAAACATAAAAGTCACCAAAAAACTACACATAGGCTAATAACAGCCGACAGGTATAAAATCTACTTTTTTCAGTTAGTGTCACCCTCTTCACTTAACCTATATAAAAAGTGCTTGTATATTATTTCTGTGGATCTCTTTTTTTATTTTATACAGATTTTAACTACTGTACTTGAAAAGCAACTATTTATAATGTGTGAAAGTTTAAAGCAAGTTAGGAAAGAAACACAGACACGATATAACTTTCTGTGTTTTTGTTAAAAGCAAGAATAAAGTTTTAAACAAGAGCTGTTTGTAAAACACGTATGCCCCCCTTGATGCAAAAGTTGTACTATGTAAGGAACAGTTTTTAAAGTAAAAGTCAGTGTGAAATTTGTGAAAACGGCATCTGTAGAAATTGCAGAATGAAAAACAACTAAATATTTTATAGTGACCTTGACCTCCAAAAAATTTGTTTTTGCTAAAAAACAATAAAAAAATCGAAAAAAGAAATTGAAAAAAGAAGTATTTAAAGTAACAGTGACCTTAAGAACAGACAGACATACCAACATCTGCAAATCAATATACCCCTCTTCTTCGAAGGGCACACAATAACAGCCCAATCTTTCAATAATGCACATATAGTCGACATTGTACATGCAATCATTAATATCCAATTTTTCTTAGATTAATAGTATTGTCATATCTAAAACATTTGTTTTTAACCTTAACCTTTCTGGCAACATGTGATTGTACTGTATAGACCTGTACAGCTCATGATAAACCTACACATCTGTCTGATCTGAGTATGATCTCTACTGTTCACCATTCAGGCAGTAACAAAAAGTCAGTTTTAGAAGTTTGGCAGGGTAAGGTTTATATTAAATCCCTATGTAATTAGCACTCACTTCCTTTTGTAGAGTTTGTAAATTCTATTAGCAAACAGAAAGAAATATCACTGAGACTATTTCCTATAGAGTAGTCAAACCTTTACACTGAAAAGAATGAGCCTGACTTTTACTCTTCATATAATCAACAGTTCAAATTTCATTATCATTCAAATGAATTTACATTTCTTAAAAAAGTTGATGAGGCATTGCAATATGAAGTCCTCTACCAGTTTGGAGCAACCTATAAAGAAGGTATTACACATTTAAGGTTTTGTTAAGGTAATACAATGGATATGCCAAGGAGAATGTCACAGTTCATTTTTTTTTGTTTATGTGTCATCCATCACATGGGTAGATATCCTGTGAAGAGCAAACAAGAAATATTGCAATATAACAATAATTTACAGAGTTTGAGCTCTGAAGTATGACCTTGAACTGGGGAGCAGATGACTATGTGTTGTGCATGACATTCTTTCTTCACATTGGTAACAATATTGTAAAGTAAAATCAATATCAGTCCATGCATGTAGAAGATACAGACCAGAAGGGAAATTGCATGTAGTAGAGTTTAAACTCTAAGTGTGACCTAGACCTTCAGAGTCGGTGGCTGGTTGCTGTGCATGACACACAATTTGGGGTATGGGTAACAATTGTGTGAAGTTATATCAAAGTTGGTAGATGCATCTGGAAGAAACAGACCGAAAAAAATTGCAGACAGACTGAAAGACAATGGAACAGCGCAAACCTATCCCCGAACCGGTGATACGACCAGTACCGGACTAACAAATCATAGTACATTTATAAGTCTGTAAGTCATATGAAGTCACACATAACACTATCATGTTTTATATGAATACAAAAATATTTCAGTAACATTCACATTCTCATATGATATTAATAAACCTGAGGGTTACTGTGTATATAAAAACGACTTGTGGTCAGTGGTCAATGAAATGGAATATGGAAGTCATATAAAATGAGCAAGGTGCCCAAACTTGGAATGTGGGTGGGTTATATGGGTCCACTTGTATAATTCTTATCACACAATTATGTCTTAAAACTGTTGTAAAATACACCAAACAAACAGAAAATTTAGCACTTTCATCTACAAATTCAGATGTTAGATACCTTGAATACAGCAAAACATCTGTTAAAACTAATTTTGAATGGAAGGCAATTTATGCTAATCGTGATGAAAAAATACTGATATGTTTGTCCATATTTGACTGATTCCATGAATGAGATTTTATGTTAACCTCCAGAGTGATGGACTATTCTTAAAACTTGTCAAATGAATCAATTATTTTCCTGAATTTTTTTGCACTTTTACTGACTGACTTTCACTCTCTTAACGATCAACAAGATAGAAAGTTACATATATACAAGAACTGGAAAGAGACAAGCAATTCCCATGGCACATTAATATGAGCATTTATATGATACATAATGAAAAAAGTCTGTATACTGTAGATCTACATGTACAAAAGACTTTCTGCAGTACTTCAAATATCGCAACAAGTACACAGTAACTGCCTTTACCTCCATTGTCAATATCAGGGTTCCCTCTCTGTCAATTTTAGTTTGCGCCAACAAATTCGCCATTTTTGTAAATTTTCAAGGGTCAATATCACATTATCAGAAACCAAGGTGAGATGTTCAAGGGTTGAGGCACAGGTCATAGAGTTCATATGCTCTAGGCTTGCCTATCATATTTTTCTGTTTGTGTTATGCGCACTATGAGCTCAAAAATAACAAGAGCTGTCAGTAGGACAGTGCGCTCGACTTTTTGGTGCTTGCCTATAAAACAAAGCTTTGACAGTTAAGGGCACACAAGACTTTAACTAGGAATTTCTAAGTACAAATCAAGAAACATTTTCACAGAGTTATCTTCTCTTGCTTACAGATAGGTCTCATGATGGTACATAAGTACTCCCAACTTTCAAAGTAATATCTCAAATGGTTAAGTCAATAAGTGGACAAGAATGAAAATTTTAACTGAGTTTCTAAGTCAAAAAGGGCCATAATTCAAATAAAATCCTTGACAGAATTACCTTCTCCTGCCCATGTTTTGGGATCATGATGGTTTACAAGTTTTCCAACTATCAAATTAATATCTCAAACAGTTTAGTCAAAAAGTGGACTGGTACGAAAAACTTAACCAAGATTCTAAGTCGATAAAGGGCCTTAATTTTTAAAACAAATCCCTGACAGAGTTACTTTCTCTTGCCTACAGATGGGGGTAATGATGTTAACAAGCATTCAAAGTTTCAAAGCAATATCTCAAAGGGTTAAGGCAATAAGTGAATTTTACCCATATTCAATGTAAAAAAGAGGCATAATTCTGTCAAAAACCTTGACAGTTATGTTGTAGTTATGTCCTCTTGTCTGTTGATGTAGGTCATGATGGTAAACAAGTATGGTTAGTTTCAAAGCAATACCTCCAATGGTTTTTAAATAAAGTGAGGTGGCATGAAAAACTTAACCAAGCTCAATACACAGAGTATTAAAACCTTGACAGTTATGTTATAGTTATGTACTCTTGTCTGTAGAAGAAGGTTATGATGGTAAACAAGTATGGTAAGTTCCAAAGCCATACCTCTAATACTTTTGAAATAAAGTGGGGTTGTACAAAAAACTTAATCAAGGACGGACTGAGGCTCTGCATAGGTGGTATTAGGTGGTATTTCCACTGACCACTTAAGTAACAAAAGAATGACCACTGAAGGGACAAAAGACAGAGTAAATTAGACCACACCTCCTACCACTTAAGGAATCCAGCATGCATGCGGACAAACGGACGGACAGACAGACCTACATCTGCAAACCAATTACGAAGGGGGCATAAATAATATTCTATATGTATTGAAAATATCAGTGCTGGTCAAGTTTAATAAGCCAGACGGCCAAGATGGCCCTATGTCGCTTACCTTAGTACAAGTCCACTTGCCTGGTGGTTGTGGTCAATTTTGACCCAAGAGGCATGATTTGAATAAAGTAGGTGGAAGATCACTAGACAATGATACATACAAAACAAGTGTCCCCCTTGGTGGTGCCAATATTGACCTGAGGGGCATAATTTGAACAAACTTTGAAGAGGTCTACTAGGCCATGCTAAATATCATAGCTCTAGGCCTTGTGGTTTCAGAGAAGATGACTCTTTAAAGCTTTTCCTATATAAGCCTAAATAAAACTAAGTGACACCCCAGGTGGGGTCAATTTTGACCTGGGTATCGTAATTTGAAACAATCTTGGTAGAGGTCCACTAGACAATGCTACATGCCAAATATCTTAGCTCTAGGCCCTGAAGATTTTTAAAGTTTTTCATATTTTTAACAAGGAGTCATCTGACCTGTATTATATGATTTATGATGTTAGCATAATGTTGCTTACAGAAACATAATGCACCACCACTTAATTTTTAGGTTTCATGAAAATTTGGTGAAATAATATACGATTTCATGTAAAGTGCCGAATGTCGTGTTATGTATTCCTGAAGGATGTGTCATTAACAAAGCTGGCTACATCCAATTTAAAAGCACTGTATTTTACTGCGTCAAAAAGTCTCAAGCATAACTATGTTTTAACTTGAGGGGTTTTGAAAAAAAATAAAATTCTAACATGACTGTCGATTTTGTTTGTATATACAATGAGTAGAAAAATTATGTTATATTAAACCATAAACAACGCGGGAACCGATATGCTGTAAACATGACGTCATATTGCGTCGCATGACGTTCTCGTAGAAAATAAAGCTTTGCATATATTCACTTTGTGTAATATCTGGTCATGTTAGAATCAAAATAACATCCTTTTCAGGGTTGTTATCGTCTAATAAACAATAATTTGTCGTACTGATGCGCAGTTATAAACCACTCAGGCCTTTGGCCTTCGTGGCTAATTACTGCGTATCAGTAATCCAAATTCATTGTTTATTAAACGACTAACACCGCTGGAACGGATGTTATTTCATAAACAACAGCAACATGATGTGTTATCAATTTTGGTAGAGCTTCATGCAAGGAACATCCCTGCACAGTTTTATCAACACTGAGCCAGTGGTTTCAGAGGAGATGTCATTTGAATCAAAATGTTGACGGACAATGGACAATCACCCATTAGAAAAGCTCACTTTGGCAAATATAAATCTGTAATGACACATTATTATCCTGAAACAGGTATGCATGAATTATGTTTTGGTCACCCAAATTACAATACACAGAGTTGTCTAAAACCAAGCATCACTAATTAAATCTGTGTTACAAGCATATTGCTAAGGGTCTATTATTTTCAGTTTTATGATTGTTTATCAATTAACACAGATGGTTACTTGCGTGTTATCAGGTAATGTCTAATTAGCTCTGCCTTCTTTCATACACTGGCCAACAGACAAAGATGGATTTTTGAATGACACAACAAAAATTGCCAAGATTACTTTGTTGGCGCCACTAATATTCGCCCGCGCCAGAATTTGTCTTGTGTTGCATTTGGCGCCATTGGCAATCAACAGCGGGAACCCTGAATATACTGATTTTCTTCACTATTTTGTCTTAGCCATATGAAGATTTTACTGTTTACTTAAGCACATATGGAAATACATTATGCAGCAAACAATTTTTATAAGTGTAAGTGAACAAAGAAATGAGATAACAGGCGTCAATTGTACAAAAATATCAGTTTTTTTTTACAGAATCATTAATATTTTGTCCTGTAACATTACTTAATCCCTGACAATTCATTAAACAGACAAAAACGCTACATGCATCACTTTTTCTACGAACTCCAAGCATGTTCAAATGCCTCCTTTTGACAGGATATCTTCATTTGAAACCATTACACTATGTCTATGTTGTAATCTGACACTATCTTAAACTGAACAGCATCACTACTAAACTGGGTTCAGTATCGAAATAGGCCTTTAAACATTCAGTATTGTCCAGTACAAGGCCTCTACCAAAGAAAGGGCAGTTCTCTCTCCTCACACTGAGAAATTCAATGTGTCCACTGCTCTCCATGAACATCCGTCTCTTTCTGCAGGTTTTCTGCTTATCCACAAGATTTGACTAGGAAATGAATTCTGACCTGAACTTCTTCCCTTTTTTTTCAAGATCACATGACCCACAAGATCACATGACCTGGTAATGTGACAAATATGGTCTGTGCACAAAACTACACATATCACATGATGTAAGGTAGAGATTTTATCTCCTAGTTTTTTTGCTACACATTTGTACAATCTATTTCTATGATCTGTTTTGGGACTTCTGCAAACTGATACACCAATCGTTGACCATCTACCTTATTTAAGATTCCACGAGCATAGTAGTACCTGTAAAATAAAGGAAATGATACAAATGAACACAGCTGTGCTCACAAAATTATTTTTTGTGTGTGTGTTTTGTTATAATTATATAAGTTGATGAGGTATTGCCATGCAATATGAACTCCTTCCCAGTTTGGAGCAACCTATTGGCCCTATATTGCTAACCTGCAACTTATGACAATATGTGACCAAACTTCAACTCTGAACTATATGTCAGAAACACAAACATTCTGTTTGACCTTGACAAGGCAAACTTTTTTACCAATTTACATGATGATTGGGTTGTAAATGTCACCTGTATGGTATACACAAAATTTTCAACAAGGTGACCTAGTTTTTGTCCTCAGATTACCCATATTCATACTCGACCTAAATTTTGTCAAAGACAAATCCAATGAAAAATGCAACATCTATTGCATACACATATTACCCCATGACCTAGTTTTTGACCCTAGATAACCCATGTTCGAACTTGACCTACACATACTGATCAAATTTCATGAAGATCTAGTGAACAAGAGGGCCATGATGGCCTTATATGGCTCACCTGAATACCAGTCCACTTGCCTAATGGGTGTGATCAGTTTTTACCCGAGAGGCATGATTTGAAGAAAGTAGGTGGAAGATCACAAGACAATGTTACATACCAAATAGGTTTTCCTATATACATCTTTGTAAAACAAGTGACCTCCTTGGCAGGGCCAATATTGACCCCAGGGGTCATGATTTGAACAAACTTTAAAGACATCTACTAGGCAATGCTACATACTAAATATCTAAGCTCTAGGCCCTGTGGTTTCAAAGAAGAAGATTTTTAAAGTTTTTCCTGTATAGGCTTATGTAAAATGAAGTGACCCCCTGGAGGGGTCAATTTTGACCTGGGGTGATAATTTGAACAATCTTAATAGAGGTCCACTAGGCATTTTTACATGCCAAATATCTAAGCTCCAGGTCTTGTGGTTTCAAAAGAAGATTTTTAAAGTTTTTCCTATATAAGCCTATGTAAACCAAGTGACCCCACGGGCAGGGTCGATTTTGACCCGGGGGTCATAATTTGAACAATCTTGGTAGTGGTCCACTAGACAATGCCACATGCCAAATATCTAAGCTCTCGCCCTTGCGGTTTTAGAAAAGAAGATTTTAAAGTTTTTCCTATATAAGCCTATGTAAAACTAAGTGACCTCCGTGCAGGGTCAATTTTGATCCAAGGGGCATAATTTGAACAATCTTGGTAGAGGTCCACTAGACAGTGCTACATGCCAAATATCTAAGCTCTAGGCCTTGTGGTTTCAGAGAAGAAGATTTTAAAAGTTTTTCCTATATAAGCCTATGCAAATCTAAGTGACCACCCGCACAGCAACCAGAGTTCTGCATTGAATGGAATTCTTTAAACAACTTTGATAGAGCTTCATGCAAGGAACAACCCTGCAAAGTTTCATCAACATTGGCCCAGTGGTTTCAGAGGAGATGTCCTTTGAAGGAAACGGTGGACGGACGGATGACGTACGACGGACCCCGGAAGGAATGTGATCCTAATAGCTCACTCCAGGTGAGCTAAAAACGCAGCCTCAATTGCATACATTAGGTAAAGTGTGGACAGACAGACAGACACCAGGCAATCACAATAGCTCACCTTTGAGCACTTTGTGCTCAATACACATTTATGGTATGGTAAAGGCAATACAATGGAAATGTTGAGGAGAATGTGTATGTCACAATTCATTTATTGTTGTTTAGGTGTACAGGTGGTAATATATATAGAGCTATATAAAACTGAGGTACAAGACATTAACCTTGGGGTACTTTTTGGCAACCAATCAAATTCAATCTTTGGCTAAAACTGACTGGAATTTGCAGTCAGGTAAATCTCTCCTCTTTTCGGCTTCAAAATTCTACTTTTCTAGGCATGACGGGAGACATGCTGGGGTCTCATCCAAAACATAAGCTAAAAATTTAGCTTTCGGACCGACCTTGATAAAATCTCTTTAAATTCAATTCAATTCCTTAGCGTTGGGAGTAAGTGGCTTGATGTTGTTTGCAACACATCCTCATGGAACAGGTAATAATTGTAGGACTGCAGTCCATGCATGTACAAGCTACAGAGAGGACAGGAAATATTGCAACATAACACTATGTGAAAGGGTTTGAGCCGTAAGTGTGGCCTTGACCTTGGCTATAGGTGGCTGGGTGTTGTACATGACACACTCTCATCACATGGGTAACACTCCTGTAAAGTTATATTGAAATTGGTCTATGCACTAAAAAGATACAGAATGGACAGGAAATAATGCTATACAACACTAATTTACATAGAGAATAATTGTTGGTTTCAGTGTAAGATCATGTTTTAATTTCACCAAGTGGGCACCAAAAGTGATCTTTCAAAATAACAACTTTTGGTGTTCACGGGTGAAATTAATGTGATATTACACCGATACCAACAATTTTTCTGTTTATTTTATGGCTAAAACTCTACTTTTATCTATAAAATTTAGAAAATCGCAGGAAACGTCATCAGAAAACTTAGCGCATTTGCGTCATTTAAACGACGTCATCGTCACATGGTTTCCAGCATTTATTATGCTCGGTATACTTTTTGACGTAAATCCAGGTTAAAGATTGCAAAAACAGTGAAAAATAAAAATGGTAATCCACTGTTTCAAAACTGTGGATTATCACTTTTATTTCACTGAGAAAACTCTATAATTCACTGGAAAACATAAAATAAAGTGTAACCTTGACCATCTGGGTAGCTGACTGGTTATCTAACTAAACACACCATTGTGAATGGGTAACCATTTTGTAAAGCTATATCAAAATTGGTCCATGTATGGGGAAGGGATAGACCAGAAACGAAATTGCATACGGACAGAACAGTGCAAATCTACAGTCCTTGACCCGGTAAGTAGAACAGAATAGAATAATTTGAACAACTTTGGTAGAAGTCCATTAGGTTATGCCACATGTTAAATATCTAAGCTCTTGGCCTTGTGGTTTCAGAGAAGTAGATCTTTTAAAGTTTATCCTATATAAGCCTATGTAAAAACAAGTGATCCCCTGGGCAGGGTCAATTTTGACCCGGGGGGTCATAATTTGAACAATCTTGGTAGAGGTCCATTACGTTATGGCTTAGTAGTTTCAGAGGAGATGTCGTTATGGTTCTTGTACACAGCACTTCCTCTCATTGTGCTGGACCATTGTATGAAGTTGTATTGAATTCAAACCAGCAGTTTTCAAGTTATGCTCCGGACAAGGAAAAGTAAAAATGGGCAATAACTCTGTCAATACTCAAGATAGAGTTATGGTTCTTGTACACTGCACTTCTTCTCATTGTGCTAGACCTTTGTATGAAGTTATATTGAATTCCAACCAGTAGTTTTCAAGTAATGCTCCGGATAAGGAAAAGTAACAAAGGGCAATAACTCTGTAATGAGTCAAGAAAGAGTTATGGTTCCTGTGCACTGCACTTCCTCTCAATGCACTTGACCATTGTATGAAGTTGTATTGAATTCCAACCAGTAGTTTTCAAGTAATGCTCTGGACAAGGAAAAGTAACAAAGGGCAATAACTATGTAACGAGTCAAGATAACATTATAGTTCCTGTGCACTGCACTTCCTCTCAATGTACTTGACCGTTGTATTGAATTCCAACCAGTAGTTTTCAAGTAATGCTCTGGACAAGGAAAGGTAACAAAGGGCAATAACTATGTAATGTGTCAAGATAACATTATAGTTCCTGTGCACTGCACTTCCTCTCAATGTACTTGACCATTGTATGAAGTTGTATTGAATTCCAACCAGTAGTTTTCAAGTAATGCTCCAGACAAGGAAAAGTATCAAAGGGCAATTACTCTGTAATTACTCAAGATAGAGTTATGGTTCTTGTGGACTGCACTTCCTCTTATTGTGCTTGAGCATTGTATGAAGTTGTATTGAATTCCCACCAGTAGTTTTCAAGTTATGCTCCGGACAAGGAAAAGTAACAAAGGGCAATAACTCTGTACTGAGTCAAGATGGAGTTATGGTTCTTGTGCACTGCACTTCCTCTCAATGTGCTTGACCATTGTATGAAGTTGTATTGAATTCCAACTAGTAGTTTTCAAGTTATGCTCCAGACAAGGAAAATGCAACAGACCGCCTGACCGACCGACCGACCAACCAACCACCGGGTGACTCCTATATACCCCCCAAACTTCGTTTCAGGGGTATAATAAACTAAAGCTTCAGATGTGCAAGCTGATCTGGATCTAAAGTGGTAATAATGGCTCTGTATTTTGTGCAAACTGGGGCTAAATTTTGATGGTTGATCATGAAACTCTAAAATCTGCTTCTAAGCTTATATGCTTAAACTAACCCTCAATATACAAGACATCATACTGCCAAGGCTCTGGAATTATTTTCAGAGGACATTTTTTGCTAATCTTAAACTAGCAACTAGCTACTACTTCAGACCATTTGCCTATACAATACTAACAACGAATGTGCAAACTCTGTAATTAATTATGTTGTTTTGCAGAGTGTTAACAGAATTCTGACACCCACTTATACCTACAGTACAAAATACTATATAAAACAAAAATGATTACAAAACATGCATTTTATGATGTAAAGTGGAGATTTTGTCATATCTTACCACTGAAGTAATAGATACCTTTTCTTGTAACCTACACCTAGCTCCCATTTAGCAACCTATTTAAAAACAATGTTACGTTTAAAACCAAATATGTGACCGCTTTAAAAGTGAGATGATGTCAATCTCTTCTGGTTTATTTTCTAGGTTTTCTTAATACCTATCACATATATAACTTAGTGTGTGTGTGTGTTTTTGTGGGGGGGGGGGGTTCTGTAAAATGAATTTGTAAAAAAAGAAGTGATACCATTATTGAACAGAACTACCAGTGCTAAATTGTTAGTCAAGTTGTCTGTGATGGATAAATAAACAGGGAGACTGAAAGATCAGATTGCACATCAGATTTATGCGGCCTGAAAATAAAGTTGGTTTTTGCACAGTGGTGCTCATACTGGCTCTTCTGATACGTAACAATAAAGTCCCTATACAAGCATTCACCACTTGTCTTCCAATGTTGTTCATAATACAAAATTAAACACAGCAAATGACGCTACCTTAAAGCCCTGCCCATAGTTTCATAGTTCATATCTGGTTTATTTTTGTGTAGACCCCACAGTTTTGAGACTGCCTTTGAATCAACAAGTTTGAAGATGCCTTTTTCTCTATTTGTCCATTTGATGTATCGGGGACAAGTTTCTCTGTTTTGTAGCAACTGCAGCAAAAATTCCCACAGATATGTTGTGCTACCTGGAAAAATAAAGAAACAAGACCACAGTTACAAAATTCAAAATGAGATCTTTAACACTGAAATGATATGTTGACCGTTTTACATCTACTTTCAATAACAAAAATTATACCTTTTTCTGCAAGTCATTAAAGACTCAAGAGAAACATATTCTTTAAATAATTCTCTATTGGACAGAGTTGACATTTAGTTGATCGAACTTGCTACAGAGACAATACATGTAACAATACAAACATGCAACATAACAAGAGGGCCAAGATGACCCTATATCGCTCTCCTGTGACTTATGACAATATGTGACCAAACTTCAACTCTAAACTATATGTCATTAACACAAACATTCTGTCTGACCTTGACAAGGCAAACCTTTTGACCAATTTACATGATGATTGGGTTGTAAATGTCACCTGTATGGCATACACAGGGTTCTGAACTGGATGACCTAGTTTTTGACCCTAGATGACCCATATTCATACTAAATTTCATCAAGACAATCATAATTACAAGTATGAAGATAAAATGAAAAATGCAACCTCTATTGCATACACAAGGTTTTTCTACAATTTGACCCCATGACCTAGTTTTTGACCCTAGATGACCAATGTTCTAACCTGACTTAAATTTTATCAATGCAATCATACTGACCAAGTTTCATTAAGGTCCAATGAAAAATGCAACCTCTATAGCATACACAAGGATTTTACCCCATGCCCTAGTTTTTGGACCCTAGATGACCCATGTTCAAACTCGACCCTAGATTTTTTAAAGACAATCATACTGACCAAGTTTCATGAAAAATGCAACCTCCATTGCATACACAAGGTTTTTCTGATTTGATACCCGTGACCTAGTTTTTGACCCCAGATGACCAATATTCGAACTTGACCTAGATTTCATCAAGGCAATCATACTGACCAAGTTTCATGAAGATCTAGTGAAAATGCAGTCCCTATTGCATACACAAGATTAAGTGTGGACAGACAGACAGACAGACAATGAACACCAGGCAATCACAATAGCTCACCTTTGAGCACTTCGTGCTCAGGTGACCTAAAAATAGTAAAAATAATTTATCAAATTATTGATTTTCAGTAGATGTATAGATAATGTTTGAATGTTTCACTGTACATCTATTATTGAGCCAATTGGAAATGGCTTTTTCAACTAACTCTAAAACAGTAACACTTGATACCACTAATCTCTGGCTTTACTTTTTGTAGTCAAAGGCACCCAGTTTCAGATACATAAGTGTAAAGTTAACTTACTTTCCCTTTTTCGTTTTGGCTGGTTGAGCTGTTGATGATATTCTGGCAACTTTGGTTTCCGACCTGAAAGAAGCCGAACAATTCCAGTAAATATTTGCAAGCAAGATTAACTAGAGCTATCACTAAATGTGATTAATACCCCCAAAAGGATTGCTTTATAAACTGAAGAAGTTCGTAGTAACATAATACCTTGCAAACAAACTAAAAAGAGATATTGTTCTTAGCAGTTCCTCTCATTGTGCTTGACCATTGTATGAAGTTGTATTGAATTCCAACTTGTAGTTTTCGAAAAATGCTCCAGACAGGGAAAAGTAACAAAGGGCAATAACCCTGTAATTAGTCAAGATAGAGTTATGGTTCCTGTGCACTGCACTCCCTCTCACTGTGCTTGACCATTGTATGAAGTTGTACTGAATTCCAACCAGAAGTTTTCAAGTTATGCTCCGGACAAGGAAAAGTAACAAAGGGTAATAACTCTGTAATGAGTCAAGATGGAGTTATGGTTCCTGTGCACTGCACTTCCTCTAAATGTACTTGACCATTGTATGAGGTTGTACTGAATTCCAACTAGTAGTTTTCAAGTTATGCTTCGGACAAGGAAAAGTAACAAAGGGCAATAACTCAGTAAATACTCAAGATAGAGTTATAGTTCCTGTACACTGCACTTCCTCTGAGTGTGCTTGATCATTGTATGAAGTTGTATTGAATTCCAACTAGTAGATTTCAAGTTATGCTCCGGACAAGGAAAAGTAACAAAGGGCAATAACTCTGTAATTAGTCAAGATGGAGTTATAGTTCTTGTGCACTGCACTTCCTCTCAATGTGCTTGACCATTGTATGAAGTTGTATTGAATTCCAACTTGTAGTTTTCAAGTTATGCTTCGGACAAGGAAAACTAACAAAGGGCAATAACTCAGTAAATACTCAAGATAGAGTTATAGTTCTTGTACACTGCACTTCCTCTGAGTGTGCTTGATCATTGTATGAAGTTGTATTGAATTCCAACTAGTAGATTTCAAGTTATGCTCCGGACAAGGAAAAGTAACAAAGGGCAATAACTCTGTAATTAGTCAAGATGGAGTTATAGTTCTTGTGCACTGCACTTCCTCTCAATGTGCTTGACCATTGTATGAAGTTGTATTGAATTCCAACTAGTAGTTTTCAAGTTATGCTCCGGACAAGGAAAATGCAACAGACCGACCGACCGACCGACCAACCGACCGACCAACCACCGGGTGACTCCTATATACCCCCCTAAACTTCGTTTTGGGGGTATAATAAATCCTGACATAACTGCAACAAGACCTATCACTTAATGTGATTAATACCCCTGAAAGACTGCTTTATAAACTGTGGACGTTCGTAGTAACAGAATACCGTGCAGAAAAAACTAAAACAGAGATATTGTCCTTTAACTCTGTAATTTTTCAAGATAGAGTTATGGTTCTTGAACACTGCACTTCCCCTCATTGTGCTGGACCACTGTATGAAGTTGTACTGAATTCCAACCAGTAGTTTTCAAGTTATGCTCTGGACAAGGAAAAGTAACAAGGGCCAATAACTCTGTAATCAGTCAAGATAGAGTTACGGTTCCTGTGCACTGCACTTCCTCTCAATGTACTTAACCATTGTATGAAGTTGTATTGAATTCCAACTAGTATTTTTCAAATTATGATCCGGACAAGGAAAATGCAACGGACCGCCCGACCGACACACCAACCACCGGTTGACTACTATTTACCCCCATAAACTTCGTTTCGGGGGTATAATAAAACATTAGTCTAAACAGCTACTAAGATGACAACATGATGTAAACGCTTCAAAACAAGAGTTTCCTTCACCTTTCTGTATAACACGGGAACCATGAACCACTGTAAGACGGTCTATTTATTAAGTTTAGCCTTTACTCGCCTGTATTTTTAAAATGGATTTGTCCATGTTTCAAATATTTGCTCAAATAAGTGCTAATAGAATTTTTTTTGAAAAACAAACAGTGCAGATTATGATCACATTGCATAAATGTGCAGGCTGATCATGTTCTGCACTGGTACACTAAGACAGTATCATTTGCAGCCTGCAGAGCAACAGAAAGTGAATGTTCATGTGTAAAGTTTGTATATGACAATTTAGAGTGATCCTAGAGATCTTTCAAGTCCAGCTAGCTGATATTAATAACTGGAGAGCTAAAAAAAATAACACGTAGACAAAACAAGATAACACCTGGACAAAAATGGTTCAAAATGGGACATTATTTATAATTTACTTTGGATAGCTATGGTTCTTGAAAGTACAGCAGAATCAGCCAATAAATATGTGAGAAGTTAAAAGCAAGATCTCTGTGATAAAATACTATGCTCCAAATACACAACAAAATTTTATCTGCACATTTTCTGGCTAAGGGTCAAGTGTCATTGCATACTAACCAACTGAGTATACAAGATAGATATTTTTGGTAGACATTACAACCTAATTTCTGCACTAATTAACTCAAGTGTCTCCCAAGCTCGGAGGACCATCAAAAATTATTGTTATTTGAGAATCTGTAAGACTTCTAGCACATCTGTCAACTCAGAGACTAGACAGCTTTCTTAATTTAGCTGACATTTAAGCCGGTAAAGGATTAGATGTAGTAACCTGAAAATATGTTGCAATTATACTGAATGATTTATTCATGACCTGATGTTTAATGCTAGCTTTTCTTTATTTAAGTAATACCTATTTTTCTGTAAGAAAGGTTTAATGTACATCTCCCAATAGCAAAGAAAACCCTTTCCAAAGCCTCATTTGGATTTCATAAAAGCTTACAAATGAATGACTTCAAGTAGATGGTACAGTTTTAATGGTCGGTCCTCAATAGGCACAAAGTCTGGCAGAAAGTATGTCAACTGTCAATACTGGCAACTTTAACATCAAAAGATTCTACACACTGGAAGGTGAGTACAGGACAAGATTGACATATGCTTTCTTCACACTTGGCGTTTCATTTTTAGTACAACTACTCACATATATCATGTTTTTTTAACATAAAACATTATGTTCTTTGGGAAGACTACAAGTAGACAGGGACAATAAATAGGTTAGCTGTCCATATCAAAGCAGAATACAATGTCTTCTGCTACATAGGCATGCAAGATGAAGCATTCATATCATTTAATACAAGAATAAAACAAGAGCTGTCCCTCACAAGTGACGAATGCCCCGAAAGAGGTGTCTCATAGTCTTTGTCCTCTCCATGTGCTCAATAATGTGCTCCATGCGACACGTCGTCTTGATGTGCTTGACATTTGTGCCAAGTTATTTTAAAATCCTTCAATGCATGACAAAGTTACAGTCCGGACACGAATGTGTGCATAAATAGAGGATTCCAGTGTGACCTTGACCTTTGAGGTAGAGATGTGGGTCTTGCACACAACACATCATCCTGATGTGCTTGACATTAGTGCCAAGTTATTTTAAAATCCTTCAATGCATGACAAACACGAATGTGTGAATTCCATTACCTTCAAACTCTAAGTGTGACCTTGACCTTTGAGGTAGGGATGTGGGTCTTGCACGCGACACGTCATCTTGATGTGCTGAACATATGTGCCAAGTTATTTTAAAATCCTTCAATGCATGACAAAGTTACAGTCCGGACATGGATGTGTGCATGTATAGAGGATTCCATTACCTTCACACTCTAAGTGTGACCTTGACCTTTGAGGTAGGGAGGTGAGTCTTGCATGTCATCTTGATGTGCTAGACATTTGTGCCAAGTTATTTTAAAATCTTCCAATACATGACAGAGTTACAGTCCGGACACAAATTTGTAAGTGGGGACAGACAGACGGACGGACGGTGCTATCTTAATATGCCACCCTTAGGGGGCATAAAAATTTGCTTTAGTATTGAGTAGCTGAATTTCAACAGAAAACAAGAAAAGCAGGATATGTAGAAAAATTCTAAAAAGCACCCCCCCCACAGCATTTTTTTTTGTTCCTGAAAACATTTTAAAAATGGGGAAAAAAATATAATTTTAGTAACAGTGACCTTTTTTTTGCTGAAAACAAATAATTTAAAAAATAAAAAACATTTTTTTATTATTATTATTGTTAACAGTGACCTTGACCCATCCCTCTCGAAAAGTTTTTTCTTTGCTAAAAAATCAACAAAAAATCTATTTTTTTCCTTGACATCCCCCCCCCCCCCACCCAACGTTTTTCTTCTTCTGATTTTGCTTTTGACAATTTAAATACTATTTTAAGCAACAGTGACCTTGACCCTAGTGACCCCAAATGCTATCCTAAGCTTCGTCTTCATGCAAACTACCTACACACATACCTACACACAGAGTTTCATTGCAATTGGTCACTCCTTACTAAAGTTATCGAGAACAAAATAATGTTTGACGCCAGCCATATGACATCGGCATTCTAATAATCTTTCAAAAACCTGCTTAAAAATCTCCCTGCATAGATGTACAGACCCGTAATGATCTGCCAAAAGTCACTTGCTTTGCCACCTGACTATAATACAAAGCAACCACATTTATTATGCACATTTATTATCTGTATAGTACAGTGACTACATGTATCCCACAATACCCTAAATCATTATGCAAAGACAATGTTGTGTTAATAGTTTTACACTCATTATAAATCTTCCAGGGAAATGTTCTCTAAGTCAGATAAAATTGATTATACTTCATGTGTTGTAAAGTTACTAAGTCCAGTTTTTAAAACTTACAAGTAGAAGATACAAGTCAAGTCAGGTTCACTATATCTCCTCACATACCTTACAGAAGATATAAATTATGAATGCACATTTTTTACTCTGTAGGATGATGAAATTAGTTTTGATTTGTTGCATGTTTCTGTCAACGTACACAAGCTATGTATCACTGCATGCTTATCTTAACACCATTAATTAGGTAAGTCAAATTATTTAGGAAAGTAAGTACTAGTCAATCTATTGTAAGTAACTGGGACAAAATACAAAATACATTCTGTATTCACTTTATGACCACAATATTTTACTGTTATATGGACAACCATCAACAAGAGGCCAAAGGCAATGACTAACAGTGATACAGGTCCCTGAAGTGGGGGATTGACCACTGTGAATGACACAAAAACTAAATAACAAGAGCTGCCAGTAGGAAAGTGCGCTTGACTTTTCTTAGTGATTGCTAATAAAACTTAACTATTGGCAGTAAAAGGCAAAACAAGAATTTGCTTCTTTTCAAAGATTAACAAGAAGACGCAGCAATGCCGCAAACGCAGGTTTCAACGGCGCCTGTAGAAATTGGAGAATTAAACTAGATGCCCACGTGCAACATGTCGAGCCCATCAGCTGTCAAAAGGGCTAACTACTCACCAAGTAGAGATAGGTCAAAATACACCTATATATTGGATGTAACATAAATGTTGTACCACAGAAAAGTGGTCTCGATTTTTCTCTACGGCCAATGGTAAACATTTGTGCCAAGTTACATCGAAATCCCTCCATGCATGAAGAAGAAATGCTCCGGACAAAGATATTCTTGAATTTGACCTTTAACCTCTAAGTGTGACCTTGACCTCAGACCTAGGGACCTGGTTCTTGTGCATGACACTCCGTCTCATGATGGTGAACATTTGTGCCAAGTTATTTAAGAATCCCTCGATCCATGGATAAGTTAGAGCCTGGGCAAACTAAATTCAGATTGACTCACTGAGGCACGGATACCGAACCGCCATTTGCACAACTATATCCAACTTTCGCAAGCGGCTTGACAATAAAAAACAGTCACCTATAATTTTTTTTGAATTCATTTTTAGTAACAGTGACCTCTATTGCATACACAAGGTTTTCTATGATTAGACCCTGTAACCTAGTTTTTGACCCCAGAATGACCCATATCCAAACTTGACCTAGATTTCAACATGGCAAACATACTTACCAAGTTTCATGAAAATACAATGAAAATGCAACCTCAATTGCATTCACAAAGTTTTTCTTTTATTTGACCCTGTGACCTAGTTGTTGACCTAGAGACCCATATTCAAACTCGACCTAGATTTCATTAAGGCAGTCATTCTGACCAAGTTTCATGAAAAATGCAACCTCTATTGCATACACAAGGTTTTTCATCACCAAAAATAAAACTTACTCATATTTAACACTTTGTGCCAGCTGAGCTAAAAACGCTATGTGGCGGATCAAATTTTTACCTCAGGGTCATGATTTATATAACTTTGTAGAGGACTGTCAAAGGATCATCCACATCAAATATTGTAAACATCCAGCAAGTTGTTATGAAGGAGATGTCATTTGAAGTAAAATATTAACAGACAATGACGCTGGACATTGTGCGATCAAAATAGCTCACCCCGAGTATATGCTTAGGTGAGCTAAAAATGGCAAATAAAGCTGCCAACTAAATACATCAGTGTTTACCTATACTATGCTATAGAAACAAAAGCTGTCCCTCACAAGTGACGAATGCCCCCGAAAGAGGTGTCTCACAGTCTTTCTCCTTTCCATGTGCTCAATAATTGTGGTATGTAATTTTAAAATCCATTGATGTGCTATACATTTGTGCCAAGTTATTTTAAAATCCTTCAATGCATGACAAAGTTACAGTCCGTACACGAATGTGTGCATATATAGAGGATTCCACAACCTTCAAACTCTAAGTGTGACCTTGACCTTTGAGGTAGGGACGTGGGTCTTGCACATGACAGGTCGTCTTGATGTGCTAGACATTTTTGCCAAGTTATTTTAAAATCCTTCTATGCATGACAGAGTTACAGTCTGGACACAAATTTGTAAGTGGGGACGCATGAAAATTTGAAACTGTTTTATCTCCACTATACAAACCTTTTTTACTCTTGTATCTGAGTGGTGATGATGGAGGCGTGGTGGATGATGTACCAGAGTCAGACTCGGATATGAATGGAAAACCTGTCGTTGATGAATGGAGGGGACTCGTGTGACTTTTGTATACATCTGAAAATAGACAAATCTAGTTGTTGTTTCTTTCCATAATTGTAACAACTAAATGTTACCATAACAACCCCTCTTTTCAGGGCGTAAACAACTCTGAATACTATTTCTCCATACCTGTAACCATGCAGTGATTATGTTTACACTTAGAGATAGGTTTCTTGTAGCAAAATCTTGTCATAACTTAATTAGCTTTGTTTTTCTCTCAATATTGGAACATTTCAAACGTTTTACTGAATATCACCATATATATAAATTAAGCAAAAAACTATTCTTCTACTATAACAGGGAGAGATGTTGACAAGTTGCCGACATCTTATAAGCAATACCACTTTCGCCTGACTTTCCAGTTTCTAGAAACAAGACTCCTATCGATTATTTAAATTACTTTTGTAATCTAAATGTACAGGAAATCTATCTCATTTTTTTCCAAATTCTGTGTCAAAGTTGTCTTCATACTTGCACTGAAACTCTGAAAACAAGAATGGTATTTTCCTAGATGAGTTTCAGAGCTTTCTCCATAAACGTGTTGTATTACTGAATATGTAATACTGAACACGGAACAAGGCAGTCTAAAAACAGCTATATTCTGTAAGAGGTGCACAGTGTGGATTTCTAAAAAGGCAAATAAAATTACTAATCTGTGCAAGTGGTCAAAGAAAATGCCTCTGTGAAGTAGGGATGTGTAGGTTGTGTCAGGGGACACACTCAAATCTTTGACTTTAAGTTGTGACCTTGACCTTGAGACTTGTAGTTTATAAAATCTAAATTCAACTACAGCAATATCACTGCAAGTGATGAATCCACCTATTTATGTGCTTGTCACTATGGCACTTAAGTTATCTATGGCACTGTAAAATCAATATTTTTTTTGAAAGGGGATAATCCAAAGATTTGGTGACTTTCCATCAATTGGTTCATGAGAAGCTGTTAAAAGGTTTTTTCTACTTTAATAAACAGCAGCCACTGTGTGCACTTAGGACTGAAACCATTTCCTCTTTTGAAAGGGGACAATTTAAGGACGCTACACAGCAATTCTGATGACATTAAATTCACTGGTGAAGGCTTTTCTATTTTTAGTAACAGCAGCCCCCGTGTGCACTGGACCGTTCCTTGCATTTTGTTCCACTACACAATGTTGTATACTAAATATCTTAGCTCTATGCCCTGTGGTTTTGGAGATAAAAAATTTTTGGAGGTTTTTCCTGTTAAGTTGACCCAGGGGTCATGATTTGAACAATCTTGGTAGAGGTCCACTAGGCAGTGTTACATGCCAAATATCTAAGCCTTAGGTCTTGCAGATTTTAAAAGTATTTCCTATATTAGCCTATGTGAAATAAAGTGACCCCTCAGACAGGGTCAATTTTGACCCATGGGTCATAATTTGAACAATCTTGATAGTGGTCCACTAGGTGATGATGCATGCTAAATATTTAAGCTCTAGGCCTTGTGGTTTCAGAGAAGATTTTTTTTAAAAGTTTTTCCTATTTGTTGCCATAGCAACCAGAGTTCTGCATTGAATGGAATTCTTTTAACAATTTTGGTAGAGCTTCATGCAAGGAACATCCCTGCCAAGTTTCATCAACACTGGCCCAGTGGTTTCAGAGGAGATGTCTTTTGAAGCAAAATGGTGACGGACGACGGACAATCATCCATCAGAAAAGCTCACCCTGGCACAAAGTGCCGGGTGAGTTTATTACACTCACAGATTACTAATAGTAATTCATGATATTTGTACTGCACATTGTACTGGAATACAAAGCATGAAATTATCATGTTAACTTTGGTGAATATCATCCACTAACTACAAAGAAGAATCAAAGGAATTTCTGCTTATTTTAGATCAGTCACAAATGAGATATTTGCTGTATTTTGTGTATTATCTCTGGATTTACTGATGGAGGACTTAATCCCAACAGGGAATTGAGAAATACTTCCTTTACATAAAAATATGTCATAGTATCTTTTCAGCTTCAGTAGGCAGGTTTATCTTGCATTTGAAGTGGGAACTAACTGCGCAGGAGGAATGTCAATTTTCTTATGTTATTTCCTTGTTGGATATTTATGGAGCCTCACAGATATGCAATTCAAAGAAGTTTTGGTCAAATTATTTTTATTGCAAATCTTGATATTTGTTAGCATGTAATGTATCTATGGTATTTACCAACACTGGAATCTGCAGCAAAAGGTACATGTAAATGTTACTTTTAATAAAGTAAACAAGAGGGCCATATATTGCTCACCTTAGTACAAGTCCACTTGCCTCGTGGGTGTGGTAAATTTTGACCCAAGAGGCATGATTTGAGCAAAGTAGGTGGGAGACCGCTAGACAATGTTACATACCAAATAGGTTTTCCTATATACGTCTTTGTAAAACAAGTGACCCCTTGGCGGGCCAATATTGACCCCAGGGGCATAACTTGAATAAACTTTGAAGAGAATCGATTAGGCAATGCTACATGCTAAACATCTAAGTTCTAGGCCCTGTGGTTTCAGAGAAGAAGATTTTTAAAGATTTTCCTATATAAGCCTATGTAAAACTAAGTGACTCCCAGGCGGGGTCAATTTTGATCCAGGGGGTCATAATTTGAACAATCTTGGTACAGATTCACTAGGCAATGTTACATGCCAAATATCTAAGCCTTAGGTCTTGCAGTTTCAGAGAAGAAGATTTTAAAAGTCTATCCTATATAACCCTATGTAAAACTAAGTGACCCCATGTGCAGGGTCAATTTTGATCCAGGGATTGCAATTTGAACAATCTTGGTAGAGGTCCACTAGCAAATGCTACATGCCAAATATCTAAGCTCTAAGCCTTGTGGCTCAGAGAAGAAGAGTTTTAAACTTTTCCTATTTTTTGCCATAGCAAGCAGGGCTCTGCATGGAATGGAATTCTTTGAACAATTTTGGTAGAGCTTCGTGCAAGAAACATTTCTGTATAGTTTCATCAAAATTGGCCCAGTGGTTACTGCTTCTTCTGCAGTTCTAGGGTTCCTGAGCACTGCACTTCTACCATTGTATGAAGTTGTATTGAATTCCAACCAGTAGTTTTCAAGTAATTCTCCAGCCAAGGAAAAGTAAAAAAGGGCAAAAACTCTGTAATTTCTCAAGATAGAGTTGTGGTTCTTGAACACTGCACTTCCTCTCATTGTGTTTGACCATTGTATGAAGTTGTACTGAATTCCAACCAGTAGTTTTCAAGTAATGCTCCAGACAAAAAAAGTAACAAAGGGCAATAACTCTGTAATTACTCAAGATAGAGTTATGGTTTTTGTACACTGCACTTCCTCTCATTGAGCTGGACCATGAATGAAGTTGTATTGAATTACAACCAGTACTTTTCAAGTTAAGCTCTAGACAAGGAAAAGTAACAAAGGGCAATAACTCTATAATGAGTCAAGAAAGAGATATGGTTCCTGTGCACTGCACTTCCTCTCAATGTACTTGACCATTGTATGAAGTTGTATTGAATTTCAACCAGTAGTTTTCAAGTTATGCTCCGGACAAGGAATATGCAACGGACCACCTGACGGACCGCCCAACTGACCGACCAACCACTGTGTGACTCCTATGTACTCCCCTAAACTTTGTTTCAGAGGTATAATTACAAGGCATATAATAATTACAGTCAAGTCTCGATTATTCGAAGTGCCGGGGACCAAGAGTTTACTTCGAATAATCCATGGGTTCGAATAATCCAAGTCCCGAAGATGGCCAGCTGATTTTTATGTAAATCGTCAATATATACATGTACAGTGGAACTTCCGAAAACCGGACCTTCCAAATACCGGAAACTTCCGAAAACCGGACGATTTTCAAAGTCCGGAAATTTCCTCCTCTATTTTCTATGTAAAACGTACTTCCGAATACCGGAACTTCCAAATTCCGAATATCGGACGATATTTTCGTCAATTTTAACTTCTCTCAGTACAAATTGTCTCCCAAAAACCGGACACTACAAACACTTGGGTCATGAATAATTGCCTCCGGCAAAGTGATTGCCATTGTTTAGCCAATTAGCGGTTATCGTTTATTTTGACACGCGTTAGAATCACAACCTGTCAATCAAAGGATTAAATATTAACATAAGACTGTAAGTATTAGATAATGATTGCGAATTGAAGAAAGGATCAGCGGATTAATGTTTGATGTTTACATAAACATCTTCAAACACCAATTAATTCTAATTTAGTTATTATTAAAAGTATGATTTATTTATAAAATTAGACCGAACAATGGTTTTGTTTCGTAACATATCAAAAACTGTCACGACTTCAAATTATGAAATAGGTTATTGAAAATTGAATAAATTTATTTTGACGAGAATATCAATAAAATTATGACATTTTATTAAATTGCATCATTTTGATAATAAAAATGCCCGATACAACTCCGATACGTCGTAGAATTGATTTGTCGCTAAAGGGAAGGATCAAAATAATTAGTGAGTCTCAACTGGTTCCAAAACCAACTCTTAATGTGTGTGTTTTATTTTGAAATTTATTTGACATGATATTGATTGAAAAATCGTTTGCTTGAAGTACAAATGTATCTTATTTTCCCCGAACACGTCCCGATTTGAACTTTATTTGAGAAAAGTGTTCTGAATTTACAATTCACAATCACTTCTATGCATTAAAAACTAAGGACTTTTCAGACCAAGATGGACCTTGGATTATCGCTCCCCTTTTCAGTCTTAATCACCCCAGTCTTCCAAATACCGGAAACTTCCAAAAACCGAACTTTTCTGCAGGTCCCGTCGGTCTTCGGTTTTCGGAAGTTCCACTGTATATAGCTATCACGGACGCTTAACGTAATATACATTGCGTATATCATTTAGATGAAAGGAATAGGAAAACAGAAATAAATCATATCAAACGCTTTATGTATTTTTTCCTTTTTTTCCCCCTCGTTGCTGATCTAGGTATCCCCCGGGGCCGGGTCTTTGCCAGATTGCTCAGTACGAATGGAAAGGAAGATACCAGCTGATCTTGGTATCCCCCGTTACCGGGTCTTTCGCCGGATTGCTCAACCCAAATTACTTCTGCACAAGTAGAAGTCATTTTTCCTTTGACAGTTAAATTAAAAGTCATGCTTTAAATAGGCATGGTAGTCTGGATGTCACGAGCTTGTTATTCGAAATTAAAGGTGAACATCTTTAACCGACTTTCAAACAAAAACAAAAGTTGTTCCTTTGGTATTAAACAAACTAGGCTAAAGCGAGTATGTAATTATCACACCTTAGCACATATAACGCGTCGACCGCATGTCGTTTTTCACAAGTTAAGCATGTCAGCAATAATTGGTTTGATTGGAATGCATTTCGAATAATGGGTGTGAAATTCCTTACAAACATTGTCAATCGGACTGAAAAAACACTTCGAATAACACCAGGTATTCGTAAAATCCATTTCGAATAACCCGTTTATTTTTATATACATTTATATATAAAACATTTCGGGACCGAATATTGTCTTCGGATTACACCAGGTATACGAATAATAGGTTGTTGAATAACCGGGGTCGAACTGTATGTACTTATGTACTGTAAAATAATGTGAAGAAATGTTACTAATTTGATGTGATTTAGTGATTAAGCAAAGCCCTATTTATTAACTGGTTGCAGTGCTCAACAACAGCATATCAAGTTTCATTCAGTCAATGGTAGAAAAATGTCACAGGACTTCTCTTTTGGGATTGTATGTAAATAATTTCTTTTTTTAATGAAATTCATTTTTAGGTGAATACTGATGTAATCGTTTGTATGCTTGTTTATGACATCATAAAATTGAAAATCAAACTACAAAGCTTATATTACCCTCCGTATGTTTCATAAATATTAATACTTTTCCTTGATATGCATATGGTTATCTTCCTTAATCAACAAAAGTTGATATTTACAGCGTAGAAATTTCTAAACCTAGAGTCTGTTAAACAAGAGGGCCATGATGGCCCTTTATCACTCATCCGAGTACAACTGCTTTTAACAAAGTTGCTAGAAATCATCAAAACAACCTTTCTGACAAATTTCCAGGATATTTGGGCTGAAAATGTTACCTCCAGAGTGTTAACAAGGTTTTTCCATATTTGGACTGTGTGACCTAGTTTTTGACCCCAGATGACCCATATTCGAACTTGAGCTAGAAATCATCGAAACAACCTTTCTGACAAATATCAAGGATATCTGGGCTGAAAATGTAACATCTAGAGTGTTAACAAGGTTTTTCCATATTTGGGCTCTGTGACCTAGTTTTTGACCCCAGATGACCCATATTCGAACTTGGGCTAGAAATCATCGAAACAACCTTTCTGACATATTTCCAGGATATTTGGGCTGAAAATGTTACCTCTAGAGTGTTAACAAGGTTTTTCCATATTTGGGCTGTGTGACCTAGTTTTTGACCCCAGATGACCCATATTCGAACTTGAGCTAGAAATCATAGAAACAACCTTTCTGACAAATTTCCAGGATATTTGGGCTGAAAATGTTACCTCTAGAGTGTTAACAAGGTTTTTCCATATTTGGGCTGTGTGACCTAGTTTTTGACCCCAGGTGACCCATATTAAAACTTGAGCTAGAAATCAACCAAACAACCTTTCTGACAAATTGCCAGGATATTTGGACTGAAACAGTAGCCTCTAGAGTGTTAACAAGATTTTTCTATTTTTGGGTCATGTGACCTAGTTTTTCATCCGAGATGACCCATATTCGAACTCGTCCTAGTAATTACTGGGACAAACACCCTGACCAAGTTTCGTGACAATCGAGGCAAAAATGTGACCACTAGAGTGTTAACGAGCTAAATGTGGACGGACGACGGACAATCATCGATCCTAATAGCTCACCCTGAGCCAGCTCAGGTGAGCTAAATAAAACTGTAATGGCGCCCTTAAGCTATGAACACTTCTGCAATCGTTTGAAGCTTTGTAATGTGGTTTTACGTATGCTACATTCAAACTGGAGCTTGATCTGGTCTATCTAGCACAAATTTGCCATACTGAAATGTTATCAGCCCATTTCGCAGTAAATTTGGCATGCTAACTTAGACCTTTGGGACTTTCAGTCCCCAGGCCAAAAACGATGTCCGTCTTACAGCTTACAGTAAAATTACGCTTGATAAATTGTAGTAGTTCAACAAGAAGCCCTAAAGGGCCAGTATCACTCCTACTGAACAGTTTTGTGAAAATCATTTTCAATGTTATTAAGGAAAAGCTAACATAGGTCACTGTGACCTTGACCTACTGACCTTAAAAACAGTATGGATCATCTACTAAGTACGACCAATCATCCTACGAAGTTTCAAGACTGTTGTTGATAATCAGATCTCAAAATATTGAGCAGAAATAAATTTCCATGTTTTGGTCACTGTGACCGTGACCATTTTTGACCTACAGACCTCAAAATCAATAGGTGTCATCTACAGGTTTCCTGCAACTTTTTGAGGAAGTTTCATGAAAATCAAATGAAAATTGTAACCTGTAGAATTTTAATGGCACTGTGACCTTGACCTTTGACCCAAAAAACAGTAGGGACCATGTAATCAATTCTCCTACTAAGTTTGAAGACTGCGGGTGATACAGATCTCAAGATATTAAGCGGAAACAATTAAAAAAATTTGGATCACTGTGACCTTGACCTTTGACCTACTGACCCAAAAAACATTGGGGTTGCCTAGTTAGATGAATCATCCTTTTAAGTTTGAAGATTTGAAGACTATGTGTGATATAGATCATCAAGATATTAAGTAACAACGTTTCTCCATTTTCAGGTCACTGTGACCTTGACCTTTGACCTACTGATACCAAAAACAAGAGATATCATCTACAGGCTGAAGGCAACCTTCTGAGCAATTTGGAGTGTTATCAAGGAAAATCTAACAGAGGTCACTGTAAACTTGGCATCTGACCCACTGACCCCACATTGATTGCATTCTGCCCATTTTATAAATATCAAGTGCATATGTACACATTGCTTAACAGTGAATTAAATGCAAATCTCCAATTTCAAGTCAAGTAACTGGCATGTGACTTCATCATGACAGTACATGGAAGGACATATAACAATGGAATTGCATATTAACTGTTTTTTAAGTTGGATAAAAGGTATTGGTAAATCTTGATATTTTTTTTATTTGTCAAGTATTTACCTTTCAAATTATTGTTCATCTCACTAACTATTATAATAATGCTATGATTTTTATTTAAGAGAAGTTTTACATAACACTTTCACTAAATCGCTAAAACAAGACACTGTTTTTACAGGTATGTAAGTAATACTGCAGCATACCAAACTGATCTGTGCACAGTTTGAATAAGGAACAATAGTTATATAATAGATAATAACAATAATAAGAAGAATAATAACAATAATATATGAAATGTTAATTAAGGGACAAGTATACTGATGTATCAAAACTTGAGGAGTATTTTGTAAGGGCAATAACTTGGTAAGATTTATTCAAAAGCTCTCTCTCTCTCTCATTCAGAGGGTGTTGTCTCTCTCTATGCATTCACAGAGTGTGTTCTCTCTCTATGCATTCAGAGGGAGTTCTCTCTATCTACACATTCAGAGATGGTGTTCTCTCTCTACACACATTCACAGAGGGTGTTCTCTTTCTCTACACATTCACAGAATGTGTTTTCTCTCTACACATTCACAGAGGGTGTTCAAAAAGCCTCAAACATGAGTTCAATTTTACAGATATGTTCTTTCTATCCTATCCCTGCTTGATAAAGCTCTGGACACAAAAATATAATTTTGATATCAAAAGACAAAACCAGACAGACTGGATGGTTACATAGATCTGAGCTTTAAAGGGCTAAAAAACAAATGACCTATCAGTTTACAAATATACATTTAAAAATGAAGTTAAAATATCTATCAATCATTGCCTGAACCCTGATATGGTGAATAAATAAATTAAATAAAGTCTGGTGGTTCACAATACTGATAAAAAAAACAACATCACATGAAACAGCCCTCTGCCATCCTTAATGTTAGATTTTTATCTAAAAATATCACTAAAAATGTCTCAAAATTATTTTTGTCAAATTGTCTGGACTTAAATGTAATTAACTGGAGTATTTCAGCTTGAAATTTCTGTCTGCTGGCTAAAAGCCTTATTAGCATTGGAAACCTTCAGGCTTAATGCAACTGCTATATTTTACGTAGTTTATTTGGAACTATAGGGTTGCACTTTTACTAGAAATAAGCTACAGCAAATTATCACAAAGTCAGATATTGGTCATTTATTTAAACTGCATCAGAATCCTCCATATGGTAATCTGTGGTGCTTTCTGGGAAAAGTGTTCCAACTTCCTGATTTCTAAACATGATGACAAGAGATGCATTTTCAGGGACGACATTTGTTTGGTACAGCCTTCATATTGCTATAAAACCAATTGACCAGCGACACAGGAAAATGGGCCTTCGGACAAAATACTTGGAAACTAGCTTTCTTGTATATTTTGAATAAACAATATTTCACTGTCAATATTGGAAAAATTCAGTAACCTGAGTCCAGTACATACAAAACTACAACAGTTTGAAAAAGTATACCTAAAGCGTCATTTTTCACTCTAAAAATGACATCACATACCACAATTTGACGTCAAAACTCACTTCAATTTACATGGGCAGTAAACTATTCCGGTAATCATTTCCTAACAGCATCATTAATTTTATTGTTGGTTGCAACATTATATACTCTTTCAATATATATCATATCTGGTGAACTGTATCATGTCTTCTTTCCACGATATGCCTTTTTTCATAAAGTATAGCCAAAATAAACAAGAGGGCCAAGATGGCCCTATATCGCTAAATTGGTACAAGTCCACTTGCCTGGTGGAAGATCACTAGATAATGTTATATACCAAATAAGATTTCCTATATACGCCTTTGTAATACGCCCCCCACCCCCCGGGCAAGGTCAATTTTGACCCCAGAGGCATAATTTGAACAAACTTTGAGGTCTACTAGGCAATGCTACATGCCAAATATCTAAGCTCTAGGCCTTGTGGTTTCAGAGAAAAAGATTTTTAAAGTTTTCCCTATATAAGCCTATGTAAAACTAAGTGACCCCCGGTGCGGGGTCATAATTTGAACAATCTTGGTAGAGGTCCACTAGCCAATGCTACATGCCAAATATCTAAGCTCTAGGCCTTGTAGTTTCAAAGAAGAAGATTTTTAAAGTTTTTACTATATAAGCCTATGTAAAACTAAGTGACCCCCGGTGCAGGGTCAATTTTGATACGAGGGTCATAATTTGAACAATCTTCGAAGAGGTTCACTAGCAAATGCTACATGCCAAATATCTAAGCTCTAGGCCTTTTGGTTTCAGAGAAGAAGATTTTTAAAGTTTTTCCTACATAAGCCTATGTAAAACTAAGTGACCCCCGTGCGGGGTCAATTTTGATCCGGGGCTCATAATTTGAACAATCTTGGTAGACGTCCACTAGCCAATGCTACATGCTAAATATCTTAGCCCTAGGCCTTTTGGTTCCAGAGAAGAAGATTTTTAAAGTTTTTCCTCATATTCCTATGCAAAACTAAGTGACCCCCCGTGCGGGGTCAATTTTGACCCAGGGGTCATAATTTGAACAATCTTGGTAGAGGTCCACTAGACAATGCTACATGCCAAATATCTCAGCTCTAGGCCTTGTGGTTTCAGAGAAGAAGATTTTTAAAGTTTTTCCTATATATGCCTATGCAAAAACTAAGTGCCTACCCGCGCGGGGTCAATTTTGACCCGGGGGTCATAATTTGAACAATCTTGGTAGAGGTCCACTAGACAATGCTACATGCCAAATATCTAAGCTCTAGGCCTTGTGGTTTCAGAGAAGATTTTTAAAGTTTTTCCTATTTGTTGCCATAGCAACCAGAGTTCTGCATGGAATGGAATTCTTTGAACAACTTTGATAGAGCTTCATGCAAGGAACATCCCTGCAAAGTCTCATCAACATTGGCCCAGTGGTTTCAGAGGAGATGTCGTTTGAAGGAAATGGTGGACGGACAGACGGACGGACGTACGACGGACGGAATGCAATCCTAATAGCTCACTCTGGCACTTTGTGCCAGGTGAGCTAAAAAAGAATCATTTAAAATCGCCGTTGCCATAGTAATGGTCTTGGAGGATTTTGAAGCCAATAGTATGTTTCTGTTGAGGAAAATATAGTGGTTATCAGTTTTTAACATTAGTTTTGCATTTAAAGAGGGTGACAAAAATGTAAATTTTATGGGATTTTGTCCGAAGGTACATTTTCACGCGTCGAAGGTCAATTATTAAATACTTTCATACTGCCTCGTTCACTTTGCCTTAGACCCTTGCGGCAAAGTTAGAACAGTTCAGGGAGAGGACCACTGGACAATGGAGAAGATTTTCTAAAATTTTCCTATTTTTGCCTATATAAAATAATATCCCCCTGGGTGTGCCCAATTATGAACCCAGAGGCATAATTTTAACAATCTTGGTAGAGGACCACTAAGCGATCCTACATACCAACTATCTAAGCTGTTGTTTTTTTTAGACAAGAAGACTTTTTTAAGTACAAGTTTATAAATCTATATAAAAGCGTGTCCTGGTGTGGGGCCAATTAATAGCCAAGGGCCAAAATTTGAACAATCTTGGTAAAGGACCACGAGGTAATGCTATATACCAAATATCTAAGATCTGAGCTTTGTGGTACTAAAGAATAAAAATTTTGCAAGCAAGAATTTCCTTATGCAAGTCTAAATAAAACAAGTGACCCCTAGGGCAGGGCCAATTATGACCCCAGGGGCATACTTTGAACTAAGTTGATAGAGGACCACCACACAATAATATACACCAAATATCTAAGCTCTTTGCCTGACCTCAGGTTCAAAATTTGGACTATCTTGATAGAGGTTAACTAGACAGTTCCACACTTCAAATATCTAAGCTTTGGGCCTAATGTGCGAAAGAAGATTTTCAAAGTTATTCTTATTTGCTACTATAGCAACCAGAATTCTGTATGGAACATAATTCTTTGAACAGCTTTGGTAGAGCTTCATGCAAAAACATCCCTGTCAGGTTTTATCAACATTGGCTTAGTGGTAAGACAGGAGAATGTCATTAGATTAAAATGGTGGATGGACTGAGGTATGAGTGACAGTGAGCAATCCTAATACTTTTGTCAGGTGAGCTAATAAAAAGGTGGTGAAACATTACTTAGAACTTGATTTAGCGGGAACAACTCAAAAGCTCATTGTTCCTCCCAAATCAACTCATTTCAAGTAGTATTTTGCCATACAAGTTCAATTACATAATAGTACTGACTTTATATCAGTTAAATAACAAAAGATTTGGAGGTTTAACACAATATAACCAATCTGAGAGCCTGAAGAGTAGAAGGGTGATGGGGGGGGGGGGTTAAGGGCATAAATCATACATAAACTGCAACCTCAAGCAAACATTGATGTGGGGCAGGGCAAAAATTTCCTGTTAATTGCCAAACTTTTGTTATTGACTGAGATAATGACTTTCAGCAACATAAGAAAAAGGAAATAGGAAAATATGATAAATATTTTTCCAATGGATTCAAGATGGAACCATTTACATAGGACACGACTTTCATGTCATAAACAGTATAGACTTAAGAGCCTATTACACTTTGTATTGACATTGGTTGCTGCTTTTCTATAACACAAAAACCTGCCTTCTATTTATAATCTGAGTTACTTGTGAGTCTAGGACATGCTTTGATCATAAAATACCAGCAAGGAATTCAAATGACAGCTTTTATGAGGTGGCTTCTACAGAGAAAGGGAAGTTGCCTCATTCTTACCTAATAGCTTGCAATTAAATTTATGCCTTCTTTCATTTGCAAATACAAAACCTAAATATTTGTGGGTAAATTAGTGTGGAAGAATGGTTAATGATGCGATATACAGTGTCTGTGAGATACCAAACAACAGATGGACAATGAGACCTTCACTGCACACAACATGCTCTTTAACTTAAAAAAAATGCTAATTACTATATGACAGGGGCTACTCCTCCATAATAATCACAACATCCCTTCTTACAGTTGTTTCACACAGTCATGTGCCTTGTGGATGATAAGATTCAGGACAGTATGTATGGGGTGACTTATGGTTCTTGCACAGTGCACTTTGTCCAATTCTGCTCTTTAATTCAGGTACATTTCCATTATACAATTATTGTCCTCTTTTTAAACATATACTTAAATTGAAATATCTTAAACAGTGACACAAGTATTGGCTGGAAATATATGGAAAATGGGAATAAATCAACAAAATCTTTGAGAAATACAGTGTTTTGGATAAAAGTTGCAGTGTGATACAGAGAGCATATACAAGAACAGGTCAGTGGTAATAAGTGTAGCACTATGAATTTTACTATACATGCTTTTAAAATTGAAAGAAAAAGTATGTCTTGTTTATTTTGACTTATAACCAACTGTTATTTTCTATTTATAACCTCTAGCAAATTATCCAATGTTTCGTCAGAGATAACATTATGCCAGGGTGGTCGAGGGGTTAACACCCTGGACTATCAATCCAGAGGTCCCATGTTCGAATCCAGAAATGCTTTTCAGTATTTCCTGTCCATCTAGAGATGAACTGGTTAGAATCCGAGAGGTAGTCTTGCATGTATCAGTGCTATACACCAGGCATGTAAAAGAAAAAAACAAGGGGTCTTTTTGTAAAAAAGGGTAGGGTCTGGTACCCACTGGTACCCAGATTCCCTTGTATCTATCCTGCACCTAGAGTCAGAAACCTTGACTGTTTTTCTGTCAACCAGTTCTGAATCAAATTGATACTTTTTTAATTTGATACATCTGGTCATAAAATGAATTATTTCTATATTGATAACTCTCTTTGCTATTTCCTGAATATCAAGGAGAAAAAAAGAAAATATTCATTTCATCCCCAAATAACTGCTTCTAACAACCATAAGGTATCATCTCTTGCAATATATGCCCCTCACAATGTTATTCACATGTGCTCTTGCTGCTTTTTTTCACATCCAATGCCAGATACAATACATAAAAATAGCACAGACTAAAGAATAACATGATAAAAACAAGCTACAGATGTGTGACAATGTGTGTACTTCCTAATCACAGAGTCACGTTTTCTGCAACAGTTCCAAGTGGCAGAAAAAAAACTTTGAGGACTTGCTGAATACAAAACATAATAATGTAGCATATTGTTCTATTTGCAGGTAAAACATTTTTTCTTCAGCTATCTTTTATTACAATCAACTTGTGTACAGCTGTGTGACATGGTTTATTCAGAAACATACCAGTCTGGACAAAGAACTGAGCCTGCAACTAGCGGAAACCCATAAATTTGCTGGGTCATATCTTTAGTTCTTGGTTATGTGGATTGCAGGATCATACTGTGATCTGGCATTGTACAGCCAATGTAAAAGAAATAACCCAACAGCTGAACCAACTTTTATGGTCATTTCCTGACAGCCACAGAAAAGACTGCTCTTGTATCTTGTATAGAAATCTTAATCTGACTTAATCTAATCTGAAATCTCTACTGACCCTTGTTTTCTTTCCTATGCTAGAAATGTCTGCACTTACTGTTACTTGCTAGGAATGCAGCTGCAAAACAAGACTTGTTTCTTGTAAAACTGTGTATGTCCCTATACCAGTGTTGGAATCTATTCAATAAATTTACTTTTTGCTGTTACATTTCCTTATCTCAGTGCAATGGCTTTGTTGACTGGCATTGTAACTGATTGCCTAATTTGCCTGTACTATTTCTAAACCCCTATGACTGTGTTGACATACTCTATGTTAACCTCTGTATTCTAATTTGTGTTATGTACACAGTTTATGGTAACCTTGCCTCGTATTGTTGTTACATGCATGACTGTGTTGACACACCTTACTGTTTGTTGCCTCACCTAGCGTCATTAAAATGTGTGGATGTGTTGATTAACACTTTTATGGATGCCTCCCTGTTCCCTTGTTTCATGGGTGACTGTGCTGATATAAGCTTTTATGTCTTACTGCTAAACCTCTGTGGTCGAGTGGTTAGTCATTGACTTGAAATCTTCGCCTCACTGATGTACTCCAGCCCCACTACCAACCTGAGCCTTTATGTGAGTAAGCTTCTTACTGATGATAGACAGTAACTGGAATACTGTTGAAAAAGGCTTTAAATCCAAAGAATGTGTTATTCATGTTTGCATGGCTGTATATGTTGCTGAGAGTTGCCTTACCTGGTCTCATTGCTACATGTGTGGCTGTGTTGAAATGTGCTGGGAGGGGCTGATGAGCAGGTGGTGGCTGGCAGAAAGATGTGACAAAGCCTCTGTTTGGTGACTGATCTTGTCCTGAAGAATGATGTGATGCTAAGTATGCTGCAAAACAAAAACCCTTTCTCTATAAAGTCAAACTACATTCACAACTTACTAAGACTAGATTAAAATACTTTTTCCTCTTACTGTCATGTCTTATTTTATCAGCAAATTTTCTTATTTGTGGTCATTTTTCTTATTTAATTAAATGTCATTAAGTTTATACACCTAAATAAGAACATGATTATATTCTCTGTCAAGAGAATGCCGTTCTGATTGAAATATCCTTCACCAAAGGTAACTGTCTTGGTGGGAACGAGGCTCTGCCGAGTTTCCGCAAAACAGTTACCCGAGGTGACAGATATTTCCATCTCAACCAAATGTCTCATGACAGAAACTTTTTCTTGTATACTGTCTTGCACTTAAAAACAAATTTCTAAATGCAAACTTATTTCGATTAAACTTACTGAAATAATGCATTATGATATAACTTAGATGCCCATGTGCAACATGTTGAGCCGTCAGCTGTCAAAAAGGCTTACTCCTTACCAAGAAGAGATAGGTAAAAAAACACCTAAATATTGGATGTAACATGCATTTTGTACCACAGAAAAGTGGTCTCGATTTTTCTCTATGGCCAGTAATAAAAGTGACAATATAAGCTATTTATAATAACAATAAAGGGAAGTAATTCTGAAAACAAGGGCAGCTCATGGTGGTGAACATTTGTGCCAAGTTACGTCAAAATCCCTTCATGCATGAAGAAGAAATCCTCAGGACAAAGATATTCTTGAATTTGACCTTAAACCTCTAAGTGTGACCTTAGTGTTCGCCTCAGGATCGAAGGGCCCCAGGTTCAATCCCTACCATCGCCATGTCGGTAGTGTCCTTAGGCAAGACACAAATAATTCCACAGTGACTCTCTCTCTTCGAGGTTGATTCCATCTGGAAGGAGTCTCGAGAGCGATTAATCTAAGTTGGAAGAACTTGTTTTGCTATCGAGAATAAATAAATTAGTATATAATAAGTGTGACCTTGACCTTAGACCTTGCGCATGACACTCTGTCCCATGGTGGTGAACATTTGTGCCAAGTAACATCAAAATCCCTCCATGCATGAAGAAGAAATGCTCAGGACAATGTCATTCTTGAATTATTCTTGTATCTCACCTGTGGCCCCTAAGTGTGACCTTGACCTTTGAACTTGGGACCTAGTTCTTGCGCATGACACTCTATCTCATGATGGTGAACATTTGTACCAAGTTACAATAAAATCCCTTCATGCATGAAGAAGATATGCTCCGGTCAAAGTCATTCTTAAATTTGACCTTAAACCTCTAAGTGTGACCTTGACCTTAGACCTAGGGACCTGTTTCTTGCGCATGACACTCTTCCTAATGATGGTGAACATTTGTGCCAAGTTATTTAAGAATCCCTTGATCAATGGATAAGTTACAGCCCGGACAAGTTAAACTCGGACGGACTCACTGACGCACTTACACACGCACCATGCACGCACACACATACACCGAACTGCCATTTGGACAACTGTATCGCGCTTTCGCAAGCGGCTTGGCACAAGCAAACATTATTCAGATGCTTTGTTTGGAGAAGTGACTTCACAATGTTTATAACGTTACATCACAAGTAATTCATGAGAGTCATATAACATTGGGGGATGTAATACGAGATTTTCCAGCACTGGTGAAAACTGCGGATACCCCTATCCCGTATGCAAAAATAAATAGCAATGTTTACAACAGTATTTAAACAAGAGGGCTATGATGGCCCTATATCACTCACCTAAGTACCAGTGCACATACCAAAGGAAGTCATTTCTTGCTAGGGGAAGTCACTGGTTGCTAAGCAAGTCACTTGTTTCAAGGGGGAAGACACTGGTTGCTAGGGGAAATCACTGGTTGCTAAGGAAGTCATCATTTGCTAAGAAAGTGAGTGGTTGCTTGGGAAAGTGAGTGGTTATAATAGGAACTCATTGGAAGCTGAGTTTTTCCTATAACTCTATAAAAAGACCCCAAAGTGGGCATGTTAAATTTTGACCCCATGAGCATGATTTGAAAAAAACTTGGTAGAGGACTATTAGATAATATTACACCTTTAGGCCTTGTGTTTTTTGAGAAGAAGATTTTTAAAGTTTTTCCTCTACCAAGTGACCCCCCGACAAAGTGGTTTTGGAGAAGAAAATCCTCAAAGGTTGTCCTATATATGTCTAAAAAGGTTATTTTCCTGGAAAAAAAGCTCTCCCTGTGGCATTGTGGTATGTAAGTTTTCCCTACATAAGCCTATGTGAAATCAAGTGACCTCCCCCTACTCCCTCCCGGAAGGATTAATTTTCACCTGGGGGTCATGATTTGAACAATTTTGGTAAAGGATCACAAGGCAATGCTAAATGCTAAATATCTAAGTTCTAGGCCTTGTTGTTTCAGAAGAAAACTTTTAAAGTTTTTCCCATGTAAAATAAAGAGAGCCCCAGGTCAGTTTGACCCAGGGATCATGATTTAAACAAACTTGGTACAGGTCAACTAGGCAATGCTATATGCCAAATATCTCAGCTCTATGCCCTGTCGTTTAAGAGAAAAAGATTTTTAAAGTTTTTCCTATATAAGCCTATGTAAAACCAAGTGACCCCCCGGGATGGGTCAATTTTGACCTGGGCGTCATAATTTGAACAATCTTGGTAGAGGTCCACTAGAAAATGCTACATGCTAAATATCTATGCTCTAGGCCTTGTGGTTTCAGAGAAAAAATGTTTCCTTTTTTTTGCCACAGCTACCAGAGTTCTGCATGGAATGGAATTCTTTGAACAATTTTGGTAGAGTTTCATGCAAAGAACATCCCTACATAGTTTCATCAACATTGGCCCAATGGTATCAGTGGAGGTGTCGTTTGAATCAAATGTTGATAGACAATTATACCTTGCCACCAATGTAGCCCTTGGTTACCTTGACACCAATTGTAATCATTATAATGGAAACCATTATTATACCTTGTAAGCGAAGTTTGTCATCTGGTGTTGATTCCAAGTCACTTGACACGCCACTATCACTGTCTGCAGGACTTGGAGGTAATACTGCTAAAATAACAAAATTACTAGTCAAGCTTTATCTAACAAAGAAATAGTTTTGCTCTCATTATATATACAACTGTATAAAATGTTTTCATTCAAACAAAAGGGCCATGATGGCCCTTTATCACTCACCTGAATACAAGTCCATTTGCCTGATGGGTGTGGTCAATTTTGACCCAAGAGGCATGATTTGAACAAAGTAGGCGGAAGACCACAAGACAATGTTACACACCAAATATGTTTTTGTAAAACAAGTGACCCCCTGGGGCCAATATTGACACCAGGGGTATGATTTTAACAAACTTTGAAGAAGTCTACTAGGCAATGCTACATGCTAAATATCTAAGCTCTAGGCCCTGTGCTTTCAGAGAAGAAGATTTTTAAAGTTTTTCCTATATACTCAACAGGTTTAGAAACGCAAAAGTGGCAAAATATTTATTTTATCATTGTTACCGTGTTTCAAATTTATTAAAATTTCATACACTACAAAAACAATATAAAATTGAATTATTGTAAAAGTTTCAATAATTCATCGAAAAAATTACTTAAATAGAAATAAAAACAATAGCGTCATTCAAATAAAAATGTTCAACAGGGGAAATCTTTGCGTTTCTAAACCTGTTAAGTGATGTAAAACTTAAAGTGTCCCCTGTGCAGGGTCAATTTGACCCGTAGCCTATGTAGTGGTTTCAGAGGAGATGCTGTTTGAAGGAAATGGTGGACAGACGGACGCCGGGCAGAATGTGATCCTTAAAGCTCACTCTGGCACTTTGTGCAAGGTGGGCTAAAAAAAGCTATTTCTCTGCAGAGTAACATGTTTTGATTTCATTTCTATTTTTTGCGCATGATCTATGCTCTATTTTCTACAGCAGCAAGTATTCTAGGTAAATTGCATTATCACTTAAATCTGGTCTGGGATTTAAAAATGGAAACATGGTCTCTATTTTGGCATGTTTAAAACAGCTGTTTAACTGATAAGCCATTTATTTTACATGCTCCAGCAGTGAATTATTCTATATCAGCAAATTTTATGATAGGCAAATTATCTTCTGGCAAGCTATTTCACTTCCTGAATTCTGTATTTCCGCTTAAAAATAGTTGGCTGTAACTGGAAGTACTTAAATCAAACAAGTGGATAGGATGTAACAGGTTTCAACGAAAATATATACTTGACTTTGAACTTGTTTTATTGAGTGAACATCTACATAAAACACATTCATAATGCAAACATAATGGGTGCTTTCTTCCTTTCACATAATCTTCATCTCACTTCAATACCAGCAGTGGCTTCATTAAATAACAAGAGCTGTCCATAAGACAGCACGCTCGACTATTGTGGGTGTTTGCTAATAAAACAAAACTTTTATCAATATAATAGCAAAACAAAATTCTGCTAACTATTAAGTATAAACTAGGAAAGTTGAATCTAAAAGTCAAAATCTATAACTATAGATTTAATTTTTGGTAAATTAATTGTTTGATAAAAAATTTACCCTGAACACTTTGCAAGGTTTGATATAACTACCTAAGTGGTTCTGAGATATGTGCATGATAGTACCTTGCATTCAAAACTTTAACCATTTTTCAAAAGTCAAACAAGGGCCATAATTTGCACTAAATTTAAACAAGAGTTATCTGTCTTGACTGTGTGACCCTCTTAAGACATTAAAAAGTTTCAAGTCAATATCATAAGTGGTTACTGAGATATGTGCATGATAGTACCTAGCAGGCAAAACTTTAACCAAATTTTCAAAAGTCAAACAAGGGCCATAATTTGTACTAAATTTATACAAGGTTATCTGACTTGACTGTGTGACACCCTAGAGACATTACGAGTTTCAAGTCAATATCATAAGTGGTTACTGAGTATGTGCATGATAGTACCTAGCAGGCAAAACTTTAACCAAATTTTCAAAAGTCAAACAAGGGCCATAATTTGTACTAAATTTATACAAGAGTTATCTGCCTTGTTGTATGACACCCCTAAAGACATGAACAAAGTTTCAAGTCAATATCATAAGTGGTTACTGAGATATGTGCTGATAGTACCTAGCAGGCAAAACTTTAACCAAATTTTCAAAAGTCAAACAAGGGCCATAATTTGTACTAAATCTTTTCAAGAGTTAACTGCCTAGTTGTATGACCCCTAAAGACATGAACATGTTTCAAGTCAATACCATAAGTGGTTACTGAGATATGTGCTGATAGTACCTAGCGGCAAAACTTTAACCAAATTTTCAAAAGTCAAACAAGGGCCATATTTGTACTAAATGTTTTCAAGAGTTTCTGCCTTGATTGTATGACACCCTAAAGACTGAACAAGTTTCAGTCATATCATAAGTGGTTACTGAGATATGTGCATGATAGTACCTAGCGGCAAAACTTTAACCAAATTTTCAAAGTCAAACAGGGCCATAATTTGTCTAAATTTTTCAAGAGTTATCTGCCTTGATTGTATGACACCCCTAAAGACATGAACAAAGTTTCAAGTCAATATCATAAGTGGTTCTGAGATATGTGCATGATAGTACTTAGCAGGCAAAACTTTAACCAAAGAAGCAACGCCGACTTGCCCGACGCACAAGTGACTGTATAGCTCTCCATATTCTCCGAATAGTCGAGCTAAAAATGTGGAGAAATTTTTTTTACTGAAGGTACAGTTGTAAACCCAAGAATTAGTGACTGAATGTTTGTGACTGTGTGTTGCATGTGCAAGTGACTAAACTAGCACATGAGTAAAATAATAAGTAACAAAATAAACAGAGAAAAAATAAATATCTTTTAAGATAGACAATAACTTTCAACCAGGTGCGCCAATGTCCATATGGTGTGCCAAAATCGTGTCTTGGGCTGCTTCTCCTCTTTCTAATCGAAAACAATTTGACGCACTTTTACAGCAAACAAAACTTCTGGCAGTAAAAGGCAAAAAAATATCTGTGTATTTTCAAAGTGTTAATTGTTTGACCCCCCTGAACACTACACCAAAGTTAAAATTAATATTTTAACCGAGATTCTAAGTTGAAAAGGGCCATAATTTAAAACAAATCCATGACAGAGTAACTTTCTTTTGCCTAGATGTGATAGTAATGATGGTAAACAAGTATCCAACTTTCAAAATAATATCTCAAATGGTTCTGTCAAAAAGTGGACTAGTAGGAACTAGAACTGTCACAAGAGTGACGAATTATACCCCCACAATACAGCTTTGTCACAGAAGTATGGCAACCATAAGAAAGGAATGGCCACAAGGACACAGAGTTGAGTTATTATACAATAACTTGTGTAAATGAGACCTTGACCTTTGACCTACTGACCCCAAAGTCGAACTTGACCTGTATTTCATGATGTTACAGCTGTGTACCGAAAATTATTTAAAACTCTCAAACCTTTCATGAGTTATCATCCGGAAACTGTTTTATATTACAGTTCAGAGTCACTGTGACCTTAACCTTTGACCTACTGACTCCAAAGTCGAATTTGACCTGTATTTGATGATGTTACAGCCGTGTACCGAAAATTATTTAAATCGGTCAAGCCTTTCATGAGTTATCATCCGGAAACTGTTTTACAGTTCAGAGTCACTGTGACCTTGACCTTTGACCTACTGACCCCAAAGTCGAACTTGACCTGTATTTCATAAAGTTGCACGTGTGTACCAAAATTTATTCAAAAGGGTCAAACCTTTCATGAGTTATCATCCGGAAATTGTTTTACAGTTCAGAGTCACTGTGACCTTGACCTACTGATCTCAAAGTCGAAGTTGACTTGTATTTCATAAAGTTGCATGTGTGTACCAAAAATTATTTAAATCAGTCAAGCCTTTCATGAGTTATCATCCGGAAACTGTTTTACAGTTCAGAGTCACTGTGACCTTGACCTTTGACCTACTGACCCCAAAGTTGAACTTGACCTGTATTTCATGAAGTTGCACGTGTGTACCAAAAATTATTCAAAAGGGTAAAGTCGTTCATGAGTTATCATCCGGAAACCATGAAAAGCAACAGTCCGACCAACAAACTGACAAGCTCACTTCTATATACACCCCCCAACTTCGTTTTGTGGGGGTATAAAAACATTTAACCGAGATTCTAAGACGAAAAATGGGCCTTACTTAAAGAATCCTTATCAGAGTAAAAAAACTATCTTCTCTTGCTTACAGATAAGGGTCATGATGCAAACAAGTATTTCCAAGTTTCACAACAATATCACAATGGGTAAAGTCAGTAAGTGGATTTTACTCAGATTCAATGTATTTTCTCAGTCAAAAAACTTGGGCCATAATTCTGACAAAAACCCTCACAGACTTATGTACTCTTGTCTGTTGATGGAGGTAATGATGATAAACAAGTACTGTACGTTACAAAGCAATACTTCTAACATTAGGATGGTATGAAAACCTTAGGCAAGGTCCGTTGCCAACACAGATGCCAAGGCAAGTAGGATAGCTCCCTTTTTCTTCAAAATGTCAAGTTAAAAAGCGCTACAGAAGTGTACACATTTGCAAGTAAATAGAACAGGTTTAAACTGTTGTGAGTCGCTTGATACAAAGGTTCCTCACTAAACAGTTGATAACAAAGTATATTCCATGCAGCGCAGCATCAGTATTGAATAGGTTTCAATTTTGTACCATGGGGTTGCATAATCCAATAGGGAGCAGTCAACATTATTAATGTAAATATAAACTATGTTTTATGTTTGAAAAAAAGACCATTATGAGTCATTAAATTGTATTAACTCATTAAACAAGAGGGCCATGATGGCCCTATATCGCTCACCTGAATACCAGTCCACTTGCCTAATGGGTGTGGTCAATTTTGACCCAAGAGGCATGATTTGAACAAAGTAGGTGGAAGACCACAAGACAATGTTACATACCAAATAGGTTTTCCTATATAAATCATTGTAAAACAAGTGACCTCCTTGACGGGGCCTATATTGACCCCTGGGGTCATGATTTGCATTGAATGAAATTCTATGATCAGTTTTGGTAGAGCTTCATTCAAGGAACATCCCTGCCAAGTTTCATCAACATTGGCCAAGTGGTTTCAGAGGAGATGTCATTTGAAGTAAAAGTTGACTGACAGATGACAGACAATCATCCATCCTAAAAGCTCTGCCTGGCACAAAATGCCAGGTGAGCTAATTAATGAGTATTAAACAGATGTCTCAAAACCATCAAAGAGTCAATAGTTATGCAATTATTGCCCATGGTGGAAAATCTGTGCCTTTTGAAAACAGACAAAATTCTGAGGTCAATATATTAAATTTCCTGGTATTTTATTATAACAACCTACTTATCCTGTTAAAGATCAAGGTATACCTTGACAGTATGCTACCATATACTATCTCAACTGATACAGTAAAGTGTTGAGACATAGTGCATTTTTGACACTGGTATTATTCATATTTCAACCGACAAGTTATTTACCCCTTTGAAACTTAACAGGAAATTTAATGCAAACCTTTTGTTACACATTTCAAAAGAATGTTTAAACTTTACGGAAACACAATAGCGTATCGAAATATTTGAATAGTTCCTGTTTCCTCATTATATACATTTCTGTTTACAGGTCAGTGAACAAAATAATCTCCGGCTGGTGTTGAAGGACAACTTAAAAACAAAGTTTTTAATGCACGTACATAAACAAGTGTAAACATGCATAGATCTACATTTAATGATTTTCAATAAAAAATGCATAACGAAGACTTGTTGGTTAAATGTGCAAATTAAGAGGCAAATATCCTTGTCCCTAACTATTTAGGACCATTATACTGGCATTTCCTTTCATGATTAGTTTATATGTTCCACCTCTCCTTAGCCAGCCAAATGATGTCACATCTACATAACATTGCCTGCTAGTTTCCGAGACATATGATAGTTTAAGATGAATGGTCATAAATCTCTATTACAAAAATATATTTACTTGAAATCCAAAAACATTCCTGAATGACATTTTGCTAAAAATATTTACCATTTGACTGTTGCTGTTGAAGAATTCCCTGTAGAAATGTTTTACTTTCAGAACTTGTGCTTGGGGATTCCATGCAGAGTAAAGCTTCTGCCGCTAACTGTCTGCCATTTTTCTGTTGTTGTTCACATGTTTCCACTAAAAATACAGATTTATAACAATCGTCAGTAGTTTTTCCCCCTGGAACATATTCTAAATGGCAAAATTACTACATTCATTTTTCAAAACTACGTTTTTCTTCAGACTGTGAGAGAAACAACTTGTGCAAGGATTTAGTAGTTTATAAATTCTGGAGGACCATCAAAGTATCATCCAAGTTTCAACAACATTTGCCCAATACTTTCAAAATAAATGACTTTTGAAGAAACTGTTGCTGATGGATGATGACGGAAGAGGGAAATGGTGCGATCACATCTCATTAAAATTATTTCTTACTAAGGTGAGCTGAAAAGGCTGTGAGCTGCACTTCTTGCTTATGTAGCTGGAAAAACTGTCACCATTTTCACTCTACCTACTTCTTGTTGTGGGATATTTCCTATAGGAAGTCTTTTTATATTGTTGTCTGATTGATAAATGTGTTTTTGAACTGTTTATTGATAAAGGTAAATTACTGTCTCTCTTCTTGAAATACTACTGTCTTAATCAGTACCAGTTTTCACTTTGACTACAGATTAGTACATAGACTGTATAACCTTGGCAGGACGCAGCCTCAGTAATGTGCTTGACATGTGGAGCTTACGGTTCAAAGCAAACATATCTCATTATCTCCCCACCTTTTCCCTAAAATAACCATTAACTGGACTTGCAATTCCACTTTACTGCTATTTTTGTTGAAAATAAGTGTAATATTACATGTTCCCTACATCATTTCACTCTCCAGTAATTAAGGAACATAATGTATTGTTTCTTTATTACCAATATCCGCAGACTACAAAGAGAAACAAATTACTCAACTTATGAAATTGTACACGAAAAAGTTACCATTCTGTAATGATTAGTTGATTTCTAGACTTCCCAAAGTGTCCCTACACTTGTATCTCTAGTGTCTCTCTTAATGTACGGAAACTTAATACAGACCTGCTAAACGCATCTGTACTTATTAATTTCCTTAAAATGTATACTTCCTTCTATTCAAATGAGCACTTGACAGGAGCTGCTTGTTTTTTTCCTTCTTTGCAGTTTTGCTTTTCTTGTACTTTAAACAAGAAATATCTTTAAAACATTATATTGCTCACCTCACGGGCTACCATTGAGATTAACACAACATCAACAATAGCAAAAGTTGTTTTTTTACCGGGGCGGGGCCTGATTTGAACTATATAAGTATGTAAAATCAAGTGACCTTAAGGGCTGGTAGCAGTCCGCTAGACAATGCAACAGGCCAAAAATCTATTAGCTCTGGGCCTTGAAGTTTTCGAGAATTTTTCCTTTCCGTGTGATGGAATTCTTTGAACATCTTTGGTAGAGCTTCATGCAAGGAACATCTTCCCCAAGTTTCATCAACATTGGCTTAGTGGTTTCAAATGAGATGTCATTTAAAGGAAATGGTGGATGGACAGACAGATCTTAGCAGTGAAAGATCCTAACAGATCACCCTGCACTTTGATAATTGGCTTTGAGCCGAGGTACATTTTATTATATACATAAACATTGTTCCAGGGAGAGTTATCAATGGAGACAGTTGAATATGCAGTTTATCTTTAGATTGGCACCTACATCATTTATCAATGGAGCAATCACATGATCAAGAGGTTTGTATACAAATTCCATTCACTGAGCTTCCATTTTGACTGGTGCAAAAAGTAGGTCAAAACCCAACTTACACTGAAAAAAATTTCCAAGATATTATTACAATTATTACTGTATGTAGATCAAGCTTAAATGTCAATAAATTTCAAGAACTAGTATCATGAAACAGATTGCTCATTTTTCTTACTTTGAGAAATTTCCTGACTGCTTGGATTATCTAACTCCTAACTGAGCTTTAGCACAAGCAAGTTTTTTATTATCAGTTAAAGTTGAGCCTAGCTACCCAAAATGTCCCCACAAGCTACGTGTTCTACATAGGCTTGCTAAACACAAAGTATGATGAAAGTACACTAATGTTAACTCAAATAATTTATCAGAAATCTACTGCCACTAAAACATCCAACCTTAATCTAGGAACCAGTCTTTTATCAGACAATCTGAGAGTAAAATACCTTTCAACTGCAACTAACTGTGAAAACCTATTCAGACGAAGGTAGAACATTTTAAAACTAGACCTATCACTAAATGTGATAAATACCCCCGAAAGACTGCTTTATAAACTGAGGAAGTTCATAGTAACAGAATACCTTGCAAAAAAAACTAAATTAGAGATATTGTTCTTGGCAATAATTCTGTAATTTTTCAGGATATAGTTATGGTTCTTGTACACTGCACTTCCTTTCATTGTACTGGACCATTGTATAAAGTTGTATTGAATTCAAACCAGTAGTTTTCAAGTTATGCTCCAAACAAGGAAAATAGACAAAGGGCAATAACTCCAAAATGAGTACAGATAGAGTAATGGTTCTTGTGCACTGCACTTCCTCTCAATGTACTTGACCATTGTATGAAGTTGTATTGAATTCCAACCAGTAGTTTTCCAAGTTATGCTCCGGACAAGGAAAAGTAACAAAGGGCAATAACTCTGTAATAAGTCAAGATAGAGTTATGGTTCCTGTGAACTGCACTTCTTCTCATTGTGCTTGACCATTGTATGAAGTTGTATTGAATTCCAACCAGTAGTTTTCAAGTTATGCTCCGGACAAGGAAAAGTAACAAAGGGCAATAACTCTGTAATTACTCAAGATAGAGTTATGGTTCTTGTACACTGCACTTCCTCTCATTGTGCTAGACCATTGTATGAAGTTGTATTGAATTCCAACCAGTAGTTTTCAAGTTATGCTCCGGACAAGGAAAATGCAACAGACAGCCCGACCGTCAAACCATCGTTTTAACCATGTTTGTACATCTGTGATATACTAAAATAAATCTATCTATAACCGACCGACCAACCAACCAACCAACCACCGGGTGACTCCTATATACCCCCCTAAACTTCGTTTCGGGGATATAATTACAAGATTTCAGCAAGCCATACCAATTCTGTTTGATAGCTAAAATTTTCAAGGAAATAGACAACAGTAATTAAGTAAAGTACAAGAAAACTATGACGAAAAGTATCACAGCGGGTCCACAGACAAAACTGACATGTAAATATTTTGGAAATTGGTGAAAACTGATGTTGAGGCATGGCCCTAAAAGAACTCAAGGAAACCAATTCTGGTTGAACAAGCAAAACCTGACACAACACCACATCTACTGACTGACCTGTAGTATCGAAACTTTACTGCAATCGAATAATATGTATACAGTATGTCTTAATTCTTCATTGCCATTATCCTTATTTATTTGACATGAATGAAGATTTTTATGATTATTTGCCGTAAAACATTTAAAAACGGTTTAAAAGCTGAAAATGATAAGAAAACAGAAAAAAAAGTTTAAAAAATAGGCTTGGATAGGATTCAAACTAAAAGTACATAAAAAAATAAGGTAATATAATATTGTATCTAATTGAAAACGGCAATTGAAGATTATTCAGTCGAATGTGATTCTTTACTTTAATATTAAATTAAAAGCTGTTTGAGGGGAAAAGAAATCATGTTTACATTTTTCTCAGCGAAGATGGCACCTGTCAATAAAGAACAACAGCATTTAAAAAAAAATAGTCTGTGTTTACAGTTTTCATCTCAGAAGTACCTCAATTTTTAATTGAAGGGAGATGCATATATTCAATCTAGTGCTAAGTCTCCATGCATCTTTTTGTACCCCTTATTAAATAGCTGGTCGCTGCTGCAGCACACAATAATGTATAGATGTATATAAAATAATCAGAGTACCAGCTGCAGCAGCATTAAAAGATAATACCTCACAATAGTAAGTATGTTATATAGCCTTCAAGTTTCATCATAAGTCAGCATGGAGAGATGGCACCTAGGGAGGAGGCTTTTGTTATGCATTCAGCAATCATTACATTCTATCAGTATTCTAACAAACACTGTCTACACAGACAGGTGGAGACACTTAAACATTATATATATCATATCAATACAATCACTTCCAGATTTACTCATCTAATCTTTTTTTATCAAGTTTCACACAAGAAAACAAACTAAAACAACATGAGATTGACAAAACTTATAATTAAATATCTTCCCACTAATATGGTATTTGCGTGTGGTATACATAACATTGCACTGAAATTATCTGCCCCTCCTACCGACATCACATCAAAATAATTATCCCAGTCTCAGATATGCAAAAACTATGTTTAACTGTACCCTAGCTACATAGACTACTGATTTGCAACATCCCCGATCCAAAGGCAATTCCATCTAAACACAAAAACTAAGGGAAATTGAACATTAGTAAATGACATCAAATAACATCTAAAACATCCCTCAAATTTTGAGGTTAATAAATTTGCCTAAAACATGTGTGATTAAGAGTTTTCCTTTGAATAATTCTACAATAAAGTGAACAGGGAAGTGATGAGAACTCAGATAAAAGCATACTGCACCATGATGTTTGACCCATAGAAATTGATGACTCCTGGCTTCAAAAAAATAAGACTATGTGATGATTCTTAATGGGTAACTTTCATCAGAGCTGCCACTTAGCTCTTAGTCAACTTTATTATAAGTTATGTATTTGTTATATTTCAGTGCCCATTGATATTTGTTCAATTCCAGATTTTGCAAGAAAGCTGCCTATAATATTCCGACAATGAAAAATGTGTCATTTATGGTGACTCCAACGTCACAGAGAGACAGGCATATGTTTATATTCAAAGGATGGTAGTTGCACAGATAAGGAATACATTAACATTGTCTACTGGTATGCAGAATTTCTAAAATGAACAATTAGGGTTCTCGGAAACGCCAAAAAACAGAGAAAAATAAAAACACCCCCAAAAAAAAAAAAAAAAAAAAAAAAAAAAAAAAAAAAAAAAAAAAAAAAAAAAAAAAAAAAAAAAAACCCAAAAAAAAAAAAAAAAAAAAAAAAAAAAAAAAAAAAAAAAAAAAAAAAAAAAAAAAAAAAAAAAAAAAAAAAAAAAAAAAAAAAAAAAAAAAAAAAAAAAAAAAAAAAAAAAAAAAAAAAAAAAAAAAAAAAAAAAAAAAAAAAAAAAAAAAAAAAAAAAAAAAAAAAAAAAAAAAAAAAAAAAAAAAAAAAAAAAAAAAAAAAAAAAAAAAAAAAAAAAAAAAAAAAAAAAAAAAAAAAAAAAAAAAAAAAAAAAAAAAAAAAAAAAAAAAAAAAAAAAAAAAAAAAAAAAAAAAAAAAAAAAAAAAAAAAAAAAAAAAAAAAAAAAAAAAAAAAAAAAAAAAAAAAAAAAAAAAAAAAAAAAAAAAAAAAAAAAAAAAAAAAAAAAAAAAAAAAAAAAAAAAAAAAAAAAAAAAAAAAAAAAAAAAAAAAAAAAAAAAAAAAAAAAAAAAAAAAAAAAAAAAAAAAAAAAAAAAAAAAAAAAAAAAAAAAAAAAAAAAAAAAAAAAAAAAAAAAAAAAAAAAAAAAAAAAAAAAAAAAAAAAAAAAAAAAAAAAAAAAAAAAAAAAAAAAAAAAAAAAAAAAAAAAAAAAAAAAAAAAAAAAAAAAAAAAAAAAAAAAAAAAAAAAAAAAAAAAAAAAAAAAAAAAAAAAAAAAAAAAAAAAAAAAAAAAAAAAAAAAAAAAAAAAAAAAAAAAAAAAAAAAAAAAAAAAAAAAAAAAAAAAAAAAAAAAAAAAAAAAAAAAAAAAAAAAAAAAAAAAAAAAAAAAAAAAAAAAAAAAAAAAAAAAAAAAAAAAAAAAAAAAAAAAAAAAAAAAAAAAAAAAAAAAAAAAAAAAAAAAAAAAAAAAAAAAAAAAAAAAAAAAAAAAAAAAAAAAAAAAAAAAAAAAAAAAAAAAAAAAAAAAAAAAAAAAAAAAAAAAAAAAAAAAAAAAAAAAAAAAAAAAAAAAAAAAAAAAAAAAAAAAAAAAAAAAAAAAAAAAAAAAAAAAAAAAAAAAAAAAAAAAAAAAAAAAAAAAAAAAAAAAAAAAAAAAAAAAAAAAAAAAAAAAAAAAAAAAAAAAAAAAAAAAATGTCAATCTTATGTTTGGGCTGTTTTAACTGAACCTTGGTTGTGGATCTGAGAAACAATGTACAAATGTATTAACAGTGGCCTAAGACTTTATTAAATGAAAGGCCTCCTTACATATAATATGTAAATTCACTTCCATAGTGTTACCTGATTATGTCAATGTCTCCTTAACATAAAACAACTAATGTCTCTACATAACTTTACAGCTCACCAACAGCCATCATGTTAGTCAAACTGTGCATGCTATACATTTCTTCTTGACATCAACTAAGTAAACATGACACAAGCTATTACACATCTTCCAGTAGAACAAACTGTCCCTTCAACGCCATAGGACTGCAAGTTGTATAAAAATATACCGCAGTTATAGTCTTGTTGCATTTAAGCTTTTCAACTTCTCACTTCAGTAGTGAAAAATGATCCGTATACTTGGAACTTGCAAAAACATAAGCACCTGATGAAACGAAATGTGTGCAATTCCTTTTTGTGAAATTAACGAACTACATGGAAATAAAAGCAGTTTTGTATAGTGCCTACTGGGATTCTGTTAAAACAAGCAAATTCGCAGTGCTTTTTTTTTTGGTCTGCCTAATCTCCTTCCTCTGCCCTCTCACTTTTCCTTTCCCCTCTGTGCAACCTCTGCCTGCCCTAATCATCGGCTATCCTTTCTCATGTACTCTTCACCGAACATTGCTGTATATTCGTTTTCTACTGTGATTTTCACTTTTCACCTACATTTCAATTGTTACTTTCTCGTTTTTCCCTTTGTGCGCTTATTGTCATGGGATAGATTTTTCCCATGGAACTCTACGGTACACTTTTACAATTTACTTAGCTATCACTGGGCTATTACTTAGCTACTATGTCATTGTATACTTCGACACGCCAGTTCATGCCCTTAGAATTTTCATTTACCAGCGAGTGTTCCTACTTTTGGACTTTGTCACAAATTAGCAGAGACATACTCGGTACTAATGGAGAAACTTTGAAATTTGGCAAGGCAGTTGTTGTTGAAAGATGATGATAAGAAATGATGAGAAATGAAATGAAATGGAGAGTCCAGCCTCCGGCGGGGTTCGAACCCACAACCTTCTGCTAAAGCATCCAGTGCACTAACCACTGAGCTATAGCGGACTCAGTGATCTCCCGCCAAATGAAGCAAATAACTAAAAAAGAACAACTGGGAGGTGCATTGGTCTGGCCGTTACAGAAAAAAAGCATTTTTTAAATTTCACCACCTCACTTGGGGCCTAATCTCCCAGGGGATAATTTTTTTCTTCAAGTTAATATAGTTATAAAGAACTTAATCATTGTAAGTTTAATTAAATCAGTACTGCTAGTTTCGGACAACCTAAATTCTTAAATTTCTGTATAGAATAATTATTATGTAAGAAAAGCACTACATCCCCTTAAGAGTCGCATTTCTGTAAAATTTTCCATTGTTAGACAACACAAACTTGATTATTTGTGCCAAACAAAATCAAATTCTGGTAAGTCTAATTTCAGAAAAAGAAGCGTTTTTAAAATTTCACCTCATCTCTGAGGGATATTTGTTTTCTGCATCTCAGTCATACATACAGAACTCAGTTGTTGTAAGTTAAATTAAATCAGCACTATTAGTTTCAGAAAACAAAAATTCATAAGTGTAACCGGTTCCAGAGAAATAGAATTTGAATGTTTTCATATTAAAAATAGAAAAAAATAACAATTAAAAGGGCATTAACCTCTGGGGATATGTTGCACATGGGCTGATTGCTTATTTCAAGTTTTATGAAATTTCATCCAGTGATTTCTTAGTTAATGCTCTGGACAGACAGACAGACGTATAGACAGTTCCTGGGCCTTTGGCTGGGGATAAAAAGTTTAAGATGTTGGGATGAGACAGAGGGATGAAGATCAAACAATATAAGTAATAAATCATATTAACCTGATTACACACAATATTGCATAATCAACACTTCATTAGTCTCTAATAAAACATACCTTACTAAGTAAACAATCTTATTTTCTACAACCGCACAGCAGTGTCTTTTCTTAAAAAACCTGAGAATAATTCTATTTCGCCAGAAAAACCTTGGAATTTCTAAAAAAAGGTCAGTGCTACTATATGTCACATTCTTATTTTACAAGAATGTGTTTCCATTGGCAATAGATGATTAAGATCCACAGAAAGTTCGGATAATTTTCAGATATTTAGATATTGCATATCATCATTCGAAATGTTTATGTTTCAATTAAAAACTTCATACTGCTAAAAATCAGTATGTACTGCAGGTATTTTTGCGTCTTCAATGAAGATGCATGTCTCTTTCATTTCAATTGTTATTCTTTTTAAACAACTGACACAAAGTTCTGCATCAGAACTGGCAGGGTGCTTCTGTGTCTAGGTGACAGCACGAGTCAGGAGATTTCCAACTGGCTTTTTTTTTTTGCCAATTTTTTATGCTCTACGAGTACATTCTGATGTTACGAACATTTTATAGCTCTGGGAACATCATGAACAAATTAGCATCTGGTCATAAAAACCTAATAGATCATTTACAGTAACTATTTACTTGAAAACTGTTTGACAAATGACTGACAAAAATTCTTATCCAGTTGCTTAACAATTAAAACAAAATTATTACTTCCAGAAACAGTACAATATCGAGCAGGGAACTGCTGCATTCCATACATTCTAGCATGATGCTGCAGCACAATTCAATTACTTGTACACTAACTTTAGTGTATACAAGAGCCTGTATTTTTTTATGAACTTATTTGTACCTGTATAACAATAGAAATTGATTTAAATAAAATTTTGCGGTACAACTGATCCTTGTATAACATGTTGAAAGCTAGTGGACAATATACAGATCATTCCTATGAAGTTTAATAACAATAACTTGACTCTATATCACTCAATTGAGACCTACTTATAACAATATGTGACCATTCTACGCTATATTATCATAAACTGAAACATTCTGTTCGACCATGATAAGTCAAACCTTTTGACCAATTTACATGATGAAATGTCACCTGTAAGGCATACAGAAGGTTTTTAACCAGGTGACATAATTTTTGACCTCATATTACCCATATTCAAACTCTAAATTTCATGAAGACAATCATACTGACCAAGTTTCATGAAGATACAATGAAAAATGCAACCTATATTGCGTACACATTGTTTTTGCATGATTTGACCTCTTGACCTAGTTTTTGACCCTAGATGATCCATATTCAAACTCAATCTAAGTTGCATCAAAATAATCATTCTGACCAATGAAAAATGCAACCTTTATTGCATACACAAGCGTTTTCTAAGATTTTATCAAGGCAGTCATTCTGACCAAACTTCAAGAAGTTACAGTGAACAAGAGCTGTCAGTAGGACAGCGTGCTCGACTTTTTTAGTGCTTGCCAATAAAACAAAACTTTGACAGTTAATAGCACACAAGACTTCAACTAGGAATTTATAAGTACAAATCAAGAAGAGTTATCTTCTTTTGCTTACAGATAGGTCTTACGATGGTACATAAGTACTCCAACTTTCAAAGTAATATCTCAAATGGTTAAGTTAACAAGTGGAAATTTTAACTGAGTTTCTAAGTCAAAAAGGGCCATAATTCAAATAAAATCCTTGACAGAATTACCTTCTCCTCCCCATGTTTGGGAATCATGATGGTAAACAAGTATTCCAACTTTCAAATTAATATCTCAAACAGTTCAGTCAAAAAGGGAACTGGGACCCGACAAAACTTAACCAAGATTCTAAGTTGATAAAAGGCCTTTAATTTTTAAAACAAATCCCTGACAGAGTTACCTTCTCTTGCGTACGATGGGGGTAATGATGTGAAATAGCATTAAAAGTTTCAAAGCAATATCTGAAAGGGTTAAGGTAATAAGTGGATTTTACCCATATTCAATGTATTTTCTAAGTCAAAAAGGGGCATAATTCTGTCAAAAACCTTGACAGAGTTATGTCCTCTTGTCTGTTGATGAAGGTCGTGATGGTAAACAAGTACGGTTAGTTTCAAAGCAATACCTCCAGTGGTTTTGAAATAAAGTGAGGTGGTACGAAAAACTTAACCAAGCTCAATACACTTTCTAAGTCAAAAAAGGGCCATAATTCTGTCAAAAACCTTGACAGAGTTATGTACTCTTGTCTGTAGATGGAGGTTATGATGGTAAACAAGTATGGTAAGTTTCAAAGCCATACCTCTAATACTTTTGAAATAAAGTGGGGTGGTACGAAAAACTTAACCAAGGTGTGACGCCAACGCCGCCCCCCACGCCGGGGCGAGTAGGATAGCTCCCCTTTTCATAGAAAAGTCGAGCTAAAAATGCAACATCTATTGCATACACAAGGTTTTTCTATGATTTGACCTTGTGACCTGGTTTTTAACCCCAGATAGCTCATATTAGAACTTGACCTAGATTTTATCAAGGCAGTCATACTGATCAAGTTTCATGAAGATCCAGTAAAAAATGAAACCTCTATTGCATACACAAGGTTAAGTTTTGTGCTCAGGTGAGCTAACAAATAGTGAAACTATCGGATTTCAATTTTAAAATGTTCTGCTTCTGTTATTGTTATGAGTGAAATAAACCTATTTATTCTTGTTTGAATAATACAATTGTATACAGCATAATACTTTTGTGCAGGTCAGTTATCAACAATCCTCAATAGTATAGAGGTTAGTATCCCCATGTAACTAGGGAGATTGGGGTTTGGTTCCCAGGTGAGGAGTAGCATTTTTTGTGGCTGAAGATTGATGAGAATGACCACGTTTCAAGAGTAGCATTTAATTAATGTAATGTCCTAAAAATGTAGTCCCACCATATGAAATAATTGTTGAATTTTGTCTATATACTTTGTCTCTCAAAACACCTTGCTAGATTCTAATAAAAGCATCACTATAATGAAGTCTGGTTGTGCATATAATGATTTCTGGTCACTATGATTATGTCAAAGGTCAAGGTCACAGCGACTTTTTACTATAAAGTCTTTGCCTCGCTTCATCTGCTAAACCTCCTATTGCATTATGATAAAATTTGACAGGAATTATTACTATGAGGTCTAGGTACTTGGCTGTTTCATATACTCAAAATCATGTCAACTAAAAGCTATAGGTCTTGTTTTATTAAAGTCACAGTCATGTAGCCATTGAATTCTCATTTTCAGTCAAAAGGCAGAATCAAGTACACTTCCTATCAATTTATGTTTATATTTTTATATTGCCATGTTGGAGATTTAGCTTCCATTTAAAGATCAAATCATTCCTTTCAAAAATTAAGAAGACATTCAAACATGACAAAAAAGTAGTAATGGAAAACATGGATAAATCAGAACAACATAATAAAATCATGCATACATCCAGTTGAGTACTTCTTAATGATAAATTGATAGTTGTTAGCATTCAAAAAGAAGTATTTTACCAGTGTACTTACTTTGCAATAATCTTTATGTTATAAAAAATACTTCTTTCTGCAGAAACAAATGCCAGGAATTAAGGTTTGTATCCATCTACTTAATTGCACAATCAGTCACACTAATTAAAACAGTACTGCAACATCATGCAAAGTTATATCATGCTGTATTAATAAACATTAGCACATCAGCTTTACATATTTCCTGCTATTATCTATAAAGCTATTATTTCTAAAATGGACAGGCTTACAATTTTGCACTATATACTTTATTGTTTGCTGTACTGTTTATTGTTTGCTGTACTGTTTATTGTTTGAAGCTCCCCTGCTAATTATGACCATGGTTGACCAATGGTCAGCCTATAGTTCAACTATGGTCTCACTTTGTTTAACATAATGGTACAAACTTACTTAGACTTATTGCGCTGGTTACAGCTTTCCTCACTTTTCGGCCTGTGCTAAACCTTGGGAGATTCCAAAAACTGATGAAAAGATCATGAAATACAGTTAAAGAAATCAGTATGATAACAGACAAATCAGTTCAAGTTCAAATGGCCTACAATACATCCCCTAACATTTTCTGCAAATTTTGTGTCTTAGATAAACTGCCATAACATCATTCCTTTCAGCTGATAAAGTAGGAAAGGTTCTAGCTACATTTCAAGAATTTGACAAAAGACCAATGTTCATCACACTTTAAAATCCAAGGTCATCGTCACCCAACCATGTCACACTCACTGCTATACAGTACAGCGACATATAAGGAAATGGAGCGAGCAAGCCAAATATAGACCTAATTCCCTGCAATAAAATGGTCTGCACTTGTTATACTCCAGACAGTCTATTGATTATCGGTGCTGACTGACGTATTTTCCACTTCCTACTTCCGCAACGTTCAAGTCAATACTGTCTCTGAAGCTATATTTATTGGGGACGGGGATCCTTCAGCAGCTAAGTAGGACAAAACAGGCACTGTTTGAAGTTTATACTGTGCCAAATGTCCAAAACATAGAAGACGTAAACAACACAAGAACTCGTAACTGCATAGTTTCTGCTGAAGACATTTTCTACAGGATTGTTGAAGAAACAATGCATGTCTACTGAAACCAGTAACCTTCCAGTTTAGAGCCTTCGGGAAAGTATTTGTTTGTAGGAGGACAAAGTCTCGTTTTTTTTTTATTTTTAGATAAAGGGAGATAATTAAAGGAGCAATTATGGTTCTTAATATCACAAAATCAACTCAATGACTTCTTTCTTTGTATGCAGTTTGAATAAAATCCCTTCCTACCATTTGCAGTTGTATGCTGGAGAAAAACAATAAAGGGAGATAATTCAAAACCAGGCCAGGCAGAATAATAGTTCTTGTCCATGCAGCTACTAGTACACTATCTGTAAATGCTCTGTCTTTGTATGCAGTTTGAATAAATTCCATTCTTAGGCTCAAAACAAAATAAACCAAGTAATTCTTTATTTCTGTTGCCATAGCAACCACAATTTTTTTTCTAACAAAAATAAAATTGTGTGCATAGTCCTTATGAAAGGAGGGTAAACCTACAGTCTCTTCTATTGAAACCAGTAGGGGACTGCTAAAATTTCTCAGATACTGCTTTCATTACATTTTTGTTACTTCTGTTTCTAAAAAATCTCGTAAATATTACTGGTGAGATTGTTTAAGTTCTGCCTATTTTTAAAACAATGAAAAGCAGAGCCATGCCTAAAAATAAAGGACAAGTGTTGATGTGAATGACAAATGAATACATCTCTGCATATATTTTAAAATTTGGTAAAAAAATCTGATCTTAAAGCCCAATTTCTCAGTTATAATAGTTAAAATATTTTTCTTTTAAAATGGCAAACAAAATGGAGAAAAAATGGCCAATTATTTGCTGTGAGCTTTGTTCTGCTTGATGTAAAAAAAATATTAATGTACTGTTAATGTATTTTTACTTTTTACACATTAAATGTCATGTTCAAATCCCCCACAATATTTTTAGTCACTTAGAGTTGTACCTTGCACATACCAAAGAAATGTTTTGTAACAACAATCAAATTCAAATGGATATTATAATATAGCATATTGCCTGATTTATATTTATCTTGAGTGGGAACCATTCAATCATGTATTGTTTTAAAATAGCAATAAAATCCATCTTGCAATTCTTTCATTAAAACAGGACTGACTAAAGAGAACTCTTTAAAGAATGCAACAGAACAAAATGTCATGGCCAGTAAAACAAAAGATGCTTTTGTCGAAATCGGCTTCAACATTTTCTTTGCTAATTATACATGCAATTCATATGCAACAACATAATTCTGTCATTGAATTGCAAATTAAATTATCATTTTAATTGAGAAATCAAATTTAAATGTTTTATAATATGACATTAAATACTTGACTGCTTGGCCTAAAGGCGAATTCAAGATTTTCACTTTCGTAAACAAGACATAAACGTGACAGATATGATAACTTGCCCTTCCACTGCCTGAGGCAAAATTAACTGCGATATTTACCATATGCGACAATTAAATACATAGGACTCATTAAAAAAACGTTTCCTAAAATTAATCTTTTTTGACGTCTAAATCCTGGTTGGGGTTAGTAATAAATATCAATAGTATTTAGTTACTTTAGGATTGTTTACTAAGAAAGAAAAAACAAACAAACAACATGTTGAAACAGGAAATGAAACAGTCTTAAACTTTTCAATTTACTTTTTAGTATTTCTGGAGTCTTTTCAACTTACTTACTATATAACCTGTATCAAATATACAACTTTTCAATCACTCTTCTGCCAACTGATCCTGAAAGGTTCTTGAGTATATTAATATACGGAAATGTCTATTAACATTAATTGACAGAGTTCCAAATAACGCCAGGTATATTTTAGATGTTATTTTCCTATCTAATATTATTTACAGAACATAACAATAGCAATATCAAAAACTTTGATTATAGAAGGGTCTTGAACGAAAACACATGAATGAGTTTTCAGTGATTTGTGAGTTTATTCCGTTATGTTTATTTTTTAAATAAATATTACATACACTGCGACCTCGTTATAACGCGGATCGTTATAACGCGGATCCCGGTATAACGCGGTTGGGTCTTGGCTCCCAAAAATTTCGGGATCGACCAAAATTATTTCTATCAAAAAAGCATTGTCCCTATACAAAACGAATGTTCGAAAACGTAAATAAACAACATGGCAGGTTGTTAATTGATCTTTGTCACTTAAATGGTATCAAGCGTTTATTAACAAAGAAGTGTTAAAACAATTACGGCTTACTGGTATTTTTTCACGGCTCCGTTATTCACAAGCTGACCTCTTTGTTTGTTAGACAATAACTTCTAAATCGTGTGAATTAATATTTGTTTGCGCATCTTTGATTGCAGGCTTACCTGAACTTAAATAAATCAATTACAAAACTTATTGTTTGTTTTAACAAAAAAGTACTTTCACTTTAGCCATCATTTTCGGAAAATGAATGTACTTTCGTTTTCAATAGCAAATATTTACGTAAGAATTCTCTTTTATATATTTAATTTCGTGCTTAATTAACTAATTTATTTTACATAGAATCGTTATTTTCTACAATTTAACCTCTCAATTTCATAAAAACACGATGCGTGCTAAACATCAATATGCTTTAATTTAGTTAGGTGGGTGGGGTACTCGCGTTATGAACGCGTTATGCAAGAAAACAGCGGCCGATGATCAGACCGCGTTATAAAAAGAGTCTCACTTATAACGCGGTCTGACCAGTTGGACCCCGACTACCGCGTTATAACGGGGTTGCAGTGTACTCCTTTCTGACAACTACAACATTATCATCTTTCATTTTGGAAAGAACCCCTAATTGTTGGAAGAGGTGCTCACTGAAAATTATTGAGTGAGTCTTTAGAGAGAGTGGCGTATATTGCCATTATCATGATCAGATTTTGTGAATGAAAAGGTGAGTCATAGTCTGCACTGATCACAAGGGCACAATCACTTCCACCAGCAGTACAAGCCAAAACTGGCATTTCAATGGTTTTTAGGCTTAGCTGATTAAAGCTGGGTTTTGACCTACTTTTGTTATGAAAAAAAAGTGTGGTGAATGAATTTGTATAGGACCCTCTTGATCACTGATCATTAATAAATGATGTAGCTGCTGATCTAAAGATAGACTGCATACTCAAACATCTCCAATGAGAACTGTTCAGGAATTTTTTGTTAAAAATATTTCTTGTTTTAATTTCTGTATGGAAACTTGACTTAGAAACCTTCACTGATCTGGGAAGTTTATTTGCAGTGTAAGAAGGTACAGCCATTTCTGTTTCATTCTTCAAGATGTTAAGAGAACACAACTATTGTTGTAATATAAAAAGAGTTGATTTTGCAGTGGAAATTTTGGCAGGCTAGTAAAGACACTGTAACAAACCCTGAGAAAAACTTCATCTATCAAGTGACACTGTTACCTGTAGGCAATGGACGAAGTTTAAATAACCTCAAACAAATGTATCCAAGTGCACTTCCCCATATATAAATCTAGTTTTCTTAACACCAGTTTCATCTACCTGTTAATCTAACCCTCATACATGGGCTTGTTGATGCTTCAGTTGTTCAGTGATGGTCACTATAAAATTCGAGACTGAATAACCAATAGTGCAGATCATGATCAGAATGCATAGATATTGAAACTAATCATAATCTGCACTGGTCACATGGCAGTCTATGTAGTTAGATAACCATAATATTAACTTAAAGAGTATAATTATTATTGTCACAATGACTCTCTAGACTAGGGAGTACTTCTAGGCAATATTCCCATGTTTTGCATGTGCACAGCTATATTAACGGTCCATTACTTAGTTAAGACCAAATCAAATTTTCTTTTAAATCTGGAATTGTAACAGGGAAATACAGTTTCAAACTGGCTTCTAAAACTTTACAATAGCCATGGAGTATTTCCCTGTTTGAAATACTGCTGCAGAAAAACGAGAATATTTTGAATTTCATTAGACTGACCTGGGTGGTCTTTTTGTCCTACTTTCGCTTTATTGCATGTTGTAAACAGTAAGAGATACACATTGCACATCATTGGAAGTAAAGTTCTTTCAACTACAATTCAAAATTGGCATGCGTATTCATGTACAACCAGTATTTACAGCCTCTTTCTTTGAGACTTCTGGAAAATTACAAAGAATATTTGAAAACTGGAAAACCTACTTTTGTTATCTGAAGAGGCAAAATATAATTTATTAATTCTTTTGCTAAACTCATATTTTCAACTCAATATGGTCACATTCAATGCAGTACGTATGTCATATTTTTCCTTCTGAGAAGACACCAGTTACTCCAGATTTAAAAGAAAATTAGCAACGGACCTTTAACAATGGAGCAAGTTATTTCATGTTATAATTGACAGCCACATGCTGGAATAGATACATGTTTGATAGCTGGTCATAATTATATATCCATTTCCTTGGACAGGAAGTAGTAATGAGCTATGAAATAAATATGATAATTACTCCATCCCAAAGAATGATCAGCAACACTGGCTAATTGCTTGTATACTGCAAACAATCAAGATCACAGAAACTTAGAGCATGTAACAGTGCTGTGGTCATTCCATACACCTTTGTATCACCTCAACTTACAGATAAACCCTTTGTAATAACAGCAATCAGCATATTGCTTAGACTGGCATTCAGTCCTAACTGTTCATTTCTTACAAATTTCTTAAAAAAGAAGAAAAGGGCTGAAAGTATTTTGTTCGAAGTTTTAATAAAATATTATTTTCCTCTAGCCTGGTGGCGAAGCTACATATTGCCATACTTCCTCTAAATTTCTTTTCTCCACTTAAATATTGCGTACAGAACTACCAGTCTTAGAACCACAGTATACTGTAAAACCAGACTCATACCTCCACCCCTTTTTTGAAACAGTAATATACAAGAACTTTCATAAGTTAATTATGTTATGTACCTGTTTACAAGATGTTCTGGGGATCAGGATAGATTGAGATGGTTATTGTAGTGTTGTAAGTACAACAATATGCTATTCACCCAGAGGGTACATTGTTAAAGTGTATAATTATGTACAGAATAAAGAAAAACACTTTCAGAGAAATATTCAATAAAATCTTTCTGTCCTTAGCAGAAACTTTAGATAAAGATAAAAAATAATTAACCGAGCAGTTACAAAGTATTTACAATTTATTGATAATTATTAAAGCAATAATTATGATCAAAATAATAAATTTCTACATAGAACTTGTGAGATATAGAATGGAAACCAGTCATCAGTTGCTACTCAATGTAAGTGGAGTAATTATGAGCTATTCAATAGTTATTATAAAATGCCTTTAAAGGTCCATTGCTAAGACCAAATCGAATTTTCTTTTAAATCTGGAATTGTAACAGGGAAATACAGTTTGATAACTGGAAAACCTACTTTTGTTTTTGAAAAAGGCAAAATATAATTTATTAATTCTTTTGTTAAACTCAAATTTTCAACACAATATGGTCACATTCGATGCAGTATGTCATATTTTCCTTCTAAGAAAACGCCCGTTGCAATTCGTGATTAAAAAGAAAATTCGATTTGGTCTTAGTAATGGACCTTTAACTGGTGTGACAGAAGGCATATATATATTATTCATTTGCTCATTAAACTATACCTACTTAATTATGTAGTTTTTCGTGTATTTTATTGTCTCTTTCAACATAATGAAAGTCATTCACACACTAACATGTCATATGGCAAATTAGTCATATGAAATAATGCAAGCTATTTTTGTGTAGTTTTATAATACGGAAGCAAATCAAAAACTGCTTATGGCACAGGCACAAATATATTATCATTGTCAGCCCACTTCCATTCTTTATAATACTTCCAATTCATTCTATAATAAAAACGAAGTTCCTTACATTTATTTTTATCGTTTTACTTTCATAATTTTTTGTATAGATTTATTCATAGAAGTGCAGCATTGAATATTTGTTTGATCCATATCTTCTTTCTTCAGAAACCGGACACTTTTCAATTTGAAAAGACAGTCTTCATGTACTTAGTTATATTTCAAATACTAAAAGTCTGATGGGGGTAATATGGGTTCTGTATTTGGTTCCCAAACAAGATTTTTGCATTTCATGTGAATGTATCGACCAGAATTGTCTTTCTAAATTTTTATTTGTCATTACTAACAATACTAAAAACTATAGGTTACTAAGTAATAAACAAGTTTTATTTGTGCAGTTTGATCAGGATCTGCACCGTTCACTATTCTGTTAAGCATACTGCATTGAACAATGAATGGTGCTGTTTAAACTGCAGCATGAACAAGTCCTTTTACGAAATACAGCACGGTTAAAGGATAATATCTGATTATAGGTATTTTTTCCACTTTCTAAAATCAATTTATGGAAACAGAAACTTTAATGATTTAAATAACTCCTGTTTCAAAATTCACCTTACAAAGTTTCGTATGACCATTAAATTATGAGGAAAATTTCTGTTAGTGGTTCTAACAGGGTTTTTTTTATATATCTATTTTAAGTATACAATTTTAGAACAAAAAAAAATATCTTTACTGACATTCTTAACTGATCTTAACACACCAAAAACTACCCTTCTTTATCACAGAAAACATTGGAAAAATCAATTCTTTGCATGATATAACTCATTAAATTATAAAATAGGGCATATCCGTTTTCAAGTCTTCTTTATTGCACTGGGAAGAAACCTTTACAAATGACTTGGGTAGAATAAACTTCCGATACAGATAAAAATGAAATAGCAATGCAAGATACTAGTCATGTGATTTTGTATGTACTTTCGGTCAAACTTATAATCTGAGATAAGATTAAAATGCCACTTGTTCATACAGGAAATGAAATCTTTTTTGCGGAAATCATGTAGACTCAATTTTCTCATGTTCCAAAGCAAACCAATTATGATTGTGTTTAAGATTAGATCATTTTTCTTCCTCAAATTTCCATCTTGATGATCAATCATTGCAAAACCAGGAAATTTATTCAATTAATTTTCAACATTTGAAATCTATGGGGATGCAAAACAATTACCTGATTCTCTCAGAAAGCTTTTCAAATTATCCATTTACAATGCTTCATTCCAATTAATAAAACTAATTTCAGTTCTAAAACTAACTAGTAATGAGATAGTAAAACTCATGATGCAAAACTATTATTAAAACTTCTTTCAATTAAATTTAATTCTTTTTCCTTTTGTCCAATAAAAAAGCTTTTAATTTGTCATCAATTTAAAATATGTTAAGAACTTTCAACTGCTGCTTTTAACAAACTATATATATTTTATTCTTGCAGCAGCAAACAATTTTATTTTTTTGAAGCTTCAATATTTTTTTACATTTTACTCTATGAACAGATTGAATAATTCAGCGATTTACTGTGTAGATTGTTTTAAATAAATCTGGAAAAGTGGCATGCTTAATAATTAAAATAATTCTTGGTTCCCACACTTGAAGTATAAGATTAGTTTATTGCAAGACTCGATATAGTTCAACAGCTTAATGGAATCTAAAAGTAGGTGTTTGTTTCTCATGCACTGCCATAAAATATTTGACATTCAAAAGATACTTACTATGGTATCTATTTAATAAAGCTTTTTTAAATGTTTTTCCTCCGTTTTGTTTCTCTGGGCATGTAAGATCAAGACTCTGATCAGCATCTTCAGGACTAACAGGGTCTTGTTCAGAAATCACAGAAATGTTTGAAACAGTAGAGTCTCTACGATCTTTCTTCACAGACAAGTCTAATACTGGTGGTTCAGACTGGGTCTCAAACATAAGAGTTTCCTTGAATTCTGGTTTGACTGGTCTCGGAAGGATTGGTGCCGATGTCAGCTGGTACAGTGCTGGTGCCGGTGGGAATGCTGCCGGAAAGTATGAGCGTGGCATCATTAACGGGAACTGTAATGGCTGTAGAGGCTGTGGATGATGTATAAATGGGTGGGTAGGAATGTATGCTGGTTCCATCTTGATAGGACCTGGGATCGGCATAGCTGGAGGTAAGTAACTCGACTCCGCCTTCACAACCGAACCACAGTAATTTTTCATGAACATTTAAGTACAATTTTCTGAGATCCGTTGTTGTCTGCTGATCTTTGAAACATTTAAGTATGTTAGCAGTGAACAACCCACTTTAAAATTAAATATTACACATTACATAATACATACAATGCCACTAATCCTGTTTTATGTGTTCCAGAAAAAATATTCATTTACTGTACTTAATCCCATTTTTTTACAGTCTACTAAACTTTCAAATATTAAATTCACACCTTTTCACAAAAATGTAGTTGTAATTTTGTTTCTTTTTTATCTAGAATAAAAGTTTCCTCAGGGTATATCTCATAATGTGCATGATAGATCCATTACAAAACATTAACCAACATCACAGGAAAAAATATCCAGTATTGTGACACAATGTTTTCCTTAAACTCGATACATAAACTTCCCTTCCTATTGCTAGTGTCTCTGCGTTCTTATACCACTTTATCTCAATATCTCAACTTTTTTTCAAAACACTGATCCATGCTACACTGCGTAAAGATTTAAATGTCTATAGGCGGTGTTATTGCCTTTAGCCACAATGTAGTGACATGTTTAAACCAGCTAGACAATACCGATAGAGAATAGGTAGAACATAGGAAGTATTCCGCAAAGTGTATCTATCATAGCATAATACAGGAACTGAACTGTAACTCTGTCAACTGTTGGTAGTGTCACATGACTACTTCAATGGTTATCTAGGTCAAACGACTGGGTTGAAGTCCCAGCTTATTACAGGTCACACATGAATATTTTTATTAATGTGCAGAGCTGAATTTTAAAGGTAGTTTTTATCTACAAAGTGTTTATAATGAACTCAGGTCGATTATATTTCCTACATGTTATGTTACCTATATAAACCCTGATAAGGTCATCCAACTGATTACAGTTAGACATAAACAAAGATTAATGGTCATTTTTGTTTTATACAAAGGCCAACAAACTTATTTTCTAGGTTCCAAATGAACTTGGTTTCAACAGTAAAATGTACACATCACAATTTGTTTCTGTCTTTATGCTAACAAGGGGCGAGAGACTGCTTTGAAAAGCATAGGAGACTCAGTGAACGGATAGAAAAAGTTGAAGAAATTATTGAAATATATTAACTGGTATACTTTTATATTAGAAACAATATTAATAAATTTTCTAGCATTTGCACAACTACTTTTGGTAGGTTTTGGGAAGGCTATAGGGCAGTAATAATTAATTGTCTGTCATCTGCAGTTACAACAGCAATCGATCCCACTATACTGAAGCTACTAATAAGCATTTCATATTGTGACTGCTGGAATGGCATCTACATCTACTACAGAATTGGAACTTAAGACTGCTGGACTGGCATCTACATCTACTAGAGAATTGGAAATTAAGACTGCTGGACTGGCATCTCCAGCTACCAGAGAATTGGAAATTAAGACTGCTGGACTGGCATCTCCAGCTACCAGAGAATTGGAAATTAAGACTGCTGGACTGGCAACTACAGCTACCAGAGAATTGGAAATTAAGACTGCTGGACTGGCAACAACAGCTGCCAGAGAATTGGAAATTAAGACTGCTGGACTGGCATCTCCAGCTACCAGGGAATTGGAAATTAAGACTGCTGGACTGGCATCTACATCTACCAGAGAATTGGAAATTAAGACTGCTGGACTGGCAACTAACACCACAAATGGAAATTAAGACTGCTGGACTGACAACTACAGCTGCCAGAGAATCGGAAATTAAGACTGCTGGACTGGCATCTCCAGCTACCAGGGAATTGGAAATTAAGACTGCTTGACAGCATCTCCAGCTGCTAGAGAATTGGAAATTAAGACTGCTGGACTGGCAACTACAGCTATGAGAAAATCAGAAATTAAGACTGCTGGACTCACAAATACAGCTACCAGAGAATTGGAAATTAAGACTGCTGGACTGGCAACAACAGCTACCAGAGAATTGGAAATTAAGACTGCTGGACTGGCAACTACAGCTACCAGAGAATCAGAAATTAAGACTGCTGGACTGGCAACTACAGTATACCAGAGAATTGGAACTTAAGACTGCTGGACTGGCAACAACAGCTACAGGAGAATTGGAAATTAAGACTGCTGGACTGGCATCTACACCTACCAGAGAATTGGAAATAAAGACTGCTGGACTGGCAACTACACTTACCAGAGAATTAGAAATTAAGACTGGTGGACTGGTATCTACACCTAGAGAATTGGAAATTAAGACTGCTGGACTGAAAACTACAGCTACCAGAGAATTGGAAATTAAGACTGCTGGACTGGCATCAACACCTACTAGAGAATAGGAAATTAAGACTGCTGGACTGGCATCTACACCTACTAGAGATTTGGAAATTAAGTCAGTGAAAAAGGACTGCTGGGTTCTCAGCTACCAGAGAATTGGAAATTAAGACTGCTGGACTGGCATCTACACCTACTAGAGAATTGGAAATTAAGACTGCAAGAGAATTGGAAATAAGGACTGCTGGGTTGGCATCTCCAGCTACCAGAGAATTGGAAATTAAGACTGCTGGACTGGCAACTACAGCTACCAGAGAATTGGAAATTAAGACTGCTGGACTGGCAACAACAGCTACCAGAGAATTGGAAATTAAGACTGCTGGACTGGCAACTACAGCTACCAGAGAATCAGAAATTAAGACTGCTGGACTGGCAACTACAACTACCAGAGAATTGGAACTTAAGACTGCTGGACTGGCATCTCCAGCTACAGGAGAATTGGAAATTAAGACTGCTGGACTGGCATCTCCAGCTCCAGGCTTGCATACCAACTATTAATGCTAAGTTCATGGAAACTCATTAAGAGTTCAAACAGAATCTGAAGCTTCCTATGCTACTGCTGGAGTCCAACGCAACGACTGCCACAGTGAAATACAACACGGACAGTCAAGCATTGGTATGTGACAATGGAACTGTATGAAATAGGGTCATAACAAAAACAAGAGCCATGTTACACATGGTTAATCCCCCCCGCCAGGAAAAAGTTACCTGAAGGTTGTACTTTCGTACATTTTACTTGGTGAGAGGAAATCCTTAAAAAGCCGTATAGTTATGGTCATGCTGAGTACAGTTTTCAAGTAAGTGGAAAAAGAATAAGGCAATGAAGAGAAGGTTTGCAAAATTATATTAATGTTCATTATCAGTATAGGTATGATATTTTTCTATTTGACTAAAAGTAGACAAGGTAGAGTTATTGTTCTTGCACACTGCACTTCCTACCAATGTGCTATGTCAGTGTATTAAGTTTGAAGAAAATCCCTCAAGTACTTTTGGAGTTATGCTCTGGACAAAACTTTTAAAGTAAATCTGATAAAGGGGAATAACTCTAAAAGTAGGCAAGGTAGAGTTATTGTTCTTACACACTGCACTTCCTACCAATGTGCTATGTCAGTGTATTAAGTTTGAAGAAAATCCCTCAAGTACTTTTGGAGTTATGCTCTGGACAAAACTTTTAAAGTAAATCTGATAAAGGGGAATAACTCTAAAAGAAGGCAACGTAGAGTTATTGTTCTTGCACACGGCACTTCCTACCAATGTGCTATGTCAGTGTATTAAGTTTGAAGAAAATCCCTCAAGTACTTTTGGAGTTATGCTCCGGACAAGTAAATCTGATAAAGGGGAATAACTCTAAAAGTAGGCAAGGTAGAGTTATTGTTCTTGCACACTGCACTTCCTACCAATGTGCTATGTCAGTGTATTAAGTTTGAAGAAAATCCCTCAAGTACTTTTTGAGTTATGCTTCGGACAAGTAAATCTGATAAAGGGGAATAACTCTAAAAGTAGGCAAGGTAGAGTTATTGTTCTTGCACACTGCACTTCCTACCAATGTGCTATGTCAGTGTATTAAGTTTGAAGTAAATCCCTCAAGCACTTTTGGAGTTATGCTCCGGACAAAACTTTCAGAGTAAATCTGATAAAGGGGAATAACTTTAAAAGTAGGCAAGGTAGAGTTATTGTTCTTGCACACTGCACTTCCTACCAATGTGCTATGTCAGTGTATTAAGTTTGAAGAAAATCCCTCAAGTACTTTTGGAGTTATGCTCCGGACAAAGTTTTTCAAGTAAATCTGATAAAAGGGGAATAACTCTAAAAGTAGGCAAGGTAGAGTTATTGTTCTTACACACTGCACTTCCTCCCAATGTGCTCTGTCAGTGTATGAAGTTTGAAGAAAATCGCTCAAGTACTTTTGGAGTTATGCTTCGGACAAAATTGGGACGGACGCACGGACGGACGCACGGACGGACGAAGGGCATTTCTAATATCCCCTTCGCCTTCGGCGGGGGGATAAATAAACCTTGCTTTTCTTATAGACTTACTAGTGTAAGGGACTAACATTTTCCACTTTTGCAAATTATCCAGGTATTGCAGAATTTTTGGTATGAAAATATCGCTTAAATTCTCTGGTTTACACTTCTTTTTTTGAAATCTGAAAGCATCACTCAACATTTCTTTACCTTTTGTAACACTTTTATTACCAAGAAAATAAATTACCTGTGTCATTGTATGTGACACAGAATCTACAATGCTCAACAGGTGTTCTTCAACCTGTAAATGAAATCCTAGTATAGTTTTTTGATATTCTCATCCAGGTAGAGCAAGATTTTTGAGGCCGAAGCTGTCGAGATTCTTATGTAGAGGGAGGCCAACATCTCGGGTGAGGTAATGGGGTGCTTTCTTATAACAGCATGTTTAAACATGTAGGCCTTGGCAGCTCAGTGGTAAGGGCATTCATCGTCCTGAGTACAAATCCCTGCAGGAGCACAAGCTGTGGCTATGGGCAAAGACACTAATGTCATCTACATAGGTAGCAGAGATGAAAAGTTAGCTGCCTCTCCTGCGCAGGAGGGATAACATCTCATGAATGAGTGTTTGAGAGCTACCGAGGCTTTCTTTGTAATCAAACTCATATATATTTGTTGAACTTACAATAAAACAAATTCTTATCTTTCTGAAGATTTTTTTTAAGGTATTCAGTTCTCAACCATTACAGCAGTCACCAAAGTCCAGTATCATGATGAAATAACAAAAGACATTGAAACAAGGACAATTGTGTTAGTTACCAACAGACAGTGAGCATTTCTACCGCTTTCTTACCATACATTGTCCATTTCAATAACTAGATGGGTTTCAGTAGAACACTTGTGTCGCCCTCTTACACTTTGTCAGAATAACCAATAATTTCATGACAAAATCTAAGTACAAAAAGGCGCATAACTCTGTCAAATATAACCATGACCTACACAATTTGGCGGCATCACAATCCTTTTATTTTAAGCAATGCAATTTGAAAGTTTGATAGTGGCTTGCACGCAAAACTTTAACCAAAGCTGCAACGCTGACACCGACACTCGGCTCCGCAACTTCCAAGACCACAACCCAAACACTGCAATCGCACACCTATTTTGAAGCAAATTTTATAAAGGTCCATCCATAAGAGCAAATATGTTAGCTTGAATTTGTGGATGAGACCTCTATTTAGCCGAGTGCCAAGAAAACTGCAGACTGCCTCCCAAAATACCTATATTACAACTTTGTCCATAAAGATGCTTAAAACTTTTACAAGGAACAATTTGAAAACATGTTAGAAATACATGTAGGTTTCCCAGAGTTACTTTTCTTTTAGCAAATTGGGTGTATTAACTGGGACAGGCAAACAAGATTATAATATTCAAGGAATAAAACTTTGATCCAGATTTATATATTTTGGTTACTTTGGTACTATTCGTTTTTTAAAGGTCCACTACTAAGCGAAAATTAAGTAACACTTATTTCAATGGCAAGTACATTACCTTATGCAAGACACTAAATAATGAAGATTGTCAGGTTAAAATTTACAGAAAGTGTTTGGAACACGAAGAAAAGTATGTGTATTAAGTTGAAATCTCAGTGATTTGACAAAATGACTACCCAGGTCTTTTTAACTTTCTTCATAATGCATAGACAAATAAGTGTATAATCATGTACTGTGGTTTATTTAGAATTTCTACATTACATACCAACTTTCATTTTTTATTAAAAATAACTGATGTCTGTGTTTTTTAAAGTATATTTGAATTTTCACTTTCCTTAGTATTGGACCTTTAAGTAAAAGCATTTGACATTAATGCTTTCTTTAAAATTGTCATTGTCACTTTGAACAGTTATGTAGTTAGTTTCATGCAAGTTAATTTTTTCTGTTGGCTATCATCTTTGTATGTTTTGCACTTCTGGGCTCCTGTGACATGTGCTCCATGATACTGCTGGGACTGTCAAATACACTGCAAGGAGTCCTTAATGAATTTACATGGCGGGGGGAAAAGTCTTACCATTTTAAGGGATTTTTAAAAAGTCTATGTGTGGCCATATATGATGTCTCTATACGCCTACATAAATCTTTGACGGATTTGTCTTGTTTCTGGTTTTCAATATCTTTCATGGCATCTCTAATATGGTTATTAAAATCTTCCCTACGAAAAAATTTAGAAGCTTCCAGTCTGGTAGCCATGACAACAAGCTGGCAAACAAGTTTACTGGTACCATCAATGTGTTCAAATTACTGAGTTGTAAGATAATCAGTGAATGTAAGATTATGCTCTGAATTTCAAACTAAGTCAATCGTAGATAAACTTAGATATTGACTAAAATGCGTAATACCAAATAGGCTAGCAAGATTTTCCCCATATATGGCAAACTTGATACACTGAGTGCACATAGTAAAGGTTTTATCACACAGGAAATAAATATTGTTATCGTCAGTTGGAAGTGGAAGTTAAGATAGGACTGTAAGGCTAACCTTAATTTCTAAAGTGTTGTTTCTGATCTGACATTGTATGATGACACGTAAATGTCATAACTCATAGAATAGGACCAAGACAACTCTGCCATACCTGACTTGAGTTACTAGTAGTACATTGTATAGTAGAATTTGAAACATCAATGTTTCAAGCATTTTATAACAGTTGTCATTAACCAACTACGCCTTGCAAAAAAGAGAGAGGAAAACATGACATTTAACTATACACATGACAGAATGTGCACAAATATATAAAAATTACAAACCATAAAAGATATGGGAAGTTATTAGTTTCAAACTGAGAGAGTTCCGTGCCTCCAAACGCCCACTCTATGTTTCAAAAGGTCATTTTCAGCTGTTTTTGCCATATATATGTCACATAATATCAAGTAGTTTTCAAATAAAACAGCAATTTTACTTCCCTTCATCCTGTGAAGCATTTCAGTACAAGAAACCTTATAAAATAATTGTTGTCAGCCAGGTCTGAATTAAATGGTATATCTAGCTGGGTTAATCTCAAATTGTAAGACTTTTTACACAATCAAAGCAATCTTTTTTTATAACTGATCACTTCTGGTAGCACTAGTAAAGGTAGGAAAACCTACTGCTGCACAGGTTTTGACATAATTTTTCCTCAGACGTAAATCATATGAATGAAACCATATACATAACTATATGGAGTGACAGAAAACTATACAGAATGTATTGTGCATTCTAATGAATTTAAAGACAATGATTGTTTGAAAAAATGCTTGAAATAAGGGTTTTACAGTCTAACAATAAATCCCAATACAATGCAGTCACACAATATGAAGCCATTGATAATGACCAGTGAACAGTGCAGATCATGATCATCTTGCAGAAATGAACATGTGGGCATATCATGATTTGTGCTGATTGCGATTTAGGCATAATCACCCACTGCCACCAGGTTAACAATCACCCACTGTCCCCAGGTAAACAATCACTCACTGACATCTGGTTAACAATCACAGACTGACACCTGATTAACAATTACCCACTGCCACCAGGTGCACAATCACCCATTGCCAACAGGTTAACAATCACCTACTGACACCTGGCTAACAATCATCCACTGCTACCAGGTTTACAATGACCCACTCATGCCAGGTTAACAATCACCCACTGCCATCAAGTTAACAATCACCAACTGACATCTGGTTGATAATTAATCACAAACTGACACCTGGTTAACAATCACCCACTGCCACCAGATAAACAATCACCTATTGCCAACATGTTATTTATCACCCATTGCCACCAGGTAAACAATCACCCACTGCCCCCAGGTTAACAATCACCCACTGCCAGCAGGTAAACAATCACCAATTGCCAGCAGGTAAACATGCTGGCAAACAATCACCAACTGCCCCAAGGTTAACAATCACCCACTGCTGCCAAGTTAACATTTATCCACTTCTGCCAGGTTGACAATCACCCACTGCCACCAGGGTTAACAATCATCCGCTGCTACTAGGTTAACAATCATCAACTGCCACCAGGTTAACAATCACCCACTGTCCCCATGGTTAACAATCACCCACAGCTGCCAAGTTGACAATCACCCACTGCCACCAGGTAAACAATCACCAACTGCCCCCACGTTAACAATCACCCACTGCCAGCAAGTAAACAATCACCCACTGCCAGCAGGCAAACAATCACCCATTGCCACCAGGTTAACAATCACCAACTGCCCCCAGGTTAACAATCACACACTGCTGCCAAGTTAACATTCATCCACTTCTGCCAAGTTAACAATCACCCACTGCCACCAGATTAACAATCGCCCACTGCTACCAGATTAACAATCACCCACTGCTACCAGATTAACAATCACCCACTGCCACTAGGTTAACAATCACCCACTGCCCCCAGGTTAACAATCACCCACTGCCACCAGATTAACAGTCACCCACTGCCACCAGATTAACAGTCACCCACTGCCACCAGAATAACAATCACCAACTGATACCAGATTAACAATCACCCACTGCCACTAGGTTAGCAACACCCACTGCCACCAGGTTAACAATCACCCACTGCCACTAGGTTAGCAATCACCCACTGCCACTAGGTTAGCAATCACCCATTGCCACCAGGTTAACAATCACCAACTGCCCCCAGGTTAACAATCACCCACTGCTGCCAAGTTAACATTCATCTACTTCTGCCAAGTTAACAATCACCCACTGCCATCAGATTTACAATCACCCACTGCTACCAGATTAACAATCTCCCACTGCCACTAGGTTAACAATCACCCACTGCCACTAGGTTAACAATCACCCACTGCCACTAGGTTAACAATCACCCACTGCCCCAAGGTTAACAATCGCCCACTGCCACTAGGTTAGCTATCAAACTTTTAATAATTAATATATATTTAAAGATAGATTTTTCCTCAGCATCAACAAGCTCAACACAATACAAATTGAATTACTACAACATCTTTATTAAAATCTGAGAAATTGAGTATTATGTTTTAACCTGATGTCCCTACAACTTGCTCTTTTCCATGTTATAATTGTATCTTCAATTAAACAAGAAAAGTTCATTGAGTGGGTGTATAAATGGTCAGGGTCATGCATGTTGGAAAGTGTACTTAATTTTGGCAAACTTTCCTATTATAGTTTTAAACGAATGCAGACAATAACATATGTCTTCTCTCTCAAATGATAATTCTTACATTTTATAGTCCAATGGACTGAAGTTAGTTAAAAGGATGAATCTGCTAGCTTTTCTTGTAACTTTAACATTAAATATGAACAGTGATGTAAAAGTGCTCATCACACTACTGATTAATACAGTCCTTTAATTCAGACAACCTTTATTTCAGACACTGTCTAAAACACCCAATTGTGTAGTTATCATCAGTTCTGTTGTCAGTAGTTTGATTTCAACCAATCCCACAACAAAAGAGTATTTATATTAGAAAAAGAGAGAAATTTTGAGTCACAAGTAACAGAAAACTTGCTGTTTTACTTTAAAATGTAGGGCTGACTATTGCAGCCAAATTTACTATCACGATAGTAATTGATAGTTAAAAGTACTATAACGATAGACTATCAATAGTTGGCTTCACTATCGTGATACTATCACGATAGTTTCGATAGTTTACATTATTACGTACTATATATTTTTACCAAGTTGAATTTGTTTGTATTAATACCTGTAATTAACTTGTATAAATATAATTGTTACCATTTTAATTAAGAATGCTTAACCATTTTAATTCAGTGTTTTTTTTGGGGCCTTTTTGGGGCCGAAATTCGGCCCCATTCCCCTCCAAAATTAATTTATATTTTTCCCCTTTTTGACAAAAAATTCCCCTAAAAATGTTGAAAAAAATCTTTGATTTATTTAATCAAGAGATGGCCAAACTTGTTATAAAAACATGTTTTCATAAATTTAAACGGTTCAGAATAATTTCTTGCAATAATTTGATACCTTACATGTGAAATAGTCGGCCGAAAATCGCCGATTTTTCGTTTGTCACCTATTTTCGCGACCCCGATTTTTGTTATTTTTTCAATGAAAACAGTGTTCCAAAGATTAAAAAAGATACCAATACAATGTTTTCAATTGAAAATAGCATTATTACTTATTATTCACATGTGTTTAAACACCAATGCTACTAAGTTATGTTCCTGACACCAGTATTTTTATATAAAATTTTGTTATGCTTAATTCCTATGTCTTCTCTTTATATTTGGCAAAAGAATAATGTCATTAACATGCTTGATAGTTTTTGTTCTTAATTACATTAGTAAACAGTATATTTTATACATTTCCTAAAAAATTCCCCTTTTCTAGCAAAATGACTAAAAATTCCCCTCCTGATGGGCCCCGCCACCTTTCCCCTCAGACTGAAAAAAAACACTGTAATTGAACAGATATGTGTCATTAAAATTTTTCACTATCCGAAGTCATGGATTGATAGATGGTAAGACGACAACAACATTTTAGGAACGAAAACGACGTCGTATATATAACTTAGGCTAGCCCATAATGTAAACATACGTTTTATGGCAAAGGAAAATGAACTACATTTTATGTAAATAACACATTCAAAAATGAAAAAAAAACTATCGAGAAAAGTCGATAGCTGTCCAGACTATCAGGGATAGTATCGATAGTGTGAAATTGCTATCGACTATTAACTATCGGGTCTAATACAATCGCAATAAGTTGATAGTATCGACTATCGTTACACCCCTATTATAATGATAAAAGACCTGCATAAATAGGAGAAAACAAGAGGACCATGATGGCTCTACATGAATATCACTCACCAGATGTAGTTATAACCCAATGTGATCAAAATATATATCATTAACACAAACATACCTTGGCAAAACAAACATTCAGACCAATTTGCAGGATAATTTGGTAAACAAGAGAGCCAACATGGCCCTATATAGCTCACCTGGCTACTATTGGCTCTAATACAAGGTCAACAAAGGTGTATTTTATCCTGTGGGTCCTTATTTGAACGATCTTCTTACAGGTCACTACATAATACTATATTCCAAATATAACAAGAGGGCCAAGATGGCCCTATATCGCTCACCTTGGTACAAGTCCACTTGCCTAGTGGAAGATCACTAGATAATGTTATATACCAAATAGGTTTTCCTATATACGCCTTTGTAAAACAAGTGACCCCCCCCCACGGGCAAGGTCAATTTTGACCCAAGGGGCATAATTTGAACAAACTTTGAAGAGGTCTACTAGGCAATGCTACATGCAAAATATCTAAGCTCTAGGCCTTGTGGTTTCAGAGAAAAAGATTTTTAAACTTTTTCCTATATTAACCTATGTTAAACTAAGTGACCCCCCATGCGGGGTTGATTTTGACCCAGGGGTAATAATTTGAACAAACTTGGTAGAGGTCCACTAGCCAATGCTACATGCCAAATACCTAAGCTCTCTAGGCCTTGTGGTTTCAGAGAAGAAGATTTTTAAAGTTTTTCCTAAATATGCATATGCAAAACTAAGTGAGCCCCCGTGCGGGGTCAATTTTGATCCGGGGGTCATAATTTGAACAATCTTGGTAGAGGTCCACTAGCCAATGCTACATGCTAAATATCTAAGCTCCAGGCCTTGTGGTTTCAGAGAAGAAGATTTTTTAAGTTTTTCCTATATAAGCCTATGCAAAACTAAGTGACCACCCCCACGGGGTCATAATTTGAACAATTTGGTAGAGGTCCACTAGCCAATGCTACATGCCAAATATCTAAGCTCTAGGCCTTGTGGTTTCAGAGGAGAAGATTTTTAAAGATTTTCCTAGCATTTTGCCATAGCAACCAGAGTTCTGCATGGAATGGAATTCTTTGAACAATTTTGGTAGAGCTTCATGCAAGGAACATTCCTGCATAGTTTTATCAACATTGGCCTAGAGGTTTCAGAGGAGATGTCATTTGAATCAAAATGTTGACGGACGACGGACAATCATTGATCAGAAAAGCTCACCCTGGCATAGCCAGGTGAGCTAAAAAGCCATGTACCTTGTGGTTTTAGCCAAAAAGATTTTTTAAGTTTTCCCTATATAAGCCTATGTCAGAGCTACAGATAAGGTTTTGGTGTAATTGGGTATTTACCCCATTACTTTTTCACCAATTGCTTTTTTTAGTTTTCTAATGAGTAACAAATTTTTTTTTTACCCCATTATATTTTGATCATTTGCTTTTTTCCAGAAATCAATTGCTTTTTTTAGAAAATCATTTGCGTATCGGGCCTCGTGAAGACATTTTGCTTGTTTACAAATGAAGCCGAAAATACTAAATATCTGCCGAGAGTGGTTTACAGCTGGATTAAAAAACAAAACGGACGAAAAAGATTATCCCTGCCGATTCCACGTTCGCTATTTCGTGGAAATAGCTGGAACAGTCTATAAATACGATTTCCGTTTATTTTCTTTCGATACGGAGCAATTTTTAAAGCAAATGCATAAACTTATTTTCCTTTGCTTTTCTGTATGCTAGGGTTGCTATTTCAATTGCTTTTTTGCCAATTTTGTTTGTGTACTTACGCAAATACGCAGCTTATCTGTAGCTCTGCCTATGTGAAATCAAGTGATACCGGTGCAGTGTCAATTTTGACCAGAGGGTCATGATTTGAACAATTTTGGTAGAGGTCAACTAGGCAATACTACATGCCAAATATCTAAGTTCAAGGCTTGATAGGAGAAGATTTTTAAAGGTTTTCCTATACATGTCTGTGAAAACAAGTGAGCCCCCGAGTGGGGCCAATATTGACCCCAGGGGCATGATTTGAACAAACTTGGTAGAGGTCCACTAGACAATGCTATATACTCAAATTAAAATGACTAGCGTCACACTAAAAAATGAGCCTTCGGACATTTGTTATATTATTCAACAATAATTTTTGCAAACAACTAAAAATTTAGATTTTTGCCACTCTCTTAAAATGCAAAACCAATGTTTAAAAACTTGTGGCCACTATATTTCTCTGCACTGAAACATACTATTTGCTCCAAAATCCTTCAGGACCAATGCTATGGCTATTCGAAATGATTTTTTTTAAATTTTGGCTATAACCTATGAAAAAAGAATTTTGTGGAAAGAGGACATGAAATATTTCACCAGTTTTGATGCAAATTGTGGTATGTGACCTCATTTTTAGAGTGAACAATGACACCTTTAAGGTTTGCTTTTTCAAAATGTTGTAGACTAACTTTGTATTTACAAAGTCCAGTAGGTAACTGAAATTTTCCCATATTGATATTGAAATATTGTTTGTTCAAAATATGCAATAAAGCTAGTTTCCAAGTATTATGTTTGAATGCCCACCCCGCTGGTCAAATATGATAGCTCTTGGCCTTGTGGTTTTGGAGAATAAGATTTTTGAGTTTTTCCTATATAGAAACGAGTGCAGCAATGATATACTGGTATACCAGTATATCGCAATACAAATAAACAGAAATATTCCAAGTTTAATGAACTACTCACTTTACATTGCTATGCATGTAAATAAATCAGAAAAAGAAGAAGAAGATGATGATGTTTGACCATCTTTACACATAACTTAAATGACAAATAAATGCCTTTCTTTCTGACTTTTCAGTAAAACATTTTCAAAAATAGCTTTAATCACTCTCTCAAGTGAATGCTACTTTCAACAGGCTGAATATCTACAATGTGTTGCAGTTTGGTTTGCCTGTAAGCTATCTTGGCAATCAATACAGTTATAATCATACGCCGCACAAAGCGCGATTTTGAAACTATTATTACAGCTAGTTTATAGGTTAACTCCTCCCCCATTCAAAGACAGATAGGTGTGAATGTTTTTCTTTCTCACATTGTCAATTTGCTCCGCCCAAACACCTGCATGGTAAACTACAGAACCATCTTCACTAATGTATTTTAATGCAAGTGACAACCAATGTTCAATAAGGTTGAATATAGGTTACTCAGCGTATTTTTAAGTGACTTTGAGAGAAATTATATAGATTTAATGTTGATTAATACTCCTTTAAAAGTCAGATCTCTTTTAATCACAACGACTGAGCTACGGTATCATTGCATTTAATATAAGTGTACACTTTCACATTAGCTTCGCTACGCATTTATCAAAAACAAAAATAAATACATATTACAAAGGAAGAGTCTCATTTAAAACCACCGAAATAGGGGTGTACCCGTCCTTAGTACAGGTTGTGATAAAAAAAACACAGCGGCAGTCAGTCCTAAGTTTATGACATAAACAAATTATTATACATGTAAATTATGTTCGCAGAACTTTACTCTAGAGCTTTATAGTGTCGAAATTCCATTGCAGTAACATGTTATCGTACATAATTCATAATGATGTCTCACAGTGAACAAAAATATATTGTGATGTTTTTTTATAAAATGTTTTACAGTCGGTTTCTCAAATCACCTTGTCAATTTTGTTTCAATGTGAAATCAAACAAAATGTCACCGAAATCAACTAAATTTACGAAATTATCAATATTAATTTTGAGTACATCGATAACTGATTTCGCAGCACTTATTGTCTGTAAACAAGAAAAATATGTTCGTCTCCAGCAGTACTGGAACACTGAACCGTCACCACAAAAGCGAGATCATGGGCAAGGAAGTCTACTGACATACCAGTATCAAATGCCGTACTGTACTGACATATCCAGTGCATCTGAAAATACGTGCTTGTCAAAATCTTTACTTGTTTACAAGCGAATATACCAATGTTGTGTTATCATAACCAAGTTCCCTTTCTACTGCTGACAGTCAACATGGAAATTTTCATTAATATGAACTGTGCTTTTACTTTCAATGGTTTCTCCCCGAGTGCGGTTGGGGCGTTGAGTCTGAGAAAAAAATTGCAAACAATCAATAAACAGGGACATAGTTACTTCGGACATAAAAATGAAACGGCAGACATGACAGTCTGACCAGTAGTCAAATTTATTATATTTTATCTCATATATCTACAGGTATTTCAATTCTTTTTTATGCCAACTCATAAAGTGTATCAGAACGATGTAGTTTGGTGGATGTCTTACAGTAGACTTTTACAGTTGGCAATACAAAAATCTGTAGATGAGTGTAGGATACTGCATCCTGACCAATGCAATTTAGCATCCGGTGTCATACACAAGTTTTGGTGTTTAGAAACATTCGACAAATGATAAAGGAAACATATTTAAAGAATCTGCGGGAAAACAACAATTTTATTTTGCACTGATCACTGTGTCTTCAGTGTCACTGAAGTAAAAAACAGTTTGACCCCGATTATTCAACAACCTATTATTCCTATACCTGGTGTAATCCGAAGACAATATTCGGTCCTGAAATGTTTTATAATATAAATATATATAAAAATAAACGGGTTATTCGAAATGGATTTTACAAATACCTGGTGTTATTGGATGTGTTTTTTCAGTCCGATTGACAATGTTTATAAGGAATTTCACACCCATTATTCGAAATGCATTCCAATCAAACCAATAATTGCTGACACCAACTTGTGAAACACGACACGTGGTCGGCGCGTTATATGCGCTAAGGTGTGATAATGACATACTCACTTTAACCTTGTTTGTTTAATATTAAAGGAACAACTTTCGTTTTCGTTTGAAAGTCTGTTAAAGATGTTCACCTTTAATTTCGAATAACAAACTTGTGACTACCAAACTACCATGCCTATTAAAAGCATGACTTTTAATTTAACTGTCAGAAGAAAAATGACTTAGAACTACTTGTGCAGAAGTAATTTGGGTTGAGCAATCTGGCAAAGGACCTGGTAACGGGGGGATACCCAGATCAGCTGATATCTTCCTTTCCAATTGTACTGAGCAATCTGGCAAAGGACCCGGCCCCGGGGGATACCTAGATCAGCAACGGTTTAAAAAGGAAAAAATAAATTAAACGTTTGATATGATTTATTTCTGTTTTCCTTTTCCTTTCATCTAAATGATATATGCCATGTATATTACATTAAGCGTCCGTGATAGCTATATACATGTATATATTGACGATTTACATAACAATCAGCTGACCATCTTCGGGACTGGATTATTCGAACCAATGAATTATTTGAAGTAAAATCTTGGTCCCCGGCACTTCGAATATTCGAGATTCGACTGTATACACAATAATTTAATATATCCTGGATACTCATGCGTACTAATTTATTTCCAGTGTAAATGGTTATCCACATATCCATAATTACGATAATCAGTAGTATTAATTGTTGACATATAATTAACTCATGCATGCACGCGAGCCGTTGAATTCACAAGAAGCTCTTGGAAAGCATTTAATGTATAGTGATGTATAGTAAATTGTACATACACAGGGGTGTGGAATTCCTGTGTCCAACACGTGACTTTCTGCTGCCGGACAAGAGGATTTTTCTGTCCCAGTTGCCCACAGGCAAACTGAGACCGTCTAGATCTATTTGCAATATTGGGAAAACATTTAAATCATGCCTACTTTTGAGATGTGATTTACTATTATTTGTATGTATGTACATGTATTGCCTCGTTGAGTAGCCTCAATATTTCGACTGCAAGACAGACCCATTTTACACACTGACACTTCATCAAGTCTGCCTTTGCAAAGGGCGGCCATCGTATATAGCAAAAAGATCTTGCGTACAAATAGTTTGGCTATGCAATTAAACTTCCATAGTCCATTTCATAAAGTTTGGGGAAAGTTCCATCAATTACAGTACACCTGGCTCCTCCATTTGCACTTTAATATCTACTAGAACTCTATATATCCAATATTGATTCTGTCAAGACTTTAATTTTTTCTTTCCACGTTTTTCTGATAAAATGAGTGCAGACCTTGAATGAACATGACGTCAGAATCAAATAAAGACTGAACGCATGCGCCCCTATTTGGCCTTGTCATTGAAAGAACCGATTGGGAGGAGTTAAGCGATGGACATGCTCTATTAATAGTTTTAGATTCGCCTTTGTGTGACGTAAGATTGTAACTGTATTGATTGCTAAAATAGGGTACGGGCAAAGCCAACTTCAACTCGTTGTATATACAATAAGAATCAATCACAAACAGAGACAAGGCTATAATGCCCTCTTTGCCAACTTTCAAACATAAAGAGTAAGATCAGTGGCTTGGCTCAAACCCCTTGAAAACCCCAATTGAAGACTAGAAATGGCATTTAGGGATGACAGAAGAACCTTATTATTTCCACACTATTCTCTTCATTCTTTCATCTGAAACAACAGCATTTCAATCAGATCTAGAGCTTTACAATGTACCTGTGTATTCAAATCATTTGAGTAAAATGATGTTATTTTCAGATAGGAAAAAAACATGTTAAAACGGTGTTCTTTATCAAGTAGACTGTTTACTGATTCAAGTATTACTAAAATCTATGTGGGCCAAATCATGTGGGTGTCTGATCAGTGTAAACATTCAGTTATCAAAATGCAAACAGATTTTTTCATAAATCACTGAACAAGTGGTTAAACCAGTACTGATTTAAAGAACATAGTAAATTCAACCTGGTTTCGACTTCTAAATTTTACAGATATACACCTATTGAATAGATGTCTGTCAGTGAAAATGTGAAAGTACTGTATATCCCCACCTGCCGTGTAACTGTTTACTGTCATTAAAAAAAGAAATATGCAAACTATACACATAGAAAAAAGTTAAGCACCCCCTGGAAGTTATGTAGTGACTTTAAAAAAGTGTATTTATGAAATCATCTTCAAATATTCCACGGAAAAAATGCTGTAAATCATAACAGCAACCCTCTGCACGAACTGCAAACAGTTTTGCACGAGTGTAAGCAGATTGTCTTTAAAAGGATCCGAGGTTTATCTGGAGGCAGAATATTCAGGGTGATCACAAAGGCACCATGAAGGTTTACTCTACTACTGAACGTATGAAGTACGGATGTCATCTTAAGACTCAAAATTGCACTTTTTACTCTAATTTGCCATCTAAAATCATCCTGTGACATCTACCATTTCATACTTAAATGTGTTTTAGTTTAATAATATTTTATTTTGCTCTTTGCATATATACATAAAATGTATAATAACAGTAAAATGCTTATATATTACAAACAGACAAAAAAGGGTTGAGCAAAAAGTTCATACAAGGGCTCTTCCCTTTTTGTTTCTGATAAAACAGCACCCATTGATTGTTCAACAAGATCACCTGAAAAGTCCACCATAAAATTACAGTTTTACCATTTTCTGTTTGCCAGAGGGCTGCATTCTTCTTCCCTAGCTCAATTTGTTCGTACACTGCAACCTCGTTATAACGTGCACCGTTATAACCCGAATCCCGGTATAAAGCGGTTAGGTCTTGGCTCCCAAAAATTTTGGAATCAACCAAAATCATTTCTGTCAGAATAGCATTGTCCCTATACTAAACGAATGTTGGAAAATGTAAATAAACAACATGGCAGGTTGTTAATTGATCATTGTCAGGTAGCATCTATTAACACAGAAGTGTTAAAACAATTACAAATGATATTTTCAGGGTTCCCTTATTCACAAGCTGATCTCTTTGATTGTTTGACAATAACTTGTAAATCGTGTGAATTAAAATTTGTTTGCACATCTTTGGTTGTTGGCCTACATGAACTTTAATCAAATATTTACGTAAAATTTCCTCTTTTATATATATTTAATTTCATAATAAATTAACTAATCTATTTCCATAACATCATTATTTTCTACAATTTAACAACCTGATTACATAAACAAGAGGGCCAAGATGGCCCTATATCGCTCACCTTGGTACAAGTCCACTTGCCTGGTGGAAGATCACTAGATAATGTTATATACCAAATAAGTTTTCCTATATACGCCTTTGTAAAACAAATGACCCCCCCCCCCCGGGCAAGATCAATTTTGACCCCAGGGGCATAATTTGAACAAACTTTAAAGAGGTCTACTAGGCAATGCTACATGCAAAATATCTAAGCTCTAGGCCTTGTGGTTTCAGAGAAGAAGATTTTTAAAGTTTTTCCTATATATTCCTATGCAAAACTAAGTGACCCCCGGTGCGGGGTCAATTTTGACCCGGGGGTCATAATTTGAACAATCTTGGTAGAGGTCCACTAGCCAATGCTACATGCCAAATATCTAAGCTCTAGGCCTTGTGGTTTCAGAGAAGATTTTTTAAGTTTTTCCTATATACTCCTATGCAAAACTAAGTGACCCCCGGTGCGGGGTCAATTTTGACCCGGGGCTCATAATTTGAACAATCTTGGTAAAGATCTAGTAGAAAATGCTACATGCCATATATCTTAGCTCTAGGCCTTGTGGTTTCAGAGAAGAAGATTTTTAAAGTTTTCCCTATATATTCTATGCAAAAACTAAGGGCCCACCCGCGCGGGATCAATTTTGACCTAGGGGTCATAATTTGAACAATCTTGGTAGAGGTCCAATAGACAATGCTACATGCCAAATATCTAAGCTCTAGGCCTTGTGGTTTCAGAGAAGAAGATTTTTAAAGTTTTTCCTATTTATTGCCATAGCAACCAGAGTTCTGCATGGAATGGAATTCTTTGAACAATTTTGGTAGAGCTTCATGCAAGGAACATTCCTGCATAGTTTTATCAACATTGGCCTAGAGGTTTCAGAGGAGATGTCATTTGAATCAAAATGTTGACGGACGACGGACGACGGACAATCATCGATCAGAAAAGCTCACCCTGGCATAGCCTGGTGAGCTAAAAACAGAGTGCGTGCCAAACATCAATATGCTTAAATTTTGTTGGGTGGGTTGGGTACACGCGTTACATCTTTATGCAATAAAACAATGGCCGATGATCAGACAGCGTTATAAAAAACAGTCCCACTTATAACGGGAGTCTGACCCTTTGGACCCCGACTACCGCGTTCTAACGAGGTTGCAGTGTATTTTCATGATTAAGTAGCGTTAGATAAGTCACTCTAAAAAGTTTACGGGTGCTTAACTTTTTTCTTTGTGTATATATTAATTTCATTCTTTTAATATTCTAAAAGATGTGCAGCCAAACCATTGGGTGAGCAAGAATCAAAATGTTCTATCAGCACAATTTTCTCCTGGCCTCATCCTAATTTTATTCTAGATATAGTTACTTACACAGCCCGGGTTTGGTTGACAATTTGCAGGTATACAAAAATCAATAAATTTAACATGCTTAGATTATGATCATAATACTATTTGTCTTTCAGCACAATGAGCACAAGGGACACAACCCAATTATTCAGTAAAATACTGTAACAGTTCATTTATTTCCCCCTTTTCACTAGTCAAAGAGCATTAACCTATCACTGTTAATCTGTTTCAATACAGACAATTTTTCTGTCCCTTGAAGAAAATAATGGCATACAACATTCTGCAGATTCTGCATGCATTTCTTTTGTTTGGGTTTAATATCTTTTTAGAACACAATAATAATATCTATGGTATATTGCATGACAACAACCCTTACCAACCTCTGTAGGAAACTGCCAACTGTCATCAATACAGGAATAGATTTAAGCAGGTATCTAACCCAAGACTCTCCTACAGCCAATACACATTGCAGCAGTTCTCTAACAAGGTAAAGTTACATTATGAAATATAAAATTTATCTCAAAGGACCTGGTAAGCCATGCACTCAGGTTTACATAGAAGTGTGCTACTACTATCCACTGGTATTCCTCATTCCAGTGACAGTGGCCTTCTGTTTCAAAACCAAAAATGCATGTCATTAATTTCTACAAGTAAACTCTAGATGAAGAGCATCAGTTAGTTTTCTTTCACTATTAACAATCTTTTCAGTAGAAGAAGAATTAGATGACTTGTTCTCCCAGTTAAGTAGAAAGAATTATTATTATCGCAGGAACAAATACCTTGCCCTTTTAGTACAAACTCATCCGGATCTAAACAATATACCGAGATAATTGTGCTTAAGTGTCAAAAGTCACTGGTCACATTTTTGCTTTTCATTCTAATTTTGTGCAAAAAAGAACATTTTTGATTAAAAAAAAAAAAACTTCATTCTCTTTAAAAGGGGCAGTACTGATTATATCAAGTTTACTTACTGATAAATATAATATACATTCACACAAAACACTTGACAGATAATTCCTATGTACTCACATTATTGCAAGAATTAATAAAACTAAACAATCTTGTAGCAAAAGTTAAAATCCACACATATTCAACTGACCAATAGGGTTGTACACCATGTAAAATAAGCTCAGTCTTGTATTGATTTTCTCAGCAACTTGGCTGCCAGCATCAGAAATTGAAGCTGTCAACCAATCAGATTTCACAATTCATACCAGGAAGTAAAATTCAGGTGCCAATTCTAAGAAACTAAAAGATTTCCTGAGATTTCATTTACATCTAATTTTTCTATTATAACTGTATCTTATTACCTAACAATGTGTTTGGCTTTTCAATGGGTAAAACAATATAAATTAAACTGAAGGTTACCAAAAGTAAGTTTGTTAATATAGTAAATTTAGTACTAGAGGACTGTTTTTTTTTCTTACACCTATAGTCATACTAAAAATAGATAAAGAACCTATATTTTTTCAAATAGCTGAAGACCATCAGATCTGTTCCACACAATAATTTGCTAATTTTGAACACTGCACTTCAATTACATCACAATTCACCAGTATACCAATATTTCCTATAACTTCAGAGAACAATATACATTTAGAACATGGCCTATTTCATGACAGTAAGCTCAACTGTTCAAACAGCTTAAAAGTTTAAGAATTCTATCCCCTGTATATTTTTACCATGTAAAAGTTTTTTTATAGTACAATTCTGTGAAGTTTGGTAAGAAATCAATGACAATGACACCATGTTACCTTAGAGCTGAGGACCAAAGTGCTGTCAGTGATACATTATGCTTCCTTCCTATAGCCAGCAATACCCCTGTTAAGTTCGTTGTGAACATGTCCTTGTATCATGTGGAAGGGTGACCATGAAAGTATCAATACAATCGTTGCAATTCATTGCAATTAGCATAAACAAGGCTTAATGACTGGACAGACGGATGGACAGAGGGACGGTGAGATTTTAATATGCCACTCTTTAAGGCCATAAAAATATTAAAAATTTGGGGTTTGACTGGAATTTGAACTAGGGTCGTAATATTAGACGGCCATCGACTTATCCACTACACCCAGAGACTGACGTGAATCACATGGTAAAAAATAAACTGATATTATATTGTATATAAGGTATAAGTCGCTTTCGTGGAAATTGATTTAAATAAGCATGCATTTTCTCTCTCTAAACTGAATTTTGTTTTACGCAATTGTTTGATATTGGTTTTATAAAAACCAAAACTTTGTTTTTAGCAAGGGATCAACTTCTAGAAACAGACAAAATATGATCGCTCCTTCCACATCAAATCAGCTAGGAGCACTCCATATAGATGTGACACAATAAAGCTGAGACATATAATTTTTTTATACTGTAAATGTACTTTATTTGGCGCAGTTAAATTTTAGCACATTGCTTACAAATTAGATAAATTTTAGATATTGGCATACACATAAAATAAGCGCACCTATAACTTCCGCTTATTCATATTTTTATTGTAGTGATATAATTATGATGATACGAAAATGTCTGGAAATCAGCAGAATGGCTAGCGGATGCACATAGTCCTATTAGAAATTTGCTGGAGTAAATCTGGTTTTACGAAAACTTGTGAATGCTTGTATTATATTGAATATATCTGTAAGAATGAACAAATGTTATATTGTTTCACATTAAAATGTTTGCAATAAACAACAGTAAACAGGTACACCTAATTGTATTATATAACAAACAGTCTGACCTCTTTGAAAGTTGCTTTTCACAAGTCTCATGTATGTATATCTAATATGTTATAGCATATAAAATCCCTGATAATTAGATAATTACTAGTAATCAGGGATATGCCCACAATAATTTGCATCTAATGAGTTATTAACCTTGGTAGAGCTCTGTGTCCTGACAGAGATTTGTTCAAATATATGGAATCAAAATGTTTATTGGTGGATTAATTGACATAATGAATGCTGGAAAGCTAAAAGTCTTTTAGTCTCTGGACGAAGCTCAATTTAAAGAAGAAATATACAGGAGGGTAAAAGGTATACGCACTGATATATCTGTAAGAATAACAAGAGGCCCACAAAGGCCAGCATTACTCTACTAGTCTGACTGGACTGTTTTGAGCAAATTTTGTGAAAATCCTTTGCAGTGTTATTAAAGAAAAGCTAACAGAATTCACTGTGACCTTGACCCACTGACTAAAAAGCAATATGGATCATCTTCTCAGTAATACCAATCATCCTATGTTTGTTTGAAGACTGTGTGTGATGTAGATCTCAAGATATTGAGTGGAAAATATTTTCAAAGTTCTGGTCACTGTGACCTTGACCTTTGGCAGAAAACTATAGGGATCATATACACAGTAAGACCAATCATCCTAAGTTTGAAGACTGTGGGTCAAATAGATCTCAAGATATTGAATGGAAAAGTGTTATAGAGATCATCTAATGTTGCAGGGAACCTTCTGAGCAAGTTTGTTGAAAGTTGAATGAAAACTGTAACCTGTAGAGCGTTATCAAGGTCAAGCTATCGGAGATGATTGTGACCTTGACCTTTGACCCACTGACCCAAAAAACAATATGGATCAAGCTGCAGGGAACATCCTGAGCAAGTTAGATGAAAGTTGAATGAAAAAAGTGACCAGTAGAGTGTTATCAAGTAAAATCTAACAGAGTTACTGTGACACAGACCTTTGACCCACTGACCCTAAAATCAATAGAGATCATCTACATGTTACAGGGAACCTTCTGAGCAAGTTTGATGAAATTTGAATGGAAACTGTGACCTGTAGAGCGTTATCAAAGAAAATCTAATGATGGTCACTATGACCTATATATATATAGAGAGAGAGAGAGAGAGAGAGAGAGAGAGAGAGAGAGAGAGAGAGAGAGAGAGAGAGAGAGAGAGAGATAAAGGGTGTAGTGGGATTTAATATGAATGCATTACTTATCAATGTATAAAAACAAAAGCCCTAAGTCTGACTGATGTTACTGTAGACCAAAAATCATTTTGAACATAAGATTTTTTGCTATATCTGATAGCCATTCTTCACACACATACTTTAGATACTAGTTTACACTATGGGTCTGCCTTTGTCACTTTCAGGCCAAATACCTGTTTCACAGATAATGTTTGAAAATTAATATATTATTGACATGATTGACCTGTATTTACCATGTATGTTCCTAAACCTACATGTAAAATCTAAATTAAATCCATTCAACATTTGAAAAGTTATTGATGGTAAACTAAAATTCTGCATGGACAATAGATGCACAGATGGAAAGGGGAAACACTTTACGACATTCTACCATTTTTCGAATGAAGGGGCATACAAAAATCTAGTTAAATTCAAGTATCCAAGAGGTTGCGGGTTTGAACCCACTGGGGTTACATTGTACCTCATCCATCATACCAGCACTGGTTTTTTCCAGGAAGCAGACTCGAAAGTGTCTCGATAAGCTTCAAGCTTTCTTCACAATCAAGCTAAAATAAATTAGTATAAACTAAGAACATTCTTAATCTTACGCTAATTTTCTATTCTCGGCTTTGCACATCTGGGCACTGATTAAAATATCTATATTCGGGAAATGTGATTCCTTGGCTTTCATCGCTGGTCTGTATGCATCTTTACTTATAAAATACATAAATTTGAAAAAGAAAAATGAAAGAAGACGAGAGTGTTTCATTTGCTTATAATCATAGGATTGAATTTGTAGTAATTCTGTGTTGTTAAAAGATTTCTGTTCATTGGAAATAACTTAAACTTGCATTTGGGTGTACAGTAAACACCAAGTTTTCACCTTTCACCGAGTGACAAAATGAATGCAATCTTATAATCCGATTGGTTAACTAGCTAGTCTGACGTCACAGCGAAGCTGAGAATTGTACAAGTTGCCTAAATCAGGTATGATGTTGTTGTTGTATTATCTTAACACAGGTTCTTACCATGATTTCAAGTATGGGGCTTTTAACCATGTGACCTGGAGGAAGACACTACAGTACAAGTTGACAACATAACCCTTCATTTAACTCATCACAGGGTATTTACCCCGATCGGGAGACATGCTCAGCCTGTTCAAGGCAAACATGTCTAAAAATTATGTCAACTTCTAAAATCAATTTGCCTATGAAATTGAAATAGTTATACTACAGTAACAGTGGTGAAGGTCCAGCTATTGTCAATGAAGGCTATCCTTACTACTCAGCCGTTAAGACCTTACATGGATGAAGTTCTTGACGTGCACATTCTACGAGTACGACGATGACATCGAGCACGTGGAAACTTGGCGCTGGATTTATTTGACAAACTTGAAAAACTTAGAGATTTTGTTGTAATTAAATAGACGTAAATAGTATAATGATAACAAACTCCTCTGTCTGATAACAAAGAGGTGAATCTTTAATACATGTATCTAATGATAATCCAGGTAAACACGTTAGATACGACAACAGGAAGTGATCATCGTTTTGTTACACTCACTTCCTGGTTTGAAAGTTCTAATATTTTAGGCAAAAAGTTAAAAACTTCTGGGATTCTAAAGTAAAAATTCATTATATGAGTGTCAAACTACAACAACTCTATCTTTGTAACGGTTGTCAGCATGATTTACCTGCTTGAATCAGAAGATCCAAGCTCTTAACTGTCGTTTGTTTTTCGTTCGTGGCCATTTTCCACAGCGTTTTCAATTCTTGCGCCATTCACGTGTAGAAGACGGAAGTGTTGTTGAGCAAATAAATAGTTCCATTAGAATAGTGGTCAAAAAATGCCTTTTTTTGTAAATTATCTTGAACTGGTTGACAAATTTATTTATAAAAACACATACTTAGCACATTGCAAACAAATATTGTTTTCTTTAGTAGAACAGTAAAAATCTTATTAGTAGGTCACGCGGAGGAATAACAATGTTTTGGTTTAGAACGTGCACATGTCCGGACCAGTAAATTTCTCACGATATTGTCTTTTTCTGTAAAGTTACATTTCACAACTTAAGAGATTACAATGCCACAATTATGTCAATATTACCTTACTGATGTGAAACAATTCTTATATTTTTTCAGTGCATTTATTTCACAGAACACATTCATAAAATGTTTTCAAGAGTTACTTCTCTTTGACTATACAAGTAAAAGGATTCACATCGGACCATGGACATTTCGGACCAGACACTTCGGCCCATATTTATAGACACTTCGGACCATATTTTTAAACACTTCGGACCAGATGTATTGACACTTCGGACCATCTTTGTCATCATTATAAATCACATAATTAAACGAAATTATTAAATAATCAATATGTACTGTATTGTGGGTTCGTCTAATTCCTGATATCGTCTTAGTCATAGCAAATCGCACACAATTTTTTCAAAACCACACAACACAGCCATTAAATATACGTGGACATAAAGAACGCATGTTCTTCTCAGGTTTCCGAAAGTTATAAGCCCACGAGATTTTCAAAAATCTTGGAGAAATCGTATTGTTTGCAAGAAAGAAATGTTTGCATGTTTCTTACTTAATACGCTAGGATACAGGGTTGTGTCATATTTCTCTTTGTCATGTCTTTCTGAACCGTCGTAAGTGTATTTTGATCACAGGATGGAAATTACAGCGTGCAATATGTATTTAATGATGTCATGCTTTCTTTACCTTTATGAACGCGGTATTCGGAAGAGACGAAGAAAATTGCAGTATCGGATCTTACGGATATTGATATGTTTTACAAATCATTCTATCCCTTGGTTTACACTTTGATGTTATGAACATCTTAAATGAAACTCGTTTTTTTAGGATCTAACACCATTGTCTGTCTTATTTCGGTATGAGTCGCCAGTTGCAATATGACAAAATAACCATCCCTGGAAAGCAGTCAAAAGCAAACAAACGGGCTATATCTCAATTTCAGTAACATGTTAGACATGTATGTAACACCCTTGCTGGCATTTCTTTTGCTCTAACAGGCCTGTATTTGAATTACTAGATGAGTTTATATGTGAACGAACAAAAATTCATATTCGTATATGTCAGTAAATACAATCACCATCTTATACTGGAGTTCAATCTAGTTTAAAATTTAATGTTTTGACAGTTAAATTCTCATACATACAGGTATTAGTCACATGAAGTTTGGACCCCAAATAATAAGCCCCTGCAAATTTTACTATCGCCGTGAACTAAGGTAAACATATACAAATTTTAAGTTAACAATGTTAAATCAAGTTTGAAACAATTAAATAGAGTCATTTTAACTTTTGAAATAATTTCGAAGGAACTCTTGGACTTTTTAAGGATGAGACTAGCATTGTTTTTAGAGCATAATTGTGCCTTAATGAAAGATACCAGTAGATATTCCATGCTTATTTATTTTACGGAAAAAAGGGGAATCACGGCGATTTGCCATGCATGTTTCATAACTTGCATATATTATGCTTGATAATCTGTCAGGGGTGTTTTTTAAATGACTTAATTTGTTTCAGAACTTCATTTAACATTGCAGAGTTTTTTTTCTGATAAAAAAAGTCTTCTGCTACTACAAGAATTACAATGTAATCAATAAGACAATCATATTTATATGCATCATTGGTAAAGATTACTTCAACTTCAGTCACATACTTCTAGCAGCTGAAATTACGTCCGTGGTGGTGTATTTCAACTAAAACATTATTTGTGCTAAATTCTATTTCATATACTGAATAATCAAAATACATTTATTACGATATAGTGTTTGCTCTCATTGGTGTTTTATCACATACAAACAACCTATTCAAACAGCTTGTCCTTAGAATTCAATTATTGTGGCTGCACTCTAGTTTTATTATGTCATTTTTTTAAAAAACAAGTAGGTATTCGGAAGGCCCTCTAGCATTCGGAATCACCCGACATTGGTTGATGCATGATATCAGGCCTGTTCTACTTATCATTATGATTAACATTGCCTGGTATATACAAAACTGACGAGCTAAATCTGTTTCAGGTACCCAGTGTATTTATTTTCATGGCATTCAGATACCACCAATAAAATTAAAATTTTCTCATAAAGTATTCGGCAATTGCTGACATTGCTCTATGTTTATTTAAAATGCTATTTTCTTGAAGGTTTATAATTCATTTTCATTGGCAGTGTAATATGGTCGCTAAATGCTTTGTGTCTGTCGGTGTTTTGATGGCAAGTGTTACTGGCACAAAGTGCAACCATAATTTGCAAACATTGTAACAAGTTGTTGTTTTAACAATTAACACGTTCAGTCTCGCACCTTTAAGATCGTTGTGTATAATGTCAGCCCGGTTAGCTCAATCGGTAGAGCACAAGACTTGTAATCTTGAGGTAGCTGGTTTGATCCCCGGGGCTGACCAACTAAAATTACTAACAGTCGTTGGGATGAGACTTAAACCGAGTTCCCATGTATGGGTGCTACACACCTGGCATGTATAAGAACCATGGGTGTCTCTGGAATTGGGACGCTTTTTGTATCTTGCACTACAAAAGTTGTTCAAATACAGTTAAGCCGTTCTGGTACTTATCTGTAAAATATATTGGTCCAATACGATCAAGGTCTGACGCTGCGTTATACCTACAAATTTCAGCAAAAAAAAGCGGGCCAACTAAATTGCATTTGAATACCTTTTACTGTAACTTTTCTAAGAAGACTCCAATATAGTTCATGTAGGTATAATTTGCCTATTTATTGGTGTAAATTTACATGTTCATAAAGTCATTTATGCAGAATATTAGTTTGATACTGATATAAACGATGTACTTTTCTGTGGCAATTTATTGTTTGTTTTCACCGTGTTGATGCGGCAAATCCACCTAGATTTCACATGTAGATAGGCACTATCCATTAGTGTCACTCATGTTTTAAGTGTCCATACACTTTGTAATTATGGAATGATCCAAATTGCATCATGCAGTCAAACTAAAAAATGAAAGATTTTCATGAAATAGTCCTGGAAATTCGCATTGACAGAGTTTTTATATGAAATCTAGATCTAGTAATGACAGTGGAATCACTTTTGACCAGAGACTGTACTATAGAATGTAGACATGCCTCCTCCGAGACTTAATTATTTTAGTCTGTATATATAACCCTACTCACTGGCTCAAAATCTGGCTTAGATCTAGAACCTAGTTACGTTTAAAATAATGATACCAAACAGATAGGACGTCTCTGCACCAGATGTGTTGTTAACCATAATCCCTTTTTCATTATTAGCAAGAATTGTTCAAGGTGTATACATACTATTGTTAACACAAAGTTTCCGTGTCCACACCTAACCTTGTGTCACATATTACAATAGTGGATCTTCATGAAGCTTGATCACACTGAATGCCTATATATAGTTTAGAGTTGAATTTTGGTCACATTGGGTTATATGTAAGTCTCAGGTGAGCAATACATGGCCATCTTGTTATTTTTTTCCAATGCAATGTAAATCATCAGAGTTTCCAGTGTGTGAAGAAGAACAAGAGCCATGTTACACATGGTTAATCCCCCCGCCAGGAAAAAGTTACCTGAAGGTTGTACTTTCGTACATTTTACTTGGTGAGAGGAAATCCTTAAAAAGCCGTATAGTTATGGTCATGCTGAGTACAGTTTTCAAGTAAGTGGAAAAAGAATAAGGCAATGAAGAGAAGGTTTGCAAAATTATATTAATGTTCATTATCAGTATAGGTATGATATTTTTCTATTTGACTAAAAGTAGACAAGATAGAGTTATTGTTCTTGCACACTGCACTTCCCACCAATGTGCTATGTCAGTGTATTAAGTTTGAAGAAAATCCCTCAAGTACTTTTGGAGTTATGCTCCAGACAAAGTTTTTCAAGTAAATCTGATAAAGGGGAATAACTCTAAAAGTAGGCAAGGTAGAGTTATTGTTCTTACACACTGCACTTCCTACCAATGTGCTATGTCAGTGTATTAAGTTTGAAGAAAATCCCTCAAGTACTTTTGGAGTTATGCTCCGGACAAAACTTTTAAAGTAAATCTGATAAAGGGGAATAACTCTAAAAGTAGGCAAGGTAGAGTTATTGTTCTTGCACACTTCACTTCCTACCAATGTGCTATGTCAGTGTATTAAGTTTGAAGAAAATCCCTCAAGTACTTTTGGAGTTATGCTTCGGACAAGTAAATCTGATAAAGGGGAATAACTCTAAAAGTAGGCAAGGTAGAGTTATTGTTCTTGCACACTTCACTTCCTACCAATATGCTATGTCAGTGTATTAAGTTTGAAGAAAATCCCTCCAGTACTTTTGGAGTTATGCTTCGGACAAGTAAATCTGATAAAGGGGAATAACTCTAAAAGTAGGCAAGGTAGAGTTATTGTTCTTGCACACTGCACTTCCTACCAATGTGCTATGTCAGTGTATTAAGTTTGAAGTAAATCCCTCAAGTACTTTTGGAGTTATGCTCTGGACAAAACTTTTAAAGTAAATCTGATAAAGGGGAATAACTCTAAAAGTAGGCAAGGTAGAGTTATTGTTCTTGCACACTGCATTTCCTACCAATGTGCTATGTCAGTGTATTAGTTTGAAGAAAATCCCTCAAGTCTTTTGGGTTATGCTTCGGACAAGTAAATCTGATAAAGGGGAATACTCTAAAAGTGGCAAGGTAGGTTATTGTTCTTGCACCTCACTTCCTACCAATGTGCTATGTCAGTGTATTAAGTTTGAAGAAAATCCCTCCAGTACTTTTGGAGTTATGCTTCGGACAAGTAAATCTGATAAAAGGGAATAACTCTAAAAGTAGGCAAGGTAGAGTTATTGTTCTTGCACACTTCACTTCCTACCAATGTGCTATGTCAGTGTATTAAGTTTGAAGAAAATCCCTCAAGTACTTTTGGAGTTATACTCCGGACAACTTTTAGAGTAAATCTGATAAAGGGGAATAACTCTAAAAGTAGGCAAGGTAGAGTTATTGTTCTTGCACACTGCACTTCCTACCAATGTGCTATGTCAGTGTATTAAGTTTGAAGTAAATCCCTCAAGTACTTTTGGAGTTATGCTTCGGACAAAGCTTTTCAGAGTAAATCTGATAAAAGGGGAATAACTCTAAAAGTAGGCAAGGTAGAGTTATTGTTCTTGCACACTGCTTTCCTACCAATGTGCTATGTCAGTGTATTAGTTTGAACCTCAAGTACTTTTGGAGTTATGCTTCGACAAAGTTTTTCAGTAAATCTGATAAAGGGAATAACTCAAAAAGTAGGCAAGGTAGAGTTATTGTTCTTACACACTGCACTTCCTCCCAATGTGCTCTGTCAGTGTATGAAGTTTGAAGAAAATCGCTCAAGTACTTTTGGAGTTATGCTCCGGACAAAATTGGGACGGACGCACGGACTGACGGACGGACGGACGAAGAGCATTTCTAATATCCCCTTCGCCTTCGGCGGGGGGATAAAAAAGGCATAAAGCAGGAGAAATAAATAAAGTAAAATTTGAAATCTCTAATGATGCTGAAGACAGATGTTGTGTTTTATTGAAAATGATAAATGAAAGAAGTATTACCTTTTTATAATCAAACAATACATAGAGACTGTTTTCAGGAGAAATAGTCCTTCACCTATTGTAGCCTAGGTCTATATGGTTGGTTAGATTAGCGTCCATGCAAAGTTTTGTCTTGGGAACGAACTTAGTTAACAAATATTGAAGCACGTTTGAGAGTGGTGACTGCAACGTCTACCTGAAGTTACTTTCTAACCGACTGACATGAGTAAGCTTCAAACTGTCCTCTATTCCAGACATTTCTGTTTGTATCTTACGGCATTGTAACAACACAAGTTGTATTGTCCTCTACTGATTATTTTGATGAACAAATCAAGGTCACAGATAAATCGCTGACCAACTTACATAATTATCTGTATCACGTGTTCACACACTGGGTTATGATCCTGAGGACATCACCCAGTATAGTGGCGATTGAGTTTCTTTTATGCACATATAGTCAATCATCAAAGCTTCTCTCCTTCAAGCGCTTAACTATATCAACCAAAGATTTTATACAACATATATTTTAAGAATAAATTCTTTCAAATATTCCTCAGGGAATAATAAGTATAACTGTTTTTCTATTTAAAACAAGTCTTCAATTCAAATTTTTGGCAATACTGCCTTTTTCAAGAAATTTCTTTTTTGAAAAAGGCAGTATTGCCGAAAATTTGAACTAAAGAGTTGTTTTAAATAGAAAAACAGTTATATTTTTAGAACTTGGCAATAAAGTGTTATCGACTTTGATTAAGCAACTTGGATTTGAATAAGTTGCATTGTACAACATTTGTATTTTGCGGCAGCTATATATTAGAAATGATTTTTTTTGTTTGTATTTAAATATGTGTAATTTAAAACAATACCTTCTTTTACGATGTTCAAGAATTTCATAAACTGAATTCCAGTAAAAACAACACATACTTTACACCATAGTCTGTTAAATTTGATCTAGTACAACATTGGCTATTTAAGACCAAAGTATTTGAACAACAGCAGACAATTTATCACAGACCTATATTCTCCACTTGAAACTTCTAACGCCCCTTAGTATAATTATATAGTGCAATACGACAACTTAGAATGCAAAACTGGCTAAGCACATTTGGTCTTTTAGGCATACTCATTCTTTGTAAAAGTTTAACGGATTTGTGGAGAATGTAAAAAAGGTGAAATACAACAAGTCTTTATAAATCAAGGGCCATAACCCAACTTGTTGTACCAATGAGAGATTGGTAGTATCCATTTTTATAAGCTTGTAAAATTGGAAAACAAAGGATAGAATTATGGCACCTGAACTTGTTAGCGAGGTATTTAAGAGTTTCATTTATAACTTTTAAACAAAACTGGTGCAATATAATTTTATCAATTTCCAAGTTTTGACCTCTGGGGAAAAAATCTTAAAATATTTAGTTTACCTGCAAACTACAACTCTCATTAACCCAAAGACCACCTAGTATGGGTCAGTAAGACCAACCAGTATGGGCCAGTAAGACCACCCAGTATGGGCCAGTAAGACTGCAGAATTTCAAATGGTTCTGTGATCAATACGTCAAAGGACTGACCACAACATTGAAAGCAGTTCCTACCAATGAGTATTACAGTACAGATTATGGTTCATCCATTTAACTAGTGTGACATTTAAGAAAATCTTCTCATATACAAAAAAAAAATACTGTGGTCAAAGTCATCAATGTTGACATGATTATTATGCTGGTTAGATGGTGTTGTTGATCTCAGGGTCAAAGATCAAAGTTCTGTGACCTCAACATTAAACACAGTGTCTGTCCAGACAAAGAATAGCAAAACCCATTTATCCTAGATCTTCATTTATAAGCGTGTTAATTCTCATTCAAATAAAAATACTTCTGTCTCTGTAGGTCAAGGCTGGGGTTCTTGGGGGTAAGCTTGACCTTGATGTGATTCAGAGCTTTTCAAACACTTTTTTATTACATAGTACAGTCTCCTTTGTTATCACCAACACAAGACCTTTTTTCCTCCTGAAAATTCTGATTACATAATAAACCAACCTCTTCTTCTTCTCATCATCTTTTTCCGTAATTTCCGCGCTTCTCTAAGAACATGATAACAGCCTTCATCACTGTCTGAGTCCATATCGGTCATCGATGATCTCGATGAATCACTGTCTGACATCAGTCTTTCATTAACCTCCATTCGCATTTTTTTGAAAAATTTTCGGCACTGATACTGCTGCTGATCAGCTTTAATATTTTCCTCTTTATCAAATCCGTGTAACTTCTGACTGAAAAGATCAGCCAGTATCTCCGGTTCATTCACAACTATAACAGATGGGTCAGAGTCCGGCTGTGGGAAAAAAACACAAAAACAGGAGTAAGCAAATGTTAGAAAACAATTTTTTATTTTTTTTTTCAAAATTATAGGTAAATATACTGAATACTGTCAATAAAGTTGAAGTATTTGTCTTTTAGTCCTGAGGGGTCTGGTATTCTAAAGACTTCCCCAATGTTTCTATGTACTGATGCCTTGACAACCCAAAAGCCTGAAAACCTGTTAGTCCATACAGCTTAAATCTCTAGTTTTTACACCTCATGGTTTTATTGACGGGGTTACTTTATTTCATTTTCACTCATTAGATTTGTGTGAAAGTTAATTCATTTGCCATTAAAGATCTAGCTTTAGTCTAAAAGATCCTGAATATTTCTGAAAATTACACGGAAATCTTTAGTCTAATGCTACATCAGTAATGTTATTAAGGCCAGAATTTTTTTATTTTTTGTTACTCCAAGTTTGAAATTAAAAAGCTCCGTACGGAGGAGGGGGAGAAAAAAAGACTTTTTTATACATGACAAACTTTGTTTCATCGTGGACCTGCTTTCTCTTCTAAAATCCGACATAAGAACACCCCCCTCCCCGAGCAAAATGCCCTTGAAAATTTGTTGACTTTTATTACATTATTCTTTTCCCAATTATATAGAGAAGAAACAGAAATTTAACATAATATTTTCAGATAAAAAATACTGGTGTCAGTAACAAAGCATCAGACACTGGTGTTAAAACACACATGAATAAAATAAATACTGCTATTTTCAATTGAAAACTGTATACATTATCTTTTTTGAGTCTTGTTTTCACCATTTTCTATGAAAAAATAACAAAAATCGAGGTCGCGAAAATAGGTGACAAACGAAAAATCTGCCCTTTTCAGCTGACTTTTCCACATGCAAGGTATCAAGTGATTGCAATAAATGATTCTGAAACTTTTTGATTGATGGGAAGTTGCATTTTTATAAAACATTTGGCCAACATTTGATTAAATTAATCAAAAACATTTATCAGCATTTTAGGTAAGTCAAAATATTTTGTCACTATTCTATGGGGAATAGTTTGTAAAAAATTTGGGGATAAAATATATTATTTTAGGAGGAGAATGGGGCCGAATTTCGGCACAAAATCGCACTGAAAAAATGAATAAATTTTCAGATAAAAATACTGGTGTCAGTAACAAAACTGTTAACAACAGGCATTTGTGTTGAAACAAATGAAAAAAATCTATTGTCATCTTTTTTTGAGTCTTCTGAACACTATTTTCTTTGGTAAAATTAACAAAAAACGGGGTCGCGAAAATAGATGACAAACGAAAAATCGGCGATTTTCGGCTATTTCAATTGTTAGGTATCAAATAATTGCAAGAAGTGATTATGAAACGTTTTATTGATTTAACTTACATTTTTTAACAATTTTGGCAAGCATTTGATTAATTTAATCAAAAACTTTTGTCAGCATTCATTTTGAGAGGATTTGAAATATACATCATGTTAGTAGAGGAATGGGGCCTAATTTCGGTCCCAAATCGATCTGAAAAACTTCACTAGACGAATGCAGCTTCTTTACGTTATCACTTGTATAAACGGACCTCTAATTTCGCGATTTTAAAATTTTGAAAAAAAAAATTTAAATTTTTTTTTTTTTTTTTTGAAAATACGAAAAAATAGGGGCGGCGGGTTCGAGTAACGACAAATCAAAAAACACTGGCCTAAGTTCAAGAGCCGTAACTGACACATAGTGCTCAATTTGGAAAGTGAAAGAAAAAAAATGGCCCTATATGTCTTACCTGAGACCTACTTATAATCCAATGTGACCAAAATTCAAGCCTTAACTCCAGTATATATCATAAACACAAACATTCTGTTTGACCTTGAAAAGACAACATACTGATCTATTTACATGAAGATTTGGTAAAAATGTGTCCTCTACAGAGTTAACAAGGTGTTTCTTTGATTTGACTGTGTGACCTAGTTTTTAACCTGAGGTGATCCAGATTAGAAGTATGTAGAAATCATTAAGACAAACTTTCTGACCAATATTCATGATGATTGAGTTGTATATGTTACCTAAATGGCATACACGGCATATATAAGTTTTTTCTATGTTTTGACCAGCTGACCTAGTTCACAATCCAATATAACCAATATTCCAACGCGACCTAGATTTTATCAAGACATCATACTGACCAAATTTCATGAAGATCTAATAAAAATGGAACCTCTATTGCATAAACAAGGTTTTCTATGATTTGACCTGGAAACATAGTTTATTACCCGAAATCACCCATATTTGAAACATTCTGACCATATTTCATGAAGTTCCAGTGCAAATACAGACTATGTTGCATACACAAGGTTTTCTATAATTGACTGGGTCACCTAGTTTTTGACCTCAGATGACTGGTATTCAAACTCGATCTAGATTTCAGCCAGATAATCAGTCTGACTAGGTTTCATGGAGATCAAATGAAAAATGAACCTCAACTGCATTGACCTGTGACTTAGTTTTTAACCCTAGATGATCCATATTCGAACTCACCTTAAATTTCATCTTGATGCAGTTAGTCTGAACAAGTTTTATGAAGATTCAGTGAAATATACAAGGTTTTAAAAGTGTGGACAGACGACAGACCAAAAACAGAAAGGAAAGAGATTCATATAAGCTGTATAGCTTTCTTCTCAATCTGCATAAAAACTTTAGCCCATACTTGTTACATATTGCCTATGACCATTTCAGGGGACAAAACTATGACAGACATGATCCAATACACCAAGCTGATGTTCCAGTCGGTCAATAGCTATGCATAGTTAATGTTTATTGTACTGATATACCAACATGAAATAAAATTTGATTTGATTGGATTGGATTAGAATGTGTGAGACAAGAGCTGTCACATGACAGCACGCTCGACTATTCGAAAGGTTGTTGGTAAAATGGGTTTTTTGTCAAAGAACAGGAGTATTGTGTAATTGTCTGTAAGAATTAAGGTCAAAGATATGAAACTTGTTCAAAGACCTTTGTAAATGTACATTACATTCAAAGCCTTACTCTGGATTCTGTAAGCCAAGTGGAGGGAGGAGGGGATAATTTCAAAGAAATACATAACCTTGTAAATTTGATCATGAATAACTCTGTAACTTTTCAAAATTGAAATGTATAGAATTAAAAAAGCATGACCGCTGCATGCTGCATAATTATTCTATGACATTTCAAAAGAAAGCCATTTCGAGTATTTCCATGTTAGTCTGGTAAAAACTGTGACAAAATTCTAAGTTAAAAGGGGCATAAATGTCAAAAATCAAAAACATTGGTGAAGATGTTGACAGTAAACATACATTTTAAGTCCATAAAAAAAAAAATTAAAGTTAAAAAGGGGCATAAATCTGTCAAAAATCAAAACAGAGTTATGGGGATTGTTTCCTCAGATGAAGATGTTGATGGTAGACACATACTTTGAGTTTCAAGTCAATACCTTTGATAGTATTCAAAACATTTGACTTTATAAAATCTTTTACCAAATATTCTAAGTTAAAAAGGGGCATAAATCTGTCAAAAATCAAAACAGAGTTATGGGGATTGTTTCCTCAGGTGTAGATGTTGATTGTAGACACATACTTTGAGTTTCAAGTCAATACCTTTGATAGTATTCAAGATATTTGAATTTATAAAAATCTTTAACAAAAAATTCTAAGTTAAAAAGGGGCATAAATCTGTCAAAAATCAAAACGGAGTTATGAGGATTGTTTCCTCAGGTGTAGATGCTGATGGTAAAGATATATTTTGAGTTTCAAGACAATACCTTTGATAATTTGCAAGATATTTTAATTTATAAAAAACTTTAACCAAAAATTCTAAGTTAAAAAGGGGCATAAATCTGTCAAAAATCAAAACAGAGTTATGGGGATTATTTCCTCAGGTGTAGATGTTGATGGTAAACAAACAGTTTGAGTTTCAAGTCAATACCTTTGATAGTATTCAGGATATTTGACTTTATTAAAAACTTTAACCAAAAATTCTAAGTTAAAAAGGGGCATAAATCTGTCAAAAATCAAAACAGAGTTATGAAGATTGTTTCCTCAGGTGTAGATGTTGATGGTAAAGATATATTTTGAGTTTCAAGTCAATACCTTTGATAACATGCAAGATATTTGAATTTATAAAAAACTTTAACCAAAAATTCTAAGTTAAAAAGGGGCATAAATCTGTCAAAAATCAAAACAGAGTTATGGGGATTGTTTCCTCAGGTGTAGATGTTGATGGTAAAGATATATTTTGAGTTTCAAGTCAATACCTTTGATAGTATTCAAGATATTTGACTTCATTAAAAACTTTAACCAACGCAGACGCCGACGCCGACGCCGGGGCGAGTGCAATAGTCTCCTTATTCTTCGAATAGTCGAGCTAAAAATGAAATACATGTATGCTGCAAACAAGAAACTGGTGACAGAAAGAGCAGGATTCCATCAAGACAACTCTGTCACTAATATAAGAATTGAAATATTAATTTCTTACAAGGTCCATTTCATCGCATTCATCTTGAAATGGAAGTTCCCAGGTCTCCTCTAAAATCTTTGACGGAATGTCGTCTGTGTCTGCTGGAATCACATCAACCATTGTCTGAAAATATACAGAGGAGTTATAAAAAAAATATAATTATACATAGATGGAGATGATAAATCCTTTAACAGGCTTGTTCATTTGTCAATTCAGATAAAACAATTAACTGTTCAAAGGACTGATTTCACCGACCAATTACTAATTGTGATCAGGCTGCACAGCCACAATCATTTACTGCCAGTAGGGTAAGGTAAACTTACGAAAAAATCTTTTGTAAAATGGTAGGAGTCTTTACCTATAAGTTTGGTTTCTTGGTATATCGATAAAAAACTGAAGAAGTAGTTTGTGCCACAAATTCATGAATGAAAAAAATGGTAAGTCTAAGTTTATGGGGATATCATTATCCAATGACTAAATGGATTAAAGCACTAAAAAATATATCTTGCAAAGCTTACACATTTGCAAAGTTTTATTACAAAGTATGCAAACCTATGAAAACTAAAGTACCTACTTCAAACTTTTAACTACAATGTACAATGTTCATATATTTTGTTGGTGATGACACTGCATGGTCTCTTGTATATCATGTGTATGATTACAATATACAGTTAGTATGGCATACACTCTATGGCATACACAAGGTTTTTCTATGTTTCGACCCTTTGTTCTAGTTTTTAACCAAAGATAACCCATTTTATCCTTGACTTTGATTTTATTTAGACAGATGTTCTGACAAAACTCCATTACAATTATTTTCTCTTAGTTGACAGGGTGACCTAGTTATGCCCCCGAAGGGTGGCATATTAAAATTGCACCGTCCGTCTGTCTGTCAGTCCGTCCGCACGCACGATGCGTACCTTGGGTGGTAGGTGTGGCCTAAGACAATAGAAATCTATTGTCTTCATTCCGTCTTTTGTCCCTTAAGTGGTCATTCTTTTGTTACTTAAGTGATCGCTCTATTGTTTGAGAACAATGGAAATACCACCCAATGACACCTTCGTATGGGTGTCCGTCCGTCCGTCCGTCTGTGCGTCCCCACTTACAAATTCGTGTCTGGACTGTAACTCTGTCATGCATTAAAGGATTTTAAAATAACTTGGCACACATGTCTAGCACATCAAGACGACGTGTTGCGTGCAAGACCCACATCCCTACCTCAAAGGTCAAGATCAGACTTGGAGTATGAAGGTTATGGAATCCTCTATATATGCACACATTCGTGTCCGGACTGTAACTTTGTCATGCATTGAAGGATTTTAAAATAACTTGGCACAAATGTCTAGCACATCAAGACGACGTGTCGCGTGCAAGACCCATGTCCCTAGCTCAAAGGTCAAGGTCACACTTACAGTTTGAAGGTAATGGATTCCTCTATATATGCATATATGCACACATTCATGTCCGGACTGTAACTTTGTCAAGCATTGAAGGATTTTAAAATAACTTGGCACAAATGTCTAGCACATCAAGACGACATGTCGTGTGCAAGACCCACGTCCCTAGCTCAAAGGTCAAGGTCACAATTAGAGTTTGAAGCTAATGGATTCCTCTATATATGCATATATGCACACATTTGTGTCCGGACTGTAACTTTGTCATGCATTGAAGGATTTTAAAATAATTTGGCACATCAAGACGATGTGTCGCTTGCAAGACCCACATCCCTACCACAAAGGTCAAGGTCACACTTAGAGTTTATAGGTAATGGAATCCTGTATATGTGCATACATTTGTGTCCGAACTATAACTTTATTATGCTTTGAATGATTTTAAAATAACTTGGCACAAATGTCTAGCACATCAAGCCGATGTGTCGCGTGCAAGACCCAAGTCCTTACCTCAAAGGTCAAGGTCACACTTAGGTTTAAAGTAATGGAATACTGTATGCATGGTTACTCTGTCATGCATGGAAGGATTTTAAAATTACATAGCACATTTATTGAGCACATGGAGAGGACACAGACTGTGAGGCACCTCTTTCGGGGGCATTTGCCACTTGTGAGGGACAGCTCTTGTTTTTTATATCAGATGACCTATATTCAAATCTGACCTAGATTTCATCAAGATAATCATTCTGACAAAGTTTCATGAAGATTCAATGAAAAATGCAACTTCTATTGCATAAACACTAGTTTTTATCTGAGATTTGACCTGGTGACCTAGTTTTAATCCCATTTAACCCACATTTGAAATTGACTAGATTTCATCAAGACAGTCACCAAATTTCATGAAGATCCAGTGAAAAATGCAGCCTCTATTGCATACACATGTATAGACAGACAGACAGACAGACAACGAACACCAGGTGATCACAATAAAAATTGGCATTTTATGAATGTCATAAGCTCATGCTTGTGTTATGAGAAGTCACCATGGAAATAAATATTGAAATTTAAAGTTTTCATTATATAAATTCATCATATTATTTTGGTATGTTATTAATAAAACTGGTGCATATTTAAGATTAACAACAACATTACTGTTACAGGTGGAGAAATCAATCAATCGTAGCTGGGAGGTAAATGCAGGGATTTTCGACAACTAACTCTAGCAATTACATGGGCCCTATCAAAGTTTGTATAAAAAATTAACAATGAGTCATTCAAAGTAAATGGCCTTGTTTTATCATGCATGCATATAGAATTTTAACTTCCCCATAATACTACATTTTTTCACTTTTCCCCATATTGTCTATTTCCTTAAATATGATAAGAAAATATCATGCTATACAATGATAAAGCAGGAAAGTTTATATGCTATACAACAATATGATATGATAATATTTGACTATGTTGAGCACAGTATCATTATCCTTTTCAACTTGCAAAAATAAAAAACATTTACAAAAAATGTGGACATGAAACAAGTTTGGGTATATCCCCCTTCTCTTATAAATGCCCCCCATCACCACTCTTTAGCTCACCTGGGCCAGAGTGAGCTATTAGGATCGCTCACCTTCCAGCATATGTTGTACATCCACATTTTTCCTCCTCTGAAACCACTAGGCTAATGTTGATTAAACTTGGTAGGGATGTTCGTTGCATGAAGCCCTATTATAGCTGTTCAAATAATTCCATTCCATGCAGAACTCTGGGAAAGGAAAACCTTCTCAAGAACAGGAAGACCCAGGGCTTAGATATTTGGCATGTGGCATTGCCTAGTGAACCTATACCAAGATTGTTCAAATTATGACCCCTGGGTCAAAACTGACCCGGCCAGGGGTCACTTGATTTTACATAGGCTAACATAGGAAAGATTTTTAATTTCTCTACGGAAAAATAATGCAAGGTCTTTAAGAAAAACTTTTAATTTTAATTTTTTCCCTCTTACAAGACCTAAACTTAGATATTTTGCATGTAGCATTGCTGACTGGCTTCTTCCAAGATTGTTCAGATCATGACCCCTGGGTCAAAATTGACCCCCCTGGGTCAAAATTGACCCGGCCAGGGGGTCACTTGATTTTACATAGGCTAATATAGGAAAAACTTTAAATTCTTCTCTGAAACCACATGGCCTAGAGCTTAGATATTAAGCATGTAGCATTTCCTAGTGGACCTCTATCATGATTGTTAAAATCATGAGCCCCGGGTCAAAATTGACCGTCCCCGCCCTATGGGTCACTTGACATTACATATGCTTATGTAGGGAAAACTTTAACATCTTCTCTGAAACCATAAGGCCTAGAGCTTAGATATTTGGCATGTAGCATTGCCTAGTGGACCCCTATCAAGATTGTTAAAATCATGACCTTTGGGACACTCGGGGGACAACTGATTTCTCATAGGCATAATTATGTAGGCAGAACTGCAAAACTCTTGTTGTTTGTAGCCATAAGGCCCAGAGCTTAGATATTTGGAATTTAGCATTATGTAGTGGTTCTCTATGAATATTGTTCAAATAAGGACCCACCTGTTAAAAACAACACTTTTGCTATTGTTGGCCTTGTGTTATAACCAATGGTAGCCACATGAGTGATATAAGGCCATTTTGGCCCTCTTGTTTCAAAGAAAAAAATGACTTATCAGGTCTGAAGACAGACATATGAACTAAGTTATCCTTATAAGTATTGATTAATTCAGTGAAAAATAGAAGACACAATATTCTTTCATTGAAAATCTCTTAGTTTGCATTTTGGGTCTGGAATCAACGTCCCCTGGGTTAAAAAAAATTGAAAAATAAAATCATAATTTTCAGTCCCTAATAAACGCACCTTGGGTAAAAAATTTAATGCCCCCCCGAGGGCATTTAAACGGGGGTATACTGTAATATGCTTTGCTTGAGTGTGTGCTACTTATGGTTATGACAAGTTTGTTTCCCTTGGTATTTTAACATTCCAACCGGCCTGACTTTAATGAACAACTCATAATTCTTCCATTGAATAGTATTTTATCTGCATATTATGTATTTGCATATAAAGAAGTACATATGACTCAGTTTCACAATTAACCCGTATCAAACAAATATATATGTATACATATTTCTAGTTTTACATGACATCGTAATATTTTGCAATGCACTTATCTTGTATTCAATATTTCACAAAAAAGAAATGTTTTAACCATGAATTTTTCAGTAGATCCTGTAACAAGTTACTACCATGCAAAACCAAATCCTGTTAAGATACTTGTTGACATATATAATCCAGTAAATCACTTAAAAATGATTTCTCATGTTTCATGTTACAGTGAATCAGCTCTATGTACAGGGGCGTACCTGGACCATGTTGAAGGATACGCCGTGGGGGAGGTTGGAGGAGGGGTGTCCCCCTCCTGCAGGTGGGGGTACAGGGGGCCTCCCCCGGGAAAATTTTGCTTTTAGGGGTGCTAGGAGAGCTAATATTAGTGGGGTTTTTTTTGGAAAAAAGAAACCAAATCACATAACGAAATGTGATCATCAATTCGTAAAATAACAAATGACATGATAGATGGCACATAGAGATATATGTTCATTGTCATTTTCTCTCTAGACTTTGAACACAGGTGCAAGCCTGCGACTTTTTCTATTTGCAAAGATGTCAACCACTTCAACTACATTGATTTCTCGCTCCTGCTAGAATAGGTGTCTGACTATATGAAATAAGTACTTTGACGACAAACATCAAAATAAAAAAGCATTAATTAAAGAAATACCTGTGAGTTTTGAAGTCCATTTATGCCTGGGTCCTAATATAATATTTAGGACCCAGATAATGCACAAAAAGTCACAAAAAGCCCTTGTAAAAGAGGTTTCATAACACAATATGGTGTCGAAACGGACCAACAATGCTGCGAGCTTAGGAATAAATAAAACGTATTTATATGGACAGGTGTCGTAAACGTTCTTAAATAAAAGGTTCAAATCCAGTCATTTATTGCATGTTATTAAAATAAGAATTTGCCAACATTTTGTTTCCATCTGGGTCCTGAATATTATATTAGGACCCAGGCATAATACAAAAACAAATAAGGCATGTTGCATCTAAACAAATGTTTATATATTATATAGTGATGGTGACTGCTTTTTGTTCAGGCTATATAGTTTTGTAGAACACTCAGGCGCTCAGTTCCCATGGTGCTCCCCGGATATGTTTTTAAAAAACATCAGGATAGGGTGGAGACGAAATTACGAAAATTCCCGCTCAGGAGAATTTGTTTACAAACATCAATCGGATACTGTAGATAAACAGCGAGATTATGCAAAATTTACATATACTTTAGAAAAAATAAAGGAACTGGACATTGAAAAATTGCTTAGAATGTTTTAGGAAGTGTAGAGAATATAAAATGTGTTATAATTTCGTCAGGGGTGTAAAGATTACCCCTTACCCGGGTAAGGGTTCGATTTTTATTGGAGTTTTTGCCTTTAAATCATTTTCATTTTTTCAAGCCGTTATTCTATTTATACGCACGGGCGTATAGGCGTATGGGCAGGTACGCCCCTGATGTATATATAGACATTTGACTGCTGTATGTTTTTGCTTATTAAATGCCCTTCCATACCAAATATGGTAAACATATTAACTTGTCCTAATCTAAACATACCTGTCTGTGACTAATAATAAGGCAGAACAAAACAAACCACAACTTAATGTACAAGTTTCATTGTAATGTAATTTCACAACCTGGCCTTTTTTTATTTATGTAAAATGCACCGGTAATTACCCATCCCATATAATTGATAAATAAAAGGTAAACAGACACTTGCTTAATAGGGTTAATCTAACTTGGATTTTGAAGATCATACAATTTATACTATAACATTGGCTTAAGAAATTTAGCAGTGACATTTATGTTATTTTATGCTAGTCTTTTACATTGAACTTGGGACTTGAACAGTGAAGAAATGTTAGGAAGTACAGTTTTATTCAGCCTACTTTGGCTGTCCTAAGGAACCTGAGGGAATAAAGGCTCTCACCATCTCTCGCTGAACTAAGGATCCTGAGGGAATAAAGGTTCACATTATCTCTAGCTGGCCTGAGGAACCTGAGGGAATAATGGGTCAATCCATCTCTGGCTGGCCTAAGGAACCTGAGGGAATAAAAGGTCACACCATCTCTGACTGGCCTAAGGAACCCGAAGGAATAAAGGCTCTCACCATCTCTGGCTGGACTAAGGAACCTGACGGAATAAGGGCTCTCACCATCTCTGGCTGGACTAAGGAACCTGACGGAATAAAGGGATCACACCCTCTCTGGCTGGCCTAAGGAACCTGAGGGAATAAAGGGTCACACCATCTCTGGCTTGTCTAAGGAACCTGACAGAATAAAGGTTCACATTATCTCTGGCTGGCCTAAGGAACCTGAGGAATAAAGGTTCACACCATCTCTGGCTGGCCTTAGGAACCTCTGGGAATAAAGGTTCACATTATCTCTGGCTGGCCTAAGGAACCTGAGGGAATAAAGGTTCACACCATTTCTGGCTGGCCTTAGGAACCTCTGGGAATAAAGGGTCACATTATCTCTGGCTGGCCTAAGGAACCTCAGAGAATAAAGGTTCACATTATCTCTGGCTGGCCTAAGGAACCTCGGGGAATAAAGGTTCACACCATCTCTGGCTAGCTTAAGGAACCTCAGAGAATAAAGGTTCACACCATCTCTGGCTGGCCTTAGGAACCTGAGGGAATAAAGTTTCACACCATCTCTGGCTGGCCTTAGGAACCTCAGGGAATAAAGGGTCACATTATCTCTGGCTGGCCTAAGGAACCTCAGGAAATAAAGGCTCTCACCATCTCTGGCTGGCCTAAGGAACCTGTGGGAATAAAGGTTCACACCCTCTCTGACTGGCCTAAGGAACCTCAGAGAATAAAGGTTCACACCATCTCTGGCTGGCCTTAGGAACCTGAAGGAATAAAGGTTCACTCCATATCTGGCTAGCCTACGGAAGCTGAGGGAATAAAGTTTCACACCATCTCTTGCTGGCCTTAGGAACCTCAGGGAATAAAGAGGCACATTATCTCTGGCTGGCCTAAGGAACCTCAGGGAATAAAGGCTCTCACCATCTCTGGCTGGCCTAAGGAACCTGTGGGAATAAAGGTTCACACCCTCTTTGGCTGGCCTAAGGAACCTCAGAGAATAAAGGTTCACTCCATCTCTGGCTGTCACTATCTCTGGCTGACCTTAGGAACCTCAGGGAATAAAGGCTCTCACAATCTCTGCCTGGCCTTAGGAACCTCAGGGAATAAAGGCTCTCACCATCTCTGGCTGGCCTAAGGAACCTCAGGGAATAAAGGCTCTCACCATCTCTCACTGGCCTAAGGAACTGTTACTATCTCTGGCTGGCCTTAGGAACCTCAGGGAATATAGGCTCTCACCATCTCTGTCTGGCCTAAGGAACCTCAGGGAATAAAGGCTGTCACCATCTCTCACTGGCCTAAGGAACCTCAGGGAGTAAAGGCTCTCACCATCTCTGGCTGGCCTAAGGAACCTCAGGGAAAAAAGGCTCTCACCATCTCTGGCTGGCCTAAGGAACCTTCTCACCATTTCTCATTGGCCTTAGGAACTTTCAGGGAATAAAGGCTCTCACCATCTCTCACTGGCCTAAGGAACCTCTGGGAATAAAGGCTCTCACCATCTCTGGCTGGCCTAAGGAACCTCAGGGAATAAAGGCACTCACCATCTCTGGCTGGCCTAAGGAACCTCAGGGAAAAAAGGCTCTCACCATCTCTGGCTGGCCTAAGGAACCTGAGGGAATAAAGGTTCACACCATCTCCACTAACCAGCACTCTCTTGATTAACCATCATGCCTGCTATAACTCTTAATATAAAAACCACCTTAAACTGCAAACATCTCTGAAAACCCAAAACACATGGCTTCTATCATCTTTGTTCCATCCAAAGCAAAAGCTGGAAACCAAAGACAAACACTGAGTGGTGTTTTTAAATTTACCATTACAATCCAGATATGTGTTGTTGACAGGTCAGCTGTACCAGATTTTTTTGTGCAATACAGCTGGGCTGTCCACAGTGACTGAAAACCTTGATAATTTTATCAACATAAAGTATTCAATGACAAGGAAGGGAACTTATGGTTTGTATTTTTTCTATATAAAGCATATGAAAAATATAGTTTGCGTGTTAAAGCATTTTTGTGTCTTTCAATTATCAGTCAATTCTTAATAAAAGAAAACAAACTCCAGTTTCTGTGACAAAGCTTTTTGACTTCTAATTATAGTCTTCATTGGGTGAAACATAAATGAATAACAATGTTATGAATATGTCATAATATGTGCAAACTTACTAAGTTGTGTTACAAAACAACTTTTTCCAATTTTCTGCAAAAATGGGTACAGCCACAGGGAGCCATATCCTTTGAACGCCTATAACGTAATAAACCGTATACACGGGTTAAGACAGGTTTGGCCTTCCATAAAAGCGACAGTTACCGTATGGAACACATTTTGTCTGTATGAATTTAAAGGCTATGCCTACAGCTCCTGAATGTTGAAATCTCAGATGTCCAAGGCAAATGCGGACACGTTAAGACAACCTTGAAAATGACCTTGGACACAATTTTACCAGCTTTGAAAATTTTCATTTTACCAAGGTTCGCGTACAGGCCCCTGTGGGATAGTGTTTTGAGCGCGTGCAAATATTTTTTCACAGACATAAAGCAGACATGTCGTACCTAGGTATATTGACATCTTATGAGAACGCTTAAAATTGAACTCTCGTTAGCAAAAAAAAAAAGAAAAAGAAGTCCATGCACAGGTTAGCAGACAGGGTGACCCCTGTGCGTGACCTCTGTAGGTGGGCCAATGGAAATTTTACTTTCATGTTACAGCTCAATCTATTTGCTGACGTATACAACACGCGCAGTAAACCGAAAGTAGCATAACGTGATGTACAGTGTTTACAAAAACACATGCATGTCTGTCGAGTGTGTAACAAAATATGCCGGTGTGCAAAGGTTATGGAACCAGCTTTTACTTCACTGTTCATGGGTAAACTTGAGAATGACTTTAATGATACCTGTCAGTTAAAGCCTGATGCTTGGATTAGATTTTTGGATGACATATTCATGTTATGGTCTCATTCACTACATGGTGTTAACAAATTTATAATTACCAGTCAACAAACACTTGAACAACCTTTACATAATTCAGTAGAATTGGGAACAGCCTCACTTTATTTTATTATATTTAAGTTACAACCATTTCTCATTTCATCACATATAGCACGGTTCTAAATTTCAAAAAGTTTTCCACTTAAAGATAAGGGTCTAGTAAAACTTTGTATATATTGTCTTACAGCAAAGGAATAACTTTGGTGTACCTTGTTTTAATGAATAATCTCCCATTAAAAAGTTCCAGTGTATACATTGACAGGCATGAACAAATTTTACGGTCATAACTGTTGCCTAACTTGATGAACTATTCACATTTGTTACTTTTTGTTTGAACCTTATCTTGAAATCTTTGAATTTGCAGATAGTAATTTTGGGCATTGATATAAAACCCAACTTGGTCTTGCTTCATCTATTTGACAGAACATTGGTACACATTAATTCATTTTCTTACCCAAAGCCATGCATGCCAATTTCTAGCTTTTTTTAAAAGCTAACTTTGTAGTAATTCCTACAATGGACTTGTTCATCTTTCAAATTGGAAAGAACATGTACTATTATTTTTTCAGAGGGTTACTGACAGAATAGCAAAAAAAAATGCATATTATGTTCAGACTGCACCAATATAAAGTTTACTTGCTGCCAGCAGAGTATTAGCACTAAAGAGATATTACCTCATCAGCAACACTCATAATGTGTTATTCAAAGAAATCCTTGACCAGGCCTATGAGCAACCCGCACTTCATTTAAAATGTTACATCCAGTAGTGACCAAATAGTTTACCTAAATTTGGAAATGTATACAACATTTTTTGCATTGAGCTGTGACTGCACTTTTATATTAATATATTCTATAATAGGTCATAGCTCACACGTCATGACAATAATTTTAGCCAAAATTGCATCTAAAAATGTATACACCAATATGATAAAATCTTTAGCCTAATTTGGAAATGTATACACCACAATAGTAACATAATTATTGGGCCACATTTGGAAATGCATACACTATTATAATTTTGGCCTATAAAAATTAGAAATGCAAACAGTGGCGAGTGTGATAATAATTTTGACTTATTAAGTTCATCAAACTTTATGACAGATTAAAGAATCTGCAAAGCTGTTTATTGTTTGATATTACAGTATGTAAAAAATGGATCAGACTTTACAGTTTGTTAAATGTGACTAGCTCAAACGGATCAGACTTTACAGTTTGTTAAATGTGACTAGCTCAAACGGATCAGACTTTACAGTGTGTTAAATGTGACTAGCTCAAAGGGATCAGACTTTACAGTGTGTTAAATGTGACTAGCTCAAAGGGATCAGACTTTACAGTGTGTTAAATGTGACAAGCTCAAAGGGATCAGACTTTACAGTATGTTAAATGTGACTAGCTCAAAGCGACCTGACTTTACAGCGTGTTAAATGTTACAAGCTCAAAGGGATCAGACTTTACAGTGTGTTAAATGTGACTAGCTCAAAGGGATCAAACTTTACAGTTTGTTAGATGTGACTAGCTCAAAGGGATCAGACTTTACAGCGTGTTAAATGTGACTAGCTCAAAGGGATCAGACTTTACAGTTTGTTAAATGTGACTAGCTCAAAGGGATCAGACTTTACAGTGTGTTAAATGTGACTAGCTCAAAGGGATCAGACTTTACAATGTCTTAAACGTGACTAGCTCAAAGGGAACAGACTTTACAGTTTGTTAAATGTGACTAGCTCAAAGGGATCAGACTTTACAGTGTGTTAAATGTGACTAGCTCAAAAGGATCAGACTTTACAGTTTGTTAAATGTGACTGGCTCAAAGGGATCAGACTTAACAGCGTGTTAAATGTGACTAGCTCAAAGGGACCTGATTTTACAGTGTGTTAAATGTGACAAGCTCAAAGGGACCAGACTTAACAGTGTGTTAAATGTGACTAGCTTAAAGGGATCAGACTTTACAGCATGTTAAATGTGACTAGCTCAAAGGGACCAGACTTAACAGTGTGTTAAATGTGACTAGCTTAAAGGGATCAGACTTTACAGTTTGTTAAATGTGACTAGCTCAAAGGGATCAGACTTTACAGTTTGTTTAATGTGACTAGCTCAAAGGGACCAGACTTTACAGTGTGTTAAATGTGACTAGCTCAAAGGGAACAGACTTTACAGTGTGTTAAATGTGACAAGCTCAAAGGGATCATACTTTACAGTGTGTTAAATGTGACAAGTGTAAAGGGACCAGACTTTACAGTGTGTTAAATGTGACAAGTGTAAAGGGACCAGACTTTACAGTGTGTTAAATGTGACAAGTGTAAAGGGACCAGACTTTACAGCGTGTTAAATGTGACAAGCTCAAAGGATCAGAATGCATTGATGCTTAGTTACAGTCATACATTGATAATTTTTATGTAGATGTACAATCTGATAGACTAGTCACATTGCAATTTACAGATAAAATACCTCACATAAGCAATTGCATCAACTTAGCTAAATACCCAGTGAGCTAAAATCAAACTTTGTTACCACCTTATCCACGCTCAGTAATTCCATCATTCTGCTTGAATCTGCCTGCTTTTCTATAACTTCTTGTAGAAATGTGCATTCAAAAGGGCACCACCCTTGCTGTAATTGCTATATTCCTATTTCTGCAAGAGTCTTACTCCTTCACTTGCAGTTTTTGCATAAAGCATACATGTTTATTCACTTATTAGACAACAAAATTTGTTTCTTGCTTTGCAATATTATCTTTTAATCACTTAGGAAATATCCAATTGACAATCAGTACATTTTATGAATGCCTATCTCCCCCCCCAATGAAAACTTTAAAATAAGTTTTGTCATTTATCATTTTAAAAGTTTTAAATACAGCTTATCAGCAGCAAACCCTGTACGTATTATGTTTGTTTTTCTGAAACACACTTTATAAGAATGTTTTTCACAATTTTTAAGTTTTACATAATGGAGGATATTTGCTTTAAAGTCCCACTATTGTGCAAACAAAATATTACGTTGAACAATTTAGTGTAACTTCCTGTTACACAAACATCAACAACTATAAAATGTATACTAATTTTTTTTTGGATTTAACAGGACATTTTAAACAATCTTTAAAAAATCCTCCTGTCAATAAAAGAACACTTTATCCAGTGACTAGTAGCTTGAACTTCACAGAAAATAATGCATTCACTTCATTTCAACAGGGTATGTACACTAAGAACTGTAATTCACTTTCCTGGTCCTTGATGAAGGTCAAGTTACTCTACCATGTTTCACACAATCTTATTGCACACCTCTGCATAACTATTCCACACAATTTATTAATGAGTTTGTCAAAAAATTATTAATAGCAAAAATCATAAGTGTAGAATCACAAGGGACAATTATCATATTCTAAGAAATCCAACAATGTTTTTTGAATTCCAAGTGCTGGTCAATGTGAACTAAAGCTTTTGACAAATTATCCATTGTGTATGAAAGAAGGCCAGCAACACTATTGTCCTAATCACCGTGACAGGAAGATGAGGCTTAAAGATGATTTTCATCAAATTTGTTCATACTGTGCCAGCATGTATGCAGTAGCTAGCTATTCAAGTACTTATACAGGCCAACAAAATAAGTACCAGTACTAAGTATAACAATTTTATGTTGAAACAATTTGCAGTTGAATAATCTACTGCAATTTAGTTAGTACTCTACATTGAATCTCAGAATTAGGGTAAGGCACAACATATTGCAGAAGACATACATTATATTTTTACCCAAAATACCTTTTAAGTACCAATAAAGGAACAAAAACATGCAGTAGATGTACTAATTAAGTACTAGGTAGAGAGTGCAATAAGTACCAGGTAGAGAGTGCAATAAGTATGATGAAAACAGTCGGTCATATCAGTTACAATCAGCTACAACCAAAATGACAGACAGTAAAAACAATGTAAAATTCATCTGCAAAACACAGTTACCCTTGCAAAAAACCTGATCATTTTGAATGAAACTGCTTAAGTAATCTCCCCTCTGGTTGAATTAACAATCATTATACAAGCATTATTCTCCCTTTGCATAACTAACTGCAGTTGTCAAGTGGCAATTCAACTAAGATTTACAAGGGCATGCATTGAAAACCGAACAATTTTATTGCCTGACCATAATTTTTGTTTTATCTCACTGATCAAACAAATAAGTAGTCATACACAGACCAGCTCTGGACAAAAGGAAGTTTGTATCATTATGATAATACTTGAGAAAGTTTCACATCTTATAGTCAACTTCCTTATATGGAAGATCAGTGTGCAGATTAAATCTCAAAGCTACTTGCTCTTAACAGGATGCTGTTTGTTTACTGGGGATACAAACTTAACAATAACATCATAAAAGAATGCATTTCATGCCTGCACATCCACACATTTAAACTTTTAAGTTACAAACATTTTTTACTTTTTCTCAGGTTTTAATTCTAACTTAACTTTAACCAGCAGTATGACCAGTATCATAAATCAACATTTCATAAACTTCAAATACAAAACATTACCTTTTCTTCAAATTAAAAAAAAAACTAAGTTCAAACGCAATTTCATATTCAACATTTTTGGGACGGTTGTTGGAAGACAGTCATTCCAGAGTGAACAAACTCACAGACAAACAAATTAATAAACAAATTTGGTGTTACTATGTTCCTGAAAACACAGGCAACTCCGCTGAAAGAAATAGTTTGAAGCAGAGTAATATCAACAGCATATTTGCCTCGCATGTTTGCAGAAATGCAATGAGTAACTGACATAAAACTCACATGCCTCAAAGGTGTTCAATTTTCTGCTTCAGACTGCGTATTTTTAACATAAATTAGCATAACGACAGTTATCAGAAAAATGTACTACACAGGTACTCATTTGAGCACTGTATAGAACCTGTACTGCGCACATACATTTACTGCTGTTAGATTGCTATGTGTAGTAGTGTGCTTTGTATTTGTCTGTTTTAGTGTTTGTTTTGTTTTTGCTTTTTTCCCCCAAAATTTACTTAAAGGAACCAAAAGCATATTGTTACATATCATCGATACCATTTCCAGTTTGAATTAAACATCAGTATAGGTCAATTTTTCATTACCAGAGCTTTTGGTTTGCACTAACCACTTACGGTATGAAATAAACATCAATACAGGTAAATTTCTAAATAAAGACTTCTAAGAATTTACTGTTTATGAGTTAACATACTCATTTAGTGTTTGTGTACCATCTGTGCCCATGGTTTGCATGGCTGATTTAACTGAAGTTATGAAATTCTGACTGACACTTAGTTTCTTCAAACTAAACACTAGCTGTTTAGTACTACATTTTGAGCACTCCCAGCAAGCATGTGCATATTGGACCAATATCAGTTTTAAGTAGGCTGACTGATGTCTGGTTTTGATATTGGTACGATATTCAGCCGATATCAACCGTTTACCAAGAACAACACGTTTTGTATAATGCGATGAAATATGTTTAAATTAGTTCATAAATCATTTAAGAGTTAACGAATTTACGTTAAATTCTTCTCTAAATAGGTACAAATCTTATTTAACGCAGTGGATGTTTCGATATCGGTCCAACCTCGGTTTGATATCAGAAATAGAGAAATGGGGCACGTTTGAGGAATAGATAGGCAGGACAAAATAATTTTGAATATAAGTTAGTTATTTTCTATATTTTTGCTTAGCGAAGTGCAACGCTTAAAGTCTTAAAACAGTAAAGAGAACTTGTTTATATGTTCGGCTAAATAATTCATACTTCATTCAGCCCGGGATATACCGCCATTTTGGATCATATTTGAAATGGACACTTTGTGCAAATTCTGCTAAATTGGGTTATCTTTTGTAAAGGTAAATCATATTTTACTTAATTCAATTCAAACTGAAATACTACTGAAGTTAACAATGTGTTTTTGTACTTTTTAACTCCCATATGTAGGGAAGGAACAGTAGTTAGCTATTATCACAGGTTATCGCAATTTAAAATGTTGACTGTGGAGCGGATGATAAAAAAATCTAGTCTGATCCATATAGCAGGTCAGTGGTAATAATCAGTGCCTTCATACATCTGACCTTTTCAGTATATGGTGCGTAAGTTTCTATATGTATAAGAATATAATGTACATTTGTACTGCACAATTCCTACAGTTTTTCATATCGGTCTGATAGAGAGCCAATATAGGTCCAATATGGTTTTTAAGCCGGTCCAATATCGGGTTGATATCAGAAATGACATCGGCCCGATATTACGTCAACTTTGCAAAACCGAGGTCGGTCCGATATAAAAATCTGGTATTGGGCCGATATAGACAGCGATATCGGGCCGATGTCGGCGTGATGTATTATGCTTGCTGGGCTGTAACATTGCAAGTTCATTTACAAATTTGCAATTGGAAACAAAAGTTTGTGAGAATTGCAAATCAATCTTCATTTCCTTGACATTGACCTGCATCTTGTGTTTAGATTTTACCACCTTGGATCTGAGCAGTTAAGTTTCTTTAAGTTTGAGCATTTCAAAGCTCACTTAGTAGTTGAACAGAATTTCACAAAATAAATGAGTGAACATTTCCATGTCTTGGAGTGAACATTTCAGTTTATCACTTGGAGTTGAACATTTCAGTATTTCACCTAAACTTAATTTACACATGCCAACACAACCGTCCCACCAGTACTTTCAGTGCTTTGATTTTAATGTAAGGCATTGGTTTCTTTCATAATGAAAAAGTTGCTGATAAAATGAAATGCAGTGGAAGAAACAATGCTGTATATCTGTTTTATAAAACGTGTAACATAAAATGTAGATGTATAATATATATCTGGAATTTAGAAGCCCCTTTAATCTGTGGCCTTAGTAGTCTGAAACTCTAAGGGAAGATCTAGAAATCCCTAATAAATATGCCTTAGCCAGCCTAATTATAAACAAAATCCCTCCTACATAACCATGTTCTCAAACTGATAGGCCTTTGAAATACTGTTTTCTCTACTCAGCTTATTTTTCAAAGTATTTAACCTCTTTTGTTATCAACCATAACATCTAAATAAACTACTGTTGTTATAGCTGAAAAGACAATAATGCATTACAATGTTATGAATTTTAATATAAAATTTCAAGAACTGTATTAAAAACAAGACGGCCATGGTGGCCCTATATCGCTCACCTGAGTACCAGTGTACTTACTTAAGGAAGTGGTCAATTATGACCCAAAGGGGCATGATTTGTACAAAGTTGGTAGAGGACTACTAGACAATGTTACAACCAAATATCTTAGCTCTAAGACTTTTGGTTAAGGAGAAGGAGATTTTTAAAGTTTTTCCTATACCAAGTGAACCCAAAGCTGGGTCAATTTTGACATCCGGGGCATGATTTGCACATATTTTAAAGAGGTTCACTAGACACTGTTACACACTAAATATCTAAGCTTGTGGTTTAGAAGATTTCTAAAGGTTTTCCTATATGTCTATGTAAAACAAGTGACCCCCTGAGTGGAGCCAATATTGAGCCCAGGAACATAATTTGAACACACTTGGAAGAGGTCCACTGCCCAATGTTGTATACTAAATATCTTAGCTCTATGCTTTGTGGTTTTGGATAATTTTTTTTGGAGGTTTTTCCTGTAGAAACCTATGTGAAATCGAGTGACCCTTGGGCAGGGTCAATTTCTACTTGGGGGTCATAATTTGAACAATCCTGATAGTGGTCCACTAGGCAATGCTACATGCTAAATATCTAAACTTTATGCCTTGTGGATTCAGAGAAGAAGCTTTTTAAAGTTTTTCCTATTTGTTGCCAAAGCAACCAGAGTTCTTCATGGAATGGAATTCTTTGAACGTTTTGGTACAGCTTCATGCAAGGAACATCCCTGCCAAGTTTCATCAACATTGCCCTAGTGGTTTCAGAGCTGATGTCTTTTGAAGCAAAATGTTGACAGACGACAAACACTCATTTATCAGGAAAGCTGGATTTCTGGTAACTTGGTGTATTGAACAAAATTTCAGGTAGCTTGGTGATATGGAAATATTAGCTATCTTGGTGTATTGGAAAAAAATGACGGACAGTCGGACGAATGGACAGACAGACAGACAGACAGAAGACACCAGGGGATTACAATAGCTCACCTTTGAGCACTTTGTGAAAAAGATGCTGCTTCAATTACAGATATTTTGGTGAATAAAGCAAGAGATGCTGCTGCATGCTACATGTATTTTTATGTATTGGACAAGAGATGCTGCTGCATACTACATGTATTTTGGTGTATTGGACAAGAGATGCTGCTGCATGCTACATGTATTTTTATGTATTGGACAAGAGATGCTGCTGCATACTACAGGTATTTTGGTGTATTGGACAAGAGAAGCTGCTGCATGCTACATGTATTTTGGTGTATTGGACAAGAGAAGCTGCTGCATGCTACAGGTATTTTGGTGTATTGGGCAGGAGATGCTGCTGCATACTACAGGTATTTTGATGTATTTGGCAAGAGATGCTGCTGCATGCTACAGGTATTCTGGTGTATTGGGCAAGAGATGCTGCTGCATGCTACAGGTATTTTGGTGTATTGGACAAGTTGCTGCATGCTACAGGTATTTTGGTGTATTGGACAAGAGATGCTGCTGCATGCTACAGGTATTTTGGTGTATTGGACAAAAGATGCTGCTGCATACTACAGGTATTTTGGTGTATTGGGCAAGAGATGCTGCTGCATGCTACAGGTATTTTGGTGTATTGGGCATGCTACAGGTATTTTGGTGTATTGGACAAGAGAAGCTGCTGCATGCTACAGGTATTTCGGTGTATTGGACAAAAGATACTGCTGCATACTACAGGTATTTTGGTGTATTGGGCAAGAGATGCTGCTGCATGCTACAGGTATTTTGGTGTATTGGGCATGCTACAGGTATTTTGGTGTATTGGACAAGAGAAGCTGCTGCATGCTACAGGTATTTTGGTGTATTGGGCAAGAGATGATGCTGCATACTACAGGTATTTTGGTGTATTGGACAAGAGATGCTGCTGCATGCTACAGGTATTTTGGTGTATTGGGCAAGAGATGATGCTGCATGCTACAGGTATTTTGGTGTATTGGGCAAGAGAAGCTGCTGCATGCTACAGGTATTTTGGTGTATTGGGCAAGAGATGATGCTGCATGCTACAGGTATTTTGGTGTATTGGGCAAGAGATGATGCTGCATACTACAGGTATTTTGGTGTATTGGGCAAGAGAAGCTGCTGCATACTACAGGTATTTTGGTGTATTGGGCAAGAGATGATGCTGCATACTACAGGTATTTTGGTGTATTGGGCAAGAGATGATGCTGCATGCTACAGGTATTTTGGTGTATTGGGCAAGAGATGATGCTGCATACTACAGGTATTTTGGTGTATTGGGCAAGAGAAGCCGCTGCATGCTACAGGTATTTTGGTGTATTGGGCAAGAGATGATGCTGCATACTACAGGTATTTTGGTGTATTGGACAAGAGATGCTGCTGCATGCTACAGGTATTTTGGTGTATTGGGCAAGAGATGATGCTGCATGCTACAGGTATTTTGGTGTATTGGGCAAGAGAAGCTGCTGCATGCTACAGGTATTTTGGTGTATTGGGCAAGAGATGATGCTGCATACTACAGGTATTTTGGTGTATTGGACAAGAGATGCTGCTGCATGCTACAGGTATTTTGGTGTATTGGACAAGAGATGATGCTGCATGCTACAGGTATTTTGGTGTATTGGACAAAAGATGCTGCTGCATACTACAGGTATTTTGGTGTATTGGGCAAGAGAAGTTGCTGCATGCTACAGGTATTTTGGTGTATTGGGCAAGAGATGCTGCTGCATACTACAGGTATTTTGGTGTATTGGGCAAGAGAAGCTGCTGCATACTACAGGTATTTTGGTGTATTTGGCAAGAGATGATGCTGCATGCTACAGGTATTTTGGTGTATTGGGCAAGAGATGATGCTGCATGCTACAGGTATTTTGGTGTATTGGACAAAAGATGCTGCTGCATACTACAGGTATTTTGGTGTATTGGACAAGAGATGATGCTGCACACTACAGGTATTTTGGTGTATTGGACAAGAGATGATGCTGCATGCTACAGGTATTTTGGTGTATTGGGCAAGAGATGATGCTGCTGCATACTACAGGTATTTTGGTGTATTGGACAAGAGAAGCTGCTGCATGCTACAGGTATTTTGGTGTATTGGACAAGAGATGATGCTGCATGCTACAGGTATTTTGGTGTATTGGACAAGTTGCTGCATGCTACAGGTATTTTGGTGTATTTGGCAAAAGATGATGCTGCATGCTACAGGTATTTTGGTGTATTTGACAAGAGAAGCTGCTGCATACTACAGGTATTTTGGTGTATTGGACAAGAGATGATGCTGCATGCTACAGGTATTTTGGTATTGGACAAGAGAAGCTGCTGCATGCTACAGGTATTTTGGTGTATTGGACAAGAGATGATGCTGCATGCTACAGGTATTTTGGTGTATTGGACAAGTTGCTGCATGCTACAGGTATTTTGGTGTATTGGGCAAGAGATGATGCTGCATGCTACAGGTATTTTGGTGTATTGGACAAGAGAAGCTGCTGCATGCTACAGGTATTTTGGTGTATTTGGCAAAAGATGATGCTGCATGCTACAGGTATTTTGGTGTATTGGACAAGAGAAGCTGCTGCATACTTCAGGTATTTTGGTGTATTGGGCAAGAGATGATGCTGCATGCTACAGGTAGTTTGGTGTATTGGGCAAGAGAAGCTGCTGCATACTACAGGTATTTTGGTGTATTGGATAAGAGATGATGCTGCATGCTACAGGTATTTTGGTGTATTGGGCAAGAGATGATGCTGCATGCTACAGGTATTTTCGTGTATTGGGCAATAGATGATGCTGCATGCTACAGGTATTTTGGTGTATTGGGCAAGAGAAGCTGCTGCATACTACAGGTATTTTGGTGTATTGGACAAGAGATGCTGCTGCATACTACAGGTATTTTGGTGTATTGGACAAGAGAAGCTGCTGCATGCTACAGGTATTTTGGTGTATTGGACAAGAGATGCTGCTGCATACTACAGGTATTTTGGTGTATTGGACAAGAGATGCTGCTGCATACTACAGGTATTTTGGTGTATTGGACAAGAGATGATGCTGCATACTACAGGTATTTTGGTGTATTGGACAAGAGATGATGCTGCATGCTACAGGTATTTTGGTGTATTGGGCAAGAGAAGCTGCTGCATACTACAGGTATTTTGGTGTATTGGACAAGAGATGCTGCTGCATACTACAGATATTTTGGTGTATTGGACAAGAGATGCTGCTGCATACTACAGGTATTTTGGTGTATTGGACAAGAGAAGCTGCTGCATACTACAGGTATTTTGGTGTATTTGGCAAAAGATGATGCTGCATGCTACAGGTATTTTGGTGTATTGGACAAGAGATGCTGCTGCATACTACAGGTATTTTGGTGTATTGGACAAGAGATGCTGCTGCATACTACAGGTATTTTGGTGTATTGGACAAGTTGCTGCATGCTACAGGTATTTTGGTGTATTTGGCAAAAGATGATGCTGCATGCTACAGGTATTTTGGTGCAGTGAGAAAGGATGTAGAATTTCAGATTAGTTGGTGTTCTATGGAAAAAGATGCTGAAATTACAAGCAGCTGGCTGCACTGATCAAATAGCTTGGTATTTAAATACATGTATACAAATATGTTTGAATGATACAAGTTATACTGCTTACTTATTGTGCTTTGTAAAAAGATAGGATAAACAGTTACTATTCAGTACACTGCAAATATAAAGTACCTACCCTTGTCATATGACTAAGATACATATTCCTTCCTTTATCTAAACAAACATTTTATCATATCAAACACAAACACACAATACATGTATAATGCAAATGTACATCAGTTTAAGTAAAAGTCAAATATTAAACATTTGCTAAGCTTTAATCCTGAAGAAAATCAAAGGACTTAAAAACTTTGACACATCAAAAGTTTATCCCAGAGATGCTTATAAATACATATTTATATACGTTTGGCTAGGTACATGACCTATTTTGAAAACATACAGAAATCATAATATCGGGTATTTACGTAGTTCATGGTTAAGTGTGCTTATTTAAGGTATATGAATCACTGGATCATGACAAAGATATCATGTAATGGTGTAACTTATATATAAATACAGGATATGAGACATGTTTCAATTTCCAATTTTAAAACACCTTAATTAATACTTCAATCTTTTCTGTTTATATTACAAAGTATGTGCTATAATAATAATAACAACTTTGAATTGCCACAGGTAAATTAGTAAGAAAACTACCCAACGGGATCACAGGACTGGTGTTCCTCAAGTTATAGAGTTACTGATGTTCGAGTTATCCATGGTAATTTGTAGTTAAACATATAGGAAATATGGCCGGGACCGACGAGAGACCTCGAGTTATCCCGGGTCCTCGAGTTACCGATGCTCGAGTTAAAAAAGTTTTACTGTAACTATATTTTTTAAAGGTAACATACAACTTACTTCAATTAAAATGAATTCTTTATACATTTATACAATACATACATTCTATTCAAAGCCAACATTAATTGGCGCTGTGCGGAAGCACAGCGTCAGTATTGAATAGGTTTTAATTTTGTACCATGGGGTTGCATAATCGAATAGGGAGCAGCCAACATTATTATTGTAATTAAAAACTATGTATTATGTTTGAACAAACTCCCTATAATGAATAAATAAATAGTATTAACTGATTACAAAAAATACTATACCAGATGCATACGTCTTCGACCGTTAATTCAAAACGTTTGACATATTCATAGGATATTTAATAACTTTTCCACAAACTTGAAGGTTACGGTTTTTTTATTGCTTTGTTTACGGACCCTACGGCCAGATTCATCAAAGTTCAGAAAAAGCCTGCCATAGTTGTTTTGCTATCTCTAAACATTTTGAAGTCTAAATACATATTGTTGTCAACGTGAATAATTACTATGAAAACCCATTTTAATTACTACATACTAAAGTAAAATGTAGGCATTATAAATAAGACCGTTCACCTAAATATGCGATACATGGGGTCTGAATGAAACATGTTATGTTAAAAGCATCGCTAACAACTTGACCAATAGTAAGAGAGCAAAATTAACCACATGCGTTTGGCTTCATGCCTTGAAATGCGTCATATCTGACCACGAGCTGGTAGGCCTTGTTTAATGGTGCGTCACTATCATCATTAATACGGATAAGCGTTTCAAGTTTTTTAAAACACCTTGATTTCGTTCATTTTTTGGTTAAACTGTAGTAAATGTGCTTTTTCACTTATTATGATAACATTTACATATAACATAATGTATTTGTTTTTTCCCGTTGATAGGTTGTTTACTGATATTCTAAAATGACTCTGATTCCTTTAAATCATGTTTCAAAAACATGCGCAGCGCCTTTGATGCTTTGCATCAAAATTTGTCTTGTTTTATACATACACACAATAGAAGATCAAAAGAACTATTTCTTATTCAAACACATCTCAATTATAGAATTCTAGGCCTTGTGGTTTCAGAGAAGATTTTTAACGTTTTTTCTATTAAATACGATGTAAAATCAAGGAATCCCTCGGGCAGGGACAGTTTTGACCCTGGGGTCATGAGTTGAATATTTTTGATAGAGGTCCTCTAATGCAATGCTGCATGCCAAATATCTAAGCTTTGGCCCTTGTGGTTTCAGAGGAAAAGATATTTTAAGTTTTTCCTAATAGAAACCTATGTAAAATCAAGTGATCCCCAGGGCAAGGTCAATTTTGATCTGGGGTACATGACTTAAACAATTTGGTACATGTCTACTAGGCAATGCTACATGCTAAATATCTAAGCTCTGGGCCTTGTGGTTTCAGAGAAGAAGGTTTTTTTAAGTGTTTCCTTTCCATTGCCATGGCAACCAGTCATGCATGGAATGGAATTCTTAGAACACTTTAGGTAAAACTTGATGCAAGGAACATTCTTTCAAAGTTTCATCAACATTACCCAAGTGGTTTCAGAGGAGATGTTACTTGAAGCAAATGTGATAACTGGACATAATCCAACCATCATAAAAGTTCACTATGAGCACTCCTGCTCAGGAGAGCTTAAAAGTATTCTCATAATACAGTCGACTCTCAAAAACTCAAACACCCTCGGGGAAGCAAAATTTGTTCGAATTTTCGGTAGTTCGAACTTTCCGGAGTGAGCATGTCGGCCAAATTGGAGATGGTACTAAAGACCGTTCTGTAAGAACGCCGTTCTGTCTAGAGTGAAGTGTACTAAAACCTGTGTAGGAACGTACTCGATTACTTACTATAACTGACTCTGAAGTCGTAGAAAATTCTTAAAACTTATCATGATAGGAAGCTTGGGTTTTGAGTGGAAGTTCTTTTATGTAAATCTTTGATGCTGGTTTCTACTCGTTGACGATGTGGAGGTTACCTGCTGGACTTAACCTTTTCAAATGAAGTAAAACAAAAACAAGCATGTTTATTTCAAATTTCGAAATTAATTTTCCCCGAATTCGCCGACCTGGCTATCCCCCCATTAGAACTTTGTACACTATGTTCTGACATAATTGTGTGGTTGACATTGAAAAATCTAGATTTTATATAGCTTTATTGAATATGAAACAATTAACTCATTTTATGACAGGCGAACGATTGCCACAAACATAATCATAAGTGTTAGCACGCGCAGCAAACAAATACACATATCCTCGATTATTACCGTGTGACGTCATTTACTCAATCAAGCTGGCACCTGCTCAATTTTCACGAGGTGTGAAAACATGCGACCGGCTGATTGATCAATTAACGAACAACACTGTTCGAACTTTCCGGAGTTATTCACACTATTTTATTAATGAGCGGACACTAATATCAGTTCGAAAGTTCCGATTATCCGGGTTCCGATTAACCGTAGTAAAACATATTGAATTTAGAAGGAAAAAATTTGGGACCCGAAAATGTGTTCGAATAATCGGGGGTGTTCCAATTATCCGGGTTCGAACTTTCGAGAGTCGACTGTATACACTTGGTTTCATAAAATGTCTACATATTTTAGTGCTTAAAGCAAAAGTCAGACTATACTTTTAAAGCAAAATCTAAACAAAATTTTTTGACTTGAAGGAAACCCTTGCCTTGACACTGATATATCAGTATGATGGACAGGTTTATAGTATGAATGTTTACTCAACTAAAATGTACAAAAACCAAAAAGGCTTTATTAAGGTTAATGAAAACACACAAGTACCCAGATTTTGTTTCAGATGGATCTATTCTCATATACACTGTATATCCAGTAATTTTTGTGTGATGAAAATTTCGAACTTTGATAGCAGACAGACTTATTTGACAATTTAAAATTCATGAAAGGAGAATTTCTGATTATAAATCTATGTGAAATTGAATCTTTCGTGACATATTTGAAGTAGCAATGTTGGGAATTCAATTAAATAGTTGCAAATTTTACCCAGTTTACAGTACAAAAGGTCTGAAAGTGTGCATGGTCTTTTCATCTGACAACAGAAAGGTAAGTTGTAAGTCAAAAGTAAACCAACAAGATCAGTAAATTAATGTAGCTGAATACAGACCACAGTTGGAGCAATGTGTTGAGCAGCATCTCTAGGTCTGAGAACAACTAACAGTTTATGCTCTAGAGATATGATTCAGAAATCTGTGACAACAAGCCAAGGAACCAGCAGTTGAATAGACTGAATGCACAACAAACTATCTGCCTCCCATGCTGAGTGGTTACAGTTGACAGTTGAAATCACTGAAACGTCTCATGGATTGAGGGTCATTGGTTTGATCCCTGTTACAAACTAGGTTTCTTTAAGTGAGGAAACTGGCAGTTTCTTACTGAGGATAGGGTTCTTTAGTGCTGGTTCTTCCCATGAACAATGGTAAGGTAAACTGCCCTGGATCTGTAAAAACGACTGCAGTACAGCTGAAACAGGCGTTAAAACCCTGACAGACCAACAAAACACAACAAACAAACTAAACACAACAGTCAAACTAAACTACACACAACAATCAAACTAAACACAACAAACACTGACATTTCTTTGTGTGACACATGAGTAATCCTGCACACTTGTCATTGCTGTGCTATGAATCTAAGATCAACTGCTGTGATTCTAAGACAGCATGATATGATTGTAAGATAACATGATATGATTGTAAGATAACATGATATGATTGTAAGATAACGTGATATGATTCTGAGCTAACATAATATGATTCTAAAATAACAGTATATGATACTAAGATAGCATAATACGATACTAAAGTAACATGGTATGATTCTAAGATAACATGATATGATAATAAGGTAACATGTTATGATACAGAGCTAACATGATATGATACTAGGATAACATGACATGATTCTAAGATAACATTACATGATTCTAAGGTAACATAATATGATACTAAAGTAACATGACATTATTCTAAGGTAATGTGATATGATAATGAGGTAACATGTTATGATACTAGGATAAAATGATATGATTCTAAGATACCATGACATGATTCTAAGGTAACATGATATGATTCTAAGATAACACGATAATCATGATGCAACGATAAAATGATATGATACTAAGTTTAACATAATTATGCTCTGATACGAATCCTATGAAATATTAAGATATCAATCAATCACATAATTCTGTCATTCTTGAAAAAGTAAATACAGCATTTTGTACAGGAAACAATGCATTTTGTAAAGAATCTAAAATGTGATGACAAAAACAAACTCAAATGATTTTGCATACAGTACACACCAGGACACGGCCATGTTTTATACAACTTTTTATATGCACTTATGTTCAACAAGATTCATTACTTCCAACAGGATTGTGAGTTTACAAGATGCACACAAGATACATTGGCACATACAAGATACATTGGCACATGCTGAAGTAAAAATAAAGCATGTGAAACATGCATGTCAAAACTTATTCAAAATTTAATATAACTAATTATGATCAAAGTCATAGGTGGCTGTCACAGAGTTAGGATACTGTATACTTGGTTCAAATATGACCCAAAATTGCAGTACTATAGAAGCCTCCTTTGATCACAATACTACTTGGATTCCAAGAATTTCAAAGGAAGCTCACTTAAATTTCGAAAAAGTCATAAGCCAGAAGTATCTACATATTTAAATCTTCATGTTTCCACTTCCAGCATTATACACAATGTACATAATTATACTATACAACCTAACATAGCTGCAGCTTCATGAAGCAAATCTATATTTTTCTTTCTTTATCATACATCTCACAGTACAGCAAGACAGTGTAGAAAATATGTCACCTAATACACATACGAATATATCATATTTCATATCCAGCTAAGGAATGCTTAAAGAGTACACTATCAAATAAGCTATAGTGTACATACATTATAGTGGGTGTTAAAAATACCTTAATTACTTCTTAATGCTCTTTCATTCTTTTCTTTCCTGTAATTTTATAAGATATAAAACTTCATAATTATGTTAAGTTTAAAGGTGGCTGCCTACAATTTTTGCATTTGGCATTTTAATAACAGGCTCTTTGAATGTTTCAAGCAAATGTAAATTCTACATAAGTTTATACTGTATACCAGTCAAAAACAGACCATTACACTTAAATGACGATGTGTAGACGGCAGAATAGTGTGTAGACCAGCATATACATGCTATTCATTATACTTTTATTGAGGTCAATATATAGCTGTCACTTGTTTTGAAGAGGTGTACAATATAATTAATTTCTATAAGGTGTACAATATAATAATTGTAGACTAATGTTTGAGGTCAATATATAGTTTTATGGACCTAGGAAAAATATATTGACCTCAGACTTCCTCCTCAGTCGATAAGATTTTCACAGGTCTGCAAAACTATGAATTGACCTCAATATTAGTCTATAATTGTATTGTGTTAATACCCTTACACTTCTAAAACATAAAATATTGTATTCAATGTATTTCTAACTACAGTAAAACTTTGTTAACTCAAGCATCAATAACTGGAGGTGTCTCTATCTTTTTGTTGGATAATGTGTTCAGAAATTATGAAAAATAAGAAATTTGAGTGAAGAAATTAAATTAATACTTCATTTCATTTGTAAACAATTTGAAATAGAATCTTAAAATATTTTACTTTTTTTTTCAATGACAAGAATAAATCACAATGGGTATCATAGACTTTTGTGAAACTTTTTTTGAAATTGTCATGAGTGCTATATCATAACAGTCACAACATGGATTTTAGTTTCATTGAAAAAATTCGTCATTTCATTTGGTATGTCATTAATAAGACTGGTGCATATTTCTGAAGAACGGCAACATTACTGGCAGAAACAGATGGGGGAATCAATGCAAGTGATTAATAAGACCTGTAATAGGAATATTTTCCCTTGAAAATGCCTTGAATTTGGCTAAATTGAGACCTTCGATTACTTCAGCATTTTACTCGGCCCGTGCAACTTTGAGTTATCAAAGGTTTACTGTAATGAAACTTGAAAAAATAGTAACCTAAGACATAGAAAGTGGTGACAAAAAGGCACTGGTATTAGTTTTTCTGGGGATTTTGTTTTAAATATTTTTACTAAATAAGATACGCTGCTTATTTAAGAGGCATTATGTAGCAAGTGCAGCTTCCCCCATGTAACTGAATATTTTGCTGTTGCATTATAAACTTCAAGGTGTGCCTCTCACTATATCCTCAACCATCTGAAATGGCCTGAGTCCCATTACCTTTGTAATGCCTGTAGTATGCCAAAAACATGTCTTCAGGAGGTACATAGCATAAGCACACTTTTTGAATAGCATTACCCCTGTTTAAGCCATTTCTATTGGTTGAAAATATTAGGTGAAAGGCATACTTTGTAATGATTATATATATCTGTAAAACACTTTAAGTTACAGAACTAACGTCATTCAACGATCAAGTGGATCAGGGCTAGTAGACAAACTTGTCACTATAAGAACTTATGCTTATATTATATCATATATGATAGAATAATGACATTTACTCATGAGTAGAGATCATACTAACCACTTATATAGTTGTATTTAAATTCAGGGGGCAATGTGCAATCAGAAGCAACCTGTCTTCTCACGCCTCCCTGCTACCAGGAAAACCCCCTGCCTCGTGCTACACCCGTGTCACCTCACTCCGTCAAGTCTAAGTGGTTAGCTCTATCTGTTCTTTTTGTGTTGCTGCACCAAATGTAAGACTTTCTAAAAGTTGTCTATAGACTTCCTGATAATATTGTTATAGGCTCGAACTATCCAACAAAATATTAATCACTTCAGATGGTAAATTATCCTTCCATGGCCAAGAATCACCCGATACAAGGACAGAATACTTCATCCACTTAATATATATCAATCGGTCTAACACCTGTTACATCAATATCTGAAAATAACAAGGTAGATTAATTATTTATACATGAAATTGTTACATTGCAACATCATAATATATTATTGTTCATCCATAAAATCTTTTATTGTCTCTTTAGCAAGTGGATCGTTAGAGTCACTGTTGCTTTTGTAATGCGCATTCTGAAAAACACTAATCCAGTCCCTCACATTCTGAACCACCAGAGGCTTTCCATCAAAGTTGTTCTTCTAAAGCTTAAACTTCAGCAAAAGGAATAGAAATTAACTTTCATAATATAATCTTTGAACTGCAAAATTTATAGAAACTTTGAATAACTATGCTTTAGTGTGTATGCATATGTTGTGAGTACTATAACTAGAACTGTCACAAGAGTGACGAATTATACCCCCACAATACAGCTTTGTCACAGAAGTATGGCAACCATAAGAAAGGAATGGCCACAAGGACATACATTTCAGTTATTATACAATAAGTTGTGTAAATGTATTGTTTTAATAGCACACAAAATATATAAGGAGGGAAAGTATGGATTATTATTAAATTTAATAGGTTTATTTCAAACATGTTAATATCACTAACCTCCCTATCAAATTTCATGATCCTAGCCCCAAGCGTTCTTAAGTTATCATCCGGAAACCGTTTAACTGTTCCGAGTCATGTGACCTTGACCTACAGACCTCAAAGTCAAACCTGACCTGTATTTCATGATGTTACACCTGTGTACCAAAAATTATTTCAATAGGTCAAGCCTTTCATGAGTTATCATCCGGAAACAGTTTTACTGTTCAGGATCACTGTGACCTTGACCTTTGGCCTACTGACCCCAAAGTCGAACTGGACCTGTATTTCATGATGTTACAGCTGTGTACCAAAAATAATATGAATCGGTCAAGTCGTTCAGGAGTTATCATCCGAAACCGTTTTACTATTCCGAGTCACTGTGACCTTGACCTACTGATCTCAAAGTCAAACTTGACCTGTATTTCATGATGTAACACCTGTGTACCAAAAATTATTTCATTCAGTCAAGTCTTTCATGAGTTATCATCCGGAAACCGTTTTACTGTTCAGGGTGACTGTGACCTTGACCTTTGACCTACTGACCCCAAAGTCGAACTTGACCTGTACTTTCTGATGATGCACCTGTGCACCAAAAATTATTTAAATCGGTCCAGTCGTTCATGAGTTATCATCCAGAAACTGTTTTACTGTTCAGGGTCACTGTGACCTTGACCTTTGACCCCAAAGTCGAACTTGACCTGTATTTTTTATGTTGCACCTGTGTACCAAATATTATTTAAATCGGTCAAGTCGTTCATGAGTTATCATCCGGAAACCATAAAACCATCAGACCGACCGACCGACCGACCAACCGACAAGCTCACTCCTATATACCCCCCCCCCCCAAACTTCGTTTTGTGGGGGTATAAACAGACTTCTATTCGATGCCGCCAGGAGGCGGTGTCGAATATTTGGGATGCAAAAGAAATTTGAGCGAAGGACGCGAGTCTATGAATAGTTTCATGAAAAATTTAATTTAAACACATAATTTTTCTCGTTCCGATAGTGCTGAACACTTTAAAAAACTGAAATACTTTATTTTTGAAGTGTTCTGCACAATCGGACAGTATGATAGGTTACATTTTACATATACAGTTTAAAACAGCTTTCATTATTTTCCTTGTTTAGAGATTATTTTGATCACGTGATTCCCCACTGTGTGTTTGTCCGAATAATTTTATCTTCAACTCAAACTGGAAGAAATCCACTAGCTGTTATTTTTTTGATACCTGGCTTGAAATAATCTTACTTATAATAACTAACAAGATCTTTCATACCCTCAGGCAATGCGATCATTGACATTGGCCACTCAGTTAAGCAACTGCACTATAGATTGCATGCATTAACAAGTCGATACTGCGGCACCCTTGATCAAAGTGGTACCACCAATAAGTATGCTCTGCCAAAAAATGTGGTCCTGCTGGACAGCAAATGACAACCTTGAACTAACTTAATTTAACCTTACATGAACTGTTAAATTTATTTACCTATCTGCCTATAAATTAAATCAGAAACTACTCAACCAGTACAACTCTGATATTACTAGGACATACAAATATGCAAGTAGCAGTGATATGTAAGAAGCAGTGATATGTAAGCAGCAGTGATATGTTTTACGTAATAGAATATTCATAATATGAGGTGAAACATCAGAGGCCAACTGTATTTAACTTTAGGCCTATTCATACTAACCGTTGATCAGACATACTCTTGCACTTTTATCGACAACCAGAATGAAATTGACACACGACAACTTTGACCTATCACTGACTTACTTGTATTCATGATTATTATACTGCATGTACATACTAGAGCAACATTTCAAATCTGAATAACAGACTACCCACCATACTGGTCATGATCTGTCCCATAGTTTACTGACACTTTAGATAAGAAATTTAATAGCAATATGTAATAAACTACAAGGTATGCCTCTAAAAATATTTTCAACCAACAGAAGAGTCTAGAGCTTAGCTAACCTTGTTGCTCCTCAGTCTTTACTAGGAACATGTCCACAGTATTGGTAAATTGGTCTGGTGAAAACAAGGTGAAAGGCATTCCTTGTTCTTTTAAATTATTATGCATTGCTATTCTGATTGTGGGCCGCAGCAGTGGCCCGCTATATTTAATACGTGGTGAGTAAAAGGTGCATGGAGTCTTAAGCACTAGATCGAAAATATGCATCTCTCTTCATTGAAAAATTCAGGTACTTTTGAGATGAATACTGTAGACACAGTCTATTTTTTCTTGAACACACGAGTTGTCGTTCATTACTTAGATGTGTCTCTCATCATTGAAACAATGAGATACTTCTGAGATGAATATTATAGACACAGTCTATTTTCTAGTTACTGTTTGTGTTCTAAAAATAGTAACAATATTTCAGTGCTACCTCCGAATTTAGACAGCGACTTTAATTGATCGATTCAGATTATTTGATAACAGTAAAGATTTTATACTACACGTCAGTGTAAATTTTTTATACTACAATTCAGTCAGTATATGCGGTGTTATGTCAGTTTCTGCTTGTTAACCAGACGCTTTCGGATCGACTCGCACCTAAGTTAACTTGTACCTTAATTTGTCAACTCGTACTGATCCAAAAGTCAACTCGTACCCTTTGTAGTCAACTCGTACCTTCTATTTCAAATAGCTTCAGTTTTATCCAGGAACAAAAGGGACTGACTGATATGTATTTAAAGGTGGGGACATAAGGAATATATCACGACATTATTGAAATCGTGGATGATATAACGTTTATATATTGACCATGTTGAATTTTTTTTTTTTTGGTGTAGATTTATTTGCATGTCTAGACAGGTGTTTATAGACTAATTTGAGCCAAAAGTAAGCGTTTCCTTCATGTGAATACAGTGGTACAGGTGCTCTTTTCTCAAAATATAACTAAAAAAACGCGAGAGGTGTGCCAGCAACTATCTCAATACTGTGATTGTAACAATTTATTAAAGGTAATCATAACTTGTTAGCTCAATGCGGCCATAAAATGAATGCATTAGTCAAACAACGCAAGTTAGATGTGTCTCCTTGAATTCCTTTGGGGCCATGCCTCAACATCCACCATCACCAATTTCCAAAATATCTACATGTCAGTTTTGTTTGTTGGCCCGCTGTGATACGTAGTATCACAGTTTTTCTTCTATTTTTATAAGATTAAGAGTGTTTTGATTGTTTGAATAAGGGCAATGCATGTTACAAATTTCACAATGGTAAAGTAACAGACAAATCATTGGGGTAGTTACACATGTCTCAGGGGGCCTACGATTGTCAATAGAGCACCTTCCAAATTTGAATAAAGTTCACAAAGCTTTTAAAACTGTTTCAGTTCAGTTGAAGTTTATACAGTCAGATGCATGGTCAATTTTGTACATCATCATTATAATGTATTTCAAAACAATTGTACTTTCATGTACATTACAAACACAGACAGGAAATGTTGAGTAGTGCAAAGACCATACTATTGTTGCTGTCAAGTGGCCTCCAATTTCTGAAAATATAGACACTGAAATAATACAAATTTTTATTTCCCAATGGTAGACCAAATCAAGTGTTCATAGAGATTTCCAACTTTTTGTGCTGTCACCTGATGGTGTATTGCACTGTATTCAAAGTGTTACTAATTGGGGGCAGGAAGTGCAAGTCATAACTTTCATCAAAAGTAGTAAGTATTTCAGTTTTCCAAGACAGTGCCATTTGCAGAACATTGTATGTCCTCACTTATAACTTTACAAAAAATCATCAAGTCAAAACTGCTAAAAACATGAGCTCTTGTTGAATTCAATGCATTGCTTGCTGATAAATAGTGTAAATAAAAGCATGCGACAGACGCAAGCTCAGAATAAAGCTGGAACTTTATGCTCCCCTGTAAGGAACGAAAAGTATCATTAAACAGAATAACTATGTAATCTTTCGGTATTATAGAAAAATTGTACCCACAGAACTTTCTAAATATTTGCACAACAAATTTTTTCCATTGCAGGTTTTAATTTGATTCTTCTAATCATAAAAGTATTAAGTTATTTGCAATCATATGCAAATTGCTGTAGCTATGTTACTGAGCTAATATAACACTTTCTCACAGCCCTTTAGTAATCTCAAGTTGTTAATCAAATGTAAAAACTATCTTTCACTAAATTTTAGCTTTTAGCTTTGTGTGGGTAGATAAAGCATAAAACTGTTTACATAATGCAAGTAATTTCTTCTCAATCAAAAAATGTTGCAATCATAAGTTTGTACTTTCTGCCTACACAATGTGGTGCATATTTACATGCATTTACCAAGTACTATTCGATTCCTAATGAATCAATAAAGATTTAAGATTAATAATATAATTATTTGTTTATGAAAAATGACAAAGCTAAGGTGATTGACAGAGACTTTTAGCTGCAAAACATTTTTAAACTGTGCATATTATTCAATAAAAGTGTATATTGTTGTTCTTGTAGGAGTTTTATGCCTGTTCATACCATATTTTGATTTTGGTCATTTTAACAGATGGACAGTTTACCTAACCATCTTTCCTGGGAAGAATCAGTACTAAAATCTTATCCTCTGTTTTAAAGAAACTGCTAACTTTCTCACATAATAGCAGGGAAATCTATATGAGAGGTTACAATGATTTCAAGTCAGCAACTGTAACCACTCAACCATGAAGGAAAAGACCTACCGGTAGTGTTAGTGACCTTGAGGTTTATCTTAATATCTTACTGCAAGACCTTAAGTGACTTTAAGATAGAAAATTTCACAGACAATGTTGGTACAGGTGTATATGAGCAGACGACACCACAACATACCTGTCATTTTTCTATTTTAAAGGGATTTGCGTAAAATAGCGTGACAAATGTCCATATTTATCAGTAAAGTAAATATAGCCTTGATATATGGCTAGCCTAATCTTTTCTGTATTGTTAACATATAATATTTGTCAAAATAGATATCCCCTCAACAATGTGATAGCAAAAGTTTAGTTGATTATATATATCCCATAACTGCTTACATCATCAAAAAAATAATTGCATATAAAAAACCCTTTTTTTCTACAACATAATATACAGACATTATTTCTCTACTGGTTATACGGTTCTAGTTTCGGACACTTTTAGCACATATTTTGCAATAACTCACAATGAGGCCTGACAATGAGGTCACCAAGAGAGGTGACTTTTACAATAGAGAGTACCCTAATTTCAGAGTTTATTTCTGCCTGTTTTCTCCTCATCATCCATTGTAGGATTTTATTCTAAACTTAAAAGGTAAAACAGCAAGTTTTCTGTAATTTGCCTACTCAAAATGAATTTACATTCACTGTTAAATTGCTTCTAAAAGCCACCAATGTGATGTTAATGTTGAACGAAAAAAATGAAACATGCATCGTTTGGTGGACAGATAGTTTCATTCTTTTTCTTAGGTTAATATTCACATCATCGTTGAGCTGTTGCTGTTAGCTTGATTGAAAGCAAAACGTCTGAAAGATGGACAACAGACGATCCACAGCAACAACAAAATCAAGTGTTTTAAAACAGTGTCCGAAATAAAAGTTTTCCGAATTAAAGGACCGTAACCAGTATGCTTATGTTCCTAATTCTACAACATAATATAAACATATGTAAATTTATGTTAGTCAGTCTGCATGTCCAGCTGTCCAATTTACTCCATATGGCAATCTGAGCCTGTCCATCTATCAGCTGTCCATCATTCTACAAGGCCACCAAGGTGAAGATATTCTAAGAAACAACACTAAACCAAGCAAATCAATCTGACAAGATGGCATCCAATTCCACTGTTTTCTTATGGACTTGCCCTGAACAGACCTTTCTCTAAATTCTACAGTGAACAGACCTTTCTCTAAATCCTACAGTGAAAAGACCTTTCTCTAAATTCTACAGTGAACAGACCTTTCTCTAAATTCTACAGTGAACAGACCTTTCTCTAAATCCTACAGTGAACAGACCTTTCTCTAAATCCTACAGTGAACAGACCTTTCTCTAAATTCTACAGTGAACAGACCTTTCTCTAAACCCTACAGTGAACAGACCTTTCTCTAAATTCTACAGTGAACAGACCTGTATGTTGAGACATTTCCAAAAAGGTAACACAGACTGTAGCTAGAAAACCAGTCAGTCATTCACACTAATTTCTATCTTCTGAAACAGTTGAAATGTGAACCTATTGTTACAACTTGTTACATTTGCCTAAACCTTGAGAAAATCCACAAAGTCTTCAGTTTGTCTACACTTAGAAAAGCCATACAATGAAAAGTTCAATGACAGGTTGAAGACTGAAACTTTGATAGGTGATAGTTATTTTCACATATCTTTACAGAAATGATTTTTGTCAAACTGGTTTACAGACCACTGTACATTAGTCTTGCATGAGGAATTGCTTCAAACAAAGCACGTTTAGATATTGCACTAGATACTTTCCATAAAATGTATTGCTCTTAAACGTGCGCTATAAGTAAAAGAGTCATATGAAAGTTCAATGAAATCTTCAAGTGAAAAGTTAATGGTCTGAAGGTAATGCAAATGTTTGAAGAATCTGTCAATCAGTTGTCTGGGTTAATTTCAGGACAAACTTTAACTGGGCAATAACCTTGCAATGAAGATAGACATAAGAAAAGTCTCCCACACAAATTAAATAAACAACTACATCCTGGAGTAAACTTTTAGTATTGTGTGTAAATACAATGTACATGTATTTCCAGACACCCATTAATTACCTCTGCCAATACCTTACAGCCTTCATGTACATGTATTTCCAGACACCCATTAATTACCTCTGCCAATACCTTACAGCCTTCATGTACATGTATTTCCAGACACCCATTAATTACCTCTGCCAATACTTTACAGCCTTCATGTACATGTATTTCCAGACACCCATTAATTACCTCTGCCAATACCTTACAGCCTTCATGTACATGTATTTCCAGACACCCATTAATTACCTCTGCCAATACCTTACAGCCTTCATGTACATGTATTTCCAGACACCCATTAATTACCTCTGCCAATACCTTACAGCCTTCATGTACATGTATTTCCAGACACCCATTAATTACCTCTGCCAATACCTTACAGCCTTCATGTACATGTATTTCCAGACACCCATTAATTACCTCTGCCAATACCTTACAGCCTTCATGTACATGTATTTCCAGACACCCATTAATTACCTCAGCCAATACCTTACAGCCTTCATGTACATGTATTTCCAGACACCCATTAATTACTTCTGCAAATACCCTACAGCCTTCATGTACATGTATTTCCAGACACCCATTAATTACCTCTGCCAATACTTTACAGCCTTCATGTACATGTATTTCCAGACACCCATTAATTACCTCTGCCAATACCTTACAGCCTTCATGTACATGTATTTCCAGACATCCATTAATTACCTCTGCCAATACTTTACAGCCTTCATGTACATGTATTTCCAGACACCCATTAATTACCTCTGCCAATACCTTACAGCCTTCATGTACATGTATTTCCAGACACCCATTAATTACCTCTGCAAATACCCTACAGCCTTCATGTACATGTATTTCCAGACACCCATTAATTACCTCTGCCAATACCTTACAGCCTTCATGAAAGTGATATGATGCTGATTTATTTAGTGATTTTGTATAACTGTAATACTGCTTTTTTCTGTTTGAAGACTAAGATAAGTTTATTTGTTACTGCCTGGTAAATACTAATGCACAAAACTCAGACACATTTCACCAAAGTGCATGCTCACTATAATTAATCTAATTGAAAGTGAAGTAGTCATGTATTTTCACTATCTATATTGATCTATGAAGACTACTTAATTAATATTAATCAATCTATCAAAATGCTAATGTGTTTGACAGAATAATGCAAACATTTTCAGTTTTGCAATTATAAATATCAAGAAATTGCTTTTAAATTATTAAAAATTAGAATTAGGCAAAGATCTAAACAAATAAACATGTATGAACCATATCAAAAACACACTATAATTTCACAAAACATGACTACAAAAACTGACCTTTAGCGAAAATAAAAGCGTTTTTGATATGTTTTCAGTTATATCTCAATATATCCATTTTTAGAATTATATTAACACATAAAAGATTAAGGTTTTCCTTTGACTAGTGCTATGCAATAGTACCCATGCAAACAGGTATCATCCATTACCTACCCTATAAAAAGTGTCACATCTTATGGCCCATGTTTACAAATGAAGTCAATTATCTAGGAATGTCAATACCAAATGATAGCCATAAACCCAATTTTGATATGAGAGATCAATGAAACAATAGCAAACATGCCTGACAGTGTATCTTCTATTAATATATCTTCTATTATCTCATATACCCATTTATTAAACATTTATCATATGCTAATTGCAATTTATTGCAGATGTTACATGCAGTAACAAATGTCAACATATCAAGTTTTTTAAGAAAAAGTTTTACCCCCAATTTGCAGTTTTCATATTCAACAAGTAAGTCAGTAAGCAAGTATTAAAGTTTTGTTTAACTAGGCTGCACATTTGGTTTCCCAATCTTCCATGTGGGCCTCAACAAATATACATATATACAAATAGTAAAATAGTATAGAAAACATTCTCATCATATAATTAAATGATAGTTGAACACACTAGAGTTACATTCAAGAACATGTTGAAATCACTTAACATTATGATGCTTAAAATTGCCCAAGAGTTTTGGACTTGGGTACACTGGACAGGGGAATATCATTCAAAATTTTGGGACCTGAGTATGATAGTGATTTATGACAAAGTTCCACATCTGGCGTTGGAACATTTACTATTTCAGAGTTGTTTACAGATCTTAAGTTACAGTTCAGTCTTTGAAATTTATTTTTCTAGTATTCTGGAAACAGTTCATCATTTAAGGACTTTTGCCTTTTTATATTCTAGTCATTCATTGAATTTCATCCATTTTAATTCACTAAATAATGTAGAAGATGGAGTATAAATAATAAACAAGAGGGCCAAGATGGTCCTATATCACTCCACTGGCTATCACTGTCAGTAATACAAGGTCAGAAATAGCAGAAAGGGTCAATTTTGACCTGGGGGTTATGATTCAAACCACTACATAATGCTACATTCCAAATATCTAAGCTCTGGGCCTAGTGGTTCTGGACAAGATTTTTCAAAAAGTTTTCCCTCTGTAAGCCTATGTTAGATCAAGTGACCCCCCGGGAAGGGTCAATGTCCAGACGCTGGATGATGAGCAATCCTAATAGCTAACTTTGGCACTCTGTGCCAGGTGAGCTAATAAATTTAGAGTCATAAAAGTATGTTATTTCTAGAAATAAAAAATTAATTACTACAGTCAAACTTGTGCTAACAGCCACCTGTTACTAGCGGCCACCTGCGGACAACAGCCAGTCTGAATTCCCCCCATCCAAATTTGCTCTAAAAAGGGCCGGGAATAGCGGCCAGCTGTCGTCCGCGGTCAGCGGCCAGTAAAAAAGCTTCCCGTCATCGGGTCCATGATGCAAACAACAGCCACTGAAATTTTTACAGCTGGCTGAATCAGAGCATTTTGTTTCTTGTAAAGTTGTTTGCACCTCAAACGACGGGCACAATAATCAAAGATGCTTTTGGTGATGAAAAGAAGTGCTAACATTTAATTGTCACCCTCACACGTAAAATTAATCCGTTTAAACTGTCCGGTAATTGCCAAAATTGCTTGATTGTTTATTTGATGCAGAACATCTTCGCAATTTGGAGTCGCAGTTTTCATTGTTTGTGCAACTAAATAATAATCGTTTATTTCAGCTAATTAATGCATTCATGTTTAGTAAATTGTTTGATTTATTACAATCAAACTGAAAAACACACACTTAATTTTCATAAATTAGCCGTTGTATTTTTATTCACAATCGGCAATGAAATCAAACAATGGCAAAGGGGCGTTAATGATTGTTGCCTGTTTCGAAAAAGTGATCAGCGTCACAGTTTCTGGTTTATTAAAGCGTTTTAAGGCCGATTAACTAAATTCTGCCATTGTTGATCCGATACAAAAATCATTTTGTTATTTGATTTGTCATGTGCGACCGTATGCATGAAATTCGGATAAATCGTTATTCGGTTAATGCTTATAGCATGTTTATCTGACAAGTGATGATGAAACTCGATAAACCATGTTTAGTATGATGAAACTATATCAACTGCCCACACCTCCGAACAAAGGTCACCTGCAAACAACGGCCGTTTTCAAGGTTTCCCTTGACCGGCCGTTGTTCACAAGTTTGACTGTATCTACAAAAACGAAACAATAATATTTTTGCATGATAATTAAGTGTACAATGTAAGCTACATGTACAATATGTTCAGGATGCACTGCCTGTGGTTGGTGTTTCTTGAAATGCATGCTCTTACCACTTTTATGCAATTGTTTTAAACTGTTTGTGCATATACAAAAAAATCTTCACTGTCATGTAGCTAACATGGTGTAGTCATTCCAAGGTGGCAGAGTTCCCGCAAAACAGTTACCCTCGGTGACGGATTTTTCAATCTGAACCTTGTGCTCATGACAGAAACTATTAATCTTAAGAAATGGCGAGGTAATAGCCAACATTAATTTTTCATGACAAAATCTGAGTACAAAAAGGGGCATAACTCTGTCAAATATGACCTTGAAAATTTGGCGGCAGAACGACCCTTTTGTCATAAGCAATACAATTGTAAAGTTTGATGAAGAAATCTTAAGAAATGGCAAAGTTATAGCAAACTTTAAGTTTATGTGACAGATGGACGGATGTTTGATGAAGAAATCATAAGAAATGGCAAAGTTATCACCTGGTTCCTTTCTCTGAAAGGGCGACACAAAAATGGTACACATAAAGTTTGTAACAAATGTGAATCAAGAGGTGACCATTAATAACCTTATAGGTACTGTTCAGTACTTCAGTGTGTTGTTGTGAATCCATGTCATGCAGTATCTGTGTAGAAGTTCATTCTATTCTGAGTTGGTGTGGACCCATATTGAATTTAAGTAAGTGGGTCAAATAATAGAAATCAGCTGTAGTAAAGGACACCTATCGGCGGCATGTTTGTGTGTCTGCCATCTTGGAATGACTACACCTTATCGGCTACAAGACAGTGAGTATGCAAGTGTCACTTTATCCTCAATTTATTGTTCTCAGTTGTTACCAAGCACTTACATACAAATTGTTATGCAAGCCTGCTTTCCTACAAAAACTCACACTACTGATCTTCTGGCCACATTATCATAAAACTGTTTTGATGCTCAACTCAGTTCCGTTATTTTAAAACTGTTTTCATACTCAACTCGGTCCGTTATTATAAAACTGTTCTCATTCTCATCTCAGTTCCATTATTATAAAACTGTTTTGATGCTCAACTCAGTTCCGTTATTTTAAAACTGTTTTCATACTCAACTCAGTCCTCCGTTATTATAAAACTGTTCTCATTCTCATCTCAGTTCCATTATTATAAAACTGTTTTAATGCTCAACTCAGTTCCGTTATTTTAAAACTGTTCTCATTCTCAACTCAGTTCCATTATTATAAAACTGTTTTAATGCTCAACTCAGTTCCGTTATTTTAAAACTGTTTTCATACTCAACTCAGTTCCGTTATTAGAAAACTGTTTCCATGCTAAAACTCAGTTCCTGTTATTAAAAACTGTTTTGATGCTCAACTCAGTTCCGTTATTTTAAAACTGTTTCCATGCTCAACTCGGTCCGTTATTAACTGTTCCATTCTCCCACCAACAACTCAGTTCCGTTATTTTAAAACTGTTTTCATACTCAACTCAGTTCCGTTATTAGAAAACTGTTTCCATGCTAAAACTCAGTTCCGTTATTATAAAACTGTTTCCATGCTCAACTCAGTTCAATTATTATAAAACTGTTTTAATGCTCAACTCAGTTACGTTATAATGAAACTGTTTTCATGCTCAACTCAGTTCCATTATTATAAAACTGTTTTCATACTCAACTTGGTTCCGTTATTATAAAACTGCTTTCATATTCAACTCAGTTCCGTTATTATAAAACTGTTTTTATACTCTACTCAGTTCCCTTATTATAAAACTGTTCTCATACTCAACTCAGTTATGTTATAATAAAACTGTTTTCATACTCAACTCAGTTTCATGCTCAAACTTTGAATCAGTATAATATCAAATCTCTTCACAAAATGTGTCTTACATGCTTTCTACAATAAAAGGACTGAAAGTGCTGGAGGGTCGATTGTCTCTGAACAACACAGACTGTACACATACATGTGTAAATATCAGGGCAACCCATGCATGAGTAAAGTTATCAACAAACTGGAGACACAAATGTCCACAGAGTTTGACCTTTAACCATATGTGTAAACTTTACTTTTGATAGGAACCCATGTGCTTACCTTTTGCATTCAGTGACTACATGTATGTTCAACTACCCTATAAAGTATCATAGCTGTGAATGGTAACTGAGAAGTGGAATTTTACAAACCTGAACTGAAAATTCAAAGTTTGCACAACTTTTAATGTCATTCAAAAGTTATAGGATTTGTCCATAGGGTTGAGTGTATTGTGTCAATAATACAAAATAAATTCCTATCCTAAATTGTAGGCAAAAACTGAACAATGAGCAAGATCAAAGAAGACACAGAGTAAATTAATAACTGAACAAGAAAAACAGTGATACAAAGTATCACAGCGGGCCCACAAACAAAACTGACATGTAAATATTCTAGAAATTGGTGATGATTGATGTTGAGGCATGGTCGAAAAGAACCCAAGGAAACCAATTCTGGTTGTACAAGCAAAACCTGACACGACTACTGACTGAACTTTACTGTTATCGAATAATATGTATACAGTATGTCTTATTAACATTATCCTTATAAGTTTGACATGAATGAAGTTTTCTATGATTATTTGCTGTAAAACATTGAAAATGGTTTAAAGTCTTAAAATTATAAGTAAAACAGAAAAAAAAATGTTAAAAAAAAACTACTGTAGCAGATAGGTTTCAAACTTGCATCCGCCGCAGTAAGTCAGCGCATTTCAATTTCCAGCATCTCTACCAATTGCTCTATGTCCGCCGACTATAGAGTTATAGGTAAAAAACGAGTTGTTATAAATTTGTATGTCCAAGTCGTTCGTTCGCGCATTAATAGTATTTACGATTAATTACACATTTAAAGAATAACAACGAAATAATATTATTCTATTCTGAAATGTTTTTAAATTATTTAGATTTATTACTATATAATTTTGAAAACAGAAATCGCTATAATGCCTAACAACTGTTTATATGGAACTACTTGTTTGTATGTTGTGCGTTCGGCCGTAAGGGGCCGATATACTCTGTTAACTTTGGTTCGATTTTAACAATCGACCCAAAAATTCTAAATGACTTCCAAAATTTCTTCTCTTTTGTTTTATATTTACACTTGGGCTAAAGGCTCACACAGAGTATGAAAAGATTTTGGAATTGATTGCTGAAAACTCTGATATTTTAATTACAGCTATATTTCTTAGTCAAGAATTAAATTGCGTTCATAAGCATGCTTCAAGTCTAATCCAGGACATGCAATCATGTTATAAAGTGAGCAAACTTTATGTGCCAAACTGATCTGTACAGACTGAGTCAGTGTGATTCAGACATCTCAAGTGAGAGAACTGTCAAATGATTTGTAATGCCTCATGGCAGTGTATAGAATAATGCACTGGTACTGCTTATTACATTCCTTTTGATTTTATTGATGACTTTAAAAACTCATCTTATTTCTTATTAAATTAATTTTGCCGCCAGCTTCATACACTGTCTAAAGGCTGTATGCCAATATATCAATGTTTTATTCAAAATACATGCATTGCAAAATTCATATAAATAAAGTAACAGTTGTTCTATGTTCAAACTGATGACATAATGCCACATGTATCATTATCTGTCTTCATAGGTGTTCTAGGCAAGTTTCATTTTATGAACCATTTAAATTGAGTTAACCCTTTTCTACACTGCTGTAAAAGCCCCTTGTAATTTGAGGTATAGGCTATACTTATTTATAACAATGTACTACATCATTATAATATTTAAAAAATATCAACAAATATTTAACTCTGAACAATGCTGACTACAAGTAATTGTGCCTTTGCGACCAGAGGGTAGATCCAAATAATCCTGCACATCAGTGCAATCTAAATATATTCATGATCTGCAAAGTTCACTTATCAATCTGGATATTTTCAATGAGCAACCCTTTAAAGCATTAATGGTACTGTCCATGTTGACAGATGAACAGATGAACAAGGCATCATGATAAACCTTTTCTTAAGGTACCCATCCCCCAACTCCTGCATTATTAAGTCATGTGTGTCAATAAGGACAAATACGGTACATCAGATAATGGAGACACATACAGTATAAGTTTGATTTTTAATTCTGTTCAATACCGTAGGAGGTTATCAGTCAATAAGGCAAAACATATCACAAAAAAACTGTCATACTATGTAATTTTTACATATGAGTGGGATCACTTTAAAATATTTTAACCTGTATAATCTATACTAGATAACTACACCTGAGGGGAAGTTTTCAGGTATTGCATGGCTGGTCAATGACTGAAATATGTGTGTGCAAAATGAAAAACAAAGTCCTCATTGATATTCAATGGAACACCATATCATGTGATTAATAACACAACCTATAGGCATATAGTATGACAGAATTTGCATGATACAATATAGCCATACAGGTGTAAGAACATCTGTGCAATCCAAGAAGACAAACATGGCTCTCTGATAATGAAAAAAGAACAAACAATAAAAGTCTATTGTATGCATGTGTATGTACATGCAGCAAAGACAGACATAGTTATATAGACAGAGAAAGAAACAAACTAATATATGAGTGGACAAGGCTAGGACAGACACAATATGAATGGACAAGGCTAGGACAGACACAATATGAGTGGACAAGGTTAGGACAGACACAATATGAGTGGACAAGACTAGGACAGACACAATATGAGTGGACAAGGCTAGGACAGACACAATGTGAGTAGACAAGGCTAGGACAGACACAATATGAGTGGACAAGGCTAGGACAGACACAATATGTGTGGACAAGGCTAGGACAGACACAATGTGAGTAGACAAGGCTAGGACAGACACAATCTGAATGGACAAGGCTAGAACAGACACAATATGAGCAGACAAGACTAGGACAGACACAATATGAGTGGACAAGGCTAGGACAGACACAATATGAGCAGACAAGACTAGGACAGACACAATATGAGCAGACAAGACTAGGACAGACACAATATGAGTGGACAAGGCTAGGACAGACACAATATGAGTGGACAAGGCTAGGACAGACACAATATGAGTGGACAAGGCTAGAACAGACACAATATGAGCAGACAAGACTAGGACAGACACAATATGAGCAGACAAGGCTAGGACAGACACAGTATGAGTGGACAAGGCTAGGACAGACACAATATGAGTGGACAAGGCTAGGACAGACACAATGTGAGTAGACAAGGCTAGGACAGACACAATATGAGTGGACAAGGCTAGGATAGACACAATATGTGTGGACAAGGCTAGGACAGACACAATGTGAGTAGACAAGGCTAGGACAGACACAATCTGAGTGGACAAGGCTAGAACAGACACAATATGAGCAGACAAGACTAGGACAGACACAATATTAGGACAGACACAATATGAGCGGACAAGGCTAGGACAGACACAATATGAGTGGCCAAGGCTAGGACAGACACAATATGAGTGGACAAGGCTAGGACAGACACAATATGAGTGGCCAAGGCTAAGACACACACAATATGAGTGGACAAGGCTAGGACAGACACAATATGAGTGGACAAGGCTAGGACAGACACAATATGCGTGGAAAAGGCTAGGACAGACACAATATGAGCGGACAAGGCTAGGACAGACACAATATGAGCGGTCAAGGCTAAGACAGACACAATATGAGTGGACAAGGCTAGGACACACACAATATGAGTGGACAAGGCTAGGACACACACAATATGAGTGGACAAGGCTAGGACAGATACAGATAAGCAGAATCTAAGAAATAAATGATGTCCCACATCAGGTTAAATCTTTGAACACCAAAGTCTTAATGACTGTCTTCAGAGTTGTTTGCACACAGCTCACCTGTTGGACCTAAAACCAAACCTGCTGACCTCTCACATTATCCCTGCATGCATATCACAAGTCTAGCCAACTAATGGAAAATACTTTACTGTCACAAAATTGCCCAATCTCATAAAAATTGCCTTGATTTTCTCATTTTAGTTGTTACAAATAATGTGTAACTGAATGAAAAAAATCTGTCCTGTATTAGGTTTTTCATTCCTTTTAATAAAAATTATTTATTTAACACATCAAAGTTGTATTGCTAAACAAGAGTTTTAAACCTTCTAGGACGGATGTGATGTAAGATTTGCTTATTTGGATACAACAGAATAGAGTGTAAGCACCTGAGAAAGTTACATTAATTTACATCAAAGATAATTCTTGTTTAATTCTATGGAAAAGTCTTAGTACAGTGGTTATGCTAACAAATCGAGACTGCATGAAACTAGGATCTGCTTATAGTTGTACAACTTAGGACACAGGCTTTATATATTTTTGTACTGCACCAATGATGTTGTGAAATCCACAAAAGATTTAATTGTAACAAATATAGTTACATGAAACTAATTATGTAGGTTACCAATTAATATTTTAAACATTTCTGGTCATACTATTTCACTAAGTCTCTCTGCTTGGCTGTGAAATACATGACTGAAATAATGATAAATAACCATTGCCAAATTTTAATCAAGCAATGTATTATTCAAAACAATACCTTGTGAAGCCTTTAAATGGTAACATTTATCAGTTTACATATCAGGGTGAAAGTATATACATGTATTAATGCAAATCTAGATACTATACATGTAATGACATCGCCTTGTAGATAGGGTATCTTTACAATAAATTACATTTAAAGTACACCATTTCCTCTTGAAAACCCTTTTATTACACATTTATTTCTTCAAATTTATTATCATTTGACATGACCAATTTGGATTGTTGCTCAAATTTATCTCAGACAAGGCAATTAAGGATATTACCCTGTATTGTGCATGTATAACATTGCAACTGACTAAGACAAGTCAGCAAGCTAGGATTGCCTCAGGTGTTATAGTTTGTGACCGCTACACTTGACAAGCAAGTACTATATAAAAAAATATGCGGTAGCTGGCTAATGATGAATAGTAAAGCTATGTGATGCATTTTATAGCTAACATTCATAAACACATGGACTGATGTCAATAATTAGTCAATAAAATAACTTCCATAACGACTATGCAATATTACCTTTTCACACCTCAAATAACATATGTGTTTACACACTTCAGTCAAATATTCTATTGCTTTGACATAATATTACATATGATCACTTAGTATTAAACTGAACTGTTTGACAACTCTCTTGATATACTTTCTTACACAGGAGCAGTTTGAAATGATGGAAAACTCTCGGGCATATTAAAATAAGATTATAATGCATATAATTTGCAGTCACTATAATTGGCAATTAAAATATACATTTACTAATCACACTATTAATTAAGCTGATTTGATCAACTTGAAATTTACATTTTGTTAAAGGAACTGGCAAACTTGTTATTATAACAAATTATTTATCATAGGCTGATTTCTCTTGTGTTCTTCAACTACAGTGTCATATAATATTTATTTTATTCAAAATTAGAAGTGGAAAAATCCAGGAGAAAATGGTTACTGTCTTACAAGCTCATAAAAAAATGAAAATTTAACCGAGAGATGCAACAATTTTAAGTGCATGAAGCTATATGACATCACAAACAGTTACTGGAATGTCACTTAATTCAAATGGTTGAATTAATGTTTTAAGAAAGCTTTACTAAGTATAGATTTCAATTCGCACAAACTTCCAAACACATAATTAGAAATTAATGTGATATCACTGAAACTTTCATGTATTCAAGAATGAGCCCGCATAACTTTGTATAAAATATAATGCTGGCTACCTATACCAACCAGCTTTCTACCCAAACAGGAAGAATCATCAGGAGCTGATACTGTTTCAATACACCACAACAATATTACTAAAAATTACAACTAACCCCTGGAGTAATGACAAAATATGAGAAATATTTCAGGCATAATTGTCATCAGTCTATAATGATTTATGAAATAGGTCAATTCATTCAGTCACCTATGACCTGTCAGTGTAATACTGTGGTCGGTACTTTGTTCAAGCCCTTTGGTATACACTGAGTGTATACCAAGGGGCAACAGCAGAGTGAAACAGTTACAAACATGGCATTCAAAATTGACTGGGTATTGCAGTCAGGTAAAACAAAAGTCCCTAGATTTTCAAATTTTGCTAGCTACCAGTATGCATGGGAGTCATACTGGGGTCTTGGCGAGTTCACCAGGGGAGAAATCCCACGGTGGCCTGGGGCTATAAACAATAAAAAATTATATTAAGAAAATGGCATTCTCAAACTATTGTCTTCTAATAGTCTAAAGTTAACAGGAAACAACATTTTGGACCATCAGAATTTTACATTTGTACAAGATACAGTATACTATCTTAGGCCAGTTAACACACACCAGACTCCTGCAGATGCTAAAACACAGTGTCTTTAACCTATTCAACTTGCTATGATTTTCTACTGAAATGCATCCACACATGTTTATAAGTTATAACATACCAAACATCTCGGTTCTACTAATCAATCAAAAATGACATTTTCTGGTATAGACCTATTAATATGTTAGGGTATTGTTCATAGTTACAAAACTGTCATCAATTGTATTTGTGGGCTTATATTATCAGATTATACATGTAGGCCTGTCAAATTTAATGTATAGCTATATATAAGCATCAAGCAATTTTTATGACCATTTAAGAAATAGATCTAACATTAAACATAAAACTACTGTTTTCAGAAATAACGAATTGCATTCTAACTACAATTTCATTTTTGAAGTAAAATAACGAGTTTGTCGCGTCACGATACACACCCACCGCTTTTGTTTACAATAGGTTGAATAGCTGTCATGTGAGGGTTTCAAAATTAGCTCAACTTACCGAGCTTCATATATTTCCAAATTTCAGGAAATCTCACTTAAGATATATCCGTATGTAAATTATAATCAGTATCCTTCTTCGGCCGTTCAGTGTCAACATGTAATTTTGAGTGTTTTCATGATATTTGTTTGTGTCAGCCGATCACTGAGTCATGACCGTAATTTTTTGGACTAAATATAGATTGCGCGAAAATGACGTCTACATTCCATCACGGATTTCCCGGAGGGTATTTCCAATCTAAAGCAGTTTAATTGGTCGTTTTATTTTTGGCACACCGGTTTCCATTGGTCATGGTTTATTATAAATATTTGCACCGCGGTGGACAGAATGGTCCCGTGGTGTAATGGTTAGCACTCAGGACTCTGAATCCTGCGATCCGAGTTCAAATCTCGGCGGGACCTTTATTTTTTTTTCTGTGTTTCCCTGTAATATTTTATTTGGGCGAGTTGATAGTGAATACATCTAAACAGTTGTATCATCAAGTTTGACACAAATTATAAATTCAACAAATTACATTTGTTTTATCTGTCTGCATGGTGATTTGGACCTCTTCCATATTTAGGACCCAGCTGTCTACAACCACGGACCTACTATGTGTACATATAGGTCCGTGCTAGAACCCCCCCAAAAAACGAACTGAACAAAATACAGTCATAAGCGCAGTGGTTCGAGTGCTGGCTTCCCATTGCTGCTGCCTGGGTTTGATACCTGATGTTGGCATGCATGGTGATTATATGGTCACCAAGCAGGACAAGGTGATTTTCTCCAGGTACTTCAGTTTCCTCCACCCTAAAAGACCACAACAACAAGAACATCTTTGCCAATGAGCATGATCTAGCACAAGTAAGACTTGTATTGCAATCGTTGAAAATTGATTAAAGTTTAAACTTTTTCAATATCTGACCCAAAGATTATCAAACATTTTTTATGTCTCCCAGACATTGATTTGGTCTGACTGTATGCACTATTTAGTTTGTCTATGCAGCTCCTCCTACACGCCTGGGTGGATTTTACTGAAACTTGGTAGAAAAGTACTGCATCTTCAGCATTTTCCAGTTCATTGATTCTTAGTTTTTAGTGGAGCTATTGCCCTTTTCCATAAACACTAACTCCTCTAATACGGCTATAGGTGGATTTCAACCAAACTTTACATTCATAATCAGTGCCAAGCCTAATTGTGCATATTGTCTGCATTTTCTGGTTCAGTGATTCTTACTAGATATTTTCTTTCTTCTGAAGGCTGTATGAAAATGAATCATTTATGAAATAACATCCGTTCCAGCGGTGTTAGTCGTTTAATAAACACTGATTTGGAGTACTGATATGCAGTATTAAGCCACATAGGCCGAAGGCCCGAGTGGTTTATAACTGCACTTTAGTATGAAAAATTATTGTTTATTAGACGATAACAATGCTGAAAAGGATGTTATTTCGATTCTAACATGACCAGATATTACAAAAGGTGAATAAATGCAAAGCTCTATTTTCTACGCGAACACTCATTTAACGTCATGTGGCGCATGAACGTCATGTTTACAGCATATCGGTTCCCGCGTTGTTTATGGTTTAATATAACATAATTTTTCTACTTTGTATAGAGAGACAAAATCGTGAGTCATGTTAGAATTGTAATTGATTACACATACATGCAGTGTTAATTAAGTTGTGGGAGACATAGATACGTTTTTTCTGAAATAATATACCTCGGTCTTGACCTGTTGATAATATTTGTGTTACGTTTTGCAAAAGATGTTGAATTCAAGTATTGGGTATTAAAAGTTCTATTAACGCGCCCGGTGTTTGGCACTGATACAGGCAAGACTACATCTGAGTAACCAGTTCATCTCTAGATGGGTGAAAAGCATTTGTGAAATTTCCAATGCCCTGACAGGATTGGTAGTCCAGAGCATTAACCACTGCGCCACCCTCCCCTTTGTCCATCGTTGTTATGCTTCAACTACACATTTTGCATATGTTAACACCTCACCGTCAATATGTATGACAATGCTCAAGGGCCCGAGTCCTGTACATTGAAAACTACTGTTTATCTCTATCTTTATCTCAAGTCCTATAAAAAAGAACATCGCAGCACAAAATACTTGCAGTGCAACTTAATTAAAATTATGACCAAAACTGGATTTTCCAGTGCCTGCTACAATACAAAATCAATTTAGAGTTGGTATGGCATAAATCAACATTGAATACTGATACTGCAACTTGAAGTTTTAAAACTTGAAATAATACCTTCTACTGCAAGATTGAGGTAGGATTAACAGTAAAATTGTCTGCCATATTATAAACATAATTATAACACAGCTACATAATATATCAAAATATTTACCAATTTCTCGTTTTCATTTTGTCCCAACAAATATAACATCAAATTATGTATGAGAGCAAACTTTAGAAAATGGCAGAAAACATATTTTATTAACTAGGTCAAGCACATTCATACCGAGGAAAGTCTTTTTCTGTACGCTTGGAAATTATATAAGTATGCTGTTAGTCAAGGGTTATATGTTACCTTTACTCGGTTCCATATTTCAATCCGCAATGATTTGCAGTTTTGAAGTTATTGAAGGTTGAATCTGGTCAGGTGTGAGCTATGACACATTTTCCGCCATTTTCTAAAGTTCGCTCTCAATTTTCTCACTTAAACCAAGTTTGCACTCACTATACACCTACCCCCCCTGTATTTTCATGCTTACTGTTTTTCTTTGATTTTAAAGCTGCTCGCTCTCAGATTTTGGTGAAAAATCAAGGTTCTTCAAACTGTCTTAAATCATCATATTTTAGAACAAGGCTTCAAATAAGAAGGTGCTAACTTATGAATTCATGCAAAAGTATTTCTGTATTTTTTAACTCATACGCTAACAAATTATAAAGCGTTAAATTTTGATAATGTTTATTTCACAAGAAACTGTGAACAAGCAGCTTTAATGTCAATTTCAACATAATATTATTTATAATACAAGTAAGACAGTTCTTCCTGTTAAGGACCAGTACTTTACTCTTATTTTCTGTAAGAAACTGCCAACATTCTCACATAAAGTGACTGGTATGTTGCGGTGGTACATGCCAACATTCTCACATAAAGTGTCTGGTATGTAGCGGTGGTATGTGCCAACATTCTCACATAAAGTTTCTGGTATGTAGCGGTGGTATGTGCCAACATTCTCACATAAAGTGTCTGGTATGAAGCGGTGGTATGTGCCAACATTCTCACATAAATTGTCTGGTATGTAGTGGTGGTATGTGCCAACATTCTCACATTCAGTGCCTGGTAAGTAGTGGTGGTATGTGCCAACATTTTCACATTCAGTGCCTGGTATGTAGTGGTGGTATGTGCAAACATTCTAACATTCAGTGCCTGGTATGTAGTGGTGGAACGTGCCAACATTCTCACATTCAGTGCCTGGTATGTAGCGGTGGTACGTGTCAATATTCTCACATTCAGTGCCTGGTATTTAGCAGTGGTACCTGCCAACATTCTCACATTCAGTGCCTGGTATGTAGCTGTGGTAAGTGCCAAAATTCTCACATTCAGTGCCTGGTATGTAGCTGTGGTACGTGCCAACGTTCTCACATTCAGTGCCTGGTATGAAACAGTCGTATGTGCCAACATTCTTAAATAAAGTGTCTGGTATGTAGCGGTGGTACGTGCCAACATTCGCACATTCAGTGCCTGGTGTGTAGTGGTGGTATGTGCCAACAATCTCACATTCAGTGTCTGGTATGTAGTGGTGATATGTGCCAACAATCTCACATTCAGTGCCTGGTATGTAGTGGTGGTATGTGCCAACATTCTCACATTCAGTGTTTGGTATGTAGCAGTTGTATGTGCCAACAATCTCACATTCAGTGTCTGGTATGTAGTGGTGATATGTGCCAACAATCTCACATTCAGTGCCTGGTATGTAGTGGTGGTATGTGCCAACATTCTCACATTCAGTGTTTGGTATGTAGTAGTGGTATGTGCCAACATTCACACAAAAAAGTATCTGGTATGTAGTGGTGGTTAAAGTGTCTGGTATGTAGCGGTGGTAAAAGTGTCTGGTATGTAGCGGTGGAACGTGCCAACATTTTAAAATAAAGTGTCTGGTATGTAGCGGTGGTACGTGCCAACTTTCTCACATTCAGTGCCTGGTGTGTAGTGGTGGTATGTGCCAACAATCTCACATTCAGTGTCTGGTATGTAGTGGTGATATGTGCCAACAATCTCACATTCAGTGCCTGGTATGTAGTGGTGATACGTGCCAACATTCTCACATTCAGTGCCTTGTATGTAGCAGTGGTATGTGCCAACATTCACACAAAAAAGTATCTGGTATGTAGTGGTGGTTAAAGTGTCTGGTATGTAGCGGTGGTAAAAGTGTCTGGTATGTAGCGGTGGAACGTGCCAACATTTTAAAATAAAGTGTCTGGTATGTAGCGGTGGTACGTGCCAACATTCTCACATTCAGTGCCTGGTGTGTAGTGGTGGTTTGTGCCAACAATCTCACATTCAGTGTCTGGTATGTAGTGGTGATATGTGCCAACAATCTTACATTCAGTGCCTGGTATGTAGTGGTGGTATGTGACATCATTCTCACATTCAGTGCCTTGTATGTAGCAGTGGTATGTGCCAACATTCACACAAAAAAGTATCTGGTATGTAGTGGAGGTTAAAGTGTCTGGTATGTAGCGGTGGTAAAAGTGTCTGGTATGTAGCGGTGGAACGTGCCAACATTTTAAAATAAAGTGTCTGGTATGTTGCGGTGGAACTACCAACATTCTTAAATAAAGTGTCTGGTATGTAGAGGTGGAACGTGCCAACATTCTCACATAAAATGTCTGGTATGTAGCCGTGGAACGTGCCAACATTCTTAAATAAAGTGTCTGGTATGTAGAGGTGGAACGTGCCAACATTCTCACATAAAATGTCTGGTATGTAGCGGTGGAACGTGCCAACATTCTTAAATAAAGTGTCTGGTATGTAGCGGTGGTACGTGCCAACATTCTTAAATAAAGTGTCTGGTATGTAGCGGTGGAATGTGCCAACATTCTTAAATAAAGTGTCTTGTATGTAGCGTTGGTACGTTCCAACATTCTTAAAAAAAGTGTCTGGTATGTAGCGGTGGAACGTGCCAACATTCTTAAATAAAGTGTCTGGTATGAAGCGGTGGTATGTGCCAACATTCTTAAATAAAATGTCTTGTATGTAGCGATGGTATGTTCCAACATTCTTAAAAAAAGTGTCTGGTATGTAGCGGTTGTACATACCAACATTCTTAAATAAAGTGTCTGGTATGTAGCAGTGCTTGTACCAATGAGAGGCTAGTTATTACAAGTCAGCACCCACGGAGGAAAGGACATTATTATAAGTAGTAATTATTGATCAATATAACACAAAAATTCATAGATTTTTTCATTTAATTTCACAGACTTTTTCACATACAATATATAAATGGATAATATTCAGAATGTAAAATGCAATGTACTCAGCACAGTTTATAACTTGCAATAAATCAAGGTAATTTGTGTAATACTAGTAAATATTTGCCCCACCAGAACAATCCTAAATACCTGATACTGAAACTAACAAGTTATGAAATACTTTTTCTCACATTCTTAAACACTAACTAATCACTTTTTTACACACTGAATGAAAAACTCTTAAATACTGACTGACAACCTTTCACAATGGCTTACAAACTACACTGACTTACAGCCCTACGGCAATAGCCTCTGACAACCTTTTAAGCCATTGCTTGCAACTGAAATACTGAGTAGCAATCTACAGAATATTTATAAACATATTAATTAAATGAATTAATTAACTACATTGTACATTCAAAAGATTTACTATTGTAAATGCTTTTTAGCAGGTACCTGTTGTCCTTAAAACCTTAAGCATATGACATAAACTGACCCAAAGTATAAAGATGTACAGATAAGGCTGTCATATAAAGAAGATACATCCTCCAAAAGAAGTGTAAAACTATGTACTCCACTGGCCCTTTAACAACAACACCATGTGGCAAGGGCTGTCACTTCCCAGTGACTTATGCCCATAAAGTGGTGTCTGTGACTTTGACCTTCAATGTTTTGATGCAGGACTTGGGCATGACTCATTATCTCTATGTGCAAAACATTTGTGCCAAGTTATTTTTAAATCCTCTAATGCTTGACAGAGTAATAGTTCTGACACAAATGTTCATATATAACAGTACAGGACCTTTAAAACTCTAATTTTGACCTTGACCTTTTAGGTAGGGATGTAGGTCTTGCACGTGACACATCATCTTGATAACATTACTTTGAAATCCACCCAAGCATGACGAAGTAACAGCTCGGACACAAAAATGTGGATGGACTCACTTACAAACTGACAGACCGACGGACAGTGCGATTACTATACATTATATGCCCACCTTCCAGTGCCTTCTTGTGATATGGAGCAACAGGAAATGTTACAGAATGGAAGGATTGACAGAGGGAGAGCATTCCTATTATCCCTCTCCAGCAAGTGGCAAGGGATAAAAAGAAAGGAAAAAAGTAGACTATCAGCTAACAGTATGGATTGCAATCACACTGCCACAGCAGCCTGTACACCAAGGAGGATCTGAGCAAGTATTGGTTGCAAGACCAAACACTAGTTTCAGCAGATTCTGGCTCTTTACTACGTAAAACTGAATCTTGTAAATGAGAATCAGATCAGTAAGATAAGAGTAAAACAATAAATTTAATATCTCTGTTACCATGGCAATAAGAAGTGCTAGTTGATTATGTTTAGGTTTCAATGGTGTGAGTCTGTCCTTACAAGTGTACCAGGAAACAATACTGAAGTTATTTTTAAAAAACTGTAAAAATATTGAAGTAAGGGGATCATTTTACAATAGTTTGTAAGACCTGCATGTACAGAGACATTTTTTAAACCTTCCCCTGAAACATTCAATGGCATTTCTTTAAACTTTGACAAAAGTCTGGGTAGACCCTACAATCACAAGCAAATCTTTTTCTTGAACTTGAATGTAAAGCTTTGATTATCTGTCCATGAGCTAGGAACATTTATGAATGACAAAAAGGTTGATAAATTAATACTAGTATATCACAGTAAATGGATACTCAGCAGCCTATAGACCACATTTCTTAATATCATAAACACACAAATTTCATAATAATATAATCATAGAAAAGATCACAGTCAGTAATGACTATCATGTAGTACTCAATGGTAAAGAAATTTTTTGTTGCCAATCAGCAATATGTCACTCCCACATATGGCCTTGACCTTTGTAGAAAGGAAATGGTAGCTGTACTTGTCTAATTAAATATTGTTTTAATTTTATTTTAAATCCCTTTATGGTTGACAAAGTTATGGATCAGGCACAAGGTGATGCTTTTATACAGTATCGTAAGTGTAACCTTGAACTTTCTGCTATGGTTCATTTTGCATCAGACAGATTATTGGTCATGAGAGTTACAGCTGTGAAATCGATTCTAAATATTTCCATACGAACCAGACATGAGACACTGTAATCACACTGTATATAAGGGATTTTGCCCCCAAAGTGTGACCTTGACCTTTGGAGTGTGTTGCACAAGACACATCGTCTGGTTACAAGAAAAACATTTTTGAAACAAGTTCAAAAACTATCCATAGATTAAGATGTCAGTCAAAGTAACAACCATAACTTTTGATTGTTTCATGCAACAATGATCTTCTAGTCATAATGAACATTTGTGCAGTATTATTTTACATCCTTCCATTGATAACATAATTATACGCTGAATTTGGTCAAAAGAATGGATAAACTTATGGATGACACTACAAAACTGCCATAGTGACAACCAGGTTGTGCTATTTGCAAACTGTCATGACGAAAACGGATCACTTTTTACTAGGGATGGGAATGAATATTTGAATATTCGTATTCCTTCTGAATATTCAAATATGAATTTTGTGTTTGATTTATTCGCATATTCGATTATTTTTAAAACATCAGTTTCATTCAAAATTTATTTATTAATTAATCAATGGTAATAAGCCCCTCAGGTCATATATACATGTTTTATATGGACCCGTTTCCAATTAAATTAATCGTGTATTATCCTACTTTTGGTCGATTGGTGTTTTGACAAGTGTCCACTGCAAATTACGATCTTAAATTGCATACATTGCTAAAAGTTGACACGTGTAATCATTGTTTCGCACCTTCTTTTCAAATTAGTAAGTGCAATTAAAGATAATCGACTGAAAGTTATTTTACATTTGTTAATTACACAACCGCCGAGTGTTTTTTTGTACTTTTGTTTGAGAGAGAGAAAATAACATTTTGTATATCATTTCCAAATCGCTATCACACGAAATTAACACATTAGACAACTGGTAAAAGATCGACCATGAAAAGATGTTTTATGAGACTTTAAATATTTTTTCACAGCTTACCTACTAGATCTGCGGAGAATTTAAAGTAACAAGAGCTGTCAGTAGACAGCGCGCTCGACTATTCTCAGTGATTGACAATATAAAATAATATCCATCCTGGAGGATATTGTTAAAGTGTAGTTAATAACAGGAACTTGTAAATAGAAAAGAGTGTAAATAAAATATCTGAGGTAGTACGCAAACTTTAACGTAAGTTCTAAGTAAAAAAAGGGGCATAATATTGTAAAAAAGCTTGATACAGTGACCTCCTCCTGTACACAGGTTGAGATCATGATGGTGAACAAGTGTGCAAAGTTTCAAAGCCATATGTTGATGGACTTTGAAATACTCTGAGGTGGTACGCTAACTTTAACGTAAATTCTAAGTCGAAAAAGGGGCATAATTCTGTCAAAAGGCTTGATAGAGTTACCTCCTCCTGTGTACAGATTGGGGGCTTGATGGTGAACAAGTGTGCAAAGTTTCAAAGCCAGATGACAATTGAATTGGAAAATATTTGAGGTGGTACGCAAACTTTAACGTAAATTCTAAGTCGAAAAAGGGGCATAATTCTGTCAAAATGCTTGATACAGTGACCTCCTCCTGTGTACAGGTTGGGGGCTTGATGGTGAACAAGCATGCAAAGTTTCAAAGCCAGATGTCAATGGACTTTGAAAATATTTGAGGTGGTACGCAAACTTTAACATAAATTTTAAGTCGAAAAAGGGGCATAATTTTGTCAAAATGCTTGATAGAGTTACCTCCTCCTGTGTACAGGTTGGGGGCATGATGGTGAACAAGCGTGTTTCAAAGCCAGATGTCAATGGACTTTGAAAATATTTGAGGTGGTACGCAAACTTTAACGTAAATTCTAAGTAGAAAAAGGGGCATAATTCTGTCAAAATGCTTGATAGAGTTACCTCCTCCTGTGTACAGGTTGGGGGCATGATGGTGAACAAGTGTGCAAAGTTTCAAAGCCATATGTCAATGGACTTTGAAAATATTTGAGGTGGTACGCAAACTTAAACATAAGTGGTTACGCCGACGCTCGGGTGACTAGGATAGCTCTCCTTATTCTTCGAATAGTCGAGCTAAAAAGGTCAATAGTTAATTTTTGTTCCAATAATTGTCCACATTTTTGCCCCCAAAAAATTGATGCCACATGTTTATTATCCAGGAAACACGTGTAAGAAATTTGTTACAATCAATTTATCACCAGGTTATAATGGAAACTCAGTGTTTTCCTTTTTTTATTTCTACAATTTTCAGAATTTCAGCCTAAACTGAAAACAAAACTCGACCATTAATAAATGCAAATAACGTATAGCATTCAAACGCATGAACGCATTGTAGTTCAATACGTTAGATCCGACATGAAAAATTCAGATACCAAATATATCGAATTTGCATTCGAATATTCGAATGTTTTCAAATATGCTATACGAATATCAAATACCAATTTCAGTATTCGTTCCCATCCTTCCTTTTTACACAAACATCTTGCTTACTAGACTAAGGAATGTATTTAAAATGCCAAGTTTTTCTGACTCCAATAACACAGTATAAAAAGTATACATAAAATCTTTTCAGCAAATAATGCTTTTTCTTCAACAAGAGGGCCAAGATGGTCCGATATCACTCACCTGGCTACCATTGGCTCTAATACAAGGTCAACAATTTCATCAAAGGAACAGTAAGTTTTGATCTGGGGGTCATGATTTGAACAAAATATTCATAGAGGTTCACTACAAGATGCTACATGCCAAATTTCTAAGCTCTAACAATTTCATCAAAGGAACAGTAAGTTTTGATCTGGGGGTCATGATTTGAACAAAATATTCATAGAGGTTCACTACAAGATGCTACATGCCAGTGCCAGGCTTGTGGTTTAGACAAGAAGATTTTTAAAGTTTTCCCTAGATAAGCCAATGCGAAATTTTCATCCGGGGGTCATGATTTAAACAATTTTAGTAGAGGTCCACTATACAATGCTAAATATCTAAGCTCTAGGCCTTGTGGCTTTAGAGAAGAAATTTTTTTTCCGACAAAGACCTTTGTAAAGTCAAGGGTCAATTTTTACTTGGGGATCTTGATTTGAACACTCTTGGTAGAAGTCAACTAGGCAATGCCACATGCTAAATATCTAAGCTGTAGTTCTAGTGGTTTTTTCCTATATAAGCCTATGTAAAATCCAGAAAAACTTTGGACACCTTTGGTAGAGCTTCATGCAAGGAACATCCCTGCCAAGTTTCATCAACATTGGCCAAGTGCTTTCAGAGGATAATGTTGGTTGAGGGAAATGGTGGGCGGACGATGTACTTTGTACAATGGATGTCAGACGGTGAGTGGTCATAATAGATATTCATGGTGCTTTGTGCCAGATGAGGTAAAAATAGATGAAATACTGTGTGTGACAACACTATGAAAATTCAATTAAGATATTTTCCATATACAAGGTACTTAAAAAGAAAAAAGATAATATGATCACAAGCTTACATTATTGTTACTCAAAAGTTGCAAAATGTTGCTAGTTCAAAGTTATGGTGACAAATAGTTTGTGTATGTGATAATGAACAGCATGTACTGTTTTTGAAGAGGAAGTCAAACTATAGAATGTAGGTGTTAGGTAAAAATCTGACCGGCAGGATATTAAGACAGACTTGATTAAGATGACTGTGTCCCAAAATCTCTTGAAAATATTTTTTCGTTTGTTTGTTCTGTTATCTAAACCAGTAAACCTGGATCAATATCTTTATGGGTCCAATTTAAGGAAAATTTTAGATTTTAATTTCCTTGTCATGAGCAACTCAAAAGCAAAATCAGTCTACATTTTAACATGAGGAAAAGTGTAAATATTTCAGACTTCCCTTTGATCTTTGTCATTTTTTCAGTCAGTTCCGAGACATAATCGTAAAATCTGAGCCCACTTCATAGAAAAAGATTGATACACAAAAATGAGAGTTTTCATGTTTTTTTTCACCAGTGATTCCGTGAGGATGTGAAATATTTGTAAGAGATTAATTTTCAGTGTATCTGCAAGCCAAACAACACTTTTCAATAATTATACTCCAGGTTGACTGACTCTGAACCATCCATTTCCTTATCACATAAATCCCTATCAGATCTACTGCACTTGTTGGAGAACGTGTTTTACACTTTACATTACAGACACCATTATTGATGAATAATGAAAAATGAGCACAGTATTTTGTCTTGAAAAATTTATGATTGTAAAATTTTGATCTTATGTGCAATATACTACAAGCACCACTCAGTTATACTTCATATAACCGATCATTTAATGTAATGACTTTATCTGCACAGTATTTACTTCCGTAACATTTCATAAAGACCATGCTAAAGTAGTCATTATAGACAGATGATTGCATTAGTGTTTTACAATAGATTTTAATACCAAATGCATTTTCCTTTATCTGTGAAGAAATGTCAAAAAAACACTTATTTAGCACAAGTTCATACAACATAGTCCAGCTAGAAAATAGTTAGTCAGCCATTTTTTATTTTACAAAATGTTTGGTATGATAAAAGCTTGATAGCATTCTGTTGTGACCTGAATAAAGTAGCAATATTGGACAATCAACAGGCAGGGGAATTTCAATTCGTAATATAAAAAATATACTGCAGAACAATGATGCAAATTGCCATTAGAATACTAAGGGAGGTAAATCTTCAACTATCACCACTGATACCTGAACAATGGACACCCTTTGCATGATTTTACATAGTATGCCTTCTAAATCTAAAAATTCATATACAGTTCATTACATGTATTGGAAATTTTACCAATGCAGATTTAAGAAATATTAAATGTGCACATGTGTTTCATTGTTGATTAAGATACAGCCAAAAGTTTGGATGTGTAATCATTAAATCATGGGAGTGATTTTATTTCTCTCATTCGCACAACTGACTGTATCTTAACAACTATAACAGTGAGGTATTTATTGTAACATTTTGTTTTTGAAAAATTGCAACATTTCATTGTAACTTACAAGCACAAGTTACCAATGGAATACGTGAATGTATCTTATCATAAAATAATGTATAGAATCTTTTCCTCTAGATTTATACAGGAAAATGTGTGGGTCGTGTTAGAATTAGAAATAAGTATGACTGTAGATTATGTCAGAATGTATTTCAACAAACGTATAGTACTTCAGTTAAAATGTGAATACGTGAAACAGAAAATCAAAATACAATTAAAGTTATGTTGAAAAAAAAACAAAACAACAAATTGTAGTAAGTTTAGCAATGTCAGTAACTGACTAAGAAAAACAAGTGGTATTCAATGGAAAGATTGTGTCATCTCTTGGAAGACATGAGTCATATAGAAAAGTCTTCTTGTAAAGAGAAATTCTGAGAATCAAATTAAAATCTGTCAAGAGCTTGATTAAGTAAAGAATTTGTTCAAATATGAACAGATTTACTTATTGGCAACTGAAATGTTGTTAAAACAATTGCTGGGTAAATCTAGAAATTTGCATTGATAAAGATATTATTCAGACAAACTCAATTCATTAAGGCACATAATTAAAAAACTACCTAAGTTTAAGTTTTGGTTCTTGTATATTCTACTATTGTCAAACATAAAAGTTTCGCAAATAAATGAAATATTGGTTGGAAAGGGAAATATGGAAAAAAGAATTTAAAACAAGAGCTGTCCCTTACAAGTGACAAATGCCCCCAAAAGAGGTGTCTTACAGTGTATGTACTCTCTATGTGCTCAATAATTGTGCTATGTTATTTTAAAATCCTTCCATGCATGACAGAGTTACCATGCATACAGTATTCTATTACTTTTAAACACTAAGTGTGACCTTGATCTTTGAGGTAGGGACATAGTGCTTGTACACAACACATTGTCTTGATGTGCTGAACATTTGTGCCAAGTTATTTCAAGATCAATGCATGACAAAGTTACAGTCCGAACACAAATGTATGCATATATACAAGATTCCATTACCTATAAACTCGGCTTGATGTGCTGAACATTTGTGTCAAGTTATTTTTAAATCAATCAATGCATGACAAAGTAATAGTCCGGACAGGAATGTGTGCATATATACAGGATTCCATTATCTTAAACTCTAAGTGTGACCTTGACCTTTGAGGTAGGGACGTGGATCTTGCACGGACACGTCGTCTTGATGTGGTAGACATTTGTGCCAAGTTATTCAAAATCAATCAACGCATGAAAAAGTTACAGTCCGGACACGAATGCATGGATATATAGAGGTGACCTTGACCTTTGAGGTAGGGACATGGGTCTTGCACATGACACACCGTCTTGATGTGCTGAACATTTGTGCCAAGTTATTTCAAAAGCTTTCAATGCATGACAAAGTTGCAGCCCGGACACGATAAAATGTTAGGCCGGACACACAGACGGACGGTGGTATTTTAATATGCCACCCTTTGGGGGCATAAAAATGGTGATTTATGGGTTTTGTGTGTGTATGTTGTAGTTTTTTATTGCTATCTACATTGTATTTAAAGTTTGAAGTCACTCCAATTCACTGACACAATGTTATGACCAATGCAGTGAAACTTACCGATAGACAACAGAAAAGTGATATTGTGATTAATATCAATTTGAACAAAGAACATGGGCTTGTTTCAACTTCTTATCTTCCAGTTCAATAATTTCATGTCTAACAAGAGCTGTCACATGACAGCACGCTCGACTATTCGAAAGCTTGTTGGTAAAATGGGGTTTTTGTCTAAGAACAGGAGTATTGTGTAATTGTCTATAAGAATTAAGGTCAAAGATATGAAACTTGTTCAAAGACCTTTGTAAATGTACCTTACTCTGGATTCTGCAAGCCAACTGGAGGGAGGATGGGGGGGATAATTTCAAAGAAATACATGACCTTGTATATTTGATCATGAATAATTTTGTAACTTTTCAAAATTGATATGTATAGAATTAAAAAAGCATGACCACTTCATGCTGCATAATTATTCTATGACATTTCAAAAGAAAGCCATTTTGAGTATTTCCATTTTAGTCTGGAAAAACTGTGACAAAATTCTAAGTTAAAAAGGGCATAAATATGTCAAAAATCAAAAACATTGGTGAAGATGTTGACAGTAAATACGTTCGATAGTATTCTATCTGTAACAAAAATTCAAAGTTAAAAAGGGACACAAATCTATCAAAAATCAAAACAGAGTTATAGAGATTGTTTCCTCAGGTGTAGATGTTGATGGTTGACACATACTTTGAGTTTCAAGTCAATACCTTTGATAGTATTCAAGATATTTGAATTTAAAAAAAAACTTTAACCAAAAATTCTAAGTTAAAAAGGGGCATAAATCTGTCAAAAATCAAAACAGAGTTATGGGTATTGTTTCCTCAGGTGTAGATGTCGATGGTAGACACATACTTTGAGTTTCAAGTCAATACCTTTGATATTATTCAAGATATTTGAATTTATAAAAAACTTTGTTGCATCATATTCACTGTTACAAAAATATTGTGTGTCTGGAACTTTCTAAGTTAAGAAGGGGCAATAATCCAGTTAAAATATATGACAAGGTTATGTAACTTGTAAAACTCTTCCTTCATTTTATTGTACATTTGATAGTGAACAGGTATTCCAAGTCTCAAAGTGATAGCTTTGATACTTTGCATGTGAGTGACCTAAACGCAAAACTTTAAAAAAATAATGACTAGCTAAAAATGACAAAGTCCAAAAGTAATAATAAAATTCCCCCCACCCCAAATGTATGACTTAAAATCCCATTTGATATGTTGAAGTACATATATATCCATTAATTGTTTGTGAAAAATTTGAAATCAATCTAACAAAAGATGAAGAAGCCATGTCCAATCTTCAAAATCCATCAAAATTCATGATTTTTACCCCCAAAAATACAGGTCACATTCAGCATCTTAAGCATACAATGTCAAGAATGGTGTAAGATGAACAAGTTTTCAAAGTTTCAAAGTGATAGACTTGATAGTTTCCATGTAAGTAACCTAAACGCAAAACTTAACCAACGCCGACAACAATGACACGGACAATCAAGTGACAGCAATAGCTCGTCATTCTTTTCAAAAATCAGACGAGCTAAAAATTATGGTTACCCCCCCATTGGTAACTTTCATTTTTCTAAATAACAAAACACTGTTTAGCAAAGGTATAAGCACAAAATAAATGTGAAAATTTCATACAAGTTATGTAAAACAACTCTTATCAAAAAATGAGATTAGGCCATTTGCTGAGATTTCAGTATTATTTATGATACTGTTATTTATATCACAATCAACTACTCTCCTGCCATTTAAGTTGTAAATGCAGATAATCCAACTAATTTCTCTCCCGTACAACCCCTCATTCCAACTCATTTCTGCCCAGGTAAATGAATACTGGTATGCAAGAGGGCATTTAAGATATTTTCTCTAAAAATCACAAATCAAGGGTTGATTATACAGGTATTGTATCTGTTTCATTATTTATATGCAAATACAATAATTTCATGATCAATCCTCAAACTTCTGGCTGAGACTAGATACATGAACACATAACATGACTGCAGGCAGATAAAACACTGGTACATTTTGGCAAAAACTGTCAACAACCACAATAAACTTAGCTCTTCATACACAAATCAAAACTGCTGTTTCAAGTTTTCAATATCTCTGAATAATACCATATAATGTGACACACAAAAGTGTCACATAAGTGTGAATGAGCAGTAACAAGACTGATGATCACAAAAGTGTTTTTCAGGTTAAGGCTAGGACAAGTGATGTACTGAAATATAATAATGAAATGTGACACAAAAAATGACAAAAAATGTGATTGAGTCACTAAAAGTGCTACAATGATGTAACACAAGATGTAGTTTGGAAAAAAGCATTACTATGGTACATCTGGCACTGACCTGTGACATAAAGACACATTACTGTAATCAAGATGTGCTAGACGACATGATCATAGATGACACATTCATGTTAGGTGACATGATCCTAGATATGACACATTCATGCTAGGTGACATGATCCTAGATATGACATATTCATGGTAGGTGACATGATCCTAGATGTGACACATTCATGCTAGGTGACATGATCCTAGATGTGACACAATCATGCTAGGTGACATGATCCTAGATGTGAGACATTCATGCTAGGTGACATGATCCTAGATATGACACATTCATGGGAGATGAGAATGAAACATGAAAGCCTTCTGTATACACGTTAACAGTATACATGTTAATATCTCTGTGCACTTGGATATACTTTAACAATGTTAACACGAGTAAAGTACACTAACCATCTAGACATATCTACAGAAAAAGTCTATTTGTATCATATTGTAGGCCAGATCTAGCAGAAATCTTCCTAGTTTGTACTTTATCATACTATTATTTGACAATGCCTCTGTTCACTAGTTCACGGGCCAGTGCAACATTTTGGGCTGTTTGGAGACCTAGAGGTGAGGGTCTGTCCTCCCCTGTCACTATGGACTTCACCTGAAATAATCAACGTAACTTTTTCAAGAGCATCTGAAAACTTAATATTGCTTAACAGTTGAACCTATTGTGTCCAGAAAATTTAGATGAAATTTGTAACATTAAGCGACAAAAATCCTACTTGCTAGTCCAACGTAAGTGAATGTGTAACTGGGAACCATTGTAAAAACAAAGCATTTCTTATCTCTACACTAGAACTATCACTGATGGTGACGAATACCCCCAAACAACGCATTAACACAGTACATGTTTGTATATTGAATTTATGTAAAATTCTACGCTTTAATTATTAGCTATGCATAACTAGGGATCATACTTATCGGTTCTGTGAAGTATCATTAAATTCTGACCAGGGGTTTTGGGGATTAAGAGCGCACAAAATTTTATTATGTCAACCCCCTGTGACCTTTCACCTAAAACATGGACCATGCACAACTAGGTACTTGTCAATTCTGTGAAATATCATTAAATTGTAACCAGGCTCTGCGCTTATAAACGCTCATTGAGCACAATCTCATGCTCAGCACAAAATTATGCTCAAGTTATATTAGGTTTAGTCAAGTAATATATATTTATAAGGTTAGATTTAATAAAAAAGATACATAAGCTCAAGAACATACCTTCTGCTTGTTGCTATGGAGCCTGACTTTGTAAAAAGATATAACTAGACTTAACTTCATATTACTTGTGCACAGAAAAATACCTATGACCTTGACATTTGACCTAGTGACCCAAAACACGGACCATGCACAACTTTGCATGGCACTTATTACTTCTGTAAAATATCATTAAATTGTTACCAAGGGTTTTGAAAAATAAGAGCCCACAAGATTTTATTATGTCAAGTCCCTGGGATCTTGACCTTTATCCTAGTGACCCGAAATATGGACCATGCACAACTATGCATGGTACTTATCACTACTGTGAAGTGTAATTAAATTCTGACCAGGGGTTTTGGAGATTAAGTTTTACTATTTCTAGCCCATGTGACCTTGACCTTTGACCTTATGACCCAAAGCATAGATAATACACAACTAGGCATAGTAATTATCACATAATTTGGAAATTAAGCGTTCATAAGATTTAACTATCTTGAGCCCCTGGGACCTTGACTTTTGAACTATTGACCAGAAACATGGACCCTATGCCAGAATTACCTGTGACTGACTGAAATAATGGCTCTATGCCAGAATTACCTGTGACCAACTGAAGTGGTGGCCCTTTGCCAAAATCACCTATGAACAACTGAAGTGAAGGCCCTATTCCAGAATTACTTGTGAATGACTGAAGTGATGACCCTATACTAGAATTATGTGACCAACTGAACTATGCTAGAACTACCTGTGATGAATGTACTATTATTCCTCCTGAGTCTTTAAGTTTCCGCTTTGTTTGTTCAATTGCTTCTGTGTCTACACCCCTGCATGCGTCATCTATGAGTACAGTACGAAACCCGTGCTCCAATGCATGGAAAGCTGTGAAAGCTGTAACAGTAAATTCTTTTAATCAATGAAATACATCTAACATAATCATAAGTGTAAATATCCATAAAAACACATATATAATTATCCAATTAACAAGAGGGCCAGGATGGCCCTATATCGCTCACCTGACTACCATTGGCTATAATAGAAGGTCATCAATAGCAGAAAGGGTCAATTTTGACCTTGCGCTCATGATTTTTCTCTATATGAGCCTATGTTAAATCAGGAGACCTCAAAGCAGGGTCAATTTTTATCCGGAGGGTCATGATTTTAACAATCTTGGTAGAGGGTCACTAGAAAGCCACATGCTCAATACCTATGCTCTAGGCTTTGTGGTTTCAGAGAAGAAGATTTTTTTTAAAAATCCAACATAAGACTATAGAAAAGGGAGGGGTTAATTTTGACCCTGGTGTCATCATTTGAACATTCAAGGTAGAAAACCACTTGGTTATTCCACATGCTTGATATCTTAGCTCTAAGCCTTGTGGTTTCAAAGAAAAAGATTTTAAAGTTTTTCCTATATAAGCCTACGTAAAAACAAGTGACCCCACCTCCCACGGGAGAGTCAATTTTGACCTGGGGGTCATAATTTGATCTTAGTAGAGGTTTATTAGGTAATGCAACATGCTAAATTTATAAGCTTTAGGCCTTGCGGTATCAGAAGATTTTTAATATTTTTCCTATATGTTGCCATGGCAACCAGAGATCTACATGGAATGAAATTCTTTAAACAATTCTGGAGGAGCTTCATGCAAGGGACAGCTCTGCCAAGTTTCATCAACACTGATTAGAATTAATGAATTAAGGTGCTAGAGTGTAAACAAGGCTAAATATTGCAATTTTTGTTAAATCAAGTGCCATAACTCTGAAAGAACTAATCCAATCAAGCCCATGATTAAACTCATCCAAGATCTAACGGTCATTCACATTCTCTGTAAATATGATTAGGATTAGTGAAAAATTGAAGGTGCTAGAGCGTAAACACAGTTTAATATAGCAATTTTTGTTAAATCAAGTACCATAACTGGAAGAACAAATCCGATCACGCCCATAATCAAACTCATCTGAGATCTTATTGTCATACACATTCTCTGTGAATATGATTAGGATTAAAGAAGAAATTAAGGTGCTAGAGTGTAAACATAGTTTTATATTGCAATTTTTGTTAAATCAAGGGCTATAACTCTGGGAGAACTAATCCAATCAAGCCAATAATAAAACTCATATGAGATCTTATTGTCATACACATTCTCTGTAAATATGATAAGAATTAAAGAAGAAATGAAGGTGTTAGAGTGTAAACATAGTTAAATATTGCATTTTTTGTTAAATCAAGGGCCATAACTCTGATAGAACAAATCCAATCAAGCACATTATTGAACTCATTTGACATCTTATGGTCATACACATTCTCTGTAAATTTGTTTAGAATTTGTGAAGAAATGAAGGTCCTAGAGGGTAAACATAGTAACATCTTGCATTTTTTGTTAAATCAGGGGCCATAATTCAGGAAGTACTGATCCGATAAATTCCATAATAGAACTCATCCAAGGTCTTGTGGCCATATACGTTCTGTTCAAGTTTTATTATAATTGTTTCAAAAATGTAGATGCTAGAGTGTAACAAACTAATTGTGAACAGATGGACGGACGAATGACCGACATTCATTGATCCTAAAAGCTTACCATGACCACTTTGTGGCCAGGTGAGCTAAAAAATGTTTCTATGATTAGAGCTGATGGCATGTTAACAAAGAGCAACAAAAAAGCCTTTTTCCTTAAATTTTACAAAGTGCCACAACACTAACAAAATCAGTGAACCAGAAAATAATATTAGAGATCGTTTTAAAAAAAAAATGTATGTCGTCCCCCATCAGAGATGTGGTAATCATTAATTGTAATCTGGCCCCTTTGACCTTTGAGTTAGTCACTCAAATTATATTCTAATATGCCTATGGTATATTTCTATAGTCAATTCGAGTGCATTAATATGATTAAAGCACTCAGAAAAGAAGGCTGAGTTTCGGACATGGAAGTAGCTCCTTCCGACTTTTCTAATTTACTACCACGCAAAAATGAAATATAGAAATATAAATAATATCTGTATAAATACATCAGTCGCATGAAAAAGTTGTGTTTAAGAACCTAAATATTATTTTTTATTGCATCAAGTAAGCCTTAGAATATCTTCACCTTTTTTTCCTTCCAAAAGGCTAAGAAAATTCAGGATTAACGTCATACAATGTTTTGATTCCGGGAGACAAAACAATGAATGAAAACGTTGACGTCATCACACTGACATCATTACTCCACGTTAAAATGTTGTACAGTTCAGATTAACGGTTCGCTTTTAAATCGATTGTCTGCTTTGTTAGGTTCTGAATCTGACGTCTTCTGCATAATGTCACAGTAGGATATTTTTATATATTTCATGAATTAGATGATTAAACTAAAATAAGTTTGTAGTTATGTATGATATCTTGAGTGGTTGCCCGAATAGGGGAGTGAATTTCAACAGCCACTACTTATGCTATTTTACACATTACCACCAAACTGAAAAAAGGTCCTTAGCAGTTACGATAGTTTTCATGAATTCGGCTTATAAGAATCGAAATAATCTATGGCTTGGAGTGCTTTATCGAAATTGAAGCATTTCCCGTCGGTAATGTGCCTGCGTAATAATTCACTCGGGCTTCGCCCTCGTGAATTATTCCGCCAGGCACATCACCTCCGGGGAATGCTTCAATTTCGCACAATAAAGCACTCCAAGCCATAGATTATTTCTTAAATATGCACAACTAGACTGCATACTGATGCTTCCTGCGAAGTTTTATGAAAATCCATCAAGAGGTATTGGAAAAGAAGCACAGAAAAGATTTTACTAAATATTATAAATATAGATATAGATATTATATGCAAAATTTTCAAAGTCCTGTAACTCATACAACAAGAGCTGTCAGTAGGACAGCGTGCTCGACTTTTTAGTGCTTGCCAATAAAACAAAACTTTGACAGTTAAGGGCACACAAGACTTTAACTAGGAATTTCTAAGTACAAATCAAGAAAATTTTTCACAGAGTTATCTTCTTTTGCTTACAGATAGGTCTTACGATGGTACATAAGTACTCCAACTTTCAAAGTAATATCTCAAATGGTTAAGTTAACAAGTGGACAAGAATGAAAATTTTAACTGAGTTTCTAAGTCAAAAAGGGCCATAATTCAAATAAAATCCTTGACAGAATTACCTTCTCCTGTCCATGTTTGGGAATCATGATGGTAAACAAGTATTCCAACTTTCAAATTGATATCTCAAACAGTTCAGTCAAAAAATGGACTGGTACGAAAAACTTAACCAAGATTCTAAGTCGATAAAAGGCCTTAATTTTTAAAACAAATCCCTGACAGAGTTACCTTCTCTTGCGTACAGATGGGGGTAATGATGTGAAATAGCATTAAAAGTTTCAAAGCAATATCTCAAAGGGTTAAGGCAATAAGTTGATTTTACCCATATTCAATGTATTTTCTAAGTAAAAAAGGGGCATAATTCTGTCAAAAACCTTGACAGAGTTATGTCCTCTTGTCTGTTGATGAAGGTCATGATGGTAAACAAGTATGGTTAGTTTCAAAGCAATACCTCCAATGGTTTTGAAATAAAGTGAGGTGGTACGAAAAACTTAACCAAGCTCAATACACTTTTTAAGTAAAAAAAGGGCCGTAATTCTGTCAAAAACCTTGACAGAGTTATGTACTCTTGTCTGTAGATGGAGGTTATGATGGTAAACAAGTATGGTAAGTTTCAAAGCCATACCTCTAATACTTCTGAAATAAAGTGGGGTGGTACGAAAAACTTAACCAAGGTGTGACGCCGACGCCGACGCCGGGGGCGAGTAGGATAGCTCCCCTTTTCATAGAAAAGTCGAGCTAAAAATCAATGAAGCCAAAAATCCTGATGATATGCACAACTGCATTTGGTACTAAACATTTCTACCATATTTCAGTAAAATCCATCTAGGTGTGTAGGAGGAGTTGCGTGGACAAATTTTTGTGACAGACGAAGAGACAGACCAACGGACGGACGTTCTAATGAAGTGATACTTGTGTGGCTATGCTTTTGTTCTCTCAAATGTTCTCTTAGCCACGTAAAAGAAAATTTCAACCACATAACAGACTGAATGAACAGAATTCACAGTTACATATTGTCCTCCTAGCCACTTTAGTATCTATACATTAGCTTGGAAAGACGGACGCACAGCACCAAATCAATATGTCTCCCCCCACTAGAGGGGTACATAATTTGTGCAACTAAACCAACTATCACAGCTTAACTTGCGACAAAATCCAACAAAATTTAAAATGATACCAACCAACACAGACATCATATGCCACTCCACAAACATATACATCAGTGACTCTCTGTTTGGCGAGTATTCTCACAAGATCTGTTTGTGACAGTTTATTATTGTCCCAGAATGCAGAGTAACTGTCAACTTCGGGATGACAGCCTTTGTTGACATATGCTGCTCCATCTACAATCTGAAAACAATTTTCATCATTTTAACAATGGGTAAAACATTAGAATATTCTGTTTTTAGTACCAGGCAAATTCATGGAATTTATATCCCCTCCAAAAAACAATCAAATAATACATGTATGCTGGTTGGCCCAGTTTTCGTGGTAATTAGAACCCTTTATAACACTACAGAGTACAAAAAAATAAACAAAGAAACAACCAATGTCAAAATATAACCAAGAACATCTAACATTTAACATACGACTTACTATATCTATGCTGATTGTCACATTGTTTACACAGCTTCCAAAATATAAAGTGTGTAGACCTTTGATGTCACAGGAATATGTGCACCAGAATTCGTGGGTCCACCAAAAAGTTACATTGCAACAGAAGTGTCCCATATGATATTTCAGAATCTCGTTTGAAATTATATTTTTATGTCTTGTGAATTAATATCAGTTGATTATATGTAAACAAACAGTCAACTATTCTTCCAGTACCAGTTTTAAAAAAACAATCATTTCAATTATAAAAAAAATGTTCAGACTCACTTTTGGAGTACCTGAAGCAACACTCAAGGTATAAGAACACCAAATTTTCGTAACTGATATCAACAGAAAACATCAACTGGAACATATTTACAGTTTGGTTTACTTCAATTGTTTTATTTAATGAGAGCAATGGGGACAGAACAAACTGCGTAAATACCACGAATTCTGGACCTACCACGAATACTGGGCCCAACACCATAACTGTGAATGTCAAACTATTTCTACATAAAATTTATCAAAATACCTTAAGTTTCAAATAAGTGCAGTTGTTAAGTAGAATCTCATAACTGACTGTAACAACGAGCTTGATCTTATGACAAAGCAATAATCAACTTCCCCTGTATTAACCACATCATCATTCCATAATGTAGCAGAAATGGAAGGTAGACCAGTTCTGACAATGTCTAATACCTTTCTCTGACAGTTAAATTTCTGCAACAGACTTTATGTCAAGGGGTGTGATTGAAAATTTACTGACTGAAGAGCTAACAATGTGTAGAGTATGATCAACACACCTACCTTAAGATCAGGATGCAATTCAGAGCCCAAGGTACCATTTACGCAGTGCCTCGGCCAAAGTTTCTGTTCAGTACGTGGTGGCCCATCAAACTCAACTGTATCATACACTTTGGCATCCTCTGCTTTTATCTACAAAAGCAATCTATTCTAAATGTCTTCATAATCATTGCCACAAATATAACAGGATAGGCAAATTGGCTCTCAATTATACAATACTATGCTTTAATAGACAATCCGATACCAATCTTATGTTTTGGTATAACACTGACTGAACATTTTCTATATCTTTTGCTATTTAGTTGAAAAATGTTCATTAGATTGTGTCTTCATTTCTACCACACTTGAATACAATTGTAAATGCTTACGAGAAAGTGCAAGTCTGCAAGTCAAGCTTTATCAACTGTTGCTGTATAATGTATTTTTTCCTTCTGCTAATGATAGGCAGAATGATTTCCTTTTTAATAGTAGCAATTAACAAACCTTGCATGATTTTGTAATTGGTCTTATTTTAACATTATCTATGAACGAAATGTGATTATCCGGATGCCAGTCTTTTGTGTAAACAACCAGATCAAACTGAGTGGTATCTAGTAGATGGTTGATGACTGGAATAACTTCCGATCCATCGTGACCAGCTGGGCACTGCTGTAACGCCAGGGAGCCATCAATAAAATCGTTCTGTACATCAATGATTATAAGTGCTGAGACTGGCTTTAGTATCTGAAAATAGACATAACTGCTTCTTATCTTCCATTTACTACAGTGGTTAAAAGAACATAATAATGTAACATAAGCCTAGACATCAGAAATTGGGAAAGGTTTTGCCCTATTTTTTTGCGGGGAGACGTAATTTACAAAAACAGTATTTTTTCCAATATACTTTTTGTAAACCCATGCACTTCTCCCTCAGCTGATACAGGGAGAAGTTTGGTAGGTTTACACGACCATTTCTCTCAAGACTACATGTGGGCCAATCCCTGACAGGGCAGCAATGCCTCAATGTACTGTTGGCTCTTTGCAATGTTTTGAATATACATGTAGTTACAGCACAGAAAGCAAGTACATCATGCCTCATTTATAGTTATCAAACTATAATTTGAGTCCAACTTGTAAGACATGTCTGCACTTTTAGAATATAGGAATACAAGTTACAGTAATGTACTAGACAACATACTGCTTGAGGTCAAGCTGTAATCTTTGTCCAAATAAGGCGACAGGTATAGATGGGATTCCCTCACGTTTTGTTAAAGACTCAGCCTCTATTATTGCTGGTCCACTTTCACATGTTATAAACCTGTCAATTATACAAGGTACTGTCCCAGATGAACTTAAGTCTGCTCGTGTGGTGCCTTTATACAAGAAGAATGATAAAACCGATGTCGGGAATTATCGTCCAGTTTCTATCCTTAGTATTGTATCTAAGGTCTTGAGCGAGTCATTTATGATCAATTAGAACAGTACCTTGTCCAAAATAGTCTTTTGTATGAATATCAGTCAGGTTTTAGACATGGGTTTTCAACTGATACATGCCTTATTCACCTCACAGACTATATTCGTTTTCAGATGGATAAAGGTCATCTTGTGGGTATGGTTCTATTAGATCTCCAAAAAGCATTTGATACCGTCAATCACTCAATTCTTTTTAATGAAACTAAGAGCATTGGGTCTCACAGAATCCTCTATCAGATGGTTTTCTTCCTATTTGTCTGATAGACGTCAGTTGGTTGAAATATCATGTACTTTGTCTTCATCTGCCAATATAACATGTGGTGTGCCCCAGGGATCTATATTAGGTCCTCTGCTTTTTTCTTATTTATGTGAATGACTGTCAGCTGTTGTAAAAACAAACTGCTTCTCTATGCTGATGACTCAGCAATTCTTGTGTCTGCCAAAAACAAGTATGATATTGAAAATTTCTTAAGTCAGGACCTGAATATTGTCAGTCAATGGCTCATATGTAATAAACTATCTCTTCATCTTGGTAAGACAGAATCTTTTTATTTGGGTCACGCAAAGGTTAAAAAACAGCAAATCTTGAAATAAATTGCAATGGTCAATCCATTGAATCCAAATCTTCAGTTAAATATCTTGGTGCTACCATTGATCAAAATTTGTCTTTTGAGTCTATGGCTAGGTCTGTAATTAAGAAATCCAATGCTCGGTTAAAATTCCTGTACCGTAAAAGTGAATTTCTCACTCTGCATAAAAACTGTTAGTTACATCACTTATACAATGTCATTTTGACTATGCCTCTTCTACCTGGTTTAATAGTTTAACACAGGAATTAAAAAACAAGTTACAGGTCACACAAAATAAACTTATACGCTTTGTGTTGAATTTACATCCAATGTCACTTTGGATTGAGCATTTTCACGTCTGAACTGGTTACCAGTTTCAAGTAGAGTTAATCAGATAACTCTCTGTCATGTTTATAAAATTAATTCTAATGTTGCCCCTTCATATTTAAGTGAGCACTTTACCCCTATCAATACTGTTCATGATTATCCCACAAGGTTTAGAGCAAAGGCATATCCCTCCTTTGATGGTACAGGTTTTTCCCTATGTCAGATAGTAAGAGATATGCTCTCCCTGTGGTCAAAAGTTTTGGAAAAAAATCATTTGCATACAATGGTTGTTGTCTATGGAACGTCTGCCACAAAATGTGAGGGATGCAACTACTTTGTATTCATTTAAATGCAAGGTTAAGGAACATTTTTTAAGCAACTTGACTTTTTTAATGTCTTTCAATTAGGGTTTTTATACAAACTTCTCTTAAGGCTTTTGCTGTGATTTTTTACTGTGATAAATTGTATCTTCCTATGTCATACAATACTAATCTTAGGACCACAATGGAAATAAGAGTTTGTTTTAGCTCTTTTTTGTGTTATCCTTAACATATAATGTTGTTGGCATGGCTATATTAATTCTACATGTTTGTTTATTGTTTTATTGTATGTTTTAATTATAAGTTGCCATGTAGATTGTACATTTTATGTTGAAATAAATCTATCTATATCTATAGTGAAATGTATGTGAGATTTACAAGTTATGCACTGGTGGACAAATGAAATCTCACTGACAACCTTAACCAGTGTACTAAAACATTTTACTGACCACAGTTCTTCCAAGATCATTGACAATACAATAATCATTTTTCAGAGATCACTGGAAATGTAAATAATAAAGCTTACATTTTCAGAAGAAATGTAAATGTAAAATCAACCTTTCAATTAAACATTACATTTGCTCCAAAACTAAATGGACTTGAGTTTGGTCCCTGGTCTGGCCAAGGTACCTATGCCCCTATCACAAAACATGTCAAAATCTACCAAACTGTAGACAGATACCACAAATGAAGCCTGCTAGTTTTTCCTCTGGAAACTGGTTAAATCACTGATGGCATCTCAATAGTGGTCAATGCGAGTATGGAAAGAACTTCAATTACAAATACATAGCATTTAATAAACTGTTTAATAAAACTACTACTTACCTTTCCACAAGACTTCCCCATTTCTCAAAACAAAGCTTTTAAATTATGGTCTTAAAGATTACTTGACTACATGTACATGTTTTACATTTAACATTCTATTTACTGGCAGAGAAAATTAACAACATTAAATCCTCTTAAAACCTGTAGCAATCAAAGTTCAAGAATCCTACAGAGTTCATATTCCTACTGTGTAAAGTCTAACAGTATGACTATTTGATTGACACATTATTGTTATAGCTACAATGACTAATTCTAAAACTTACATGAACTTCATGTGATAAAATATTCTGATTAAGCTTTTTTAATATTGTATAATACCTGGATTTATTTTCCAGGTCAATGTCACGACTTACTTTAAACAGTGACCTGTGCAAAATAATTTGAATACACAATGTCATATTATTTATTATGCCTGACTTATTAAAAACAATTGACGACTAAGCGTCAATCAAGCTATTTCAGGACCAATCAAAACTGAACTTTAAAGGACTCTATTGTTAGAAATACTCCCACATCAACAAAGAGGTGTGGCTAAACCATTACTGGCATCATTTTATTTAAACTCTTACCCTGCTGGTGACACTTAATTCAGCCAATACAGGTCATGATCTGGACAGTTTGCTTGGTCAGAAAATTTTCAGTAAGTACCATTTAAAACAAGAGTATAGGTGAATCATAGGTTCTAATTGTCATCCCTCAATGAGATCATCATTTAAACAAAGTTTCATAAAAAAATCCTTCTAAAAGTTAAGATGATATTATTAACTTCTCATGACCTTGACTCCTTAGTATGACCTTGACCTTCAGTGTCTGGATGAGATGACCATTCAATAAAAATGTTCCTGGAAATTCTATGAGGTGTATAAGACATCTGACCACTAAATGTATGTGCATCAATGCAGTTTGAACATAAGTTGTGCTTGTCATTTTAATGACATAAACATTTAACCAAAGTTTCATCAAAATCCTTCAAGTGGTACATGTATATGTGATATTGAGTGAGCATGAAAAACAAACAACTCCAGAACATGACTTTGAAATTGAACTAGAAAGGTTGTACATAGGTGAACATGGGTTCTGCACTACATTTGTTCCATAAGCATTGTTCTTCTATGTACTGGAAAATTCTGATTTAGCTAGCGACTACCTACAAATAATCTCAAGCAGGTACAAAAAAGTAAGGTAGGTATTTGATATCAGAACCACAATATAAAATTGTTTTTGCCTTATCATTGATGATGTTCTTGGTATGTCAAGCTGCTGAGAGTAAGCTTTCTCTATAAAATCTATATTGTTCTTTATTCAATTTTATTACAACAGGTATTGATTGAGACAAACTACTGACAAGAAAAATACTTGTAAAACTTCAAACACCATCAGGCAGAAATAAAACACTGTCTACTGAATGCTTCCTATTTTTCTCTAAGCACAGTCTGTAGAATATGCATAGATTACTATTGCTCAAGTATTTAATCAATAACAATACCTAGATAAAGCGCTAATTGGAAGTAGCCTTTGGAGAATAATAAATTACAACAAAGTCTTGGCCCAATCACTTCCCTCACATTTAAGTATCATCACTTTAAACAATTTCTGTCACTGCTCTGTATTAAGCTCGCTTTTGACCGGAAGTTGAATAGTCAATAAAATACTCATAGGGCCTACGTTTTCTGTCTTTCTTGAATGGGCTTATAATTTTAGTACGTAAATAATTTATATCTATCAACTTGATATGTTGTTATCGCCAAACTAATGTTAATTATAAGTGTTGAGTATTAATACTCTCTCTGACAGTGAATAACGGTCAATAATTCAGGTAAAATATTTGATAAGAAAAACAAGGATTTAGTTTTTTTCCTGATGCACAAGTCATGGTACATATTTAATCAGTATTGTACCAACCCAATTTAATACAATGTATAACTCAAAAAATAGAAAAAAAGTACATAATTATTCATAGGGATGTAATCGATTCAAACGATATCGATATATCAATGATCAAACACTTTCGATTTGATATCGACTGCCGTTTTGAAAAATCATATATCGAATAATGTTTTACTGTGCCATGATCTACAGTTTCACGTTCGAAAATTTCATCAAAACTGAACCGGAATATGAACAATCACTCGATCTACCCAGAGTTCTTTGTTTTTCTAACGAATGGTAATTTAGTGAAATGTGGTCTTATAGGCAAAATAATTTCATCACTGCAAGGGTTGATATATATTATAGACCAGAACCAAATGTTAGTACAAATATAGTCCAGAGATTTGGTAGAATACATAGTAAGTGACTTTTTACGCCCGTGTATCGATATATTGCTGTATCGTAGATATTTCTAAATCGATATATCGATACAAAAATTTTAATCAATGACATAAGTGTTCGATAAAAACTAGAGCTATCACTAAATGTGATTAATATCCCCGAAAGACTGCTTTATAAACTGAGGAAGTTCGTTGTAACATGACACCTTGCCGAAAAAAAAAAAAATAGAGATATTGTCCTTGGCAATAACTCTGTAATTAGTCAAGATAGAGTTATGGTTCTTGTGCACTGCACTTCCTCCCATTGTGCTTGACCATTGTAGGAAGTTGTATTGAATTCCAACTGGTAGTTTTCAAGTTATGCTCCGGACAAGGAAAAGTAACAAAGAGCAATAACTCTGTAATGAGTCAAGGTAGAGTTATGGTTTTTGTGCACTGCACTTCCACTCAATGTACTTGACCATTGTATGAAGAAGTATTGAATTCCAACCAATAGTTTTCAAGTTATGCTCCGGACAAGGAAAAGTAACAAAGGGCAATAACTCTGTAATTAGTCAAGATGGAGTTATGGTTCTTGTGCACTGCACTTCCTCTCAATGTACTTGACTATTGTATGAAGTTGTATTGAATTCCAACCAGTAGTTTTCAAGTTATGCTCCGGACAAGGAAAAGTAACAAAGGGCAATAACTTTGTAATAAGTCAAGATGGAGTTATGGTTCTTGTGCACTGCACTTCCTCTCAATGTGCTTGACCATTGTATGAAGTTGTATTGAATTCCAACTAGTAGTTTTCAAGTTATGCTCCGGACAAGGAAAATGCAACCGACTGACAAACCACCGGGTGACTCCTATATACCCCCCCCAAACTTCGTTTCTTTGGTAAAAAAATGTAAGAGTGTTCCAGAAAAAGCAGGTTAGTTCTGCGAAGTTATGTAAACCTTTGATTGATTAGCTACAAATATTGATCCATTCATTGTCAGTGTGATGATGACAGCATTTTGGTCTATTTTAAATTGCTTGACAGATCAATTTATTTGTTTATGAATGACAGAATCCTCATTTGTGTTTATTTTCATGCAACTAGAATAATGACATAAGAGTCATGTTTATGCCAATCCATGATTAAACCAACTATCATTTAGTAACTGTTTCTTTGTGTTAACAATACGAGCACTTATACTTGATTTCTCATCCTGCTGGCAGCAAATAATTCTGCCTTTACAACCATTGCAGACTATGATCAGTCTGCACATACATGATCATGATCTGCACTATTTACTATTTAGTCAGTAATATTTTACTTATCATCCCTTTGATTTATTAATAGTAATGGTATTTAAATAATTTTTTATTTATTATTTACATGGAGTGATGCTCATGTCTATTTTGAAGAATATAGCAGGAAAGAAAGCTGTACTTCATGAGCAGAAAGGCTACAGTAATCAATGTTTTTATGTCTTGCAAAACACCATACCTACTTCGCAGATGTATTCTGCTGTGTCTGTCTCGGTAGTATAGATCTTTTACAAGCTACAATCACTCTTTAAAACTGATTTCACTACATTGTACTCACAATTTTTTTTAATTCTCATGTCAGTAGTTTGACAAAATCATGAAAGCCAACAATTGGACAAATATCAAATAAGAAGTCTATTCGTACAAATAATTATCAACCCTTAAGTGAAACAAAAAGCAGATGAACAACTGGACTTGCAAACAAAATGTTCACACTCTTTCCATTCAAACCTGTGTTAAAGACCACTTCTGAATAATGACGAACCTAAAAATAAAGACCAGCAGGGAGAACAGAATAATAGAAGACACATGTGAATAAGTACCACCTCTTATCAAAGACCCATTTCAAACATTAACTTTTTCCAGCCAGTGGTTATTGATCACAAGTTTGACTGTATTCAGGCATTCAAAACAAACAAACCTTTTATAGTACTTATTTTTTCACACTGTTAAATAACTTAATTCCCCATTTTATATGCATGAGTATGGTTTTACTTCAATTAATAAGGTTATAAATCAATTACAATTTTGACCCCAGAAGCCCCAAAACACAACCCCATTAAAGATCGTCTTAAATACAAACAAAAATTGGTTACATTATGTCAACTGTTACTACAGATAATGAATATATAACAGTTTTCCTATTTTAAGGAACAGTGACCTTGACCCCAGGTCACTGTTACAAAAATATTGTGTGTCTGAAACTTTCTAAGTTAAGAGTGGGCAATAATTCAGTCAAACTAAATAACAGGGTTATGTAACTTGTAAAACTCTTCCTTCAGTCTATTGTTCATTAAATTTTGATAGTGAACAGGTATTTCAAAGTGATAGCTTTGATTGATTGCATGTAAGTGACCTAAACGCAAAACTTAAAAAATCCGACTAGCTAAAAATGACATAGTCCAAAAAAGTACATTTTCCATCAATTGTTTGTGAAAATTGTAATCAATCTAAAAATGAACACACTATGTCCAATACATGACTTTACAGTTTCAAACGGGGCTATTTCCCGTCTATTTTTATCGAGTAAAATTAATGTTACCGGCTAATTATCACTATATGTAACTTCTATGTAAAATTCCCGATATATGGTCAGGTTTAACAACTGATTAAATGTTTGTGGTTAGATCAAATGTATCAAATTGCATATATTTAGAAAGCTAAGATTGTAAGCCTTCGAATGATGCATATATTGTGACAATATCACAAGAAACCATGTCAGACGGACAGTTTACAAAAAGCTTATTTTCTATTGATTATAAGCGTAAAACATTCAGTTAACCCAAAATTCAAGGGAGATAACTCTCAACTTCACTCGATAGGCTTCGGATATCTACGGTTAACAGTCTCGGAACTGTAAAGTCGTGTATTCTCAAAATCGACAAAATCCATCAAAATTCATGTTTTTTACTCCCAAAAAAACAGGTCACACTCAGCATCTTTAGCATACAATGTGAAGAAGGGTATTACATTTAAGATGAACAAGTTTTCCAACTTTGCTAGTTTCCATGTAAGTGATCTAAACGCAAAACTTAACCAAAGCCGATGACAACGACAATCAAGTGATGACAAATAGCTCATCATTCTTTTTAAAAATCAGATGAACTAATAATGGTCAAGATATTTCCATAAAAAATTTACCAACATACTGTCATATCAATTTCTCAACCAAAAAGTCTTTTGCTATGATTTAGTTTAATCAGAACTTCCGGACAAACTGACCATTTTTACCTTCAGCAAACAAATTACCTGCTTCAACCAATAGTATCCACACCTGCGAAAGTCTTCTTGGCAAATCAATCCATCCTGCAATCATTTAGAAAAAAATCAGGCAAATAATATCACGGTAGGGAATCACAAGATCACAATAATCTCTAAACAAAAGTAAATATATGAAAAACGTTAAAAAATAACGAGAGTTGTTCAGTTGTGATATCTTATGACAACATTAACGTATTCTAGAACTATTCAGGTCTCAATAACAATCACCTTATGATTGTGCTGAACACTTCAATAATAAATTAGTTCAGTGTACTGAAGTATTTATTTCAATTGGAAGGAGACAATGATTGAGACCTATGTAGTTCTAGAATACAAAAATGTCGACATAAGATAGGCTACATTTCATATTTAAAGTTAAACAACTTTCATTATCTTTTATCATTTTCTTAGATTTACTTTTGTTTCGAGATTATTTTGATCACGTGATTCCTCACCGTGAATATACAGCAAGGTCAATAATCTCCTGAAAAAATTATCTTGATAAAACCATGAAAAACTGTTTCCAATAACAGACAACGTCTATGAATTATAACTTTTAGGTCGCTGAAACTGGTTTTGTTTCTGAGTGTCCTTTGACTTTGACATTTGACTTTAAACACCAAAATTAGTAATTGGCCATTGCCTAATACGATTATTACAAACAATATTTTTGAGAAAGTTTTAAACAAAACATTTATACATGTACTAATATGAAGACCGAATATTTGAATAAAATAGCAAATACACAATGAATTTGGTGCTTCGATTTAGATTAATTGAACAGGCTTTTTGGGACTTGTTTCTTGGCTGAATGACATTGTTGATTGTTGGTTAGAGGGCCAAATAGAAACATTAAACAGAGAGTTTATCGTTTGTCTATAAAGTACACTCACATTGTGGGTATTGTATCAGATTGTTTCTGAATAAATGGTGCATGGAATAAAGAGTATAACCTTTCACCGCACAAAAAATTGGTTTGCTATCGTAGGTGCTTTATATATTTCCCTTCCTAAAGATGAAGAATTTCTAATGTTGATGTTAAGAGAGTTCCATAGGTGAGTAGAAGATGGTAAGAATGAATAACTGAAAATTTGTGCCCGTCATGCAATTGTTACATAATTCTCGCTGTCTTTTAATAGATATTCACAAACTTCAGATATTATTTCCGAAAAAATATAATTCAAATATGATGGAAGTAATCGGTTTTTAGCTTTATATACTTTAATTTTCTGTATTTTGCGCTTGTCCGATAATGAAACCCATCCAATTTCTTTAATTAGTTTTTCAATCGATACAGATCTTGTCAGTCCAGTAACTATTCTCACAGCTTCATATCGTAAAATGCTCTAATGGTTTTCATACATGGTACACCCATCCCATACAGCTGAAGAGTATTCTAATATTGGTCTCATATTATTATACATACATTTGATAGCTATATGATTGTGCCATTTTAAATCTCATAACAAGAAACTGCGCCACCAGGTTTTCATGTTGTTCTGTTCAAGTTCAGTGCGAATATCTACTTTTTAATCCTCCAAAGATGTATCCTTTGACGCCAAACGACGACGGTCAATGTAATGTCACTGTGACCTTGACCTTGGAGCCGCCAGACTGCCGCACGTCTCTTGATGTGGTAACTTTGTCTGAGTTTCTCAAAATTCTCAAAGGGTGAAGGTCAGAGGGACAGGTTTTCAATGTTAATGTCCTGTGACCTTGACCTTGGGCCGCCAGGAACATGCGTTCTGCCGTCATTTGATGTGGTAAACATTTGTCTGAAGTTTATCAATTTTCAAAGGGTTGAAGAGTTAAGAGCGGACAGGTTTTCAATGTTATGTCCTGTGACCTTGACCTTGGGCCAGCCATGGGAACATGCTCTGCACGTCATCTTGATGTGGTAAACTTTTCTGAAGTTTCAAAATTTTCAAAGGGTTGAAGGTCAGAGCGGCAGGTTTCAATGTTAATGTCTGTGACCTTGACCTTGGAGCCAGCCATGATGCTCGCACGTCATCTTGATGTGGTAACTTTGTCTGAAGTTTCCAAAATCTTCAGGGTTGAAGAGTTACAGAGCGGACGGTTTCATGTTATGTCTGTGCCTTGACTTGGAGCCAGCCAGCGGAATGCGTTCTGCCCGTCATCTTGAGTGGTAAACTTTGTCTGAAGTTTCTCAAAATTTTAAAGGGTTGAAGGTTCAGAGCGGACGGTTTTCAATGTTAATGTCACTGTGCCTTGCCTTGAGCCAGCCAGAACTCTCGCCGTCATCTTGATGTGGTACTTTGTCTGAGTTTCACACTTCAAGGGTGAGGCGCCCTGTTCGCCCCCACCGCCCACCCCCCCCCCACCCCCACGCCCACCGCCCCCACCCCACCCACGCCTGGTTAATAACGTTAGGCCTAAATGTTTATGATAAGATGACAATTCAAGAAGCCTGTTATCAAAGTATATGGAGGGTTTTGCTGTTTGCACTGATGAAAACTACATAACTTCCTTTCAGATTTTCAGAAATGTCATTTACATAAATGAGAAAAGGTGAACACCTACATTTTAAGTTTCAGTTAATATAAAGATGGATTGCTTACTACTAGAAAGATAGTGATATACCGAATCAAATTTCTTCCAAAGGTTTGTTAGAAACTGCTAGTGAGTTGCGAAGATTTTTATAAATCGAAGTGATGCACATGCTGATTTGAACCTAAACTATTCAGAAATGCCTACTTGTACCTTTTCCCCATGAACGAGTCATAAGCAAACACCGTTTTGCATTGTTCTACGTGCTATCATCGACTGTCAAGTTTAAGTTACTTTGAGACTTTTATCTATGTAGATATTTGATCAAAAATACAATACACAGTCAATATACCCCTTATTCAACTTATTCACACTTCCGCTAACACCATGTACATATAAAAATGATAGAGTGCTTAAGTCAGAAACAAATACACAATTTTAAACAGCTTATATATCAGAGGGGAGAAATATGGTACTAAGAATTTCAATAGGTTATTACAAAAGTACTCTGAACATATGTATTTTGACCCTATATACAAAAGCTTTTGGTATTAATATATTTAGACTGGTGACAACAAATACCAATGAAGTGAGAGAGGTATTCAAATTGAAGAACCTTTGAAAAATAAAAGGGCAGTGTACACAATTGTTTAAAGCGGTATTGATATGTATTATATTCTGTGTAGTATACTTTATATAAGACCGAAAAGGAACATTCCGTTAGACCAATATACAATCTTGTATTTTTTTAAATGATTTGTTCACAATAAACAGGTATGCACCTCATTATATATCATGCATGTATACAAAGGTAGATCTATCAATAGTTGGTAAAAAAGACATGTTACAGTATATTATATTTAAAACAAGTGACAGGAAATTGTCACAAAGCCAGGTTTTCATTTTCCAGTCTGCTGGCTGAGCGCAAATGTGTTTTTAAAGTAAGTAGATATACATAATGTGAAAAAGAAACAAAGGTCTTCTTCTATATATTACATGTGTAAAAAAAGCAAAGGGCCATAATTCAGGCAAAATTGATCAAAACACAAAACCCAGACAATATGCATGTGGGCACTTGATGACAACAGTTGTGTGAGAGTTTGGTTTAAATATCTTGAGAAATGTAGGAGGAAGTGGGCACGTGACAGTATTCTTCTATATATAACATATGTGGAAAAAAAGCAAAGGGCCATAATTCAGGCAAAAATTATAAAAAAAAAAAAAAAAAAAAAAACTTGCTCTGTGTGGGGTTTGAACCGCTGGTCTCATGAGAAATTTTGTCATCTTACTGTAACAGAATACTCCAAAGTATACAGGACTGGTAATCTATTCTAAAAATAGACAGTAATAACAGAGTATTCTCCCTTTTATAATAACAGAGTATTCTCCCTTTTATATATACTTAAATTAGGAGACACAAAATTGCTAACGGATGGACAGACGGACGACCAAGGGCAGAACATTATATATTCAAAATTCTTTAGTTCACAATTATAGTTCTGTGAAAGTTTGGTTGAAATCCCTTGAGAAATGTAGGAGTTGCACACAGAAGAGTATTTCTCTATATATATTACATTATGTGGAAAAAAACAAAGGCCCATAATTCTGTCAAAAATGATCAAATCACAAAACCCCGACAATATGCGCCAGGGCACTTGGTAACAATACTTCTGTGAAAGTTTGGTTGAAATCCCTTGAGAAGTGTAGAAGGAGTTGCGCACAGAAGAATTACATATGTGAAAAAAAACAAAGGGCCATAATTCTGTCAAAAATGACCAAATCACAAAACCCCGACAATATGCGCCAGGGCACTTCATGACAATACTTCTGTGAAAGTTTGGTTGAAATCCGTTGAGAAATGTAGGAGGAGTTGCGCACAGAAGAAATTGTTTACGCCCGCCTGCCGCCCGCCTGCCCGCCGACATACCCCAATCTAATAACCAGGATTTTTCCTTCGGAAAACCTGGTTAAAAATAGATTATCTTACTCTTTTGGTGATGAAAGTTATCCCAAATTGCAGTCTCGATTCATATGTATATATATGTAAAATGTGGTTTTGTCAAAGAGAGTCAGAAAATGATCCGAAAACATGATTTTTGCAGGGGCGGAGCCATTAGGTACACTCTGACCCCCTGAGGAGGATTAGATGCATTTCCATTTTGAAATTTACTGAATTGTAAACATCATTCGGATTCCAATACAATGACAAAGATAAATAAAAGTATGAAAATTTCAAAGGGAGGTAACAAATCAATTCAAAATATAAACTGCAGTATACTTCACGGAAAAGTAAGCGCGCATAGATGTCTACATTGTTATTCAAGTATGCATATTATATAATGTTTTTTAGAAAAAGGATGAAATTAGCCCTTACCCTCCTCAGTCTTCAGTTTTTATTGCAAATTTGGACCTTTTATTTTTGTCACCTTTTCTGACAAAGTATACACATTGACATACGTGCATATGCCTGGATACGCGCCTGTTAATCAGAAAACACAAATGACCTTTACCTTTGATCTACCGGCATTGAAACACATAAAAACTGACTGCAGTTAAGTCTTAAAAAATGAGGACTACATTTCAAAATATTTTCATATCTTTAATCCTTAGCAATGTCTGGACTATAGAGACCTTATGATTACATGTTAAAGTCAATATAATATATGTGCCATCTACTGGCCACAACTACAATTATTCTAACAAAGTTTGAGGACTACTGTTCACCAACTGTGGCTTATTGAATGTGACCCTTATCTTTGACCTATTGACTGATTACTCACCTACCAGTCAGGTTTTGCAGCCAAGAACTACATTTGAAGTTTCAAATCCAAGGATACTGAGATTCCTATTGTATTTACGGTACCTAAAAGGGTTTTAACTGTTACGTCAATGTGATCTTGTCCGTAGACCTGCAGACTACAAAGTCAGGATGGTTCATCAATCATACTATATATAGGGATTAAGACTGTCATATTATGGTTCCTAAACTGACTGCATGTAATCATCTGTGGCCATATTCCAGTGGCATCCATTACTACTTGTCAATACAAAATGTACTGCCAAATACTCCAAAGTTAGTAGAGTGATGAAAGAAGTTCAAAATTGGCAACAGAAAATTGAAAAATACTAGCAGAAATTTTAGTTCTGATTTATAGTGCACAAATTTGACTGCATGAAACTAAGAAACAAATTGGGAATGAGTAATAAAGTGGAAACAGAAGATTTAAAAAAAAGTTTCATAATAGGCCCCTAATTGAAAGCTAATAAAACATGCAATGTATTCAGTACTTTAGATGGGTGTTCAGTAGAACACTTGTGTCGCTCTCTTACACTTTGTGAGATTAACCATTAATTTCGTGACAAAATCGAAGTACAAAAGGGGCATAACTCTGGCAAATATGACCTTGACCTACAAAATTTGGCGGCATCACGACCCTTTTGACAGGCTTTTGTCATAAACAATGCAATTTGAAAGTTTGATGAAGAAATTTTAAGAAATGGTAAAGTTATAGCCAATGCTAAGTTTTCATGACAATAACTACAATGTAAGTACAAAAAGAGGTATAACTCTGTCAAATATGACCTTGACTTACAAAATCTTGCGGCATCACGACCCTTTCTCCATAAGCAATACAATGTCAAAGCTTGATGAAGAAATCTTAAGAAATGACAAAGGTATAGCCAACGTTTAGTTTTTGTGACGGACTGACAGGCGGACGGATGGACAAAGCGATCCCTATGCATCACCTTTTCTCCGAAAGCTGACACAAAAAGCGTTGAACACTGGGACTGAGGAAGTATAACAGCCAGGTTTTATGAAACTGAAACTTCATCTTTTCCTTATTTTATATGTTACTAGCTTCATTCAAAGTACAATGCAACTGTCACTAAGTCAAGACATTGTGTACATTATTATTGGGTATGATTGCCAAGGAACATTTTAGTTCAAACATTTGCTGGTGTATATTAACTTTTCAAATATTTACCTTATCTTCATCAAGAAGGGAGAAGATGCGCTCCATGTGCTCCTCTGTTAGGGTATGTGTTTTAGACTTAAGTAGATCACTCATCATTTTAGAACATTCAGCAAAGTTTAAAGCTCCATCTCTGTTAGATAAATAAATAAAAGAATACAATGACTGCTCCAGTCTCTGTTTTTAAATCTCAACCTTGCTAATTTCTGTATAGTCTGCTCTATAGGGTCGAAAAAATAGTCTGTATCCTGTAACCCTACCAACCCTCCTTTTTTACCCCTGACCCAAATTTTTTCATGACCCTGAAAAAAATATAACATGAAATACCCAGTCTATCTTTGTAAATTGGTACAGTATCATTAACTTTTCTAATGGTGGCTCACTGAAAAAAGCTTCAGATTTATTGTGAAGCCACAGTGACCCAGTGGTAGCTTCTTCATCTCAGGATCAGAGGGTCCAGGGTTCAATCCCCACAAATGCCAAGGTGGTACTGTCCTTAGGCAAAACACGGATATTTCCACATTGCCTCTCTCTGTCTTTGAGGCTAATTCCATCCAGAGTGAGTCTCAAGAGTGATTAATCTAAGTTGTATAACTTGTTTCGCAAGTATCGAGAATAAACAAATCAATATAAATAAAAGAGTTAACTGAAAATTTAATGAATGAATAGTTAACAGTGCAGATCAGGATCAGACTACATGTAGATGTTTCAGTTACTTTTACAGGCATCAGTTTACCTAGCCATATTCATGGGAAGAAAAAGTACTAGAGCCTTACGTACCCTTCATAAGAAACTGCCAATTTTCTCATATAAAGAAGCATGTTTGCCATTGGGCTTGAACACACATGATCCTCATGCAATCCATGAAAGATTACAGTGATTTTCAAGTCAGAAAACTCATATCTAATTATCCCAACACAGGAAGTGGTCAACTGCCAATTTCATTAAGGCAGATATATGACTTGTTAGGGTGTGAAACTGGTTTACTTTGCCACAAAAATATTAAGACTGCAGTAGATTTTTAGTTCGGGGCAGCAAAGCTTTAAATCAAAGACTCTATGCTTAATATCTGCTAGCCTCACTATTTCTACTTTAAAGGCAAACCAATTTTACAGGATGACATTTTAGAGTTGTGCATCTTCGTGTGACAGTTATAAAATGTCAGATCTATGAAAGGGGTCGCACTAGCCTAACTCATTCGGATTCCGCTCGCCTATTCGGATCTGATATTTTTAAACTGAGTAGTAACTGATGTTTAAGAAAGCGCCCATCCAAAAACGATCTTGCTGGCTTCAACGTCAAATAAATTAGAGTAGAGTCGCACTGGAACACCAAATGTCTGCATCTGTTATATTCTGACCACGGACATACATATATATGTTTATATATTTCCGTGATTCTGACAGATTTCAGTATGCCAGTGGTTGCATGATACAGGTAGAATCCGTACAGGGCTAGCACTGGCCAATTTTTGCTTTGAGCCATTTTTCTGTGTGGCGTTGTTAGCATAGCATTATATAAAACATATTCTTTCTTTAAAAGTTGTAGCCAATTCAATTTCTTTTGAGCCAATCGAACTTTCTTGTAGCCAATACTGGCACTGGCTAATGCCAGAGCTAGCACTGAATCACATCACCAGATCACTGACATTTCAATTTTCAGTTTCATCAGTTATATCAGCTGATCAGTGTTATTGACCCAAAAAATTAAGACAAAAGGGTTACCTGTCCTCATCAAATGTGTCAAAACATTCTAAGCATACTTCTTCCGTAGAATCAAACTGTTCGAATGCTGATTCAAAAAAAATCTTAGGTTTTGCCATCTCAGACTGATTGTTTACATTGACTTTTACATTGATTTACGTAAATTGCCGATAACCATACAAGTAAACAGAAATAGCTGATCACGGAAATGTCCGAAAATCTCATGACGTCATTCGACTGGTATACATTAAAATTATCATAGACGACTAGGTGGATTTAAATCACTCAAAACCAGTCTAAAAAATATTTTAAAACCGAAAGTGGAGGGAACTCGGAAAAACCCAGCTACAATTTGAAAGTATTATTATTTTATATTCTTACACTGGCAAATGCCAGCCCAGGTAAATCTGCATTTGTCCTTACGTCCGAGTTACACTACTGTATCCATACTTAAAATACAGCGTTTCCCTGTTTGATTTAAAGTTTTCAGCTGCTTTATTTAAAATTGATGAAGCCTACCCGGCAAATGCAGACCTATCCGTTATACAGTCAAGTCGCCAATAACGGAATTTCCCCAATAGCGGAACAAATATTGAGTGAACATGTCATATATTTTTAACTAGTCAGTATGTTTTAAATCTCAATGTGCCACCGTACAGCATGTCCATCCGACATCTGACACCAACATTTTCATTTAAAATTGAAAGTAAACAGTAGTCAAAATCACGAGATGCTTGCAGGATGCCACCAATTTTCCACATGAAAGCCACGCTTTCAATACTTGTGCTTCAGCGTTGCAAAGAGTTTTTTTACTTTTCCGAAGTAATGAAGCATTGAATGCCAATGTAAATCGTTAGTCCTATGTATTTAAATTATGGTGCAATCATATTTTTTACACCAAAGCTTATCTTTCATAAATGCAGTCATAGAAAGCAATGTGAAGTCAAGTCGCCAATAAAGGTTCGAATTTCATTCGTGGATGAAGCAATCACTTAGGGGGTCATCATTTCCAGTGTAGATTGGCTGAAATGCAGTTATAAAAGGATATCATGTGTTCAAATTAACCTCCCCTTTACTCTCAGTCCACAAACTTAAACGGACAATAGACAGAGAATATTCAGCTAATACACATGATGATAATTAATGCATGTTTAGTACGTGTGGGTGCCTACACTGGATCATATAAATACCAGAAAATGTCCCTCATTCGTTTAGTATATATGCTGTTTTTTTTGTAAAACATCAGAAATTAATGTTTTACTTGGGTTACATTGTAATAAAAAATGTGTTTTGATATGGTCCTTTTCTATAAATAACAACACATCACGTGTTTCTTTAATGGAGAAACTGTACCGCTATTGGGATACAAGCAAGCTATCGTAGTTTAAGTAACTTTTCTATAATTTTACACAGGTGTATAAACAAAACAAATATTGAATTGGAAAGAGCAAGAAATAAGCTGTCTGCACGTCATTCATGGATAAACTTGATTGTCTTTCAGACATGGTTTGCATAGAAACAGTTATTAGTGTCCCGTTATTGGCGACCTCACTGTACCGCTGACATTTTATAGATATCTGCGCTTTTACCAGGTTGGTTATAATACTATATTTAGTAACGGTAAACGTAAAAAATAGCCAGAATTCACATTGTTAGGAATATTCCGGATATTATATGCAATGAAATACAACTATCTTCCTGTACTGTCGAACCCTTTACAGGGACTTAGACAATTTCATGTGCGTCAAGCCACAAAGACTGTTAGTAGAAATAAAAAGAATTAAAAAGGAAACTGGTCAAAATGTTCAACACATCAAGCCAAGATATTGTATGCAAGACCAACGTCCCTACCTGAAAGGTCAAGGTGACACTTAAGAGTTTAAAAGTAATGGAATACTGTATGCATGGTAAATCTGTCATGCATGGAAGGATTCTGAAATTACATGAAACCTCTTTCAGGGGCATTTTTGTCACTTGTGAGGGACAGCTCTTGTTTATTCTTTACAAATAGTGCTCGGAATACTTCTACATGTACATTATTAAAGATGGAAATCATGTTATCAAGTTTAGCAAACATCATGTCATAAGAAAGGTAAATGTTTTATTTTAAATACAGTAGATATCATACAGTTTTGCTGTATTTCTGCTCTTATATTATCAAGATGAACTCGTACAAAGAAATTGACTTCCAGATGACCAGCCTAAGATACTAAAAAATTCAAGTCATCCAGTTACTGGAAAAGCAGCCACTTTCTTAGCTAATAGTAAAACTGGGAATTACCGAAGACCCACATGTAATCATATTAATGTAATGTATTTTAGGTTGTTGGACTAACATGTACAGTTACATGTACACACTGTGATATTTACAAATGAAGATTTCTATCTCAATTTACAAGTTTAAACCTCTGTTTGAGGTCAACTTTACACTAAAGTCTCCTGATCTAGTTTGATAACTTGAATTAGTTACCTAGTTACCTAGTTACCTGACTGATGAAAGATATAGAATTTAGAAAAAAGTGACACACTTAAACAGGTTTTTTATGATTGATAAAAGGGAGAACGTTTTTGGTACTTAGAAATAAGTTAGGGCATTGACATTGGCTTCTTTTTATTTTGTTAGGGTTATAAGAAAGCTTGAACCAAATACACCAATAACACTGGACATTCTAAAATAATCCTAGATGGCAGCAGCAGGAACTACCAGCAACCAGTCTACGACACTGTTGCAGAGACTCGACGGGGAACTAATCTGTGGTGTTTGTCTCGAATTGTTTACCAGGCCAATCATGCTACCATGCAGTCACAACTTTTGCGAACAGTGCATTTATGGTATCATTGAAAATGGAATGTCTTTTAGTTTCATCAGTATTGGACCTCCACGGTCATTTAATTGTCCAATTTGCCAAGCAGTGATACACCTAAATAAGTTAAACCAAGAAGGTTTATCAGTAAATAAAGCTTTAGAGAACATAGTTGCATTGTATAAAAGCTGTGCACCAGTTGATATTTTTGACAGTGCATGGAACAGTGATTTAGAAGTGGCTCCAAGGAAGTGCGAGGAACATGGAGAACTTCAAGATAGGTTCTGTGACAGTTGCAGTATTACCATTTGTTCACAGTGTGAAAGAACTAGACACCAGTCTTCCAAGGCTAAACATAGAGTGGAACCATTAAAACACGCAGCAGTGGCTTATCAGGTACATTTCACATTTGTAAACATATGGGAAATAATACTATATATACAATATATGACTTCTTTGAAGTGTTTGGTAGAAAGAAAAATACTGAGCAAATTGTTAGGTATTCCATTAAAGCTTTTCATTCTGAAACAATGACTTAAGATGGATAGACAACAGCAAAGATGGATAGACAACAGCAAATCTGTATGTCTCATCTCCTACCTTATTTCTTTTATCATGGAATGGGGATCATATAAAAGTTTTTGTTTATTAAAGTGTCACCCTTACTTATTTGACTTATGAGAAACATTCTTTTCTGAGCACATTTACCTCCCGAATTCTATCCATTTAATATCAGGCAAGTAGGCATACAGTAACCATTATTTAAATAGCTAGCGGCTCACCATCTGGTCATATCAGAACGGTCCCCTTCTGGGATTTGAGCCTTTGACCTCCAACTCCCAAACCACAGTACCACTGGAACAAGGTAGACAGTACATATAAATAATTATGCTGTTGTTTGTCCAGCCGTCAGAATATTGTGTTCTGCATACATAAAGTATTTGAGCTACAATCATGAAACTTTACAGAAATGTCAATCCGCATGATTGTGGAGCTGTACACCAGGGGATTTGTTTTTGTTGTTAGACCAGGAAAGAAAAGTTAACATGCTTAATTTATTTGTGTATCATGGTTTATTTCAAAGATGTTGAATGTACTGAGAGTAGTGTAATAGCCTCTCAGTGAACAAAGCAATTGAGTTGTGCATTGTTAAAAAGTATATCTGGCCTAGCATCTTGAAAGAGTGCAGTTGATAAGCATTTGAAGGCATGCACATGATAACTTTTTATGCACTCAAAGCAAAGTTAGGGCCTGTGACATAGCAAAAATTGGACATTTTCAGCTGGAGTCATTCATTATTATGTTCATTGTAGTATATAATTTAGAGCCACAAAACATTACAGAAAAGTTATTTAACAAATGAAGAACTGGTACATTTGTTTTCTATCTTGTAAAACAAAAGCTTTTGTGACTGAGCATTGTTGTTTTATTATAGTTTGCAGATGTATAAAAAATATTACAAAAAAAGCTACACTTAAATCTCAAAGTATCAGTATAACACACTGAAATTCTGTGCTACTGGTGGAGGAGGGTCGTTCTGTTTTCCTAAACTAAACTTTTCAGAGAAAAATAAAGAACAATTTTATTGTGTTTTTATTGTGTAATAAAGCTGTAGTTAGAAAAAAAATTCTATATAAATAGAGGCTAGTGGAAATGTACACGTGTAAGTGTTGTTTCTTTGTTTGGTTTACAGACTCAGATTGCAGATATTCTCACAGACTTGAAGAAAAAGTTAATACCGCTGAATAACAGGGTATATCAGTTGGAAAATACTCTAGCAACAATTCAGGTATGACAGCAGTAAATGTGCATAATATTTTGCACAAATATAAAGCGAAAAAACTTATTATAGTAAGTTCCGTACCTTTGCTGTACACACATTTGCAGGAGTAACTAACCATTTAATCTTGAAAACTATTATTTAGCATTGCTTTAAACTTGCAAAATGAGGGTCCTGCATTGAAATTCTATGTGACAGCAGCTTTTGTGTGTCTAACTTGTGCTGTAGAGGTGTTAGTTATCTTCATGCCAAAAGATGAAAAGAGGGCACATTATCAATATCCATGTTACTTGCACCCCTTGTCACAACCACAACACACCTGTACAAGCTTAAACATTACTTTTGTTCAGGAAATATCCATCTTTTCACATATGACATAAAATTAGCTATATTTAGCATTTCTTACTTGCAGGGTAGTCAGGAGAGTATAAGTAAAGAGTTGGAGCAAAACTTGTCAGCTCTGATGTCACATCTACGGCAAAGACAAGAGGGACTTAAGGTTTCATACAGATTTTTAGCTGTGCTGGACAAAGTCCAGCAGAGCTTATGCCATGATGGTTTGTCTGTCGTCCGTCTGTCTGTAAACTTTCCTTGATAATGCTCTACAGGTCACAATTTTCATTCGACTTTATTAAACTTGGTGATAAGGATCCCTTCAACTTGTAGATAATCCCTAATGATTTTTAGGTCAGTGGGTCAAAGGTCAATGTCACAGTGACCTCTGTTAGATTTTCCTTGATAACGCTCTAATGGTCACAGTTTCCATTCAACTTTTATCAAACTTGCTCAGAAGATTTCCTTTAACTTGCAGATGATGCTCATTGTTTTGGGGGTCAGTAGGTTAAAGGCCAAGGACACAGTGACCTCTGTTAGATTTTCCTTGATAACACTCTACAGGTCACAGTTTTCTTGAACTTTCATCAAACTTGCCCAGAAGGTTCCCTGCAGCTTGTAGATGATCCTTATTGTTTTTGGGGTTGGTGGGTCAAAGGTCAAGGTCACAGTGACCCAAACTTTGAAAATCTTTTCCACTCAGTATCTTGAGATCTAAATCACCCAGTCTTCAAACATCATAGGATAATTGGTGTTACTGAGTAGATGGTCCCTACTGTTTTTTGGGATCAGTGGGTCAAGGTCAAGGTGAACTCTGTTAGCTTTTCCTTGATACCATTGCAAAAGATTTTCTCAAATTTTACTCAGAATAGCCCAGTCAGACCAGTAGAGCAATACTGGTCCTTTTGGGCCTCTTGTTTTTAATTCAACTGACTCAAAGTGCTAATTGTGACCGCTTGATCTCTGTCACCATCCATCATTAACTATTGCTTCAAATTGCATCTCTTTTCGAAGCATTATGGTAGTCAATTCCTACCAGGCTTCACAGGAATTTGGTGTCCCTCTACCAAAATTGCACAAACTGTTTTCAAGAGCTTGAATTATTAAAACCTGTTAACAACATCCCCCCCTTAACCACTGGACCAATTTCAACAAAACTTTTGATGTTTCTTCCTTGGATGGTCTTTAACTGTAATTGCTCAAAACCATTTCATTTCATTGGACAAAATGGTAGCCATAGCTTAGCATAGAAAAACTATTAAACAACATCACTTTAAACCAATGGGCCAATTTTAATGAAACTTCACAAGATTGTTTCTTGGATAGTCCTCTATGGAAAGTACTCAAACTTGTTCTACTCTGCTGCACAAAATAGTTGCCACAGCTACCCTAAAAACAGAAAGAACTGTAAGCCAACATTTTCTGCTTAACCAATGGGCCAAATTTCATATGATTGCTGCTTGGATAGTCCTTTTCCAAATTTGCTCGCACAGTTCTGCTCCAGTACATAGTATCGTTACTGTCAGGAATTATTATGTCTCCCCCATCGGGGGGAGACATATTATTTAAATTTTAGCATAAAGACCTGACCTACAGCTCTCAAACTTCATAGGATGAATGGTCTTATTGAGCAGATGATCCCTATTGTTTTTGGGGTCAGTAGTTCAAAGGTGGGGGTCACAGTGACCGTTGGTCAATTTCTCGTTTCCGGATGATAACTAGAGTTCCTTTTTGACCTACGCCCTCAAACTTCATAGGATGATTGGTCTTATGAGCTGATGATCCCTATTGTTTTTGGGGGTCAGTAAGCAAAGGCCAAGGCCCCCCCCCCGTTGGTCAATTCTCAAACGTCCCCCTTCCCCGGATGATAACTAGAGTTCCTTTAGACCCCCCCTACGACCTCAAACTTCATAGGATGATTGGTCTTATAGAGCAGATGATCCCTATTGTTTTTGGGGTCAGTAGGTCAAAGGTCAAGGTCACGTGACCGTTGGTCAATTTCTCATTTCCGGATGATAACTAGAGTTCCTTTTGACCTACAACCTCAAACTGGGGGAGCCCCCCCCCCCCCCCCCGGTCCATTCTTCGTTTTTGAGTTGTCTTTCAATAGTGTAAAAAAACCTGACAATATGAGCGCCTTGTTTTAAGTATCATCAAAATCCTTTAAAGGTTTGAAGAATTATGGAGCAGACACAATTTCATTTAATTTCATTTGTGAAACTATATATGATATGACCATCAAGTGCAATTCCGTTCGTTCACGCCCCGCCTGCCATACGCTGATTGAATAACCAGGATTTTCAAAATTGAATACCTGGTTAAAAACAAACAGTTTAGGAAGCATCTTCTCATACAACCTTAACAATAGAAACCATCCATAGACAGCCTTCATTGAAGTGACTACCGGGTATTTACATTATCTTATCTCCATTTCCATTCCTGTTTCCATTCACAGTTATTCTCAGCAGTGGGGGAGACATGCGCTTTTTTACAAAAGCATCCTCTAGTTTAAATTTTAGCATAAGGACCACAATGGAAATTAAGGATCACAATGAAAAATAAGGACCGCAATGGAAATAAGAGAGCTTTATTGCTCTCTTTTTTGTCATCCTTGGTATTGATTATATGTCATCTACTCTGCATTTTGATGCTAACAGGTACTATGTTGACATTCAATTTGTATTTGCTTTATGACATATACTCTTATTTTACCAGAATAAAACTATACTATTGGCATGTATTGCAGATGTTTTCAGCTCACTCAGGTGAACAATACAGGGCCTTCATGGCCATCTTGTTTAACTTTTTGATTCTACAGCTCAGCATTTGAAATTAGTATGTACATGATGTTTGTATAATTTTCTCAGTGATCATCCCCTGCTGTGTAGCAGGAAGGGGATATAGGAATGGTCACCTTCTGTCTGTAACATTTCCTGTCCGCTCCATATCTCCTTAATCCATTGAAGGATTTTGATGAAACTCAGGTCAGATGTTCATTTCATAAAGATGATGTGCAGAACTCATGAGTGTTTACATTGGCTCATGATCAAAGTTAAGGTCTAATGTTTGAGTCTCGAAATGTGTGTTTGCTCCATTATTTCCTTTAACATGTTGAAAGATTTTGATGAAACTCAGGTCTAATGCTCACCATTTAAAGACCATGAGCTGAACCCATAATCTGGTCATGTTAGGTCAAGGTTACAACTTAAGGGCACATATTTGAGTCTTGAATTTCATGTCCTCTCCATATCTCCTTAACCCTTTGAAGTATTTTAATGAAACTTTGGTCAAATGTTTACCTCATCAAGTTTGTGTACAGAACCCTTGATCTAGCCATGCTGACACAATGTCAAGTTCACAACTTAAGGTCAATGATTTTAGTCTGTCAGCTCAGTATCTCCTAAATTCTTAAAAGGATTTTGATGAAACTCCAGTCAAATGATCACCTAATCGAGACAATGTGTAGAACTTGTGATCAAGTCACACTGACTCAAAGTCAAGGACACAGCTTAAGGTCAAAGGTTTGAGTCTTGAACTTGTGTCAACTCAATATCTCCTGTACCATTTGATGAATCTGAATGAAACTCTAACCAAATGTTTACCTCATCGAAATAATGTGTAGAACTTGTGATCAGGTCACACTGACTCAAGGTCAAGGACACAGCTTAAGGTCAAAGGTTTGAGTCTTGAATTTGTGTCTGCTCAGTTTAATGAATTTGAATGAAACTCTGGCCAAATGTTCATTTTCTGACATGGATTATGCTGTCCAAATAGAGTCATGTGAAATAGGCACATACATTTATAGATTCTGGACATTTATTAAAATATAGGTACAGTATTTGCTGTTCTCAACACTGATCTTTGTGGGGTACTAATGTCCATCAATGTCATGAATTCATACTTTTACTGTTAAATATGCTCTTCGGAAACACATACACTACTTCCCAGAGACCTTTTCTTTGACCACTTGAACAGATCAACTTTATTTGCTTTTTAAAAATCCATGCTGTGTACTTCTGCCATGTCTGAGAGAAAACTATACTCAGTAACATTAATTCCTTCACTCCTTCACTGTTTCTATTTGTGGTGGGGAATATAGTTGTCTTTTATACTGCCTTGTTATAATTTGATGAAAAACTTGATTTTAATAGATATTGTAATAGTTCTACTTCTGGCAGCCATTTATCATTAATAATATCAGAAGGTATGTTTGAATTGTTTCAGTTCCAACATTTACTGTATATTGAGTAGTTATGAAACTTTGTTACAAAATCATACATTGTATTTAAAAGACTTACTAATATATGAATTTTTGCAGCGAACACTCAATAATGAGATGCTTGCTAGGCAGAGACCTCTCTTTGAGGAGCTTGAAAGATGCCGTGCCATAAAAATAAACGTACAGGAATTGATGAGGAAACTGTCCAAAGTGCGCCTCACACAAGATGCTACACTAAAGTTAAAGGTCACTATAATATTTTCCCATTGTTGGCTTTTCACCTTGTGCAAAGGTACTAAACTGGGATAAACTCTATCCATATGGACTTATATTTAAGCAACTTAAATAAAATGGTTAAGTTATTCCATCACAAATTAATCACTTTGTGAGTATTACAAAATATGAAACTACTGCAGAATATTGGTACTAAACCAGTTCAGTACTCAACAAGAAAAATGGCATTCAAGTTATACATGTAATTGCATTGATGACCTGTTGATTTGTGTCTTGCTTTTGCAAAAATAAGTGTCACATAGTGTGAAAACTGTGCAACCTGACTGGGGCTAAAACATAGGACTCTTAGCATAAAAGGAGAATGCTCACTGTCTACCTGTCTTACAAATGTTCTCCCCAGTTGTAACCAATTTGTACCATAACAAATGTTATGTACTATTTACAGTTAATGAAGAACACAAGTGAGCAGTTGAACACAGTCTTATGTTTTGACATTGACACATGTCTGCGTAACCCACATGCAGGTGATGGTGGCGTTCCTCTATGGGATCTCAACATTCAGGAAGTGATTGGCGCAATTAATGTATTAGACTGGAAACACAATGACCAAGGTATGAGCTAATTGCCTTTTTACCAAGAATATGGTAAGAGAGTTTGAAGACTAGTTTATAACTGGGCTATGCACACCTGACATTGGCATCTCCCGTTTGTCTTTGTGCTGTTTAAAGGTTTGGACATTGGTTTAGGGTTTTGAATTCTTTATATTTACTTGAATTTTATGTTTCTACTTTCACAAAGTCGTAGTAATTCTATTTTGAAGGATTTTTAGCTCAACTTTTTGAAGAAAAGGGAAGCTATCCTACTCGCCCAGGCGTCAGCGTTGGTATCACACCTTGGTTAAGTTTTTCTTACCACCCCACTTTATTTCAAAAGTATTAGAGGTATGGCTTTGAAACTTACCATACTTGTTTACCATCATAACCTCCATCTACAGACAAGAGGACATAACTCTGTCAAGGTTTTTGACAGAATTATGGCCGTTTTTTGACTTAGAATGTGTATTGAGCTTGGTTAAGTTTTTCGTACCACCTCACTTTATTTCAAAACCATTAGAGGTATTGCTTTGAAACTAACCATACTTGTTAACCATCATGACCTACATCAACAAACAAGAGTGCATATCTCTGTCAATGTTTTTGACAGAATTATGCCCCTTTTTTACTTAGAAAATACATTGAATATGGGTAAAATCCACTTATTGCCTTAACCCTTTGAGATATTGCTTTGAAACTTTGAATGCTTGTTTCCATCATTACCCCCATCTGTAGGCAAGAGAAGGTAACTCTGTCAGGGATTTGTTTTAAAAATTAAGGCCCTGTATTGACTTAGAATCTTGGTTAAGTTTTTCGTACCAGTCCACTTTTTGACTAAACTGTTCGAGATATTAATTTGAAAGTTGGAATACTTGTAAACCATCATGATCTCAAAACATGGGCAGGAGATGGTTATACTGTCAAGGATTTTATTTGAATTATGGCCCTTTTTGACTTAGAAACTCAGTTAAAATTTTCATTCTTGTCCACTTGTTGACTTAACCATTTGAGATATTACTTTGAAAGTTGGGAGTACTTATGTACCATCATGAGACCTATCTGTAAGCAAGAGAAGATAACTCTGTGAAAATGTTTCTTGATTTGTACTTAGAAATTCCTAGTTAAAGTCTTGTGTGCCCTTAACTGTTAAAGTTTTGTTTTATAGGCAAGCACTAAAAAAGTCGAGCGCGCTGTCCTACTGACAGCTCTTGTTATATTAAATTGGCATTCCATTTCTATGGTAGATAATTAGTAGTGGGAAGGCATGTGTTCATTCCTTCAGTTATACATTCAAACTGATCTATTGGTGGTGGCAAGATGCAATTTTGGTCTTGCCCAAAAACATACAGAGTTATGCCTCTTTTGAACTTCAGGTTAAACTTTGCATCCAGCTTTATTGTTCTTGCAAATAAAGAAACTTGATGGAAACATTACACAAGTCTCAGTGTCACCAAACAAGGCTATAGGTTTAAACATTTCTATGTTTGCATTATGCTTCCTTTATACATGTGTATATATTACAATGCCTTTGTTTATTTGTCATTCACATAAATTTGTTGAGCAGTCTTCTTTTTCCATATCTATGTATCTCAAGATGTTTTACATTTTTCTAACAAACTTTGTGTAATGAAGAAAAGCGTCAATAAATACATTGCATCAATGGTCAAATGAGAGTAAAATACTTGTTATTCTTAGTAACTTTGGTTTTAGCCCTGCTAATAAACTGACCTGTAAGTAATTGCAAAGATTGCTGTTGAAGCAAACATTGAATGCCAAGAAAAACTGTATTCTCAGTGACAAATGGTTAAGGTATGACCTGTAATGAGACTGAACAGATCATTGAGTGCCAAGGAAATATATAAGATGGTAAGTAGGTTGAACCATGAGATTGACAGATCTTGTTATATAAGAACCATAATAATATTCCTATTAGACTTGTTAAAAGTTTATTAGGGCAATATTATGTTATGAATGATTTTTAAAAAGTGCTCTTTAAACTTAGATTAAGTGGGCAAAGTTCAGAAAGTAGAGTAAAAAAAATATTGGATTTTGTTCGGGCCATAGCCTATGTATTAGATAAAGTTAATGTAATGTATTACAGGTGCTGTAAAGGCAAATTGTAAAGAAACTGGTATGCAGACAGTAAGTGAGGAAGCTGAGAACTTGAACATACATCCAATGAAACCATTTCATACTGATTCAGGTACACAGGCAAAGGGAAGTAACCGTAATAAACTTACAGAAAACAATAAATACAGTGTAATAAATCCTAGTACAGGGTTAAAGGAAGAGTGTGTGGAACTTGAGTCAGTATCACCGGAACAGACAAGTCTAGATAGAAGGTCTTTTGATGAGATTGATGGAGAATACCCAAGTAGTGGTAAAAAGGTGAACTTATCTACAGAAAATGGGACAAAGGTGCTTAAAAAGAATGAAGATGAAATCTGTGTGACAGAAACAAGAAGCAGACTAGATAAAGGACAAAAACTGAAACAAAATGGTGTGGTAGAACAGAATTATGCTCTGGATGGAGATGAAGATTTGAATGACAGACTCAGAAGTCCTGAAACAGCTTCCAGTATTAGAACTAAAGGCCGAAGCAGTTTTCCCCAGGAAAGCAGTCCGGCGATTGGAAATAAAAACAGTAATGGAAAACCAAAAGTTTTAGTTAACAAAGCAAAAAAGAGTTACTCTGATAAAGACTTAAACAAAGGAGAAAGATCCTACAGTCCCAGCAATGCAGAAGTTCTTGCAAAGTTTGTGGCCCGCCGCAGAACTATGTCTCCATCCACATCTTCTCCTACTTTGAAAGCAATGGGTGGAGCAATGAGTGACATGAAAATGAAAGATGAATTGGACCTAAGTACAAAGAAAAGTACTTCATCCCCGGCTTTGAAATCTTTGAATAAAACTTTTGCAGGAACAAAGAGTAAACAAGACGTAGATTTGAATAGGGCAATCACTGCTGTAAATTCTGCAGAACATTTTTCTGGAATGAAAAAAGATGAAAAATCTAACCAAAATGTAACTGTTGCTAAATCAGATGGTTCTGAAATCCATGGTACCGAGAAAGGGAAAATTGATATAACTACACCTGAAAAGTCAGATATGACCAACACTCAGACGTCAGACGTTACCAATACAAAAACTGACAGAGTCAGCTCTCAGTCCAATTTTACAAACTCTCAACCTGACATAACTAGTACTAAACCAGAAATAAACAACACTCAGCCAGACATAACCAGATCTCAATCTGACATGATTTCTGTAGAAGAAGTGCCTAGTTCCCATCATCATAAACCATTCTCAAAGCAACCAATAGGAGTGAACCTGGATTTTAATTTAGGTCTTGATAATTTTGATGGAAAAAATGAACAGAAAAGAATTACTGAGGTTTAGCTAATTCTGAATGACATTTCTTTCAAATATTGGTACTACTGATTCTTTCTAAGCTTTTATGCTAACTATTCTTAGCCTTCTTTGCGTATTTTACAAGATAAACATATTGTCTACTAATCATGTAGTTACAGCTAAAAAATATATTTAAAAAATATATAGCTTCCTTGGGAGAAAAAAAGTATTTATTGAAAAGCCAAGCAGGTAATTGTAAGTTATCTATAGGGTTTTAACTATGCTTGTTACCACAAAAACTTCACACTGGATATTAATAGCAGAACAATAAGAATATTTATTGAGGTTCAGTTTACTACATAGAAACTTACGTTTGTCCTTTTGTAGTTCACCTGGGCACATAGTACTCATGGTGAGCTCTTGTGACAGTTTGTCGTCTGTATTCAACTGTTGCTTCTAAGGCATCTTCTCTGAGATCACTGAAAGTAGTGAAACTGCTGAAGTTATTCTGCTCTGCTGTACCAAATGGTGACCAGAGCTGAAAACAGAAAATTCTTTACACAACATCCCTCCTTATCCACTGGGCCAGTTTCAACAAAATTTCACAGGATTGTTCTTTGGGTGGTCCTCTGCTAAAGATGCTAACTAAAATTGATCAAAGCGTTCTTCTCTGCTGCACAAAGTGGTTACCAGAGCTGAAAATAGAAAAATCTTAAAACAACTTTTGCCCTTGGGTCAAAATTGACCCTGTCGTTTTCAGCTTCTTTCTTCTTTAGCTACATTGATGATATTTGGACCATCTGTTGAGATTGCAAACCAATTTTAATACTTTCACTTGATACCTTTACCTTTTGACCTCCTTTCTAGTGTTTTGAAACTTCAGCAATTCAATTTGTACACTGAGTTTTGCAAATAGTTTAATATTTAACCAGGATTACATTGACTCTAACTTTTTGAATACTTTTTTGTTTGTGAAGCTACAGTCAGGAAATTTCGTGCAGTTTTGTAGAAAGTTTCAATGTTATTTGTTTCATGCCTTTGTTTTGCTTCCATTCAAAGAACTCACAGCCTTATCATTGACATAAAAGTTTTAAAATCTACATTGTATACCGGTATGTACTTTCAGTTTTTTTTCTGCAACCCTGTCTGACCTTTTATAATGGCCACTGGTTCCCAGATGAGCGATATAGGCCCATCACAGCCCTCTTGTTTTATTTTTGCCTTGATTCTTTACCATGTTTGATTGATAACATTTTTACATGTAGTGTATTTTAAAATTAATGCAAATATTTAGCAATTTTCTAGTCTAGCATTGTTCTTCCAAATATTTATTGTGTCTATTGTACAAATATGAAAACAAATGCAAATATTTTCTTACATACAATATTATAATGTTATTAATCAAGTGATTTCATATTGGCCTTGTTATTTGTCCGAGGGTGGTCGTATTGGCACAAGGCCGAGGGCCAATACGACTGCCCAAGGACAAATAACAAGGCCAATATGAAATCACTTGATAATGATAATTTTATTATTCAACTTTACAATATTGCCTAAAAAAACAAGAATAAAGTGAATCTGACATGTTCATGAGTTGTGGGTAAGGAAATACTACCCGAGGGTTGAGATATGTCCCAAAAACAAGGCTCTTCTGAGTTTGTTTTGGACGTATCTCAACCCGAGGGTGGGATTTCCTTATCCACAACTCAATGGACATGGTAGATTTATTTTCTCACCGTTTAAATCGCATTTTCACACAAGAAAGAAGAAATAAGTGCAAGTATACGAAAGTGGCCAAAGGGGCAAAAATTCGAAATTTTAATGAGGCATGCCACTGTTTACTTTCACCTTTATCAACTCAGTTTTCTAAGTAAAATGTATTTTCTCTAAAAAAAATATGTGTGAATAATTTGATGTGTGCCTCTCAAAACCACTTTTTGCTTAAATCTACCCTTCCTGATCCCATTTGGCCAAATCCTTGCAAACATTTTGTTTATTAAAAAAGTTGGCAGCTTTACTGACGTCACACATCTTTTAAAAAGTAGTGCAGACCTGATAAGGCGGAAAAGAGATGGTGGCCCAACGCGGTCCACACTTAATTTTTGATATTCCATAGTTTTTAGAAAGGGATGTGGTCAGCACACACACACTTAAATGTTTTTAAAAAATGAATGTATTTATAAGATACTTGTGACGACATGTTTAGTGACCACCTATGACTGTTATGTGCCTAATGTGAACATTTGTTAATGTAATTAGTTATGCGGTATGGTGCCCATCTTACATTCCACACCGGTGATGAGTTGACCTACTTTCATGTAAAGGCCTTTGCGTTCTTTTATTTCATTTGTTTTGTTTGTCTTTTCTTTTTAGGGGTGTTTTTTTTTTCAGTACAGAATGGGGATGAAAAAATGAAAATCAACTTTTTCTTGAATTTTAATTAAAAACTGCTATAGATGGATAGAAAATGGTCTAACTAAGAAAATGAATACAAATAACCCTATGTTTATTTCAAAAATAAAAATTTAACAGTCATTTTTCGATAACCTTGTGAGATTAGATTTTCCATCACTGCTAAATATAGACATTTTTCTGTCCGTTAAGTGAGAAATAAATGTTCTTGTAACAATAACAATGTTATTTGTATTTAACTTAGTAAAATAAGACATCAGCAGGAGTCTAAAAAAGTCTGCATATCAATTGAAACAAAATGGCGTCGTTTAAAAAAAATCTCACGGAAGTGACTTCTCCGTATTGGCCCTCTCTTTTAAACCAATCAGAATGCTTGAATTCCATGGCCTTGCTTTCTTGTATTGGCCCTGCTTTTCTCATATTGGCTTAGTTATGCTTTGTATTAGCTCTACCTGTTTCATATCATGTGTGCAGTTGATCTGATACAGTGTGTAATATTGTAAAGTTGAATAATAACACTTGCTATTTATTTATCCATGTATAGCGCATACTTTATCAATGTATTTAAATTTTTTATTTGTTGAAATTGTACTATGCCTACTAATGTCATCAGCAAAAGGATTTAACTGCAGCTTTCAAAAATAGATCATGTGAAGCTCAGCTTTCTTATATTTATTTGTATCTCTCTGATCTGCATTTTTCATGTATGGTTAGTTAAGTGGCTAGCACACTGGGCACTCCCTGGGCTGTTTATGAGATGGTCATCAGATCAGACAGGTCTTCTCTGGGTTCCCTGAATTTTTTGCTACAGTTGTAACATCACAGCATGTCATCATCAGTTAAACAATTTTACACAAGCTTATATTGCTTTGTCAGTTTCAAATCTGTGCTTTAAAGAATGGCTATGTACATAACAATACTTAGATGATAAAAATGAATTGAAAACATTCTGTAAATACTTCTGTTTGATGACTGAAAATGGCTTTTGAAAACAAGCCAGCGATTATGAAGAAATTGCTTACAACAGTTGCTACTGGTATGTAGTCAAGTCTTTTAAAATGGCTATGTTTGATTAGTACTGACCCTCTAGTTTTTAATATGTTAAAGAGACAACTTTTTTATGATTTTACACACAGAAGCGTAAAAATAATTATGTTATAACATGTCTCTGCTTTATTACAACAAACTTAATTTTACATTTTGTGTCAAATTATGCACTCAGTTGAAATATGACTGTATACTTTTTAAAAGGTTCTTGAAGAACAAGAAAGCTTTACTGTTTTATTACTTTACCATGTCTTAATTTTTATGTACAAGTGTAGTTTTATTATTTGAAAATACTTAAACTGTTGGTTTTTTTTTTGGAAAGACATTTTCAGAATTTGAACAAATAAAATATAACAAATGATGGAGCTTATGACTACAGTGGGTTGTCAATTATTCAACAAGGTTTACAGCTATCCAAAACATTTACTTCATTTTATACATTGTTCTCTACCTGAGGGAACTGTGAAACAGATCATTGAATACTTAATCTGTTACAATTTTATGACCATTTCTGTTTCAGAGCACAAACAGGGGCTTAAAATTAATTTAAGGAGAAATATTTAATCTGCGACACTGTTCCTTAAAACAGGGAATAGTGCATAAATTGCAGCAAAACTTTTAATATAGAGTACCATATATCAGGGATTTTTTTCGCGTACATCAAATTTCACGATTTTCGTCCTGTTTAAAAGCTGCTCGCTCTCAGTTACCGTTGAAATTTTTTTTTTTTTTAAATTGACATACTTATATAAATATAAAATAAAAGGCTAGAACAAAACATAAGCAAAAATCTAGGTAGAGGTAGGAATTTGCAGAAATCTATTGAAAATGTCGGTTACACTATATGTTTATATTGGAATTTCTAAAGCGTTTTGAATTTGATAGCGTTTTATTTGAAATTAAGAGATATAAAGTGACAGGAATTTATACTGGAGGCTTTTAATATGACTATATGTTCTAAAATACGTTATTTACATGCAGTTTGAAGAACTTCATTTTTTTACTAAAATCTGAGCGAGCAGCTTTAATTTCAGCAATTCTAATTTTCGCGATTTTAAAAAAGTTGATTTTGATTTTCGCGACAGTGCTATAAACTGGTATTTCATACTGCTCCGGTTGTTTTATTTGTTTTCTAAAATAAACAATAAATAGTAGTACATCATGTATCATATGTTCATTGAATGAATGGTATTTATGGCACATCGATAATGACTATGCATTTTCGCGGAGATAGTTTGTACAGGTTTCAACTGTTTTAATGCTCAATTAAATTTAGAGGTTAGTATTCAACACCTGTCCTGATATTGCATTCAGGTAAGTAAGGTAAATAACTGACACCTTATTTAATATGATTATTATACAGTTCATGTTAGATAATGTGCTAATCATGATACATGTATGTATAACATGCATGCGGAACTTACAATTTCACAAAATGTTGTATTAAATTTTTGCTGATTCTTGTGAATATAGCGAAAATTAGACACACAGGAAAAAAAAACGATATACGGTATTTAGCCCTAGCTGTAAGCCTTGCTAATGGTAAGTCACTGGATGACCTATTTAGTTTATACGATTTTATTTTAGTTTGATTACGATGAAAGCTCCAAAGCTCTCAAACACTCATTCCAGATGTCTCACTCTCTGTTTGTAAGCATGAACACCATCAATTGTTGTCTTTGCTTTGCTTAGAGATTGAAAAGACCTTTCAACAAAAAAAGAGTATGTATGCAACTTTCTAAACATCGAGAAATAGTTAAAAAGGTTTTAAGGAATTTAATTTTTGCTTTGAACAATGCTTGATGCATTATTTTTGATACTCGTACAAATGATTGTTCATGTTTAAATGGAATTTTTCTTTTATACCTTCAATTTGTGTAAAATATTTGTCATGCTCGATGCATCATTTTGATATTTGACAACTATGGTAAGCTGGTCTGTCATTATGTACTTTTTATGCCCTAAACAAAATCATCTGTTGTGTTGGAAATAATTGTCATGATGTATGCATCATTTGTAATGTACTTATACCATAGAGAACTGTTTTTCCCACCAAAAAAGTTTTTTTTCATCTAAAACAGCATGTTGAGGTACTTTCCTTGTGCTGGGATATAGTGAATGTCATTTTTATCTCCCAATGAGAGATCACCGTAATGGTCACCGTCAGTCCATCCATCTTTCTGACATTTTTGTCCAAGCTATTTCTCAGAAAGCACTGACTTTAATTCAGTGAAATACACTGCTTCACTATCAAGAGATGTATATTTATTTCATGTTTTCAAGTGAATTGTAAAATAAAAGTGATAATCCACAGTTTACAATTTTTTGCTCGACTTTTCGAAGAAAAGGGGAGCTATCCTACTCGCCCTGGTGTCGGCGTTGGTGTTACACCTTGGTTAAGTTTTTCGTACCACGCCACTTTACTCAAAACCATTAGAGGTATGGCTTTGAAACTTACCATACTTGTTTACCATCATAACCTCCATCTACAGACAAGAGGACATAACTCTGTCAAGGTTTTTGACAGAATTATGGCCCTTTCTGTTGTAGAAAGTGTATTGAGCTTGGTTAAGTTTTTCGTACCACCTCACTTTATTTCAAAACCATTGGAGGTATTGCTTTGAAACTAAGCATACTTGTTTACCATCATGACCTACATCAACAGACAAGAGTACATAATTCTGTCAAGGTTTTTGACAGAATTGTGCCCCTTTTTTACTTAGAAAATACATTGAATATAGGTAAAATCCACTTATTGCCTTTACCCTTTGAGATATTGCTTTGAAACTTTGAATGCTTGTTTACATCATTACCCCCATCTGTAGGCAAGAGAAGGTAACTCTGTCAGGGATTTGTTTTAAAAATTAAGGCCCTTTATCGACTTAGAATCTTGGTTAAGTTTTTCGTACCAGTCCACTTTTTCACTAAACTGTTTGAGATATTAATTTGAAAGTTGGAATACTTGTAAACCATCATGATCCCAAAACATGGACAGGAGAAGGTAATTCTGTCAAGGATTTTATTTGAATTATGGCCCTTTTTGACTTAGAAACTCAGTTAAAATTTTCATTCTTGTCCACTTGTTGACTTAACCATTTGAGATAATACTTTGGAAGTTGGAATACTTACGTACCATCATGAGACCTATCTGTAAGCAAGAGAAGATAACTCTGTGAAAATGTTTCTTGATTTGTACTTAGAAATTCCTAGTTAAAGTCTTGTGTGCCCTTAACTGTCAAAGTTTTGTTTTATAGGCAAGCACTAAAAAGTCGAGCGCGCTGTCCTACTGACAGCTCTTGTTTGACTTAGAAAGTGTATTGAGCTTGGTTAAGTTTTTCGTACCACCCAACTTTATTTCTAAACCATTAGAGGTATTGCTTTGAAACTTACCATACTTGTTAACCATCATAATCTCCATCTACAAACAAGAGTACGTAACTCTCTCAAGGTTTTTGTCAGAATTATGGCCCTTTTTTGACTTAGAAAGTGTATTGAATATGGGTAAAATCCACTTATAGACTTAACCCTTTGAGATATTGCTTTGAAACTTTGAATGCTTGTTTACATCATTACCCCCATCTGTAGGCAAGAGAAGGTAACTCTGTCAAGGATTAAAATTAAGGCCCTTTATCAACTTAGAATCTTTGCTAAGTTTTTCATACCAGTCAACTTTTTGACTGAACTGTTTAAGATATTTCTTTGAAAGTTGGAATGCTTGTTTACCATCATGATCCCCAAACATAGGCAGGAGAAGGTAACCCTGTCAAGGATTTCATTTGAATTATGGTTCTTTTTGACTTCTCATTCAAATTTCAAAATTTTCATTCTTATCCACTTGTTGACTTTTCCATTTGAGATATTACTATGAAAGTTGGAATACTTATGTACCATTATGACCCCTGTCTGTAAGCAAGAGAAGATAACCCTGTGTAAATGTTTCTTGATTTGTACTTAGAAATTCCAAGCTAAAGTCTTGTGTGCATTTTTACTGGCACTGTCATGCACATATATCATTAACCACTTGAAGTATTAATTTAAAACTTTGCTGTAGTATTCAGGGATATAAAACAATTAACTTTGAGAACTCTTAACTTAATATCTTGCTGCTTGTGGCCCTTGTTTATACACATCCTTGGTTTTTTTTCACTGACAAAATGTTGTTTTATTGGCAAGCAAGGAAAAAAGTCGAGCACACTGTCCTACTTTTTATCGCTTCCCCAATTTTATTTCTTTTTAAATCTGACAAACAACTTTTCAATTTGGTTTGGCTTTAGTGTTATATGAAGTGTGATATTGTCTGTTTTCCTACTAACTGGGTGGTTATCTGGTTAGGCAAAATAATGGATCTTTGTATCATGTGTCAGGAATTTTTTCTGTAGTACCAGCTATGTTATATAAGCAAATCACAGAATTGGGCACACTTTCCATTACACAGCTTTTGATCGAACAAGCACTCATGTAATACTATTGTTTATTTCTGCATGAATATTGTCACTGATTTTTATTAGCTCACCTGAGCATATGCTCACAATCAGCTATTGTGATCACTCAGCGTCCGGCATCCGTTGTACTGTGTCTGTAAACATTTTACTTCAAATGACATCTGCTCTAAAACCACTTGCTGGAAGTTTATATTTGGTGTAGATGATCCTTGGACGATCCACTACAAATGTTATATAAATCATGGTCCTGAGGTAAAAAATGGCCTAGTAGTGGTTTTGATTTTTTACCTCCTGCCAAGGGAGAAAACTAGTACTAGTTCCTGACATTTGTAAAGTGTTGTAGTAGTCTCCCTTTTACCTTGAGTACTAGTTGTAGCCTTACAGTATATAAGATGAACTTTAAAATTCTTCTTCTCTGAAACGATAAGACCTTGAGCGTAGATATTTAGCAAGTAGCAAGATTGTTCAAATAAAGACTCATGGGTCAAAATTGACCATGAACTTAACCAAGTTACATCTGTTTATATAGGGAATACTTACAAATTCTTCTCCCTAAAACCACAAGGCCTAGAGCTTAGATATTTAGCATGTTGCAGCTTTGTAGACATCTACCAAGACTGTTAAAAACATGACCCCCTGGTCAAAATTGACCCTGAGGCAGGGGGTCACTTGCTTTTACATAGATTTCTATAGGAAGTCTTTAAAAATCTTCTCTGAAACTACAAAGCCTCGAACTAAGATATTTTGCATGTAGCATTGCTTAGTTTACCTCTACCAAGAGTGTTCAAATCATGACCCTATGGTCAAAATTGACACTGCACGGGGGTCACTTGATTTCACATAGGCTTATATAGGGGAAACTTTAAAAAATCTTCATGTCTAGAATCAGAAGGCCCAGGGCTTAGATATTTGGAATGTAGCATATATATATATATATATATATATATATATATATATATATATATATATATATATATATATATATATATATATTTATGTAGTGACCTCTACGAAGATTATTCAAATCAGGACCCCCAGGTCAAGATAGAGCCTTTCTGTGATGCGATTGTTGACCGTGTATTATCGCCAATAGAAGCCAGGTGAGCAATATAGGGCCATCTTGGCCCTCTTGTTCTTTAATATTTCCGCATAATTTGTTGCATATAGTCTGTTGCATATGTTTTCTAAATACTTCTAGGGTTCTGAGAAAGACAAAGTAGAAAAATGATCTTCTCTGCGTTTGTTTTTTATTAAATCCACCACATATTTTAATGCTCCACATCTGTCTGTCTATCAAGCCCATATTTTTGTTAATTGCAGATTCAACAGCTTTTACTACCAGGAAGAGATACACTTGCTATCAAACAGGTTTCTGCCCGATGATTTCTCTAAAAATACACTTTATTACAGTTTTATATCTTTTGCACCTGGAAGTGTAGTTGATATTTCTCTAAAAACACATCTTTATTACATCTTGAAACCACTGGACCAATGTAGAACTTGGCTAGGATGCGACCTTAAGGTCTAGAGCTTTGATATTTGGCAAGTAACATTGCCTAGTGGACCTCTACCAAGATTGTTCAAAATAGACCTTGCCTGGAAAGGTCACTTTATTTTACAATGGCTTATATAGGAATACCTTTAAAAATCTTCTCTGAAACCACAAGGCCTTAGAGCTTAGATATTCAGCATGTATATTTGCCTAGTCCAGGGGGTTCACTTGTTAGTTCAAGGTAAGTAATTATGATCCTGGTGTCTGTCATCCGTCTGTCTGTCCACACTTAATCTTGTGTATGCAATAGAGACTGCATTGTTCACTGGATCTTCTTGAAACTTGGTCAGAATGACTACCTTGAAATAATCTAGGTTGAGTTTGAATATGGTTGAGGGGTTAAATCATAGAAAAACCAGTGTGTATGCAAAAGAGGTTGTATTTTTCATTGGATGTTCATCAAACTTGGTCAGTGTGATTGCCTTGATGAAATCTAGTTCGAGTTCGAAAATGAGTCACCTGGGGTCAAAAACTAGTTCATGGTGTCAAATCATAGAAAAACCTTGTGTTTGCGATAGAGGTTGCATTTTTCATTGGATCTTCATGAAACTTGGTCAGTTTAATTGCCTTAAAAAATCTAGGTCAAGTTCAAATATGGGTCAACTGGGGTTAAAAAACTAGGTCAAGGGGTCATATAGAAAAACTTTGTGTATGCCAAAGAAGTTGCATTTTTAGCTCGACTATTCGGAGAATATGGAGAGCTATTACAGTCACTTGTGCGTCGGCGTTGCAGCGTGGGTTAAAGTTTTGCCTGCTAAGTACTATCATGCACATATCTCAGTAACCACTTATGATATTGACTTGAACTTTGTTAATGTCTTAAGGGGTGACACACAGTCAAGTCAGATAACTCTTGTATAAATCTACAACAAAGTATGGCCCTTGTTTGACTTTGAAATTTTGTTTAAAGGTTTGCCTGCTAGGTACTATCATGCACATACTAGTATCTCAGTAACCACTTATGATATTGACTTGAACTTTGTTAATGTCTTCAGGGGTGTCACACAGTCAAGACAGATAACTCTTGTAAAATTTAGTACAAATTATGGCCCTTGTTTGACTTTGAAAAAATTTGATTAATGTTTTGCATGCAAGGTTCTTTCATGCACATATCTCAGTAACCACTTATGGTAGTAATATCAAACTTAGCAATGTTCAGGGGTACATTTTGTATCAAACAATTAATTTACCAAAAATTAAATATATAGTGATAGATTTTGACTTTTAATATGATTCAACTTTCCTAGTTTATAATTAATATCAGAATTTTGTTTTGCTATTAAACTTATAAAAGTTTTGTTTTATTAGCAAGCACCCACAATAGTCGAGCTTGCTGTCTTATGGACAGCTCTTGTTCATTGGATCTTCATGATGAAATCTAGGTCGAGTTTGAATATGGATCATCTGGGGTCAAAAACTAGGTCACGGGGGTCTAATCATAGACAAGAGGGCCAAGATGGCCCTATATCACTCACCTGGCTACCATTGGCTATAATACAAGGTCATCAATGGCAGAAAGGGTCAATTTTGACCTGGGGGACATGATTTGAATATTCTTGGAATATGTCAACTAAGCAATGATACATGCCAAATACCTAAGCTCTATCCCCTGGGCGGTCTCAATTTTGACCTGAGAGTCATATTTTGAACAATCTTGGTAGAGGTCCACTATGTAATGCTACATGCTAAATATATAAGCTCTAGGCCTTGTGGTTTCAGAGAAGATTTTTAACATTTTCCTATTTGTTGCCATGGCAACCAGAGTTCTACATGAAACAGAATTCCTCGAACAATTTTGGGAGAGCTTCATGCAAGGAATATCCCTGCCAAGTGTGTAAACACGGTTAAGTGTTGCAATTTTTGTTTAATCAATGGCAATAACTCTAGTTGAACATATCCGATCAAGCCCATAATTGAACTCATCTGAGAACTAACGGTCATTTACATTCTCTGTAAATGTGATGAGGATTAGTGAAAAATTGAAGGTGCTAGAATGTAAACACAGTTATATATTGCAATTTTTTGTTAAGTCAAGGGGCATAACTTTGGAAGAACAAATCCAATCAAGCTTCTAATTGAACTCATCCCAGATCTTATTGTCATACAAAATCTCTGTAAATATGATTAGGATTAAAGGAGAAATGAAGGTGCTAGAGTGTAAACATAGTTAAATGTAGCAATTTTTGTATAATCAAGGGCCATAACTCTGGAAGAACCAAGCCCATAAATGAAATCATCCAAGAAGTAACGGTCATTCACATTCTCCGTAAAAATGATTAGGATAAGTGAAAAATTGAAGGTGCTAGAGTGTAAACATAGTTTTATATTGCAATTTTTGTTATATCATTGGCCATAACTCTGGTTTATACTCAACTTCTGGAAGAACTAATTCGATCAAGCCCATAATTATAATCATCTGAGATCTTATGGTCGCACACATTTTCTGTATATATGATAAGGATTAAAGAAGAAATGAAGGTGCTAGATTGTAAACATTGTTAAATATTTCATTTTTTGTTAAATAAAGGGCCATAACTCTGGAAGAACAAATCCGATCAAGCCCCTGATTGAAATCATCCAACATCTTATGGTCATACACATTCTCTGTAAATATGTTTGAATTTGTGAAACAATGAAGGTCCTAGAGTGTTAACATAGTTAAATCTTGCTTTTTTTTGTTAAATCTGGGGCCATAATTCAGGAAGTACTGATCAAGTCCATAATCAAACTCGTGCGAGGTCTCATGGCCATATCATTGTGTTGAAGTTTCATTATTATAGCTTAAAAAATGTATAACTTTATAAAAAAATGTGTAGGTTTAAACACTTTGGTAACATAACAAAAATGATAAAGAAGATTCTGCTTTGGCCAATCTCTACATTAAATTCACAAATTGGAGATGAAGAAGTACAGTGGTCAAGGGGCATTATTCCTGCATGATACTTCAGGGAGCATCAATTGTTTTCGACAACATTGTTATTTTATCAGGTAATTTTTGGTTACTCAGACTCACTTTGTCTATGATAATCTGGAAAAGGTGCCTTTACTTAAACAAGGTACTGCTTTGTAACAGTTGTTCTAGATTTGTTGGAAACTAGTCTTTTCAACACCACATACTTCCGATATCATCTATGTATGGCGCCGGTTTAGCCTGAATCTTGTTCAAGATTCCAGTAAGACAACCCAAATCCTTACTATCTACTTTTTCAAACAGGTTTAGAGACTGCACCCAGTAATTTGGGCATTTCTTTAGGTTGACACATTCGACCAGACTGTCGAGGAGACACTCGAAGCATTCCACAATGTTCTCCAGGCTCCAAAACTCCTCTGGATGTTTTTCAAGCTCCCATAACAGTATTGTTTTCAGATAATATGTCTTCATGTCCGAGCAGTGGTATACAAGATGGTTTTTCAGAATCAGTTTTAATGCTAAGAAACATGCCTTTGCCACCTTAGGGAATTTTGTGCTAATGTATGTCTCACAGTGGGGAAATGAAATATGCCATTCTACTTCGTCGTCTTGGACTGTTCCATTATGTGAAGGTTTAGGAACGACAATAAATCCACTCTGAAATATTTCTTCGACAACATCAGCAGACGGCCACATTCGTGGTCTGTTTTTCCATCTAGAGGCACATGCAGGCCAGGTCTGTAGATAATGGATACCGAAGACAATGTCCCCTTCGAATGCCACTACTCTCTGGTCGTCGTTCCAGTACCACGCTTGACCGAGAGGGTATGTCAGAAGTTTAATGGCTGGTCCAGTCTCCTCCAGTTCTATAACTACAGGGTGTTTGAAAGTACCAAAAATACGTGACGCTGGAAGCTGACTCTCTGATGACTCATCAACTATCTCTCTTACGTTACCACGTACTGCACTAGACGACAAGTAATAGTGTCCATCAACATTTGTACATAATGAAGATAATCTGCTCTCTTCTTGAGATCCAAATGATGATGCCGGACGAACGAATCCTTGCCTCCCATTCTTTTGTTTGACTTTGAGCGTGTCTTTTATGGTATTATGTGAAGTACTACATTCCATAATGACATCAAAGTCAGTTCTTAAACTGGTATAGGCTGTTGAACATGGACAGCAACAACAAAAGAATCTCAACAGAAATTTTGTCAAAGGATCGATGTAGCCCTTGTTTAATTCAAGTGTGTAAGGTTTACCGAGACCTTCAGCAGAACTCCCAACTAATCTGTAGTGCATATTCTCTAAATTAAAACGGTTTTTGCAACCACCTAGTATCGAAGAGAGGTATTGTTTTGTGGATTCATCCAGAGCGTCCGGTCTTTGTGATTCCCAGCCGCAGTGGCTATCATGTATACCAATCAGAATCTTTTCCAAATTTTTGCACGAGCAGTTGCAAAAACACCATGTGCGGCGCCTTACACGGCATGGAATATACCTTTTCAAAACATTCCAGATCATCCGAACGACCGGCTGAAAAAAAGAAGACACCAGTTACTGTGCTATTTATGACGTTATCTCGTTCTAGGGTCCGGGCTGAGCCGACTCTAAGAAGTAATCGTGTAAGGTCAGATCCAGCTACTAACCATATACAATTCGAGTTTTTCCACAATATCTTCACCCATGTGCAATATTATTTGGACTAGATCACACGCAAATCAAGGAAAAAACTGGGTTTATAATTTTTCATGTGTCATCATTTTATAGAATCATTTCAAAATTGCGGTACTGCTTGACTAATTGATATTAATATTACATTTTTGTGTTGTACCTGTTGTATATTTGTGAATGCTGATACATGCAACGTTCTACCTGATATAATCACAGTGTTCAACTGTTTTAACATCTCAGCAGATTGGACATGTCGTCACCATTCAAAAGGAAGTCACTTGTTCCAAGGAGAAATCACTGGTTGCTAAGAAAGTAACCAGTCGCTAAGGAAGTCAGTGGTTGCTTTACGACCTCACCAGAAGCTAGATTTTTCCTATAACTCTATACAGAGACAAGGGATTTCCCACCCCCGGCTGATGTGGTCGATTTTGACCCCAGGGGCATATTTTGAACAAAATTGGTAGAGGACCACTAGACCATGTTAAATACCAAATATCTTACTTTTTATAGGCCTTTTGGTTTTGGAAAAGAAGATTTTTAAAGTTTTTCCTATTTACCAAATGACCCCTCGGGCAGGGTAAATTTTGACTCCGGGGTATTGATTTGAACAAACTATGAAGAGGTTCACTAAACACTGTTAAATACTAAATATTTAAGCTCTAGACTTTGAGGTTGCCGAGAAAAAGATTGTTTTACGTTTTCCTATAATAATAATAATAATAATATAATATAATATAATAATAATAATAATAATAATAATAATAATAATAATAATAATAAATAATAATAATAATATTCTTTATTTAACGAAGGTGACTTGATAAGCCAACAGGCTTATCTTACTCGAGGCCTTCAAACATATACATATTCAAACATGCAAAAATCAAAGACATGTTAAACAACAGCACAATATATATGATAAAGAAACATGAGCAAGACACGAGTTAAATATTAACTATATAATAATATATATATGTCTATGTAAAACAAGGTGACCCCCAGGCAGGGTAAATATTGACCCCAGGGGCATGATTTGAACTAACTTGGTAGAGGTCCACTATACAATGCTGTATACTAAAGGTCCACTACTAAGCGAAAATTAAGTGACAGTTATTTCAATGGCAAGTACATAACCTTATGCAAGACACTAAATAATGAAGATTGTCAGGTTAAAATTTACAGAAAGTGTTTGGAACACGAAGAAAAGTATGTGTATTATGTTGAAATCTCAGTGATTTGACAAAATGACTACCCAGGTCTTTTTAACTTTCTTCATAATGCATAGAAAAATAAGTGTACATGTACTGTGGTTTATTTAGAATGTCTACATACCAACTTTCATTTTTTATTAAAAATAACTGACTTCTGTGTTTTTTAAAGTATATTTGAATTTTCGCTTTCCTTAGTATTGGACCTTAAATATCTAAGCTTGTGTTTTTTTAGAAGAAGAATTTTAAAGTGTTTTCCTATAAGACCTACGTCAAATCAAGAGACACCCCGGGCAGGGTCTATTTTGACCCAGGGGTCATAATTTGAACAACGTAGCTAAAGTTCCACTATGCAATGCATAACATCTAAGCTCTAAGCCTTGTGGTTTCAGAGAAGAAGAGCTTTACGGTTTTTCCTATTTGTAGCCATAGCAACTAGAGTTCTGCATGGAATGGAATTCATTGAACAATTTTGCTAGAGCTTCGTGCGAGGAACATACCTAGCAAGTTTCATCACCATTGGCCCAGTGGTTTCAGAGGTGATGTCTTTTGAAGCAAAATGTTGACGGACGACGGAGAGTGGGCGACGGGAGCTAAAAATAAACTTCCGTTCCCGTTAGCAAGATGCATGTGCCTCGTCTGACGGCACATTGCAACATTGCCAGCAAATCTGGTACCGCTGATGCGAATGGGCGTTCTGTGTGCGGGCTTCCGGGAAACGGACGATGTGCTTGACCAAATTCGTACACACAAACGTGTGAGCTTACGTTTTGATTTTTCCTGACGTATTGAAACAAGAGACCCAAAAGGGCAATTTTCGCTAGTCATGCTAGTAAGTTTTGTGAAAATCTTTGGGAATGTTATCACAGAACAGGCAACAGATGTCACCTTGACCAAGGCTTGACTCACTTACCCCCAAAACAGTAGGGATCATCTACTCAGTAAAACAATAGGCAGTGGCTAGGTAGCCGTGACAAAAAGGCTAGGTAGCCGTACATATATTTCATACGAGGCTCTATATAGAATCGTTATTGAATAATCATTCATTCAGGTACATTATTTGTAATACTTAACTTATTTAATATTAGATAAGGATCGGAGTAGTACCTGTAATTTACCGCTACCTTGTCACTGCCTTCTTTAAGCAGTTAAATATGTCCGAAATATTGAATTTAAGTTTCTGTCACGATTTTACTTATAATTTTTCTTTTACATATTCATAAAGTTCATAATTTCAGCTTTCATTTGATACCAAACATTTAAAAATCATAAAAAAAATAAAGAAAATAAAGGGTACGGTTGTATATTCTTACTTAATCGTATAATTATAGAACGGCCATATAATACACTTTTCCAAACAGAACAAGTTGTTTTGAATAAACAACATTCAGAACATTTTTAATGTAACAGAACAATAATTTTTCGCATTCACAAATTAAAGAACATGTGTCACATATCTTTGACTTAATTGATAAGAGTTAATTTGTCATCTTTTATGACAGGCAATATTTTTCACACGTATCGCGAGTGAAATGACAAGTGGAAAATAAACATTGACCAGTTACGGTTTATCGGGAAAAGATATTTTAAAACAACCAGATAAAAAATTCTTTATTTTTGAAAGACTTATATTAAAACACAATACGTGATAGATCTAGTATAGCGGCGATTTGCAACGAAAATACCGCGGCCGCCATGCGGCCATTCAAAGGATCTAAATGTAACAGGTTGCTTTTACAGGCGTATTGTACCAAAAATACAGCGAGGAAAAAATTATGACTTGTGCAACATGTATTAGACTGTTAAAAATGAAAAGAAACAAACATTTGAAATATATGTGCGGTTACCTAGCCTTTTGGTCTAGGAAGCCGTAAACCAAAAGACTAGGTAGCCGGTCACGGCTACCTAGCCACTGCCAAAACAATAATCCCATGAAGATTGAAGACTGAAATTATTCTCAAAGTCCATGTCAGTGTGACCTTGACCGTTGACCCTAAAAACTATAGGGATCATCTACAGCAAGTTTAATGAAAGTGAAATGAAAATTGTGACCAGTAGAGGGTTATAAAGGAAAAGCTTACGGAGGCTATAGTGACCGTGACCTTTGACCCACTGAGCCTAAAACAGTACGAATCGTCTACTTAGTAAGACCAATCATCCTATTAAGTTTGAAGACTGTGGGTGATATAGATCTCAAGATACTGAGCGGAAAAGTTTGGGCCACTGCACCCCCCCGATACTGATCATCTACAGGTTGCTGGGAACCTTATATACATGTACTTAAGTTTCATGAAACTCAAATGAAGATTGTGACCTGTACAAGTGTTATCAAGGAAAAGTTTACGAACAGACGGGCGAGTAGTCTCCGAAGGCGAACAGATTTGACATGTTTAGGTGTGACAGTTATGAATGTCAGATCTATGAAAGGGGTCACACTGCAACGCCAAATTAATTAGGCTAACGGACGAGGGTGGTCGAGTGATTAATGCTCAGTACTACTGATCCGGAGGTCCCCAGTTCGAATCCCGGTCGAGGCACTGGAGATTTCAGAAACGTTTTTTCAAATTTTCCCATCCACCTAGAGATGTACTGGTTAGAAACCCAGAGGTAGTCTCACACGTATCGGTGATGTACACCGGGTACGTAAAAGAACCAAGGGATCTTTTCGTAAAAGAGAAAGGGTCTGGTATCCGGTTCTATCTTTTCAAACTGCGCCTGTCAGGAGTGTTGGTAATTTCACCCAGGAAAAATCCCAGGGTCGACCGGAACAATCTAAATGAACAGACGGACAATGGACAGCGCGGAATGTGGTAGTGTGTGGGTAATTCGTCTACAAGTATAGAAAGATTTAGTGAAAAATATTTAAAATTGAATGAACTATGACAATTCTCCTGTGAACAATATCTTAGAAATGTTGTTGACATAGAAATCATCGTGTGTATCGTAGATTATTTCTCATTTTGTCCATTGGTTTCTGTTTATATGCACGTGTCTTCATTAGACTATGACGTTTATAACAAGAGCTCCGCCTACGTGTTTTTGATGCTCGTCTGATTTGATCTTTTTACAGTTTATTTATTACCATTTTTTAAATAACAGTGTCCTTGATCTTGACCCTGAAACACTATCTCACGAAAGGTTTTTCCGTAAATAATTACTACATACTAAGTTTGGTCACACTAATTCAACTGCAACTAAAGATATTGTATTTTCCCATTTTTCTATTTATAGAAAGAAATCCCTTAACTTTGACCCCATGAGCCCTAAACACAGTCTTAATAAAAGTCTTTATTTATATGTATTACACTAAAATAATTTAGTTACATTATGTCAATTGTAACTAAAGATATTGCATATATTACCGTTTTCTATTTTTTACAAAGTTTGGTTGCATTATGTTCACTGACTCAAAAATATTGTGTGTGTGTGTGTGTGTGTGTGTGCGTGCGTGCGTGCGTGCGTGTGTGTGACTTTCTGAGTTAAGAAGGGGCAATAATCCTGTCAAAATACATGACAGGGTTATGTAACTTGTAAAACTCTTCCTTCATTATATTGTACATTTGATAGTGAACAGGTATTCCAAGTTTCAAAGTGATAGCGTTAATAGTTGTAAGTGACCTAAACGCAAAACTTAATAAAAAACAGACTAGCTAAAAATGACAAAGTCAAAAAATACTAAGATATTCCCCCCTCCCCCAAATGTATGTCTCAAAAACCCATTTGATATGTTGAAGTATATCATCCATTAATTGTTTGTGTACAAATGAAGAAGCTGTGTCCAGTTCTCAAAATCGACCAAAATCATCAAGCATCTTTAGCATATAAAGTGAAGAAGGGTATTAGTTTATAATTAGATGAACAAGTTTTCCAAGTTTCAAAGTGATATATTTGATAGTTTCCATGTAAGTGACCTAAACGCAAAATTTAACTAACTTCGACGACAACGACGTTCAAGTGACGACAATAGCTTGTCACTTTTTTCATAAAATCAGACGAGCTAAAAATGCTAATGCGGTGGAAATTTGTGGACTCTGAAGCGGTGTCGGATTTGCAGGACCTGCGCTGGACTGTTTTGCGTAGCACTTTGTTTATGCTTTCATTCTGATGAAAGTTAAAACATATTTAACATATAGAACCGTGTGATCATTTATAGAGTAAGGAAAAGTACAAAATATACATCACTTTAAAAATTTAATTTAATTTATTAAACCCAAAAAAGGCTAAAGGCCAACATTCGTTCATTTATTCCGTCAAGACCAAATTTCTCAAAACGTGAACAGAGTGTTCATACGGACACACTCGATTTTTGGCAACTTTTATTTTACCGAGGATTTTCTCCTCATTGGACAAACTTCCTTGATATATGCTGAAACAATGTCTATAACCCGTTACTCACAAAGACAACTGAAAAGGCAACACAATTCTCAAATATACCCTCCGTAAAAGCATGCGTTTTGATTTTAAACTGCTGTGAACGTCGTAAACTGCTATCAACGCTGTAAACTGCTGTCAACACCGGAGGTGGTACATCGTATAATAAGGTTCTGTATTTGTATTTTAGTTTTATCGTTGGTACCGAATAATCCATATGACCAACTCCCCCAGAGGAATTTAGTTATTTTGGGTTTCAGGGGATAGTGCAAGATACAGAACGCGTCCCGTTCAAGAGACACCCCTTGTTCTTTAACATGTCAATTCCAGCGCGTTATCCCGCTCCTCAAGGTTATGTGTATGTGTGTGTGCGTGTGCGTGTGCATGCGTGCGTGCGTGCGTGTGCGTGTGCACCGGATAATCCGTATGACCAAAGCACCCAGAAGAATTTTAGTTATTTTAAGTTTCGTTGGATAGTGCAAGTTACAGAACGTGATCCGTTCCAGAGACACCCCCTGGTTCTTAAACATGACCGGTGAACAGCCCTCGGTTTTAGGTCTCATCCGATAGAACATTAGTTATGTGTTAGTTATTAAACAACTGATCCGCGTATGTATGTATTTACTTTGTTATCTCTATTGCATTGAGAGATATATCTTTAGTATTGAGAGAGATCTTTCACAACATGAGATATATCTCAGTAAAAGAAAGACATCTCCTAATTTACAGAGATGTCTCTGCATTGCTCTGCTTTTTTTGTTAAATAGTAAAAGAGATATCTCTCTAATTTCGAAGACATATCTTTCGTTTTACTAGACATATCTCTTTCACGCTGCGAGATATATTTGTATCACAAACCGATATCTCCTGAATTTTAAATGGTATCTCTTCTGCTTGCAAAGAATATAGAATTGGTTCGCCATAACATTTGATTTTGACGGAATGGGTGATATTAAGCCATTTCTTGGTTACATAAAGTTATTCAAAATTATATTCTTTTCCTCACCCTTTAAATAAATACACAGTTCTATACGTAAATATGTTTAAACTTTAATTTCATAAAACAGATCTGCTTGCCATTCCGGTCCAGCAAATCCGACACTTTCAAAATTGGGTCAAACCCTCCCATGAACGATATATAGTCACAATTGAATGAAAAAAAATGTGCATAAGGACAATACGATACACGTCAACATTTCTAACATAATTTGTCATAGCTCATTCAATTTTAACTGTTGAAGAAATACCCACACACGGTGTCATATTCCGCTTTTTCAATACACCACCCGCCACACCGATAAACCCAACTTGGTAGAGCTGGAGCGACAAAAATTTGTATACGGGTAAATATTTCTAGATTTTCTTGGTATACTATTATATCTATCTAAAAATGCAATTAACACTATTAAAGGGCGATGATTGATGCACCAAGTGGTCTTTGTAGACTTGAATTTAAATATAAAAGAAAGTAACTTTAACTGCATCTTCATGAGTCGTATTTTCATCAGTTTAATCATTTACATGAAAGATTTGTCATCGAAGCAGCTTATACACGCCTTACTTGACGATTTTCCGAACAATGTATGACATTTATTTCGGGCGCGCCAGCTTTACCATTTGTAACGCTACATGGTCGTCTTTAATTTCCGACATCATCACCAAAATATCGTTCCATAGTATGGATGGAAATTTCGACAGATTGTAGTTACTATACAAAATTCTATCGCACGAAATAAAAACATGGGTTGGTACGTCGTTATTTCAGCAGAAATGGTTTTTTAATAATTTTTTAGATACATATAATAGTAAACCAAAAAGTCTGGAAATATTTACCCTTACAAAAAATATGTCGCTCAATCAGTCTATCAAGTCGCTCCTGCTCTATCGGCGTTACCGGGGTGACCCGCATAAAAAGCCACCCAAGCCCGCACATCGAACGTCCATTCACAGTTGCTGGTTCACCCCCGTGATGATACTAACTTAAGAACAAACTATTTAAGATACGTACCGATATTAATATGAATCCCGTGCAGATGTAGAGACATACGTTGAGCGACACAAATATCACTGAGCAAAGGAAAACCAGTGGGTTATGGGTTATCCAAAACTTTAAAAAATCCCATCTCCTTAAGAATGGATCTTTTACAAAAGGTTCACCAAAGTATTTGTAAACGACAAACATGTTGACTAACACCAGTGACATTAAACAGCCATGTAATATTCTCACTCTTTTCTTAGACTTCTTGGTCAGCTCAACCGATTCCATATTAAGTAGTATAACTTGTTTGTAATTGTGCTTATTATTATAACCTGTCACGTTAATAGCCTAGATATAGGTTTTAGGTACCACGTGACTTTTCAAATACTGCCAACTTTATCTAAAGCAGTTCGCTTAAAGAATAGTGCTCGTTTTATGTTTAGTAGTTGAAAGAAATCCATCATACAAATTTCCGTGGCTACATCGAAAGTGAAAGTAAGTTTATCACCCGAGTTATCTTTCATACAGAGTTTCGACAGGCATACCGTAAAAGAACTGTGTCTGCTGGTTAAGACACGTTTGACCATCCGTAGAATCAACAGTTACTGTGCTTTAACACGTTTTGTTTGTATGAATTTAAATGCTATGCCGAGAGATCCTAGCTGAATACTGAAAATTCAGAATCTGAGACAAAGTCTGACACATGCAGACAACATTGAAAACGACCTTGGACACATTACCATGTTTGGAATTTAATTTCATTCGCTTACAGGTCCCTTTGAGATTTGTGTTTTGACCGTTCATAGACAAAAAATAGACATCCATGTATCTCAACATCTTAATTAAGAGAAGGCTGAAAATCGATCTCTCATAATCCAAAGATAGACATGGTGACCCCTAAGCGTAATCTCTGTAGGTGGACAATGAAAATCCGACCTTCGAGCTCAGACCCTTTGCTATCTGGTGAAACCGAAAATAGCATGACACAGATGACAAAATCAAAACATCCAAATCCCCAGCCCAGCATACGAACCATTGACAGAATACATGTATAATACTATGTATTGAAAAATTGTCGTGAGTCGTGACATTACAAAACATTTTACAGACATACTGAATACTAATGTTCAATCTCCTTCGCAGAGTTTTCGTTTCTTACACTCACTTTCATGAATGTAATGAGCTGATAGAGTAAGAGAGTGACTAATCCTAAGCTTTAATTCCGAAAATCAACACCGTCTTTGAAAATACTCAAAAGACGCCTTACGATGAACGAACTATACACAGTACACTAAAAAACTATCGTCCGTCCACTGTTTTCACCTGAGTGAATATATAGTGGAAATTTGAGTTTCTTGGTCTGGTTTTAAACAGTGGTAGATCTACCTGAATCATAAATAAATAAATAAATCCATCGACTCAGAATTCTATATTTTGGCGATAATTTATTTAAACATTTTTTCATACAAGCAAGGGTTTGTCAGTGAGCAATATTTTTCCTGTCGGTTTATTGACTCTTTACAACGAACAACATACTACATTTGTTGAGTTTATTTCAATAAAATGTCGAAAATTGCGGGAAACGTCACCAGAAAGCATCGCAAGCATGACGTCATTTTAACGTCGTCATCGTCATATGGTTTCCAGCATTCATTACGCTCGGTATACTTTTTGACGTTAATCCGGGTAACAAATTTTGATAATTTTCACTGCGTGGACAGTGAGTTTATCGGAATTTATTTAATGCTAACTAATGAAATACTGTGTTATATCAGTGAAATATAGAGTGATGATATAGATTTCATATCAGTCACAGTGTGGGTGATATAGGTCTGCCGGAACTACTTTTTTAAGTAGTGCTATACTAATTTTGCTTTTGTTTTAATATTTACTAAAATAAAAGAAAATTTGTTTGTTTTGTTTAGTGGATATGGAATAATCTCCTCAAAGTGATACAATTTCACTTTTAACTCCCGCCCCCCCCCCCCGTGAAAATATTACAATTGTATCACTTCTCGGTGAGATATATTCCATATCCACTCAAAACAAACAATATTTATTTAATGTTTTTCAGTGGATTATAGAGTTTTATTTAATGTTTTCGAGTGAATTATAGAGTTTTCTCAGTGAAATAAAAGTGATAATCCACAGTTTTGAAACAGTGGATTACCATTTTTATTTTTCACTGTTTTTGCAATCTTCTACCCGGATTTACGCCAAAAAGTATACCGAGCGTAATTAATGCTGGAAACCATGCGACGATGACGTCGTTAAAATGACGTCATTTGCGCTATGTTTTTTGATGACGTTTCCCGCGATTTTCGTTATTTTATAGAAACAAACTCAATAAAAGTAGAGTTTTAACCATAAAATAAACAGAAAAATTGTTGGTATCGGTGTAATATCACGTTAATTTCACTCGCGAACACCAAAAGTTGTCATTTTTCACTCGTGGCTGCGCCACTCGTGAAAATATCACTTTTGGTGCCCACTCGGTGAAATTATAACGTGATCTTACACCGAAACCAACAATTATCCTCTATTTCTCAGTGAAATAAAAGTGACAATCAACAGTTTTGAAACAGTGGATTACCATTTTTATTTTTCACTGTTTTTGCAGTCTGTAACCCGGATTTACGTCAAAAAGTATACCGAGCGTATTTAATGCTGGAAACCATGCGACGATGACGTCGTTAAAATGACGTCATTTGCGCTATGTTTTTTTATGACGTTTCCCGCGATCATATGGAACTTTCATGTTTTCCCGATAATCGATTAGACGCGGCTTTTACACATTAAACAAAGAAGGGAGATTTCGGTTTAATCCTATTAAATCAAAAACCGTGTAATTAATCGTTTTTGCTTCGGTCAGACGAATTAATATTATTTTTCCTCTTTATAGTGATGTAAATTTTAAAAAGATTAATTTGGTATTTCACTTACCTTTTTTAATTCAAAAAGTACCACCGCATTTTCCATATGAAATGGTAAGGATTGCAAGACTTTTAGTCAGCTTTTTTTGGTCATTTGTCTCAATACTTTGACCCATACATAGAACATCAATTATAAGATTGTTTTTGCTTCAGTGATACCGGCAAGGGAATTATATCAACTATAAATTGGTGTAAAAATAAATAAAATATTTGAAGGATTTCGCTTACCTTTTTAATATTTTTTATAAGTACAGTCAGTTAAAAATGTAATCGTAATACAGATCGGGCGCGTCCGTAAATTCACGGAAGTTGTCGATTACTATCGTATCAAAATTGTGATGATTTTGTATTGTATTGTTGCTTTAAAACGTAAGGATGGCTAACTTATATGAAAAGGAAAAAAGTGAATAATGATTGTACCAATCTTTGATCGAGTCTCGATATGCTTTATTCATGTGTAAATTAAATGAGTAAATTAAAAGGACTGCATTTGGTTAAAGTTATATCTGTATTGTAGCAAAGTGACTAAATTTCACACTTGTTTCAACTTAACGTAAATAGGTAAATGTAACACCTGTGAAAAAAAGATTTTGTGTATACATTGTAAGTTTTACACATTTTCACGGGACTGTTGTAATGTCACACAAACACACATATACACAAGTACGTATGGCACTTTCAAATTGTGACGCTTATTTAATATGAAAGAATTTGTTTTCAGAATCCGTTCGTCCGGATAGATGTCACCCGTCATAAATGTGGTGATGTTGTTTTTTTTTGCTTTGCTATTTGTGCGTATTTTGACAGTCGTTTACTTCTACTTTGGTCCCCCTATAAACATTTTGTAACTTAAAGGTGGTTCACAAATGAAAAAGTTAAGACCGGTCAGAAATCGAAATCAGGTACATGTAATGTCGAAAAATAATGTTTGTGAATTATGTACTTTTAGTATTTTGATCAAATATCAGAAATTGAAAAAGAAATGAAGATGCAAATAAGATGTTATTACGGTAAACTTACATATTTTAAAGAAACTTAAAATCTGTCATAAGAATTACCACTTGCGTTTTACAATATACCCCGGGGCAATAAAACACTAGAACGGATATGGATTATTAGGGTGCAATAAAAGTCTTTGTTAGTCTTGGTAATTTATTACCCTATATGTGTGTATTATATATATCTTTTTTATTGTACACCCATCTCAGAAACAATGAAATGTTTTTAGATAGTTAAATAAATGTATTTCTGTTTGCTTTTAGAGAACAATTAGCTACTGTGGAAAGGGACAACGAAAAAAAGACCTTACTTGATTATTCCTTTTATTAACAAAAGTAACCTTTTAAATAACTCGCACTTTAAAATATTTTTTCCAAAAACGTTCATGATTTTATATGTATAATTTCAAAATAACCTCGACACTTAAGTGTGTCGTTCAAGCTTCTGCTGTAGCACATTTATTTCTATCTTGTAGAATTTACGCACGTGTAACGTTGGCGTCAAGCACACGGGAAACAGTACCGTAATTAATTAAACGATAGTAACATCTACCTTGTAGTTATGTAAATAACAAATTTTCAAAGATGACGCACACGTTCATGCATTGTGTCTATCGTGTTGTTTGTTTTTTCACAGCTAACAGAATATGAAATCGATGACATCGATTTTGTATATGCCTAATGAAAACTTCGTTATTTCATTGTTTCACATTCAATATTAGAATCAAGCTACCAATCGCTTTCATATACTAAAAATCGCGCGGACCTTCTTTTTTTAAAGGTAGTTTTTGTTAGCTTTTAAGTTTAGAGAACTAATTGCTTTCAAGATATACAACCACTTATGGCTTTTAAGCACGTGCGAAGAAAAAAGAAAACTGTGAAAGTGTGACTGTCATTGCGGTATAAGTTGGTGATGCCGTGTATGATTTATGTTGTGAAGCTTCACTTAATTACATTAAATGCGGATGCTTTGATATAATATGTGATTCAATTTAATAAAATTAATTCAACAATATAAAGATTAATAGCTTATTACTCCTGTAGTTTGTCCGCATGATCCTGTCAACAATTATTACACGAATAGCTCTGTGCATTGCATAGATTTAACAAAAGTTAATGAAATTCGAGGGTATATTCATGAAAAAACTGATAAATCTATAATAGCTCTATTATTCAAATCAGTGTTGCTTCATTTCTCTGTAATCTCTATTTTACAACAGTTGCTTTTTAAACATACAATGTAATAGTACAAAAAAGATAGCTGGGATGAATGCAATAAGATTAAAGATTTCTATTTTAGCGTAATACACAGTACATCTTAATATCCTCGGGCTAATATTACGCAAGCAAATATCGATTTTTATTGATTGAGCTGCCGAAACAATCAGCGGTTTTCCGGTCTGTTTCGGAAAATTTACGACCGCAAGCGAACTGTCCGGCCGCTACTACCTGTTTATCGATTTTCTGACCAGCCTTATCATTGTTAGCGAGTAGAGAACAAAATGTTCCATATGTTTCGATATTTTATGGAATCAAACTCAATAAAAGTAGAGTTTTAACCATAAAATAAACAGAAAAAATGTTGGTATCGGTGTAATATCACGTTTATTTCACTAGTGAACACCAAAAGTTGTAATTTTTCACTCGTGACTGCGCCACTCGTGAAAATATCACTTTTGGTGCCCACTCGGTGAAATTATAACGTGATCTTACACCTAAACCAACAATTATCCTCTATATAATTCACCGTTATATAGAGGATAATTGTTGGTTTCGGTGTACGATCACGTTATAATTTCACTGAGTGGGCACCAAAAGTGATATTTTCACGAGTGACACAGCCACGAGTGAAAATAACTACTTTTGGTGTTCTCGAGTGAAATTATCGTGATATGACATCGATGCCAACAATTTTCTGTTTATTTTATGCCTCAAACTCAAACCGGCATTCATTACCCTCGGTATACTTTTTGACGTTAATCCAGGTAACAGATTTTGATAATTTTCACTGCGTGGCCAGTGAGTTTATCGGAATATAATCCACCGTTAAATTACGATAAACCACCGAAAAACATAAAATAAATTTCGATAAACCATCGTAAAACATAAAATAAAACAGAAAATAATAATGACGTTGGAAATCCAATTGCGTCAATTAAATATTTACGTTAAATGACGTCAATTCTCAGTGACGTCATAGTTACCATAGCATCATTTCTCCTTAACGCACCTCACGTAGCTCTAGATATTTAATCTACACTAGTGTAGATATAGAGATATACTAACTACAAACATTGTAAGAATTTCCATGGTAAAATGTTGTTGAGGTGGAAAAAAAGACCCACTACTTGTCAAAATCGTGAGTAGTCAACTCAACTCGTATACGATACATTAAATAAAACACCCGCGACTGTGTATGTGAGACCTACGATCTGCGTTAGAATGTGAGACAAGTGTGTGTCAATTGCGCATGCCTAGTATGCCATACTTGTCTAACAGCAAAAGCGTCAAAATGGCGGATTCATTGAGAAGATTGGTGAATATTGGAACTTTTAGTGTTCTACAAGAAAAGTTAGAAAGATGGATGGACAATTACTATGTAAGTATCATCTATAATAACTTTAATTGGATTGGAATCGTCCATAGATAGCGCAAGACATTATTTATTATTCTTGAAATATGTACAAAAAGTCCAACGGTATCGGATTTCGGACGGTTGCTAGGGCATTTGACAAGTTCATACTACTGTTTTCTATTGTACCATGTACCTTTATTAATAGGTTTAGAGGATTGTGACCAAACGGCATTATGTTCAAGACTTATCACATATTTTTACAACTTTTTCTTTCAAGAAGTACATGCTAAATCGGAAACTACCGCCATTTTCCATGCTAGCCTGAACTTGGAAATCGTCTGCAATACTGCTTACTTGGCTATCAAGATAGAGCGACTCAGCAAATACCGATATAGTGTACTACAATCATTGATCTGTTTTGGAATGAATCCAGAAATAACTTCACTCTACCTGGTCTGGTATTTAGATAATTGACAAGGATTTTTTTAATAAAATGAATGCACCAAACTTGTTCAAAATTAATCACCAACTCTTAAGATCTTATGAAATTTGGATTTGTATCCCAAATGAAGACCTAAGACAGGTTGAACATTGGACAAAAATAAACCTAGTTTAACTTAACCAATCTTAGTCATGTGTTCCACTTTGTGCTATATTTTCTTTTGAAATTTGAATTTGATGAAAGCATTTATGACTTTGGCAAAGCTGGGTCAGGCACTACAATGTAGCAATGAACCTGATGATATTATTTAAGAAAAAAAGTATCATTTTTAGCTCGTCTGATTTTTGAAAAAAATGACGAGCTATTGTCGTCACTTGATTGTCGTCGTTGGAGGCGTTGGTTAAGCTTTGCGTTTAGGTCACTTTCATGGAAACTGTCAAAGCTATCACTTTGAAACTTGGGGAACTTGTTCATCTAATACCCTTCTTCACATTGTACTGAAAAAATGCTGAGTCACACCTGTTTTTTTCTTCGGGGGGGGGGGGGGGGGGGTAAAAAACATGAATTTTGATGGATTTGGGTTGATTTTGAGAATTGGACATAGCTTCTTCAATTTTTGTTAGATTGATTTCAAATTTTTTCACAGACAATAAATGGATGATGCACTTCAATAAAAAAAAACGGGTTTTTGAGTTACACATTGGAAAGGGGACGGGGAGGGTGGGGGATATTTTAGTATTTTTGGACTTTGTAATTTTTAGCTAGTCTGATTTTTTAAGTTTTGTGCTTGGGTCACTTACATGCAAACTATCAAAGCTATCACTTTTAAACTTTGGAATACCTGTTCACTATCAAATGTACAATAGTATAAATGAAGTATTTTACAAGTTACATAACCCTGTAATGTATTTGGCTGGATTGTTGCCCCTTCTAAACTTAAAAAGTTTCACACATACAATATTTGTAACAGTCAACATTAATGCTACCAAACTTAGTTAATAAGAAATATTTACGAATATCTTTAATAGGATTGTATTTTAGGGCTCCTGGGATCAAGGTCACTGTTACTAAAAATAGGAAAACTGTATTATTATATTCAATATCATTAGTAACAGTTGACATAATGTAACCAACTTTTGTTTGTAGTAAGTATTTAAGAAGATAGGGCTGGGTTTTGGGACTCCTGGGGTCATTGTCAAGGTCACTAACTAAAAATAGAAAAAACAGTAATATGTTCAATATCTTTAGTTACAATTGACATAATGTAACTTTAAATTTTTAAATGTCTAATACATATGAATAAAGACTTTTTAATTAATTTGGATTATGTTTTGGGCTCATGGGGTTAAAGTCCAGGTTTTTTTCTAAAAAAAACGAAAAATGGGGGAAAAAACATCTTTAGTTGCAGTTGAACTATTGTGACCAAACTTAGTGTTTAGTTATAATTATGAAAACCTTTTGTGGGATTGTGTTCTGGGGCCAAGTCAAGGCCACTGTTACTTAAAAAATGGTGATAAATAAACTTAGAAGGATGAAATCAGATGAGTGTCAGGCATCCGCAGGCGGTGCTCTTGTTTATTATGTGGCCAGTGGGTTTGTGAATGGTATCTAGCAAGGAGCGATGTCCATAATTGTTTTAACTCATTCCATTGTTAAATGAAAATTGAAAATGACATTTTCTGCATCAATTTTACATATTTTCAGCAGCCTTTTGTGTTGGAAAATACAAAAATTAAGATCTAGATTTAGGGAAAAAAAAGATATTGGGGGATTAAATGTGAATCTCATTATTATAAGCCCTTACAGTACAGGTCTTGAGGATTATGCAAAAAATGCGAAGTGTGGCTCCAGTGGAAATAACCTGACTTCAAGTAACGGACAAAATCGTAAATGAATCCATTCAATATGGAGTCACATTGCGACTGTTCGGAGTGAAAATTTCTATAATACATATGTTTCGTTTTTAATCAGTATTCTAGCATACTACTGTACATTGTACTAGAAAACCTTGAGTGTAATTCACAGATCATGTTCATTTAAAAGTGATTATGATTTAAAGTTTGTGTTTTCCTTACTTCACCGCCATTCCTTGAAGTTTTTATCGTAACTCGTCATCTTTTTCCTAGTGTTGATGATATTCTTTACTTTCGATAAACTCGTTTGTATCTTGTAACACTCATAATTGAATATCTATTTTCTATCACTTTATTTTAAATGATCTCTTTTGATCGCGATTCAATTGATTTCTCGCTAGTGGCCATTTTATTCAAGAGGTGACGTCATTTGTAGCCGTTGACGTGGCGTGTCCCTTTTCTGAGGGCCGATTATCGCATAATTGGCCCTCACGCGCGGGCCAATTATTTTATAATGCCCTGACCGTAAAGATAATCATCATAATACTGTACAAATGTGTTACTATATATAGTAACATATGTATTATATAAAAATCAAGCATTGCAGAATAGAATAATCCATGAAACATGATCAAGCACATTTGAATTTTGCCCTTCTTGTGAGCATGTGATGGTAACCTTGTTTTAAGGTAACCTAATATTATTACAGGTTCATGAATACTTAATGATTCTTTCACCTGCAAAAATAATTCTAATATCAGAATCATTGACTATTGGACCTGAAAGTAATATTCCTGCTAGCTGGAATGATCTATTGTTGTTTCTATGAACACACTAATACTGCTATGTTTGTGTTATGTTAGACTGACAATACCTTTCATTACAAAACATATAATACAATTGACAAAGATCTGGACATAATTGCTAATGTGTATTATTTTGTAAAATCATTTCCCTTTAAAGTAGCTGTATTGCTTTAAAGCCTTTGCTGAAAGTGTAGGTGCATGTGATATTTTGTATTAGATTAACAAAGTACGCATACATATCTGTAAGTTCTTTTAGAAGCTCTAAACTAATAAAATAGAACCAATACAGCAGGATGGACAGCTATGTCACAATTTGTATTATTACATTTTTTAATAACCCCAGATTAATACCTTGAATCTATTAAAAAAACATTTTTGCCCACTCAGCTTAATTCCTGGTACTCCTGGATGTTTGCTGGTTTTGGTAAGTTGTAAATATTAATTGTGATTAAATTGTTAACATTTTGAATAATGCTACTGGTCTATACACACAGAGTAAATTGTTTTCATACAATATGATATAGATTGCTTTAATTAAATAATGTTGAAAGTACAAATAGAATCACAGAACCACTTACAAATATTAGATCTATATGTTGGTAATAGTGATTAAACGGTTATTCAGGACTTTATGATATCAGATATGACCAAAATCACAGTCCAATAGCAAAACCTGTCCATACCTTCTATAGAACAGTTTAAATGCACACTGAGCTGCTATTCAAGACTAATGATAAATGTAAGACAGCTTAGAAACATTTACTTGAGGAGGCCGGTTTAGGTTACTTGACCACCAGATTCAATTACTAGAGTAGGTACATGTGATGGTTTGTGTCACTCTGTATGCGCGCCTGTCTGTCCCCTATTCTTGTTCATGTTATTTCTCAGCAACCACTGGCTGGAATTCAACAAACTATAAGGGAAGCTTAACTATCAAGGGAAGATGCGCATGTGCAGGGCATGTGTTCTGCCTCAATGCTTTTCAATGCCATTTGATTATTTCTGTATAATATTTTTGTCCATACTATTTCTCAGCAACCGCTGACGTTTGACAGAAAGCTTCACCATCAAAAGGAGATGCACTTGATGCAGGGCATGCTCGATGATTTGCCATGGAGTGATGTCTCTTGGATTATTTCTGTATAATGTAAATATTGTCTGTGCTATTTCTCAGCAACCACTGGCTGGAATTCAACATTAAATTTAAACTAATGTGAATCTATACTGCTTGCTTGACAACCTTAGTAACAACATAGAACTTATAATATTTTTTTTCTACAATAAGAACACTTCTTTATCTTTTCTTTACCATGACTGACTCAGTGTCAAAACGTTGGATTTCTCACTGTTGGGCTCAGATATTCTTCAAAGTTAGGTTGTATCTCTTTCTTAAGTATTCACGTTTATGGCCGATTCTTCCCTAGGTATTGATTGATATCATCTACTGACACATTGTTGAATAAAATTATAATTTATAGTTTTGTTCATGTATACTGTTCAAGCATACTGAATTAAAACAATAAAAATAATGATATTTCAGTTGTATGTAATTGTACATTTATATCAAATATCTTTTGTTTCATCCAGCAATTAGATGGCATCTAAACAATATTTCATAGACTCAGAATTTTATGATGATTGAGATTAAAGTAAATAAATAATAAATCAAGTCATTTTGTTTGTGTGTTATAATCAAGGCTTCTAGTGATCTTGATTTGAATAAAGTCTAAATTATTTAATTTCTGCAGACTGCGCATGTGACATTGTCAGATCATATGGAAAATTTAGGCATATTTAAAGCTTTTAGTGTTTGAAATTTTTTGTCCAGTCACAACACTGTATTCTGCACTTTAATTAAGGTAAATATTTATATACTGAGTCAGTAAATGGAGGAATACTACATGCACCACAACAGACCAATTTATTTTCATAATTGCATCAAAATCAACACTAACCTATACTTGGAATGTAATATAAATATGAAATGATTCTGCCTTGGGACCATTACAGTGCATGTTTTACAGTGTGCTCTTGCAGACGTGTTTGCTACTTGTTTAATATTGTATCATTGGCATTCTGTGAAACAAATGCTCATAGTGCTGTCTTAATTGAAAAATGATGAGTCCATTTTAGAAATTTAGTTTGGTAATGGTTGAAGATTTTCGATAAAAAATACATTGTAATTTGAAGCCCAGATCTTTATATATGACGAATGTTTAGAGAAAGAGAAATTTTGAAGACGCGTTTAAACATGTATGCTTGGATTCCATATACATGCTTAATATTTTATCTTGGTGTAAATATAATGTAACATTTCAGTTCAATATAAATGTCAGTATAACTCCAGATAAGTTTGTGAGATTGTACTCTTTTACTGTTTGAAAAGCTGAATGTAAAGCTCAAAATCCAGAATGATTACTGTCGGCTATATTTAGTCAGCAGTCTGTTGAATATTTCTATAAATTCTAACTGTTTTCAGTTTCACTTTTACAATTCAGCATACAATTATCTTCTTTTTTTTCTTCTAATACTTCAGAGTCTGGTAAAAGAAGATACCTGTTTATGATCGTTAAATCAAATCACAATTTTCATTCAGTAAATTCTATGCCAAAAATGTTCTAGAACGAAGTCAAAAAGTTACAATTTTCAAATTTAAAAGCGTCTAGAATGATATAATTACACTATATAAAAGGAGAAAAAACAGCATTTTGTTATCTTTTATTTGTTGAAAGTGGAATGATTCAAAATTGATGCATGTAATACAATAAATAGGCATATGTTAGAATGTTAAAACTTTGATCTTGCCTTTTAAAATGAAGATGAAATTTTATTACACTGTCTAGTTGTATTTGAATGATTTACCAACCAAAGAACTATAGTTCTAGATTCTCCTAGCTTTAAAACTGAATGAAAAAAAGGAAAAAATTAAAAGAGACAATTATCATTAAACCAAGTCTGGTTGTGTGTGAGTGAGTAAGTCTTCCAGATAACTTGTTCCTTCTTTTTCCTTGCAATGAGAACTAGCAGTGAGGCAAAACTATAGTAAAAACAACACAAATGAACCCCCTTGAAAAAGGACTTATTTGACAGATAATGACAGTAACTAGCCAACAATTATTTCTATCTGATTATGAAGAGTGATGTTATAAATGTTGTGTTTTCAGATTTGTTTGAGATCTGATTCCTAACCAAACTGGGATTTATTTTTAAAAATCAGATCAATATTTATTGATTACAGAGTAAATGAAGCATGTAATGCTGTAAGTTGTATTAAACTATTAAAAGAAAATTTCTTTTGACTTAATGACCCGCATGCTATATCAGTATTAAAAGCAAACAAAATACTTTAAAGTTTTATGATTTTTAAGGATGGAATGTTATTAAATTTCTGAAAAAGTTGAGTAAGTTTATCACACAAAGTCAACAATTGTTAACAAACATAGATCTAATATCTCAACAAATAGAAGCAAGTTCAAACAAAGCTGATAAGCTATTGGAAATCACTTGTAAACATAATTTATTTGTCACAGTAGTTTAATGTTCTTTTTATTTCCAGCGCACCCAAGTTAAAATCAATTATTTAAAACTCTTGAAATATTTATGGGACATGTTTTATAAAAGTAGTTAAAGAGAATTTGTCGGAATTGATTTGAAATGTTAAGCACTGTTTAAGTGTTTATGATATTTCCTACTGAAAAATGTTTTTATTTTGTGCTAGATATTGTTACATAATTCGACATTTTGAAATAAATTTGTAAGCTGGGTTAAAACATTTCCAAAAACATAATGATAGTGATAAGTTTTTCACAGTTGCTTTATGCTTATTACATTATTTTTAGAAACACTCCTCAGGGTTTGACACTAACGCAGTCCCGCGAACCCGAGGACACCAAAATATTGGGAGGGACTCCTTAACTTCCGAGTCAGTTGTTCCGTCGGGACTCCTAAGTTTTCGGGGAAAAGTCATAAGTTCTCTTAATACATGTTTTTTTTCGGGAACGCTTTATTCCGCGTATATGAACGCATACTTCTTACAAAATACGCTAAGAAATCCGTTGACGAATCCACGGGACGCATGAAATTTTCGGGAAACGCATTTAAAAAATCACCACAATATACAATACACAGCTTGACAGCTGATAAAATGTAAAGGCGTCGTCTGTTTTGTGCTGTCAACCAATTAGAAGGCGAGGTTTTCCAATACTTAATTACTCCACAGGTAGGCAGTCTTAACACCCGATAATCAATTTAACGGGATTAAATGATGCTTTAATTTGCGGTGCATCTGCTCTGAAGTGACATTAAAGTAAGCGTGTTTGCTGATTAATTATCGGCTTATTACATTATTACAGTTGTTTTTTGGAACCGTCGACAAACTTAATGCCTAATTTTTTTTAAATGTTAAACAATAACATCAATTAGCGGCGGCTATGCAGAGAAGAAACTGTTTTTTCGGGACCGTTTACGAATTATAAGTGACATAAAAAGAGCTCATGTGTAATTTTTTTAATATGCATATCAAAATACCGGCGTGTTTGCATTGAAATGACTCGAAAATTATTGTGTTTGCAGACTAATGACCGCTAATTTTCGCCACCGTTTTTCGAGTTAATATTCAACCTATTGTAGTTATAATTGTTTTCGACCCGTTCACGATTCACATGCATATTATTTTTTATTTTTTTTTTATAAAGATAATGTGATTATTTTGCTTATACGGTAGGAACTTAACACCCTTAATATTTTGAATTTTTAGCTTGACTATTCGGAGAATATGGAGAGCTATTACAGTCACTTGTGCGTCGGCGTCGGCGTTGCTTCTTTGGTTAAAGTTTTGCCTACTAAGTACTATCATGCACATATCTCAGTAACCACTTATGATATTGACTTGAAACTTTGTTCATGTCTTTAGGGGTGTCATACAATCAAGGCAGATAACTCTTGAAAAAATTTAGTACAAATTATGGCCCTTGTTTGACTTTGAAAATTTGGTTAAAGTTTTGCCTGCTAGGTACTATCATGCACATATCTCAGTAACCACTTATAATATTGACTCGAAACTTTGTTCATGTCTTTAGGGGTGTCATACAATCAAGGCATATAACTCTTGAAAACATTTAGTACAAATTATGGCCCTTGTTTGACTTTGAAAATTTGGTTAAAGTTTTGCCTGCTAGGTACTATCATGCACATATCTCAGTAACCACTTATGATATTGACTTGAAACTTTGTTCATGTCTTTAGGGGTGTCATACAATCAAGGCAGATAACTCTTGAAAAAATTTAGTACAAATTATGGCCCTTGTTTGACTTTGAAAATTTGGTTAAAGTTTTGCCTGCTAGGTACTATCATGCACATATCTCAGTAACCACTTATGATATTGACTTGAAACTTTTTTAATGTCTCTAGGGGTGTTACACAGTCAAGTCAGATAACTCTTGTATAAATTTAGTACTAATTATGGCCCTTGTTTGACTTTGAAATTTGGTTAAAGTTTTGCCTGCTAGGTACTATCATGCACATATCTCAGTAACCACTTATGATATTGACTTGAAACTTTTTTAATGTCTTAAGAGGTGTCACACAGTCAAGACAGATAACTCTTGTTTAAATTTAGTGCAAATTATGGCCCTTGTTTGACTTTGAAAATTTGGTAAAGTTTTGCATGCAAGGTACTATCATGCACATATCACAGTAACCACTTATGGTAGTTATATCAAACCTTGCAATAGTGTTCAGGGTAAATTTTGTATCAAACAATTAATTTACCAAAAATTAAATCTATAGTTATAGATTTTGACTTTTTTTATGATTCAACTTTCCTAGTTTATACTTAATAGTTAGCAGAATTTTGTTTTGCTATTACACTGATAAAAGTTTTGTTTTATTAGCAAACACCCACAATAGTCGAGCGTGCTGTCTTATGGACAGCTCTTGTTATTCTGTATAAACATCAAATAATTCTTATGCAATCCACATTGTAGTGCCTGCTTGAATAAAAAAGTTTAAACAACCCTTTTGTTGATTTTATAACATACTATATCAGGTTATACTTGCATGATATGATTGAAATAATAGGTTTTTGACTTGACTTGAGTAAAAGTATGAGGGATTTCTGAATTTTGGGATGGACTTTTGATTTCAAAAGTAGAAGTCCCGTCAGGATTTCTGGTTTAAAAGTTAGTGTCGAACCCTGCTCCTTGCAGAGCTGGAGTCTGGTAGACTTTGATACTCTTTAAATTTTTACCAGCTGCGCATTTCTTTTTGTGCTTTTGGCCTCATTTTCAGACGATTAGGTCAGCGCAATGAATATTTGCAGCATGTGCATATACAATGTGGTAGCTGCATAGGTTTGCTGCAATGGCTTTGAGGAAGGAGATGGGAACTGACTTACATAAACTTGAACAATTTCATTGGAGCTTATTTGAGCAAAAATTATACACATGTGAATGCAATTTAGAATTATGATATTGGTATTGATCAAGTATTCACTATTAGCACATTTAAAGTGACACTGACCCGTAACACTTGTTAATTGTTACAATGTGGTTCTTATTATAAAAATAATATAATAGTTCCAAGTATTCTTTGTAACCGAATATGCCAAAATATTAGTTTGAATGATCAGGAACAATAAAATACTTGAGATATGTAATGTAATACTTCTGTCTGCTGAAATTTAATGAACTTATAATTACCAGCTGTGTCTTATAAGATATATATAATCTGGCAATAACTCCTTCCTACTGTCTATTTATTAGGCTTGAAAGCTAAATAATGACATAACACTACGGTAATAAAGGTCTGTACTTATATAACTTTACTTTGACTAGGTAACAAAAGCCAGAAATTACTTGCACATCCCAGTCCTCAAGTGGCAACACCAGATGACCAAGGTTTAGTCCTCTGGTCAGGCCAGATGAGGTGCTTTTTTAGCAAAACACACTGAAATGGGTACTAGTAAAAATAAGCTGCTGGATGTTTATCTCATAAGTGATTGAGTTGATTATGAGTGATGTCACAAGAGTGATTAGATACAATCAAGTTCAAACAAAGAGAAAGAAACAGAGATTTTGTATTTCTCAGGTGTTTCCATCAGGAAAGTCTGTTTTACTTTCCTTGGAGTTTGATTTTATTTATCCTACACGTAGTTTGAAACAACCTTGCTGATACACTTGTAATGCAATTTGAAGAAAAAAAGATATATATAAAGATAAAATTAAGTGAACTAAAATGGAACAAATTAATTTGGTCACATTATGCATTTAATTTGTTCAATGTATATTCAAGGCTTAACCTAGTTGTCAATTGTTCTGTACTGTACTGTTCCTGGGAGTAGTTATTAAACTTAAGTATTTTCTTTATGTACCAAAAGTCATTGACCTTACAGTAATACAGTCTAATAAGTTCATTAAAAGTTCAGAATAGTTGGTCAATTACAATTGAATGTTTTCATTTGTAAAGGAATTTCAGAGGAAATGTTAGTTGTGAAAAGCGCATGATTGCTTTAAAATACTGATATAATAATAAATTTACTAATAGAATAATAAATTTACTATTAGAATAATGAATTTACTGAGGGAATATGAATATGCTTTTATATTCACTGAGAGAATAACGAATATACTAACAGAGTAATGAATTTACTGAGAGAATAATGAATCAGGAGAGCTGCCTTCCATTAACTACAACAATGTGTTGATTATTCACCAAAAATGTCTGTAGAAACATCTCTTATTTTTATGCCCCCGAAGGGTGGCATATAAAAATCGCACCGTCCGTCCGTCAGTCTTTGTGTCCCCACTTACAAATTCGTGTCTGGACTGTAACTCGTCATGCATTGAAGGATTTTAAAATAACTTGGCACAAATGTCTAGCACATCAAGACAATGTAAGCAAGACCAACGTCCCTACCTCAAAGGTCAAGGTCACACTTAAGAGTTTGAAGGTAATGGAATCCTGTATATATGCACACATTCGTGTTTGGACTATAACTTTGTCATGCATTGAAGGATTTTAAAATAACTTGGCACAAATGTCTAGCACATCAAGACGATATGTTGGGTGCAAGACCAACGTCCCTACCTCAAAGGTCAAGGTCACACTTAGAGTGTGAAGGTAATGGAATCCTGTATATATGCACACATTCGTGTTTGGACTATAACTTTGTCATGCATTGAAGGATTTTAAAATAACTTGGCACAAATGTCTAGCACATCAAGACGACATGTAGTGTGCAAGACCCACGTCCCTACCTCAAAGGTCAAGGTCACACTTAGAGTGTGAAGGTAATGGAATCCTATATATATGCACACATTTGTGTCCGTACTATAACTTTGTCATGCATTGATTGATTTAAAAATAACTTGGCACAAATGTCTAGCACATCAAGCCGATATGTTGCATGGATTTTAAAATTACATACCACAATTATTGAGCACATGGAGAGGACAAAGACTGTGAGACACCTCTTTCGGGGGCATTCGTCACTTGTGAGGGACAGCTCTTGTTTAAGAATCATTTATTGACTAAACAGTGAACAATAAAGATCCTGGATTTGCATGTTGGTCATGGTCTGCTCTGGTCCCAAAAGCAAACTATTTGCTGCCACCAAGGTAAAGGTTGAGATACAAATGACATGATGTGTATTTTATTTTCAGTTGAATACATGTGACCAGAATGTGGCGAGAGGCTGTGAGATCATTGAGCTCAACTCTAAAGTACAGGGACAGCTCTTCAAATTACTCAGTGTGTGTGCACAAGATGGTAAGTGTCTCTATAGAAATAATACAGGTGAATTACAAGTTAATACTACTTGTGCCATCAGGCTAAAACAAATTAGTGTGTAAAAAAGCACAAAGGTATTTTCATTTGATAGAGTTGGTTTCACAATGCACAGGACAACCAAAATATGATTCAAACAACCATGTAATTGGTAATTTTTATTGATTAAAAGGAAAAATTTGGGCATGGAGACTGTAGGATATGTGTTAACAACTGTTTTCTTAATCTTAGGTAACTGGAACAGGGTTCAAAAGAAAGTGATGCCTTTAGAATTAGATCACTTTTTAGCTCGCCTGAGCACAAAGTACTCAAACGTGAGCTATTTTGATCGCCTGTTGTCGTCTGTCCGTCCACACTTAATCTTGTGTATGCAATAGGGGTTGCATTTTGTACTAGATCTTCATGAAACTTCGTCAGTATGAATGCCTTGATGAACTATAGGTTGAGTTCGAATATGGGACATCTGGGGTCTAAAAGTAAGTCATGGGATCAAACCATAGAGAAACCTTGTGTGTGCAATAGAGGTTGCATTTTTCATTGGATCTTTATGAAACTTGGTCAGTATGATTGCCTTGATGAAATCTGGTTTGAGTTAGCCAGGTGAGTGATAAAGGGCCATCTTGCCCTCTTGTTATAAGTTTCTGCCGTTCAAAGTTATCATACAATATGGTTTTACAGTTCAGTACATGCAGATTACCTAGATTAGTTACCTATACTTGGTTGTGTTAGATCAGTTTTATACACCACTGAAATAGTATTATAAAGTAAATTATAGTTGTAACAAATTGTTGTTTCATATCTGTTTCTAAAGGTGGTATGTATGGAGGAGCTAGTGTCATCAAGTCCCGCCTGCTACCATTCCTTGGTCAAAACTTTTTCACCTCGGGTTCAACCACGGACACAAGTCTCGGGGTGCTTGCTGAAGCTTCAGCCAAGAACAGAGAGATTAATGAGATACAGGATATGTACGAAGATTCAATGAGTGCACTGGAATCAGATCTCAGGTGTAAAGAACAGGAGAATCAGGACCTCCGAGATGAGTGAGTCGTTCTTTGTTCTGACTAAAATCAATCCAAATTTGAGTAGAACTGCCAGTAAAGGGTCATTAAACATGGAAATGGCTTTTAAAAATAGATGTATTTACCTTAAGACTGGATGTTCAGGATGTTGGATTAAAGGTTGCGCAAGGCAGACAAGTGCTGTATTTAGGTGAAGACTTGCTCATATTCAGCTATATGTATACTAAGCTACATGTATACTTAACATGCTTTAGCTTCCTTACATTTAAAGGGAAAGCTTGTTTTTAAAAGAGTCAAGATGTTTCAATAATTTGTGTGTTGATCCAATTTTGTACCGTTTAAGTCATGTGTTAGCTAAATTATTTGTTAGATTGGCTGAGACTAAGGATCAAGTAAACCGTAGTACGAGGAGTGCCAGCACAGATAAACTCTTCCTGGAGAACGAAAACAGGGAACTGCGCAGAAAGTAAGCATGCTTATTCACATAGTATGTCATTTTATGTTAATGTTTGGCTTCTTACTTCAGACTAATAGAAGCAAAGGACGATTTAAATCGTAGCATTGAAACACGTCCAGTGAAAAAATAATCGGTGATATGGAAGTGCGAGAGCTTAGGAGAAAGTAAGATAGAATATTTGCATGTCCCTTTTCTCATATTGCACTGCTTATAGTTGAAAGCATCTCCAGTTAGTTACACTTTATTTTAGTGTTTTTGTTATTTTTATTATTATGACATTTACAATTAATAGATATTTCTAATTGAAACAGGAAGTCATTTCCACTAATTAAAATAAGTTTATATCATGTTCACTGTGACTTTCAATTGTGTATTATATACTGATTTTGAAATAGATTTATTGAAATGGGTTAAAAGATGTCAAGTACAAGAAAATTACCATCTTTCATTCAACTTGGTTTTACGCTTCTGCTTTGGTCAGTAAGAATATGTTAACTGCTATTTCTACAATTTCCTATGTTACAGAAGTTGAGCTTATCATAAACAAACGTAGAAAGTTTCAAACAAAGTAGAAATTGCCTTTTCATTCAAGCCTTAGCAGTTTTTGAATATTTCAATATTTTTGCCAGCCTCTTCAATATTCTGGAGATATGGTAGTGTTTGGTCTTAATAATTTATCTTTGTAACCTTTCACAGTTATTTGGAGTAGGACATCAAAACAGACTGTTTATTACATTCACTTTTAAATAATTATCAAACCCCCACCAAACATAGTTTGGGTGGGGGTGGGGAGACATATAGGAATCACTTTGTAGCCATCTTGAAGCATTTTCTTAAATATCTCTTGTAGTGATAAATATATTCTTTAGAAACTTAAGGAGAGTTTTTAGGATCATAATACCAAGGCCTATAACTCTTGACCTGTTTTCACAAATTATTTCCCTTTTTTCGTCCCAGAATTGCCATTTCCAGATGACTTTGCAGATTGGACACATATTTTTATACCCAAACTTGCTCTTGAGCATCCTTTGTCTCCTTTCAAAAGAGAAGAAATGATTCCAGTCATTGCGATCAAGGGCAGCTGTTGCTAAAAATAGAAAAACACATTCTCATGAACCTATGAATGGAATGTCAACAAATTTGCTCTGTAGCATTGTGACCATTTTAAGAAAAGGAAACGGTTCCAGTCTAGTGCACACAGAGGCCCCTGTAACTAAAAATAGAAAAAAAACTTTTAACAGCTTCGTCTCGTGAACCGATGGATGGCATGTCATTAAAATTATTCTGTAGCATCCTTTGATTGTCCCTTTTCAAAAGACTGGAAATTGTTCCAGTCTATTACACAATATAGCCACTGTTACTTAAAATGGTTAAACCTTATATGGCTTCTTCTCATGATCCAGAGAATGGAATATCATGAAACTTGCTCTGTAGCATCATTGCATTGACCCCTTCCAAAAAAAAAACCTAGGAAATAGTTCCGATTAAGTGCACACGAACAGCTGCTATAAGTAAAATAAAAAACTTACATTGAAGTACTACCAGTATATCATTTTATTTTTATACTCATTTATTTAACCTGGATTGCGAAACAAGTTTTTACAACTTATATTAATGGCTCTTGACACTCACACCAGATGGAAACAACCTCAACTACATTGCAATAATTTTGAAATACTACATAACTTTAGATATTATGGAGTATCACAGTGCTAATCAGAAATACAGAATATCAAGGTAATACAGAATACTACGGTACTTTACAATTCTTCAGTATTTTACAGTACCATAGAAAACAGCTTTTAATGCCATAATAAGTGCCCAGCGCATAAGTGGGGGTATTAACATATATATATATATATATATATAACTATATGTTATAATACTTTTGAAACTAATCTTAATTTCTTGTGTCACAATTGGTATGCATTCTTGCTTTTACACCGAAATATGGATGCTTTTATTTTCACTTCGTGGAACCACAGACCTATATACTCATGGACTGGCAAAACGATACCAGGAAAGAAGTTACCCATAATCCCTTGCACGTGCTCTGCAACAGACTCCTATATTGGGCATCTATCTGGTCTTAGAGATAAATTATAAAGATGGAAAAAATACGGAATTGATAAACAGCCGTGTATCTTTTTTAAAGATACTTCTTGTTATACAAATCCATTTACATATCCGACAACAGTTTTATAAATAGGGTCCAAATATCATTTTGTTTTCGTTTGTTGGAGAAAATCCCTGTATCTTCACAAATTTCCAACAAATAAAATCCATAAAATTTCATTACAAAAAAGAATACAGGTTGGAATAAAAAACTACACAAAGAAGGAAAAATACAAAATTTAAGCCATAGATATTGAGAAAGACACGTCTTAATTTGATTTCTTTTTACCAACTTTCCTTGATTTGTTTCAATATGGCTGATGGGCAGAAGCTGGTCGTTCTTGATTCGGATATTTTCAATAGATGCAAAAATCTCACACCACAGTAACTGGGTGATTTGTATAACAAAATACGAGAGTTTCCAGTCCATGTGTATATATAGGTCCATGTTGGATCTCAATACTGTAATAATCACCACTGTCATATTAATATTAAAAGCATGAGTAAGTAATAATTGTTATGTCAAAATTTTGTTCATTTATATAATATTACTTGATCAAGTGAAAACAATCTTAATCTTGATTCTGTTTAGACTGCATCAAAATGCTGTATTGCCAATACGTTTGTTTCAGACTTTTACATTTTACAATGAGTTTTTAAAGAAACAGAAATCATTTTTCTAAAATTTAAAATTTTGATATAAAATGAGGTAGATAGATTGTCAAACTCGGCAAACAAAGGAATTTAGAGTTGTTAGTTATTGGCGCTTCTGACTTGAGCAATTTTCTACCTTGTGCTAATAGTTGAAGCCTTGTTGATTTGTACAATGTATATATCTGCATGCAATATAATGTATTCATGTTGTATAAAGAAAACCTTTTTGCAATTCAGGCTTTTATGCTCTGAAGGCTGTTATAGTCTTTTGTTTCTGTTTTGCTAGCTCAGTTGTAGATACAAGTTAACTGAAAAATATGTTAGTTATTGAATTTTATTCCTATGTACAGTCATGATATATTTGCTCATTAACATTGAATCAGCTCATTTCAGCTATTGTGACTATGATCTGTGTACTGACCTTCCATCAGTCTTTCAGCTGTTCACATTAATGCAGACTTGAGGTGATTTAACAAAAACATGAACATATTGTGGAAAAACATCTACTCATATATTGGAAAGCACAATTTTAGTTCCTATCCTAAAGTGGTTTGACTGATTTATGTATGTCTAAGTAATTTTTGCCATGGACATCAGAAAGTACAGTTTTGGTGAACAGATGTGAAAAAAATCAGTCTATCATAGTAGAAGGGTTACAGGTTTGATTCCCTATCAAAACACTATGAGAACACTTGGCCCATTGTCCTCAAACTCACAAGTCACTAGATGATATCTGTTGACTTTGGGTCAGTAGGTCAGAGCTCAAGGTTGTTACATATAAAAAGATATATCTTACTCAGCTGTAGTTTGCCGTAATAAAGTCAAAGTCATCTGGCCTCTTTGGCCATATGTAAAATATTGAAAAAAGTACTTTTTATAATGAATTTGTTGTGTTAATCAGATAGTTTTTTTACAGTCCCAGTTATTTTGAAACAAAGTTGCAGCCTTGCTGAAACAGCGGTAGTATAACTGGATATTTACTATATTATTGGTTCATAACTGTCATTATCTGATAATTTTGACAAATTTGAATTCTGATATATTTAGACTAGCGGCAGCAGAAGATGAGGTACGAAATTTGAGGGCAAAGGCGGGAATTTTGTCTGACTGTGACATCCAAGTCCGTAGACTACGGGAAGATATAGCTCTGCTTACTGGACGCAGAGATGCCCTGTTACGTAGCTCTACTACACAAAGAGAAGAGCTACCGTCTTATAGACCATCTACTCCGTCAAAGTTTAGACCTGACGACTCCCCACTCTCGGGGTAAGGGTGTAACATGCACCGGAGACTTGAGTAGATGTAGCCTTTTACGTGTAGAGTAATCTCTCTTAACTGTAGCAGCTGTGACTAAACAGAACCTGTGTGGAAAGTGAAACCTCTCCTTTTGTGTGCCTTTAACTGTGGCTTTGGATAATGTCCATGTTTTAACTTGTTTTTGTTGCACTGTAAAATGTACTTCATTTCAGCATTAATTTTTATGCCCAAATTTGCACAAAAGCTCTTGTTATTTACCCTATCAAAAAAGTAATGTGAGAAATGTGTGGGTCACCTAGGGGACTGGCTTTTTATTGCCTTGTGTACTCGACCATAAGTAGGTGTATGCTTCCTAAACTTTGACCTAGACTGTGACTTAGGAGTGAGTACATTAACAAAATTAATAAGCATTGTACAGTGTGCAACAAAAACATGTAGAACAGGGGACACACATGTGTGATGGTTTCTAATCTTTTTGTTTTTGTTACATTTTAACTTTGTGTTGTACCCAGGTCTGCTGATGCACAGGATGAATTAGTTCGTCTTCGAGCAAGGTCAAACCTTGTAGATGACCTTGAACGTCAAATACGACAGCTAAAGAACGAACTGTATATAGCAACTTCAAAATCAAGTTATTTAGCGAGGTAAAACAGAACTGTGATTTTATTGTAGATTTTTTTCTGATAAGTAAGGAAAAGGCAGCAGCAAGCATTCATTGATACATGTTTGGGTTTCCCTTTTATTAGTCCCCTACCTCTCATATTACTGGCTTAGGGACTATAGGTTTGCACTGTTCCGTCCATCCTCAGTTTTGTTTCCAGTCTGTATCTTCCGCATGCATAGAATGATTTTGATATAATTACATGTACACACAATGGTTATCCATACCACAAGGGTATGTCATGCACAATAGCCAGCTAACTACTGCCAAAGTCAAGGTCACACTTATGGCTGAAACACTATTACATGCAATTTCGTTTCCAGTCTGTATCTTCCACATGCATGGACCGATTTTGGTACAACTTTATATAATGGTTACCCATACCCCAAGGGTGTGTCATGCAGATCAACCATTCACTCCAAACGTTGATGGCACACTTTGGAACTATTTCCCCATACTCTAAGGATTTTATACAAACAAGACCCAGCCATTTAGTCCCAATGTCAAGGTTTTATATAGCTTTATCTATATTGCTACCTGTACACATAAACAAAAATAAACGAACTGTAACATTCACATTCTCTTCAGCATTTTCATTGTATTACCCTATGCTTTAAGTGCAGACATGCTTCACTAGCGTAACCTTTACTGTACCATAAATGTGTACACCCTTTTTTACAGACAGGGACTTCATATTGCATGGCAATACTTTTGTGTTTTAACCAATTCATATCTTGGATCCTTTAATCTGGTGAAAATCTAATGAACATACAGTTGACTCTCATTATCTCCATTTTCAAGGACTCCATGGCTTTTTACTTCGAGTTAAACAAAATTGAGGTAAGAGGAAGGACTTTTTGTAATATTTTATGTAGGTATATGGATGAATAGGGCACAAACTTGCCTGTTTTAAAGATATATAGATAATTATTTGAATTTAACTTTCTTGATGCAAATAATAACATTTGTTTTTCTTGACACGTCCATTCTTGAATTTGAAATTGTTTTTAATATTCAGTTCATGTTTTTAAAAAATTATCTGATCCATTTGCCTCTGACTGGACCTAAAACATACTGTAGTTTTTTCAAAGATGAAGTAGAGAATGCAAATTTTTGTTTAAATATTTGAACACAGTTCAGTTTTAAATACATTTTTTTTCATAATGCCCAATCAATATTCAATACATATCCAGCACATCAGAAGACGAATATTGATCAGAGTGAAAATGGAAATATGCACCGTGTGAAAGTGAAAGTAGCATTCTTTTTATCATATCTCTTTCTTTTACTTTATGCAAATCCTATAAAATTTATAAAGAAAAAAAAACAGCACTTACTGAAAAAGAGTGTCAAAAGTCATTTTCACCCTTTTTAAATAACAGGTAACAGGTCCATTCAAGTAAATGCATGTAAAACAAACAACAAACATTATGACATATCTGAATTGGTATGAAACAGTCTCACCTTTGATGTGTTGGTGACTTGTGCTTCAACTTCATAAGTTGACATTTACATTGAAATCCAAATATCCAAAGTCTCAGTTAGTCAAATTAGGTCTTAAAGGGATTTGAAAGTACAATGTACATAATTTTAGAAGGAAATTTGACCTGACTCCAAGGTTGAAATTTCAAGGTAAGCAAGTTTGAGGTACTGAGAGTCAACTGTATTTAGAAGCTGTATTACCTAGTACAACCTACAAAATTAATTAAAATACAGCTGTAACATGTAATATCAGGAATAGGAGTTTATTTTCAGTTTTAGTGCAAAGATTATTGTCAGATTATAGTGGGAGAGAGAAAAAATGTATAAGTAAATTATGCTGGATAGAAGTCCAGACTAAAATTTGTAAAATGAACACCTTTTCTTTTCTGTTTTCTTTAAAAGACAAAGCACATAACATCTATAACAAAATGACTTTTCCTTGCTTGTCAAGATAGAAAGTAGTTCTAGGTTTTCGTTTATTCTGTAGCAGTTTAGTGTTTGTCATTTTCTGGAATTTTGCTAGATAAATATGTCAATTTTTTGAGATTTGCACAAGAGAATTTTTTTTTATGATGTGCTCATAATTATGTAGTTAGTGCACTCATTGTCAGCTGTCTAAAGACAAAGAGCTGTTGTTTATTTCCCACCAATGAAGGCAGAGAGCTATTGTGTTGGTATTGTCCCACTGTTTGCCCATCTGAGACAGTTTTATTGAAACTGATAAATAGAATTCAGTGACATTTGGTGTAGATATGTATCTCTTAAATGTCTTGCATCCAACAAAATACATTTCTCCAGTACGGTAGTTCAGACTTACAACAAGTAAATTGCAAAAAATATCCATCTAGGTCAAACACACGCCTCAACTCCCCGCTGTAAGGAGATATATTGCAGAGAACATACACTATTTTTGCATGAATGTCAGTTTGTCCTTTAAAAAATTGTTGTGACTCAGTATTTCGTGATTGGAAATAAAGTTGGAACAAATGTTCATCACATGAAGAGGAGTTGATATTTTAACCTGATGTTTGAGTAATAAGTCTAGGCTAGGCCTAGTCATCTCAAAGATAAGTTTGGGGTGACATCTGTTCGTGTCTAAAAGCAGCCATTTAGTTCTTTGTTGCTATGCAAATTGTGAGGAACAAAAAAGTTTATTGAGGTCCTATTTTCAAAAAGTTCTTTAAGCTAATGGTGGGAATGTGTTACATGTAACTTGCAAGAATATTTGTGGTCACATGCAACTAAATAACTAAAGCCTGTAGATTCATGGACCTTTCTCCATATGAAATAGTTTATGTATAAAACTGTCTGAACAAAATATTAATTATAAGTTTAGTTTAGCCCAGTTATGTTATCATTAATGACAACTGGGCTTCCATTCTTTGTTAAGTATGAAAACTGGTTCTGACAGTAACAGTCAGGTAGGTACAACTCCAAAATGTTTCCCCCAAGTGTTTCCATTTATTTGTACTCATTAATTATTAAATAATTTGGTCTCATTAACCGAATTTCTTCACAGAAAAAAATATATATCCAGCTTTATATCACAACTAACTTAGATTAATAAAGCCAGTAAGTCAACCACAGTGTTAAAATCTGAATGGAGTTAATGTTTTATAGAGAAACAATTGTTCCAGGGTAGTGACAATGTAAGACAAAACACTGAAACAGAAAATATAATATTCACGCTGCAAAAAATTATAAATTTGACTGAAAACAGCTTTTGGAATCTTTCATCTTTAACTTATGTTGTTTTGCAAAACTATGGTTTATAAACTGGGCTGCTGTTGCTTTAATGGGATTCTGTTGAAACAGAATTAAATCCAACACAGCTTACCTTGACCTTTCATTGTTTATTGAATAACCAGTTTGCTGTTGTCTGTTATAGTGACACCCTAGATTCCCTGACCAAGTACCGGTACACACCTCGTGTCAGCTCTCCACTGTCTTATGACGACCCTGTCCAGCGTGTAAGAGAGACAAATCTTATCTCACGCTGGAATGACATGTTCTCTCAGGACCGCCTTGATGCCATGGATACTCTCAGGCAGTGCTGTGCTACCCACGAGGACCAGCAGAGGATCATATTTGAAGCTGTTAAGGTAAGAAATATTCATTACTAGGGCTCTGTAAGGTAAGTTATATTTATTGCCAGGGTTCCCTGTTGCTGATAGATACGCAGTCTACATTTCTAGTGTACAGACATTGAGATAGACAGGTTACCATCATAATATATCAAACACTATCAGTTGGGCTTGTGATAAAATATCATAAGTGTAGAAAAAATTGTATCTTAATCATTGCTGTGTCAATGGAACCTTTGATATTTGATTTAAGAATTTTATTTGTCTATTTTTTGCCAACAGGAGTCCTTCAATGTTGCAAAGACTGCTTTCCGTCAGTTCAAGATGAAGGTACGTTCCAATCTTGCCATCACCCACACTGGTCCAGAAACCCTAGAGGAAGCTGTACAAGACTATATCAACCGAAATGTTGACCTTTATGATGCTCCAGGAATGGTTTCTGTAAGTACACACTCCAGTTTCAGAACACTGTTACCATGTTTGTGAATAATGCTTTCAAGAACTGTGGCTGTGTGTTTACATGTGGACAGTGCTGATTTGTGTTTGATGTGAACTGATAATGTATTTATCATTTGCTTGTATTTGTAGTACACTATACCGGTAATTATGTGAAAAGATCAAAATTTTATTAATATAAAAAAAGATATTTCAAAAATTTATACCTGCAGATATTAAATGGACAGGGAACCATTAGTCTTTGGGTATGAAAAGCCTAAGCACTGTGTTCAGATTTTTCACTTTGTGAAAAACTCTTATAGTTTCTTGAAATTAGCTTACACAGTGTTTTATGCCGTTACATCACTGGTTATGTTCTACAATATAGAATAGATAGTTAAAGGGAGGTAATTCATGGGGCTGTAACGAACATCTGAACGCCCAAGAGATCGCTAACTCAGACATGAATGTTTGAGAACCCTAATGTATGGCCGAATTCGCAAACCTTTGAAATGTTAATCTTGCATTTAAAATGCTAATCTTTTATTAAAATGCACCATTTATAACTCAACTTTATCTAATATATAACTAACATAACATGTCTGATCATCAGCGCACTTCTTCAGCAGTTTTTCATTTAGGTCACTTACATGCAAACTATCAAAGCTATTACTTTGAAACTTGAAATACTTCTTCATTATCAAATGTACAATAAAATCAATGAAGATATTTACAAGTAACATAACCCGGTGATATAGTTTGACTGGATTATTGCCCCTTCTTAACTTAGAAAAGTTTACTCGCGCAATATTTTTGTAACAGTGAACATAATGCAACCAAACTTACTTAGTGTATAGGAAGTATTTATGAATATCTTTAATTGGATTGTGATTGGTAATTGGATTGTGATTGAACCTGGGGCCCTTTGATCCCCTCAGGATCAAAGTGCCCTGTGTTCGATCCTTACCATCGCCATGTTGGTAACTAAATTATTATGTGTTTAATACATATAAATAAAGACTTTTATTTGAATTGTGTTTGGGGCTCATGGGGTCAAGATCCAGGATTTTTTTCTACAAATAGAAAAATGGGGAAAATACAACATCTTCAGTTGCAATTGAATAATTGTGACCAAACTTAGTGTCTCATAATTATTTATGAAAACCTTTTGTGGGATTGTGTTTTGGGTCAAGGTCAAGGACACTGTTACTTAAAAAATGATAATGAATAAACTGTAAAAGGATAAAATCAGACGAAAGTCTGGCACCTGTAGGCGGTGCTCTTGTTGTATAATATACCTTTAACAATATTGATTATTCTTGACTTTACAGACATTAAATGGATTTGGTACAGTTAGTATCTGGGTATGTGCATCAGTCACACTCTCCTTGCTTGCAGATAAACATTATACAATCTTGATTTAGTGACACACACACACACACACTGCTCCCATCTGCAAGGCACTATTGATTCAACTCTTACTCTGCAGGTGGCAAAGTGACCTGTGCAGATCATGATCGACCTCCACATATATGAGGTCTGATCATGATCTGCGCTGGTTGTTTTTTTATGAGTAAATTTTAGTGAGCTGCCCTTTGAACAATTAATGATAATGTCTAAATTGAATTAGCATGGTAAGATTTAGAGAAGATGGTTTCAGGGCTTCTATAACATTGTGCGTTTGTTGGAACTTTGGAATGATTAATTAACCTGTACTTGTTATTTACCACTGAATGCATGGGTCACCAAGCATTTTTTGTTGTGATCCATCACTTATTTCAAAATAAGTCAATGGTTATGGCTTTGGTAATTCTTCAAGTCTTGCTAACTTTACACTGTAAATAACAACTTTTAATGCCTTCATACTTTTCTTTTCAACAACTTTCAGATAATTTGCTTTCCAAATAAAATACTATCTTTTTTTGCCAAACATAATTAATATCAAATTTATTTAGCTGTGTTATAGCTAGGTCACAACCAATGTTAAAAGTTTGAAGTACACCAACTCACATTAGGTTAACTTGTTTCTAAGACTGCAAATATATCATTTAACCTAATATTTGCACAAAACTGACTGGGTATTGCAGTAAGGTAAAACAAAACTCCCTATCTTCAAATTTTGTTAGGAACCAGTGTGCATGGGATTCATCTTGGGGTCTTGGCAAGTTCACCCTGGTAGGAATCCCAGGGACTATAAACAATCTAAATAAAAAAATTATCATTTAACTTGTATCTAGTTACTACTTATTTATAATTGCAGTCCAGCTGTTTTCTTCAGGTATATTTTTATGCATTTTCTTTCTTCGAGAATAAAGGGCCAGGACCTAACTTTTGAAATGCTTGAAGTTGTGTTGTGCTTCCATCACTGTTTTAGATATTTTACACAGTTGACATATTACATTACTTATGGCAAGCAATTCTACCTTTGCAGCCAAAGCAGTCTGAACTTGTAATTACATGGAATTTAAAGGGAGTGTTTTACAGTATGGCAAGCAACTATTGGTTAATTTGCACTGAAATGTATATTTTCAGGATGTTATTCGCAAGATGAATGTGAACCCATGCATCTGCGTACTAGACAGCTCTTTTGCCGTAATACAGCCATTTATCCGGGAGTGTGTCAAGGTTGCCTGGCAGATGAGTGCCCTTGCTCATCCACTTGATATTGCCGTGTCATCAAAGGCAGAACTTTACGATGATACCAAGTACGTTGCTATTTAATTTGAACAGCAAGTTGAGTAATAGATTATTTTTATATTAAATAAAAGGAGAATCAAAGAAAGTCATTAGAATGATAGTTGCTCAATTTTATTTATCAATGCTCATTCTAATTTAATATCTTTGTTATTATCAAGGTCTTGTATCTAAGGCATGTTTGTAAGTTGAGAGCTGACCTGATTAAACTGTTGTGTGTATAAAAATAGTAGCAGATATGACAGTTGAGAAGTCAGCCCTTGGCTAATTCTGATCTTGGTAACAAAGTTTCAGGATTTACCGCAGTATCTATTTTCCATTGACTGTTCATTTTAATGCACCACTGATGTAACATCATTTCTGATTGGCACTTCGTATTTATACTAATTATACCCCCACAAAGTGTAAGGGGGTGGTATACATTTACTTGATTCACATTGTCTGTCTGTCCGTCTGTCTGTAGACGGAATCTTGTGGACACTTAATCTTCAAACACCCTGGTCACAATTTAATGATACTTAACAGAAGTGATAAGTACCATGCCTAGTTGTGCATGGTCCATGTTTCAGGTCAAAGGTCAAGGTCACAGGGGCACGAGATAGTAAATTCATGTGCGCTCTTGACCCAGAAACCTCTGGTCACAATTTAATGATATTTTACAGAAGTGATAAGTACTATGCCTAGTTGTGCATGGTCCATGTTTCGGGTCACTAGGTAAAAGGTCAAGGTCACAGGGGCACAAGAATTCATGTGCGCTCTTAACCCAGAAACCTCTGGTCACAATTTAATGATATTTATTTAGTATTTTGTCACATTTGTAGATACCGCCGCAGCTATGACTCCGAGTACACTGCACCTCTGGTAAACCACCACATCTGGCCAGCCCTACAGCAAGGGGCCTGCTGTAGAATGAAGGGAGAGTGTTGTACCAGAAGAGGCGCCTCATTGGTATGTAACACATTAGTAACTACCAGTATGTACCTTCAAAATGACCATAAATAAACTTTCAATGCGTAGCAATGATTTGTCTGTATATTCCTTTGTTACATTTATTAGAAGAAATTTGTATGGTAAAGTAACAGGGTTGTGTATCCTTGAACCAATTAAATTTTGAAAGATTAAATGATTTTAAGACAAATATTCCGTATGACTAATTCACCTGGTAATTTTTTAACTGTACATAAAAGTGATTCTTGATACAAATTTTGGATGTATAATGTTAACTTTCATCTTGTTCTTTGGAAGATTTCTCATTTTGGCTAATTTTACCTGCCTTTGGAAAAGGAGTTATGCATTCTAACTTCTATGAATGCCTCTCTCTCTCTCTCTTTGAGGTTGATTCCATCTGGAATCAGTCTCAGAGTGATTAGTCTAAGTTGTAAGAACTTGTTTGGCATGAGAGAATAAATAAATTAGTATATATATTCTAATGACAAGAATCAGGCTATGAATGTACATCAAATAATGAAAATACTTTATTTAGCACAATGTGAAAAGGCACAACAAATTGGTATACACTTTTTATATGAAGTTGTACAATTCATTTAGGGTGTTTTTATTCACATTCAAGTTTCACATTTTCAGCCATTATGGGTCAGTCATCACAATGTCACTTCTTTTCTGATCATTTAATGTAGAGATTCTTTCTTTTGTTCATAGACTGTTTCCCTTGAGAGCTCAGTAGCTTTGATATAAAGCTTGTATAAAAACACATTACATACAGCTTGAGACAGAATGTGACACTAAACATACTTCTACTTTTTGCATCATCAACCAGTTGTGTCCTTGAATGAAAGTTATGTTTTGTTTATTGTACCACTGTTGTCCATGTCATCTGGACCACTGCCTTTCTCATTTAAAAAATGTTTTCTTTTTTTTAAATACTAAATTATAGTAAAGTTTGGGCATTATTCTTCCATTTTCCTATGTGGTGATCTGTGGTAAATCACTTTCATTGCACTTATTCTTTCATTTACAGCTTTTCTTTGTTAATACTTTTGCAAGACATTAAATTACATTTTATATGTATCAAATTGATCATACTACCCTATAGTTTTTAAAACTGTTTCATGAAAACATAAGGCAAAAATTATCTTATATATCCAACAGAATCCCTACTAGGTGTTACATGATGACTGAGGTATAGTTCCTGTTACAGTGCTTGTATGAGACCTATGTTATATATTCCCAGACATATTTTACTAACAAAGCAAATAGCATCACTATATATATTTTTACATATTCACAGACTTTAAAATGTGTATTATACAGTTTGTAAAAATATCGGGCTTCATAATACTGAAGTTTTCAAATAGTTGGGCTCCAATGGTAAGAAGTAATTTATCAGTGATCTGTAATTTTACTTCACAGTCAAGAAGAAGTCGTAGCCCAAATCGCTCTCGTTCAGTGAGTCCAGGTCCCCGTTCCCGATCCCGTTCTCGCTCAGTGAGCCCAACACGTCGCAGCCGATCCCCTAGTCCCCGCAGGCCAGGTTGGTGTTAACAGTTTAATTTTCACTGTATTGTTTCTGTAAATTCCTTGCACATTAATTTATAATTTTTAGCTCTATTGAGTATGAAATGCTCAAGGTGAGTTATTGTGATCGCCTGGTGTCCGTCATCTGTCTGTCTGTTGTCTGTCCACACTTAACTTTGTGTATGCAATAGAGGCTCCATTTATCACTGGATTTTCATCAAACTTGGTCAGCATGACTGCCTTGATGAAATCTAAGTCGAGGTTGAATTTGGGGTTATTATGGGTCAAAAACTATGTCATGGGTCAAATCATAGAAAAACCTTGTCTACATAATATAGGTTGCATTTTTCATTGGATCTTCGTGGAACTTAACTGAGTTCGAATATGGGTCATCTAAGGTAAAAAACTAGGTCACAAGGTTACATTTACAACCCGATCATCATATTAATTGGTCAGAATGTTCGTCTTGTCAAGGTGAAACAAAATGTTTGTGTTTATGATCAATTGTTTAGAGTTGAAGTTTGGTCACATATGTAGGTCTCAGGTGATCGATATACGGCCATTTTGGCCTTCTTGTATCATATCTAACTGAGTGGTTGTTACATGTTGTTTTGTTCCTGTGTTCAGAATTTATGCTTTCTAGACAGTTGTCAGCTGCAAGTTTTCATTCAATTCATATGTAAAATTGTAACTGGTGTACTTGTTATATTTTTTATCAAAATTTCATCCATTTCTTGCACATTTTATATCCATACATTGTTTGTAGCAATCCTCATAATTTTCAATGAACATGTACACAATTCCCAGGAAATTATGTCTTCCACTTAGTGATAGGGAGACATATTGATTTGGTGCTGTCTGTCTGTCTGCCTGTCTGTCAGTTTATCAGTCTGTCACATGGCATGTGGTCCAAACAGTATGCAACTTCTCCTACACCCCTGGGAGGATTTTACTGAAACTAGGTAGAAATGTCTAGTATCAAGTGTAGTTGTGCATATCATCAAGATTTTCCGCTTCATCTATTGTTTGTACGAGTTATGGACAATTTTGAGGTATATATCTTTATATATATATAAATATATTAAAAGATAAAAACACAGTCCATGAGATAATTCAATTATTATTTACCAACCGGTTTTGCTTTCCTGCTCATCAGGGCAAATATGGCGTCAAAATATGTGTAATTGCTTAGAAAAGTATCTTTTAATATATATATTTAATAATATTCAGAGTTTCTTCTCCAAAACCCCTTGCTGGATTCATAAAACTTTGCAGGAAGCATCAGTATGAAGTCTAGTTGCGCATTTAATAATCAAGGTCAAGGTCGCAGGGACTTGAAAACTGAAAATCTTGAATGTGCTTCTTCAAAACCCTTTGCTGGATATTCATAGAATTTGCAGTCAGCATCAGTATGAAGTCTAGTTGTGCATATTATAATTTTGGGTCACTAGCTCAAAGGTCAAGGTCGCAGGGACTGAAAGTTTTATCTGTCTGTGCTTTTTCTCCAAAACCTCTTGCTGGATTTTCATAAAGCTATGCAGAAAGCATCAGTAATAAGTCTAGTTGTGCATATTATAATTTGGGGTCACTAGCTCTTAAGGTTAAGGTCATAGAGGTGGGAGACATACTGTTTCGTGAAAAACAATCTCTAGATAAAATTTGTTGTCAGTTGTTTCATAATAACAGTTTAAATGTTCATTCCTTATCATGTATATATATATATATCTTTATTTTTGCTGTTTTTACAGGGGTTCCAGTCTTCTAAGATTTAAAAACATTGCAGCAAATTGAACTATAGTGAATGAATTTGTTGGAGACTGTTGAATCGGAAAGCATAGAAGTTGTGTAGAAAATTTGATTGCGCAAGAGAGCTTTGTTTATGTTATTGCGTTATTTATTAGTTATTTTAGTGATTTCTGAACAAAAGCATTTATAGCAAGTATTTTTTTATTTTTTTTTGATATGAACAAATTTTCTGTAAATCCCTACTCTCAGTACTTTGAATTAAAATGGTTCAATTCTTTGGCAAGTAGTATTATTTTAATTTTTAATTAATCCTCTTTATGTTTAGGTTTTGTTTTTTTTAAGTTTCATGCTTTTGTTTAGAAATGGAAGTGTTAACTACAAACTATAGAAAGTATTGATAATGTATGTTTTGTCAATGTATATAAATGTATATTCTATAATATGATGGATTTTGTAGAGTTGTTTTTACCTTATGAATGTTACGGTATTAATATTTATTCACTAGTTTTGTAATCACTTGAACAGTTAGGGTAGGCTTAATTGTTTGTATATTGTTAGTTTGTTGACAGGGTTGCATAATTAAACATAGATTTTTTTTTTTGTGAAATGATAATATTCAGATATATCTAATATTTTATGATTTGGGTACTAATTACCCCTTTTAATGTGTTTGAAGAAAGAAATACTGTTTCAAAGAAAATGGAAATGTTAAAATACTTGTATGACGAAATGAAACTTGATATGAAATTACAGCTCTGTCAAAAAACCAATTACTTTCTGCATCAGAAGTGCTGTTTGTGTCAAGAAATCACACAAGTAGTTGTAGTGTATTACATGTAATCATTTACTAATTCACACATTACCGAAAAGTATACAATTCACACACTACTAAAGAAGTCACTAAGTAGAGAGGGTAGTTCAGGGTAACAAAATAAGAGCTGAAAGAAATGATGGTTATAGTACCTTACACATAACTGATCTAGGATTGGGGTTTGTATAACCTAAAGCAATTTTTTGTCAGTTGAAATGATGACTTAAAAGGTGCTAGAAATTATTAAAGCATAAATCAAATGCAGGAACACCTAATCTGCTAATTCAGACTATGATGATGTTTATTTATTTCTTGTCTAGATATAAACACTTTATTTGGAATTGTACCCTTAATCAGTGAATGTCTAAAATGAGGCCAAATGTTTGCTTATTAACACTTTCACAGTTTTTTAATCTGTCTGATGCCATATGAGGATATATCAGAAAAGTTCCTTATCCACTGAAAGATGGTAACTCTGCACACAGAAATTTTCATCTTTGATGAACCCTCATTTTATTGGGGAGATTTTGTTGTTTGTATATAAGGTTTAGGGAAAAGTTTGCAGTGTGACATTGTTGTTATGCATATTTTCATTGTCTGTTAGAATATTTAATTACTCATTCACTTTAAAATGCAAGACAGTGGTGGTAAATTTTTTAAAGTTTCAACTTTTTTAAAGAGACCTTTTCAGAGAAAACCTCAAATGTTAATTACGCCATACTAAATACTATATAAAAAAAGTAAAATGTTGTATGTAACACAATGCTTACCAGATTATACATTATACATATGGCATAACTATACACCAATCATATCAGTCATTTCCACCATTTGACTTGACAGTATTAAGTTGTATGATATAAATTTATTTATTAGTTTCTTTTTATCTAAAGCCATTCCAGCTCCTTGTGGTTTACAATGTATTCCGTCCAGTTGATTAAATGGTTATTTTTATCTGAAACCTTTTACTTTAGTCAGAATTTTTCGTGGATCCATGGATTAGCGGATTTCAATCCATTTAGACTACCTCTAAGTAGAAAAAAAATACAAAAAGAAAAAATACATGGGTTTGAATAGGTAAGCCAACCATTGGCAGTAGGTCTTTCCAATATCAGTACAAATTATTGGCACTTTTTATCGAAAATAACTACTGAGCCACCTGAAGCTCTACTCTCTTGGTCCCCGCAAGTGCCCACCCTTCCCTCCGCCCAGATTTTTTTTCTTGTTTTCACAAAATCCGTATGGTATTCTAGTATATTCCATGCAATTAAGTTTTCTTACATCTTTTTACTAAGTGGAAGGACAGAATCATGCACCTGTATGGTATGGTATACAGAGTTTCCATTTTGAAATCATTCAATCAAAATTACCAAATTTATTGCTGATTCAAAATTTATGTTCTTAAAAGAGCCCAAGTTGTTCCATCTACAAACATATTGAGTGAAAAGGGGCCAGATTGTAGCCATTACTTCTGTGATATTTTTTTAATATTTGTGCTTTAGTAGACAAAATAGTGGAAACATTTACGGTTATAAATTGGCTTGTTAAGTTTCAACTTTATTGTACAGATGTGATACCTTCAAGAGTTGTGATATTTTTAATCATTTGACCAGTGTAGTTTTGTTTAATTTTAACTTTACCCTATTCGTATGATTTTACAATGGAAGTTCTTAAAATTGTATTGATATTAGATAGGTTTCACAGAATAAAATGAAAAAGAAATATCTATTGTGTTTTTAGCTCACCTGGCTACGCCAGGGTGAGCTTTTCTGATTGACGATTGTCCGACGTCCTTCAACATTTTAATTCAAATTACATCTCTGAAACCACTAAGCCAATGTTAATAAAACTATGCAGGAATGTTCCTTGCATGAAGCTCTACCAAAATTGTTCAAAGATTCCATTCCATGCGGAACTGGTTGCTACGGCAATTCGTAGGAAAAACTTTAAAAATCTTCTTCTCTTAAACCACAAGGCCTAGAGCTTAGATATTTGGCATGTAGCATTGTCTAGTGGACCTCTACCAAGATTGTTCAAATTATGACCCCCGGGTCAAAGTTAACCCCGTGCGGGTGGTCACTTAGTTTTTGCATAGGCATATATAGGAAAAACTTTAAAAAATCTTCTCTTAAACCAGAAGGCCTAGAGCTTAGATATTTGGCATGTAGCATTGTCTAGTGAACCTCTACCAAGATTGTTCAAATTATGACCCCTGAGTCAAAATTGACCCCGCACGGGTGGTCACTTCGTTTTGCATTAGCTTATATAGGAAAAACTTCTTCACTGAAACCACAAGGCCTAGAGCTTAGATATTTGGCATGTAGCATTGTCTAGTTGACCTCTACGAAGATTGTTCAAATTATGACCACTGGGTCAAAATTGACCCCGAACAGGGGGTCACTTAGTTTTTGCATAGGCATATATAGGAAAAACTTTAAAAATCTTCTTCTCTGAAACCACAAGGCCTATGGCTAAGATATTTGGCATGTAGCATTGTCTAGTGAACTTCTACCAAGATTGTTCAAATTGTGACCCCCGGGTCAAAAATGACCCTGCAAGGGCGGTCACTTAGTTTTGCATAGGCTTGTATAGGAAAAACTTTAAAAATCTTCTCTGAAACCACAAGGCCTAGAGCTTAGATATTTGGCATGTAACATTTTCTAGTGGACCTCTACCAATATTGTTCAAATTATGACCCCCAGATCAAAATCGACCCCACACAGGGGGTCACTTAGTTTTACAAAGGCATATATAGGAAAAACTTTAAAATTCTTCTTCTGAAACCACAAGGCCTAGAGCTTAGATATTTGGCATGTAACATTTTCTAGTGGACCTCTACCAATATTGTTCAAATTATGACCCCCAGATCAAAATTGACCCCGCACAGGGGGTCAAAAATGACCCTGCAAGGGTGGTCACTTAGTTTTGCATAGGCTTGTATAGGAAAAACTTTAAAAATCTTCTCTGAAACCACAAGGCCTAGAGCTTAGATATTTGGCATGTTACATTTTCTAGTGGACCTCTACCAATATTGTTCAAATTATGACCCCCAGATCAAAATTGACCCCACACAGGGGGTCACTTAGTTTTACATAGGCTTATATAGGACAAACTTTAAAAATCTTCTTCTCTGAAACCAAAAGGCCCAGAGCTTAGATATTTGGCATGTAGTATTGTCTAGTGGACCTCTACCAATATTGTTCAAATAATGACCCCCAGATCAAAATTGATCCCGCACAGGGGTTTACTTAGTTTTACATAGGCATATATAGGAAAAACTTTAAAATTCTTCTTCTGAAACCACAAGGCCTAGAGCTTAGATATTTGGCATGTAGTATTGTCTTGTAGACTTCTACCAAGATTGTTCAAATTATGACCCCTGGGTCAAAATTAACCCCACAGGGGTGGTCACTTAGTTTTGCATAGGCTTATGTAGGAAAAACTTTAAAAATCTTCTCTGAAACCTCAAGGCCTAGAGCTTAGACAGTTGCATGTAGCATTGTCTAGTTGACCTCTACCAAGATTGTTCAAATTATGACCCCCGGATCAAAACTGACCCCACACGGGTATTACACTTAGTTTTACATATGCCTATATCGGAAAAACTTTAAAAATCTTCTCTGAAACCACAAGGCCTAGAGCTTAGATATTTGGCATGTAGCATTGCCTAGTAGACGTCTTCAAAGTTTGTTCAAATTATGCCCCTTGGGTCAAAATTGACCTTGCCCAGTGGGGGGCGGGGGGGGGGGTTATAGGAAACCTATTTGGTATATAACAAGGCCCAGAGCTTAGATATTTGGCATGTAGCATTGTATAGTGGACCTCTACCAATATTGTTCAAATAATGACCCCCTGATCAAAACTGATCCCGCACAGGGGTTTGCTTAGTTTTACATAGGCATATATAGGAAAAACTTTAAAATTCTTCTTCTGAAACCACAAGGCCTAGAGCTTAGATATTTGGCATGTAGTATTGTCTTGTAGACTTCTACCAAGATTGTTCAAATTATGACCCCTGGGTCAAAATTAACCCCACAGGGGTGGTCACTTAGTTTTGCATAGGCTTATGTAGGAAAAACTTTAAAAATCTTCTCTGAAACCTCAAGGCCTAGAGCTTAGACAGTTGCATGTAGCATTGTCTAGTTGACCTCTACCAAGATTGTTCAAATTATGACCCCCGGATCAAAACTGACCCCACACGGGTATTACACTTAGTTTTACATATGCCTATATCGGAAAAACTTTAAAAATCTTCTCTGAAACCACAAGGCCTAGAGCTTAGATATTTGGCATGTAGCATTGCCTAGTAGACGTCTTCAAAGTTTGTTCAAATTATGCCCCTTGGGTCAAAATTGACCTTGCCCAGTGGGGGGGGGGGGGGGGGTGGTATAGGAAACCTATTTGGTATATAACAAGGCCCAGAGCTTAGATATTTGGCATGTAGCATTGTCTAGTGGACCTCTACCAATATTGTTCAAATAATGACCCCCTGATCAAAATTGATCCCGCACAGGGGTTTGCTTAGTTTTACATAGGCATATATAGGAAAAACTTTAAAATTCTTCTTCTGAAACCACAAGGCCTAGAGCTTAGATATTTGGCATGTAGTATTGTCTTGAAGAACTCTACCAAGATTGTTCAAATTATGACCCCCGGGTCAAAATTAACCCCACAGGGGTGGTCACTTAGTTTTGCATAGGCTTATATAGGAAAAACTTTAAAAAATTTCTTCTCTGAAACCACAAGGCCTAGAGCTTAGATATTTGGCATGTAGCATTGTCTAGTGAACCTCTACCAAGATTGTTCAAGTTGTGACCCCTGGGGTAGGAAAAACTTTAAAAATCTTCTCTGAAACCACAAGGCCTAGAGATTAGATATTTGGCATGTAGCATTGCCTAGTAGACGTGTTCAAAGTTTGTTCAAATTATGCCTCTTGGGTCAAAATTGACCTTGTCCAGTGGGGGGGGTTTATAGGAAACCTATTTGGTATATAACATTATCTAGTGATCTTCCACCAGGCAAGTGGACTTGTACCAAGGTGAGTGATATAGGGCCATCTTGGCCCTCTTGTTTTTCTGTACAGTATTCATTAACAAGTTTGTGATTGCTTGCATTGAACCCATGTCTAGTATTTTCATCCAATGGTAATTCACCTTTGAAGAGATGGTGAAAACTCATATCCTTTTCTGAAGGCATTTACATGTATCTTCATTAACCATGTAATCATCCTGGCTCACCATATACACACTTTTATATAGAAGTTGAAGCTGTAGAATATATAGATGATAATTTGGAACTCTTATAAAGGTCATCATTGAAAATTATTTGCAAAATGAAATAAAATTATCATCCATTAGCTTCACTGCTACTACACAATGCTAGTTCTGGACTATGAAATTACAGAGATTCTTAGATTTTTCTGCACAAGTCTATATAAAACGAGTGAATATGACCGGATGAGAACGTTTAATGAAAATCCTTTAAAGGACTAAGGGGAAACAGACTTGTACCTTTGACCATTGATTAATTGTGAGCTTTACCTTATGTAAATCTTGGTTTATAAACGGATTCTTAACATTCGCTCCACCGGATTATCATTTACCCAAATTTTCACCTTGAAACATGGATATTACATGTAGTCCCCTTGCGGTTAACATTTGGCTTAATTTTCAAATAAATCCTGTGGTTGAAGAGATGCAGTCTTGACCTTTAATCCTAAAATATGACATAGTCCTTGAACAATCAAGATACGATTTACAACTAAAAATCTATTTAAAAATTAGGCTATGCAAGTAGAATTTGCAGTCCATTCCAGAACATAGCCCTTGACTACAGGTTCGAACGCTAAATGTAATCTTGACCTTCAAGGTAGCCCCGTTTTATGTTAAGCATGACACACTTGTTGTATGGAAAACAACTTAGGGGTTATTTTAAAATCATTTTATGTATCTTGAAGTTGCAGCCCAGACATGAAGTACTGGTATATAACCGTATAATTCTGACGATGCGGTGCATGACACATCCTTGTGGTGTGGTGAGCAATGATTGTATGAAGCTATTTTAAAATCGGTGTGTGCATGTAGAAGTTGTATAACCCTACATTAAAGCCTTCAAGGTACTACTCCCCAGTTGTGGTGCATGACACAAAGTGCGGAATGACGGACAGAACTGAGCAAACCTATAGCCGTCAACGATATCTGACAGGTTCGGGACTAATAATGACCGCCGCGGAAACTTTGATACCAGGGTCATAACTTGAACAGTTTTCCGTTGATGGAGGACCACTAGGCTATATTTAATATCTGAGCTGTATACTTTACCGTTTAGGAAAAGAAGTATTTTCATATATATGTCTTTGAACAAAAACAAGACTTGGTGAACTCTGGGGATGGGTAAACTTTGACCTCCGAGTTATCAGGTAGATTTTTAACATATCTTTATACGTTTGTGTATTAAGGCTATAAATTAAGCCCCACCTCTTGCAGCTATATTTTAGCTCACTTATAGGGATATTCTCTGTCGTCTGCCTGTTCACACTTACCTTGTCAACACTCTAGAGGTCACATTTGACGTCAAGTCTTCATAAAAATTGGTCAGAATGTTTGTCATTATTTTATAGGTCAACGGTTCGAATTTGGGTAACCTCGTGTAAAAAAACTAAGTCAGATAGTTTGATCAAAGAAAAAATTGTTAACGCCGTAGACTAGAGGCCGCATTTATTAACCAATCAAGAAAACTGGTCAAAATGTTGATCTCAATGATTTCTAGGTCAATTTCGATTCCGGATCAACTAGGTCACGCAGTCATATCAATGAAGAACTCTGTTACCACTTTAGAGGTCACATTTATTAAGAGATTCTTCACAGAAAATATACCAGATAGAAAAACTTACCTGTTCAGTAATTTTCCGTCTTTGTTTTCCAGTATTAATACTTTAAAAGATCTACAGCTGAATCACTTACTGTTTGCCTTTAAAAAAGGAAACCAATGTCTAGATGGTATTATCATAGTTATATGATATAATCATATGTTGATTTCTCTTGTTTTTCCCACTACATTGTCACATGAAATTTATTTTATTCAAAATTAGAAGCAGAGAAATCCAGGAGAAAATGGCTATTTTCAAATAAACTAAAAAAATAATTTAACTGAGAGTGCACGTAGCTACATGAGGTCACTAACTCGATAGTCACGTGATTCAAATTGGTCAAATCAACGAATTGAGATATTTGATAGATTTATACTTTTTTTTCAGCGTGTAGTTGTTAAGTCGATTACCCCCTAATTTTACAAGTGGAGTTCAAAAATTTATTTTTAGCTCACCTGACACAAAGTCCCAGGGTGGGCTTTTCGGATCGCACAGTCGTCCGGCGTACGTCTGTGCGTCCACTATCTCATCTGAAACCACTAAGCCATTGTTGATGAAAGTTGACAGGGATGCTCCTTGCATGAAGCTGTGTCACATTTGTTCATAGAATTCCAATCCATGCAGAACTATGGTTACCATGGCAACGGAAAAGAAAAACTTTAAAATCTTTAAAAGAACACAAGGCCTATAGCTTAGATATTTGGCATGTTGCAGAGTCTAATAGACTTCCATTCAATAGTATTCAAATTATGACCCCACGGGTCAATTCGATTTTACAACTGCATATATAGGAAAAACTTTAAATCTCTTTTTATCTGAAACCACAAGGCATAGAGCTTAGATATTTAGCACGTAGCATCGTCATGGCCAGAAAATATGCTATGTAGCAGGAAGAGTATTGTCCCCTGATTATAACGCCTATGGGTAAAATCGATTGATTCCCTTTACAGCGAAGGCCTTTTATTTGTTATACTTCATTGATCGCAGCGTTGATTACGCTTAATGCTACTGATTATCGATTTTTGTCTTTAACGAAGCCTCAACTGACCACAAATAGTAGATTTATTAACAATACATATCTTGATAATATCTTATATATCAAATAAAGAAGGAACACAGAAATTAAACACATAAAAGTTTATTTTGTGAAATAATTCATGATAAAGAAATCTTTATTTTTCACACATTGCATACAAAAATACAAACACATACAAAATAACAATTAGTTATATTCATAGGTATGATGTGTGTAAACAAGAATCATCGAAAAACATTTCACACGTTTTCTTTCCTTCAAGTTTTTGTAATTTGCCGTCTTAAGCAGTTTGAGAAGGTGCTAACGCGAAACGGCCAAAATAATTACAAACTTTAAATTTGTAAAGATCATATAATTTAACTATGAATAATTATCAAGTTATTATGTTACAAGTCTCAGGAGCACTTTGGAATGTAAAATTACTCGTAGCTCTTATATTATTTATTTTTCTACCCGTAAATTCATTTTTCTAGTTATGAGTATTTACAGCGCTCATAGGACTTTAACAATAAAATAAAAACAAACAAACAAAACGCTGATAGTGTTACACAAATATACAAAAATGTACACACTGAGCAACCACAATAAAGCTCCAGATGACTGTCATACTTTTATTTACGAACTGTTTTTACTCAAAAGCTCTAACAACTTACCTCGTTTGCGAATTCGTGTAACTATGCCCATTGCTTTTAACTTTAATTTTATTTCTTCACATGAAAGTTCAGGAGCGGGTTTTTCATTTTCTTTTGTTCTCTCAAGGTACTCTGAATGAGCAGTATGCATTTCGTTTTCAATTTTTCTTTTTTTTGGAACTTCTGGATTGGAAAATTTCGCGTTGCCAAAAGTCAGAATTGTTTTTTGTATAGACACGTTTTTGTCTTTGATATTGAGAGAAATGCTCTATACGCTTTCTAACCATGAGCTCGTCATGCGCCTGATTTAACCTGTTTGAAGATTTTTGATGGATTTGTTTGCCAACATCATTTAGTTTTTCCACCCTCTGCCCACTATACTCACGCAAAATACCGTGTCTTTCTATCACCCAGGGGACATGGTACAACAACGCATGCATATATACAGTCACTTTGCTATAACCTAATCTCCCCTTAGCAGACAAGCTAGTGGACCTCTACCAAGATTGTTTACCGTTTAAAATTGACTCTATCCGGGATGTCACTTTACATAGGCTTATATAAAAAAGTTTAAAAATCTTTTCTGAAACCACAAGACCTAGAGCTTAGATATTTAGCATGAGGCATTACTTAGTGGACCTCTATCACGATTGTGCAAATCATGACCTCGTGTCAAAACGGACCCTGCACAGGGGTCACTTGATTTGACATATACTTCTAAAAAGAAAACTTTACAAGAACTACCTTTAAAAAAGATAGCCGGTGCAAATTTTAGCATATGAAAGCGATTGATAGCTAAAAAGAGTATATATATAGTAACAATTTATTTCATTCAGTCAAGAAAAACTGAAAACGCAAGAGTATTTTATTGTATATTCTCATTCTCACTATATAATAGCTCCGTGGATAAATGATGAAATTTAAATTATCGTATTACATATTAAGTAAAATGGCCAAAAAAAGACCGAAAAACAAATACTGCCGACAGAAAACAGCTTGTTTTTTCTTAAGATAATATTGTATCGCTAGTTGTGATTGACTATTTACAAATTCCTTCATTTATTTAAATTATGAATTAATGTGCATTATGCATGACTAAATGTATGAAAAATACGGTAATGGCTGATTTCAGATCGGGTTATTTGAACATCTAGACTGTATATACGTTCATCATTACATTATAGATCTATTAAGAATACATGTAATTTCTACATGTAGTATAAAGACCAACAATACCCGAGTGGAATTGATGCCCCTTTCATAAAATTAGCATTTTGCAATGATTTTAAAACTAATAAGCCTGTCCAAATGATCGCGATGTATACATCATGATCATTTGGACAGGCTCATATGATGGTGGATTTTAAAGACTTAGTGTGTAACTCTACACTGTCGTGTTAACGTTTATCGTCAAACGGCCGTAAATTGTCTTCATTATCCTTATTTGAGCTTTGAATATATGGTAGATTCCCTAAACGCACGCTTATTTTGTGTTATATAACATCTGCAGAAACCCGAGGGGCGTTGATCAGCATTTACCAGTGTTTCTGCAGGTGTTTTAACACGAAAAATAAAAACGTTCGTCAACGCTATTCTAGCATAAAAATCGTAAAAATAAGAATGTTCAACGCTCTTACTGGTACGACGTTCAACAATGCGCGGGACAACTTCCGTGTTGTTTATGTCATATTTATGACGTCACTAGCGGTTTAAACCCGGCACTGTTGACGGTTTTCTTGATGAAAGACTTTGAAGACATGTCCATTGTTTACAATGGCCCTGTAGTGCGCATAAATGAAAACGGGTTATAACAGCGCGTGAATCTCCCCGTTAACACACCTTTTCAGTATTACTTTAGGTAAAATTTTAATTGTGTACATATGTATATATATATTGAATATTGTCAACCCGAGAGCAGAATGTCACCCGAGGCGTAAGCCGAGGGTGACATTCTGTTTCGAGGGTTGACAATATCAATGTCACACATACTGCCATACAGTATGATATTTATTTTATTATACCGAACACAATTAAGTACATAAAACAGTTTTAAAATGTTTTAAATTCATTTAATTAAACAAGGTAAACAAAATATCACATATATCAGGAATTATGTTTTTGTGTACACATTGAATAGTGATGTCACTGGTGTATGTGTATAAGGGAGGCAATCACGTCACGCTTTAGCTAAAATATTGAAGCAGTTATTTGCCCTTATATGACATTCAAAATATCACTGCGGTCACATGACCTGACAGTCAATTTTCGCTTGGTCACGTGTCAAAAAGGTTGAAAATGTTTCTGATAGTCAAAATATCTTTTTTTCGGGTAATGGGATTTTACCATTGCAGACAAAAGTGAGGTATAATAAAATAATATATATTGACATTAATAACGCCTAGTGCTCTCCCTTGTAATAAGATAACGTGTTTACCCGATAAAAGTAGGCTCTTCTGTTGCGTCATTGTAAAATTATCCTAACCGGACAGTATTTCTCCCCCGAGTACGAAATGCAGTCACATGATATCGAAATGGCGGCGACAGTGTTTGTTTACATGTTATGTTTATCGTCATGTTACATGTTGTGTTATACCACCGGTTTAAAGGAAAATAAGCAACAGAGACTATATCCGAAATTACCACTTATTCTTACTACATGGGGATATAAAGATGCTGTCCAAGCAGGTTAGTAAGTATTTTGCGCGAACTAATATAATACAAGCAGGTGATATAGAATGGATTAAAGTCCAGTACGTCGGTCATGAGGTACGCTAGTCTAACCATTTCGACTTCGAACGAAGGCAAACCGATTTTATAGACTGATATTTTCTAATTGTTCACCGTTATAAAATATCAGATCTGTGAAAGGGGTCACACTTTCTAACACTGTTGACACATGTTTTTCTTTTACATTCGAGTTGTTTCTACATGAAAAGATGTTGTCGGAAGCATTTTTATTTTCGTGCGTTTGTAAATAGATTCTATACATGTATCTAGGAATTGTAAGTGCTGTGAATAATTGTAACTTGTAGTCTTGAGACTTTAAATAGACAGCGGATGATGTATACTACTAAAGAGTGTGTCTTTGCATTTATGTCATTTTCTCTCTTAGAGTGTCACGTAACCTAGATCTAGATCTACTATGTTTGTGTAAAACGATGCCGTTCATGTATACACCTATAAAAATTCTGCCTAAGATATTGCATTTATTCAACCATTAAAATTAAATACAGCCTGGCAGTCTTGTATGTGCAATCCGCACAGTATCACTATTTGTAAGCATGTAATTGACCTATTGAAGATGTATGCATACATATGACGTCGCCTTTGACTTGGCGTTACTTCTTATTTATACGATGACGTCAATAAAACGACGCCGCATACTACGCCTATTTCGCGAGAATAAGTGTTGTCTTCAATTTTATGCTTCAAATGTGATTTTAATTCGGTTTATTCGCACAGGTATATAAAAATAGGGCTATTCTCATTGTAATGTGGCCGAGAAGCCGGATTGGCTCTCACAGTCGTGCTCTGCACCTGTACAATGTGACGCACGACTCTATAGGGCACCGTTTGATTGGCCTGGGGACTGAAAGTCCCCTAGGCCTAAGTTAGCATACCACATTTCAAACACTGTTGACAATTTAACTGTGCTATGTGCGAATAACAACTGTAAACATGCGCTTTGGGAAAGTAGTGCAAGACAGACCAGATCAATCTTTTGTTTGAATGTCGCATACGATAAGAACATATTACAAATAAAAACAGTACATACAACTTCAAACGATTGCAGAAAGGTCTATAGCTTACGGGCTGCAAAACACATTTTTTTCTGTTTTAGAAATTACTGCGCTTTTAGCTGATTACGGAAGATAATCATATGCATATCACGGAAAAGTACGGATATTTACGGAAATTTACGGAAACGTACGGAATTCGATATAAGAGTTTGTAGTTTGATTTTCAAATTTCTGATGTTATTTCATTGACAACTTTCTTATTTACGAACGATTACATATATATTTACCTAAAAATAAATTTCTTAAAAAAAAAAGATACAATTTACGTACATTCCGGAGAAGGAACTCACGTGATCAAAATCACCCGCCATTTATCGAGGACGCTGCATGTCGAGGCCCAGTGAACGGTTTCACCGATTACAACTACAAGGTAACCAAGAATCATTTTTGGTTTTCCCTGTTATATACATTGTACAGTACTGTATTTATATTTCATTGTTGGTATTGCTTTGTTTATTTCTGTTTCAAGGTCTTGTCCTTGGTACACAATAATTTTCGATCCACATCATCAAATATCGTTTTAAGTTGAACAAAGCGCAGACTGGATTATTTTTGTTATTCTCTCAAACAATTGATATTGTTGACCATGTGATTATTTTTCATTTAACGTACGTTTTTTTAATAAAACAAACTTCCCTGCCGCCCATATATTTGTGAATCATTCATTCTGTGTCGTTTACTAGATTTCGCCCTATGCACATTTCGACCCGCGCTTTAGGTGAGGTTCAGCGTAAATCACGACGGTCAAAAGTTTTTTTTAGGGGAGTTATTCTATAGCCCCCAGGCCTTCAACGCTCACAGCGCTTTGATTAGTTTATAGATCTACATGTAGTTGAATAGGTGATATCACTATTAAAGCTTTATTGTTTGACTATATTAGCTACGGTACCGTAACTCTAGCCTCCGAGTCTAGAGTTACGGAAGTTCCGTATCTCTAGCAAAACCTTACGAGGAAAGCCTAGAGTTACGGAAGTTTATAAAAGTATGTATATTGCTTTAATATATGCATGATAATGTGTTGTAAACTTAAATATTTCACCAGTAATCGTGAACAAACTGATCTGTTGTATATACGACAATTTCACAGGCGCCATTTTGGTTACAGTATACTTAATATAATGCTAATATCGGAACTATCACTGTCATGCTGTATACTCATGCACATATTTATGTGTTCTCTGTTAACAAACAACGTTAATAAAGCAATAGTAAGATAAAGAAAAGAAGAATATTAGAATTCTAAGAGCACGATAAACGTAAACAAAAAAAAACAAATTTTTGAATTTAACAGCTGTACTTTCGATCACAATTATTTTTTTGTCACGATCTGAGTGCCTTCTCGTGGTGTGCCTTATATGTAGTCAGACAATTAAATACAAAAACAACATGTGTCAACAACATATTTTACTTAACTTCTATCATGCTTCGCACAAAATGTGATATAATTGTCCAACTACAATGGAACGCTCAAGTAAAGACGAATATAACAATGATATTTCCGCCAATGTATTATGTATTACCAAGGTCTTTCAAATAGTATTATTTGAAAGACCTTGGTATTACCAAAATGGCGGCTACGAAGACGCTGCATTTGCCGACAGATCGATTTTTCACTATTACTGGTGAAATATTTAAGTTTACAATACATTATCATGCATATTCAAAGAAACATACATATGCCTTTATAAACTTCCGTAACTCTAGCCTTTCCTCATAGGGTTTTGCTAGAGATACGGAACTTCCGTAACTCTAGACTCGGGGGCTAGAGTTACGGTACCGTAACTCTAGCCACTGCCTATTAGCTAAGCCCATGTAAATTCAATATTACCGACTCAAGAAGACGCTGTACATCTCAAGTTGCGATCTGAAGGGGCTTGGTCCTTAGAAAAATTAGACAAGAGCTTTGACAAGGTTGACGTTCTATCGGAATCATTACGGAAACTGTGTCAAAAGGCACATACATGTACATGTATAACAGTATTTGTGGGTTTAACTTACTTTATCGCCTGTAAAATGCAAATTAATTATTCTGTTTGAAAAGGTTATATCGGGTGATATCATTTATTACGTTTAATCCTATTATATCCAGGATGGGATACAGTACAGACTAAGTCTGCAGTTGACGCTGTTGAAGCGACTGGTCACTCTTGCGAAATGGAACAGTGCCGACATACCGTCGGGTTCGGTGGAAGTCCTGATGAGAATGGAGAGACCACTCTAGATGCCATGATAATGGACGGGTAGGCCATATCTGCTACCGTTAACACGAGCTTTCTAGATGTCATGATAATGGACGGGTAGGCCATATCTGCTTCCATTAAGACGAGCTTTCTGTAAATACTTCCGGTAACATGATAATGGACCGGTGAGCCATATCAGCTTCCGTTAAGACGAGCTTTCTGTAAATACTATCTGGTAACATGATAATGGACCGGTGAGCCATATCAGCTTCCGTTAAGACAAGTTTTCTGAAAATACTATAATAAAACAAGATAATTGACGGGTAGGCCGTATCTGCTACCGTTAACACGAGGTTTCTGTTGATACTATCCTCAAACAAGATAATGGACGGGTAGACCGTATCTGCCTCCGTTAAGACGAGCTTTCTGTTAATACTATCCTCAAACAAGATAATGGACGGGTAGGCCGTATCTGCCTCCGTTAAGACGAGCTTTCTGTTAATACTATCTTCAAACAAGATAATGGACGGGTAGACCGTATCTGCCTCCGTTAAGACGAGCTTTCTGTTAATACTATCCTTAAACAAGATAATGGACGGGTAGGCCGTATCTGCCTCCGTTAAGACGAGCTTTCTGTTATTACTATCATCAAACACGATTTTGACACTTTGTTTCGTAAAGGTATCTTCTACTGATGGGCTGTATGTTGTAATGCGTGGAGTCTGATGGGCTGTATGTTGTAATGCGTGGAGGCTGATGGGCTGTATGTTGTAATGCGTGGAGGCTGATGGGCTGTATGTTGTAATGCGTGGAGGCTGATGGGCTGTATGTTGTAATGCGTGGAGTCGGAACTTCTGTTTACTTTTGTTGTACAATACTTGCAATTTCGAAATAACGACATTTTAGTTGGAAACACTTGTGTCGTTATATTGAGATTCCTTTGTATACAACTATTAAAACATTCTGAACAAAAAAAAACACGATTTAAAAGTGAACTGACAAGATTAAAATGTAAAACATCCACCTTTATGAGGGAGCCTAGTGGTAACCTCGGTGTAAAATGTGTTGACGTGTTTTGCAGTTGTCTTTGCATAGATAAAAATATAAAGAGACAGGTCTGAGTATGAAAAATGCAAATTAAAAGCAACCAGGAACATTGAAATTGTGTAACATAACTATTTTAGTCACCGGTTGAGTACCAGCAACCTTCAGTAAATACATGTTATATATACAATTAAGAGTTTTTGCCTTTTTCAGTAATACGCACAATGTTGGAGGAGTCGGGGGTCTCCGGAGGATAAAACAGGCTATTTCTGTTGCCAGAAAGGTCCTTGACACCACAGATCATTCTCTGTTGGTTGGAGAAGCAGGTAAGAAATAAAAATATGACGCCAGTTTTCCACTACAGTAGTCTGCACTCCTTACGTATAAGTGTTTCGTGCGACTTTAGATCTCAGAATTGAATGGTAGAATTGATTCGAAACATCACGTGTGTTCAAGCTTTGGGTAGGGTTCATGCATTTTGTTTCATGAGTAACCTAAGCAAATGTTATTGCAAAGTGACAGGAATATTGGTTTGATATTTCACATGTGGCGTTAGAAAAAGAAAATAAGATATAATTCCTATTTTGCCAAGCTCTTTTTCACTCAATTTTCGATTTTTTGACTTGGTGTATTCATGAAAAGTTTGAATCACAGAATAAGCTGTCATAAATCACAGAACAAGCTGTCATAAATGCAGTTCTTGTTTTTGACAGTGTATATACCATTGCCGTTCTGGCCTAACTTAGATGTGTATATATCGTGTAATTGTTCACATGTTTTGACCTGTTTTGAGCAGATGTGTGTCCTTTCAGCGACTCAGTTTGGCATCCAGATGGGATTCAAGGAAGAAAACCTAAGTACACCATACTCAGAAATGTTGTGGAAAACCTGGCTGAAAAATAATTGTCAACCAAATTTCCGCGAGGTACATATCGTGTTGCTGCCACACAATTGAATTGAAAGTGTTATTACATGTATATGTATTCAGTATCATTTTCCACAAGTATAGATTTTCCAGCAAAAAGCTTATGCTGTGAACCATTCAGTGCGAGGTCTTACTTAACTAATGTGTTCTTTGTTTTCACGGAGAGCAAAAGTTCTGAATTTATCGGACACGTGTACATGTATGTACCCCTCAGAAGTGGATGAAACATTTCCCCTTTACACACTTCAATGTTGTGTTCTTATTTCATTTTATAATACATGTATATCTATGTGTAATTTAGGATGTTATTCCAAACCCAAGGAAGTCGTGTGGCCCGTATCATCCATTCCAAAGGTCCGCTGAGGTTGATAATAAGGTTTTTAACGTTAATGAAGGAAACCACGACACTATAGGAATAGTTGCTATAGACAGTAGAGGGAATATTGCGTCTGGTACATCAACAAATGGACTTGCATATAAAGTTCCAGGGTATACCTTTTACACTTCCGTTAAATGTTTAAGAATTCACAAATGGTTTCATTGCAATCGGATTTTTTGTTAGATGTTGAACTTGTTATTGTCTGAACTATATTTTTGTTGGTTTCAGATTTAGTGCTGTCGTCGAAAACCATGTTATGTAATGTGAATTCTGTGACGAAAAAAAAAATCCAGTGTATTAGATCTTGTGACTGTTCAGTGATTTGTGTTTCATGCAAATTTATAGTAATACATGTAAAGGGGAAATACACGTACCTCTTAAACTCCATAACTTGAATGATTTATCTCTCTTAAAATTTGATCACGTTTCTGTTTACAAATCAGATGTTTTATATACAATGTTTATTATATATATTCTTCTACATCAAGTGATGCTTTACACCTGTCAGTACAATTTTTTTTAGAAAACAGGTCACTATGAAAAATCCAGTGGTTAAAAACAAAATATGGATACATTTAGAAACAAAATCTACGAAACATCATATAAATTCACGAATAGAATAATGATAGAACTGTGTTCTTTTCACTCTGACGTAATTTTTGAGATATACTGTCTTTCATATGTGTGGCACTTCAGTCCCGAAAACAGCGTTTTCAGACAGAGTTTCTTAACTTTTGCAATATAATTGAAGAACACAAGTTAATTTTGTTGCACTATATTCATAATATGTTCATTCGACTTAATGTTAGCGACGTTTTTCGAAGTAATAAAGGTCAATTTCACATGTTAGATATCTTTCTTGGTATATAAGTGTACTGTAGGTAGTTTTACATACAAACTTTAATTTTGTTTCGTACTACATCAGCGAGCTTGTTCCCACATTTTACCTGTGAGTGGAACGGTATTTTCTTTTCTAGTTTCTTATACATTTAACTTTTTTTTAAAGGCGTGTTGGTGATTCACCAATAGCCGGCGCTGGGTCCTATGCAGAAAACAATGTAGGTGCTGCCGCATGCACCGGAAATGGTGACATCATGATGAGGTTCCTACCCAGGTAAACTCCTGGGTTCTGTAGAGAAAATAAGGGTTAATTTTACCTGACCCGGTGAGAAAAGACTGCTGGGTTACATTTCTATATAACATTTTCTAAAGTAACATTTAGAAAGAATATAACAATTGCAATGTAATATCCTTAATTAAGATTTTCTACTAAATATTTTGGTTTGGTAATTTAATAATTACCTGTACACTCTGTTGACTGCTTGTTTTAGAAATATTTGTTAACTTAGACAGCAGCTTTAACAGATAAGGGTGCAATATTTTTCAGTCATACAGCAGTGACTTTAATGAGAGCAGGGTTCACAGTCCAGGAGTCCACAGACTCCGCCATCGAAATGATTAAGCGGAAATATCCGGATTTCAAGGGAGCTGTGGTGGCAGCTGATTCAGAGGGAAATATAGGTCAGTCCATTAGATTGGTATTGCAGAATCTTTTGGATTCGTTTCGGACGCTCATAACATTTTATAATAATAGACGGAAGTAAACATAGTCGAATAATAATTTTCGAAAATTTGATTCGCGCATTGTTTTCAATAAAATCGAGAGTCTTTGCCCATATTGACTTGGACAGAATTCGTGAGATGAGCCATGAAGCTACATCTCTACTGGTATATATATCACCTACTGTAACATAGGAAACATTTTTTCCCGTGCTCACAGAACAGATGCTAGTACCGTCGGGTGAATCCTACCAACTTCAAGCTCGAATAAATGCTTGATCCAAGGCGTGAATAAGTACTACATGGTTACATTCCCTTTTCATGTCTAAATAGTAGAGACAAGACAAGACAAGACAAGACAACTCTTTATTAGTACAATCAGGTTACACACATGAACATTTTCAATTAATGCATGGGTAACAACATGATCAAAGTTTTCTCATAGTTAAAGTGTGGTGGACAAATATATTTTGATGGTATTAACCAATGTTGTAGGTGTTGCAATTTTATTTATTTATTTATTTTTTAACTAAAAGCTGGTTCCTCATAGGAAATCATGTTTCCATTTTCAAACCTGTAGAGTAATGAGTAATGGATTAGAGTAATGGTTAGCATTTTCAACCTTAAGCAATGATGTCCTGAACAAGAAATGGCTACAATTTGGGAGAAAATGCTGATAATTTCCATTTCTAAACATATAATGGATTCAATTTCAAACTTCAATGTTAATGTTAAAACGTAAATGACATATTTAAGTACTGTGTTTAAGTAGCAATTCATGTGTAAGACAAGCATTAAGTGAACAAAGTCCTTTGTGAGCTCCGTAACAAAATTCTTGTACTACATTACAATTTTGGTACAAGAATCATCAATAGACTTTATGTTTTGTGTTATTGCAGGTGTTTCCTGTCATTTATGGACCAACTTTCAAATAACTTACATGTGGCCACATCTTCCAGAGGTTCGCATTTCAAATGTTACCTGTTCACAAAACTAAAGACACATGCAATCTTCTATGATCAACAAAACTGAACTTTAAAATACATACAATCTATTTAGTTCCAAGGAAAAATTGATCAAAATGATCGGCAATATATCAACAGAAGAAGTCAGGTTTGTCAATTGTAATATCGTGTAGTAACCCATTATCGAGTTTATATAACATATGATTACGTCGGAGCAGAGAGCATCAAATGTGATTAATGCTTCATTATATTTTAAGAAGAATGCATTTAATACAAAAGTTTGTGTGCAAATTTGATAGATATAGCTGAAACTGTCCTCTGTCCGGTGTCCTCAATTTACTTTAACAATTTCTTGTCATTATATTGTTTTGGTTGGATTGTCTGTCTGTGAAAATCGCAATGAAATTTTAACAATTTCTTGTCATATTGTTTTGGTCGATTTGTCTGTCCGTCCGTCTGTCTGTCCGAAAATCGCAATGAAACTTTGTGTGTAGGTAGTATGCGTGGAGTGGAAGCTTGGGACTGCATTGCGGGTCACTAGGGTCAAGGTCAATGTCACTGTTACTTAAAATAGACTAAAAAGACTGTTTTTAGTTAAGCAAAAAAAAAATTTCAGGGGGGAGGGGGTCAAGGTCACATACTAAAAATAGATTTTTGTGTTATTTTAATATCTTGCTTCAGTATTACACTCATTGACACACTGCCATGGGGGAGACATATGTTCATATATTTTTGTGATAGTTAACTACTTGATGATATTTTACCAATCTTGTACTGAAGCCATCTTACAAAAAAAATCTTGTCCATAAGCGGTCCAGAAATTAGATAGCTGATGCATAGCACGGTCTAGCGGTCTTCTATCAATTTTGTTCACAGGTGTTGTCAAAATTAGCCCTCCCGGATGGATCTCTTTCGTACATAAACAAACCTTGGAAATTCTTGTGAAATCTCATCCAAAATCGAAGAGCACGTTTCTTAGTTGTTTAGTGTGAAGCCAGAGTTCTATTTTCGTCCAAACTATGACCATGTGTATAGTGACTGTGGTCTAAACATGTCCTGTCAGAAGAAAGTTTTACATCAACATAATATAGGATAGTATTTTCCTGCAAACCCGACAGGCACAGACCTTAGGAATTTGAAAAGTAGCCTTGTGTAGTGGCCCTCTATGGCTTGTGTTCAAATCCTTCAATTCCATTTAATATACCACATTTAACGACAGTTACACAATAAACAATAACAGCATCATTTATCTCACTTTTGGCCGTCAATAATATGATTATAGTATACATTTATTTGTGTAAAAAATCAAGCATTCTAAACACATTTAAACAAAAGTATATACAATGTACATATCCAATTTTGAAGGAAGAATGAACGCTGTGAGCGCGTTGCCTGGATAACTTCATATAGACATTCTTTTTTTATAATCATAGTTGTTTTCCAAGAAGATAGTTTTTGTAGTGTTTGCGAAACGTGTATAATTTATCACATGTACGGATTTGAACCGGGATTTCATTCCAGACAACCATAGCAGGATATTGGAAAGTGTATTTTGTATAACGCGATTTAATTAATGGATGAAGAATATCATTTTTGTTTTTGGAACGAAGATTATAATTTGCAGTTGCATCATGTATCATTAACGAGTAGGTGGGCTAAATTATGAAAAGCCACCCATATACAACGTTCTAAGAACGGCAACCAAAAAAGTTATTGAAATAGAGCTAGGAGCTGACGAGTGATCAAACTTCTTGTCTAGGATCATTCTATACCTTTCCTGTGATGCGATTATTGACCTTGTATTAAAGTCAATGATAGCAATATAGGGTCGTCTTGAACCTCTTGTTTTGTTTCTTTGTCTGCGAGCTTGCTTTTTTATCAGCCTGTTTATATCACATTCTGTGTTTGGTGAAATCGTTAATATTGTCGATTCACGTGTACTTGCTTCGTACTCCGTTTAGGGGTTGTGTTCGTGGACTTCATGCGAGTCTATTACATGTACTTCTATGTATTGTTTTAGTATTTTCTACGATTTATCCTTTTATTGACATTTTGCAGTTTAACAATAGGTTCATAAAGAATGATATAAGTTGCAATGACGATTTGGTTACAGTCTTTTTTGATTAAATTTATTTCACAAATCAGAGAGTTGTGGACAAAGAGTTGAATGTGTACTTTTAGGAGATAATGTTTGCTTTCGTTTTATAAGTGTAAAAGAATTTATCGTACAATTGATGCATGTTCTGCAAATAAACTATTTTATTTTATCACTGATTTGAAAGGCGCTTAGAATCTCGATTTCAATTAGATTGCATGTGTTCAGGTATAACGTATTTGCTCCTGTTTTGAAATAAATTACATATTTAACAAGTCGTTTGTTTACTTTATGTCAGTAGAAAGAAATACATATGATACTTCCGAAACGACAAGAAAACAACAGATACATTTGTACTTCGTTTGTGGGCACGTTAGTGTTTCGTTCTAATGTCTCAGAATGCTGAAAAGTACAAAAAGCAAGAAATATAGATCTGAAGCGAAAGTACGATCTGAAAAGGCCTTTGTCTCCATGGCGGAGTGCCAATACGACAATTTAGACCTACCCTAATTCCTGACTTGTCGTGTTAACGTTAATCGTCAAACGGCCGTGAAATTCCGTGCATATCGGATCGGCATTTCCGGTGATTTTGTCCATGCCGGAAAAACCTGTCTGGCACCCCTCCTATGCCAGACGACTCTCGTAAATTACTTAAGGGGGGTCACTGGTGAGGTTTTGGATTTTTGCACTTCCGGAAATTTACATTTGTTATATTTCAAAAATGATGAGTTAACTGGAAAAAACAATTAGATAGTAGTAAACTTAGGCACAATAGGAATATTTTAGTGTAAAAAAATTGAATATTTTTGAGAAAAAATATTTTGACCTCGCACTTGGTGACTAAATTGACAAATTTTGTCATATGCCAAAATGGGGGTAGGGGTACAAAAAAGTCATTTCTCAAAAACCATTTAAGATATTTACATAATTCAAACTGTATTACAAGAATTACAAGAAGAATCGTTAGGATATAAAAATATATTAATAAATAGTTTCTTTTACAATGCTTTGTTACAGACATATGCCGACATATCTCAAAGCTCGCCGAAATCTAAAAAAACACATTTTTTTGTCAGTTTTTATTGAATTTCTTTCTTATATGCACATTGACCCCCATTTTTTAATTTTGCATTCTAAAACAAAGGTTTTAATTAAACTGTAGACAAAATATCTGAAAAAGCTTGTTACTCCTTTATCATGAAATATTTATTTATCAAAAATTGAAAAAATGAATTTTAGTAAAGTGGGTGGGGTAATAATAAGGAGCGTAATATTTATTCAGATGATGATAGAAATACCACTATCTCTAATTTTTCACCCTAAAGTATAATTTACTACATAAGAAAAGATTAGAAAGTGATATCCATTCTGAAACATACACCACATACATAAACGTTTATAATACCAAAATTCTAGGTAATTCTGCATTAAGCACCGTGATCTGATAGTGTATCACTAAAGATTAATATTGCGGAAAAGTTAAGTCATTGACCCGTCATTATTTTTCCAGAAATTAACTAGCAAAATGTTAGTTTCCATAAAAAAACAGGGTCAATAATATTTTTTGTTATTTTGAATTTCAGCAGTGACCCCCCTTAAGACGTAACGTTATAAACATTGTGACGTCACTTTCCTAGTAAACACAACGTCGGAATATCGTTTATTTTTCATGGTAAATCATCATTTTGATAAGTTTGCATTTAGAAATATACTTTAAAGTGCAAGACGGTATGCAAGAAAAAGTTTCCATCATGAGACACTTCCGAACCTCGTGCTCATTAGCGCTTTGAATTGACGTTACAGCATGTTGACGCCCCATCAGCACGTCGCTACAGCAGCATTTCAACCAAAGATGATAGAACTCAACCAGCATACTGCCGCTTGATTTGTATGGGAAACGATATTGGTTTTTAAAAGTTCGAAGAGGTTTTGCATTATCCTCCATTTAACTTGACTTCTTTGTGGGGCGACCAACACCACAGAAGTTAAACCATCTACCATGCCGCCAGATAGCGGCTGAGATATGTAAGAAAGAATCTGACCAAAAGCATCCGAGATGTGTATTGTGTTCCTCTTCATGAGTGAGCATACTTTTGTTTTCCAAGTTCTTTGATCGGTGCGCACTGTTTTTTATAACAGACAAAGATTTTCCGTTTCTGCAAGTAATTTACATGAAGTGTAACACTTAACCCACTGAATACCGCAACGTTCAGGAGTACCAGTTTCTTTCATGCTTGCAGTAGGTACATATTTTCTTATTGGGTTGTTATTTAAATAAATTAGTATAAACTAAAAGGTTTTTCATTCACGTTCATATATCTGTACTCCATAAAAGAGCCAAGCAGTTCGAATCATGTGACTGGGGTGGGTGGTGTAGGACCATCTAGGACCCGCTGCATTATCATTTTGCGGAAAGCCATATCCAAACATTTCACTATATCAAAGTTCCCTATCCAAATTATAAAGATACAACCTTGGTTGATTTCGATCTGAGTCTTCAATTTATACGCGTTTTATTTGTTTATAAAGCTTTGTCATGTTTGTTTGCCAAGTGCCTGGAGATACTATTCCCGTTGTGCATAGCGAAATCACTTTGCACAATTAGAATACAAAAATGTGAAATAGAAAACCACCGTTCTTTTTTCATTTTTTGCTATTTAGTTCATCGATAAAGCCAGAACATCTTTATGCAATAAATATTTTTATCTGAAAAATGAAGAAGTTCAATCTATTGAGAGCTGTATTTACATTTAAAATTGACATAGTGAATTAAACTTGATAACCTTCGACTCCACGGTGATATACGATCTATCACCAAGTAATCCGATCTCATTCCGATCATTGCCGAACGGTTATCCGATTAAACCGTACCAGGAGGTAGTTTCGGTGATCCTTCGTCCGTATCGCCGTTGAATCAGTAAGAGAAGATAGTGGAAGTCACTACCATTTGATCATGTGATCTTCCTATAGTAAGATCGGACAAAATGGCGAAATACATTGCGATAATTGTGTCTTTGATATTTTTCGTATTTTCTGTAAATTCAGTTTTTCCAGAAAATGTAAAAGAGGTCCCAAGCGTGGAAATAATTAAAGGAGAGGATGCAGAGGAAGGGAGAAATATTCCACATTTACAAGGTTCGTGACTACTTTCAATTTTATGAAATTTTAGTTCATATGTTTAAGTGGGTGTGCTAGAGTAAATAATTACAGGCAATTTTACTTAAATTCGATCAAACAGAGGGATATTCTTTAAGTCCTTTACTTAAGTAGTTAACGTTGTAATCAAAATAATTAATAGCTATAGATGTATCAACTACTTTGCACGTGCGGCCGCAAATATTAGCAATATTAACTTACCTTCTTCCAATGAATTTCCTTTATTTATTGGTCCTAATTAAGAGTTTTCCCAACTATTATACAGAAGAAAGTGCAAAATATCATTTATCCCAAATTATATTACTGATATGTTTTACATTGTGTTCAGAGCCCGCCGTAAAAAGCTGGAAAGCGTACATGGCATTCGTTCAGGAATAATGTATTCCATACGCACAAATTTATTGTTTAACCTATGAAAAAAATCAGTGTCTGAAACTAACGAAGTTTTGCGGACAGGGTGAAATATATTAAGGTTAACTTTGTTTCAAATTTGCTAAAAGGGCGAATTAAGAATACTGAATGTGCAAGTTCAGTCAGGCGCGTAGGAAGGGTATGGCAGATGTGGATTCACTAAACAGTTACACAATTTTCCTCTAAAATCCTGCTTGTGCAGGTACTAATAAAGAGAAAATAAATCACCGGTATTTCGTCAACGACTGCATTTGATATATTGAAACAGAGACTTTATCTTTCTTTATCTGTAGATGTGTAGGTATATGAACTTGCTTTTTAATGAGTCAATTTAAAAGAGGTGTACATGTTAAAGTGCTCATATCATAGATTTATATTTATGCATCCTCCCTGTTAGTCTACGACTGTATTAAGTCAAAGTTTAAAAAGTCAAGATGGTATTGTAGGATATAATTGCCTTCAGCTTTTAGGACAGACATTTCTTTGACTGCGTCGGTGCTCGCGTCAGATTGGAGGTGTTATACGGATATTTCAGATTGTGTACGGGAATTAACAAACACATCCGAACATTTCTCATTGCCAATTTAGGCATATGTCTATTATATTTACTTTTAAAATGCATACCGCTTATCAAAGAGCCTATTATATAAATGCATCACACTGCAAAATCATTTTACTTGTGTGCATACAAAATAAATATATAGGGCAATCATATTTCGATAATGTAAAGTTAACTGATTAAGACTTTGAAATAAGTGGTACGAAACGGTACTGACCTAAAGTTTTAGATAGACACAAAGATAAATATCTGTATACATGTAAGATATATGTAAGATATATGTAAGAAAGATACCTTTGTCTGTCGAAATACAATTAGCAATATTAACTTACTTTATTCCAATGAATTACCTTTATTTATTGGTCTTAAATTAATTTTATACATGCTACGGAAGTCTCGGAGACAACTTGCATTATTTTTGCAACAAGTATTAAATCTAGCGCATTTTAAAATGTTGTCAACAATTCTTGCAGTCCAAATTATGACTGTAAAAACACTCGAACAACTATTCTGGGAACAAAACCTATTCTTAGAACATCTTCTAAAGGAAGTACATGTTTAATACATAACTGCCCTCTGTTATGCCGGGGGAAAGAGCAGATGAAAACATCCGACATGCATTTTCTTACGGAACAAACAATTGAAGAAAAGTTATACAATGTACCAAGCAAGAATTTGCCCTTTACTTAAATGATTTCAGGAAAAAGATTTCGAAATGGTCAGAACGTTCGATTCATATATAAATATTACCAAAAGCAAATAAACTAAAAATATTGATTTTCCAAAAAGTTTTAATATTTTTTATACTTACCAATAAAATTCGCATATTGTTTTATTATTTACACCAAACAATTACAATAATACTACTATAGTTTTGTAATATCCGTTTGATATTTACATGTTTATTGATAACTATTGATTTTAATAATTGTAATATTCGTTTTTAATATATACATACATGTATTCATTATTTTTTGCAATAAATTTACTAAATATTCGGTTTTGTTTTCGGGAAAGATTTCAGAGGTTCTGTGCATGTGTGTGGTGTATTTCGTCTGTGAATATTGTGTCGCGAGATCATTCAAATCACCCGTTATTGTTTCGGTTCAACTATAGCGGAGTACAGTTATTCTCAAGAAAAAATGTTAATGCTAGTTAAAGCACAAAATGTTAATGCTAGTTAGAGCACTACGGAACACGGATTAAGCTGTCAGCTGGAATGTCCAGATGTGAAATGCAGTTGAAATCAAGCCTAAAGCCGAACTCGCCCACAATTAGATCTTATCGTAACTGCAAAGAAACACGACATACAGTTGTGAAAGGTAAAGGATCCCTCTCCATATCACTGTATGTATAACGCCACATCATAACTGGCGATTGATTGCGCGCTAAATTCAACGATCTTAATATAAAAAAAGAAAACAGTTTGCACACCTATCTTTGGCTGCTAGCAAAACTAATAATATTCGGCTGAAAAATAAACCAATTAGACTGTAATGACTGAAAATTGCAAACAGGTAAAAACAAAAACACTCCCTATTCCGGAACAAAACTGTTAGGTCCCAGCATGAAGGGATCGAGACATGCCGGAGTATCAGTGACAGTCTGCGACGTGGTTCATGGGTCGGTCTGGACTATAAACTGTGATAATGCTGATGAAATAAATACTCTGAAGAAATCAACATTTTCTGATGGATAAGTAACTTTAAGAAAAGTATTGCACGCGGGTGTCACGGTTACGGACTTGATTATGACCAGGGGAGTAAATATGAAAATGGTCGGAAAGCTCAGTCGGTAGAGTAATCCGAGTCCCGGTAAGGCTGCGCTTTTTTACACTATCAATTGTTACGTTTGTAACTGTTACTGGCGCACGCACGCCGCACGCACGCACGCAAAGACAAATGGAATGATACAGCGTTTCCATTTAAAATCGATTTAAAAGATAGTTAGGTTAAAGGGTATTTTCTTTATTTGATTACATAGTTACAATTTCTTTACTTTAGTCTCTATTGCTTCTATCGTCGTAAAATTGTGTTTATCAGAAAATGCGAGACAAAAAGACAACGTTTCGTGTTTAAGCTGACATATTCACACTGCAAATATTATCATTTCGTTCAATACGTAATTATCTATTAAGTTCATCAAACGATTGTTTCCGATTCACCGCTATATTGTCCGTATTCCTTTGATGACTTTATTTGATCTAACATGAAAGACTCCAGTATGTGCGCGCTATGTAAACGGGGGAGAAAATGTGTCCGAGCCAACAGATCGAATGTTTGTGTGCCAGCCAGCGCAGCGCGCGAAAGGCACTGGTACTTTACCCAATCAAACGCGCCCTTGATGGCAGTGGATAGTTGTACAATCGGTACACTGGCACTGTAATACCGAAATCGCCAATTGTTTGAATAATTTCGAAGCATGATAATCTTTTTAAACAACTATTGAGTTTCAACCAATATTTATACAACTCTGTTTATAAATTATTTATAAACTCGGGGTTACGAGTGTATCAAGATCAGGATTTTCCTTATGTCATTTTTAAACCTGAAAATTGATCAAAACCATTCTCCCTTTTTTGCGATTTTTCTTTAAAATTTGTCTCTTTTGATAAACTCATTTCATGCATGCAGTTCTATGTAGAAATAATTTATTGAACTTTCGACCAAAGAAGCCAAATGCGACAGTCCCTAACACATTATTTATAACAATTTTAATCATGTCGGATTTTAATTATGCAATGTCTGATAAACTTAACACCCAATGTCTCTCTTTGAAAAATGAAAATTTCAAAAATCACGTCCAATTATTGTGACGATTACATTGTTAGTTGTTCATGTGCGACTGTTACATTTTGTGTTTAATAAGAACCGGAACAATTAGAGAAGAGGGGGTTTGTCTCCTACCTGAAGAATATTTATCTTCTATCTGAAGAGTACAATAGTTCCATTTTGTCGGTAACGCTCACTCGTTAATTAAGTCTTTTCACGTTTACCGCTGGTTAGTTTTCAGATGGTTTCATATTATTTAATAAATGCCTGTTAGGATGACAGTCAACTTAAATTGATTCGTAATCTTCAGATACTTTTACGTAAACACTTTTCTCGGGTATGTAAGACATTGATAGTGACAGTTCTGTTAGTTTTTGCTGAAAAGGTAAACCAAGTTATTTGATTTGTACAATGTTGTGAAATGCGCAAGTTCCTAAAATGTTTACTTAGTATGTAAATGAACACCTTTTTACCTTCGCCTTGATGGATGTCATTTCAGTCACCGAAAAAAGGGAGAATTTCTCTCATACTTGTATGCATACTAACTATTAAAGTCGAATTTTTTTTATGTGTTCAGAGAGTCCCTTTTAACTATCCTCTTTGAGCAGTCAATGCATTTGCATTACCAGTATGGTACTGTCCCCAGACATTATGTTGTGAAAACAAAGATTACGAAATTGTAAAAATGAAAATGTAGGCCTAGATTATATTTGGTGTTGAATATTTTACTTTTTCTCTGAATAATTTTTAATAATGGTACTTGTAAATTCACAATGTGCATGCATATAATGATATTCATCGCAATTTTCGTATGTATATAGAGGTCTAATGTATGTATATATTTTCAACTGTGTTCATATTCAATTTGTATGGCTCTTCAAAATTTAAGAAAGGGAAGGGTAATAAAATTGTTATTTGTTTATCACGTGTTTATGGCGTTCTCGCTTGGGCTACTCAAAATGAACTTAATCTATGTGCCGTTAGTATTCAATGTTTAAATGTGTGTGCGTACTAGCAAGCCTATCCTGATGCACAGCTTCTTTTGTCAAACACAGAAAAGACGTCATTGTCAATTCTTACATGATAAAACTCTACAGGCAACGACCATTATTACCCGTCAAATGTTTGAAGAAACTGAAATCATTTTAAATGCGGGAGGTCCTTTTACAGGGGGGTGAACGTAGCCCCGTTTCTTCAGAGGGTTAAGCGACGAACCGGTATCTGCAGAGGAAAAATGGCGGATTGTGTTGTTTGAAAATGAAAGTAGAGCCATATTTTGACGTGTAAGTATACTTGTAGCATACTTTGAAATCTTTGAGTACTTTCATCAGGTGAAGAAATATATAGTCTTCAATCGGCTTGTCGTTTTAGCTTCGTAGGTGCCATACTTAGCCTGTTTGCTTGAACTTTTCCGCAACGATCGATGTTTACAAATGCAATACGATCGACTCCCGGTATTCTTACGTCTTTTCCAAGGCAAAAACAAGGGCTTTGCACTTTGTTTTACAAGTTATCGTTGCAGCTATACCCACTGTAAATTGTTGTGGCGGTGACAGTGACTATATGGACTATATGGCCGAAAAAAATAGTATTATGCCTTTTTGGTCTCTGCAGAGAGTATTACGCAAGTTTTGGTATCTGCATTCGTTCGTTTTCAATCGCTATACGTACCCGTTTGACGACTATTTACACATAATGTCCATTATACTCACATGTTTGCATGAACACGGCTATAAGCAGATTATAAGAACTTTTGAACTGAATATACGTCCGTTTTCTCATGTAAAATATTAAAAGCAAAAATGTGTTAGGTACAAAATTTATAACATCCGTTGTAATATGTCATTAAATATACGTCTAATTTGTTTAGATATCAACAACATTCAGAGTCTTTTAGCACCTAAACAAAAGTCTAGTGAAAACGTATTAGCGTTTTTAGGTTGTTATATACGAGTAATATTATTAATGTTCATCAGTAGGTATTATTATAGCCATATATCCAAATTATAAATATTTTTGTATGCGTTTCGGTGGATTATCGTATTATGATGGTGGACTATATATACCGACAAACTCACTGTCCACACAGTGAAATTATCAAAATATGTTATCCGTATTAACGTCAAAAGGTATACCGAGCGTAATGAATGCCGGAATACATATGACGATAGCGTCGTTAAAATGATGTCATGCTTGCGATGCTTTCGAAGATGTTTCCCCGATTTTGACACTTTTATTGAAATAAACTGAACAAAAGTAAAGTTTGAGACATAAAATAACGTCCTCGTGAAAACTCACTTTTGGTGCCCACTCGTGATCTTACATCGAAACCAACAATTATCCTCTATTTATTTTATGTGTTTCGGTGGATTATCGATTTATGATGGTGGCTTTATATATCGATAAACTCCCTGTGAAAGTTATCAATTGTTCTACCAGGATTAACATCTAAATGTATAATGAGCGTAATGAATGCCGGTAGCAGTCAAACAACGACGATGGCGTCGTTAATATGTGATGACGTTTTCGGCGATTTTCGGCTTTTATTGAAACTAAGTTAACAAAAGTATTGTTTCAGACATAAATTTAACAGAAAAATTGTCGGTATTGATGTAAATCATAATTTGATATTACACCTAAATCAACAATTATCCTGTATATCTTTACTTGTTGCAATAAACATCTGACATTGAAAATTCAAAACTGTTTACCTCACCCGCCAAGTCATTTACATGCATTTTGGACACCTAGTTACTCCAGACACTGTTGTTGCTCTACAATGCAAAATTGTGATGATGTATTTGGCTTAAAAATGCCTTCGCTAGAAACTGGTATTGTGATTAAAGCTCATGTAGCGATCGCCAGGCTAAGAGACCTTGATATCCCTTTCGAGGTGTATTATAGCGTTGACTGATTGTCGAAGCAGGGATAAAGACTAACTTTTCAGCCTGGTGACCAACTGGACCATTAACTATTGAATCATGGTGGCCCAGAGAAAAATGTGGTTGTCCAACTATTTCAATAATACAATTACGCAAATTCATATCGGAAAATGTTTATTATGTTATACAACAGCATACATGTACTTAATTAATTAACTTTATTTTCTCATTTAAGTGCAAAGTACACAGGTACTGTCACACTACAAGCACTTTTGAACAATTCAACAGTCTCTGTTACACTTATCCAATGAATCCATCAACTTGGAAAATACTACATCCTCTTCTAAAACAGAATCAAGGTCAGAGTCAGAACTGTCAGTTTCATCATCGATGAATAGTATTTCTCATGGCATCCTTCAGATGACATCGGTCTTGTTGAGTGAGAGTAGTAAACATTTGCAAATGTTTGTTTGCCTGCTTCTTGAGAGTTGATATGGTCAGTTTGACATTCTACTTCAGCGGTTTTAGAAGGCTGAGATATACCATTTCTGTCTGGTTCAGCTTTCTGGTTGATTGACTGTGACCTCAACTGTGGGACCTTTCTGTACTGGTTCAGCCTCTTGTTGTACTACCAAGAACTCAGCTGGGTTTCTCACTGACTTGTCATTGAATTTCATTCTTTTTGTTCTATTTCCATCACTATGCCACAAATAAATAGCATCTCTGTGGTTAAAGTTCTCAACTTTGGGGCTGTAACTTTGTAATTAAGAGGTCATTCAAACTACCCTGGTTTAAATTAGTTCTGATTTTGGTTTAAACAAGCTTCATCATGGAAAACCCCCTTTCTTTTTCAGCACTACTAGGACTCAAAGTCATTATAATATCCACAACATCTAAAATGTTCATATACTGGTGTCCATACACTTCATTGACTTCTTTCTATGAATCAAATTTGACCATACTGAAATGTAAATAAGATATATGATAATTATCATTATCGACGAAGGGACTTTCTCAATTCTTGTTGTCATTTAATTACCATGGTCAATTAGATATAATTACCTAATTTGTACCTAACACATTTTTGTTTTTAACATTGTACATGAGAAAACGGACGTATATTCAGTTCAAAATGTTCTTATAATCTGCTTATAGCCGTGTTCATGCAAACATGTGAGTATAATGGACATTATGTGTAAATAGTCGTCAAACGGGTACGTATAGCGATTGAAAACGAACGAATGCAAATACCAAAACTTGCGTAATACTCTCTGCAGAGACCAAAAAGTGCATAATACTATTTTTTTCGGCCATATAGTCACTGTCACCGCCACAACAATTTACAGTGGGTATAGCTGCAACGATAACTTGTAAAACAAAGTGCAAAGCCCTTGTTTTTGCCTTGGAAAAGACGTAAGAATACCGGGAGTCGATCGTTTTGCATTTGTAAACATCGATCGTTGCGGAAAATGTTCAAGCAAACAGGCTAAGTATGGCACCTACGAAGCTAAAACGACAAGCCGATTGAAGACTATATATTTCTTCACCTGATGAAAGTACTCAAAGATTTTAAAGTATGCTACAAGTATACTTACACGTCAAAATATGGCTCTACTTTCATTTTCAAACAACACAATCCGCCATTTTTCCTCTGCAGATACCGGTTCGTCGCTTAACCCTCTGAAGAAACGGGGCTACGTTCACCCCCCTGTTTTACAGTAGGCCTAATGATTGTTGTTAAAATAATACCTTTTCAATTTATAAGGCTCAATTTATACTTCTTTGAATGGAAAAGGAAATACTTTTTATCTAGTAGAATACTTTTGTGGACACACTTTATGTCACAAAGTAAATATTAATGCAAATTTAATCTAGTTGTTACGCGTAGTTAAATCATCAAAAAATCCATCAGGGCATCACGTCGATGCGCTATTATTCAAATTACATTAAATTTTCATTGAGCAAAAAGTGATATTGTTACGCCGCTTACTTTTCAGTTCGGACAGTACCATAATTCCTCCTAGAAATCTATCGCTGAATAGTGTAGACCATGTTCAGACTTCATGCACTTGTAGACTGATCATGATCTACACTGGTCCTAAATGCAGAATCCTTTGTAACCAGCAGAGTTTTGGTCTGTAATGTTTAGTTATTTAGTGTATTTAGTTACTTTACATTATTTATATAATTTATATTTACAGTGTATTGTTGCAAAGTTATATTGCCGTATTGTATTCTGTTTACTGATGAATATATCAGTATAATGTTCTTCTCATTTTTTGTATTTTATTTTTTCTTCTGTTCTTCATATTCCATAATTATAGATCGCACGGTCACTCGTCAAGCTTACGATATACACGAGTACTTTTTAAAACACCTATTCAGCATATTTTAATCAGACGTGAAAAAGAAGTATATATATAGATCTATCAACATCACTTAAATTTTTTTATCTTATATGTAGTATAATAGTAAAACACAAATTCAAACGAAAGCAACTACAAAGTTACCGACACTATATCAAAGGCTGATGTTGATTGTTAAAAACTGTTCGCCGTTTCATTAACATATTAACGATTTAAGTAACAGGTACGGATGTTGAACTTAAAAATACTGTATATAAAACAGATGGGTTTTCTATATATTTGGTTTTGTAATGAGTCATTCATTAAGTGTATGAAATCTTTAAGGAGTTTCAAATCAGTGATAATTAGTAACAGTGGTAGAAGTTACAGTATTCCCGACAGGCAGATGTTCCCCACTGTTCAAAATGAGGTGCAGGAAAAGAGCAATATCTTAGTTTGTCCAGCCAGATTTTTTGCTCAATCCCCCCAAAAACAACATTGTTTCCATAACTATTATTATTATTATTATTATTATTATTATTTTCTATGTTCTTTTTATTATTATTATTATTATTATTATTATTATTATTATTATCACCGTCATCATAACCATCATCATCAGTATCATCACCATTATCATCATCATCAACATCATCATTATCATCATCATCATTTGTACACACAAGTTTCAACATTACATAAAATGATAATGTGTACCAAACACTAAAGGTTATCGCTATGGTATATGCAACAATATTGCAACACTAGTGAGATCGTGAGAGGCGTACCACTCAATGCTACTGCAAGTTTATCGGTCAGATAAAAGGCTATACATGTGCAAATGAACTTAACACGATATGAGAAGTTATGTGACCTAGTACCTGTGAAAAGTAGATACGATGCATTTATTGTATTCTTTTTTTTCATACGTATTCTGTAATTTTTCAATGCAGTTCTGAATAAAGGGATATTTTATTCGTTGAATTATTTGCATGTACACAATTTTAATACGAATTTTATGTAATGTGAAATATACCTTCATAACATATGTTCAAAGAACTATACATTACCTCTCTTACATGTTACATTTTCCAAACCCGTATTAAATATAGCGGTCCGCAATAATTTTTGAAAAGCTGATCCGTGGGTCAGAATAAAATCAGCTCTGAGTACATGTATTTGAGTCCTGGCTTCCGAAGTAAAAAATCCTGTCAAATTTTATGCAGTCAGAAGGCGCTAAATGTCAAAAAGTGAGAAAAAATGTGCACACTGACCGGTACGCAGACTCATGGCCCTTCGCTTACAGGGATGTAAGGGCGAATGCTCTATCGACTGACTTGCATATTTTCTCCCCAGGTACCGTGACTTGCATCAGGAAAACAAACTGAATCCTTGTTATATATATGTTACTCGAAATATTGACCGTTATTCACTAGTCAAGAAATTACGATTACTCTACACTTATAATTAACATTAGTTTGGCGTATACTATATGTTATGTTGATATATATGAACTATTTACGTACTAAAATTTAAAGTCATTCAAGAAAGACTAAAAACGAAGTGAACTCGATTGACCTTTTTCAATCGGTGTTATCCAATTAAAAGGTGCCTTACAGAGTAAATTTCTCCATTCAAAAACTGGCGGTTGAAAAGTTACCAACTACAGGTCAAAAGCGATCTTAATACGGCTGCGCCGAAAAAGCAACTTCTTGACATCAGTCTCAGTAAAATTGTAATATGCAATATTTATGACATCTTAAAGCATGTAACACACCGAGTATATTGTTCTATGCAGGAAAATCAATAGACTTCCTTTTATCATATCTAAAATATTTTGATATGATTCACTTGAAATGATACACATGTACTACTATCACGATATAGTTATACGTTATAATACACGCATTATAATTCATAATTGACTTAATTTCTTTTCGGTAAATAACTATGACAATACGTGAAAAAGACGGTAAAAAAAGTTCAAAAGTCACGACACACGACTAAGGTATATATGATATATAGTAATTAGTTTTGATCCCACTGAAGGTCCTGTGAATGTTTAAGAACTTTTGCGGCGAATTTACATCAGATTGATCATGAGCGGTCTAGTGCACGAATCTTAAAATCGCTACGCGACGTTTTGTATTGATACTTTTGCTTTAAGCGTTGCACCATCAGGACCAGGCACTTATTTCAGTGCTTAACGTTGTACCATCAGGAACAGGCACTTATTTCAGTGCTTAACGTTGTACCATCAGGACCAGGCACTTATTTCAGTGCTTTACTTTGTACCATCAGGACAGGCTCATATTTCAGTGCTTTACTTTGTACCATCAGGACCAGGCACTTATTTCAGTGCTTTACTTTGTACCATCAGGACCAGGCTCATATTTCAGTGCTTTACTTTGTACCATCAGGACCAGACTCATATTTCAGTGCTTTACTTTATACCATCAGGACCAGGCACTTATTTCAGTGCTTTACTTTGTACCATCAGGACCAGGCTCATATTTCAGTGCTTTACTTTGTACCATCAGGACCAGGCTCATATTTCAGTGCTTTACTTTGTACCATCAGGACCAGGCTCATATTTCAGTGATTAACGTTTTTGCGTAACAAAACTTTCATATTGCAAAACAAACCTCATCAATTTAAGTCTAGACCAGTGATAACAATCCTGTATTTAGTTTAGCGTCGAAAAAAGCTTAAGTACATAAAAAAATGTATACAAACCTTTTTTCTGACCGTATATTCTAGTACACTGTACTTCAATATGGGTACACATTATTTATGAAATAAATGATTTCATTTACATATCTGAACCGCCCGTACCTGGCTCCGTGTAATGGAACGCGTAATAGGGATGTAAAAGAAAATGTTCCCACTTGGTTCAAATGATAACAAAACTACAACACATTTGAATAAAACCAACTTTCAATCAAAAATTGAAATGACATTGCGATTTTATTTATTAAATTTGAAAGATTTTATTCATATGCTTAATATCATTAAGATATGTTAATGGAACTTGATGCAAATGCTTTACCATTAAAGAAAAAAAAGATTTTAAAATAAAACTTACATCCCACCGAAGGTATAAAATATACTTTGCCATTTTTGCTCAACTTGTTCCCGTTTAAATATTTGAAAGTATGAAAAAAACTGACACGAGACACATCATAGCAAAATGAAACAAAAAAATTCGCCTTTCGCTAAATTAGAAAGATAAAAACATTTATCATATTATTAATAATTAAATATATTAAGAGGTATTTTCAAGAGGCGATATCGCTTATATTGATATCACAATTTTATATATACGCCGTAATGTAGCTAAAACGTTCCTTGTTTAATATCAAACAATTTTTTGGGGATTGCCTCGATTTTGATTCATCATTTTAATAGTTTTCTGTCATATAATTGAATTATCGAGTTTATGGGGGTCTGGGATATACGGTGACCAGGCTCACATTTCGCCGATCCATTAACAAACAAGTGTCTGTCCCGATATGACAGGGTTTTACATCTTGTTGTGTCCAGTACCGACATCGGAGACTTAAACCACGGCCAAAATTTTAATTAACAGACTCGTAAAAATAGAATAGGATCTCTGTGAATCCGGACATTGTGATTAACCAGCGGGCAATACCGCGAGGTACTGATCCGTACCATCTCTTGACACTCGTTTTAGAATGGTAATTTTCTGATTGTCGTGTTAAGTGGCGACGTTTTAAGTCTCTTCGCCACTATCTCCGTATGTTAGTACGGGTGTAGAGTAACCATGGGTTCAGTGATACATGCACGTACCAATTAAAACTCGAGAGGACAAGTGGCGCTGTTCGATTGTCTTTGAAGTGAACCGTCCTTTATAAATCTTAAACCAAAATGGTACCTTTGTCTCCGTTTAATTGATATATTTATCTGTTCCCTTACATACCAGGAACTTGTAGAATTTTTCTTAAAATCAGAAGCTATTGCCAAAAAAAGGAGAAAAAATGTGACGCTATTTTAGATGTATAAAATATATTCAAATATTTGTTGGTTGTATCCGTACCTACCTTTGAACGAATGTATTGTAATGTCTTTTTAAGTTATTTTTTTCTCCATTTATTGAATGAATACTTTACATTCTCTGCAGATACAAATAAAACGTCAGTGCTCCGTCGGCGTTTCCTAGGTAACCTTTTTATTTCCACCTTTGGTATTGGATGTCTGTTTCTTTGGTTAAGGATTGAATAAGGTGTAATATGTTGTGGATTTTATATTTTCTGCTTCTTACATTTATAACCGACACAATGACATATCAGTTAATGCTTTTATAGTCGTGATTTATTGTATATTTTAAAATGTAAACGAGAGTATTAAGGTATTATATAATTACTTCATTACATACGATTTCAAGTTGTTCAACGACATTACCCTAGCACTTGGTGCAATTTTAAATGCATTGAACACTTTTAGTAGATTCTCATACATTAATTGAAAGATCTTCACTAAATCTCAAAATCTCAGTCAAATTTCGCATATGATGTCGCTGTTATGGTATTTTTTTCACAAAAAGAGACGCTTTTCACTTTTCGATAATTAATAATCATTTTACGTACATTTAGCCCATTATATATATATTTAGAATAAATATTGTACTAGTTGTATAGGGTATGCACCTTTCACCTCTCATTCGAAATTATTTAGAGTCACTGGTCTGCAAAGATCCAAAGAGCGAAAGCAATGATGTTACAGACATTTCTGGCGACCCGTTTCATATGGGTAGTAAAGTTAAGGTCACTTGCAAAGCCGGGAAACACTTTATTAACCAATCAGCAAACAAAACCATGGTAACGGCCACGTGCCAACCACTTCCTCATCCATGTATGTGTATGGCAGCATGGACAACACAAGATGACTTTCAACTCATGTACGACTTTAACTGCACATCAGGTCTGAACTGATTTTCTTCGCCAGCTAACAAAATTTAGAAAAAGTTAAACATGCCAGCCTGAAATGTTAATTGTTGTTGTTGTTGTTTTTTCACTGCATGACATTTTAAGCACTGTTTCCTTCTTGCTTGATAGTACATAAGCATTTTATACATGACAATAGCCTGTTGGCCTTTTTTGGCGTTCTGGCATTTGCTTTTATTTCTTTCATACAATACTTCGGCTTTTTATGTTTCTTTTAAGTTAATAAAGCTTGGCAATGTGAAACGATTTGTCGAATGATTTTTCCTATTTCAACTAAACCAACACGTATTTCAGCATGATATGCCCTTATATTGCTTAACTGTTCTCGATGTTTCACACTTTCTACTACATGTATTTTAACAAAGCATCTTTTTATTTATGACAGCTACACCGTAAGTGACAGCCAGCAACGCCCTAACAGAATAAATTCGAATACTGTTTGTTCAACTGTCAATCAGCATTTTTTCAGAATAAAAATGATAATAAAAGGTGTTGTTGATACATTAAACTAAATATCAGTCCAAGGCACGTGTTGCTCTGCATACTACGAATACGTATGTCTATATGTAGTAACGTATTATATGTTAGAGTTTTATTCTAATTCTTTATTACCGCTAATTCATAATGACCAACGCCTCAAAGAAGGGTTAATTCAGTTTAGGTTTCAAGGGATATATTCAAAGATGCAGAAAGTGTCCTAATGCCAGAGACACCCTGGCTATTTTACATACCGGTGTATAGCACCTTAACATGGGACCTCGATTTAAAGTCTCGCCCGAAAAACTATTTATTAAGTTAGTCGTGGATGGGGGTCGAATCTATGACACCTTAGTTTTAAGTTCAGCATATTTTCACTATAGATCGAGGATCGTGTCTATATGGAACAGATGTCAGGAGTAGGTTATACCTATTAGTTCACACTTTTGTATTTTTGTCTTCGCTTGTATCGTAATCCTTTGAATTTTGAAATTCTTATAATTACAGTTTAAACTATGTGTGAAGCAGGCACCTTTTTGAATCAGCAAATGCTGATTATTGAAATTTGCCGTTTTTATATTAAGTAGACCTTCATTAAACAGACACCTATATTAAATGGTTACTTTTCCACGTTTGATGCATCCCTTATATGGCAGCTTGTTTGTTGTGTATGTTATCTAACATGCTTAATGTTAATTTATGTCGTGTTTAGATAAAGCATTTGATTTTGACTTACGCACAAACTTTTAAGTGGTCTTAACATTAAGGTAAAACATACATTTGTTTGCGGTCGTTACATTAAGGTATTTAACATACATTTGTTTGCGGTCGTTACAGCTGTTTTTACAGTCACTGTAAAATTAAAAAATCAAATTAAAAGTTGCGTAAAAGGTTGATGAAGAAACATTTTGATTTCCATTAAATACATTTGTATATAAAAAGTTTTGCAAAAACATCATTATATTACGGAGTAAATTAAGGTGGTATAGCGGAATTATTAATCGACCTTTTCAGCAGCCAATTAGAATAAGGACATTAACAAAGTAAAATAACTACTTACAATGCAACGGGTTTCTTGTGTTTAAATAAATGTTGAACTTTAAGGGAAACGCCGAGCAGAATGTGTTTCATTTAATACTGTTTTTAAGCTATTTTTCGCAATACAGAATACTTCTGTTTCAGCTCTTGTCTTACTTTTCAGATATTGACAACCTAGATAAAGAGACTGAAAGTGCGAAAGATGAGTTTCCTATCTATCCGTTGCAAGATAAAAATAAAGGTAAGATGAGACAAATAATTTAGTATTTAATTGGAATGTAGGACATTATCCCCTATGACATTATCTCAATTAGCTCAATTTTGCACAGGAGGACATTATCCCCTTAATTATTTTGCAAAGGCATACATTATCCCGCATTTTAAAATTTGATTTAATATTACCATAAAGTTGAAAGTTTTTTTCTGTGTTATTTTTATTAGTTTTGTCAAAGAATATAAAGATAATTAATATGCAGATGCATTTATAAAGATAATTTGATGAAGGGGTTAATGTACGCTTTGGTAAAATCAAGAAGGCTAATGTCCCCCTGTGCAAAATTGAGCTTAGGGGATAATGTCCTTTTACCATTTAATTGTGAATCAGCATTGTTACAATTTGAAATTAATCCCATGTTGACGAAAACCGACATTCTCACTTTACGATCCGAATGCGCGGAGATCAGCTACACGAAGCAACTCTGCAGTAACTTACGTGACATGTAATCACTGAAGGGTCGTGTATTTTGTTATTTTTCTTTACTAAAATGAATAGATTTAGTTAATTTGTATCTCAATCATTTGTAAAGGTCAATACATTGGGTTTTGCACTGCATACATGACCGTTTCAGTTTCAACTTTAGTTCGTTCTGTATACAGATACGCTTGTGGTATATATCATGTAATTGAGACCGTTGTACCTTTTAGATGACCCGCAATGCCCAGACCCAACACCACTTCGAGGTACCATGAAGATTTTACATGGGCACCCATTCTCTTACGGGTGTAATGTACTGTTAACCTGTGATCCTGGGCTTGTTTTCGAGGATGGCAAGTCAGTGTGGAACCTAACATGTTTGGGGCTGTCTGTATTGCCCCCGCAATGTGCTTGGGTACCGATGCATGATGGCAAACCTGTCTGCAAAGGTATATAAGCTGATGTGAACTATTGCAAGCAAAGCGCACACTTGTTGGTTTTGGGGTTAAAGTTAAATAATCTAAGTGATCCTCTATGTACGGGAGCATCGCCGGTTCATTGGGCGGGCGGGGGGCCCAATACCACCACCAAACCAATTGTTGGGCAACAGTACATTACGGCTGACCAGTCTGTTAAGTTTTATGATCTTTCTAACACAAATGCTAGCGCCAAAATAATGTGGCATAACTGATATATTTTGTAGATCTTCAGTGCCCCGATCCGTCCCCTGTCCGAGGAAGGTTGAAGGTTTTATCCGGTAAACCATTCACGGACGGATGTGAGGTGTCCCTAATATGTGACCCCGGACTGGTTTTCAGTGATGGAAAGGCCGTCTGGAATCTAAGCTGCACCCCTGTACCTCACATTCCACCAGCTGTGTTTTGGATTCCACAATATAGCGGAAGACCTACATGCAGAGGTGTTGTTCTATGAGAATTGATATTATACGAGTATCAGACTGTCACAAAGTTTAATCTTCTCGAAATACCGAAGTGTAGCATATTTATTCTACTAAAGTATTGGAGTGTGTTTCAAATTTGTTATAAAGATAAGCACAATGTAGTCGGGCGATTTTTGGACAAGAAAAAGTTGAGTTACGAAATAAATTTTTTTTGTTATTAAATATGTGCTTTTCGTTTTCACCATAAGCACTGAGCGTTTCCTTACCTTTGATATGAAGTTTTATCAGAATAAAGTTCAATCAAATGTTATTTACCTGCGTGAAAATCTGCAGGCATTTTATTACTATGTGATGATAAACATTTTATTGGTGCAAAAATTCTCCGAGCAGTCAGGACAAAGTCGTTACAAAATGAAATAGTTATCTGGTTGTTAAAGACCACATACGAAGAGAGACCACCCTGCGAGTAAAGGGCACTAAGGACGATCAGTACGCATCTATAGTAGATAAAACTGACTAAACACTACCAGTCACTTTAACGGTATTTTGTTCAGAGGTTTGACTGTACTTCAAGTGTTGATGTAATTTACACGATTTCTAGCCATACAGCGTTACTTTTAAACACATTTTAACACCAATAAATTAACTATTTACAATTACTGTATATACATGTTTGTACATCGCTTTTCAGAACCGGAAGTAGATGATACAGATAAAGAGACAACACAATCTGAAAACGATGATAGTAAACATAATAATGTAGAAACCGAAGTCGTAGATGGTGAAGCCACTGATGATGATAAACAGACGGTCGATACACAGGGTATCCATAGCAACGGTAACACATCAGTAGATCATAATTTAGCTATTTTTTCACAAAACGCATTTAGTAACATAAGTATACATATAATATCAATGCAGATGCTCTGTCAATAAAATGCATTATACGTCGATTGCAAACCTGCAATATCGGAGAATAGTGTTGTATGTATAAGTGGTCCTCAAACAATTACCTTTTATACTTTATAGACGATCTTCAATGCCCAGACCCAACACCAGTACGTGGTACTATGAAGATTTTACATGGTCATCCATATTCTTACGGATGTAATGTACTGTTAACCTGTGACCCTGGGCTTGTTTTCGAAGACGGCGAATCCGTCTGGAATCTTACATGTTTGGGTTTACCAGTCGTGCCTCCAACGGTTGTCTGGGTACCGACTGATAAGGGAAAACCCATTTGTCGAGGTACATTTAGAATAAACTAAACATTAGGAATTCGAAAGTTGCAACATTTTGCCATCATGTTTCACTGCTCAGAAACTTTGTTATCTCCAAATGAGCTTGCACTTCAGTGTCTGCAGCCTATCAGAGTCCGAGGTGCGGTACATTAAGAAAAAACAATCAGATTGACAATCGCTTTTATACAGATGTTGCGAACATAGTTATTATCCTGGTAGCGCCTCCAAATGCCATGTCACTGATCTCACTTCTCATACGTAATCCCAACAACCTTCCTGCCTTCAAGAAGCAATGGAAACAACTCCCAAAAGCAAAACCAACAATTGTGCTACCTCCATATAGCTATCCCAATAGTTTTCCAACCCGTAAACTCTATTCTAACAGACTCCCAACCTCCCACGACAACAAACATCGATGTTATAGTTGATATTCGCTTTTAAAAAATATTTAGTTTTGTTTTCATGTAATGTTTTATGTAAAGTAACAATATTGCCACTGGTACGCTAACAAAGATATACTGTCTGCTTTTTCCAGAACCGGGTAATACAGAGGTTACCGAAACGGAAACAAATACTGGAGATGAGGAAAATTTACACAATCAGATTATACCAGATCAGGAGACTGCTGATTCCCATGAAAATTTGGAAAATATCAACCAAGTGGAAGTAGATTATTTTGAACCAGAAGAAGATTTAGATGGAACTTTTCATGAAAATTATATTGAAGCAACTGACAGTGAAGAGACTAATATGAAAGATAACGAGGAAATAATTTTACCACTAGGATTAGAAGCACACGAAGAATTCACAAATGCGATCAGTGATTTTGAATCTGAAGAGTATGAGGATCAGCAAAGAGAAGAACCTGAAGAAGTTGGTTCTGAATATGAACAAAATACGTCCCAATTAGAAACTGATGAAACGTCCGAAATTGAAAATATTATGGAAAACGAAAGTGTGCAAGAAAATGAAAAAGCTGAAATAAATGAACCAAGAACATTACATGAAGAAAATGACGAAGAGGATAAATCAGAAGAAAGAACAAATGATGAAGGAGAAACTGAAGAAGAACTTCAAATACAAGAAGAAGTAAAAGGAGACGCTAAAGAAATCAGTGAAGAAGAAAATTATGAAACAGAGCAGGAAACTGAAAATGACGAAGAAGCAATTGATGCAGATGAGGAGGAAACGGAAAAGGCAACAGAAGAACAGGAAGGAGAAGAAGAAGAAGAGGAACCGGAGTTTTCCCATGAAAATGATAATGAAATCGTTCCAACTGAGAACGATTTAGAGCAAGAAGAAAATATAAAAGGGGAAGAAGAATTAGAAGATGAGACATATCAAGAAAATGCTGAACATGTAAAGGATGTGTCAGATGAGCATTCTGAATATTTGAAAGAAGAGGAAGAAGAATATGAAGAAGAAAATGGAATATCATTAGATGATGTTTACCCACTGCAACCACCTAGAATCAAAGAACCAAGTATAATATATGCTGCTATAAAAGGTGGGTGTTTTGATTAAACATTTACGCCTCTGTAGACTTACTTTAAACATGGGTTATAGACTTGATGTTTTTTTTTCGATTGGAAGCCCCCTCTTAAAATTATCTTCCATATGATATTTATGTAACGGAAGTACCTACCCAATGTCTCCATAAATACAAGACATGATAGCTTTCGTGCACCGATAGCTAAAAGTAAGCTGGCTGATTTACTGGAGTGTTGATAATCAAATAAAGAAGGAAAAGGGACAGGTGTTGTGTTAGAGGTTTTGTTTAGTATATATGCATTTAATGTGATTGATTAGTTTTACATGCAAGAATGAAAATTAGATAAAAGATTAAGTGCACTTGTATATATTTAAGAATCATATTTGCTCGACAAAGAAGAAAATGAAGAAGGAGTGGAAGATGTTGAAAATGACAGTCTAATGTTTTGGGAAGCAGAACCTCCAGGAAATTTACTAGACATTCAAATGGTGCCTGTTGAAGGTAAAATATTTAGAATGCTGCTAGAATTATTTTTCAATAATACAATTGTCCTTGTCAGTTTGCCATGTGAGTCCAAAACTAAATACCAAGTTTTCAAATGCGTAGTTTCATGGTACTTTATCAAGAGACGCACACCGCTACATGGTTTCAGCGGCTGACAGATGATTAAGGTAGAGTGGGATTTTAACCGTTGTACACTATAGTATTTTGAGTCCAAGCTCAGACCTCAAACTTCATATGAGAAAGTTAGTCGATTGTTACAGAGGACAGGGGTGAAGTCTAGTACTGGTCCTTACCAGTCATACACGAGGCGACTACTGAGATTGCTGTAGTTGATTTAATTATAACTACTTTGTTTAAGTGTAATTGTATTTAAATTATAATTGAAAATACTGAAATACTTTTGATAATGTGCATTTAACCCAAAATGAGCAAAACAAAACAATGTTAGAAGCGATTGTCACTGGCAAAAAAACAACGACCTTGGTTTTTTGCAAAGAAATTGCTACAAATTAAATCACTTAGTAAGTCCATTTCTTTTGCTTCCGATCATTTTAAAACATAAAATAGTTACATTAATATCTATTTAAGCATCAAACGAAGAGATTCGGACTAATGAAGATCACTGTTCACTTCCGGCGGAAACTGGACCTTGTAGAGCTTACTTCCGGCGGTTCTTTTTTAACTCCAAAACACAAGAATGTGATGTTTATGTATATGGCGGGTGCAATGGAAACGGAAACAATTTCAAAACATTGGATGACTGCGAAAATGCTTGTGGGAGGAAAAAATTGAACTTGTGATAGAGTACTGTGATAAAATCTTTCTTTTGCATTGAAAAAGATGACATTCGACAGAAGACTGTCAATGTGTAGTGAAAACATCTATATTGGCAAACAACTTGTACATTGAATGTAGGTTTAATCTCTCTGTAAGTGACCGTAACTTTTCATTTTATAAGACGTCTTGGTGTAAACGCTATAGAAGAATACTGAGCATAAAAGCTTCAGTCAAATTAATCCCCGAACTTGCTTTTATTTTCAATCTCTGTAGATATTTAGATTCATCTAGCTATGTAAGCACTCAGTTGTCTGATGTACTGATAGGTCACGGCATGTGACATAATTTGGACATTTTGAAATTCAAAATTTGCTAACTGACCTACGAACTTGCGCGGAGCATTTCACGGGAGTAAAGTAGGAGTCAAAGAAATTACGTCATGGTTTGCAAGTCTTTCTCTAAGTATAAATATTGTTGTGAGTTGACTGTAAATATGTGAAAATGTGTTGTAAATCGGTTTGCGAGTTGTTGTTTTCAAAAAGTGCACGAAAGGTCGGGTTTGCAATTGTACTGCTTCTTTTCCGTAATTAATTTTTGCTTACATTTATTCAAAATTGCCACACTAACCGTAAACATATGGCAAAGCTAGTTTTTGATATCAGATCGTTACCTACATAGTATTTTAGTTTTAATGGCCAGTATATACAACTTAATTTCATTTATGTTAAATTCAGATAAGTAATTACTCAATTATTGTGTTTGATATAGAATTACTTTCAAATTAAATACAAAACAAAACTTAAGATGCATTTACAGGTTTATCAACACATTCTATAGATACATCTGCTAAATTGCTTGTTCATTATGATTAAGTTCAATTAACTAACGGCGTTACTCATGCGAGCTTTCCCATGACTTCAGTGAAGCACGGTGTTTTTTTCATTTTATACGCTGTATATGTAAGTTAAATGTAATAAACATGTATTTGTATCATTTTAAAAACAGCATTATTTTGTATGTGAAACATAATGGCTGTAAGAGTTGTCCTCGAAAGTCGAACGTCCTCATATCTTTAAGCCGGGTAATAGGTGTGTCGTTTAAAGACTTGCTTAAAAAATTTTTTTTTCGGCGGGGTATCTGCTCAAATACACTCGGGCGTCATTAGCAACTCCGGAATTCACTCTCACGGATGGCTCCGGTGATGAATGAATGAACACGATTGGTTTGAATCATGTTGTTGGCACTCCCGTGCAATAACTGTTTGATCAGATTTTCAAAGACGTTCCATTTCTAGGGAAGCGCCAAAAATGGGGAGACAGGTGTTTGAAAGGAATCTTTTTATCCCATGTATTATGTGTTCTACTTGAAAATAAGTGTTACAATTACTAGTCAAATTAAAACAAAACAATTTGTACCTGGAAGTTGTTATCGCATGCAGTTCTGGTTTACATGATTTGATTTTTTTTATAAAATTGTGGTTAAGATATTGTAAATATACTGTTACACAAAATATTGTTGAATAAATATTGATGATATTCTACTTGGTTAAAGTGTATGTATTTGTTCTTCCATCGCCTTGTAAAAAGCCCTCGCCTTTCTAAAGAGAATGATATTTCACATGTGAACATTGTAGAATTATCCTGTTTAACAAAGCATTCTGTAACGCTGTATGCTACCAAGACATTTAAGTTGGCATTATAAAACTTAAAACGGCATTCTTTCATTCACATTTCTCACCATTTTCTTTGCATGTTGACGTATGTGTATATATTTCTGATAAACGAGCAAACTAAGGGTTCTTATTGAAAAGTAATGTCATGTTACCGATCCTGACCTTCCTAGTCTGGTACGTTCATAGGCTTAAATTTTGTAAGACGTTTCGAGAAAATCTAATGCGTTATTGCAGAATTAGATGTATCACAGAACCGCGCCAATAGATATTCTAACAAATAAATGAATGCACCGTGTTACTTTAAACATGACCTGTCAAAAAATTGAAGTGTCCACATTTTTAGTTTCAGTAATTTAAAATCCAACTAGAGCTATCACTAAATGTGATTAATACCCCCGAAAGACTGCTTTATAAACTGAGGAAGTTCGTAGTAACAGAATACCTTGCAAACAAACTAAAAAGAGATATTGTTCTTGGCAATAACTCTGTAATTTGTCAAGATAGAGTTATGGTTCTTGTACACTGCACTTCCCTTCAAAATGCTTTACCATTGTATGAAGTCGTATTGAATTCCAACCAATAGTTTTCGAATTATGCTTCGGACAAGTAAAAGTAACAAAGGGCAATAACTCTGAAATGAGTCAAGATAGAGTTATTGTTCTTTTCCACTGCACTTCCTCTCATTGTGCTTGACCATTGTATGAAGTCGTATTGAATTCCAACCAGTAGTTTTCGAATAATACTCCGGACAAGGAAAAGTAACGAAGGGAAATAACTCTGTAATTAGTCAAGATGGCGTTATTGTTCCTGTGCACTGCACTTTCTCTCATTGTGCTTGACCATTGTATGAAGTTCCATTGAATTCCAACTAGTAGTTTTCGAATTATTCTCTGGACAAGGAAAAGTAACAAAGGGCTATATAACTCTGTAATTAGTCAAGATAGAGTTATGGTTCTTGTGCACTGCACTTCCTCTCAATGTACTTGACCATTGTATGAGGTTGTATTAAATTCCAACCAGTAGTTTTCAAGTTATGCTCCGGACAAGGAAAAGTAGCAAAGGGCAATAACTCTGTAATTCGTCAAGATGTAGTTATAGTTCTTGTGCACTGCACTTCCTCTCAATGTGCTTGACCATTGTATGAAGTTGTATTGAATTCCAACTAAAAAAAGACAAGGAAAATGCAACAGACCGCCCGCCCGACCGACCAACCACCGGGTGACTCCTATATACCCCCCTAAACTTCGTTTCGGGGGTATAATGAGAGCAAGCATGACCTAGGATGAGGGAAAGAACTGTTAAAGAGGAGTAGTTATTTAATCAGGGACGGGTTCCAACAAACTTCAGCTGACTTCCCAAATTGATATAAGTAGAAGAACTGTAACAGTAAGCCTTTTCTCATACTAACAGTTGTTGAGAAGGAACTTACAGTCTGAAAACAACGCTCTATATAAAAAATACTAGTAGTTTCATGCATAAATAATAAACGTTATAGCTATCAACGTAAACACTGCATATACACTGGTATCACCAAGAGGTTGATGACGCACGGTAAACACTGACGTCGCGACGTCACGTCATGGCAACCGGGCGTCATAGATGCACCTGTAAACTACGGGATTCAATACAACATTGCAACACCCAATGTTTAGTAGAGATACGAGACTAACAGTTTTACAGGATTCTATATGTGGTGGTGTAAGCGGTGTTTGTGCTCGTACGCTGACGTCACCGCTAGATGTAACGAAGGTACTGTTCCAAGTAGGTGTACCCCATGCCAATCAAAGAGCGTATTTCGGCACCGGAACTGCCAGTTTAGCGAGATATCTAAAGCAAACAGAGGGTGTCCGTGCGCTTTTCAAAGGAAACTTAACAAGTTGTATTAAGATGTTCCCAGCCTCAATGATACAATTTGCTACATACTTCGGTCTCAAAACGTTCTTTGCAGGTGAAAGAGGAGAGATGACTGTACCTCAGACAGCGCTTGCTAGTGCGACAGCCGGCTATGCATCGACTATAATAACTTATCCTATAGACACTATTAAGACTCGGCTTATAGCTCAACCGTATGGCAAAGGTCGTTCCTTCTATAGAGGTATTACCGACTGTTGGAAGATGATGATCTATACTGAAGGTGTCGGGTCGTTATGGAAGGGGCTGTCAGCGGCTTTACTAGGTTTGCAGTACATGTATAAATATGTCTAAGTACTGGTAAAACAACACTGATTATTTGAAGAAATTGTTCCGAAAACAGTTTACTACTATAAGCAAGGTTGAAACTTCTATTAACGGTAGAAATATGATTATATAATCCTAGCTGTGGTATACCAATCAATCCATAGAATTCGTGTTATACTGTTGAAACTTAAAAGTAGAACCAACAATAAAATTACAGCCCTTTTTCTTGTCTTTGTTTCCTCCACATATGAAGCATGGTAGTCTCTTTATTTCCACTTAGAAGGCAAACCGATTTTACAGGTTGACATTTTACAGTTGTCCGCAAGGTGTGACAGTTATAAAATATCAAATCTGTGAAAGGAATTGGGCTAGAAGCATAGAAAATTAAGTGCCGAGGAGGGCCCATATACTATTTTGTCTCATTTTTCATGTCAGCTACTGTACCCTCGACGATGTCGTTATTTCTCACCTATGAGCTGCTGCACAGAAACTGGTTAACAGTCGACTTCCCTAGCCTTGTGAATGACTGTGTTGTGGATGGGAAAAGAATTACGCATGGATTGACGGCAGCATTTATCTCCCTTCTCTTTACTCATCCGCTAGATACATGTCGAAAAAAAATGCAGGTACAGTGTTTTAAAACCTGATCTTTCTAACAGACAAGAAGTTATACATTGAATCAGTATTGCAATAAACATTTAAGTGTGCTGCGTGTATTTACTGTACTTGGTTTCTAATTAAAATAATTATTACTGCTGAGGAGCGCCTTCTAAAACAGTTGTTTATCTTTCATCTTGACAAAAAACTATTCAAACAAAGGTCAAGAACCGAACTAAGAAAACATGCTTTTAGTAACCTGGAATAGCTTACCAAATCATGTAGTCAATGCACCTAGTTTAAATATTTTCAAAAGAAGGCTAAACAAACATTGGGATGGGCAAAAAAAGACTGCTACGAATGACTTACACATGATTTTTAATCAGTGTTTTAAATTATAGGAATAACTGTTTTGTAATTTTGATATTTGAGACTGTATAATATAGGAATAACTGTTTTATAATTTTGATATTTGCGACTGTATATTATAGGAATAACTGTTTTGTAATTTTGATATTTGAGACTGTATAAACGGTTTTTAATGGTCGCAAATATTTTTAACGGCGACGGCGTTAGCCGGAGCCGTTAAAACTGTTTGCGACCATTAAAACAGTATATACGGTCGCAAATGTCAGAATCACTAAATAGTTAACCCGTTTCTAATGCACAATGTGTCTAAATGCGATAAATAAAACGCCGTTCGAATTTTGCGACTATATATATACGATATTTAATAGTCGCAAATTTAAACGTCACCAATCAGAAACGACGTTACATCGGTACTGCGTTAGAACGTAACAACGCCGTCGCCGTTAAAAATATTTGCGACCATTAAAAACCGTTTATACAGTCTCAAATATCAAAATTACAGAACAGTTATTCCTATAATATACAGTCGCAAATATCAAAATTATAAAACAGTTATCCCTATATTGAATGGAACTGAAATTAGTGAGAGAATGTCAACATATATATACGGACACTATGTGTATGTAATAGTAGCGACAGTGTCAAAAAATTATATTTAAGTCAATAGTGATGCACACTATGTATGTTCTTAATCATTTTTAAATATGAATTACTGAGTTCAATGCAGTGATGGACACTGTGAACATAGCGAAAATAATGATTTGTTTCTATGTGTCAAGTGATTCTATGGAATATAGGCCTACAGTTTCAATTCATAGTGATGGACACTGTGAGCAAAATGATTTGTTTCTATGTGTCAATATTAAAATATTAAAAAAAATTATTTTTTTTTACAAGTGGTTGTATTGTACAGAATATACAGTTTCAATTCATGGAGAATCAATTGGGTTCTAAAGTGTAAAAAATATATAAAAGAACACCAACCGGAACCAACACATACATCATTGAAAACTGGGAAAACAAAAACAAAAGGGCCTATAAAAACAGAATTGTTTATATGGTGTATTCCATATCGCCTCTATAAACTGTGTGTGTGTGTGTGTGTGTTGGTGGTGTGCACTTCTGGGTGCTATGGGGCTCGTTTTGGGGAGGCTGCGTTTTTGGTATGTGGCATTCCCTGTTTGATATTATTTTTGTTTCTAAACTCTGATGCGATATAAGGGAGATCACTCCTGATATGTACAGCATAAAGGCATCGCATTCACCAAACTCTCCGGAGCGGTTACTTCCCTATACAGTAATTCGTTCACCATTGCGCCAAACATTTGGTGAGGTGGCGTTAGAGTAATATATTGTGTAGTGTGTTTTTTGCATTCTGCAGGCATTTTCAACTCACCTGGAGAATCATGGTGGAGTAGACTTCGAAGTCAAAAGTTTGAGACAGTGTTTTAGTCGCATCTGGCGGAACCAGTGGTTACTCGGACTCTATGCAGGATTCGCACCTGCAGCACTAAGGGTATTTTACATTACTTGCTTACTTTCTAGTATAAAAGTGAACTTTCAAATCATAAGTAGATCAAAGCTTGTAAAATACATGCCACTCTAACCTGGACGGTTTTCACATAGGAGCTCGATGTCGGGATTATGCATTTTCCGGCTTTGTTTTGTCTTTTTACATTTATCTAAGAACCACGCTAACGAAATATGATCTTATTTTCTCCGGATCTTAACTTTCATATTTTACCACTGAAGTACCCGGTAGACTGAAAAAAGAAAAGGAGTGACATACGCCATGTTATCCAACATAAACTGCTAAGAGTGACGTCCCTCTAAAACTGGTTCTCCGTCTACCAATGTGACGCAACATTGAACCGGAACCTATACATGTAAACATAGTGTGATGGCAATTTCAAAAACTGACGGAACAGTTTAATTTTTTTTAATGAAGCAGTCATGGACTATTATATTGTCATACCAATTGAACAAATTGGGCACACTGGACTGTCCATGAGTGTTGCAAAAAAAAATGAAAAAAAAAATAAATGAAAGGGGACGTCACTCTTATAAAAGTTAAGATCCGGGGAAAATAAGATCATATTTTGTTAGCTTGGTTCTTAGATAAAAGACAAAACAAAGCCGGAAAAAGCATAATCCCAACATCGAGCTCCTATGGGTTTTCATTCATAGATTTATGATACGGGGAGAATGTAGGGGTTAGACTGAAAACTAGCATGACTGAAAACGTGTGGAAATCTACTTTTCTGGGAGACCTTTCGAAACAACGGTTTCCATGATAAGCGACCTACCTTTATCGAGAATGTCTATGTACTCCGTATTACAGATTTAATATTACTTGAGTAAAAATCTTTCTGTTTCAGTTGGTTCCATTCAACACAGTGATGCTATGGTCCTATGACCGTTGCAAGAGACTTTGTTTACAGTACAACGGTTTACCCGTGCAAAGGTCTGATCGTCTGCTCACAAGGCGCGAAGAAGACTTGGATGACTTGGAGTACATGCCTAGTGAAGATTTGCTAAATGACGATCCCCCGGCGGTGAGATATGCTAAACTGTATCTCATGGAGCAACAGGAATTAAAAAAAAAGAAAAAGCGCAACAAACTCGTTGAACGATTACATAACTTTAAACTGTTCAAAAATAAAGAATGAAATGCATTGGTGAAATAGATTTGTTCTTTGCACATGGTACCAATAAGTAATCTCACAATTGAATTAAGCAGAACTGTATGAACAGTTGCAGACGATTTTCAAGAAATTCCAGTATTCGTCAGCGGGCAGGCAGGAATAAATAGAAATCAGGCAACTGTCCCCGAAGTTTTACAGATTTGGCCGTTAAAGTTCACGACAGTTTTAGACCAGTATTAAATCACCTGACTTGTTCTAAGTGGTATGAAAACCGATTACTAAAAACGTTAGTTGTTTTATGAAGCAAGATACTTCCGACTGATCATGCCTACGTAGTTACATCTAACCCAATTGAGAAGATCTTGAAATTTTATCATTAAATGAAGGATTTCTACATGCTATTTAACGGAACATATAACGACATAAAAACAGTAATTTTGACCTGCATGCCTAAAGATTTCAAGGTATTATCTTCTAACCACCAACTCATAAAGACAAGAGAACTTTAATACTGTAACTCACCTGTCTAACCATTGGCAATAACACAAGGTCATCAATAGCAGAAACGGTCAATTTTGACCTCAGGGACACGATTTGAACATTCTTGGAATATGTCAACTAAACATTGATACATGCCAAATATCTAAGCTCTATGCCAGACTTTTAAAGTTTTTCCCATATAAGCCTATGTAAAATCAATAGACCCTGGCACGGGGACAGTTTTGAGCCTAGGGTCATAATTTGAACAATCGTAGTAGAGGTCAGTTTTGAGCCTGGGGTCATAATTTGAACAATCGTAGTAGAGGTCCACTAGGCGATGTCACTTGCTAAATATCTAAGCTCTAAGCCTAGTGGTTTCAGAGAAGAATTTTCAAGTTTTTCCTACATTAGCCAATATAAAAACAAGTGACCCCTGGGCGGGGTCAATTTTGACCCTGGGTTCATAATTTTAACAACATTGGTAAAGGTCCACTAGGTTATCCCACATGCTAAATATCTAAGCTCTAGGCTTTGTGGTTTTAGAGAAGAGGATTTTGGAAAGTTTTTCCTACATAAGCCTATGTAAAAACCAGTGACACCCGGGTGGGGTCAATTTTGACCCGGGGTAATAATTTGAACAATTTTGGTAGAGGTCCACTAGGTTATGCCACATGCTAAATATCTTAGCTCTAGGCCATGTGTTTTCAGAGAAGATTTTGAGTTTTTCCTTATATAAGCCTATGTAAAAACAAGTGACCCCCATACGGGGTTAATTTGGTATCGGGGGTCATAATGTGATTAATCTTGGTAGAGGTCCTCTAGGTAATGCCACATGCGAAATATCTAAGCTCTAGGCCTTCCTGTTCTTAAGAAGATTTTTCCTTTTTGTTGCCATGGCAACCAGAGTTCAGCATGGAATGGAATCATTTGAACAACTGTGAAAGGGCTTCATGCAAGGAACATCCTTGCCAGCTTACATCATCATTGGCCTAGTGGTTTCAGAGATGTATCTTGAAAGAAAATGCTAATGGAGGTACGATTACGGACTCAATGCTATCCTAATAATGCAGCCTCTACCACATAATTATATAAGGTTTAAGCATTTATAACCCAATATTGAAACTTGACCTAGATTTCAACAACCATTCTGACAAGGTTTCTGTACACACAGTCCAAATTCCATTACTGCAGCTTCAGAAACAAACAAGTTTCATGACGATCCAATGAAAAATGCAGCCTCTATTGCACACACGAGATTTTTCTAGCATTTGACTCATTGACCTAGTTTATGATCTGATATGACTTATATTCAAACTTGATCTAGGTTTCAAGACTCTCATTCTAACAGTTCCAAGAAGATCCAAGTAATAATGCAGTCTCTTTTGCATACATACATTTGATTTGACCAATGCCTATTTTTTTAACCTGGGATGGCCCAAATTTTGTTCTGGGCAAAGTGGTTTCTAAAATACTAGGTCATCAATAGCAGAAAGGGTCAATTTTATCCTGGGGATTCTGACTTAAAGAATCTGCATAGAGGTCCTCTATTCCAAATATCTAAGCTCTGGGCCTAGCCATTCTAGACAAGATTTTTGAAGTTTTCCCTTTATGAGCCTATGTAAAATCAAATGACCCCCTGGGCAGGGTCAATTTTGACCTGGGGGTCATGACTTGAACAATCTTGGTAGGGGTCAACTAGGCAATGTTACTTGCCAAATATCTAAGCTATAGGTCTTGTTGTTTCAGAGAAGATTTTTTTAAGTTTTTCCTGCATAAACTTATGTTAATGTTAAATCAAGTGACCCAATGGCAGTGCTGTAGCTTCAAAAACTAGAAATTGTAGATCAGTAGGTCAAGGTCACCCAATGCCGAAGTTGAAATCTACATGCAAAACTATAGACTACATACAGTTCAAATTCATTTGCTGTAGCTAATGAAATAAGAAAGTAGGTCAACTTGCCCCCCGAATGTTGCCAACTTAGACACAAGGGGTATGATCTTAATACTCTTTGTAAATGACACAAGCCACTGCTACAAGCCAATTATGAAAGTAAGCTTATATACATTTATACAGCTGTGCATAACATTACATGTTTACATCTTTATAAATCAATTATCATAAATTTTATGATTTATTATGCTCAGTTACATTTTCCCTGAATAAAACTATCTCATTTTTTTATTTTCACCAAGCATATCTTAAAATTTTCTCCTTAACTATATTGGTACAACAGAGAAATGTAAACACACTTCTCCAAGGTTACTCAGTTATGTTATATCTAATAATGGCTTGGGAAATTTTGATGGAATTGTCTAATTTCAGCATGACCTATGGTGACCTGGTAATTTTCCAATAATCAGTCTCAGGACATATGCCTTGTAAAAAAGTAACATTATATAAGCCTGTAGAGACATACTCCAGGTCAAAGGGAGACTACTCAAACACTCTAGTACCAGTTTTCTTCTTTGGCTGGAGGTAAACCTCATAAACCCTACCCAGTGCAGTCAATTTTTACCCAAGGTCCATAATGAATTAATTTTTTAGAGGACCATCCAAGGGTCATATAATAAACATCCATCAAGCAGTTTTGGAGATTTCATTTGAAGTAAAATGTTTACAGACTATGTACACCAGATGCTGGGTGATCCTTATAGCTCACTTGGTGAGCTAGACAGGGGTATTACTGTCAAATGTGACCTTGACAAAAAGGTTTTGGCTGCATCAAAACCCTGAAAGCAAAATAATTTCAAAGTTTGGTGAAGAAATATTGAGAAATGGCAAAGAATTAGCCAAGGTTAAGTTTTTGTGAGAAAAAGTACAAAACGGGGCATAGCTAGTTATGTGACTTGCTGCAGTTGTCTATATTGCCATTAGAAACAAGTATGCCAAGTTTGAATTAAATATATTTTATGGTATAGAAGATATTAGCATTTACAAAAAACTTCAACCAAGGCAGAAGCCGATTGCTACGAGTATGCTGGGCAATAGCCTCCTTATTATTCAAATAGTCAACTAAAAACAAACAGAAATGTTAAATATTACTGTCCAGTTCTTTGTAACCTTGACCTACTGCAGGTTATTTTCCATGCATAACTAGACCTAGTGTCAAGGACAAGTGCTACAAGTTTCTAGAAAGGGTATGAAGTTATCTTTTAGAGCACCCCGAGTTTTGGCAAACTGACCCCAAGAAGAAATAGAGGTCATACACTACCCACAGACGCTTGGGATACGGTTAATGGGGTCACCATTGATTTATTGCTCATGAGCAAGACCACGATCCAAGTACCTATTTTTTCTTCAGTTATTGATAAGGAAACCACATCTTTCAACTGAATGTTACCGACCTTGACTTACAGACATCCAGTGGCCATGAGCAACATGCCAGTCAGAGGATCCTAGGACATTAAATCAATATGGTTCATGACCACAATGCCTACCAGTCCTTGACCAAACTGTTTTTGGATACGTGTTCTTTTATCTGCCTTAAAGTCTATAGGGGTTATCAACTGGTCAAGACCAACCTGGTTGAAAAAAATTCACTAATCGGTTGCTAATGCCAGTTACCAACTAGCCAATTTTGACCCCAGGGGCATAATTTGAACAAATTTTGAAGAGGTCTATTAGGCAATGCTACATGCCAAATATCTAAGCTCTAGGCCTTGTGGTTTCAGAGAAAAAGATTTTTAAAGTTTTCCCTATATAAGCCTATGTAAAACTAAGTGACCCCCGGGGTCAATTTTGACCCAGGGGTCATAATTTGAACAATCTTGGTAGAGGTCCACTAGCCAATGCTACATGCCAAATATCTAAGCTCTAGGCCTTGTGGTTTCAGAGAAGAAGATTTTTAAAGTTTTTCCTACATAAGCCTATGTAAAACTAAGTGACCCCCTGTGCGGGGTCAATTTTGATCCGGGGCTCATAATTTGAACAATCTTGGTAAAGGTCCACTAGCCAATGCTACATGCTAAATATCTTAGCTCTAGGCCTTTTGGTTTCAGAGAAGAAGATTTTTAAAGTTTTTCCTATATATGCCTATGCAAAACTAAGTGACCCCCGGTGCGGGGTCAATTTTGACCAAGGGGTCATAATTTGAACAATCTTGGTAGAGGTCCACTAGAAAATGCTACATACCAAATATCTTAGCTCTAGGCCTTGTGGTTTCAGAGAAGAAGATTTTTAAAGTTTTTCCTATATATGCCTATGCAAAAACTAAGTGCCCACCCGCGCGGGGTCAATTTTGACCCGGGGGTCATAATTTGAACAATCTTGGTAGAGGTCCACTAGACAATGCTACATGCCAAATATCTAAGCTCTAGGCCTTGTGGTTTCACAGAAGATTTTTAAAGTTTTTCCTATTTGTTGCCATAGCAACCAGAGTTCTGCATGGAATGGAATTCTTTGAACAACTTTGATAGAGCTTCATGCAAGGAACATCCCTGCAAAGTCTCATCAACATTGGCCCAGTGGTTTCAGAGGAGATGTCGTTTGAAGGAAATGGTGGACGGACATACGACGGACGGAATGAGATCCTAATAGCTCACTCTGGCACTTTGTGCCAGGTGAGCTAACAAGTTTAAAACTTTTCAAAACCTTCTCCTCTTTGGGGAGGTGGCAGTAACATCCGATACAGCACTTTTTCATTAATCCAAAGCAGGCAGTTTAACTATATGTTGTTCTAAAGAATGACCAGGACTAGACTCCTGTCCCCACCAGAAACCACCAAGTTTTTGTTACATAGAGAGACAAATTGGTAGCGGGACTTGAACCCTTCCCCTAAGTCAGTGACAGGTTACGATGATTTCTAGTCACTTTTGATTCCTTTCTAGTTGAGCAGAAACACATTTGCAACTTAGACAAGGAGTAACTCACTAAACAGAAGCCCATACAATAAAGATGTTTATTCAAAAATGGTTCTGGTATAACCAATCTGCATACCAGATAAAATAAAACATTACAAAACAACAAAATGATTTTCCTATGATGATTCTCTATATCACAATGAAACATGTCGGAAAATACGTGAAGCTATACAGGTATAATCACTCACACATTACACGTACAAAAACAGCAGGACCTTCACTCACAAGTGGCTATTTAGTGTCATAATGTTACTCTGTAAGATCCGAAATTACAAGCAGAGCTGGAACAATACCTTGAAATAATATAAGCCAACCTACTGCATATTATGAACAGACATTTAACAGAATACTCCAGTAGGTAAACACATTACAATAATTCTGACATGTAAGTAAAAATCCTATATTGAACTATGCCACTACAAGACCAGTATGGGCTATTAGGGCACAGACAAAATGTTATCGATCATTGAAATGTCGTTCCCTACAAGCAACAGATTATTTTCTCAAAACTTCAACAATGCTAAATGTATGTAAAATAATAACTAAACAAGTTTTCAAGAAAACATATAGATAAATGTTTCGTTTACAATATAGTGACGTTTCATAATAAACCCGATACCTCTATCCACCTACATAAACGAACAAGATATAGCGCTAGTTTTTAAAACTGTTGAAATCTATGCCAATCTATTTGAAACATTTGTCATATTCTTTGTAATGAAATTTATATAAACATGAAGTTCTATGTACCTACTCCAAATCAGCTCTGACCAGTAAACCAAAACCAATACCTGTCAATGAATGTCCCACTGTTTTAGTATGTACACAAGGTTTTGAATTTTTTAAAGAAAAGAATACAGTGACATTACACGTGCCCTTCAAAATAGAGGGTTAGTATGGTTGCACAAATACAAGTCTTTAAAGTAACATCATTTCTGTTTCTGGCAAAAATTAAATCGCTATGTATTGGCACAAAATAGCTTCTATAGAATTTTTATACATATACAATGTAATTTACAATTTTGTCATTTTTTTCCAAGATATAAGCACGAATACATTACACCATAGTAATGTAAATGTGCCCTAAAAGGAACTGTTTACTTGACTTATCCTTGCAACAGTCATACCCAACCACCTAACTATATAACTTAAAAAATCTTGGAACTTAAAAAAACTATTCCTTCAAAAATATATAATAAACCTGTAACAACAAATGCAATTGTTAACAAATCAAATCTTAAAATGCTGCCCTATGATTAGGCAAACAGATTCTGGAGTTCCAACTGTCCCTTCCAACTGAATTCCTATAGTAATATTAGTGTGTTCTTACAAAAATACTTGTTCTATAAGCAGTAAATTAATGACCAATCTGTCACTAGAACAGTTGCACATGTAAGTTGTACCTGTAGGAACTGAAAGTCTTTAGACTCACAAAACTGACTTGTTTGTACTAGTTTATTAACAGAAGAATTTATTACATCCAAACAGTGAGCATCTATGGGTGTAAACATTTAGGCAGCTATCACCCTAGTAGGATTATACACATGGTCATTGTTGTTTTCACAATATGTTATTCTGATACAGCAGCCCCGTCTGCTTCTCTTTATTCATTGTGTTACCTCTTCCACCTATTTCAATACTTGTACTCAAGTAGCAACTTCACCGTGATATATCCAGCTCTCTTCAACAACTGCTTTCACCTTCTTTTCATATTCGCGGCGGTTTTCTTGATAAAGTTGTGCAGCCAGGTTATTGGCTGGGCTGTTTGGATTCGGCTCATCCAGTAATGACTAATAACAAAGTGTCAAAAACATAAATTATACTTCATGTATATTATGGTTCATACATAAGCTATGTTTAAATCATTACGGTAATACAAGCACAATACCTGGAAGCAGCATTACATCACTTAACGCACTGACCCGACAAATATCCACAAACACTTTATCCACCTTATAGTAACTTATCACTACAATGCTGTCACTGCAAGCACTGAAATTGTTATGCTGCATTCTACAATACTCAAAATGTATAAACCAGCAAAATCAAATTTTGATAAAGGATTACTAATAACAAAGGGTCCAAAGAAGTTAAATACCACCACCTACGGTACAGACAATTACATGTCAACAAATGGAACTGACTGAAAGGAATTCACCTCAGAATTAAGACGAATATGTTGTAGAGTATTTGCTATTTGAATGATTAATTTAACATTCCATTTCCCTGCAACAACTATGAGATCCTAGCATTCATCAGAGAAGATCATATCCTAAAAGCTACCCCACTTTCCTCGCGTCTCGGAACATTTGTTCAACTAGCTTTCCTGTGTCAGGGATAAGTCATTGTACCAAATGATACACATTGACTTAGGTCTCTATGATATGCCATGAAAACAACAAACCTTCCCCAAACTTCCCACTGATTTTTCAACCTCATATTCCAGTCATACAAAGGCCTATAAATTATACCTTTACATAGTAATGAACAGTTTTGGTAAAATGACTTAAAAACGAATGCCCATATAAGTGTGAGATTGTTTTCAAACTGACAGAGAGAGCATACTCTATAGTTATACAATAAGCACTTTTAACAGTCACACTTCCATGAATTCTAAAATGTGTACTTGGGATAGTTGGTACTAACTGCATGTGTGCGTGTGTTTCAGAACAGGAGAGCTTTAAAAAACAAACTGGACAATACAAGAGCTATGCCTCAACTTAACACACTTTGATATGGTAGAAGGATCTAGGCTTTAAACTCCCCGTGTTACAAAATAAGTATTATTTTACGTCAAATTTACTTCAAAATTTAACCTTTCTACATCTATCATAAATAACAACTGGCAATCTTAAATAAAAACACATTTTAACGAGAAGTTAAAATGGAACATCAAGGGTATCATATAATTCCCTTGATAAAATTTTGACTGAAATACATCAATGATCACAAAAAATCCCCCGTCACAGATCTTTCAACACTGAAAGACGTCAATGTATACAGTATCATCACCACATATATTGTCGAAAAAAGTCATGTCTTTTTAAAGCTACTGCTATGCATTGTCATCATCGTCGTCATCATCATCATTCCAACTCTCTTGAACTATTGCAGCAACTTTTTTCTCATATTCTCGACGGTTTTCCCGATACAACTGGGCAGCCTCATTGTTAGCTGGACTATTTGGATTGGGGTCGTGAAGTAGAGACTAGAAAACATAACAAGAAGGAATTAGTTAAGACTGAATAAATTGTAATTTATTTACTCGTAATTCATGAATACGCGACACCACAGCAAACAAAGATCTACTTCTCAGTCACACAAACAATACAGAAACAGGTGGGTGTTTTTTTTGAAAATTGTAATGCTTCTTCAATTCAACCAATAGATTGACCAAGAAGTTAGAAGTAATTTTAACAAGTGTTTTACAATCAATGGTTTATACTGGAATGATGATGGTGATGACATGTCCTGGCATAATGAACAACACATGCAATAATTGTCATAAACACTGAACACATTGTGGCAGAACTGCTATATACTACATGTATAAACAACCTTTGTGAGAATTGGTATCAACAAGACAAGGGGAGCGGTTGTGTAGAGATTAAGGTGTCTGCCGCTCATACAGGTGGTTGCAGGTTCGAGCCCCACTAGGGTCACGACCGTGTCTCCTCATTATTATGACACCAGTACTGGTTTTTCCAGGAAGCGGACTTGACAGTGACTCAATAAGCTGCAAGCTTTCTTCACAATCAAGCTTAAATAAATTAGTATAAACTAAACAAGACATTGTAACTTCATACCAACACAATGTGAAGATTCAACAAGTCTCAATTGTTTTCCCCCTTTTTTACAAAGCAGCAAGAGTTTATCTACATACACACAAACTACCCAGACATTATTCATATTACATTAACAATCTCTTCCAAAATACTGCATAAATACATGTATCTGTAAACCCTTGAGTGACCATAATAAAGGTTTGTAGTATATAAAAACAAGGCAGTTTAAAAGACAACTGTATTCCATGCCACAAATAGATATACTGAAGGAATTAATGTTACTGAGTGTAGTTTTCTCTCAGAGGTTAACATTATGAATTTCTAAAGGCAAATGAATTAAGTTCAACATTTGGCTTGAGTTTTGTTCAAATCCATCAAGCAGTTAAGGAGATACAAAATATGTATTAAGCAGATACAAATTCAAGACTCAAACCTTTGACCTTAAGTTGTGTCCTGAACCTTGAGCCAGTGTGACTGGATCAAGGGTTCTACATAGTCTTGATGAGGTGATCTTTTGACTGGAGTTTCATCTAAATCCTCCAACAATTTATGGAGATACGAAGCAGAATCTTTGATCTTACGTTGTGACCTTGACCTTGAGTAGACTGGCCAGATAATGGGGGTTCTATGCATTCACTATATGTAAGCATTTGACCAATTTTTCATCAAAATCCACCAAAGGGTTAATGAGATATGGGATGGACAGGAAATTAAAGACACAAACCTTTAACTTTCAGCTGTGACCAAGACCTTGGCCCAATCATGGATTCTGCTTATCTTGTCTTGAAATGGTGAACATTTGACCAGACTTTTATCAAAATCCTTCATGGGGTAAAGGAAATAAGGAGGGGACATAAATTTCAAAACTCAAACGTTATACCTTAAGATTTGACCTTGACCTTGAGCCAACATGACTCATGGGTACTGCACATGGTTTTGATGAGATGGACATTTGGCCCAAGTTCCACAAAATCCCTCAAGGGGTAAAGGATACGGAGCAGATAGGAAATTCAACACTCAAACCTGCAAATTTTAAGTTGTAACCTTTACCTTGAGCCAGCGTGACGGGCTCATAGGTTCTGCACATTGTCTTGATGAGGTGAACATCCGACCCGAGTTTCATCAAAATCTTTCAAGGGGTTAGGGAGATATGGAGCGGACCGAAAATGTTACAGACTGATTGAAGGACGAATACCAATCCTACATCCCCTCCTGCTTCCCACTGACTGAAGGACAAACACCATTCCTATATCCCCTCCTGCTTCTGACTGGGGATAATTAACCTACTTCTTTTGCATGGATAAATGATTTCATACTGAACAAGATGTTCGACTCAGACCAAATACACTGTCAACTCAAGACATCTGGCCAGGTGTGAATCACTGGCAGAAACAGCTGCCCCTAGGCTAATCTTAGGGGTTAAGCAGTAAGTTAGTATGAAAGTTAATTTGACTTATAACATTGAAAGTAACTATGGCTACAACAGCTTGTCTATTGTAAATACAACATACTGATTCACCTCTTTAATATAATATAAATTCTTACCTGTATAGAAGTTAAAATGGCAGAAACATCATATGTAGGACTCCATCTATTTTGTAAAATATCTAAACATATACTTCCATCAGCATAAACTGAAAGGAAATAAATAGTCTCAGTTGTACAATTTCTATCAAAATTTACATACATGTAAAAGTCAGTTACATGGCATCACAGACAGCCAGACATGAGCTTGTTCCAAGTAAAGTTCAGTATCAGTTTGTAATGTATAAACGTCAGTTACATGGCATCACAATCAGACATGAACTTGTATATTTTTACCCAGTAAAGTTCAGTATTAGTTTGTAATGAAAATGTAAGTTACATGGCATCACAGACAGCCAGACATGAACTTGTACAAAGTTAGGTTATGTAAATGTCAGTTACATTTGTACCCAGTAAAGTTCAGTATTAGTTTGTAATCAAATGTCAGTTACATGGCATCACAGACAGTCAGACATGAACTTGTAACCAAGTAAAGGCGAGTATCAGTTTGTAATGTTTACATCAGTAACAACTTACATGGAAATTCCTACATAAAATGCTAAAAGAGGTGTAATTAGACACTTCCATCTTATCATTAAAGGGAAAGGCAAGTCAGAAAATTATTTCACTTCAAATTGAAGAAGTTGTAAGAGGAACACACTGTTGAAAGAATTTCAAAATTCGGAGTATTAAATGTTAATTAAAAAGGTATGGTTAATGGAGGTGGCAATTATGAATTTGTGATGTCATAGTGCAGTAATTAAATATTCATTCAAGTATAACTGCTTAGTTAATCAAAGCGCTAAAGACGCTTGATTTGCTTGTGTATTCGAAATATTTGTCCTTTGTTTTGTTGTGATGGCTATTTCAGTCTGTAATCTTAATTAGAGAAGGCTATACCAGTTGGTAATAAGATATGAACAGAATGCATAAGTTGTAAATCATATTTTGGATCGAGTTGTCTCTGTTTCTATTCCCGGTACACATAGACAGCAGGGGTTTTAACTGTACTAAACAAAATGTTTTCACCTACAGTTCTATCAGACACTGATCGAGGAGCTAGTTAGTAGTTATGGCGCTTCGATAACACAAACGAGCAGGCAATAGCATCGATCAATAAGGGGATTTATAGAATGAATATGGTTGAGATCAGGAAGTAATGATGTTCTAATCGTTTTTTTTTCTGCAGTCATTGATATGTATTTTAACAAAATAGCTCATTTGATGCGTTTCAAGATAACGAGGCCTACAGTCGAATACAAGGTAAATTGCCTTCTACTTAAAACAATCACCACCTATGAAATATAACAAATCGTTTAAACATTGACATTAACGTATCCCAACACTTTGTTTTCTGCTTCAGGTGCTCACGCGTAATTCTAAAATATGTAGGAACGCAGACTAGCTTGTGCCAGGTTCACAGAATAAACATATCAGCAATAAGGAAAGTTATAATTACGTCCCTTGCTGCGCATTGAATTAAATTTATGAATGGATGTATAATCGTAAAAAGAGAATGTGTATACATGCGCGTAAATATACCTGGCTGTTCAAAATATTTCATTCTTTAAAATGACGATCAGGGTTAGACATTTTGTTGTCACAGAAACCCTAAAACATATGTTTTCTTTCCGTACAAGGTTTAAGAAATGGCCAGCGGGTTAAGAAATCGGAACTTTTTCTATAGGGTGTGTATATATAGTAAATCGTCCCTTATTTTCACACATCATTGTAAAATGAAATACATCCGCGGTTCTTATTCGAAAACAGTTTACTTTAGTTATGTTAACAAAGTTTAGCCGATGCTGTATGAGTTTATAACATTATATATTTAAACAATACAACTTTCATGGCTGCAATTGCCAAATGCTTTCAAATGAAGAATCATAATTTGGGATTATATGCTGACTGACGTGGAGCTACTTTCAGATTTGGTACTTAAGGATTAGGCTTCGGAAAACGGTAAGTAAATTTGTTTGTTTACACAAACAATTAAAAACAGCAGCTTCAAATGTATATTAAAATCATGAAAAAAAAGAAGAGTAAATGGGGTTCAAAATTAAATTTTGAAAAAGGGGTGTGTCTAATAGTATGTCTTATTTGCATATGTACTAAATCTTTTATCATAGCTCTTTCATTTTTCATCTGATTTCAAAAACTCTTTCAACTATGTGTTTATGTTAACAAGCTCTTTAATTTCAGGTTAAGTTATATTTTGACTTTTGTTACCCTTTTAACTTAAATTCTAGACTACATGAGGACAACAAGAGTTACAAGACTTCATTAGATTGCTTTTGCTCAACAAATAAAAACAAAATTGGGTTTAGGATAGACTGAAATATTCCCATGGTTTACCAAGACAGGCACTTTTTGTAGAAATTGTGTCTCCATACGTAATCAGTACATACCATTTGGATGAAACATTTTAGAAACAAATCTAACTGTAGGAGGTTTATTTGGATATTCTTCTGTGAATTCTATAGTTAATTTGAAAGTTCCATCTTCAAATGGTGTGTCATGTGGACTGAAAGAAAAGAATAAAAACATTTATTAATTCTAGTTACTACAAGAGAAGGCATGTATCAGACCACTACTTGCATTACATGTCTTTTAATTCACTCATGTCAATTACTGATATTGACAATGGGACTCCGCCTACTGGCGCGGCAAACTCAAAATCACAATGTCGCTTTTGTCGACACGAGACAGGGTGAAGCAGTGAGCAAATCGGTCCTATAACTTTTACATTTTCAGTCATTCATAGATGATCATAAATGTGTTGAAAATCACAATACACAGGCTCCTGTCAACACCTACAGTCTGTTACAAAGTATTTGCCACCAGAAAGCGCAATAAATGTGTTGATTATCTGACAGTCACTTCGTTAATCGGTTGATAATAAGCAATCACAGGACAAAGCCACATGCATTTTTGGAGATACTTTCTGTCTGCACCTATCTAACACTTTGAAAAACCGATCCTTGATTGCGTTGTTGAGTTTTGTAAAGGATAAATCATCCGCCAGTACATATTTTGTATTAATATTGTAATAAATATTATGAAAAATAATTTCATGGCTAGATATTGCATGGATCGTTTTAGAGACAGTCGAAACAGTTTTTATTACCTCACGTCGCACGGTGCAACTGTAAAGATTTTCTCGATAATTTGGCTGAAGTTGCATGTTTTTACTTTAGAAATACACATCAATTTTGACCCCGGGGTCAGAATTTGAAAATCTTGGTACAGGTTCACTAGACAATGCTACATGCTAAATATCTAAGCTCCAGGCCTTGTGGTTTCTGAGAAGATTTCTAAAGTTTTTCCTTTTTTGTTGCCATAGCAACCATAGTTCTGCACGGAATGGAATTCTTTGAGCAACTTTGATAGAGCTTCATGCAAGGAACATCCCTGCAAAGTTTCATCAATATTGGCCCAGTGGTTTCAGAGATGTCGTTTGAAGGAAGGTGGACACACAGACGACGTAAGCTGGACCCCGGACATTGAGTGATCTTAATAGCTCAGCCTGACACTTTCTGCCAGGTGAGCTAAAACAGAAAGTGGGCTTTTTTGGACCGGGTCTTTCAGGTACAGGTCTGTTCTGGAAGTTGGCCATTCTCGACCTGCACCCTTCTAGATAGATATATATTGTAATTTTAATAAATAGTTTTATCATTGGCTACAAATAATATATAAAAGTTAAAGACATTGTCATTTGTATAGCAAACCGGAATGGGTTCTCTGGACAGCAACTTTAGCCAACTGAATTCTCTAGTCTAAGCAGTGTTCCAGTTCAGCCTAAAAAGCGGGGAGCGGCGCCCAGCCCCTATTCTGCAGCACCCTGCTTTTTTTAATAGCGTCTTTGCCCTTTTGATAAGACAACTCTATCCTATATCCCTATATACAGTACAGGCCTGGAGGATTATGCAAAATACATGAAATGTAGAGTTTTTCACTCCACACTTCTCGGGAGTAACAGGTTTACGGGACATAAAAATCAAATTTATCAATCTGGTAGAAATGTGTCTACACATGAAATGTTTTTGAGTTATATGCATATTACATTCAAAAATATTTGCTGACCGACGTACATTTGTATAGCGTGTTCAATATATTACCAAAAATAAAACTTACTCGTAACATTTTCTATTCTAAACTATTATCTTTATAATCCAAAATTATCAGACTATTGTCTAGAATTACTTTTTCATGTCTCAAACTGTTTGTTTGATGCCACGTGCTTCATTAAGATCAAACAAAACTCACATGTACAATATGCGCTAGCATTTGTTCTTTGATCTTGTGTCACCTGCGGCTTTATCTTTATGAATAAAAGAGGTTGAAGTAAAAATAAATATTTCCGCAAAGATTATTCATTAAATTAAATAGTAGAAAACTGTTACCGGAATAACGTTGGCTTTGACAATTGATGAAACAATTTTAAAATGACCAAAAAACAAGAGCTGTCCCTCACAAGTGACGAATGCCCAAAAGAGGTGCCTCACAGTCTGTGTCCTCTCCATGTGCTCAATAAATGTGCTATGTAATTTTAAAATCCTTCCATGCATGACAGAGTAACTATGCATACAGTATTCCATTACTTTAAACACTAAGTGTGACCTTGACCTTTGAGGTAGGGACTTGGGTCTTGCACGCGACACATCTGCTTGATGTGCTAGACATTTGTGCCAAGTTATTTTAAAATCCTTCAAAGCATAATAAAGTTATAGTCCGGACACAAATGTATGCATATATACAGGATTCCATTACCTATAAACTCTAAGTGTGACCTTGACCTTTGTGGTAGGGATGTTGGTCTAGCACGCGACACGTCGTCTTGATGTGCTAGACATTTGTGCCAAATTATTTTAAAATCCTTAATGTATGACAAAGTTACAGTTCGGACACGAATGTGTGCATATATAGAGGATTCCATAACCTTCATACTTCAAGTGTGACCTTGACCTTTGAGCTAGGGACAGGGGTCTTGCACGCGACACGTCTTCTTGATGTGATAGTCATGTGTGCCAAGTAATTTTAAAATCCTTCAATGCATGACAGAGTTACAGTCTGGACACGAATTTGTAAGTGGGGACACACAGACAGACGGACGGTGCAATTTTAATATGCCACCCTTTGGGGGCATAAAAACGGACAAGCTGGACCACTGCGATTTCCTTTAAAACAGAACATTTTGATTTAAATACAGAGCAATTGGAAATGTTAACTGATAAATACTTTTTGCATTCACAACTCAGTCAGTGGTGTGGATTTGCAAACAATTTCAAAATTGACTGGATTAGTACAACAGGCCATATTTTTCACACCAATCTTGAGTGACAATGCTAAGGGACCAATTACAGCGGATTTTTAACGGAAATAAACATTTTAAATCAACATAATATATAAAAGGTGATAAATATTTTAGGTTCTGACAAAAAATAACTCAATACTTTTTGAAACAATAAAAAAACAACGTAACGCTGTGAAAGTATACAGTACAGTGATTCTCAACGAAAAACGGCGGATGCAATGTCTGATTCGATCTTTATGATTCAATGGACCTAAGTTCAACAGGTTGCTTTTACAGGTGTGTTTTACCAACATTTTAATTAATAAATATTTTCAAGCGACGTCACTCCAATATACTCAGAGAAACACGAAGTCCCGCGATCAAAACTTTCACTCCAAACAGCCGCGAAGTGACTCCAGTCATTTTCATTTTTTCCCAGAGTTACGTTATTTCCACTCACTCCACACTTTGCAATTTTTGCATAATTCTCCAGGCCTGTACTGTAGGCTAGTGAAACCAAATTATTTTCCTACACATATTATAGATACTCAACATTTAAGTCTCAAGATCTTTTTGAATTTAATACAGATTAAGTAAAATATATTTACTGTCCGGATAATGATAGAACCATGTTCTATTTACTCTAAAACAATGCTGATATACGACTTTCTTTCAGACTGAAGTCACTTTGTCATGAGAAATAATTGTCAGAAAGCCTTTGTTTATCTTTTGTAATATCAATGAAAATATCTAACATGTACTATCATTTCAAAAAGCATGGTTATGAATGTCTTTGGTACAAATAAAGGTCATTCCTGTCAGAAAGACATCTTTCTGGGTAAAATCAGAGATACTTGTAAATGTGGTCCTGGGACTTTCAGAAATGTAATTTGTAATAATTATATAGTGAATTCAATTATGAGTTTCAACCAGTCAAATGTGGGATTACCACTTTATTTGCATTTGTTTTCACACAGGCGTTAACACTGCAAAATTCTCAATCCTGAAAATAAGCTGGGGGCCTGGAAGCCACAGGTTGGGTACCGGGGTTTAGGGGCAGAGCTCACGACAATTTACACAAACATCAGTGAGGACGACTTTTAATTATCTGTCAGCTGACTAATGCTGCATGGTGAAATCATCTATCAGTGCTCACGCTGTCAGTCGACATTATCGCCATTTGCGATAATTTTATGAGTTTGGCGATTATTTTTAAGGATTGGCTACAAAAAATGGCGATTATTTAATCCTGCTATAAAATGAAAAAAACATCGACTAAAACACAAAATCTGTCTATATCTTCTTTAGTCCCTCGAGGTATTGCCACTTGTTTGACATCTGTTGTTAATTGGCCCCTAATTGATTTGTAAATGTTCGATTGTTATCGGATTATCAGATAGAGATCAGTATACACCATGCGCCTGCGGGCAATAAAAACTAGAACCAATCAGCGACTTCGATAGTAATTACTTGAAAATAGTAACCTATTGACTAATCCGATAGAGTTGATATGTTTACACATTTCCTCGTTAAAATTAATTCCCGCTAATACACATGCGTGTCAACCTAATCGCCGGGCCGAAACCGAGTCACGCCGCTCGATAGTAATAATACACCTACTTTTTGACATAACCCGTCCGCCGAATCGAAAGTGTTCCCGTCCTTCGATAATAATAATCCGCCCACTTATAAACTTGAAAAGGGAATCTTTACTGTCAATCAGGACGTCAAATCAACACATTTCGGCCGATTATTAATCTTTTTGATAATTTCGGTGTCGTAAATTATTTCAATTAAAACGTAGCAAGAGTGTGAAACTCCCACTTATAAAATTTTTTGTTAAAACTGGTGTTTCGAACGTATGCATTTTTTTTTTTACATTAATTTGGCTATTATCAGAAAGTCAGATATTTTTCATTATATTTCTCACGAATACAGAATAATATGAATAAAATGCCTGCACAATGTTCAGTGTAATGTTTTTTAAAAAGATGCTCAGGCAGTTACTTGAGTAGTTTCCTGCTGCAAAATTGGGGTTTATTTCTTCTAAACTTTCCTTTAAAATAGGCTGTTCTCCGTGCCTTCTTGTGGTGACAATTTTTTTAGTTTAAATATGATTAAAATTGCTAAAAACTTGGAATATGTTGCTGAAAATCGAGCAGCAACAGGGTCGCGAAAATACGTGACAAACGAGTAAAACTGAAAAAAAAGTGTAATTTACAGGAGATCAGTTAATATTTTAGTTTTGCAAAATTTTTTGCATAATCCTCCAGGCCTGTACTGTAGCTCCAGTTTATTTTGTATCTTAACCAACAGACGACAATCTATTCTTGACTGACACATGGTTCATACAGAAGTTCTGAGACAAAATTCAAGTACTTTTCAAGGACTTTTTTTCTAATTTTCAAGGACTAAAATAATGCGCAAAATCCAACTTCATGTCGGGATACATAGTCAAATGTCGCCTAAAATCATATTTTGAACACAATGTAATATGTATTTTGGTAAATTAATATCATGCAAAATACATGTTGATGATCTCAATATTTACTTGTTATTCAAATCTGGATTTTCTATCATGAAGAACCACTGTATTGACTCATTGGAATATTTTTGTCAGATTTTGCTTAAATATGCTTATCTTCTCGTTGATGACTTTTTAACTCACTTTCGCCCATAATACGCTGTCTGTAAGTTTATCCAACACAACGCAAGTACACTTGTGTTTGTTCCCTTTAAAAACCATTATCCGTGCTTTATAACCATCATTTGTGAGCCATGTCAATGTGAATTTGCACTTATTTCGGCTAATTTTCACAAATTTTCCGCGATCATGACTTTTGGCAAAGGGAAATCACTCCGGAAGCAAGCGTGTCTAAATTCCCGAATCCAGTACGTAGCTGATACATCACACATGAGCAGGTTCGATGGACTGATACAGATACAGACTGTTTTCTCGTCATTTTAAGGCGTGATACAATCATTTTGGACGTTTTTTTACGCGGAACATACCAATTCAATGACTTTTTAAAGAAATTCAGTAGTTTTATTTTCAAATTCAAGCACTTTTCAAGGACTTTTTCCCCAGCGCAGAATTCGAGTTCTTTTCAAGTACTTGGCATCAAATTCAAGTACTTTTCAAGGCCTGTGTGAACCATGTGACAGCAAAATTGCCAAGACTCGTAATGACACTCAACCTACTTTCATATTTTATCCAAGAGACCAGTGTCAGTTTTTGATTGACATTGCGAAATTGCTGAGACTCCAAAAACTTCCTCAGGTCAAAGTTGACGCACAGGACATGTTATTGCCAGTCAAAAACAGGAATTTCTTTGGCAAACAACCCCTAAAAATTCTGTTGATTCTATGGATTAATATTGATCAGAAAATTTACTAATATTATTAGATAGTTAGATAATGTCATGTTAATTCTGAAGAGAGTTCAGATACCACTGAATCAATTTTCTTTCGAAATGTTTGAGTGTTATACTTATCACATAGAGTTATTATCAAATATAAAATCATTTAAGTCAGTAGAAGAGACTTCAGTTATGACAGAACAAACTTGGAAAAGAAATAACATGCATGCGTCTGCTGAATATATGTTTTTGTTAAATGCTTTAAGCATTACAAATATGATATATACCCATTCCAGTTTGCTACACATTGCCAAAGTTAAAACTGAAGTTTCATGGAATTATAGCGCAAGATTCCAATCCAATGGCACCCTATGGCTCTTTTAGTATTTTTACTTACCCAATTTGTAACATCACTACATCAATAAATGGGATTTTGGTTTTTAACAAGGTTTCATTCAAATATTGTTGCGGCTTCTGGGAAAGAACCTGTAATCACTGGATTACCGTTTCAGCACTCCACTAACAAAGTTCTGTGCTCCTGCGTTTATGAATGAATTATGCAAATGAACCGCCATATTAGAATTACCGTAAGCGCGCTGTTGAGCGTTGGAAATTGACACATGTCCGTTTGCGAAGCTCGCCACGTTTAACAATTTTCTTCCATGTAAGAAACTTGATAATTTTTTATTTAATATTGAATGATAAATAAAATAAAAGAAATTTGATAAAAACTGACCAATGATTGACAGTTTACGAGCTTTATAAAGTTCAGAAATTAATTGAAACGACTGAGATTCTGCCGACGGGTAGCGGCTGAAGATAGCCTTTTAAACCAACTTTGAAATTTTTTTGAACATGCAGACAATTTTTTTCTTACATATATTTGAATATGCTTTACGAAACTACCAAGCTTATGATGTGTCCATTTCTTATTTAAAGTGTCTGGGAAGTTAAATCCGTTTGTCTACATAAATTTGTACCGCCATTCCAAAACAAACGTCAGTATTGGTGAATAACGAAGTTATATGCTCTGAAACTCAAAGCCTCATTAGCGCAGTGTTATGTATCCCTGCTTGGCACGTGGGAGCTCAGAGATCGAAACATCGTCGAATAACTTTATTTATATAATGGGAACAGATTAATTTATATTGTCATTCATCTATATTATGCACTGTGAGAACGGGTTAAAAAACGTTAGACTTATTCAAAAATGTAATGAATAAATTTGAATATATGGGTTGGGTTAAACGCCTGCGCATGCTCTGTGTGTGGGCAGTGGCTAAAGTTACGGTACCGTAACTCTTGCCTCCGAGTCTAGAGTTACGGAAGTTCCGTATCTCTAGCAAAACCCTAAAAGGAAAGGCTAGAGGTACGGAAGTTTATAAAGGTATGTATATTGCTTTAATATATGCATGATAATGTATTGTAAACTTAAATATTTTACCACTTTACGTGAATAAACTGATCTGTTGAATGTACGACAATTTCACAGGCGTCATTTTGGTTATAATTTAATATGTTGCTAATATCGGAACTGTCATTGTCATGTTGTATATTCTTGAACATATTCACGTGTTCTGTTTACAAAGAACGTTAATTAAACAATAGTAAGATAAAGAAAAGAAGAATATTACAGGGCATTTGGTAGACCCGAGCTCCCGGGTTTTGACCCGTGAAAATTTCGAAATACCCGTATTTGACCCGCGATAAAAACGCCCGACGAGTCATATTTGACCCGTAGGAATTTTCATTCATGCGTCGATTCTTTACCGTGCGTGTCAATCAACTTGTTAATTCCAAACACTCTGGCCGTTGCAACCGTTGACGCGTCAGAAAGTGAGAACGGGGGCGGAGCTTGTATTTTAATCTACTCGCTTTCAGTCAATCAGCGACGATCACGCACGTGCACATTGTCTCGGCTTGATAATGACGTAATCAATGGATGATTGGATTTAATTGACAAGCAATAAACACATGTTCGGCATCTATTATGTGTATAAGGTGTTGTAAACACGCGGCATATGAATGATGCAATCAAAAAAGTTGGCGCATCATTAAGTAGATGATGGTGACACTTGAATTAGATAATCAGTGGATGTTTTTTCGGCAGCCTAGACGACAACAAATGTGAAATTCGGCGCGAGTTTAAATTATTCGTAAGAGCGCATTTATATTGACTTCCATGTTGAAAGTTTAATTAACGTTATTTTCACTTCCAAGAGCCTTTCTTTTCCATCATGCTTAAAAAACTTGATATGGAAAGATAATCAAAATAATGAGCCTTATAAATTCGTGTCAAATAACCTTCAATATTTGTTAATTACAATAAAATCGCGGGGATAAAAGACGAAAATCGCGGACATGCGAGATCGCGAAAATATGTGACAAACGGGAAACAACGTACATTTTAGCCTGGGAAAGGGATCAGCAACTAGATCTATCTTGTTTAAGAATTTTTGGAAAATATAACTACAGCTTCAGAACACAAACTGAAAAATATGATGTGCTAGCGCTAGAGTACAAGGCTGGAAACCCTATGATCCATGGTTCGACCCTTAAAAATCTCACCTTGACTCTTGAAAATTTGATTTTGACCCTTGAAAATTTAGGCTGAAGAGTCAATGACCCTTGAGTTTCAAGGCCTACCGGACGCCCTGATATTAGAATTATAAGAGTACGAAAAACGTAAACCAAAAAAAAAAAAATTAAGATTAATTTTTAAATTTAACAGCTGTCCTTTCGATCTTTCCTTTTTGTCACGATTTGGGTGCCTTCTCGTGGCGTGGCTTAAATGTAGTCAGACAATTAAATACAACAAGAGCTGTCAGTAGGACAGCGCGCTCGACTTTTTTAGTGCTTGCCAATAAAACAAAACTTTGACAGTTAAGGGCACACAAGCTTTAACTAGGAATTTCTAAGTACAAATCAAGAAACATTTTCACAGGTTATCTTCTCTTGCTTCAGATAGGTCTCATGATGGTACTAAGTACTCCAACTTTCAAAGTAATATTCAAATGGTTAAGTACAAGTGGAAAGAATGAAAATTTTAACTGAGTTTCTAAGACAAAAAGGGCCATAATTCACTAAAATCCTTGACAGAATTACCTTCTCCTGCCCATGTTTTGGGATCATGATGGTAAACAAGATTCAAACTTTCAAAGTAATATCTCAACAGTTTAGTCAAAAGTGGACTGAGTACAAAAACTTTACCAAGATTCTAAGTCGATAAAGGGCCTTAATTTTTAAAACAAACCTGACAGGTTACCTTCTCTTGCCTACAGATGGGGGTAATGATGAACAGCATTCAAAGTTTCAAAGCAATATCTCAAAGGGTTAAGGCAATAAGTGGATTTTACCCATATTCAAAGTATTTTCTATAAAAGGGCATAATTCTGTCAAAAACCTTGACGAGTTATGTACTCTTGTCTGTTGATGTAGGTCATGATGGTAAAAAGTATGGTTAGTTTCAAAGCAATACCTCCAATGGTTTTGAAATAAAGTGAGGTGGTACAAAACTTAACCAAGCTCAATACCTTTCTAAGTCAAAAAGGGCCATAATTCTGCCAAAACCTTGACAGGTTATGTACTCTTGTCTGTAGATGGGGTTATGATGGTAAACAAGTATGGTAAGTTTCAAAGCCATACCTCCAATCTTTTGAAATAAAGTGGGGTGATACAAAACTTAACCAAGGTGTGCGCCAAGCCGCGCCGACGGGCGAGTAGGATAGCTCCCCTTTTCATAGAAAAGTCAAAAACAACACATTTTACTTAACTTCTATCATGCTTTGCACAACATGTGACATAATTGTCCAGCTGCAATGGAACGCTCAAGTAAAGACGAAGATAACAACGATATTTCCGATATTTATGTATTACCAAAATGGCGGCTATGAAGTCGCTGCATTTGCCGACAGATCGGTTTATTCACTATTACAGGTGAAATATTTAAGTTTACAATACATTATCATGCATATTTAAAGCATCATACATGAATTCTGGTGTTTTCGGCTAACTGCAGTTTCGGCTAACTGAATTTATATAGTAAACTAAAAGTGTTTTCGGCTAAGTTAATTAGAGTAGCACAATAGATCATAAGAGATGCGAACAAAGTGTTAATTTAGATATAAATTAAAAAAATTGTTGCAACATGTTAAAGACTTTTATTATTGAACAAACATTTTAATTGACAAGTTGTCATTGACATACCATTCGCACCTAGTTGACACATCTATTAACACCTTTGATCGCACCTCTTTTGATCTATTGTGCTACTCTAATTGACTTAGCCGAAAACACTCCATGTTTACTACATAAATTGAGTTAGCCGAAACTTCAGTTAGCCGAAAACACTGACACTGCATCATACATATACCTTTATAAACTTCTGTAACTCTAGCCTTTCCTTTTAGGGTTTTTCTAGAGATACGGAACTTCCGTAACTCTAGACTCGGGGGGCTAGAGTTGTACCGTAACTCTAGCCACTGCCCTGTGTGTGTGTGATGTTTACATCTGGTCGTAGCATACAGATAGAGTGCTCACTTTGTTAGTGCACTCACCACAAGACAATGGATATGTTCAATAGGCACAACATATCTTACAATTTTCAAATGATTAGTACCTCAGATGAGACACACTCAATCATTTCTGATTATGATGACTCTGGTTTACCACTTTCAGTTTCTATCAGGTTTAAAAATAGAAATTACCCAAATATAACAGCATTCCATAACATAATATTGTTGTCTGTTGGAGCACCACTAACACCTGCAGGTGGATCCTCTTGCAATCTACAATACACAACAATAATATATATAACATAAACAAATAAAAAATACAATAACAGATTAATTTGCGTATATATTCAACGGCAGCCATCTTTCTGTTGAAAACAAACTGTAGGTCAGATGCTTTTTACCTTTTAAAGTCTCTCATTAATCTTCTTCTTGCTGGAGTTGACATTATACACACAGTCGATAAGTTACTTTAATGGTTTATCACAGTCAAAAAGTTAAAATGTGTTTTCACAGTGAATAATTTATGATTTTGCGTTTTTCCGTTTTGTTTCAATACTATGACGTCCACATCCGGGGTTTTCTCATTTTGTCATTTGGAATACTTCCAAAATTATCCATTAAGAGTCACGTGAAGATCATGTGACCCAGACTCGAAGCGAAAAGAAGGTGTTCGAACACTAAATGTTGATGTGTGGTGTACAAAAACAATTACGCCTATCCAATGTATACAGGAACGTTTTCTGAGAAGGAGCAGTTAAACATAAACATCATTCAGTGATTTTTAAAAAAGATCGCTACAAAAGGTATTTTGAGGACAGGTTTATTCCGCGGAAATGTACGGAAAACCCGGAAAATAAATTGTATAATTATCTTTTTTATCATTTAAATAATAGTATGATGCATATTTATATACAGAATTGTTATAAAAGGAATTAAGTTCCGTAAAAATGAAAGTAAAACAAAGTCACAATTAATAATAATTTGCGACAATCGAGGAGATTCTCATACTTAAAAAGAAGTATAAAATGTATATGATATCTGTTATCTGTTATTGTTCTTTTTACACATCAAAACTATCAGTCTCAGTATTAATCGCATGACACGTGCCTAAAGAGACGCACCAATGAACAATTGCATACCTGATTGGATTAATAGCACAAATTAACACGTATATGATTGGTATGATGCGATAGAGAATATTAGGCTACTGTCTTTTGATAACATGTGATATCAGGTGAGGTAGATGCGGTCGGTAAAGGCGAGGCTCTGCCGTGGGCGTGGTTACAAAGTGTTATCACGTCAGTGACGTGATATCATTTCAAAATATCGGACGGGTGTTATCGGTCAGATTTAATGCTAGTTGCATGATAAATAGAGAATATAAGGTTACTGTCTTTTGATAACAGTTGATATCGGACGAGGATGATATCGGCCAGGGAAGCCGAGGCTTGCCGAGGTTTCTGGTCGATATTCATCTGAGTTCGATATCAACTGTTATCAAAAGACAGTAACCTTGTATTCTATTTATTATGCAGCTGACTTCAATTTTCCCTTTTCACAATTAAAATCAAAGAAGTAAATTAAGTGATTTACGTTGTGTTTATGACGTCATCAACGGTTTAAATCGGCGTTTTAAATCCAGCACGGTTAATCATGTTAATGTTATGCTTTACAGGAAATGCTGAACATTAAAACATACCTAAACAGCAATTGTACAAGTTTTAGAGGCGGCTTATAACGTTTCAGCTCATATCATTCAAGAAATAAGACGTTAGTTTGAAAAACGGAAGGGGGTGAAAAAATGAAAATCAACTTTTTCTCGAAAATTGCTTCGAAATTGCTATAGATGGATAGATAATGATCTAACTAAGAATATGAATACCAACAACACTATATTTAATTCAAAAATAAAAATTCTACAGTCATTTTTCGATTTTATGTGATGTGCGGTTTGCTTGTATTCCCAGAAATTTTATGAAACGCACCTCTGTAGTCTGAAGTATCTGCCGAAAAGTTAATTTATTGTGTAGCGTGTATTTAATAAATCTCACTTAATATCTAAAGTGGGCGGGGCCTAAAACGTGATATCAAGACAGTGTCATAATAACACTGTCCTGTGATATCAGACGTCGCGATATCAACAAAGATCAGACCGGCGTTTTTGGGTCGTCGTCATGGCAGTTGCATAATAAATTATGTTAATCAGTGGGTCTTAACGTTGCAGTCTTGTATATTCAATTAAAATAATTACCTATACATGTATAATGGGTATCCGTCTAAAATATTTAAGCCGATTTTAAATACAAGCCAAATTAGCACTTCTCGAGTATTTTATTTATTTATTTCAATTTCACCATTGTACATTATTATTTTGTGCTGATATTACATAAAAGAAACATGATTGGGGGAATTCCCCCAACGTCTAAAACATTTAAGATTATGGAAAATCCCCATATTATTGTACGTAAATACTTGTGTGAAATAAAGATTATATCCGTATGTCTGTCTGCCTGCTTGTTCCATTAAAATGTATTGTACATGTAAGCAAGGTCCGTATTATATATGGACCCTGATATAAGCTGCCAGATATAGTTGGTGATATGGTGAAATGTGACAGAAAATATTCTAAACTTAAATTGTTTCGTAAGAGATGCATAGGTTATACAGAGACTGTCCGTGGTCAAAAATGGTTTTGTCAATATTGTTCTTGGTAATGTGCGATGTCCATATGAATACACGCTTCAATATGATACAGTTTTCTGATTTATTTGTACTTTGATGTAGATCAGATGAAGTATTGTTAACAAGTCATACACTTATTACATGTCTCTTTCTCTAAATATATGATACATATCTACATGATACGTACATATCTATGCAATTCATTTTGAGCAGTTGTTACTTGTTAGCTATTGTACGACTTCCGGCAAATGAAATAAGTCATGGCACGCCATTATTCAAGTTCTATATTAATGTTCGTTTACATGAAACTGGTGATAGGTCGACATGTTGTCAGATGTATACAAGTATGACAAAAGTACAAATCTCTTTTTGCTAAATAAATACAAAAAAAAAACTCGTCTGTTTGTTATTTCACCAAGCCATTAATACAATTGAAGCTGTGCTGGTGGTCACCTCAATTAAGCAGAAACGTGCCATTAACTTCCAATACTGATGGACCCTATTTGCCCACTTTAATATTTTATACACCAGTATGAAGTGGTAAGCTATTTGGAGTAACCATTTTCCATGTATCCCTAAGTTGGCGACTGAAGTAACTGATACTTTTTTGCTGTAGTTTAGCTGTGTATGTATCACCAGTGTACTATTCAGAAGTTATACGATGTGAACTATATATATATATAATATATTACCCTTCCATGAAATTTTCTGGTTGGTCAAGAATCCGTAAATACATATTGATATTTACGGGCAAGCCGGTAATACAATGTATACATTTTACATATCCCGTTACTGTATCCCATGCTAAACGTGAGCTTGTTCGCCGCGTACTCTACGTCAATGTATTAGTCCGTGCTGATTTGTGACGTCACAAAGTGACATTGGGGTATCATAAGGGGATTTGAAAGTCTGCTTACGTCCAGCCGTTAAATAAATAAAACATAAACGGAATCTTTCAATATTCAAGACAGGGAAGGGTAATATTTTTTTGACGTGATATATGGGGATATATTACCCGCCTCGACATAATATTACCCTTGCCGTTATATGTCTAGGCGGGTAATATATCCCCATATACCACTTCAAAAACCAAATAACATATACATGTAATACATATACCAAAACAGAGATAGCCACAAACTACTGAGTTGGACTTAACTTTAAACATTATATATATATTTCTTTTTATTTCAGCGACGGAAAATGTTGCTTTTTTTATTCATTGAAAAATTGGAGCAAAAATATAGTAAGCCATAGTTTACATAGTCATTTATGTGATAACTACTTACTTTGGGCTAAGCGAGGAAACAACATTTTTGTTGGAGAATCTAACCGTAGTAAATTGAATGAAAAATTTATGTTGCAAAACATTATTGTTGTCCTCAGAAGTTTCGAAGACTTACATTTAGTTTACTAGTCAGTGTCTCCACGTGCTGACCAGTTACGAGTCATTTGTCACCATGCTCCGTAAAATGGCTCATTTCACATTTTTTTGTATTGATATATCCAAACAATTAGTGAATACTGACATATTTGCTAAAACAAAGAATCTAAGAGCAAACGGTATCTATAATACCCGTATTTTTGGAACACTGCAGCGTAATTTTCAAAATACCATTTGCGGGACATTCATTTAAAGAGGCACTCCCTACATCTAGCAGAATATACTCTCGAAACTTATATTATCTGTTCAATGAACGTAAAATGATAAATAAATACAATTTGAAAGAAGAACCTATGGCGAAAAATACTTCATTTTACCACAATAAATCAATATAGAGGCTTTCTGTAATAAATCGCCTCCACCCTTTTATTGTACAACAACAACTCTACATAGGTTATTGAATGGTTTACGGTACTGGAGTATACTTTAAACCGCTGGTTTTATTGACAATGACTTGGAATATATAGCTGAAACTTTTAGGTTAATTTTTAATACTTCCAAAGTATTTATTATTTATATTTTGAGGTTAATTAGTTCGACATCAGTTATAGGGTGTGTCCCTTTCAGTCATACAGAATGCAATTCAATTGTTAATAGTCAATGTTCACATCTTTCTGTCTGTTCCGGGCTGACATAGATTTTCTTAAAAGAAACATAACTGTTGAAAAATTGTCAAATATTCCTATAATTTTGGAGCTTAGACTTAGATTTTGCAACCATTTACGAGTCAGCCATTTGCGAGCCACAAACTGCAATTACTTAAGTTATCTTCTGTATTTGTATGTTATTATTAATACATTTTAGTTTTCTAACATGGCTAGCAAGTTTCTTGACACATCAGACGATTATACACATGCAGAGCCCAGGTTTAAGATGCTGTCATTTGCGAGTCGCAATTTACTTGTGAAACTTTTGCATAATTTTATTTGTTATACGTACTAACAAAATTAATTCACGTGCAATACTCAATGGCTGTGAGCATGCTAGAGTGAAAAGCATATTGGAAATTTGATTGAAATGATCGACGTCCACAAATTATCAAATAATTGTATATCCACTATTCAAATCAAAGCACTGAACGTGCTGATGGGACGGTTGTGATGGCATGTGTTAATTAGATTTAGGCAAGCAATACTGAAATCTTCAACTCCAGTTAATATACTGAAATATTCAACTTCAAGTTGTAAACTGTAATGTTCGCCCCAATACGTTAAAATGTTCAATCATTTATTTTGTGAAATTCTGTTCAGCTACTAAATGGGGGGGGGGGGCTGCGTTTTTGGTGCGTGGCATTCCCTGTTTGATATTATTTTTGTTTTTTTCGAAATGCTCAGTTCAAAGAGACTTAATACCTCAAGTCCAAGACGTTAAAATGTGAACACAAGATGAAGGCCAATGTCAAGGAAATGATAAATGATTTGCAAGTCTCACAAACATGTGTTTCAGTTTATTGTAGGCTTCAGGACTGGTGGTGATTCAAGAAGTCTGTCGGACACACAACGTTAACACTAACGGCTCTACATCTACACACTTGCCTACAGTGACTGCTTTCTCAACGGTTCACGAAAATCACCAACCAGTCTTCGTTGCATCTGCAGAGTTGACCGGACTGTTTGAACTGGGTTGAACTATGAAGCATCATACGAAATGCATACAACTTTTGTAATGTACTTTACCAAGACACCTTTGACATAGTGTTATATTTTACCTAGGGATAGCTTATGGTTTATGCACCATGTATCAATTTTTAATAATCTGTCAGTTTGTAGAGTTTCAAAGAAATTCTTCCAAGGAAAAAAGAATGCATATATAATTATGTTTACGTGAGAAATATGAAAAATTTAGGGAGTTTTGTTTTACCTGACCGCAATACCCATTCAGGTTTGTACAAAGATTATGATTATTTAGCCTGCCAGTAGCCAAACGGTTGGTATGCGAGCTTGCAGACCAGCCACTCGTTGCCAGCGTACATTAGTGCTTGAACCACTTTGCCACACGGTTTCTTTATTTGATGTTATAACGCAGAAGGAGAGAGAGAGTTTCTTTTAGTCGGATGGAGAAAAAAAAGACGACACAATGATTAGCGTATAGTTTAATATACCAGTTGATTTATTAGTTTAAACATATTTTATTTCCAATGATAATTACAATATTAAGGAAAATACACCATATGACAACAAATGCATGGAAAAGGGTCAGGTCACAAGGTCTAACAACATAAAATGCGACCTTTCCATAATAGAGAAATCAATTATGACAGATGAAAGTCAAGAAATACTTCTAATGTATCATGTCTTTGAACCAATCTAGTTCTGCACAGCTCCTTAAGCTTTGTTCTTTTTCTTACACACCCAGCATGTTCCAATTCATGGTCAAGAAATGCTTTAATTAAGCTTAATTAAAGTTGTTAAATAAGGTCACACATTGAAGAAAAAAATGTCAAAAAACCACGGTACTGCGATCACCATATCAAAGACAAGCATATATTTAGGGAAATAATTAGAATGAGAAATGAGACAACGTGATGTGCAGATACATGAACAGACAGATGGAAGTATAAACTTCGGGGATCCATTAATTATGTCTCCCCCACCTCGGGGGGAGACATATTGTTTTTGCCCTGTCCGTCAGTCCGTCCGTCCGTCAGTCCGTCAGTCCGTCCGTCCATTCTTCGTTTCCGGACGATAACTAGAGTTCCTTTTGACCTACAGCTCTCAAACTTCATAGGATGAATGGTCTTATTGAGCAGATGATCCCTATTGTTTTTGGGGTCAGTAGTTCAAAGGTCAAGGTCACAGTGACCGTTGGTCAATTTCTCGTTTCCGGATGATAACTAGAGTTCCTTTTTGACCTAAGCCCTCAAACTTCATAGGATGATTGGTCTTATAGAGCTGATGATCCCTATTGTTTTTGGGGTCAGTAGGTCAAAGGTCAAGGTCACCTGACCGTTGGTCAATTTCTCGTTTCCGGATGATAACTAGAGTTCCTTTAGACCTAAGACCTCAAACTTCATAGGATGATTGGTCTTATAGAGCAGATGATCCCTATTGTTTTTGGGGTCAGTAGGTCAAAGGTCAAGGTCACGTGACCGTTGGTCAATTTCTCATTTCCGGATGATAACTAGAGTTCCTTTTGACCTACAACCCTCAAACTGGGGGAGTCCGTCAGTCCGTCCGTCCATTCTTCGTTTCCGGACGATAACTAGAGTTCCTTTTGACCTAAGCTCTCAAACTTCATAGGATGAATGGTCTTATTGAGCAGATGATCCCTATTGTTTTTGGGGTCAGTAGTTCAAAGGTCAAGGTCACAGTGACCGTTGGTCAATTTCTCGTTTCCGGATGATAACTAGAGTTCCTTTTTGACCTACAGCCCTCAAACTTCATAGGATGATTGGTCTTATAGAGCTGATGATCCCTATTGTTTTTGGGGTCAGTAGGTCAAAGGTCAAGGTCATACTGACCGTTTGTCAATTTCTCGTTTCCGGATGATAACTAGAGTTCCTTTTAGACCTAAGACCTCAAACTTCATAGGATGATTGGTCTTATTGAGCAGATGATCCCTATTGTTTTTGGGGTCAGTAGTTCAAAGGTCAAGGTCACAGTGACCGTTGGTCAATTTCTCGTTTCCGGATGATAACTAGAGTTCCTTTTTGACCTAAGCCCTCAAACTTCATAGGATGATTGGTCTTATAGAGCGATGATCCCTATTGTTTTTGGGGTCAGTAGGTCAAAGGTCAAGGTCACAGTGACCGTTGGTCAATTTCTCTTTCCGGATGATAACTAGAGTTCCTTTTGACCTACAACCCTCAAACTTCATAGGATGATTGGTCTTATTAATCAAATGATCCATATTGTTTTAATGGTCAGTAGGTCAAAGGTCAAGGTCACAGCGACCGTTGGTTAATTTCTCCTTTCCGGATGATAACTAGAGTTCCTTTAGACCTACAACCCTCAAACTTCATAGGATGATTGGTCTTATTGAGCAGATGATCCCTCTTGTTTATGGGGTCAGTAGGTCAAAGGTTAGGTCACAGTGACCATTGGTCATTTTCTCATTTCCGGATGATAACTAGAGTTCTTATCAGTGAGGCATTTAACTATTATTGATATATCAGTGATATATCAGTTGTCTGGTTTTATATACTCTGTTCTTTTTTGATCTTTCCACCCTTTATGCGGTCATTTCTTCCCGCTGCGCGTTCAATGCTACATGGTCACAGCAAGGTGTATTACACGCATTGTTTTGTTTGCTGATGATAACTACAAATTCCTACTAGCGAGTGAGTTTTCATGCAATATGTAAGTATATAGTATATCACTTTCTATTCTTGTTAACTATTACTAATAGTATACATACATGCATGGCACCATTCAGACTATGTACATATTTATTGGTATTGCGTTACAACTTAAAAACTGTCAGTATTGGACTATTAGTTATTGTGGTTTAAATAATCAACATCAAATCTATTACTTTTATGTACTGCTTTCACTTATAAGTTATGTGATTTACATGTACATGGTTTGAAAAAGGGAAGGAATAAAAGTTACAGTTCTATTCCCATTATTCCTTCTTAGGTTCGCCTCCTAGTGGTGGTGCCGGGCGTCACTACATCTGCATGTTCACTCTCATATAGTGTAGAATTGTGTGTTTTAACAGTACCTTATGCGCTTATTGTATAAATGTACTTTTTCCTTCAAATAAAGTTACTTGATATTTTTCCTTTCCCTCAGAAAGGGCCATTTCATTGCAGCGCTACATGCTGCTATTACCACATTTTATAGCAGATATAGTGATGGCAAAAGAACCTGTTTGTTCAACTCATTGCATGAAACCTTGTTATCAAATAATCCAGTTTACCCAGGCCTTCAAGGCTGGTGTTTGGCCTTTGTGGCTGTCTTTAATATTTGTGTTGTTTATCCAAGGCCTTCAAGGCTGGTGTTTGGCCTTTATGGCTGGCTTTAATATTTGTGTTGTTTATCCAAGGCCTTCAAGGCTGGTGTTGGGCTTTTGTGGCTGGCTTTTTGTATTTGTGTTGTTTACCCAAGGCCTTTAAGGCTGGTGTTGGGCCATTGTGGCTGGCTTTATTATTGTGCCTTGTCATGAGAAAACTGATAATGTGGTCTTAGGCATTGATATATATATATATATGCGTCTATATTGTCTTATATCACTCTGTACTGTTACTAGATCGCTGGCAACATCATGTTATATATTAGTCAACAGTGTTACCCTGATCAGTATTCACATGACAAGGCTCTTCATAGTGCATACAACATCATGTTATATATTAGTCAACAGTGTTACCCTGATCAGTATTCACATGACAAGGCTCTTCATAGTGCATACAATTTATTTTTCCATTACAAACACTTGTTCATTCTAGAACTTGCATTGAACTCAAGTTGAAACTGTTGTGTCATATTTATAATTCAGCAGTTTCCACTTGACTTCTTTGATGGTTTTGCAGTATTACAAATCTTTCTTTTTATAGCACCAACATGCAATCAGCTGTATCTGAAATGAAGAGAAATTCCTTGCAATTAACTGGCCTTTTTGCAAGACTTGTACAAAAAAATCACCATTGAAGAAGCTAACATTGAAATAATGGCAATAACAGATGCCTTAGATCGTAATGCAATGTGTTATGACAAGAACAGGGTTAGGTTAGAGCAAGAAAATAGAGATCTGCGAGTCAAAAACAAGGACCTGCACAAGGAGATCTAAGGAACAACGAGCAAGTGAAGCGCCTGGAAACCCAAAATAGAGAAACTGGACACAGAAAAGACAGACCTTGAAAGTAAATTAGGTGCTTTGCTGAGTGGCAACAAGGGGAAGACTCATTTCTCCTAGATGCCAGTGTGGCGTCAGAACAACAAGAACACCAAGAAGAAACAGAAAAGGATGAGCTACATTAAAATCTAAAACTAAAGATTAACTTACTTTACTTGTGCTTCTTGTGTAAAAGCTTGCACACAGCTTTTTTATTCCTTTATGTTAAATATTTAATTAGCTTTTTGTTCCTTTTATGTTAGGATGACGAACCAAATAGTTTGGATTTTGTACATTGTATCTTCAAGGACAGTTAGTCAGATCACCAAATGTATTGACATTCTTTGGAATGAAACCTCTGTTTTAATGTATGTTTGTTCAACATTTTTGTAATGTAATATTACAAATTCATTGTTTACCAACTGAGCCCTGCTGTAAGAAAATCATCATTTGGCATATGGTAGTATATTTCATGAATAGTTGCAGTGCCAAATGTTGATTTTCTTCAGCGGGGCTCATCATGCTATATATACATGTATATATTTATATTGGAAATAAATACATTTTAGGTTGTTACAAGAAGATATATTTAAATATATAGCCACACATAAGAAGAACAAAGGGAGAGCTTAAGCACATATAAGGCGAGTTTTCTACAAGACTTTGACTGCATTTTTGATATAAAATAAACAACTTTTTTCTTAATGTAATTTTAATATTATCTTATGTGCTCTCCACAACAAAACTTAAAACTTATTGCCATTTTTATTCACATATTGTTAACAGAATCATCATCAAAGTCTTAAACACATTTTGCAGCTAGTTTCTGATAGTATTGTAAGAACTATTCTGCATTTATACTTAGCCTTACCATAAATTCTATTTGACTCTGTGGCATATGTACATTGATTAAATAACTTTATATGCGGCAGTAGATGAGCTGTAAAAATGCCAAAAACGAAGAAAAATCTATTAAACAACGCAGGCTGCAGACAAGTTGAGGAAACGTAAAAAGGTAAATTTTATGTCATCCATCTCACTGCTATTGTCGGCTTATTGTTTTTTTTGGCAAATTTTGTTTGTAAAAGCATTTTTAGATTAATTATATGAATAAGCAATTTTATTTATTACTTATATAAATGTACCATCACCGACGGTTAACTAGTTACCCCCTTGTAATATGTTGTAATGTGTATCTTCACTATTAGTTTTTTGTTTGCATTTACAGGTACAATACCCACACCAGAGTGTTACTCTACAAGAGACTGGTATTACCACAACATGCAACAGCAAACTACCTGTATCTCAGAGCCCAGCACATCACAACTGTCATCTGAGAGCACTGACTTCTCTGCAGTTGTTGAAGTACAGGTGATACTCCATTAACATTAAATGATAGAAATATACATACATATATATATTAAAAGGAAAAATTAACATCAAGAGATCATTTTGGCGACCGGTTTCTTTATTATCAGGGCAAATAATATAATAACAATATGGTGTCAAAATATGTGAAGTAACTAAGCAACATCGCAATTCTGTGTACATATGTGTACGCAACGTCAATATTACGTCATGATATTTGCTTTATAATGTCATCAATATTTGTTTAAAGTTGGCATATATTTTTCAATGAAATACCGTTCTTTAGGTAACGTAGCTGAAATATCGTCTGTATGAAATTTATAAAACGGAAAAATAGAATACTTTGGGCGGGTTTTATCAAAGAAAGTGTCACCCCCTTTATCGACTTTAATATGCTCAATCCCTTTATTGTCATACTAGCATATCCTGTTTTCAGTTAAGTAACATGTGTGTTAATATTTCAGAGATTTGCCCCAGTTCTGTTCAGTCCAGAAGCATTGACAAACTTGATTGGTGACTCCAGTACTGAAATTCCGGATGATATTGTCTCTGCTTCATTAATCCTCATGCAGATGCATGCAACCAGTGATACAAACTGTTCTGTGGGTCAGTATACACCAGCCGAATTACATCTTGCAGGCACTGGAGCTATTGTTTTGCCACAACCACATCTTGATAAAGACATCATAAATATACATCCATTGACAAGACACTGGGTTTGCTCATATTACAAAACAAGTACTAAAGAACTCTTTTGTTTTTGACTCTTTGCGATCAGATACACATCTTCAAGAAGTGATAGATCAACTGAAATATATATTCACAGAGGAAATTGTAAGCCACGTTATATATGCAAGTGTAACCCAACAAGGTAGTGAACCACTCTGTGGTGTAATGGCAATAGCCTTTGCTTTCACATGTTTCTTAGGAGACGACCCAAGGAATATTCATTATGATTTAACAATGGCCAGACAGCACTTAAAGAACTGTTTTTCGACTTCTCAAATAATTCGGTTTCCTGCAAAACAGCCTGCAAATTCCTTTGATTGGATTGAAACATACTTGGATGATCAGCAAAATAGAGATGCTGTTAAACTTTCAAACATTAGTAATAACGTATCTCAAATATCTAGAACTGATAATGATACATATGACAAGCAAAAACTAATATATAGAAAATCGAAACAAAAGTGTAGAGCGATCCTGTGAAACGTCAGAGACTCATCTCAATAGATAGTGAATCCAAACGGAAATCTAGGGCAGATGCTGTTAAACGTCAGAAACTGAACTTACTAGATAGTGAATCCAAACGGAAATCTAGGGCAGATCCTGTTAAAAGGTTGCAAATGAACTCAACCAATAGTGCATTGAAACGGAAATCTAGGGCAGATCCTGTTAAACGTCAGAAACTGAAGGTAATAGATAGTGAATCAAAACGGAAATCTAGGGCAGATCCTGTTAAACGGTTGCAAATGAACTTGACCAATAGTGCATTGAAACGGAAATCTAGGGCAGATCCTGTTAAACGTCAGAAACTGAACGTAATAGATAGTGATTCGAAACGGAAATCTAGGGCAGATCCTGTTAAACGTCAGAAACTGAACTTACTAGATAGTGATTCGAAACAGAAATCTAGGGCAGATCCTGTTAAACATCAGAAACTGAACTCAATAGATAGTAAATCAAAACGGAAATCTAGGGCAGATCCTGTTAAACGGTTGCAAATAAACTTAACCAATAGTTCATTGAAACGGAAATCTAGGGCAGATCCTGTTAAACGGCTGCAACTGAACGTAATAGATAGTGCGTCCAAACAGAAAAAAGAACAGTGACATCAGCTGACCAAGCTATCCTGCAGTTAAAAGCAAATGTTCAGAGATGCCAGTTTTTACCTGTTGTGTCTGCTATCGTCTCCTTTTCCGCAAACAAGTAAAACATTGTAATTTACTTAAATTCCCAGATAAAGAACTTATTCTACGATGTATTATAGTGAACAATATGCATAAACCTGAGACAACATGTGATGACGATTGCAAGCTGTGTCCAAAATGGATTTGTTTTTACATGTAACCAACATCTCTTGAAGAAAAAAATCCCAAGTCAAGCTTCTCTCAATCATTTAAACTTTGATGAACAGCCGGACTGCTTAAAAACATTGAATAATCTAGAAAAACATTTAGTGTCACCAGTCATTCCGTTTATGAAAATAGTGTCACTTCCTAAAGGTAGTCAGAAAGGAATACATGGACCTGTGGTTTGTGTACCGGCTAACATTTCTACAACTGTTGAAACACTGCCTCGATCATTTAACAGTGAAACAATCATCGCTGTGAAGCTGAAACGCAAGTTACAGTACAGGGGGTCATCACCTTTTCCAACAAGTTACTCTTCAAAAGATCCATGAAGCGTTGTTGTTTCTCAAGAGGAAAAGTCCACATTTCACAGGTACTTATTTTCTGCTGGGTCATAAAGTGAACTTTGCTTAATTATTCCTTGACCTTTTTTGCTTAACCCATTGACTTAACCATATTAATTGATTTATGTTTATGATCGTTAAATTAACACGGTCAAAAGTATGGCTTTAAAACATCTTATGCTTATTCGTTAGCATAAGTGAAATTTTTCCAAAAGAACAGATAATAAAAGAAACACTATTTTATAATCATGTCCCCTTTTGCAAATCTACTTTTTTATCTTACTACGCTTCACTGAGAAAAGTGAACAATGCCATCTTCAGTAGACTTGTATTTCTGCCTCATGTATGTAATTGCCTTTATTAGTCAAAACTTCAAAATGTAAACACTTTTACCTTTTTGATATGTAGACAATAATTGTCATAATTAATATTTGATAATAACGGCTATATTTAGGGGTTTTTTTGCTGGTTTGTTTCATATGTTTCTGGTCTTCATTTCAGCAATTGATATCAATTTTGGACAATGTCACTTCCACAACTGAACAGATATTTGCATCTGATGACACCCTTCCAGTTGTTGAAAATCTTTCAGTTAATGAGCGCCTACGAACATATTAGATAAATCTGAATATTGTAAGTAAATTTTAATTACAGATAATCTCTGTCTTCACAATAGTTGTTTCCTCTCAAACACATACTAGTACATGTAGTACAATTCTAAACAGAAACCTTTTTTGCTCACTCAGTCAATCTCAATGAGTTGAAAAACAGATTACCCTCTGAATTTATTGTACACTTTAATTTAGAAAAATAATACTTGTAGAAGCCATTATGTTAGGAAGCTATTCAGCTAACTTACGGAAGGTTGGTGGTTCTTCCCAGATACCAATTCGTGATGAAATATGTCTGAAGGAGCACCATGAGTCTTTCTCTACCACGACAGCTGGAATATATACGATGTATGATCCAAAAACGTGTTGGTGTAAGCATAAGCCCAACCACACAATCAAATAATAAAATACTTATTATACTATTTATCTTACTTTTAAGGAACTGCTAAGACAATTGATTCAGCCTTCAGTAACTTAATTCTCCCATACTCATTCTACTTTTCAGCTTTTCGTGAACCATGTGTAGTTCCGGCTGTACCTAATATTCATCAACATTGTCCTGTCACTGATCATCCTGACCTGGCCGCACAAGTGATGGAGTGTCTGCTATTTCCACTGATCAACCGGACCAAGCCAGCACAAGTGATGTTGTGTCTTCTATTTCCACTGATCATCCTGACCTGGCCAGCACAAGTGAAGGTATCCCTATTCAATAATCTTATCATCCAATCTTCAAACACCAATTCTCAGTTCTAGAAAGAAATATGACCCCACTGCATTACTTTAGAAAAGTTGCCATATAATAGCTTGTAATATCACTCCCTGTTCCAGTTTAACCTGTATAAGCACACTATAAAATTCTTAAAATTCCAGTAATTTTCTTCTAATATACATTTGTAATTTTTTGTATAAAATGTTATTGAAATTATTGTTCACGTATTCTGACAATTAGATATATCTAAACTAAAAATCCTTTTATCAAACTTTCTCCATAAAAGTCTTATGTTGTCTTTTAAACACTCTGTACACATCCATGCCATATAGTTAGTAGCTGGGGCTTTATGCGCTCTTTTCTTGCAAAGTTTCTTGTAGTACTGTACTTATACCGCACTCTATATTTCAGATGTTGATGACACTGATCAAGACCTGCATGAGACATCTGCTCCTATGGTCTCCTGTCTCCAACCAGAAGACTTGACACAAGTTGCTGGCACCCAAGATCTTCCAGACTCTGTTTTTTGTATTGCCCCGGGCCAGGGTTCTAGGCCGGAACTGTGTTTGACATGGAATCTCGGGCATTTCCTTACTTTATTTCCCACAGGCAAGAACACATTCAGCCAAAAGAGAAATGTTAAGCTTGGACTGAATAGATACTTTAAAGGCAGTTGTTTAGTGCTGATTTACGATTTGCAAGTGATCCTCAGTATATTTTTTACAGCCAGTACATATCAGAACTGAATACAATTAACAGTTCTGTGTCAATAGCTATGCGTAAAGGTTCCAGTGGAGTGTTTGATCAGGATCATATTACAGCAACAGAACTCAAAAATCCTCACAGACGGCAACAAATCCTGTCTTCAGATAAGGGCTACCATTTCCTTTCAACAGCTCGAGGCTCACCGCCATACTGGGAAAAAACTTTTGAAAGACATGTTCGCTATGGTCAAACAATTAGGAATTCCCACATGGTTCTGTAGCTTCTCTGCAGCTGATAGACGCTGGCCTGAGATAGTCACAGCCATTTGCACACAGCTTGGAAAATCTGTACCTACAGATTTGGATTGGTCTTCCTACACACAGATAATAAACTCTAATCCTGTAACTGCCTGTCGCATGTTCCAACATCGGGTGCTCACTTTTATAACAGACCTTATACTATCTTCTGCACATCCAATTGGACAGGTTGAAGACTTCTTTTTACCGAACAGAGTTCCAGAGTCGTGGCTGGCCCCACGTTCATTGTCTGTTTTGGTGTTCTGATGCACCAGCTTTCAATGCAGATGCTGACAGCAATGAGGATTTCGTTAAATACATTGACAAGTACATTACTTGTAGCCTTCCAGACGAACACGTCAATCCCGAATTGTATGACATTGTCAAAAATGTCCAAATGCATTCCAAAGGTCATTCAAGGACATGCAAAAAGGGAAACAGAGACTGTAGGTTTGGCTTTCCGCGTCCAATATGTTTACATACTTTTTATTGCTACCCCTAAAGAGCCACCAGAAAATGTTTCGCAAGCAGAATATAAAAAAGCTGCTGTTGACCTGTTGTCTGCTTTCTCCGATGCCATAAAAACATGCCAGGAAAAGGAAGAAGAAGTAGTGATGACCGAGGCTGAACTCTTTCAGTCTCTTCATATAACCGAAGCTCAGTATGAAGCGCCCATTGTGCTATAGCAAGAAAAACACTGTCATCTATGAAAGAAAGATGAATGAATGCTGGGTCAATCCATACAATACCACACTTCTAAGAGCCTGGAATGGAAAATAGACATACAGCCTGTCCTAGACGCCTACAGTTGTATCATGTATATAGTAAGTTTATTAGTAAAGCGAAAGGGAACTTGGTGATTTGTTAAGAAATGCCCAGAAAGAAGCAGAAGAAGGACTTTGGAACCTGTGCAGCAACTTAGGCAGTTAGGAAATGTTTACTTACATTCACGAGAAGTTTGTATCATGGAAGCTGTGTACAGAGTCACTGGTATGCATCTGAAGCAGTCTTCCCGAACTGTTGTCTTTTGTGCCTGCTGATAGACGTTCCGCTAAGATTACTAAACCTCTCCATGTCCTAAAGAACGATGACGATACTGATGTCTGGATGACTAGTCTTCTAGATCGGTATCTTGCAAGACCAACCACTGATGAGTTTGAACAGATGTCCTTAGCAGTATTTGCCCGAGACTACACTATTACCAGTAGACGCCCCATTAATGTTGATGATGTACAAGAAGAATCTATTGATAATACGACATGAAACACTACACACTTCTGAATGGCTTGGGAACCATTATGAAAAGGAGCAAACCAGCTGTTGTAAGGTACATGAGAGTAAACAAAGAAAAAAACTCTGAAGATTATTATCACAACCTCATCAGAATGTACTTTCCTCATCGTTGCAAGGACCTACAACTGACTGATGCAGAATCTTTTTGAGCACATGTTTAATCAGCACTCCGCTGTCATTTTACCTACCATATCCCAATTTGAGAAGCTCACTACAGATCTAGATGAAGCTTGGAGAGATCTACAACAGCACGGATATGGAGAGGGATGCCTGGGCTGATGTAGCTCCAAACCAGGAGCCAATGAGACAGGAAGATGAAGAAGAACTTCGTATTGCATTACAGCTGTTTAAAGAACAAGCTGAAGAAATTCCACCGGAAGACATACCAGACTTTTCCCCTAACCAGCAACCTGTCACCTCTTCCCATTACACAACTCCCAGCCAAGTCATCTCTTCAAATGATCACCTTGAGCAAAAAGAACAGACTAAGAAACATGAACCAGCAGCAAGCTCAAATTTTCCACTTCATCAAACACTGGGCTCATCTGAAACGAAATACTGACAATGTGGCACCCTTTTTACATATTCCTAACTGGCGGCGCAGGTACTGGTAAATCATTTACCATTAAATGTATCTATCATGAAATAAACAAAATCCTCACTAGACAAAGTGGAAATCCTGACTTGCCTGTTGTTTTGCTACTGTCCTATACAGGCACAGCTGCTTTCAACATTCGTGGCCAAACAATTCACTCGGCATTTTCTATAAACGGACCTCGTCGAAAGTGTTATCTGAGGATGCTGCTAACACACTTAGATCCAAACTACAAGATCTCCAGCTTCTGATCATAGATGAGATCTCTATGGTTCCATCTGACCTGCTTGAACTTATACACTGTAGACTGCAACAAATAAAACGCCATTCTCCTCTACTGCTTGCTTTGGTAATGTGTCCATTTTGGCAGTAGGAGATTTCTATCAAATTCCACCTGTCGCAAAGAAATCCCTGCTTTCCAGCAATTCTTCACTCACTGATCTTTGGAGTATGTTTCATATATGGGAATTGACGAAGTTGTGCGCCAGAAAGGTGATAGGGATTTTATTGACCTGCTCAACAGATTGAGAGTTCGAATAAAGAATGAACCATTGACAGCTGCTGACAAGAAGTTCCTTGAGCAGCGTAAAATAAGCAAAACTAGTCCTGCTTATCCAGTAGATGCACTTCACATTGCTCCAAAACATAAACAACTGAAAGAGCACAATGACTTTATGCTTGAGAAAAAGCAAGCACAGAAACTTGTACACTCTGGAAGCAGCTGATATCTGTCATGACAACAGAACTCAACGAACATACAGACGAAATGGCCTGTACAGTCTAACAGGGCAAATTTACCAGCATATCTGTCCCTATGTTGTGGCACTCGAGTCATGCTCACCATGAATATTGACGTAGCTGATGGACTAACTAATGGTGTGATGGGCGCTGTCACAGAAATCATAACAGGGACATCACCTTTTAGGACTGCCTGAAGCTATATGTGTTTTGTTTCAAGAAGAAAGAGTTGGCTTTTAACTCACGAAGTCGTCTCAGACCTCCATCACATGTGCACAGTTCATCAACTGTTATACGACCACAAACTGAAACAATCCAAACTAAACCATTTCAGATAACAAGGCATCAATACCCTTTCATGCTTGCATGGGCTGTTACTTGCCATAAAATACAAGGTGCTACAACATCAACAGCAGTTGTTTCTCTTGAAGGAGCTTTTCAACCTGGAATGTCTTATGTAGCTCTCAGTCGTGTCACATCTTCTTCTGGTCTGCACCTTTTAGAGGACCACTTCAACCTTGACGCAATATATTGTGACCCATCAATACAAAACAAATTGTCTCATATGCCAGAGGCTAACACATTACCAGGATGGAATTCTCTTGAACCAGATCAAGGTTTTGATCATACCAACCATATGTATATTGCAAGTCACAACTGCGAAGGCTTACTACCACATCTTCAAGAATTTACCTCCAATCTGTTCCTTCAACATATGGATATCATTGCCCTGCAAGAAACCTGGATGAACCAGAATTCTACATTCAGAAATCCCTCCAGACCTATAATGTAGAATTACAGTGTCGAGATTATAATAATAGTCATCTGAATACATTGGACACTAATCAGTCAACTGTTAAAGGTGGTGTAGCCCTCTTCATTCATCAAGACTTTGCTTATGAACGAATACCCACGGATGCATGTGGAATCGAGTGTGTTGCTGTAAAACTTTTAGCTAAACAACTGTCTGTCTACTCTGTATATAAACCTCCGTCATTGCCGATTAACTTGTTCCTTCAAAAGCTTACCCTTTGTCTTGGAAAATTCACCAACAGAAAACTGCATAGTTCTAGGAGACTTCAACATTGACCTCATTCAATATTTAGAACATCCATTGACCCACACTATGTTACGACATCGCTTTTAAACAAATAATAAACAAGGCTACTACAGCACACAACACACTTATTGACCATATCTACCAGAGAGGCTTGATTGTGAAAACGAGTGGAGTCATCCCAACACACTACAGTTATCATGATTTGACATACATTGAAATTTGAGTTGTCTTTCAATAGTGTAAAAAATCTGACAATATGAACGTTTGTTTCAAGTATCATCAAAATCCTTCAAAGGGTTGAAGAGTTATGGAGCGACACAATTTCCTTTTAATTTCGTTTGTGAAACTATATATGATATGACATTCAAGTGTCAAGTAGACCTTGACCTTGGAACCAGCCATACGAAACATGTACTCTACACGTTCTCTGGATGTGGTGAATTTTTGTTTCAAGTATCTACCAGAGAGGCTTCATTGTGAAAACGAGTGGAGTCATCCCAACACACTACAGTTATCATGATTTTACATACATTGTAATTTGAGTTGTCTTTCAATAGTGTAAAAATCTGACAATATGAACGTTTGTTTTAAGTATCATCAAAATCCTTTAAAGGTTTGAAGAATTATGGAGCAGACACAATTTCATTTAATTTCATTTGTGAAACTATATATGATATGACCATCAAGTGCAATTTCGTTTGACGCCCGCCTGCCATACGCTGATTGAATAACCAGGATTTTCAAAATTGAATACCTGGTTAAAAACAAACAGTTTAGGAAGCATCTTCTCATACAACCTTAACAATAGAAACCATCCATAGACAGCCTTCATTGAAGTGACTACCGGGTATTTACATTATCTTATCTCCATTTCCATTCCTGTTTCCATTCACAGTTATTCTCAGCAGTGGGGGAGACATGCGCTTTTTTACAAAAGCATCCTCTAGTTTTCTCCTGGATTTCTCCGCCCCTTGTTTTGAATAAAATAAATATGATATGACAATGTAGATGAAAAAAGCAAATAAAATCTGCCGCAGCCAATGATAGATAATAACACGGACCTATATAAAGTCAACGTAGCTAGTCACTTTCTATAATTAAAGAGTAATTATCATAGATGCTGGAGGTTGGCCCATATACTAGTGCTGCGCACGCATATGATCTGAAATACGATTCGAGCAATTTCGGTATCGTGTATCAAATTCATAAAATGATGATAAAATTTATGAAATGATATCCATTACAGCGGTGTCTATCGTCTAAAATAAACACTGATTTGGAGTTCTGATCCGCGGTGATGAATCACGAAGGCCTGATGCACTGAGTATAACTGGACATCTAGAACGACAAAGAGTTGTTAATATATGAAATAACATCCGTTCCAGTGGTGTTAGTCGTTTAATAAACAATGATTTGGAGTACTGATACGCAGTAATTAGCCAATTGGTTTATAACTGCGCATCAGTACGACAAATTATTGTTTATTAGACAATAACAACGCTGAAAAGGATGTTATTTCGATTCTAACATGACCAGATATTACAAAAGGTGAATAAATGCAAAGCTTTATTTTCTACGCGAACGCTCATTTAACGTCATGCGGCGCAATATGACGTCATGTTTACAGCATATCGGTTCCCGCGTTGTTTATGGTTTAATATAACATAATTTTTCTACTCTTTGTATATAGAGACAAAATCGTGAGTCATGTTAGAATAGACGATAACAACGCTGAAAAGGATGTTATTTAAATTCTAGCTTAACCAGGGCACAACAGGTGGATAAATGCAAAGCGTTATTTTCTATGGCCGTATTATTGTCAATAACATTAATTGTGGACCCAGATGTAGCCACAATACGAGCAGGTCAACGCCACACATTCACGGTCATACATTAATGTTTGTTAACAAAATTACAAGTATATATCTAACTAACGGGTAGTACAATAGAAAGTCCCGCTCATTTAGATACAGAACGCGTCACTTTCCAGAAAAACCGTCTGGTGCAGCACCGATACAACGGACCTCGGTTTTTAGGTCTCATCCGAAATACAATTAGTTATGTTGGGCTTTTCCAACTTAATCGGAATCTTAATCGGATTTTGAATCGGAATATTGCTGACTGAAGACTGGGGACATCTCAACGTTTTTCCATCTATTATAAAACTGTTCAATATCCGATATGTTACAAATTTAGGCAACAATAAACAAAACTTTGTTCAACGCGTACATTTATTTCGGCTAAATATTTTAATCAGTTCAATTATCCTGGATACCCATTTGTTCAAGAATATGCAGTACTTCCCAAGGCATAAAAGGAATGCATAAATAATGATTCACTGAATTCACCAGTGCATTTTCCAAATCCTTCTTACGACATAAAAGGGATGCACTTATATGTGCTGTATTGCTGTATGAGATGTGAGATGCCTGGGATATAGCCACACTGTACTATGGAAACGCCTTAACAGAGTGTCCTGTCTTGTTCAATTGTTTTTCTATCTTCCCAAATAATTGTGATATCTTGTTAATGAACTGTTCTACTTCAAAAGTGTCATGCTATCTTTTTCATGTGTCATGCTGTTATATTTATGTCACATAATATGAAGATCACACGATGCTTTCACAAGATAGCATGTGAATTCAAGATGATAATACGTGAATTAGACATAATAGCACAATTTTTAATAACATGTATTGTGAAAAAGTTAACACTGTATTTAGACAAGATTGCATGTCATTTTGTCAAGACAACATATCATGTAGGGAAATTAATGTGATATTTAGACAAGATAGCATGTACGTTTCACATAATATAACAACGGAATAAGAAGATATTATGTAAACTAGATATAACAACATGACATTTAAGAAGATATAACAGTTCATCAGCAAGACATCAATATTAGTTGAGAAGATAGAAAACAATTTAAACAAGACAGGACAGTCAGGTAACAAGAAAACTTATAATGTCTTAACATAAGACAGATACGGCGTTACATACTGTACGATGTAAGTCTGGCTTTGGCATGTTCCATACAGCGTGCGACTTCCTACACTTCCTTCGCATCCGTAAAAACAAAAATAATATCAAACAGGGAATGCCACGTACCAAAAACGCAGCCTCCCCAAAACGAGCCCCACAGCACCCAGAAGTGCACACACACACACACACACGCACGCACGCACGCACGCACGCACGCACACACACACACACACACACACACCCCACCCACACACCCCCACACACACACACACACACACACACACACACACACACACACACACACACACACACACACACACACACACAAACATACACTACCAACACACACAAGCATACAAAGCAAACACACGAGGACAAAACGAACAATTAACGGAACACAGTGGGGCACCGCCTTGGAACGGTCAGTGGCAAAAACACCACTGGGGAGCTTAAACCGGTTTATGGTGCGCACCCAACCTCACTCTTACCCCCACCATGTTCCAAAGTCACAGGACAGTGTAAATAAAAGTAATCCCTGCTAGGTGAATCTCTAACACACGCAATGGAAACAAAAGGCATGGTATGTAAAACACAAAAATGCTCGTGTATAAATATATAAAAAGCAAACCTTGAGATAAAACCTTTCCTGGCTAACTGCGGGGCCATACATGGTGTCATGAACGGGACTCGGTTATGGTAGATTTTGTAGGTCAATAAGACACAGTTCGCAGGAAAGGGTAAATCTGTGCCTAGTTGGTTCATAAGACCAAACGTCTGGGCATCGTTAAGATATCACAAAAACCCGCTTCCTACGTGACAAATTATATTGTTTGAATCTACCACGAATTGTGTGTACAGTGCGTGATAGCAACGATGGCAGGAGAAAAACTGATGCTCTGACTATATATTTCATGTGAAGTGACATCAATAGACCCACTGGCTTCAGGAAGTTTGATGAACTTCCTTGATGCAGGATTGAGCTGCGATCGCTATCAGCAGTGATGATGACGGTCCGGGACAGGATCCATCACGTCGGAGGCGACAACTTACCAATCTGATCATGAGCTGTACCATGCATTTATGACAAGGCATTTGTCGCGCATTCTCAATGAATTGGGACGATGTATTAAATTAATAATGTTATAAAAAGTGTTTTCATAATACATGTACGGTTTGGACTTTGTTGCCTTTTGTGTAGTTCTATAATACTTTTATGTTGCCATATGATAGGCTACATTTTACATAAATGACTCATTATTTTCTAACATTTTTTACAGATCTGCTTTTGTTTAGAGATTATTATGATCATGTCATTTCCCCACCGTGTATTTGATATTCTGTTTCGTCACAATTCACATGGCATATTCCGCATCGATTTGATTCAGGGGAAGTAACAGCTGCGGGGAGTTTCCACGGCGTAAATAACATTTTGAATTATTCCCGGGATGCAACTTCTACGAGTGACGTCATTGACAATTCAAGATAGCGCCGGAAGACAGGTACAGAAATAAATCGTTTTGAATGAAGCTTGATGCAGTTGAAATAAAAATATTGTATATTTTGAATGCATTTGTTGTGGGTGTGACCGTTATATATCAAAATAATATGAAAATAGGCAATACCTATATCGGGCGAAAACAGAAAAATGACACGAATTTACAGGGGTGCAAAAACGGGTTCAAGTTACGAAAAATATTGGTAGGGCTTTAGGGGCCCTACCGAATATCCATATCTATCTATCTATCTTCCATATAGTCAAACCCCTGCTGGGGACCTAGACTTGACGCGCGTCAACTGACAAGAATGTTAGTAAAAGAGCTGAAATAAAGAATATAAAAGTAATGGAAATGAGTATATTGTTAAAAACAGGTTAAAAATAGAGAAGGTATTTTAGGGAGACGTATGTTCAATCCGGCTTACAGCCAGACTGAACTCGGGGCCAGACAAGTTTATGATATCAGGTGGTAAAGCATTCCAGTGGACTATTGTTCTTGGGAAAAATGAATATTTATAGTAATCAGTTTTAGTTTGGACTTGTTGGAATGCATGGGGATGGGATGTTCTAGATGATCTTGTAAGAGGGATGATATATTTTGGGAAAGGGATAGCCACCTGGTCATGCAAGATGTTGTGAAACATGACCAGGCGTTGGTCAATACGCCGAAGGTCAAGGCGCCTCCATTGAAGGGAAGTCAACATGTCAGTGACACTTGACATACGGCCGAAGTCATGTTTGACCCACCTAGCAGCCCTTCTCTGGACGGACTCTATCTCGTCAATGAGAGTTCCTGTGTAGGGGGACCAGACCGTGGAGCTGTACTCAAGCTGGGGCCTGACAAGTGTCTTGTATGCAGTTGACTTTAACCTTTCTGAATGAACTTTGATGTTTCGGCGTAGAAAACCAGTGTTTGATTCGCCTTTGTTGTGATGTTGTTTATGTGTTTGTTCCATGTTAGATCATTTGATATTGTAATGCCAAGGTATTTTGCAGATGGAACTGTTTCTAATGTGGTGTTATGTAGAAGGTATTGTGTTGGAATGACTGTTTTTCGTTTTGTGATTTGGATAACCTGGCATTTTGATGGATTAAATTGCATATCCCATTTTGTCTCCCATTGTTCAAGTTGGTGTAAGTCATGTTGCAGTAAGCTAGAATGAGAAGCGACAGTCAGAGATAGATAGATGGCCGTGTCATCAGCAAATAGGCGGACTTTAGAGGATTGGACATGTTCAGGAAGGTCATTGATGTATATAAGAAATAAAAGAGGTCCGAGGATCGAGCCCTGGGGAACACCGGAGGAGACTGGTATGGAGCTGGATGTGGAGCCATTTACCACCACGGACTGTGACCTGTTATCAAGAAAACCTTTGATCCATTTAAGAGTTTGACCCCTTATACCGTAGAAATGCAGCTTATACAGAAGTTTTTCATGGTTGACCATATCAAAGGCCTTAGAGAAGTCAAGAAGGATTAAGTCTACTTGGCTTCTCTGATTTACTGACTGTAGGATATCATCTATAAGCATTAATAATTGGGATTGACATGACCTTTTTTCTCGGAAACCATGCTGCAATTCATAGAACAAGTTTGATCTAGTAAAGTGCTTTGTTATACTGGAGGAGACAATGTGTTCCAGGGTTTTACACAAGATACAAGTAAGAGAGATAGGGCGATAGTTGGCTGGGTCTGACTTGCTTCCTTTTTTAAAGACAGGGGCGACATTTGCCATTTTCCAGATGTCTGGTAGAGTGCTGGACTGCAGTGATTTCTGGAAAAGTTTGGACACTATAGGGGCTAATTCTTTACTGGTATTTTTGAGCACAATGGGTCTAATTTGATCAGGTCCTGCAGCCTTATGGGGGTTGAGGTTTTTTAAAAGCTTCTCAACACCTTTTACAGAGATATCAATATCACGCATGGGGTTATGGGGGCTAAATGATGTGTGGGGAACCTCTCTACCTGTATCTGCCTGATCCTGTACCTTCATATCAGCAAGGAATTTAAGAGAAACAGGGGATTTAGAAGTGAAAACTGATTGAAATTGTTCATTTAGTACTGTTGCCTTGTCTTGATCTGATGTATACAGTTTATTGTGTTTTTTCAGTGAGTCAATGCCAAAAGAATCTTGTTTTGAGTGTTTTAATAGTGAATATAGCTTTTTGGTGTTTGGTCTGGTTTGTGTTTGTTCATGTTCTTGAGAGATGTTGTTGTTACTGTTTAGTATATCTTCTAAGTAATTTTGATAGGCTAACTTAGTTTCTTTTCTGCAGAGATGTTTAATGCTGAGATATTTTTCTCTAGATTTATTTGAGTTATGGCCCTTGTACTGCTTGTAGGCTTTGTCCCTTTTCCTATATAGACGTTTGAGGTTGACCTTGATCCAGGGGAGTTTATTTTTGGAGGATGACCATTTTGATGGGATGAAAGTATTGACCCCTTCCTCAATTGAGCTGGAGAGAGTTTGCCATAACTCTTCCACTGATTTGTTGGAATAACTTTTTGACCTGGCAAGAGAATCATGAAGGTTGGACATATGTAACCTAAGACCGTCCCAGTCTGCCTTATTATATAAGTGGATTTTACGTGGTTTTTGGAGCTTTATACGGGCGGAGGTATTTGTGTCGACCAGGACAGCATCGTGATCACTGATACCTGGGATTACGTTGGCTCTGTTTACAATGGAGGGGTTATTTGTCATGAATCAATGGTGGATTGCAAAAGAGATGGCGTCACAAGAAAGAGCATCAAACTTTATTAGATTAGGAATGTGTATAAATAGTATCTCTTTACATTTCATAGTACAAACCTGCATTCAATGGAAAAGTATTCCATTGAAAAACAAAAATGGCTGACATTTAATGATGTCACAATTTTTTTTGATGAATGATGTCATGTTGAGCGGAAGTTTATAGACGATGCAACGTTATAAGTATGTTATTGTATAGTACAGGAGTCGACACTTTCCAATGTTCCATGGGTATTTGACAATTGCTTATTTGATTGCTTTTAGTATTCAATTAAATGTTCGTACATACATTTACCTATGCTCGGGCGTCATGCTCTTTGGGCTTTCGCGCATATTAGTTCTATTATGAAATAAAGCACTGCCTTGAATGGGGATTTATTTATCAAGAAAAAGTTACAGATCTCTGTGACATTGACCTACTGTACTGACACCTCAAAAAGAAGCGTACCCCCCTGGCATTAATGTTCAACCAGTTGAATTTGGCCAGTTACGCGGTAGAAGTAGGGATAATTTACTCAGTAATACCAATCCTGCTATGAAGTTTCAAGACTGCTGATGATAATTAGATCTCAAAATATTGAGCAGAAATGATTTTCAAATCTCTGGTCACCGTAACCATGATCTTTGATCCCAAAATCAATAGGGATCATCTACTGGCATGAGACCAGTTTGTGAATTGTACCAGTTTCTGACTACTCGTTATCATAGCTTTCAAGTAACTCTTCAGAAACAAAATTTTACTTCTAAACATTAGTATCTTACAAAGAAATTCTACATTTTACCAGGAATACTTTATAACCACAGTTCCTGATTTTACCTCTGTCACTGACTTTATTTACATGTCAGCCTATGAGGGATATGCGCATGCGCAGGAGATAGCCGCAAAGTATGCAAAATCAAGATGGCAGTTTCCCACCTTGGCACAGGAAAAACAGACAAACATCTAAAACTCCTCTGAAATACTAATTTTCATGAAAGGTCCCCATTGATTGAAAATTTCACCTGTTAATATTTTGTAAGCCATTTGTTAATTAAGTGCACTGAACCCAGTTGGGCGGAAATTTTCGACAAGAAACGTGTTTATTGGGACATAAATCACCAAAACAAATTGGCCGGTATTTCACCGAAACGCAAATATTACGATCCTCGGCGACTTCCGTAAAATATCGGAAAAGTTTCCGTGTGACGTCACTTGCAGGACTGGAGAAAGATCTGTTACATTGATTATAGTAAACGAACACACAAAACTCCGTGTAAAAACATGATTAACTTACTAATTATATTATTTTTGTAAATGGGAGGCGCCTGGTGTGTTGTGGGTGGATGCAGCAACAAATGGAGTGAGAGAATAAGCCTCACCAGTAACCTTGGGACTCTAATATAAAAAGTCAGTGACTAAGACAATAGGGACAAACCGCAGTCGAATGAAGTTTGGGCCCTGGAAAGTCATTCTTATAAAACACCCCGGCGCGACTATCAAGCATACTTAATATGAATTATATATTATGTTTTTATGGTCGACACGGGATGTTTTATAAAAATAACTTTTCGGGTCCGAACTTCATGTGACTGTATGACGAACGTTTCAAAATTCTAGAGTAGCAACTGCGTGAAACGGCCCAAGCGTTGAAAGTCATGCACGACATAAAGACAAAAATGTATTTATATTTTGACCTTTGTAGAATGATCTCGATCTATTCAAGTTAAGTATTTTCTTAAGGAATAAGTTTCTTATAACAAGATGTAGACTTTGTTTGTTACAAACTTTTCCAATCTAGAACTTCACTTCTATAACTTAAATCATGTCAAATTACATCCTATACGAGGATGTTAGGTTGAAACTTTTGTTACAAAATGTATTTTATTACAGAATATTATGATAATATTTAAGACACATGTTTTTAAGATCTAGTCTTTATAACAAAAACTGGCATTTATATTTAAAATCATTTAAAAAAATGTAGAATAAAGGACGTATATATAAATATAACAGTTACTCTACTAGAAGTTTAACTTACACGGTGCGGAACACTCCAGTAATCCATAAAAGTTTTAAATTCTTAAACAATATCTCGTTTTAACAACGTTGCCATGGTAAATAATTAATGTAGATCTAACCATTGAAGGAATTACAGTTAATCTAGCCCAAGGGCATAAGTCACAAGAAAGGATGCGATATGATTTGTTGTTAATTGGCGCCCCCCTGCCAGCAATCTAACTGGTCACACATTATTGCATATTGCACACTGGTCAATTGCATTTGATAATTACACAACAATATACAACAACAAAAACAACAACAATATAGTTTATTAACATGCAAAGTGCCCAATTAAAATTATGAAACCATTATATTTGTTTTCAAGTTTCAATCTTGAAAAACATAAATAGAGCTATATACAACTTGATAAAAAGCAATTCAGCAAAAGAAAGTTTCCAGCAACCCTATAAATGTTCAGAAAGTATATCTTTTTGGTTGCCGATGACACATTTTATGTACTCGGATGAAATATTTTTCTTAAAGTGAAATTTGACACCTATTTAGGTAGATATCGCGATTTTAATTATAAAGAGTTTTCAAATAGATTTGCGTCAGAATTGTTTATAACCAACAAAATCGTATACAGTGGAACTTCCGAAAACCGGACCTTCCAAATACCGGAAACTTCCGAAAACCGGACGATTTTCAAAGTCCGGAAATTTCCTCCTCTATTTTCTATGTAAAACGTACTTCCGAATACCGGAACTTCCAAATTCCGAATATCGGACGATATTTTCGTTAATTTTACCTTATCTCAGTACAAATTGTCTTCCAAAAACCGGACACTACAAACAATTGGATCATGAATAATTGCCTCCGGCAAAGTGATTGCCATTGTTTGGCCAATTAACGGTTATCGTTTATTTTGACACGCGTTGGAATCACAACCTGTCAATCAAAGGATTAAATATTAACATAAGACTGTAAGTATTAGATAATGATTGCGAATTGAAGAAGGGATCAGCGGATTAATGTTTGATGTTTACATAAACATCTTCAAACACCAATTACTTCTAATTAAGTTATTATTAAAAGTATGATTTATTTATAAAATTAGACCGAACAATGGTTTTGTTTCGTAACATATCACAAACTGTCACGACTTCAAATTATGAAATATGTTAGTGAAAATTAAACAAATTTATTTTGACGAGAATATCAATGAAATTATGACATTTTATTAAATTGTATCATTTTGATAATAAAAATGCCCGAGACAACTCCGATACGTCGTAGAATTGATTTGTCGCTAAAGGACAGGATCAAAATAATTAGTGAGTTTCAACTGGTTCGAAAACCAACTCTTAATGTGTGTCTTTTATTTTGAAATTTATTTGACATGATATTCAATGAAAAATCATTTTCTTGAAGTACAAATGTATCTTATTTTCCCCGAACATGTCCCGATTTGAACTTTATTTGAGAACAGTGTTATGAATTTACAATTCACAATCACTTCTATGCATTAAAAACTAAGGACTTTTCAGACCAAGATGGACCCTGGATTATCTCTCCCGTTTTCAGTCTTAATCACCCCAGTCTTCCAAATACCGGAAACTTCCAAAAACCGAACTTTTCTGCAGGTCCCGTCGATGTTCGGTTTTCGGAAGTTCCACTGTAACCTATTTTGATTTACATTCTTAATTCAATTGTAAATCTAATTTATACTACCCACAAGAAAACGTGTCATGGAAACATGCATGCGTACATTTAGATCATTTCGATACATTTGCATGGTACTTTTGTTACACATTTAAGAATGACACATAGATTTCATTTTGATAGAAACAAACAGAAACAGAAGTTGGTGTCATTTGCATATAAAAAACGCGACATAACTGCTGTATTTTTATACTTTAATAAAATAATTTTATAACATTAAACGTACTTCGTTCTATACGTTACGGGCTCAAAATATCTTCATCTCTACTCTCTGAAGATGCCTAATAAGATGAAATTATCGCTTTCGTTGTTGTTAGAGTACCTGTTATCGGACACGATTGTACTGCAAGTGACGTCACTCCAGGCCAGCGATTCCGAAACTGCCGCTCGTAGGTTTCCGGAAATATTATCGTCACTTTCCGTACAGGTGTGTTTTTTGAGAACTTTATAGACTTACAGGTAACCACTCAGTATTTTTCGTTAAAAATTGTCAAATTTGCATTTGCTGACGAATAATATTCAAATGATAAAAAGAAAATTTTTCAATCAATGGGACCTTTAAACCTGATATCAATTTACTTTTATTTTATGAAAAAAAACACGGGCAAAACTTAGCACACTCCAAGTGTTGTGAAATGATATTAACACAGGGATGTAAGAAATGGAAAGGCAAGGAATGGATGATAGACAGACACTCAATACGAGTGTGGGAAAAAAAGGGAAAGGAATTTTCTATTTAGAAAATAAAGGTTCTCGCAGATTAAAATCATTTATGATTCCAAAACTTTTCAAGATAAAATCATGTCGGAAACTGGTACTGTGCCTTAACTAATTAACATTAATTAGGCTATCCTTTCGGAGCCCCAATTTTGGTATGCATGCGCAAAAGATACTGGTCTTGTTAACATTATTGAAAAGGTGATAGACTTACGTTTGTAAATGTCTAGATGACTTTTGTTTACAAGACACATTTTAAAAAAAATATAAAGAAAACCTCAATTTTTTGTCGGAAACTGGTCTCATACCAGTACAGGTTGCAGGCAACCATCTAAGCAAGTTTGATGAAAGTTGAATGAGAATTGTGACCTGTGGAGTGTTATCAAGGAAAAGCTAACAGAGGACACTGTGATTGACCTTTGACCCACTGACCCCAAAACAACAGGGATCGTCTTCAGGTTGCAGATTACCTTCTGATCAAGTTTCATGAAAGTCAAATGAAAATTGTGACCTGTAGAGTGTTATAAAGATTTTAAGATTATTGTAAGATTATTATTTTAAGGACATACGGATGAATTTGAACCAGAGTCTCCTTATAGTGATGAGCTATCTGACTTCTATTTCTGGCAGCAATTCAGTGTTTTCCTATTCAAAGAATTACAATTATCACACCATCACTATGACAACTGTCTGATAAAGCCTGTTTGAGAACAGCAAGTCAGAACAATTTCCTTGTTTAAACCTATGCATCAAATTTTTCAAGTTCCCCTACTTTTTGTTTGACTACAGCAGTACCATAAAAGAAGATATAAAAACTTATTAAAAATTAAACATATTTATTTGCATAAAAATGTTTCATACATAAACAATGATTTAAAAAGGAAATTTATGAAACATACACATATAATATTTACACAAACTCAAAAATTCTTTTTTCATTATTCTTAACTATGGAAGAATAACAACAACAATAAGTAATGAAATACTTAAAATTATGAAAATATCTGAGTAGATCCTAAGAAAAAAATCACATTCATTATTTTCATTAATATTCAGTAAAATTAAAAATTATATATATTTAGATGGAATTCATTAGAAATTCAAGTTTGAAAAGATATTATTACCTCCCTTTACCTATCTTGGGTGCGCACCCAATATAGATTGGAAATAAATGAATTCAGAAGTTGCACGTAGGTTTAAAACTTGCATTTTGGTTCTAAATGTTAAAATAGTTGTATATCTATCCAATTCAAATGTAAAAGTAGAAATTATATTGAAATAAAAAAGAAATACTCAACGTTTTAAATACTTTCATATTAAAGGGGAGTAATAACAAAATTTTATAAAAGTTAATAAAATGTAAATTTCTGATAGGGATCTAACTCTTTGTAATGGGTCTTTTTGTTCATTAAATAAATCTCTAACAGAATATACAAAAAGTAAAAATTGTCATAAAATGCTGCTTAAAAGTAATTTACCACCTTTAAAACATAATCAAGGTACTTCTTAATAAGAAATTAGATTTTATCTAAAAACAAAAAACTACCCTATGAAGTATTAAGCTGTGAATCGTAACTGAGAAATGGATCTTCACAAAACTGAAAATGTTTGGTCATTTTAATGTCATTCAAAAGTTATGGGATATGCCCATAAGGTTGATTGTATTGTGCCAATTAATTCGGATTTAACGTTGCACCCAACAGCTAAGGTCATATTGCAACTTCCGGCTTTCGTGGAGGAGGAAGACCCTGGGTGCCAACTCCCTGTACCAGAATTTGGAGGTAATTTAGAAATTCCGAGGGTCATACCCTTTATTGTAAAAAAATAAAAGGCATGACTATAATTTATGTTAAAGAAGTTTTATTCAGTTTACTTCTGTAAAACTGCATGTGATACATTACAAAATGATAGGTAATCAAAGGGTTGGCAAGACAACAGGTGTTTCTCTTTGGATGCTTTCCATTTTGTCACTGCATCTCAAAAGTCAAATTTGTCCACAAAGCGAATTTTTCATAAGTGCATTCAACCATAGACATTAAACTTGGATATTATTTGACACACTTAAACCCCTTTAATAGTGACAGTCTGATCGAAATGACTACAAAATGATCATTAAAATCACTCAGAAAGACGTTTCTGTTTCCCCTATTAAGTTTCGTCGCCCATCTCTTGTTGTGCGTATACGATGTATGATGACGGTATCATAAGAATCAACACACACAAAAACGCAATGGTAAAAAATGCGGGTCGATTCGAAATCAGACGACAACGACGACGGAATAGGGTCAAAATTAGACATATCCCATACTGGAAGCGTATTTTATCAACAATTTATCTTGCATTTCAAAGCGTTTTGAGAGGTTTTAAAATGTTGTTTTTGCAGTAATTAGATCATACACATTTTAATTGCGTCATAGAAGACGCTCTTTGCTATTTCTGTTGCGTCATTGACAAAATGAGTGCATCAAAACCACAGAAAACGCACTCTCGCGGAAACACTGAATTAAGTGTATCTGGTGTAGTGGTACGTATTTCACGGGTCTTACATTTCTCATGTCACACCGGTCTGACGATAAAAACTGCGTAGGAAAATAGTTCTATACAGAACAGATACCTCGTTGATTTAAGTTACAAATTATAAGAAAAACAACAATATAATATTATGCTATTCTGAAATGTTTTGATATTATTTAGATCTGTTAGCATCCAAAGAGAAACACCTGTTGTCTTGCCAACCCTTTGATTACCCACCATTTTGAAATTTTTTACATGCAGTTTTACAGAAGTAAACTGAATAAAACTTCTTTAACATATAGTCATGCCTTTTATTTTTTTACAATAAAGGGTATGACCCCCGGAATTTCTAAATGACCCCAAATTCTGATGCAGGGAATTGGCACCCAGGGTCTTCCTCCTCCACGAAAGCCGGAAGTTGCAATATGACCTTAGCAACGTGCGACGTTAAATCCGAATAATTGGCACAATACAATCAACCTTATGGGCATGTCCCATAACTTTTGAATGACGTTAAAAGCTGTTCAAACCGTAAATTTTCAGTTCAGTTTTGTGAAAATCCAGCTTTCCAAATTCACAGCTTAATACTTCACACTCACAGGGTAGTTGAACATAGTCACTGAATGACATAATGTAAGCAAATGGACTCCTATCTCAAAAGTAAAGTTTACACGAATGGTGAAAGGTCTAAATTTGTGTCTCCAGTTTATAACTTTACTGGTGCAATGGTTGTCCTGGTATTCACACATGTATGTGTACAGTCTATGTTGTCCTGATATTTACACATGTATGTGTGCAGACTGTTGTTCAGAGACAGTCGATCCTCCAGCACTTTCAGTCCTTTGATTTGTAACAGGAGCAGAAATGTTCCACATATTACAACTTTTATCTTAAAGAAACTTGATATTTTTAAAAAGCAATGACTATTATTGTTAAAAAAGAAAATGTAACAGATGAGACAAGTCAAATTTTGATGCCTGGCATCAACACAAAGCAATTTCAATAAATATCATTTAGGAAAAAAAAAGGTAAAAAAAGGTAACCCTAACCATAAACTATTAATTTTTGATAGAATAAAGCTCCATAAAAACAGCAATATATGAGCTATGACATTTGCAGGAAATAGCACTATTTGCAAGAAAATGATCTTGACATACAGTATATTTGAAAAAAATAAATTAATCCCTGCCTAGTAATTTTAGGGATGTTACCCTAAACAAACAATTTTTTTTAGGCCTTAGCTTTACAGGCTATCCAGTGCATTTGTCTTTTCATTGTAGTTATTATGAATTTATCAAATATAAAAGTAAAAAGTAATAATTCTTAATTATTAATCTATGATGTGAAATCAGTATTAACAAGTTAACTTGATTATTTTCAATAACTTACTATGCCCCCCTTCAAAGAAGTGGGGGTATATTGCTTTGCACATGTCGGTCGGTAGGTCAGTTGGTCGGTAGAGCAATTGTGTCCGGACAATTACTCGAGAATGCGTGGGCCTAGCATCTTGAAACTTTGTGTGTAGGTTGGTCATGACCAGCAAATGTCCCTTATTGATTTTAAGGTCAGTAGGTCAGTGTGTCCTGTATCCTGTATTATACACTATGATTGTTAACTGCCGATAAATGAAGAGTAAAGCATGAATTGATATCATTGTTTATTTCTCGGCAGTTTTTCACAGTCAGATCAAACAACAATTACTGATCCTGGGCGTCCTAAAATTAATTGTAATAAATTATGACCGAAATTAAAGGGAGGAGTTCTCTTCAAATGAACAATAGACTGATTAATACTAAATTTTGTACAGTAAATGAATGCATATAATTGATTTTTGTTTTGTAAGTTCTCCGCCATTTTTCGCAGTTGAATCAAAGAAGGCGCTGACGTTAAGGATGGAAATCGTCTTAGTAAAAACGAAAACAACAAAATTTTATCAAGTAAATCAATGCTCTTCATTGCTTTATATTAATAGTGTGAATAGATAGATTCTCTTTTTTAGCTCGTCTGATTTTTGAAAAAAATGACGAGCTATTGTCATCACTTGATTGTCATCGTCATCGGAGGTGTTGGTTAAGTTTTGCGTTTAGGTCACTTACATGGAAACTATCAAAGCTATCACTTTGAAACTTGGGGAACTTGTTCATCTAATACCCTTCTTCACATTGTATCCTAAAGATGCTGAGTCTCACCTGTTTTTTTGGGTAAAAAACTTGAATTTTGATGGATTTTGGTTGATTTTGAGAATTGAACATAGCTTCTTCAATTTTTGTTAGATTGATTTCAAATTTTTTCACAGACAGTAAATGGATAATGCATTTCAACATATCAAAGGGTTTTTTTGAGTCATACATTTGGAAGGGGATGGGGAGGGTGGGGGATATTTTAGTATTTTTGGACTTTGTAATTTTTAGCTATTCTGACTTTTGGCCTGGGGACTGAAAGTCCCCTATGCCTAAGTTAGTATACCACATTTCAAACACTGCAAGAAATTTAACTGTGCTATGTGCGAATAACAACTGGAGAGAAGGAACTCACATGGTTAAAATCACCCGCCATTTATCGAAGACGCTGCATGTCAAGGCCCAGTGAACGGTTTCACCGATTACAACTACAAGGTAACCCAGAATCATTTTTGGTTTTCTCTGTTAAATACACATTGTACAGTACTGTATTTATATTTCGTTGCTGGTATTGCTTTGTTTATTTCTGTTTCAAGGTCTTGTCCTTGTACACAATTATTTTTGATCCACATCATCATATCATATTGTTTGGAGTTGTACAAAGCGCAGATCGAATTATTTTTATTGGCTTAAACATTTTATAATGTTGACTATGTGATTATTTTTCATTTAACATACGTTTTATAATAAAACAAACTTCCATGCCACCCATATATTTGTGAATCATTCATTCTGTGTCATATATTGAATTTCGTCCTCTGCACATTTCGACCCGCGCTTTAGGTAAGATTCAGCGCAAAACATGTAGGTCAAAAGTTGTTTTTCGGGGAGTTAACCTATAGCCCCCAGGCCTTCAGCGCTCACAGCGCTTTGATTTAAGTTTTGTGCTTGGGTCACTTACATGCAAACTATCAAAGCTATCACTTTCGAACTTGGAAAACCTGTTTACTATCAAATGTACAATAGTATAAATGAAGAATTTTACAAGTTACATAACCCTGTAATGTATTTGGCTGGATTATTGCCCCTTCTAAAGTTAGAAAGTTTCACACACACAATATTTGTAGCAGTCAACATAATGCAACCAAACTTAGTGTATAAGAAATATTTATGAATATCTTTAATTAGATTGTATTTTAGGGCTCCTGGGATCAAGGTCACTGTTACTAAAAATAGGAAAACTGTATTATATGCAATATCTTCAGTTGCAGTTGACATAATGTAACCAACTTTTGTTTGTAGTAAGTATTTAAGAAGATAGGGCTGGGTTTTGGGGCGCCTGGGGTCATTGTCAAGGTCACTAACTAAAAATAGAAAAAAACAGTAATATGTTCAATATCTTTAGTTACAATTGACATAATGTAACTTTAAATTATTAAATGTGTAATACTTATGAATAAAGATTTCTTAATTAAATTGGATTGTGTTTGGGGCTCATGGGGATAAAGTTTAGGGTTTTTTCTAAAAATAGAAAAATGGGGAAAAAAAACAACATCTTTAGTTGCAGTTGAATTATTGTGACCAAACTTAGTGTCTAGTTATTATTATGAAAACCTTTTGTGGGATTGTGTTCTGGGGCCAAGGTCAAGGACACTGTTACTTAAAAAAATGGTGATAAATAAACTTAGAAGGATGAAATCAGACGAGCGTCAGGCATCCGCAGGCGGTGCTCTTGTTATTACTTTATTTTTGGTCCTGGCAGATTTCTTTTCGGTCTGGCAGATTTTAAGGCCTTCCGGGACCAAATGCCCGGCCATTTTTACCAACTTTCAGGAAGTCTGCTGTCTCCATCATTTTATGGGTCTATTTTACCACCAAACTGCTACTTTTCTGATTTTCGCTCGGTTCCTCCTATCCCACCGCTTTCCCTCTAGTCGGGTCAACCCAGTCCTCCACAGTAAGCCATGTAAAAACCTCTAAGTAAATATTGCCCTAAAATTAGGCGTAAGTTTTTGTCAGAAGTAGCTGCAGGTGGACAGCTTGTATTTTATATTCTGTAGTTTACTAAGTTTATTCTAACTTTCGAAGTCATTCTTGTTTGTGCTAATTCTGAGCAACCACTGGCTGTTATTCAATCAAACTTCAAAGGTAGCTAAATATTGTCTGGCCCTTTTAAAAGGGAAGTTAGAATATAATTATTCATGATAGAGAAATTATTGCATGGTCTCCCCTGCAATTGTAGAGACGTTTGAAATGTAATATGATGTACATCAACTCTTCGGCAAGACAGTAAACATCAACCCAACAAAGCCTTAAAGTGTCATGCTTGGCTAATTTAATTAAACTTCTTGTTACAGTGTGTGGCTAAAAATTAAAACAAAATGACCATTGTTGCATTACATCTAGGAAGTATGGTGGTTGGCTATTACTCTCTTAGACTGCAAGAGAAAAGCTTAAAAATCTTCAGTTTCTTCCATATATTTTTTTCAGTATAGATATTGTTGAGTTTATATAATTATATTGTTGAATGGAAACTAGTCTTGAACTTTAATATCTTGTGACCTTGACTTTCATCTGACATCAAATTGTCTGAGGATAATAATCATTGTTAGTTTTACAGATTTTAGACAAGTCTCTTCAGACTGACTAATGTGTGTTTCTGGTCATCCGACTGACCTTAACTTTACTGTTGACCTCAAACTTTTTCTCAAGTGTTTCAGGGCAAGAAAAATAAATTAAATATAGATCCCCAAGCTGTGGCGGACTAGATAGAGTTAGATGCCCCTAGCTCCCACATTGTAAATGTCTGAATGAGGAGTAGATTTAATTATGGGAACGTTTTTGTACAAAATTTATATTCAACACTGAAATTCTCTGCTTTAGGTTAAGAGAAATTATAGCGGTTTCAGCTTTTTTGTCATTTTTACTATTGTTTTAATGTTTATGTATTTTCAAAGGTAGCCATGAAGCAGTGTGTGATATTGACCAGTTTTCATTGTCTGGGAACTTCAGGAGGAAATGGAGAAGTTTTGCATGTTTCAGTGCCATAAAATACGTGTGTTGCTGACTTGGATAAGGTAATAAATGTTTAATTACATTACGCTACAGAATCATTAAAGCTTCATTACAGTTTTATGTAAAAAAAGTTTTATAGTTTTATAGCAGAAGCAATGTTTTTTATGAATACAACAATAAATGCTTTGTATAGGACTATGAGTATGATGTATAATAAACTATTGTTAGAAGTTTCACTGTAAGAAAAGGTCAAGGTCTCGTAGGCCTAAGATATGAATAAATTCTTGTCCACTCTTATACCAAAAATTCTTTGTTGGAATTTCATCAAACTTAATGGGAAGCATCAGTATCAAGTGAAGCTGTGCATATTACAATGTGGGGGTCATATAGTTAAAGGTCAAGGTCACGGGGACCTGAAATGTGAAAACATCTTTTCCCCTCTTCATCTCCAAAACCCCGTTGTTTTATAATTACAGGTCACTTAGGGGTTTCTTAACCCAGTGAGTTGATTTTTTGGGAAAGGCGGTCCTACCCCAGTGTGTTTTTCCTCAGGGAGGGATGGGCAGCTTGGGGAGACATGTGTTTTTTTTTCTTCATAAAAAGATACTCTTATTTCCATAATTTGTAAAAATTGGCACTATTTTCAGCTGTTGATCAAGCACTTGAATTTTTGTGACAGTTTGGCATTATTGTTTTTCTTTAAATGTTCTGTTGATACCATCATATTGAAAGCCACTGATAATTGTTTGGAGCTTACTGAACTCTGTGTGATTGAAAGTAATGAATTTATTAAAGGATTTTTTTGAGAGAAAGTCAAACAGAACTAATGGGTAGACAAAACTCATTGATCTGTTCATAAAGGCAATCATAGTGCACTTGTTCTATAACAATTTAGAAATGCTGGTATTAATGCCATTTATTGGTTGCCAGAAAACAAATGGTTGCTTGGCTCATTTACTTGAGAGAGTGGTTAATTGTTTGATGCATTACACTGATTACTGTATACTTCATATAAAAACATCAGTTCAGGTCATAAGTCTTGTGCTATATGGGTTTCATGTGTTCCTGTGAGCAGAGCCAGCTGTTTGCCAGTAAGGCAGTGCTACCTTTTAGCTCACCTGAGTACCTAGCTAGGTTCAGACTATTTGCAAAAGTAAAACTCACAGATTTACTGAAAATTTGGTTGATTCAGAGATTTTTGAGCGGTGTTTAGTACTTACATTTGAGATGCCGCCGTGATCAAGTGGGCCGTGATCAAGTGGTTGAGGTCGCTCCCTTGGCATGAATCTCTAACTAATTGAGGGTGATTGGTTCAAGACCTGCTACTGACCTGACTCATTGTAATGATTCACCAACAAATGTATGGGAGCAGCGGTTTGCTTGCTTTGAGACTACTATATCTTCCTTTGGCATGACTTGGTTGGTATTGAAACTTGATCATTCACAGCAGCAGTATTCAGCAGTGTGTAGAGTGACGAGTGACTTGCGGTAATAGTTTTTCAAGATTTTCTGGACAGTTTTGGTGCTGCACATTGTGTTTCAGGCGCGCCAGTTGGGTTCTCTTTAAATTTTCAAAGTGATGCCAGCTTTATCATTTTTGACTGTACACAGTCATCTTTAAAGTTCAACAACAGCACCAAAACTGTGTTCTAGGTGCTGAGATTTGGAAATATTGTAGTAAATACAGCATTCTATCGGTTCAATTAAAAATATAAAGTAAAGGTAAAGGTAAATAAGTTGTTATTTTGGCAGATACTGTATAATTTTTTAAACATGATTATAACCATTTCTAGCCCGAAAGTGAATATTTAGGCCATATCTAGTTAATATTTGACTAAATTCAAATTTACAAAGACAATTAGATTTTTTTAGTTTTTAGATTGTTTTAATCCAAAAAAAATTTGGGGGGGTCAAGGTCACTAGGGTCAAGGTCACTGTTACTAAAAATAGATTTAAGAATATTTTTTCGTCAATTTTTAAATGGTTTAAGCAAAAAAAATTTTTCATTTCTACAGGCGCCGTTAAAACCTGCTTTGGCGGCAATGCCGCGTCTTCTTGTTTTATTCTTTTCCTTTGATTGTTTGAAGTCCTGGCAGACCCTTTGATATCTCCCTGGGTGAACTTGTCAAGACCCCTGACAGACGCAGGTTGAAGAAAGACAGATGCAGATACAAGGGAATCCAGGTACTAGACCCCAGCTCCTTTACAAATAAAACCATTGGTTTTTTATCATGCCCAGTGTATAGCACCGATACACATGAGACTACCCCCTGGGTTTCTAACCAGTTCATCTCTAGATCAATGGGAACACTAAAAAGCATTTCTGAAATTTCCAGTGCCAAGGCAGGGATTCAAACCAGGGACCACTCGGCCACTGCGCCACCCTTTTTGGTTGTTGGTTGTTTAGACTGATATATCTACAAGCCCCCGCCACCCCACCCCTGTACAGTGAAATACTGGCTATGCTAATTCAAACACTGTCATGCAGGTGGTAAAACACTACACAATAAAACAACTTCAAATCGCAGTTGGAAATAATTTGCTTCAAAAAAACACCCAGTTTCACAATTCCTATATCTATAATAATGTCATTTTACCATTGGTATTGTATATAAAAAGTATGATTCACTTTAGGTTATTCCCCTATTAACCTGTTATTGATTACTTGATTAATATATAAATCAAATTCATATTAAAGATTGTGTGACCAATAGGTATGGATGGTTTAGAGAAATTTTATTCATAATTAAGCTTATGTATTAGGCAACATTTTAAACAGAAAAGCCCCTGATGACAACATTTAAATGTGTCATGTTTGTCAAAGAATTAATACCCAACAGTACCTGTATATAAACAATTTAATCTACTATCTCCAAACGAGTGAAAGCAACATAAATACTGCCAGGTTAGTAACTTTTAATTCAAACAGACAGCATGACTGTAAAAGTTTATTGTTTTGAGTTGTTATTTTTGGTATGTACAATATGTTTTTTGTAGACATTAAAATTTCTTAATAAATACATGTAGTTTAGATTTCTACAGGTCCATGAACTTGAACCTCTTGAAACTGTTGATGAGAAGGTCGCCTGTAATCCTCATTCCTCCACTTCTTGTGCATACATCTAAAGAAAGAAAAACACTTATATGGACATTCACTTGTTTACTGCAAACATGGCGCCATTTCATGGATTAGGCATTTTGAAACTTTCCAATCTATAGGAGGTAGAACTTCCTGAATAAATAAAACATTGTCTTGTTTACGCGCATGTTGACAAAATTGCAGATCATGTATGAAAAACTTTCTGCAAAGGTGATGATTTCATATCTTACTGTTTATTGGTTAGTGACTATTTACATAATACAAGTTTATATATTGTATATACTTGAAAATAAGAAAATATGTTAGATAAAACACTTCAATATTTACAGGTGGATTTTCATGGATTTAAAGAGGCAGTAAACTTGACGGTTATTGCTCTTAAAAACATTTTGTAATGATTTAAGTGTTTTCTAGATCATAGATTTGTACATGGTTCCTTATGAATATCCCCCTCGATATGTTTCAAAGTAATGAAACTTTCAATCTCTTTCAATGCCAAGGCTAGGTATAACTTTAGTCTCACTGTTTTCATGTCAAGGTTATACCATCCTAAGCTTGTGAATGTCAAGGTTATGACATCTAAAGCTTGTGAATGTCAAGGTTATGATATCTAAAGCTTGTGAATGTCAAGGTTATGATATCTAATGCTTGTGAATGTCAAGGTTATGATATCTAATGCTTGTGAATGTCAAGGTTATGATATCTAAAGCTTGTGAATGTCAAGGTTATGATATCTAATGCTTGTGAATGTCAAGGTTATGATACTATTAGTCTCTTTTACATGATGATAATTTCTGTCCTTTTGCATATCAAGTTAATATTAACTTCTAGCCTCTTAGTAAATGACAAGGTTATAACTAATAACGGCTTGTATAAATGTTATTAGGCAGCTTAAGGCCTTTGTAAATGTTAATGTTAGGCAACTTTAGAACTGTGTAAATGTCAATGTTAGGCAACTTTAGAACTGTGTAGATGTTAATGTTAGGCAACTTTAGAACTGTGTCAATGTTAGGCAACTTTAGAACTGTGTAAATGTCAATGTTATGGCAAGTTTAGATCTGTGTAAATGTAAAGGTTATTACAACTTTAGGCCTGTGTAAATGTCAATGTTGTGGCAGCTTTAGGCTTCTTTAGATGTCAAGGTTATGACAACTTTAAGCCTGTTTAATGTCAATGTTATGGCAACATTAGGCTTGTGTCAATGTCAAGGTTATGGCGGTTTAAGGTCTTTGTAAATGTAAGTGTTAGGCAACATTAGGCCTGTGTAAATGTCAATGTTATGGCAACTTTTAGAACTGTGTAAATGCCAAGGTTATTACAACTTTAGGCCTGTGTAAATGTCAATGTTATGGCAATTTTGTGTCGATGTCAAGGATGTAACAACTTTAGGCATGTGTAAATGTCAATATTATGGCAACTGTATGCCTATGTAAATGTCAAATGCAATTGCAACTTCAGGGTTCAAATTTAGCTTTTCTTTCTACTAGCTAAAATTAGCTAGTGTTTTTTTAGTTCACTAGCTAAATAAAAAAGCTACTAGCTAAAATTAAAAAACGATTTTTATTAACTTTGAACATGTCAAAACTTTAATACTATAATTCATATAGACTATGTGAGACAAATGACTAGAATTCTAGTTAAGTTTGAGCAAAGAATAAACTAATTAACTGTTAACAATGTCAAAACTCTACAGTCACTGTCACCTATTTGTACACATTTACACTACTTGTAAACAGAGAGAGTCTATAATAACCTTAGATGAACTGTCAGAAGGCCCATACATCTGGCATGTTTTACACTCATTTGTGTAACCGTTGCGGGATCGCCCATATCCATCTCGAGGTCAACATTCAGTTCTCTTTGCCATTTTTGTGCCGTTTTTAGACTGGGGCTCACTGGCTTTTCATCCAAATTATTTAATTTTTTTGGCGCACTTCCACTAGCCTCTATAGTTTCGTTAGGCGCTGTTGCCGATCGTTTCAAGAAACTTGTTATTTTCTGCACATGTACGATGATTCATGAAGGTCACCAATGTTTTGGGAAATCCTGTAGTCTAATTTTAGTTTCTAAATTTATTAACCAATCGGAACCGTCGTTACGCAGATAGTTTCATTTACCATTTAGCGTATCTATCCGAGGGTTCCGAAATGATCAACTATGGAAACGGTGATCTATTTTTAGGACTGTTATCGACCAAGATACAACTGAAACTACATTTTCATGAATATTTTTAACTTTGTTTATTTACAGTCAGATTTTTCTCGTAATTTATGACATTTAAATGATTTGGCTGGCATTTTATTGACTCGCTAAAAGATGCGAGTTCGTTTTACAGCCACTCCCTATTCTAAATTTCCACTTGATTTTAGCAATATGTGTGTCTAAATTTGTACCCTGAACTTTAGGCTTGTGTAAATGTCAATGTTATGGTAACTACCTGAGTGTGTAAATGTCAATGTTATGTCAAATATAGGCTTGTGTAAATGTCAAGGTTGGAGCAACTTCAGGCCTTTGTAAATGTCAGTGTTATGGCAATTGTATACCTTTGTACATGTCAGTGTTATGGCGAATTTAGACCTGTTTTTATGTTAAGAATTACTTGTATCATTTAAAGTAGAGATGTTAATGGTCAGTCAGTTAACTGGTTAACCGACCGAACGAACGATTAACTGGTTACGAAATTGGTAAATGATTATTTAAAAAAGTATATGTATATGCACAAACAGAGAAGAAAACACAGTCAGATCATGTTTGTTACTTTAAAACCTGGCAACACTGTGGGTGAAGACAGAAAGGTGTGAAGTGTCAACTTGTTAATTGGACATGACCCGTGACAATGGACTTTTATTTTGACATCGGCATACCTTTACTCAAATCTTCGATAGGAAAGGAAAGTGCGAATGTTTGAAGCATGTTGCCAATTAAGCCTTGTGCCAATTACCCCTCAAATAAATGATGAAAGCGTTTCTTTAGTAATCAGATTGTAGGTATATGAAACTAGCTTGATTCATTATCATTTTGTTTGTCAATAATTATATCTAGACCGATTCTCGTTCTTTATTTGAAAATACTGCCGGTTCAGTCTGTTCTTTGAAAATGTTTCAAACAGACTTATAAAGACAAATTTTTAACCGTTCGCATTACAAATGTCCATCCTATGACGTTTGTAGATAAAGCTCATGATGCTATAAATCTCCTGTTTACTTGATTGCATCATCTTCCCGTGGTGTAAGAGTCTACAAATACGACCGGAATGAATGTCTGCCTCACCCCACCCACTTTATTGTAGGATTCATAGAACGTGAATATCATTATGAAAAACAGATTAAAAAAAACAGTCGTAAAATAAACGGCTAACCGAAAAGTAAAATAACTGGTTATTTAAAGTAAAAATAACATGTAAAAATATTTCAGGTTACTGTTGTCCTATATTAAATCAGTTTTGTTTTGTAATTCTTTAGAAGGTTAACATGCTTTAATAATTGGCACTAATAAGGAGTGTTATAAATGACATAATGTTTGTTTAGAATATATCTGAGCTTAATATCCCAGAATCAAATTGAACATGCATTCACATGTTGTTGTGTTGTTGTAATGACAATTATTGTTTACTACATGTATGTAAAGTAGTCTGATAAAGCCTAGAAAATAGAAGAATTTTAAATTTTGAGAAGAACCATATACTTATCATTAAGAAAGTGGTCATAGCGAAAAGCGATAAAGACACAAATGTATGTAAATTTGAGAAAATTTATATAACTGAACATTTATGCAAAAACCCCCCCCTCCCAAAAAAACAAAAAAAACAAAACCCCACCCACAACACAAAAAAAAAAAAAAAAAAAAAAAAAAAAAAAAAAAAAAAAAAAACCCAACCCAAGGGATTATTACCCTGTCAAATTGATCAAGGGTATTTGCCCTTAAATTTACAAGGGATAAAAAACCCCCCAAAAAACCCACCAAGGGGGGGCCCCCCCCCCCCCATATATAAGTGAAGGATAAACATAGAAAGGACCTGATTCTTTGACATTCCTTGTTCATTAATTGTTCTGATAATTACATTTTGTTGATATCTATAAAATGTGAAGTTGATTAGACATTGTGGTAAGTTGTCAAAAATGAAAACTTAATGATTTCTTGATACTGTGTTAAATGATTTCCTCATAAAATGTTCCATAAATTTTTAAGATATGAATACTTAAGTAATGTTTCAAGTAGTTTGAAATAAATTAAAAGTATATTGGACCAAATTTTGTATACACAGAAGAAGTTTAAAATGTGACCTCTTTAGTCCTCACAGAAACTGTTTGAGATTGAAATAGACGTGTCATAGACAGTATGAAGAGAGGAGAATATGCCTTTATGCTAGCTTATCAAACTTATTAAAGTTTCATCGATCTACTGATCTTGCTTGGTAACAGACATAACACTAGTTTCTCTGTTTAAAAAAGTTATGAATAAATTATAATCTAGCTTGTATGCCTATTGTACGCCCATGTATTTATAAGCTAAATACAATGATGTCGGATTGAATGGTCTTTGGGAATTTTTTTACACTCCAGTCTCATGAAGGGATGTTTTATTGGATTGACCAGAGTAGTTGGTGTCAACCTGGTTGTTCACTTGCTAACTTGAATACTCATTCTTGCCCAATCTTCAACAAACCTGGTCACAATGCTAAGTAGGCCTTATATCACTGACAAAAAAAATTATCCAGAGCTAAAATATCTTTAATAAATTGGGAATAAATTACAGTAAAAATTTACTATTGAGACCACCAGATATCAAGACCACCCTCGCTTTTAAGACCAAACATTTCGGAACCAAAAATAGCCCAAGTAATGGCCCTTTAAATGCCATAATTTTGTTAAATTAGCAGTGCGTGCCTCTTTCCTTTCTGAAGTGAAATGCCTTTTTCAGATCCTTAACTTTGTCTGTACTATTTTGTGTAAGACGGAAAACCAGACTCGTGACCCCTACCAATAAAGACATAGTAAAAAATGTTGCAGTTACGGCCATTCAGTCGGCATTGTCTGTTCAAATGAGCTCATTCCACTCTGTAGCTTAGAAAAAGATATGCAATGTAACATTGAATGTTCAGTTAAATTGGTTGAGTGGCGCTGCATTCAGTTAGAACAATACTAAATTGATAATCTTCATCATGCAAACCACTGAACTTATTAACTCTTATCTAATTTAAGATTACCCTATAGATTATTTTGACTATGCTTTTCAATAAAAACCCATAAATATCCTCTGTTTACTTCCGACAACTATTTTTATCCTTGTGAATAGATCAATTAGACAATTGTTTAATCTGCCCATTAATGTTAAACCACTAATTATTAACCAATTTTCAGCGCCATTTCACATAATTCTTTTCCCAATGAAATCAATGATTTTACGTTAATCATCATAATTTTTGTATTGATTATGATCTAAATCCATTCCAAAGCAAACTTTTATGAAAAAGGTTTTCTGATATGCATTTTACTGTATTTCAATTGACTTGTTTGCAGAAATTTTCTGTTATGCAAAATTTAATGAATGAAGTCAGAAACTGATGGTCTCTGTTACAAGTTAAGGCAAACTTGTTTTCTGAGCACTCAATGCATTATTTGAATTTTATTAATCTATATAGGCTTATCTAGCAAAATATGAATTTAATATCAATTTTTTCACCATTAAAATTCATTATTAGTCTTGAGTTTGAGTTATACTGGGTATACTTTTAATTTTGTTTTGTCCACCCGGGGTACAATCAAGTACTGTTGACTGTTAATAAATGGTTACATAGTGCCCTGTAAGGTATGTTTACTAAACACACAAAAGGTCAATGATTATGAACCCCGTCATTTACTTGCTGTGTTTACTTTATTACAGTTAATCTCCTTGAATAGCAGAGAAAGAGTCGGCGATATAAGACGGGACATTAAGCTGAAAATTGGTATTAAAGACTCACAACTGTATCGGGCAAGAGGTATATTCTGGAAGTATAAACGCGTGTAATATATGCATGGTGTCAGAGGAGTATTGGACAAGCAGGTAAATGAACATTTGTCACAGACTAACTGAAACATTATTTGACTTGAACACAAATTGTCAGTAATTGTCTTTACTCTTAAAGTAAACTGGATATAGTTTTTAATTTATTTTCGTAAATAAAATGTTAATAAAAAAATTGATGTGACGACTATTAAAAAAAATAAAAATTGTACTGTTTAGAAATTATTTAAATGTCTTTTCAGTGACTTTTGCACTTTAAAAAATTTGTTTCCTACATTTTGATGTTGTAAAATTTGTTTCCTAACTTTGCAGGAATTTATTACTTCTGACAGTGTAAAAAGTGACTACTGAAGTACAGTGAAGTACTTAGAAGCTAGCCAATCACAGGATAGCTCATTTGCATAATTGTGGAGTAAACCAGTCAAAACTCTAAGAAGCTTTTTGACTTTCACCACAGAGACCAGTCTGATATTGTCAGTGCATGTGTGGGTTGTAACAAGGGATGCCACCCACAGCTGATAACTCGATAGTTGGACTTCGTACTCAAGTATCTCTCACTTCACAAAGTAGCCAGCTGATTCATGGGACTATGAAAGATATTGCAGCGATGTCAGGGGACTCAAGCCAACATAATGGCTTCCCGTCTAGTGAAAACTGTTCTCATGAGAGAAAATCTTCAAAATATGACTTTTTTTACAAGGAACCATGTTTGTATTCACATAAAATTTACTCAAACGCCGCGAAAGTGTTCAGTAGTTTAAAGCATGAAAGTCGGGATGAATTAGAAAACCCGTACTATAGGAGACGTCAGGAACAAAATGGGGAATTTACTTCATCACAAACTGCAATAGCGGACTTAGAATTTGAGGATGATAATGAAAAAAGACTCACATTTGAGTTGGCATTTGAAACTTTGAAATGTAAGTAAAATTTCAATTAAAGATCTGTTTAGAATTAAAAAACAAAGAAGAACGTAACTAACCTTTTATTAATTATTAACTACCATGTGTATAATTTAACTTAATATATATAAGGGTATTTAGCTTGCTTGCTACAAGTGAGAGAGTTATGTTGATAAACTGGCTAAAGAAGACATAAATGTGAGTAGGTCTGCATATATCAGTATCATTACTAAATTATGTATTATTGAAAATAATAGTAATAATTACAATAATAAGAAAGTCTTTTTTTACAGAATTAATTTGTATAAATGTGTTTTGAGCAGTGAACTGTGTCTGGTCTGTTAGTTTATTGAAATACAATTGCAAATGTCAATGAGAACTTGTGAGATGCAGGTTGCTGGTCAAACTCAGACAGCAAAGCAACATTTTTTTGTGCAAAGTAATTTTATTTGCAAGGCAGAGTTTTAAAGTGGTATTTTAGTATCTTTGATCATTTAGATGGTATCAGATCATAAGAGCACATGATGTTATTGCATACTCATGGAACAAAATGTCGTACTATCCATGGAGCTTTATACAATGCATGTACCCTGTTAAGAATAATATATCATATTCAGTTACAGTTATTTATAAATAAACAGGTACTGTAGGCATTGTTTTGTAAAAATGATTTGTCATTATGATGTAGAATGATTCTTATTCTGTTGAAGTCATTCAAACGTAGATTATTTTTAAGAAAAGAGAAAAAAAATCAGAACTTCAGGATAAGGGTATCAAATGCAAATAACTCTGTCAGTAGCATTTAGAGATGCTAATGTGTCAATTTACCATGTTTGTAGTAGAGGGAATTTAATTATTGAGTCCATACTGTGTGCTTCTTAACTACATAATTCCATATGGACTCCAAAGAAATCTCTGAAATGATTCTTTTAATAACAAACAGTTTAATGTACAAGTAAGTCGATTTACTTAACCATCATTCCTGTATCTGGCCAGATCTAAATTCCTATACTCTCTAAGAAACTGACATAAAGTCAGGACGATAATGGGCTTGAACCGTGACCATCAATTATCAGTGAGAGGATTTTGTGATTTCAATGTGCACAGTGTTACCTTTACCTCTTGACTACAGAAGCAGGTCTTAGAATGTATGGGCGCCAGAAAATTGGGTCTCTTAACCAAGTTATTTTCTTTAGTTTTTGAAGTAACTGGGCATTGTGGGGGTTCTGCAGATACATTATATTTATCTGACAATGTATTAAAAGTAACTTGTTAAGTTCCAGAAGACCTCATTAGAAATTGTCAGCAAAATCAAAGTACAGATTACTTGAAACATTTCAAGTGCTCAAAGTATACAAGTCAGTTCCTTTTAAAATTTATTTTGACCCTATTTTCTTACAGTTATTAAATTTACAATATTATGACTGCATACATTGGTTAGCTATCTGGTTTTTAAATCATTTTCAATATTTAACAAGCTCTCAGATTTATTGATACTGTGAAAAATATTAACAAAATGGGGGGATTTCAAGTACCCATTACTTTGTTAACTTTGTAAGGTCAAGAAATGGCAAAAATTAAATGTGTCGTGTATAGAATTAAAGTATCTAAAAGTTATGAGGTGTATGTGAAAACTGAAAAATATATAAATTAATTTTAAAGGTTCATGTAAATCAATTATAGGATCTACTTTAGTTTTAGGACCTGACAAAGTCTGGCTGTCTTAATAATTTGTTTTCAATAAATGGTTAAATATCTGAAATTATTTAATGCAAGTAACATGGTACACATATCTGAATAGAAAAAGTCGAAGGACGTGCAAAACAATGCAGCAGTCATTGCCAGTACAGTTTCAGTTTGAGCCCAACACTGTATGTGCACTTACAGATAGGAATGTGACACTGTATGTGTCGAGAAAAACGTGACTTGTTAGTGCAGTTAGGGAAACATATATAACAGTATTGTTTGTACCCTTTTGAAACTGATTTTATTTTAAAATATTAAGTTTTACAAGACAACATTTAGAAAAAAGTTTTGATATATGGAATATCAAGAAATTAGCCATGCTGTACAAATAAGTTATGTCAACAAATTAGCCTGATCTATTTGCAGACAGAATAACCTATAAAATCTTGTATCAACTTTGTAATGTATTTTCAAATAGTTGGATCATGTTCCTAAGATTTTGTTATAATTTACAAGTATGTTACAAAAATACTTAAATGCTATAAATGGGTATAACCTTGACTTACTGAGGGAAATTAGATCCTATGCGTTTTGACCTACAGTGTACATACATGTATTGCAACTTGGAAATGTTGCTACAAGCTCCTATTTGCTTTATTGTAATAGGCTTTCTACATAGATGTGTACATTTATTAGGTGTCATTGTGTTTGTCAGAGTATATCAAAGATAGTTTATGAAATTCCTTTAATAGAATGATCCACTAACTGCCCATTTTAATTTTTGAAACTATGAAAGTTGTTACAGAGACACTGGATTGAACGATACTAATGTTCTACACGAGTCTTTGGTCAATCTCTCCTCTCATGTTGATGCATTCCTTATTCCCCATTCTTAACAACAAATTATTTACAAAACATTTAACAATGAAAATGCAGGCCACTCAGCGATATGACTGTCCTAAGTTCATTGGTGCAAATAATAATCATACCTTGGTTTTAAATACTTGATACTTTCGATAGAAATTAATACAAAACAGGTTTATTGTTTTGAATACAATATAACACCCCCGGTTGTGCTTAATTGATATTGTTAACTAAACGATGTATCAAGTTGCCAATGTCTTAATCTACGCTATTGTTTCATTGTCAAACTTGTATGACCCTTACAGCTTAAAACTGAAATCGGTTTATATAACATAATCGGTTTATTAAAAGATTATGATGATTATCCTGTGGAAACTATGACCATCTCAAACCTGTGTGACATGTTAGAATATGTGTGTTTTTGTACCATTCTCTGCTACTTGGGTCTGTATTACTTGATATAACCATGATGTAATTTTTGAAATAGTCTTAATTGAGTTTTACTACTTTTTTTTGGAGGGGAGGGGAGGGGGGGTTAATCAGTGTTTTTTTTTATTTTGACCATATAAGATGCATAATATGACAATACTTCAATTTGAAAGACAGCTTCTATTTTACTCCTATAATTACATATTGTTCAGTAGGTGTAAAGTTTGACCAACTCTGTTGTGAACTTAAGAGATCTATGAATGACACAGTGGTCAGAACAGTGATACATGTGGAGTCTGCTCTGAGGGAAACCATTTTGGGGTAAAAAAATTGATGTCATACAGCACTGTTAAAGAGGCTTACAGACAGATAATACTTGAACATTGAAATAATCAGTTGACTTAAAGTTACAGCTCAGACTGAATCGTGCATTTTACAATCTAAACTATTCTCACAAATTCAACATCTAAAGTGGGTGGAGCTGATATTATCAGTATCATAGCATCACTGTTTTTAGATATCAAACATTGCAATATCAAAAATACTTGGATTATTGAATGGTGGTCATGGCAGTTGCTTAAGTGATACTAAAACGCCAGGATGATAAAAGCTAGTTTCTTTACTGGTTGATTAAACTGCCATTTATTTTGCATCAGCAGTCTTGCCAAGGAGACACCTCATTTGGCTGTATCAGAGGGGAAAGGGTTTGAACCCAGTCCACTTCATAATTTCCTAGTATCATTTTAAACTGTAAATGACTGTCTATTAGAGTTACATCTAGCAATAACTAGATTAAAGTTTTCCATTCATCAGTAATGGATTTCTATACATAATTAATGATAATCTACATGTTCTATTCAGTTTCAGTAATGGAAACATCATTTTCTCAGTTGGATGTAATATGTTTTTTGTATACAAATATGATTTTTTTTAAGAATAATAGAGTAAGGTGATTACCAAAGTGATGATTAACAATTCTTTTCATTGGTTTTTTATGAAACGAGTGATCAATTCTGTAATTACAGGCAGATGAAAATATAAGATTAGTGTAATGAATGATAAAATGAACAAATGAAAATGTCAGTAATAGTACTATACAGAAAGAACATATGTAAGTCTGGGCTGCTGTAATAAAAGAAGACCTTTTCTGTTGGTAAATTGTGTTATGATTCTGTTGTTATTCTTTGAAATAAATGGAAAGCAATTTTTTCAATTATTACTATCGTAAAATCATTCAAATGTTTCGTACATATGAACACCAGTCTGATATTTTAAAAAATCTGATGGAATGCCTAAATATGCTGGTACACTAAGTTGCATGTCAGGATTCCTTATTTTCACGTCACAGACAAGATTTTGTGCAGGTTTACTCCTTCCCTGGCTCTGCTTACCTGGTAAATAATAATATTGGTTGCATTAATGTCTGTAGTAGTATTTGTCTGAAATTAAGCGAAAATCCAACTGTAGTCCTCAAAATTTCATTTAAATATTTAACAATATGCCCAAATATCTGTTGGAACTGCTTTAAGGTCAAAAAATGAAACCTTTAAAAAAATGTATTCTTAAACATTAAACTAGTTAAATGAAGTTGTAAATCATACAACTGGCAGTGACAAATACCTTTCCAATTTTTATCAAATAAAAGTTTTATGAGGCTTGTGAATTGTATTCATACATTCTACATGCATTATAAATGACTCTGCATACATGAACATATTGAATTTAGTGTTTTTTGTTATTGAACAAACTCCATGTCAATCTACAGAGTGTATTATTCATGATCAAACTTTAAATTCAAAATTGAAAACTAAAATTCTTTTCATTATACAGAGAGTGAAAAGGGTATTGAGTAGATTCCTTTAAATTAAATTTATGACACCATAGGTTTTAAATGTATTATTCAAAATCTGTTTTATATTGGATCCATTTAGCTGTAAGTTATTGGGGGACATTCAATAAAAAATTAGATTTTTACCATAAAGATTGATTTTGAATACAATAGAAAGTTTATTTATAGAATCTGGTACCATCGCAAAATATTTCACAGAAAACTAGTGTTTGTCAAGATTCAATAATAATCAAAGCATCTACTGAAAATGTACAGTGATTGAAAAACCTTTTCATGTAGATAAAAGAAAATGTTTGTCATTTTGAAAAGTCAATATCAATGATTCAAGCAGAAAAAGTACATCAGCCTTGTATTGATCAGTGTGAATATGGTGCGTGGTGAATGGATTCATCATGAAATGTCCAGTTTCTTCCGTGGACAAAAGGGTCATGGTATTTGTTTGAGTTATGATAACACGCAAATATTTTGAAATAACTTCATTGATACTGAAACTCTGTCAATAATAGTATCAATGACTGTAAAGAAAACTGAAAATTTCATTAATTTCCGCCTACCATTGCCACATTGCCTGATAATGTATGAAAGCGAACATTCCCATAGACTCATGTTAAGTCAGTGTAACCAGGTGCTACTGTTTTTGCTTATGCATTAAGTATACAATCATGTTTGCAGTCAACACACAGTGGTATCGATGACAAAGCAGTTTCGTTAGTTTTGTTCAGTCTTGCCATGAATTTTTAAGATTATTTAAGTTCCTAAAAATATGGAAATCCCTGTCTTGGTCTTTCTTGTTTCCAATTTAACATTTCCTTTACCTTGAAGTCTGCTTCCTTCTGTATCTATTGAATTGAGTTGGCTAAGTTTATTCAAAATTTATTTTTCAAGTTGAAATTTCATGTATTTGTGACAGAATGGCTCTAATCAAATTAAGGTGACAGATGAAATGTGATTTTGAGTGCAGAGAGATACATTATTTCAGTTCCTGTTCTATATTTCAGATCAAAGGGTGTTCGAAGATTTACTACAAGAGTGTTCATTTTTTGTACATTTTCCTGAGGTAAGGTTTGAAGAAGTTATATAGTACATTGTACCGTTGCTCAATAACGTTGCTTGGTTAGATACCAAAGATTAAAACTTTAACTTAAATTATAGCAGAATGGCTTCAGGTAACCAAGTACATGGTGTATTGGTGGTATGGACCTAAAATAACATGGGAAGATCAAGACAAAAGACAAAGTTAAAACAGCCCAAAAGTTAAAGATAGAGCAAAAGCAGCACACCAAAAGTTTCAGTATGAAATAGGAAAAATTATTCCTAAGCGCCATCAAACACAGCACCAACATCAGTGAAGCACCACCATCAAACACAGCACCATCATCAAACACAGCACCACCATCAGACACAACACTATCAGACACAGCACCATCAGACACAGCACCACCATCAAACACAGCACCACCATCAAACACAGCACCACATCAAACACAGCACCACCATCAAACACAACACCACCATCAAACACAGCACCAACATCAGTGAAGCACCACCATCAAACACAGCACCACCAGACTTAAGGAAGAATGAATCCTCAAACTATGAGAAAGAGCAGCAGGCAACAAGGTACAAACTGAAGCTTGTATTTTAACTTAAGTACAAAGGCAACATGTCTGCTAAATGCACACTGAAAGGACCTAAAAATCACAGAAAAGAGCAAAAAAACATACCAAAACTTACAATATAAGCTAACAGGCACCTGAAATTACAGAGAAGCATAATATAAGCACAAACAATGATCAAAACATCTAAAATTAAAGGACAAGCTTCCTAATTAAAGACAGACTAAATGGAAGCACAAGCTTGAGGAACAGCACTTAATGGGACTGCATGGTTTCATGGTAATTATTGGTATTTGAATGATTGAATGGAAATATTTGCACAAACAACTGTAGAAAGGTTTATCTTGTGCCAGAGATAGTGCTATTTGTGTACCAATTGTAATATGATTTATAATTTGAACCACTTCAGTCAAATCTGGCCATAAATACACCCTGGTGATAAAATGTAATTGAGGCCAGATGCCTTCAATATCGCTTTTTTGCATTGACACTAAATTGGTCAATGTTTAAAACTTCACATAATTTAGTGCCACACAAAACCAGTTTTAGCCCTGCTTTAAGAAAACCAGCTAATTGGAGTCGCAATGAAACATATAACAAGCAGCAGAACTTCTACCATAAAGCTGTAGATTTTAAGTTGGTCATAGCTTATAATTATACTCTCCATTCCAAGATTTTCAGAGCAGCCTTTTAAGTATGTTGGTTTTAAATATCTAAATTTCTAAATGGTAATTGTTCTTTACTGACTGAAATGAAATCTAGTTACAAAAGACAGAGGCTTGATGCAATAATGGCTCATATAAACATGTACATTCCTGCTTGCTATAAAATTTGGTTATATTACAATTTAAATTACTTAGTAATAGACTAAAATTAGGTTATATCAGTCAACTTTCAAGTGAATTTAAATCTTATTTCTTCAGATTAATTTATTTGGCAATGAAGATGTCCTTGGTTTACTGTTGTGGATGAATATTTTAGTATACTAGACAGGGTCAAACTGAGAGTTGTTGTGAAAAGATAATGTACAATAATTGTAACACCTTGAATTACAGTCAAATTATCTAAAGACTAAGTGGCTCATTTTCTTCAATTTAAAATTTGATTGTCAACATTTACCACCACAGTATTTAATGGAACATTGATAGGAAGACTATGCTCATAATTTATGTAAACATAACATATAGGTTTTGTATTAGGCAATTGTCATATCCAGTCACAGAATTCCTTTAATTTGCAAGACTTATTGCCCTTGTTGACAGTTCGTTTGTCATTGTTTATGACAAAAGTAGTAAAATGCTTTCAGACTGCTGGTATTAATTGGAAACTAAAACATGGCAAGTAAATGAAAGTAAATTATTTCAAGACATTTCGAAGCATGCAGATATCGGAAGACACTTTTGCCTTCTAGTTTTCCATTAGAACTTATTAAACAGCAAGTCAAAATATCAAGAAAATTTATTGTGTAACAAGGTAGTTTGTATAAAATGACCCTATTATCATTTTAAGGATTGTGCACTTGATTTTAAGCCTTTCTTAATTTGTTTATAGGATTTGAAAGTTTAAACAGACTTTGACTTCTAAAGAGTAAAAGAAGGGAATCCCCTGGTTCAATGGTTGATAGGATTAAAGTGATTCATGATGAGTCAGTTGTTTATGAATATGTGTACAATATAGAAGATTTTCTTGTTGACGATATTTAAGATTTTCATAAATAACAAGGATCTTGGTTGTTTCCGGATGGAACTTAAGACAAATCCTAAATGGATTTAAGCACTTTCAGTAATCCTAAAATGATAATATCAGCCAATAAGGGTAATTTATAAAAGTAGATTGAAACTTTATTCAGAATATGAAATTAGGTGGTATCGTCAATTTCGTTATAATTTATATGTATCATACGTAGATAAGAGTGACATGGCATTCTGTACCTTTGTATCCTGTTTTTCTCATAATTGAATGGTTTTAAATGGATGCTTTCATCAAATGTTGACTGTTTACGTAGCATTTTCCCTTTCTGAACTATTCTGTTTGTGTTGAGGTAATGAGCTTTTGGAAAGGAAAGAAATCTATTTAATTCTTAGATTCATGAAATGCTTGATATCAATTGCAATGTTTACAGTTAAATTTGCCGCAATGAAAATTATGAAATTTCGCATAAACATGCCTTAGCACTGGTTGGTGTTTGTTTTGTACAAACAAATAATAATTTTCTTTCCTTAATATAAGACATTTTTAGCTTGCATAAATTAATTATGTTTGGACAACCTTAGACATAAAGTTTGTAAACAAATTGCAGTGTTTGTTAAACAATTATGATATGTTAGGAAAGTTGTTAGACAAGGGCAAGAGTTATGATAAAATACATCAATATCTTTGCACTTAATTGATTTAGGACTACCACAGACTGAAGGTAATGAAATGTTGATTTTGCTATACAATAGGCATAAAGTTGTCTGAAGACGTCACTGGACTCATTATGTAGTGAACATAAGAAAAATAACCCCCAATCACCAAGGCAGCAGACACTCACTCAGGCTCTGATATAAAACTATACAATGACAACACTTTCACTAAGCTACATTATAGACAGAAAACAGGGAGCACCCTACATTGCACAGAACAAACACATATGGTAAAAAGCTGCTCAGATGCTTGTTTTTGTGTCTCCCTTTCGGAGAAAAGGCGATACATACGGATCGCCTGGTCCGTTGGCCCGTCCGTCTGTCGGGTTGTATTACACAAAAACTTAACATTGGCTATATCTTTGCCATTTCTTAAGATTTCTTCATCAAACTTTCAAATTGTATTGCCTATGACAAAAGGGTCGTGATGACACCAAATTTTGTAGGTCAAGGTCATATTTGACAGAGTTATACCCCTTTTTGTACTAAGATTTTGTCACGAAATTATTAGTTATCCTGACAAAGTGTAAGGGGGCGACACAAGTGTTCTATTGAACACCCATCTAGTCTTCATTACCTGCTTATTGTCTTCACCAGTCCTATGGATGATGTAGATAAGAGGGCATCATTGATGTTCAGTTAAATTACCAAATGTTTTACATGCAGAAAAAGAGCAAGTCATATATCACATGTTTTTCTCGTTCACACAACATTTTGTAGCACATGTACTCATGTAAAACCCTCTTTAAGTTGAATATTTAGGAGTTTTACCTCATTAAGGAGATATTATGCAAGAAAAACTGCTGTGATTATTCAAGTCCGATAACTCCATCAAAATTAGTTGATCAGATCACTCAGCTATTGGTTGCAAATATATTTGTGATCACAAATATATTTAATTTCAGTTTATTATCAGTGTATTAATAAAATACCTTGTGTGTCAATTTCAGTGCCAGGAAGATGAGTCACTTGTCTACGTTGTTCTATGGGACTTTCAGAGTCGTAAGTTCCAGCAACGTACACCATTCAGGGAGGAAATACTTGACCCAGTCGTGCAATCTGTTGAAGAGGCAATCATAGAATACAAGACTAAACTCAATGCATCACTGGCTAGGCACCGCATCAAGGCAATGGCGCCATCCATAGAGTTCTTGTTACCAGATAAAGTGAGAAGTAAAGAAGAAATTCGCTCGAAGTTGCCAGTGTATGTCTGGGTGAATCAGCTGAAATCCTCGTAAGTTTCAAGTACATAAGCATTTTGTGTTTAACCAGTGATTGCAAGTCAGCTTCAGGGCATTTTGCATCCACCTTTTTTGTTCACTGTGATGATAACCTTCATAGACAACATCAAAAGCACCATAGCACTTGTACATATTTTATAGTGTTTGATAGTGTAGTCTTTTCTTACATTCATTTTAACAAAAGCAATAATTTACAAAGGTAGGATTTTGAGAGTCATGCTGAAAATGTTTATTTTCTATCTACCTTAATTAAATTTTGACAGGTGAAAAAGCTTTGTGTCAAGATTTAAATAAAATTCCTACTTGGTGGAAAATACGAAAGTTATTTAGTATAATTGTTTTTCTCCGGTGAGAAACAGTGAAAGCAAACATGCAGGTCTTTCATGCATTGTGTTTTGAAATGCATTTTGTATGTATTAATGCAGATAATCTTTATCGGAGTAATTCAGCATTCAGTACTTTACAATCTTATGATTTTATTGAAAGCAAAATTTCATTGAAGTTACGTAAATTTAATGTTACAGTGTTTTTTTTGCTTTTAACTATCATGCATAGTTCGTAGGTACTAAAATCTCCTAGGTGATCAGAAAATCTACATAAGTGTTTAAATGAGGCGGATGATTTGGTATGAAATGTGGCAGCCGATAAATCCAACAGGTTGTCTGGCACGCTGGAATGTTCAGCCTTCCTTGACTGCAAACACGAAACAAGCGACTGCAGTTAAACACTAATAATGTGTTTTAAGCTTGAGGAGTTTGTTTTGCAAAGAAACTTGTTTTGTCAACACTCCCAGCATGGTCTCCTGCAGATCACGACTTCTGGATTACTCTAATGCATGTCTGGCATTTTAATGGTGTTTTGTAACAATAAAATAATTTGATACGAAGATAATAAAATACAAAAATGTACTGAAGAATTAACCTTGTAAAAATTTGAAAAATAGAAAGATATAAATTGAGCCCAGCTATTTAAAAACCTTGTGTTATTTTTAGCTTTGTGACCACTGCAGAACAGTTAAGCCAGCATGTTGAATCTATATTGTTCATCTATGGCGGACAACCGGAGTACTACATAGTCCTGTATTTGTAGTTGTGCTTCACAGTGCTAATACTTCTTCAATTTATGCTTTTCAGTGAAATACTGAAATATATCAGTGAAATGAAATTGATATTTTCAACATTTCAAAACAGTGAAAATATCAAAATCTTCAACCCGAACTGCCATGAAAATGTATACCGAACGTAATGAATGCCAGATATCAAACGACAATGACGTTGTTAAAATGACGTCATATGTGCTATGCTTTCTGATGAAGTTGACATTTGATTGAAATAAACTCAACAAAAGTAAAGTTTTACACATAAAATAAACAGAAAAATTGTTGATATCGATGTTATATCACGTTAATTTCACTCCTGAACACCAAAAGTAGTAATTTTCACTGGTGGCTATGCCCCTTGCGAAAATATCACTTTTGGTGCCCACTCTGTGAAATTATAACTTTGATATTACACCAAAAACAACAATTAATCTTTATTTCTTTTACTTTTACTATGATTATCAAGTAGAAATGTTTTTTTTTGCAACTGTAGACTCAATTGTATTTCCTGTCTTATCATCAAATACAATGATTGACAAGGACTGTACAGGTAAAATCTTTTCCATCAGTGTCCAAAAATTCAGAATGAGGAGGTACATAGGTAAGAATAAATACCAAAATAAAGTTTGAGAAGTACTGGGAAAGACAGAGAAATCCTGAAAAAAAATACTTCCCCAATTTGCCATGTGACTTCTTATAATGTGACTTGTAGTTCTGTGAAAGTTATAACTACATATACACAAAGAAAACAATAATACTTAGGATGGTTTAGCCATAGAATATAAGGAACTAAGATTTTATGTTTGGGTTACAGGTAATGAAACAGTTTTATATTTCATTTCAGAGTGACTTCAGTGATTAGCCAGTTGAAAGATGAACGTTACACGCTGATTGACAATGATGATCATTTGGAAGGGAAAGTGTTCTACGTAGACCCACATTGTTCAGACATGTTTGTGTTCCCGGCAGAGAGTAGAGATTATATTCTGGAACATGACCTTTTACACAGTGGACAGATAGTATTGCAGGTAGGCTTAGCATTATAGCTACAACATCACTGTCCCATAGGTATATCCAGTTGTGTATTATTTACATGGCATGGTATAGTTAGAACTGGATTCTGAAAAGGGGAAGAAATAGATAGCTAAACAAAAAGATTCTCAGGGATGCAATGGTGTAAAAGATCAGAATGCTGGCCACAACTTAAGGAGATGTTGGGTTCAAAGTCTCCCTATGTTTTTACTCTAATAAACCTAAAGTCAAGCCAACCTTTTTCACCAAGGAAACAAACGCAAGAGCCACTCAGGATGGTTCAAGGGTGATTTAAACTGCCTTTCTATTGATACTATGTCACTATGCTTTAAAGAGCTTATAGACATGAACCATCTACATTGATAGTAAAAGGAATGCTGATGTTAAATAGATAATATCTAAAGTAAGGCTATCGGGGGAACCTTTGTGATTCTTACAGTAAAGGTTTCCTTTCATTGAATAATTCATTAGCAGTATCAATTGGTATCGACTTGTTGACTTGAGTGCAGGTATTCAGAGATTTCCAGGTAATTTAAGAATTACTTTACCACACAATCTTACTGTTTCCCCAAGTACATTAATTTGTATTGTTAAAATCATTGCTAGGTTAGTTTGTACTTAGAGAAAATTGATCCTGGGTGGTTCAGATTGAAAGGGGTATGATGGGGAAATTAAATAACACAGAGCAGTTACTTAAACAAGAAATTGTGTATATACATGTATGTTTTAAGAAATACAATTAATACAGTTGAACTTGTGATCACCTTTGTTAAGAAGCCATCTCCCTCTTGTAATTGATCAATTTGAATCATTAAATTCACCTGTATTTAACAGTCGCCTACGGTACTTTAAAGGAGCACTTTTGATGAATCCTTGGACTGGCAACTTGCGAAGGGTTTGACTGTATTTGTTCTCTGAAGTAAAGTTATCTTGGTTAACACCAGTAAATAAAATTGCTGAAAATTTGCTGACTGTTTTGATATTTATATACTTTCAGGACAAATCCAGCTGCATAGCACCACAGTCAGTGAAATATTTGATCGGGGACGATGATGATGTCATACATGTAAATGTGGGGTCAGGGGTCATCACGGCACATGTAGCTAGTCTTATGAACAACTCTTCTGGAAATATTCTTGCATTTGGTGCAATCAGTGGACCCACTGTCAATCAAACAGTGGAACAACTTGGTGCAAAAAGTATCCTTTTTAGCTCGACTTTTCTATGAAAAGGGGAGCTATCCTACTCGCCCCGGCGTCGGCGTTGGCGTCACACCTTGGTTAAGTTTTTCGTACCACCCCACTTTATTTCAAAAGTATTGGAGGTATGGCTTTGAAACTTACCATACTTGTTTACCATCATAACCTCCATCTACAGACAAGAGTACATAACTCTGTCAAGGTTTTTGGCAGAATTATGGCCCTTTTTTGACTTAGAAAGTGTATTGAGCTTGGTTAGTTTTTCGTACCACCTCACTTTATTTCAAAACCATTGGAGGTATTGCTTTGAAACTAACCATACTTGTTTACCATCATGACCTACATCAACAGACAAGAGTACAAACTCTGTCAAGGTTTTTGACAGAATTATGCCCCTTTTTACTTAGAAAATACTTTTGAATATGGGTAAAATCCACTTATTGCCTTAACCCTTCGAGATATTGCTTTGAAACTTTGAATGCTTGTTAACATCATTACCCCCATCTGTAGGCAAGAGAAGGTAACTCTGTGAGGGATTTGTTTTAAAAATTAAGCCCCTTTATCGACTTAGAATCTTCGTAAAGTTTTTCGTACCAGTCCACTTTTTGACTAAACTGTTCGAGATATTACTTTGAAAGTTTGAATACTTGTTTACCATCATGATCCCAAAACATGGGCGGAGAAGGTAATTCTGTCAAGGATTTTATGTGAATTATGGCCCTTTTTGTCTTAGAAACTCAGTTAAAATTTTCATTCTTGTCCACTTGTTGACTTAACCATTTGAGATATTCTTTGAAAGTTGGAGTACTTATGTACCATCATGAGACCTATCTGTAAGCAGAGAAGATAACTCTGTGAAAATGTTTCTTGATTTGTACTTAGAAATTCCTAGTTAAAGTCTTGTGTGCCCTTAACTGTCAAAGTTTTGTTTTATTGGCAAGCACTAAAAAAGTCGAGCGCGTTGTCCTACTGACAGCTCTTGTTAGTTACCTCTGTATAGAAGACTGCAAAACTGTGTATGTACATAGGAATAGAAGCAGGTTGAAGGGTTCCATGGTCAACCCTATATAAACTATATACCTTACTGGCTACCAGCTACAATATAAAGTTTGGATAAAAACATGTTGAATATCAGAATCTTAAGTTGTATGCCTCTGAAATCCTAAAATTGCCGGTGTTATGTATTCTTTTTGAGTATGATTAATTTTAACAAAAAAACATGTACTAGCTGTTCAGCATTTTTTGATACATCGTTTTTAGGTACACAAAACAAAACGTTTTCCGTTTCATGATATCAAAAGGAAATAATTGATTTTGTTTTCTGTACTGAAATTTAATATCTTAGAAACTTTTGATTTTATATAAATCCATGAAATTCAGGAGTTAAGTTACCCCATGCTAAGACTGAAAACAATCATTAATTCTTAAAATCAACAAAGGAGTTATTGTTAAACATCAATTAGAAAATGATTACAGTGTTTAATCAAAGTGTGTTTTATGAATGAAACTGGGCGAAATTTCTGATAAAGTTTGTCACTAAATACAACCTTGAGGTAAAAAGAAAACAAAATAATGTAGTAAAACCTCGTTCTGGTTACAAGACGGTGAAATATGGGTACAACTTACTGCATGAATTCTTGTTCTCCATTTCTCTCATGCAGACAGATTTTTTCTGCCCTTGCAACAAGTGTAGACTATGATCAGTCTAGCAGTCTGCACTTCCATTTTGTCTTATCATGGTTTGTTTAATACAGATGTATTCTGTTGTCAAATTGAGCACCTTGTCAATTACTTACTGTCCAGAATTTTGTACTGTAGACTGCATATGGACGATCAGATCATGTCACCATGTTTCAGAAGTTGCAAAGAAGTATAAAATTATCGTTAATTTTGCTTGATATCAAAATAATGCCAAGTCAGCAACAGGGCTTAACATTTTAGGGCAGTGTCTTTTCAAAATAATTCATGGTGCCAACCAAGTCCAAGTCTCAGAAAGATGATGAAAGTGACACCAATGTTTGTTTTTATACAGCAATGTAAAAGGTCGCCAATAACAGAATGTTATTGGAAAAGGTATCGGCACAATTTCAATTTACTTTATGTTTTATTAGTTCTGTGTTTGATAAGGCGATCTTTAATGATTGAAGTTGACACGGACAAACAGTACAGATGATTGATATATGATGTAAGCATGCAATCAATAACCGGCAAGCTGATTAATTTGATATAGGAGACAATTAAGATGTTTATCCAGTGTTTTGTAACTGAACTACTGTGAAACAACTTCCAATATTTGTAAAATCGGGCTGTTTTCCCATAAAATAGTTTCTTTGATGCTCTGAGAGGCAAACATCATAGAGAGTAGAAGTCACTGAAATACAGTAGTGGTGGTGCCAAACCCTATATCTGAATGTACAGGCATCTAACCTCACTGGACTCACCTTCTGTTTACTTACATAAAGTCAACTGTGAGTAAGGCAAGAGGCTGTAATATGTCATTGTGAAATTGGAAACTTATAACCACCATTCAGTAGACAGTACAAAGTTCACTGAAGTTTACTGATGAGAAAAAAGACTTTAGAAATTAAAAGTAGTCGTAGTGTAAAGGAAATCTTGGCCTTGATAGAGAAGTACACACTTTCTCACATAGTCTTACAAAGGTTTCATTTAGTCTAATGCAACTTTTTCAACCTACTGAACTTCAAGTGTGTTCTTTAACAGATGTTTAGATATTAAAGTGCAGAATGAGTCATTCCTTGATATTGATACTGATGACAACAAGTACAAGAACGTCAAAGTGGTGCTAGTTACAGCCGACTGTAGCAAGTCGGGAATTACAAATCCCATAGACTTTGTTGTCAATGAAGGGGAAGGTAGGTCTATGTTTCTATGTTGACATTACACTAGGTTTGAAGCTGATCAGAGTTTACGTAGCAGAGAGCTATTATTTGCAGCTATTTTAAATTTAATACATGGTTGGAAATGTATTCTTGTATAATTTTAAGCACATTTAAAAATGTTAATTTTAAGGAATAAGCGTGAAGTGATTTGTTTGACTCAAAGAACCAAGTATGGTTTATGTTCTACAGTGTACTCATGTATACCATTGTCATCTGTGTCACTTTGGTGCATTTGTTGAAAATTTTTATATTTTTCCCCCTGGAATTTGTTTTCTTTCAATATCTTTGCAGTAATTTAATATATAAATTATGCCAAGCTGTCATGAAGAACATTTTGAAGACACTTGCTTTCCATTTCTGCACACATCTCAAAGCTTAATAAACAAACACAAGTGTTTGATTAATACAAAATACGTTTTTACATAATTTACATAGGCTCACAACTAAAGATGTCTGTCACCTCCATCTTTGTTTTACAACTCAAACTTTGACATTGGTTGTATTTTGATATACACCTGTATTTTAGAGCTGTTTAAAGTGCTGTACTATTGGAGTTATGTAAAACACCTGCTTATGTACCTTAAGCTTTCAAGTGCAAATCACAGCTCATTGCATGTACATTTATCATATTGATTTATACCTATTCAGATGGATTATTATAAGTAAAAGACTTACACATTTCAAAAGAAATAAGTACAGAACCCTGGTTATTTTAAATGATGTGTTTTACTTCTTTATATCCTTCATATCCTACTTTTCTATTCTGTATGACCATTTATGCACGCTTATTTATGCCTTCAGAGTTGTCAAGGCTTTCTTTTATATATGAGATCATATATGTATCTTTAAGGCTTTGAAAAGATTTTCTTGATGCATGTAAATTGAGTGACATCGAGTGTTAATATGAAAATTTTATTCCTTTGAGAAGGGGTAGCTTATGGTTATATCCAGTCATTATATTCACAAGTATGTTTTGAACGTTTATTAATTTTTATGTGACCGGGGTCTTGTTTTCTTTAACAGTTTAAACAGTCTGTGCAAGTACATTTTGAATTTCATGTAAAAATTGCTTCACAAATGAAATAAATTTGTTTAAAACCACAACAAAATATTTCCTTATGAAAAATGTATATTTAAAGAATAATATCGTTTTCTTTTTAATTTAAACCTCGATTTGATATGATATAATTATGTCATACAAAGTAAATTGAAATATGTAAAAGTGTGTTAAATTGTTACTCTTGTACATATGAAATCCAAGTCAATTTCAAGCATTTATTGCTATTTCCAAGGACATTTGAATACTGATTTGTAAAAAAAAGTTTTACTGATAATGTAATGTATCTATAAATAATGATTTTAAGCTGTAAAAACATGACTAAAACAATTATTATGTCTGCCTCATCTAGTAGTTTCTACATGAACATGTTTTGATGCAGATTTTGTGTTTTGATCTAGCCAGATCAGGTTTTGAATTTAAGCTTGCATGCTCACAAAATGCGGTTAAAATTCAATACAGTGAGGAGAATTACTTGAACTCGCATTTATTTGCAAGTGAGTTTTTTCACGATTATGTAGTTAACGTTTCCATTCTGTGTCCCGGAAGTTTACACAATTTTCATCCCTTCTGCACATGTGTGACAAATGGCCGCTGCAGTAAGAGATGATGTTTACCGTAAAAATATTTTTGGTCGCTCGCTCCGGTTTTTCTGTGCGTATTTATAACAAGCGAATACGATTGGTTAGCACGTCCATGTGGTTATAAGAAAGGTCAAATGTACATGCAGTGCACCCATCTGTGAAAGATAAATTTGTCACATTCTCACAACAGGTCTTAGGCCAATACCTGAAACTGCCAACTCTCGTATTGTGATGTTTATTACAAGAGGCATGTTAAGATTGTTTCATGCAGTTATGACTATGTTTTATGTCATAATACATACAGTTTACTGAAGAATCATACATTGTGTATTATATAATAAAGATATGCGAAGAAAATGCAAGTTGACTTCCTCATTTACAAGTTCAAAATTTTGCTACTTGCAAAATTTTGCAAGTTACAAATATTGCTAAATTCGACCCATGCCAGATGAATTCTACTAGGCTATAAGCTGATCCAGCCGTAATGTTGTTGTATATGATAATTTCAGACATGAAGATTTTGAAGTACCTTTCTCTTGGTGAAACAGATGATACCAAGCTAGGAGAGATGATTGCCAGTCATGGAAAACTTCTAAGACAGGCTATGAAATGTATGTATAGCTAGGTGTTATTAAGGACTCTAGCCTTGAGAAAAGATTTTTGATGTAGGAAATGTCCTTCATATGCCACAATACATACAAAATAGATGACTAGAAAAAAAAGTGTACAGAAAAAATGTACATAAAATCTTCTACCAATGTTCATCTATGAGTTTAAAAATTCGAGTCTAAAAACAAAGCTCTTCTGCCGGCAGTTTATATAAAGTGAAATGCAGTTGAAGTATGGGACTCTAGAACCAAAGGTGGCAGGTTCAAACCTTGTGAGTAGCAACAGTGACTTCATCTTTGGGAGCAAGCACTGGTCAGAACTATAAGAAGCAGTCATTAAATGAAGTAACTATTTTGTCTATAATTGATACTAACATTAAAAAAATAATACTTTTGCGAAAATTATATTTATCATTTTAAGTTTTTGTTGACAGTGAGCAAAGTGCAGGCTGTTGTGTACATGACAAGGTCTGTGAATGAGTCAGAAAATGAGCATGTTGTTGGTAGGGCTGTAGAACAGACAAACAGTATCCAGCAACGCAAGTTTCCCTGGAGAGTTGTCCCCCCTGTTCTGCCTTTCAGCGGTCATGATATTGAGAAAAGTGTAGGAATATGTGGGAAGTTCATTAAGTTTCAGCCTTCAGAGAAAAACAGTGGATGCTTTGTTGCTGTTATAACAAGAGAAGTATGATTTTGTATTGTCTCCTTGAAATGAGTCCAACTTTGTGGAAATCGCTTTGCATTTAAAGTCATTATAAAAGATTTGATTGAATACATATTACTATTAACAGTGTGATTTAGTCTTTATAAAAATTGTGGCATAGCACTGTATGCCATAGGTATTGTAGTTTTAATAGAGTTGTTACTAAATTGGTCATAAATTAAACATTGGTCATGATTTAAACAATTTAAAAATGATAAGTGAGTTTATGTTATTAAATTACTCTACAGTGGGCAGAAAAAATATATCTCCCAAAGTTCAAATGCAATCCTCTTGTATACATTAGATTTGAAACAAGCAGAAATATTAGTGATGAACAATTATTAACTGAAAGTAATGTATTTTCATTTATGAAATTACAGCCTGAAGATATTAAGGAGGCTAACAAAGATATCCTTGAGCGTGCTCGTGCCAAAGGTCTGCTTGGAGGCAAGAAGAAACCAAAGAAAGTGGAACCAGAGCCGATTGTAAATGGGGAAGTTGATGACCAAGAGCTACCAAATGATAAACTTTTAGACAAACGTGTCAAACGTGCACCTAGAAAATTACGCCCAACACAATCTTACCCTGCCAACTTTTCATACTCGAAACCTTCAGCCACCAGTATTGTTAGAGCTCAGATCAACAGTTCACCGAATACTGTACACAGAGCAACCAAATCTACTGCAGCTATCAGCACTAAGCCAAGAGCTCCGAAACTTCGCCCGCTTGCAGAACCCAGTGACAAGAAAGAGAAACAGGTGAAAGTTTCAGAGCATGTGAAAGTTGTAAAGCATCCAGCGCCATTCAGGTGAATATTGTCAGATGCAAACTATGTAACCATGAAATCCCAGATGCAATATTACATCTTATACTTTCTTATTAACACAGCTGTACTCTCATCTTTTTTTCAAAACTGGCAAAAGAAATCCAGATCGGTGTATTTTGAATAGGGTATAACATTATAACTTTCACAAAGTATTCATTCTATTGAAATTTTACGATGTCACATTTTTTACTCTGGTCAGAGTGAAGTTCTTGATTTTCCATTGTATGTCATTAATTGTACATATTTTCTCATAACAAGTTTTCTTCACAAGTTTAAGTGAAACAAAAAGTTACTGATGATATTTTCATGGATCATTTAAAAATGAAAAGGTTTTGCATTGTTGCAATATGGTATAATTTCAATATTTGGTATTAGAAATCATTAGTGTTCTAGTCATTTATGCATTTATATACATGTCATGTAGTTTTAAATAACAAGCTCATAGGTGCTACCGTTCTTTTCATCTGTAAATAGTTTTCTCTGTAAGATAGGAATCTTTTGTCATGTTTATCATTTACTATCGTTCTGCTTACAGCAAGTTATTTTGCCTTGCAAAAAGTGTAGATCATGATCAGTCTGTACTCCGGTACATTGTGATCATGATCTGCATTGTTAGCAGTCAGTTAATGTTCACAAGCATGTACCTCTTTGAAAGTTATTGGTACTGCCTTAATTGAAGGATTATATATTTATGTGAACAGTCCATTTTAGAAATTTGGCAGGGTATTGGCATAGGGGTATACCTATATGAAAAGATATTGTCAGTCATTACTGAAGAAAAATTACGAGAGTACAGACTGTGTTCCTGTTGAATTCACTGTGCATGATCAGAATATTTCAAAAGCTTGATTTGAAGTATTTCAGGAGCTTGTTTCTTGTAATCTGGTGTATAAGCATTGCATGGACAGGCACAAGTATTTGCATTTTGTGACTTTTACACACTTAAATGTTGAAAACTCCATTGTTGCATGCTATAGAATTTCTTTTTTTGGAGGGAATGGGGAGGGGGGGGTGGTATTTTAACAGTTTAACAGAGATTGGTTAAAATGTTTCTCCTTTAATCAGCACTTGAAAGACCACTGGTCAAAGAACCTGACAATGCATTTGATGACAATAATATTGGTTGGTTTGGTTGTTAACTTGTACACCAGAAGTATCTATCATTCTGTTGCAAAGTTATCAGTATAAGAAATACATTACGAGATTGTTACTCATATACTATTGGCATTTATCTCCAAGAATCCCATGCTATGCTTTTTTATCCATCCTGCATGATAGCTGCATTATAAAAGAGTTATGTTACTACATGAGTGTAAGTAATTCCACATCATATTTTTACTGCCCATACTTGAATTTTTGTCCTTCGCAATTTGTCATTTTTCACCAAATTTGTTGCCAGAATGTCAATGAGATGGTAGATAACTCTTGGATGTTCTAATCTTCATAACACCATTGAAATGCTGAGTTCATTGACTACTGTTTGGATACTTTTTCTTTTTTCATACTGCATGAAAAGTTCTGTTAAGTATAAGAAGATGAATGTAGATCTTAGAGAGTTTAATGTGAAAAACTGGTGAAGTTTTGCTGCCATATTTAATTCTACTCAGCTGTCAAACAAGAGGTGCCAGGTTCAATCCTGGGCTTTATTACACTTCCTGTGATAAATCAAATGATCTGATGGGCATAAAAGTTGACAAAACCAATCAAAGCGCTCGTACCTGCTTCACGGTTCACACTGGAGAACTATCCAGAGGTATGCTACAGTGGTTAGATTAGTGTTGGCATTCATTCGTTCCTTTGTCATGCAAAACTTCATCATCAGAATGTAAATCGGGATACTTATGCGTTACTGTATATTTAGTATTTCAGTGAAGGATGCCTAGGTAATTTCAATGTTTTTTTCTATCCCAAAGCTGCCATAGTACTTGCAAACTTAAAGAGTATTTTCTGATATTTTCTCATTGTTAGAAATGTACAATTGCACATTTTTTACATGTATAATACATTGTAGTTGTTGAATGTATAGTTGTGCTCTTGAGAGACATGTACTATATGATTATCAACTGTTTGTTTCAATGAAAGATATAACAGAGGATGTATCAGAGTTAATGTTTATCATTTTCGTGGAAACTCCTATTTTGTTGCGTCTTGTTTATCTGTGTGTGTGTATTTGTGTGCATGTATGTAAAGATAGTGTACATGTCCCTCTTTGTGCTTATTTCTTGTTTTAGCAGGCTTGCTTTTCATTCCACAGATGTATTAAGTACAGTGCTTAAAGCCACAGATTTTAATACGAATTTTAAACATCTAGATAGACAAACTTCTCCATCAAGATGACTGACAATAAGTAAAAGAACTTTATTTTGTTTCACAAAGCAGAATGGCAATTTGAAGCAGTGTTTTACCAGCTTACAATGGTTGTATATCTGTGCAATGAAAAAAACCCAACTGACTGTGTATTTCATTCATTTTAAAATGCATGTTTTCATTTTGCAATCTCTTCATTTTGTAAAGAAATGTGTACAAATCCTGCTTTTTGTGGTGCTGTTTTACTTTCAGTTGTTCTGTAAATGAACTCAGTAATGTTGATAACAATTTTTGTTAACAGGTAGTCCAATATTCATTTACATTTTCTTACATTTGAAATTAATTTGATATTAAAACCTATTTTATATTATTTATATACCATTAAATGTAAAAAGTGGTCTTTAACTTTGCTTTCTGTGCTGTTTAAGCTTCGAGTCATCTCGGATAAAGTGATAGAAGGGGCTACAACTCTTGTCAACCTAGTGTCACAACCAGAATATGTGCCTTATTGATTCCCTTGTGATATATAAACTGTTAGATCTCTATTTGTAGAAATAGAAGAAAGAGAAAAACTAAGAAAAAAGTGGATTAGGTAACCTCTGTATTGTCTTCACTTGTAGTTGTGAAAAAACACTCACAATTTTATGATACTTTCTGTGTGAAAGCACAATTACAAATGTTTGTGTGTTTTTATAGTATAAAATTGCATGTAAAAATATGTTTTAGCACAGATCATCGAATATCTGCATGCATTTTCAGTGTTACTGTGTGTTCTTCATCTGTACACACAATAAAATGTTTATGTAAAGATTGTTCCACTTACGTTTGCAAAATGACCTGGCTTTCAAACTCAGACTTTGTAATAAAGACAAGCTGTTGGAAGCATCAAGAATTAGTTGTATGCAAACTGATACTTAAAAAAAATCTGCTGTGACTGTTTTTATATAAATGCCTTCAGTGCATGTGCCAGGAAATGTTATTGAATGGGAACAGCAAAAACTAAAGTAGTCTACAGAAGTCTTTACTTAAAATCTAGCTCTTCTTGTACAGAAATACCAGCATTGATGTTATACTTGGCATACACTTCTGTACTAACACTTTACTTCACAAAAATATTATTACATTGTATTAAAAGCAGACTATTGAGGTGCAGTCTGAAGAGCCTGGTTCGAGCTGATGGAGCCAGAATATTTAGCATTACTCAAATCAGCAAGGCAACTATGGAAACGATGCAAGATTATCTCTTGCACAGAGATGAATCTACAGAAATTTCTCATTTTGTTTGTTGCATATTTTCAATTTTATGTTTAAAAACTGTGATATTTATCTTGATTTTTCACATGTTAAGAAAACACACAGACTGTTGACTGCAATTGTTTTAACCGTGTTTGCAACCTGTTCCTGCCATTGATGTTTGACATTCATTTTTGTTTCGACTTGAGAAGTCTTTCAGAATCTGTGATGTCATTGTTTTAAATAGTTCATGTCTATTTATTAACAGTAATTTATTTAAAAATTAATCAGTTACTCAATAAAGCACTAAATCTAAATGGCTTCAGTATTCATCTTTGGCTTTTTTTTCTCGTTCCTTGTTTTGGTTCCAGAAGTGTTTTACTTTATATGGTGTCCCCCCAACAATTGCAAATTTGACGCATCATTTTGTTCTTTTTCAAGCAATGCAGACATCCACATCCATTCATTCTGATCAAGCTGATGAAAATGATTTTTTTTTGTTCAATAAATACTCAGTGGGCAACCTGAGAGCAGGGTGGGGCATCCTGAGAGTGGGGTGGGGCTGTCCAACTTCAAAGATGGAAAAGTCCGTTTCAGAATAATAGTACAAAATGTGATAGGTCCTAAATGGAGATTTGGTTTTAAGTTCAAACTTGTGTGGGCAGTCCAATATACCTTCTCTACTAGTCTAGTGGCTAAGGCATCTGTCTTGTGAGCAGAGGTCGCAAGTTTGAATCTCCGCAGGGGTTCTGTTGAGCCTAAAGTTAGGTAAGGAATCCAATGGCAGATCAAGCACCATGCATGTTCAAAAGCACTCATCTTGTACTCCCAAGTCTGCATCCTTTAATAACTTGTAAACAGCATTGCCAGTGGACAGTTTACCTAACCATCAATTCAGGGAATTTTCAAGTACTACACTCACATGATAAACTGCAAACTTTCTCTAAGGATCGTGTAGGTTGCTGGGTCCAAACCCATGACACTTGATCAGCAAGGTTTAATAAGTTGCATCACTCTCACGAGACCTACTTATGACCAAACTTCAATCCTAAAGTATACATTCTTTTTTGACCTTGATAAGACAAACCTTACCAATTTACATGATTATTGGCTATAAAATGTGACTTCTAGAGTACCAATAAGGTTTTCCTTGGAATTGACCTGGTGACCTAGTTTTTAATCCCACAAAAACATTCCGACTAATTTTCACGACAATTGGGTTGAAAATGTCACCTGTATGGCATACACAAGGTTTTTAACTGGGTGACCTAGTTTTTGACTTCAAGATGACCCATATTCAAACTCAACCTAATTTCATTAAAACTATCATACTGACCAAGTTTCACAATGATTCAATGCAAAATGCAACTTGTATTGCATACTACTAGGTTTTTCTATGATTTGACTGGGTGACCTACATGTAGTTTTTGACCCCCAGTCGACTCGTATTCGAACTCAACATAGATTATATCCAGGCAATCGTACTGACCAAGTTTCATGAAGATCCAATTAAAAATGCAACCTCTATTGCATACACAAGGTTTTATTATGATTTGACCCTGTGACTTAGTTTTTGATCCCAGATGACACATATTTGAACTCTACCTAGATTTCATCAAGGCAGTCATTCTGTAGATGCAGTAAAACAATGCAGCCTCTATTGCATACACCCACAAGGAAAGTGTGAGCAGACTACAGACATACAGAAGATGGACACCCAGGCGATCACAATAACTCACCATGAGCAGTGAGCTAAAAAGTATGTCACCGTGACCAAAAATTCTTGCAATCTACTTACACTATGTTCATGGTGAAATAAGACTAACAAGAAAGTATGCTTGCAGCAAGTTTATTATATTCCCTTTATTTCAAAATTCATACAAGCAAGTACAAGCTGCAGAAATAATTACTGTCCAGTCAGAATTTCCTTTTAACATAATATTATTCAATCAAGTCAATGTAAGGGAACATTCTATTGGATGAAGTGATTGCACAGTAAACATTAACTAATTGTTAATGTGAATACTTAAAAAAAGTCTTGATGGCACAACACAACATATACAATACAATAAATTGAGGGAAAGGTTTGTACAAAGAAGACAGATGTACATGTAAGTTACCGTTGTAGTGAGAATGTAATGTGCATCATACAGTGTGCTATTAAGTTCTGCCATTCCAGTATTTTAGTAATAAAGCATATTTTTTTTCCTTTTTAAATGCATTTCTCTCATTTAAATAGTGACTTTTTTTTTGTGAGAAATGTCGTAGAACATAACTGTTTCTCTATTAATTGCCACATCACATATAATTCCTTATAATATTGAAGCTCCACTAATCTTGATTTGTCAAGGTGCAATATCAAAGACATTTAAGTGGCTTAGTGGGCTAGTTAGCGTGGTTAGGATCTGTCCATAGATGATAACTGAACCATCAAATAAGTATAGAACCTTGCTATTGGCTTTATACAACATTTGGTCATTTACATACAAGTGCTGATAAATGAGTTGATGCACTTATCTCCTCTTCTACTGATTCATTACTGTCACAGAAATGTATTTGTCATATCAAACAACACAAGTATAGGGTGCCATACCTTTTAAGCAGTGATAACAATGATCTATGCTCACTTCTCTATGATACACATAGTCTTATTTCAAAAGCAGTTGTGCAGTCACCTTACTCTAGATATTGATACTGAAATTAATTCCTGCAATTGCTACTTAGGAAGACCTGACAGCATCAAAGTTGTGTAAGTTGTTGATAACTGATTTGTTATAACTTAAGGTCAATATACACATACATATATATATATATATGTGTGTGTGTATAAACAAATCAGTTATATATATGTGTACAATACTGCTGAGATTCTATTTCTCTGAACATTTATTTCTTTCATCATTAACAAAATACAATGCATCTTTGGTCACAATTTACTTTGATTTAAAAAAAATACATGCATGCTACGTATTAAATGTAAATTAGTTGTACAACCAATACACTGTAAAGATCCAGCTATTAACTAAAGTAGTGTCTGTGGTTTCTATGCATCAATTTCATATGTTTTATAGGGTATCTTTCTGTTGAATATATGTAGCATAAGATGTGTAAACAATGCAAATCTACACAGAAGATTTACCTCAGAAACAGAACATGCTATGTGAGGGTTGGCAATAAAACCATGTATCTGCTGCTTGGTATATATGCAGATACAAGTAGTTTCATGACCAATCCTTGTATAATTAATTTCATAAGATCTAAAATACATAGAAAATACAAAGGAGTAACTGGCCAACATACAGACTACAGCATAGAAATACAATATATCTTTAACAGGCAAGGTTTAAAACAAAAATATTTGGCACAATAATATGTCTTCCACAACAATGAGGCCATAAGACAATTAAATCTTCCCCCGCTGGTAAGAAATGTATCTGCCAGTACAAAAAATATAAATCATATTCAACCTGCATGTCCATACAGTCTAATAATGATCTGTTTTATTCTCTCTCAAGTCAGTAAAATCTTTAGTGACCATCGCTACTGACCAATTAATGGTGCTGTTTTAGAAGTTAAGCAATGTTGGGGTAGAAAGCATAAGGTCTGTCAAATTTCCTTTCACTATGGTACACATTTATAAAACTTTTCCTTTCATGGTAAATACACACAATCACTAGACCTACACATCCTTTGGCCTCAGCAAAATAATTCACAAATAATAAATACACATTACTGAGATAATCACGGAATATATAATGTATATTATAAAATGAAAAAATGTATAAAATGTGTAAAAAAGGTACAACCTAAAACAACACGCAGTAAAGAATTAGGAGGTAATAAATCATCTTTTCACAGAATGCCTCCATTGTAAAAACTTTTTCAAGCTTTCAAACAGCTTTCAATAAAAATAAACCCAATGACAGAAAAACTGCGTTAAATATTAGAGTTGAAAGAGAAATAAAAGACTTCCATTATGTGATAACTTTCAAGTGTACTCATTAATAGATCATTAATTTTATCTTTGATGTGATGTCTGCCATGTCAGGTACAGCAACTGTAATTATAAGAGAGGTATTACACAGGGATACGATAATGGTGAATAGTCAATGTTGATTCAGGGATCACACTGTACAGCAGTTACCAGCAGCCATGCTCATTACAATGGTCTAATGTTAGTTTGTGCACAGTGAGGCTCTGAAGAACCCTGGGTAAGCGATGACTTCACACGAGATATATATATACATGTATATAAGATAAATGGCTAAAATTGACAGCATTCAAATACATTGTACAGCAAGTAATAGGCTACTTTGGCTTGGCAATGTATTAAACTTCTATTGCACAACCAAGTTCCACCTTCCAACAGTACCTTTGTTTTGCACAATAAAATTGCAACCAAAAGCCAGTGTTTAGAATTATGATGAATATAAAGCAAGGTGTGATGTTGTGCACAGTGAGTACCTTCTACCAAGCTACATGGTGTGAGTGATCATGTTATATATTCTCCTTCATTCATACAATATGGAAACAAGAACAGTTCAGCTCTGTCTGTTCAGGTAAAATTAAGTTTTTCTCATGTTCCAGGATTACTGCATATTACTTACAATGGTAGGAAGACACAAGTTAAAATGGCAACAAATATGAAACAGAGAGAACATAGAGAAATGGAAAAACAACCTTTTTTTAGGTGGAGAAATGTTGTTATCAAAGAAAACATTATTTCTTTATTTATACTTTTTAAGATAAAACTGCTAACAACTAACAGGATTTAAAAAGTAAATTCAAAACCTAAATCAAATATCAAAACTTTTCTTAAGTTACAGACAGACACTGAACAATCAGGAATGTTTACAAAAGGAAGCCTTTTCAGTAAAACTGGGAAAAAATGTCGAAACCAAATAAAATGTATAAACAGATCATTCATGTATAACATACAATAACAAGTTCTTTCATCAGTGTCAACCAATTGATTTCAACCAAAATACTTTTTAGACTTTTTAATTGTTTCAACAAAACCAATGTTCACATATTTTCCTCTGTACAATGAAAACTCTTCTCAACCTGCACAAATTCAGTCAATCTTTGCAAACAATTCTGCAAATAAATTACATGCTTCAGTATCTGCACCTACATATTTATGTTTGCTGGAGTTTACTGCCTGTCAGCTCTATACTAGTGGACAGTTTACCTGAAAACTGTAGCTAGGAAGGACCTCAGTACTGAAGTCATATCCTCTGTAAAATACTTAGAGTCAGGTCAGAAGTGTGGATCAAACTTGTGATCCTCAATCAATTGAGAGATTCAGTGACTTTAACCACTCCGCCACAGAGGCAGGTTGATTTTATTTCAATTTAATCTGAAAATGGTATCCACACTGACAGAAAATATTAACAAAACACGGATCATGATAATGGACATCTAGCGATGGACAAACAATCTTTTTAGTAAGGGAGAACACTCAGACAAGAGACAAGCTGATAATAATTTGCATTGTACAGAGGTATTAATTAAACAAGAATCACAGACTTATTGGTAACAATCCACACGAAGCACTGCTAAGATCAACTATACCATCACCAAAATGCATAACTACAAACTGCAGTGAAAATGTTCCATTTGCTTCTATTTATATATGTACTTAGAACAGCATCATGTCCAATCCTTGGGCTGCATTGCATGAAAATGTAATAATGTCCTACAGAGATCTTAGCAGTACTCCATGAAAACAAATAGTATAATACATGTTCAAAACAATGACTGTTTTCTTACAATATATAAACAAAGCTAACGCAGTTCTATCTACTAGAGTATTTACAGGTTACCGCATTATGCATTGGGAACCAACATTTTAATACCTTTGGTTAAGTGCGTAATAATACAGAAACATGTTTGTCTATCTTCATATATCGTATTAACATAAAACCACTGATTGGTAGGTACATCTTTATATCTTCACAGAAATAAACAAAGTGAAATGCATACATGTACTTCAATAAATTATCTTGAAGTTGAACATCTTTATATACATTAGAAAAAAACATCACTTGTAACACACCACAGTAAAAACATCACTTGTAACACACCACAGTAAAAACACCACAGTAAAAACACCACAGTAAAAACATCTGTAACCAGTATTTACAATGCACATGTAATATACACTTCATAAAATTTACATATGCATGTAATTCTGACAGTAAAACCAACATGAAAAAGCAGGTCACATAAGTGTATACATGTATCCATAAATTCTTTCATTATTTTTTAATGCATATTCCATTTTGTTTCTTTCTATTATATTTCAAACCATGTCTCAGTTAGGTCTATATCAACAATTACAATTTTTAAATGCAATTAATGTTCAGACAGCACAACCTTTGTTGTTATTTGATTTCACCAAGTTGCATGACTATCATTTATATAAGATTTCTGTATCACAAAAATGCAGACAAACAGTAATGTCAAATTTAAACAAACCAGGAAATCATATTTACAATAAACACTATGGTAATAAAGACAAATTGATTGGAAACAGGATATATATTTTTCCTTATATGTTTCCAAATACAAAATGTACTGATGACATGGTACACTAAGAGTCTCCCCACAGCAACAAAGTCATACAATTACCCTTAAATATGTCATTTTTGACAGCTGGTATTCATAATTACTAGTCATTCAACCTTGGAAGTGGAATATTCATTAAACACTAAATTGTTATGACACTGTCTGGGTTGTTACCTTGTGTGATTTATGCAAAACATAATGTTGAATACTACTTAAGTGTACTTATTTTAGCGCAAACGCCATGAATTGAGTAGTTTTGACTTATTAGTGCATACTTGAATTAGCGCACCATCGGCAGTGCTAAAATAAGAAATTAGCGATCTCAAGCCACCAATTTCCGACGAAATACGGAAAGCCCGAAGAATACAAATACAAAGTTTATTTTCTAAAAGTATACCTCAATTTGTTTGATGGAATACGTTATTTCAATTTTCGATCGGTAATCACTTCAATGTGTGTAAGTTTTGCATGTAGTGAATAGCAATAACGATAAATTATGATTTACTTTGTGATTTGTAGAATGGGTGATCGAGATATTTTCAACTAAGTTACTTGTTTTTAGCCATTCATGCAAACTGGCTTACTATCGCGCATGAGAGCGTGAAAAACTCTACAATAACAAATGGCTGGTGGCTGACAGGTCCTTGTAATGAAATCGACCAGACACGCAAATAAACTGATCAATGTTTAAAATAGGACATAAAATCTAAATTTGTTCATTATTAATTATAATAATTTCCTATACTGTAGTATCTAAATACAGATCGTGATAATTGTTTGCTTCGACAGCAGTTAAATGCCTTTGTTATGATATTGTAAATTAGCCCGACCAGACAAACTGGCGATCTACTCCGAAGGTGTTATATACGATGTTTTACGGACAATGGCGAAGATAAAGAAATGCATATTAATTTACACAAACGTATGACTTTTGCATTAAAGTTTGATAAATATTTGATATTTCTATTCATAACTTTCTGAAAAATATTTGTAAAACAATGCAATAATTGTCACAGTCACAATAAAATGTATTTATCTATGTTCTGTCGAATAGTAATTATGGTATTTTCAATACGATAAATGTCATTTTATCATAGGGAAAGCCTTTCCATTTTGTCAAATATTAGCGCTGGACATGAATTAGCGCACATCCGATCCCGCTAATAGCGCGAAAATTAGTACTCCGTTAATATTAATACACTTACAGTAATGGCAGAACAAACTTGGCTCACTTTTTAAAACTTACATTCATATTTGTCACAAGAAATATTCAAATTTGTTCATATGATACAGAGCTAAACATGTAAGCTTCTGGAAACAAAAATGAGATAAGCATCTGCTAACATGTATGTGAGAAAGCTTGGTGTTCAACACATATTGTCAAAAACATACATATAGATAACACATATTGTCAAAAACATACATATAGATAACACATGGTTTTACACATGAAATGGATGGATTATACTTGCAAACCAAGAATCTAACTGTCACAGAAACAATTCTTGTACAAGTTCAAAAATTATAAAAACAATTCTTCAATGCATTTGAATGCACCATAATCAGAACTTTTCAATGTCACATGACCATCACATGACCCTGTAGTTCCATGACGATGACCTTTAATCCTCTTTATCACCTGTACAGACACGATCAGTAAAGATCTTCTGGATGATGGTGGGGGATTTTAGTGTGGTCATCATGTTCTTCAAGCCAGCTTTCATGCCCTAGAAAATGTATAATTCAATGTAAGTATAAGATAAAGTATAAATCTTTCATTTTGCAAAAGGTGACCCAACAGTAGAAATGAAACTGTAAAAATTTGGTAACATCAAAAAGTTTACAACATTAAGGTAAACAACAAACAACTGCAAAGTATAAATTACAAGGATTGTGTATTTACTGGCACTAAAGAAATCAAAGACAACAAAGAATACCCACAGAAAAAAGAAGCAAATTCAAAGACCTTTGGCAAATCACAACATTTACTTAAAATATAAAATTAATGATACTGAATGTAAAATAAATGAAAACAAGTATACCTAATATTTGAACATTTTACTCAAGGAGACTAAATACAACAATCGTTAAGACTTTTCTTGTTGTTGTTGTTGCTGATTTTCTGTCTGCTCAGATTTTCTGTTTCTGAATGCTGTCCACATATTGGACACACTCTGGACTCCAGCCTTCACTCCGGACTGCATTCCATGTACCCCAGTCTTTAGTCCCTCACTGACAGAATGAACACTACTTTTCACACCAGTCTGCACTGTGTGTAACACTGGTTTTACAGAAGTGCTAACCTTCTGTACACCTTGTTTGACCTCTGTCTGCACTGTGATTAGACTCTCTTTCAATGATTTATGTTCCGTTGGGGTATTGTCTTCATCCTCAGGCTAGCCAAGTGAAAAAATACATACAGTGCACAAACAACAAAAAAATAATGGTGTGTATACAACAACAGTTACTGGTGAAGCTATGGGTGTGAAATATATTTTGATAAGATAAACTAGAACTATCACTGAAGGTGACTAAAACCCCACAAACACCGCACTGACGCATAAAATTTATGTACGATTTGACGCTTTAATTATTGGACCTACAAAACTAGGCATGGTACCTATCATTTCTGTGAAGTATCATTAAATTCTGACCAGGGTTTTGGAGATTTAGCATCTACACAATTTTACTTTCTTAAGCCCCTGTGACCTTGACCTTTGATCTAGTGAACCGAAGCATGGACCATGTACAACTAGGCATGGTACTTATCACTTCTGCGATGTATCATTAAATTGTGACCAGGGGTCTTGGAGATTTAGCGTCCACAAGACTGCATCTACAGACAGTCAGACAAGTTGAATCCAGTATAACAACGTACATAAAGTATAAACTGAAGATCTTAATTAAGTGTACAGTGATGCTTCAAAAACGTTTCAGTCAATAATTTTTAACTTATTAGCCTACACATGTTCAATGATTTTAAACCAATGGTTTCATGTTCTCAGCATGTCACAAGCATGTGACTGCACAACTTCTCAACATAAAACAGCATGTAACTGCACAACTTCTCCACATGTGACAGCAATGCAACACATACATGCTTGGTAGCAATGTCTTTTGTCAAACCGATACAGAGAACTATTTCCTGTCCAACACTCCTAAAAGCATAGCTGCACCTTTCAATAACTGTTAAATATGAAATGTTTTCTGATCATCTGAATATTACAGATTCATAAACAAGAATCTCTGGCAGCTAACAATGGTCGGGTTACAGCAATTTTTGTGTTACTGAATGGAAATCTCTCTTTGAACAATAATGGTGACAAATTATGTACCTACAGGTTTTCGTACTCAAAACATTCTTTTACTGGTACACGGATCATAGAATTTCAAGATGCATGTTGCCTTAAACAGAATGCTTTATGTGGATGTGAAATAAGCATACCAATATAAAGAATTACAAGATATAAGAAAAGTGAAGCTGGGCACAAGATTCATGCAAGTTACCACAGGACAACACTACGACTGAAAACAAAACACACTACATAATATAGTAATCAACATTTAGAAAATCTATATTATCAGTAAATATGTTATATATTTAAGAAACAAAAGAATGTACAGCTGGAACCAAGAAAAGTAAATACAGTAAAACTTCGATAACTCGAGGGACGGGTAAAATGCTCGAGTTATCAGAGTTCTCAAGTTATCCTAATTATGGAAAATTTGCAAGTTTTTCTGCTGTGACGTATCTTATGAACAAATTGTATTTGAGGACCTTTATGTTGTAGCAGGATTTATACATGCATTTATTTCATTAACTAACAAACCCCGATTAACATTTATATTTATTTGATTAAATTAAATTATGTCTGTTTTGTTTATGTACGTAACATGTATATCAGGGTAATTATTATATGACAATAGATTAATGAAGAAGGCGGGGTAATGTAATTTTACTTTGCCAAGTGTATTTACTGGTAACTTGGGTTTTTTAAAACTGTATTCCTTTAATTCCAGTATGCTACACAATTTTGGCCCAAGCTAAATTTGTTTGCAAATGACTCAATAGCAAATAGTGATAAGTCACTCACACCAGTTGTTGTATAGGTACAGTACTGGCGAATCATTATAACACAGTACTTGTGGCATTTCCATAAAACTGATTACAAAAGTCATCTATGATGCACGTTTCAATTTGTTATTTGTAAATGTCAGCCGAGTAAAACAAAAGAAAACATATGATAGGTAATATCATTTTAATATTTCAACAATTGTATCAAAATATAAATAAAGATTGGAAACCCCCCCCCATCGGGTCCGTCCTTGCTCGGACACAAAGTTTATTTCTGACATGACAATATGATAGAGATTATTTCAGATAGAATATGAAGTTTTAGATTTCCTGTCACGATTTATCACCAAATTTTACTCAGTCTCATAATTTTCATCTCATATTAAATTAAGTTTTCGTAATTAAAAACTCGCAAACATATTTTCTTTATTTTCTTCTTTCCAATCAGATTAACAGGCGGCTGAAGATCTGAAGATAATTAAAATGTGTGAATAATATTTTATACACTTTGGCCACTAGAAAGCCAATTAAATGATAAAAAAACAGTCAATTAACAATGTAATTTTTTCTGATGGTGTGTCAAAATAATAATGCGCCAGCTGAGGTGAGAAAAATTTGATAACCACTGCCGCAGGTATTTAGTAAGAAATCTACCTGGTGGGACCACAGGTATTCCTAGAGTTATCCCAGGTTCTCCAGTAATTGATGTTCGAGTTATCCATGGTGATTTCGGGTTAAAAATATAGGCAAAATGGCAGGGACAAACACCAGGAGTCCTCGAGTTATCCATGCTTGAGTTAATGAAGTTTTACTGTATACATAACTTGACTAAATTTCACTAGCTGAGATTGTTTCAGTTGTGTATATAAATTATGTACATGTACCTATATTATTATTCAACACTTAACAAAGTTTATAAAACTAGAGTTACTAGAGAAATGTCCCTTTATTTCTGGCTCTTACTTCACTGTCAAGACTTTACTTTTACCCCAACAGCTATTGTACAGACAATAACTTTAAAGTGCTGCAAATATTTTCAATTTTACAGTTTGTACTTAATTTCTGATTATTCCATGGGAAGGCTTTGTTTATTCAATTTATTAGCACTCCCCATTGTTTGCTAACTCTGATCGTATTGATAAACATATTTTGTTGCGCTCATCAATGCAAATGATTAATCACCAGAACAGATCTTTTTTTGATGTATCTCCACACAAAATAAATTATGGCATGTACCAGGTGCCTTCGTGTACTTGTGCATGAAATCTATAGTATAATGTATCACACAATGGTTGGCTACTTTTAGTCAACTTAAATGACATTTTTCATGTATCCAGTAGTTTTTATATCATTGCTTTAATGGACACTATACTGGAGATTGATTTCTAATCTCAAAGAACTGTTGCCATGACAACCAGATAACTTAGAGCTGACAGGCTCGGGCATTGCATGACTAAATCTTGTATCCAATCCAACCTAGTTCAAGCAACTTAAAACAGTTTCTCTAGATCATATTACATTTTATAAAAAAATTAACTCCTAAATTCTACCAACTCATATAGGGTACAGTCGTTGACATGAAAAATATTTCAATACCCCAGTATGACTCATTGCTAGCCCATCAGCACAGATAGAGAGAGACTCATTGCTAGGCATCTTCCATCAGGAAGTCCATTTTTGAGAAGATTGCTATCTTTATGCAATGCAGATATCAGTTTTCATTTTCTCTCTCAAAAGTATAAATCACTATCACTATTGATCAAAACTTACATCCCTCATATCATAGAACTTAAAATGACAAAAATAAATAGCTTTCAGAAACCCTTTAATGGAAAGCCACTCAGAATTCCAGTAGCTTATCTATAACCATCTAGTAAATTTAAGAATGAAAGTAATTGTTGAATAAACTCTCCTATTTGGGAAACTACTGTATGTGTACCTGAGAACATTAGTTACAGTTTGGTTAAGTTACAAAATCAAGTAACACTATTTCATCTTCTGACAGGCTTTTAGGGGTCAGCGGTTATAAAAAAATGGTCAGTGAAATATTGAATGTATATATTGCTCCTAGCTCTACCTCACATATCGGAGACGTTGTAAGGACTGAGTACCTACCCTAGTTTTCCTCTCCTTCTGTTTGCCAAGGTAACGATGCTGAGCATCCAAACACTTCTGATATCTCAACTGAAAAAATACCAAATACTGCACATATATGTAACTTCAAAAGAAATGTTTTCATAAAATACAATTTCTGGAGTTCTTGCTTTACGGATGTCTTTTTTTTATACAGATATGTTGCATATTTTTAATTGGGATCTAATGTTTGTAAATCATTGTCCTATACATGTAGTCTCCTACAAATATAAATGGTTTTACAGAATAAGTACATGTACACACAAGCTATTTCAACAGCAAAATACTAGCCATACATTTCACTTAAGTAAAGGTAATTATGAGGGCTAAATCCATAATCTATAACAGATTCAGTTCTACAGTTTATAGATATAAAAGCTAAAATCACATTAAAATCTGTGTTGGGAGATGTGTCTGAAAATTGAAATGATGTATGTAAAATCCTCTCCAATTTCTACACTGTCACACAATGTCAGCAATGATTTGAATTTATGTCAGTAAAACTCTACAATTTAAACAAATCCGAAGAGCGCAGACAAGGGGTGTTCACAAAGCATACATGACAAAGATAAATACTGGTAACTGTGTAGACTCATACTAAATGCAGCTTTAACATTATGAAGGCTGACTGTGAAAACTGCCCCATATCTTCTACTTCTACATGTATATACACTTAGACAAGTTTGTGGTCAAACCACAAATATAATTAAGTTAGTGACTTTCACAACAATAAAATTATAATTCTGATATTTAGTCAGCTCTACAGAATATCCATCCTTCCATTACACCATTCATTACAATTTCAGCAGCACATGGAAAACATTTTGAACACCCCTCATCTGAAAGCCAGATATATAAATACTGCGCAAGAGTTGTGTCATTTTTGGTTTCTCATCTATCTGATTTCCTATACTGTAGGCTGCAGTCATTTTTATGCATACACCGACAAATGAAATTATCTTATTTTCATCACAAACTCCTATATAATTTCCCATAATGTAACCAGAATTCCCCTGGGGGATTTGATTCCAGAGAATGTAGAGCTTTTAGCAACAAAATTCAAGTACAACAGATTTTAAATGACTGATTTCGTAAATTTATGTGTGTTTTGATTAATGTATCGGCCGTTAAATGTTATATTAATGCAGACTTGTTTACAATGACAAACTTTAACCCTATCTCCAGTAATCGGGCAAACAGTCATTTACATGATTACATTAACCCTTATTCTACAATATTTCTATAATGGACATGTCAAACTTCTTATTTACACAGTGCACTGAATTATTCAAAGGTGCGCCCATTGAGAATTTACAGACTGAATAACAAACAGATGGGACTGCTGACTGTGATATAGACTGGTTTCACCCCCCTCCCCCCCTATCCATCCTTACACCCATCCTACCACACAGTCCTATCCTAGATTCCTAATGTTTGCTTTCTCATGTACTTGAGTGACAAAGGCTAAATATATAGCTTTAGCCATTACAATGGTGCTTTTTTAAGCAAGTAAAATGGAGAAAGATGCTGGTCTTGGCAGAGTCTTGCCCATTTTATCTTCACACTTATAAATTCTATATTTTCTATTCCACTCTTACACACTTAACTTTAGCAATATGCAGAATCAGTCCTGTTTTGTGTGAATTCAGATACCCCTACATCTATTTGTACTCACCTTACATGCAGCTTCTATGGTTTTACACAATGGTCCAGCATTTGGATCACAATGGAATACATGTACATAGAATTTATCCTCAGCCTTATGCACAATAAATGCACATAATCTGTAAGACATAAAATAAACTACAATGAGCATACATGACGTGTATAACGGCAGGACTCGTGAAAACCCTAAAAATGGCTGGTCCACGGCTAGTGGTCCGGCTAGTGGTCCACAGAATTCACAGAGTGCATTGGCAATGCTAAGGCATGCTGGAAAAGGCGATAGTCCTGAAAATCATCAATGATTCTAACCGAGTCGATTGGTGTTGGCTAGTCAAGGGGAACGCTGAAAATCTGTCAACTGCAAACCTGAGCATGGGGGTAAGAAATTGTGATGGGTAGCGTAGGAGGGACAGGAGTGTAAAATCAGCAATGATTTGTCGGCCTGGAACAGTATACTTAAATCAGCAAATTTATACATTTTGACCTGAACAGCCAACTAAATAGACAAAAGAGATGCAAATACAGGTCTTCTATTTTTTGCTGTAAGACATGTCTTGCTTAATGGTTGATAAGTGGAGTTTATCATCATGGTGTCTATGCAGTATTTGGTCATCTAAGTAGAAAAAGAACCCCGGGTATCCATTTCTCTAGAAACATTCTTGGGGAGCAAATGGTAAGGGTCAAAATTAATAATTCTCTTAAAAATATTGGTCAAGTAAGCCGCAATGACTGTAAAAGATGTGCACACACAGGAGATTACTAAATTTAACTGCATATGTAAGTAAAATTGCTAAATCCTTAGATGGGCTTGTACAATCTTGAAGGTCTGTATAGTTGTGGAACCTCTTCAAAAATATACTTTTGTATTTATTCATGATGCTTAGTTCAGCCTAAGCTCAAGTAAAAGTATTATTTCTCTACAGTGTATGTCTAAGACCGTAAATGGAGTCTGCCAAAACACAGACTCTGCACAATCTTGTCTATGATCTAATTAATTTTCTCCGGTTATGGGACAAAACATCTGTATTTTCTTATATCACGTCTGGATCTATTTTTTACAAACAGTTATTAGGTCTTACCTACCTGTTACAACTGTATCAGTCCCATCATTGACTGAGAAAATATCGGACAATACATAACTCAATCACATTATATAGAACCTCTTATAATACATATATTCACAATAGTTACCAAGAGGGCCAAGATGGCCCTATATCGCTCACCTTGGTACAAGTCCACTTGCCTGGTGGAAGATCACTAGATAATGTTATATACCAAATAAGTTTTCCTATATACGCCTTTGTAGAACAAATGATTCCCCGCCCCCTCCCCCCAGGGCATGGTCAATTTTGACCCCAGGGGCATAATTTGAACAAACTTTAAAGAGGTCTACTAGGCAATGCTACATGCTAATATTCTAAGCTCTAGGCCTTGTGGTTTCAGAGAAAAAGATTTTTAAAGTTTTCCCTATATAAGCCTATGTAAAACTAAGTGACCCCCGGTGCGGGGTCAATTTTGACCAAGGGCTCATAATTTGAACAATCTTGGTAGAGGTCCACTAGCCAATGTTACATGCCAAATATCTAAGCTCTAGGCCTTGTGGTTTCAAACAAGAAGATTTTTAAAGTTTATACTATATAAGCCTATGTAAAACTAAGTGACCCCCCGTGCGGGGTCAATTTTGGCCCAGGGGTCATAATTTGAACAATCTTGGTAGAGGTCCACTAGCTAATGCTACATGCCAAATATCTAAGCTCTAGGCCTTGTGGTTTCAGAGAAGAAGATTTTTGAAGTTTTTCCTACATAAGCCTATGTAAAACTAAGTAACCCCCCGTGCGGGGTCAATTTTGACCCGGGGGTCATAATTTGAACAATCTTGGTAGAGGTCCACAAGACAATGCTACATGCCAAATATCTTAGCATAGGCCTTGTGGTTTCGGAGAAGAAGATTTTTAAAGTTTTTCCTATATATGCCTATGCAAAAACTAAGGGCCCACCCGCGCGGGGTCAATTTTGACCTGGGGGTCATAATTTGAACAATCTTGGTAGAGGTCCACTAGACAATGCTACATGCCAAATATCTAAGCTCTAGGCCTTGTGGTTTCAGAGAAGAAGATTTTTAAAGTTTTTCCTATTTGTTGCCATAGCAACCAGAGTTCTGCATGGAATGGAATTCTTTGAACAATTTTGGTAAAGCTTCATGCAAGGAACATTCCTGCATAGTTTTATCAACATTGGCCTAGAGGTTTCAGAGGAGATGTCATTTGAATCAAAATGTTGACGGACGACGGACAATCATCGATCAGAAAAGCTCACCCTGGCGTAGCCAGGTGAGCTAAAAACTTGTCTAGACATAATCGTAACAAACCAGTTAAACTAGTGAAATACTTTTTCAGTTGGCACTCAACAGTTCCAACTAGATACTGGGCAAGTTTATTTTAACATCTACCCAGGTAAGGTTTACTAGCCTCATAATGAGTAAAGTAGACTTAATTGAGATTAGACAGACTTACTTGACATTAGACATACTGATTCCCATGAAAGACAAGTAGCGCACACGGCATTCTTCGATCTTATTGTCAGCATTCTGAAACAATCACAATCAATCACATCAGTTCCTTTGGTTTCTCTGCGTATGCACATTATAAAATTTCTAATGTATAATTATTATAATCATTATAATTTTCCACTAGAAAAGAAGTTGCTGACCTCAGAAAGAAAGACATCTTCCTCTCACACTGTAGACCATGTATACAAAGATGAAGGTGTACAATTGAAACAGAAATACTGCTGACATAATGGTCACAAACTTCAGTTAAAACAGTCAACTAGTGACACTGCCAGATTTTCAAACAACTCCAACAACAAACATGTATTAACTGCTGACATTACTATATTATTGTTTTGAAAATTCCCGAGTCAGTACACAGGCTCTATCAATATGTCTAGACACATTCAAAAACTGCTCACAACTAGACAAGAGAACTAATTTACATACTCCATGTTCAGTTATAGTAATGGTAGATGGCGCCACAGCTACACCGACATACTGCCATTTCTCTGGAGGCACTCGTTCAAGCATCCTGTCCATTGCTGCATTCAATACCTCCATTCCTGAAATATTGAAATATAATTTTATACTTTAGCTTGCTACATTTCTATAATGGACATATCCAACTTTCATTTTAGACAAAACCATGAACTGTTCAAGGTAGTTATGATTGAATATTTACTGAGTAAGTAGCAAATATTGCAGATCCTAATTATACTGTATGGATGTGCAGACTGATCATGATGTATCTAAGGTAAGAGATAACTAGACCTATCACTAAATGTGATTAATACCCCTGAAAGACTGCTTTATCAAATGAAGAAGCTGGTAGTAACAAAAGACCTTGCAAAAAAACTAAAATAGAATTATGGTTCTTGGCAATTACTCAAGATAGAGTTATGGTTCTTGTACACTGCACTTCCTCTCATTGTGCTTGACTATTGTATGAAGTTGTATTGAATTCCAATCAGTTGTTTTCAAGTTATGCTCCGGACAAGGAAAAGTAACAAAGGGCAACAACTCTGTAATGAGTCAAGATAGAGTTATGGTCCCTGTGCACTGCACTTCCTCTCAATGTATTTGACCATTGTATGAAGTTGTATTGAATTCTAACAAGTAGTTTTCAAGCTATGCTCCGGACAAGGAAAATGCAGGGACTGACTGCCCGTCGGCCCTACCGACCAACCACCAGGTGACTCCTATATAGTAGAATAAGTGTAAGTATAATAAGAATGCTCTCAAAATGTACGCCCACACTCAAATCTAAATCAACAGAAACTTGCCAGAGATATGCAGAATTAAGTTTCTTCATCAATTACTTTGATAAATACCATTCATGCAAACACCTAAGTGGCATATTAAACAAGAACTATCACTTAAAGTTGCAACTTAACGTGTCACTCCTCCTTCCAAGTGATATATGTTATTGTATGAACTGTCAAAGCTCTGGAAAACTGCTTCTTGCAACATTATCTCATTATTCAAAAGCTGCCAAAAGACAAACTTCAAAACATCTCCAGTGGTCGACATGTCTATCTAGACTATCAAAAAGTAATAATATTTCCATTAGCCGGCAAGTAAAACCCTACCTGTCGGTTTACCGACAAGATCTGATCCCAGATAGTGACATCTCAGAATCTTTTTTGGCTCCTCCATGGGAGTTGGAAATGATGTACCTGAAACATACATCATAATGTCACTGACAAATCCCTCATCTCAAACATGATACACATTCTTTCTATGAATATTAATACAATATTCTGAAATAGGAATATTTCATAGTAGTTTTTGCATGTTTAAAAACTTCTGTATGCTTCTTTATTTTCTGAGTGCATGAATTGTCAGAACAGATTTGTTAGATCCTCTCCTTACAACAAATATTTTCGAATTTGCTTTTGCAAAAACCAGAAGCTGTTTGAAGCACTTCTGCTCTAATTTTCACAGACATTAATCAGAACTTACCATATGATGTCACGGGTTACCCAACATTCCCTTAAGTATTCTTTTTAGCATAACAACCTTAATTTCTCTCTTTCCTAAGTTGTTTGAAATGCAAAAACAGTAAACGTGAAACAATTCTTTTATATGGTACAGGTATTCTTAATATGACTGTTATCTTTTTCTGCGGTCACAAAGTAGAACTGAAACAATGATAAAATATTCAATAAATCACAGCACAGTATTAGGTTTTGAAGTCATTTTGTGGCAGTGCACTATAATAATGTCCCATGAAATATTTTACGACAAAGAACTGTTAAATATTGACTGTTTCTTCATGATGTTACAGAGTGTACAACTTACTTGAGTATATACTCTGGAAGGTAACTCTCTCTCCACTACTTTGTGTAGTTGCTGGTTCAATATTTGGCAAGTCTGTGGGCCGAGTGAGCCTGTTGAGTGCATTCTGTTGAAGGGTTCGCTCCATCATTATCTTTTTACAGATGTCTCGTAGTGTGTTGGCTATGTGACGTGCAGGTGTGTCACATCGGAAAACATGACACATGTAATTCTTTGACAGATTGTCACGGGCAACATATGCAAAGTCCCTGAATTGAGAACAAGGTTGGATTACCGTATTTCCCCGCTTATAAGACGAGGAAATAAAGTCCCGATTATTGCCGCAAAGTGGGGTCCTCGTCTTATAAGCGAGGCCACAAGAATCAACCAAAAATAAAAATCAATCCTACATACATTTGTGATGAAATCGGCAATACTGAATGTCGCTCCCCGAGTGTCTATGTGCAGACGACAGTGGAACAATTACGGTACCGTACATTGGCATATTACGTTATTGTGTTAACTCACCTCCGCTGTCGATCGCAAATGTGCCATTTGCAATTATTTAAAGAATCTGAAGGTAAACTTGGAAAATAAGTGGTGCAGTCATATTTGTTTTTTCCGGTTTGGTATAAGTGGCCTAAAATTGATATCAGAATCAAGCGTTTACACGCGTTTATTGTAAAGAAACCCGATAATCAGTCTAGTCTGTGTATTGTTAATTCGGATATTGATTTTTGTTGACACTTTGAGACGATAATTGCGTCCGGTAAATACGTGTCATCGGCTGATTAATCAATTTATGAAAAAAATCTGGCAGCTTGTGTATAATTAGTAAGAGTGCCCAGGATACCCCAAATTAGCGGCAATTACGTCGTTGTTAAGGGCGAGAGGCTTAGACAAAAGGCCGAAAGTTTTATTTGTAAAATTAGTTGTGCGGTTGTTTTGTCAACTTTTTAATTATAAATACGAAAGTTTGCTTATTTTTTGCAAACATTTTGTGAAAACTTCCAAGAAATTGTAACAATGGGAATGAAAAATATTTTTTTATTGACTTTATTGCCATCTCGATCCTTTTTTGTCTTTAAACTACGACGTAATTGTCGCTACTTTGGGGGATCCTGGCACTCTTAATAATTATATACAAGCTGTCATATGTTTTCATAATTGATTAATTAGCCAATGGCACATATTTACACAATTATCTTTTCAAAGTGTCAAAAAAATCAATATCCGAATTGACAAAACACAGATTGGTTTATAATACTCAAAAAAATCGGCAATTAAAAAATTAACTTATTAGCTTAGAAATCATACGAACTTGAAGAAAATAAAGTAACTGGGTCATTAAAAAATTGCCTCGTCTTATAAATGAGTCTATTCAAAACCACACAATTTCCATGGCAAAGTAGGGGGGTCGTCTTATAAGCGGATCGCCTTATAGGCAGGGAAATACGGTAAAGTAATTCCAATCAGCCATGTGGAAATTACATGAAGTCTGGCATTTCAGTACAACAAATTGTTCCTGCAGGATGCAGTTTCACTACCACTCCTTCAAAAGTGCTGACTTCTATATTTTTCCAATCAAATATGTATGTGTGTATTTCAGAGTTTTATCGTTGGTATCAGCTAATCCGTATGACCAACGCCCCAAGAATAGGTTAGTTATTTTAGGTTTTGGGGGAATCGTGCAATATACAGAACGCGTCCCATTCCGGAGACAACCCCTGGTTCTTTAACATGCCCAGTGTACAGCACCACTGCATAGGACCTCGGTTTAAGGTCTCATCCAAAAGACCATTAGTTATGTTATCGGTGGATCGGGGATCAGACCTGCAATCCCTAGGTTACATCAGACCACTGATCCGCTCCTCATCAATTATGATGCAACAGCATCAACTTTATACCAACTACACAACTGTTCAATAGCTGTGTTTCTATATATAGATAGATTGTAATATATATATCAAACTTCTGGCTTTGAGACAAACAAGCTAGGAAACACAGTTACTATCTTTGAGTCAAACAAGCCAGGAAATAACAGTTACTATCTTTGAGTCAAACAAGTTAGGAAATAACTGAATTATAGTTAAACAGGTTAAGAAATACTGGTAACTGGCTTGTAGTCAAACTGGCTAACAAATACTGGCTTGCAGGCAAATGAGCCATGATGTAATTGTTTTATAGTGAAAACGGCTCTTTAATGACTGGTTTATGGTAAAATGGGCTATGATACAACAAGATTATAGTCAAAACAAACTACAAAGTAACTAGTTTATAGTTAAATGGGCAAGGATATCACTGGCAAGTAGTCAAACAAACTATGATATAACTGGTTTATAGTCATACTAGCCAGTAATCGAACATGCAAGGATATAACTAGCCAGTAATCGAACATGCAAGGATATAACTAGCCAGTAGTCGAACATGCAAGGATGTAACTAGCCAGTAGTCGAACATGCAAGGATGTAACTAGCCAGTAGTCAAACATGCAAGGATGTAACTAGCCAGTAGTCAAACATGCAAGGATGTAACTAGCCAGTAGTCAAACATGCAAGGATATAACTAGCCAGTAGTCAAACATGCAAGGATATAACTAGCCAGTAGTCAAACATGCAAGGACATAACTAATCAGTAGTCAAACATGCAAGGATATAACTAGCCAGTGGTCAAACATGCAAGGACATAACTAGCCAGTAGTCAAACATGCAAGGACATAACTAGCCAGTAGTTGAACATGCAAGGACATAATTAGCCAGTAGTCAAACATGCAAGGATATAACTAGCCAGTAGTCAAACATGCAAGGACATAACTAGCCAGTGGTCAAACATGCAAGGACATAACTAGCCAGTGGTCAAACATGCAAGGAAATAACTAGCCAGTAGTCAAACATGCAAGGACATAACTAGCCAGTGGTCAAACATGCAAGGACATAACTAGCCAGTAGTTGAACATGCAAGGACATAACTAGCCAGTAGTCAAACATGCAAGGACATAACTAGCCAGTGGTCAAACATGCAAGGACATAACTAGCCAGTGGTCAAACATGCAAGGATATAACTAGCCAGTAGTCAAACATGCAAGGACATAACTAGCCAGTGGTCAAACATGCAAGGACATAACTAGCCAGTAGTGAAACATGCAAGGACATAACTAGCCAGTAGTGAAACATGCAAGGACATAACTAGCCAGTAGTTGAACATGCAAGGACATAACTAGCAGTAGTCAAACATGCAAGGATATAACTAGCCAGTAGTCAAACATGCAAGGATATAACTAGCCAGTAGTCAAACATGCAAGGATGTAACTAGCCAGTAGTCAAACATGCAAGGATATAACTAGCCAGTAGTCAAACATGCAAGGATGTAACTAGCCAGTAGTCAAAATTGCATGGATGTAACTAGCCAGTAGTTAAACATGCAAGGATATAACTAGCCAGTAGTCAAACATGCATGGATGTAACTGTTTTATTGTCTAATGGGCTAGGCAATAACCTGCTCATTGTAAAACCGGCTAGCATATAACAGGGATTCTAAAAGGCTAGGAAATGACAGCGACTGGTTTATAGCTAAATGGGCTAAGCTGAAACATTTAACTGGTATAAAGTCAAATGGACAAGGACATAACTGGCTTATGGTGAAACAGGCTAGCTAAGTCACTCATTGTCAGACTAGGATATTACTGGCTTCTACTTAAACAGGCATCTACATTCATACAAAACTACAGAAAGTGACTAAATGCAGCTTTTTATATGTTTATATAGACTTACCTTCCATTTTCCCTGCCTACACCCCAGACACGTATGGTATGTATGGGCTGGTAATTCAGTACTGACATATCAATGGGATCTATCAACCTCAGACTCTCCATGTCCAAATCCATGTACAAATCTTTACCCTGAAATACAAAACCAATACACACGATCAATACAATGTTTAGTTTAACTACAAAGTGACGGCTAAATAAACATGAGGGCCATGATGGCCCTATATCGCTCACCTGAGTACCTAAGGTACTAGAAATTGGAGAAGAATTCTCTGAACATTTTTGGTAGAGCTATATGCAAGTAACATCCCTGCCAAGTTTCATTAATTTTGACCTGTCGGTTTCAGAAGAAATGTCATTCAAAGCAAAATGTTGATGGACAGACAATAGACAATCATCCATCATAAAAGCTTACCTCAGCACAAAGTGCCAGGTGAGCTAAAAACAGTTTTCAATTCTTCTTTGTTTCTAGTTAACTACTGTTTTGTGTCACACACACACATACATTCTGGAAACAGTTTGTATTTGAATTAAATTTCAAACTGCTTTTGGACATGATTACTGGAGTTATTTTTTTAACAAAACTGAAACATTTAAAAACTGAATTCATATTTTCTACCTTAAAAATTTATCAAGTTAACACCCACCATGTCTTACTTGGTGTAACAGTATGAACTTGGTGTAACAGTATGAACTTGGTGTAACAGTATGAACGTGGTGTAACAGTATGAACTGATCCTGAATTTGCTTGTACAAACTATAATTATGAAGTTCAAGCAATAACAATACTACCAATGTCTTTAAGGGAAACTACCAAAGCTAACATAGTTCATTTGTGTACGTTTGTTATTATTATGTTCCATACCTGACATTTCTTGCTAACACACACAAAATGTAGACGAGTTTATTCATATAAATAATGAAAGAAGTCTAACACAGCTATCATCAATGGTTTACAGTATTTGATTTTCAAGGAAGAGGCCTGGATTCAAACCTGTATGTACAGCAACACAAGCAAGACAGTATCACATCACCTGACAACTTTTGTGGAAATAATAAGAGTGGCTTGATCAATAAACCTTTCACTAAACATATATATCAATATCATCTGCAAGAACTGTAAATGTCATAGGGGTGTTCATGTCCAGACGGCATATCATATACATTACGGTACGAATCTTACATCGCCCCATCGTCCAACCACATCATTGATATCATTCCTGCCCAGTGTGAGATCCATGATGCATTTGTTGACAGCTTTGTTGCTTCGTTCTGGTGTCAGATCCTCTTCAGCGATCGGCACCCAGCCCAAGGAACTGACAGCGTACCGTACAGGTTTCTCAGTACTGTTCTCACCATATCGAGAACTCTTCTGCAGAGTTGAGCTGTAATTACATACAGACATACAATCAATCATTATCTTAAACAAGTTTTTACCAAGTTGTTATTAAAAGAAAAATACAAAGTATAATAAAATTCTTGCAAGTAAAGCAAAGAAAACTAGAGCTATCACTAAATGTGATTAATAACCCCGAAAGACTGCTTTATAAACTGAGGAAGTTCGTAGTAACAGAATACCTTGCAAAACTAGAACTGTCACAAGAGTGACGAATTATACCCCCACAATACAGCTTTGTCACAGAAGTATGGCAACCATAAGAAAGGAATGGCCACAAGGACATACATTTCAGTTTTATACAGTAAGTTGTGTAAATGTATTGTTTTAATACCACACAAAATATGTAAGGTTGGAAAGTATGGATTATTATTAAATTTAATAGGTTTATTTCAAACATGTTAATATCACTAACCTCCCTATCAAATTTCATGATCCTAGCCCCAAGCGTTCTTAAGTTATCATCCGGAAACCGTTTAACTGTTCCGAGTCATGTGACCTTGACCTATAGACCTCAAAGTCAAGCCTGACCTGTATTTCATGACGTTACACCTGTGTACCAAAAATTATTTAAATAGGTCAAGCCTTTCATGAGTTATCATCCGGAAACAGTTTTACTGTTCAGAGTCACTGTGACCTTGACCTTTGGCCTACTGACCCCAAAGTCGAACTTGACCTGTATTTCATGATGTTACAGCTGTGTACCAAAAATAATATAAATCGGTCAAGTCGTTCATGAGTCATCATCCGAAACCGTTTTACTGTTGCGAGTCACTGTGACCTTGACCTTTGACCAGCTGACCCCAAAGTCAAACTTGACCTGTATTTTCTGATGATGCACCTGTGTACCAAAAATTATTTAAATCGGTCAAGTCATTCATGAGTTACCATCCAGAAACCGTTTTACTGTTCAAGGTCACTGTGACCTTGACCTTTGGCCTACTGACCCCAAAGTCGAACTTGACCTGTATTTCATGATGTTACAGCTGTGTACCAAAAATTATTTAAATTGGTCCAGTCATTCATGAGTTATCATCCGGAAACTGTTTTACTGTTCAGGGTCACTGTGACCTTGACCTTTGACCTACTGACCCCAAAGTCGAAGTTGACCTGTATTTTTTTATGTTGCACCTGTGTACCAAATATTATTTAAATCGATCAAGTCGTTCATGAGTTATCATCCGGAAACCATAAAACCAACAGACCGACCGACCGACAAACCGACAAGCTCACTCCTATATACCCCCCCCAAACTTCGTTTTGTGGGGGTATAAAAACAACTAAAATAGAGATATTGTTCTTGGCAATAACTCTGTAATTAGTCAAGATAGAGTTATGGTTCTTGTACACTGCACTTCCTCTCATTGTGCTGGGCCATTGTATGAAGTTGTATTGCATTCCAAACAGTAGTTTTCAAGTTATGCTCTGTGACAAGGAAAAGTAAAAATGGGCAATAACTCTGTAATGAGTCAAGATAGAGTTATGGTTCCTGTGCACTGCACTTCCTCTCAATGTACTTGACCATTGTATGAAGTTAAATTGAATTCAAACCAGTAGTTTTCAAGTTACGCTGCGGACAAGGAAAAGTAACAAAGGGCAATGACTCTGTAATTACTGAAGATATAGTTATGGTTCTTGTACACTGCACTTCCTCTTACTGTGCTTGACCATTGTACGAAGTTGTATTGAATTCCCACCAGTAGTTTTCAAGTTATGCTCCGAACAAGGCAAGGTAACAAAGGGCAGTAACTCTGTAATGAGTCAAGATGGAGTTATGGTTCTTGTGCACTGCACTTCCTCTCGATGTGCTTGACCATTGTATGAAGTTGTACTGAATTCCAACTAAAAGTTTTCAAGTTATGCTCAGGACAAGGAAAATGCAACAGACAGCCTAAACGACCGACCGCCCAACCACCGGGTGACTTCTATATACCCCCCAAAACTTCGTTTCGGGGGTATAATTAAATCTTAAAGTACATGACTGTATGCCATTTGAAAAACATATGATTGAAGGAAAGATGTATGTATGCCTTTTAACAGCCATTATCAACTCCTAGTCTACAACAGTAAAAGTGGGATCATCTTGATCTTTCGCCATCACCTTCTAACACTAAGATCATTATTCCTCATGTACAGTCTTACATAATTTCTCTGGGTTTGGTCAAAGACTTATACTGGAAGAATACAAATTTCTTCGTCCATGCAGCTAAAGAGCTCAATCTATATCAAATGCTACTGTCATTATTTTGATATCTTCATAATATCTGTAAAAGATTGACTTACATTGTTAGAAACCAGACTTATTCATTTTGAAATGATCAACTGTACAAACTGAATGGCAAACTAACATGTGCAATACTCAAAACTTTAACATCTCCGCAGATTTGCATCAGTAAAATACACAGATACTTACAGATTCTTCAGAGATTTGACCGCATACTGCAAGGCATGGTCCTCAAACTCATGCAGGTGATCTTCCGTACTTGAACTGGACGGAGTTGATGCTAATGAATCCACTGATACAGTACTCTGCAAAACAATGTAATGAGTCAAAACTCCTATTAGCAAATCAATACAAAGTGTCCTGTAAAACAACAAAGTTAATGTCATTATTTTAAGTTTTTTTCTGTTTAGCTATTTTGTTTTTTGTCCTAGCAGCTCTTAACAGATCAAGCATAATGACTTGAATAATGGGCTGAAAGCTTTATGTTTGTGAGCCCACTGATACAGAGCTCTTTCTAAACAAAGAAGTTGATGTCTTGTTTCAGGTTTCTGCTTTTGTAGGCAGCTTATACACTAAGCATGGAATGAGCTGAATATTGAACAGTTAAATGATCAGCTCTAACAACGCCTGTAATGGAACAGGTAAATGTTCAGCTCTAACAATGTCTGTAATTGAACAGGTAAATGTCCAGCTCTAACAATGTCTGTAATGAAACAGTTAAATGATCAGCTCTAACAATGTCTGTTATTGAACAGGTAAATGTCCAGCTCCAACAATGTCTGTAATTGAACAGGTAAATGATCAGCTCTAACAATGCCTGTAATTGAACAGGTAAATGTTTAGCTCTAACAATGCCTGTTATTGAACAGGTAAATGTTCAGCTCTAACAACGCCTGTAATGGAACAGGTAAATGTTCAGCTCTAACAACGCCTGTAATTAAACAGGTAAATGATCAGCTCTAACAATGCCTGTAATGGAACAGGTAAATGTCCAGCTCTAACAACGCCTGTTATGGAACAGGTAAATGATCAGCTCTAACAACGCCTGTAATTGAACAGGTAAATGTCCAGCTCTAACAATGTCTGTAATGGAACAGGTAAATGTCCAGCTCTAACAATGTCTGTAATGGAACAGGTAAATGATCAGCTCTAACAACGCCTGTTATGGAACAGTTAAATGATCAGCTCTAACAATGTCTGTTATTGAACAGGTAAATGTCCAGCTCCAACAATGTCTGTAATTGAACAGGTAAATGATCAGCTCTAACAATGCCTGTAATTGAACAGGTAAATGTTTAGCTCTAACAATGCCTGTTATTGAACAGGTAAATGTTCAGCTCTAACAACGCCTGTAATTAAACAGGTAAATGATCAGCTCTAACAATGCCTGTAATGGAACAGGTAAATGTCCAGCTCTAACAACGCCTGTTATGGAACAGGTAAATGATCAGCTCTAACAATGCCTGTAATGGAACAGGTAAATGTCCAGCTCTAACAACGCCTGTTATGGAACAGGTAAATGATCAGCTCTAACAACGCCTGTAATGGAACAGGTAAATGTCCAGCTCTAACAACGCCTGTTATGGAACAGGTAAATGATCAGCTCTAACAACGCCTGTTATGGAACAGGTAAATGATCAGCTCTAACAATGTCTGTAATTGAACAGGTAAATGTTCAGCTCTAACAATGTCTGCAAGGGAACAGGTATATGTTCAGCTCTAACAATGTCTGTTATTGAACAGGTAAATGTCCAGCTCTAACAACGCCTGTTATGGAACAGGTAAATGATCAGCTCTAACAATGTCTGTAATTGAACAGGTAAATGTCCAGCTCTAACAATGTCTGTAATGGAACAGGTAAATGTCCAGCCCTAACAATGTCTGTAATGGAACAGGTAAATGTTCAGCTCTAACAATGCCTGTTATTGAACAGGTAAATGTCCAGCTCTAACAATGTCTGTAATGGAACAGGTAAATGTCCAGCTCTAACAATGTCTGTAATTGAACAGTTAAATGTCCAGCCCTAACAATGTCTGTAATGGAACAGGTAAATGTTCAGCTCTAACAATGCCTGTTATTGAACAGGTAAATGTCCAGCTCTAACAACGCCTGTAATGGAACAGGTAAATGTCCAGCTCTAACAATGTCTGTAATTGAACAGGTAAATGTTTAGCTCTAACAATGCCTGTTATTGAACAGGTAAATGATCAGCTCTAACAATGTCTGTAATGGAACAGGTAAATGATCAGCTCTAACAATGTCTGTAATTGAACAGGTAAATGTTTAGCTCTAACAATGCCTGTTATTGAACAGGTAAATGTCCAGCTCTAACAATGTCTGTAATTGAACAGGTAAATGATCAGCTCTAACAATGTCTGTAATTGAACAGGTAAATGATCAGCTCTAACAATGCCTGTAATGGAACAGGTAAATGATCAGCTCTAACAATGTCTGTAATGGAACAGGTAAATGATCAGCTCTAACAATGTCTGTTATTGAACAGGTAAATGTTCAGCTCTAACAACGCCTGTTATGGAACAGGTAAATGATCAGCTCTAACAATGTCTGTTATTGAACAGGTAAATGTTCAGCTCTAACAATGTCTGTTATGGAACAGGTAAATGATCAGCTCTAACAATGTCTGTTATTGAACAGGTAAATGATCAGCTCTAACAATGTCTGTTATTGAACAGGTAAATGATCAGCTCTAACAACGCCTGTTATGGAACAGGTAAATGATCAGCTCTAACAATGTCTGTAATGGAACAGGTAAATGATCAGCTCTAACAATGTCTGTTATGGAACAGGTAAATGATCAGCTCTAACAACGCCTGTTATGGAACAGGTAAATGATCAGCTCTAACAATGTCTGTTATTGAACAAGTAAATGTCCAGCTCTAACAACGCCTGTTATGGAACAGGTAAATGATCAGCTCTAACAATGTCTGTTATTGAACAGGTAAATGTTCAGCTCTAACAATGTCTGTTATTGAACAAGTAAATGTCCAGCTCTAACAACGCCTGTTATGGAACAGGTAAATGATCAGCTCTAACAATGTCTGTTATGGAACAGGTAAATGATCAGCTCTAACAATGTCTGTTATTGAACAGGTAAATGTTCAGCTCTAACAATGTCTGTTATGGAACAGGTAAATGATCAGCTCTAACAACGCCTGTTATGGAACAGGTAAATGATCAGCTCTAACAACGCCTGTTATGGAACAGGTAAATGATCAGCTCTAACAATGTCTGTAATTGAACAGGTAAATGTTCAGCTCTAACAATGTCTGCAAGGGAACAGGTATATGTTCAGCTCTAACAATGCCTGTTATTGAACAGGTAAATGTTCAGCTCTAACAATGTCTGTAATTGAACAGGTAAATGTTCAGCTCTAACAATGTCTGCAAGGGAACAGGTAAATGTTCAGCTCTAACAATGCCTGTTATTGAACAGGTAAATGTCCAGCTCTAACAACGCCTGTTATGGAACAGGTAAATGATCAGCTCTAACAATGTCTGTAATTGAACAGGTAAATGTTCAGCTCTAACAATGTCTGCAAGGGAACAGGTATATGTTCAGCTCTAACAATGTCTGTTATTGAACAGGTAAATGTCCAGCTCCAACAATGTCTGTAATTGAACAGGTAAATGTCCAGCTCTAACAATGTCTGTAATTGAACAGGTAAATGTTCAGCTCTAACAATGTCTGCAAGGGAACAGGTATATGTTCAGCTCTAACAATGCCTGTTATTGAACAGGTAAATGTTCAGCTCTAACAATGTCTGTAATTGAACAGGTAAATGTTCAGCTCTAACAATGTCTGCAAGGGAACAGGTAAATGTTCAGCTCTAACAATGTCTGTTATTGAACAGGTAAATGTCCAGCTCTAACAACGCCTGTTATGGAACAGGTAAATGATCAGCTCTAACAATGCCTGTAATTGAACAGGTAAATGTTCAGCTTAACAATGTCTGCAAGGAACAGGTATATGTTCAGCTCTAACAATCCTGTTATTGAACAGGTAAATGTCCAGCTCCAACAATGCCTGTAATTGAACAGGTAAATGTCCAGCTCTAGCAATGCCTGTAATTGATTAGGTAAATGTTCAGCTCTAAAATGAATGGTCAGACAAGCAGAATAACTAACCTCAGGCAGTGTAACAACTAAGGCCATCCAAAAAATATTAATCCAAACAGGTCAAAGAATTTCAGAGAAGACTTTGGAGAAAATGAACACAGATTTTCCAGAGTTGGAGAATGTGCCCCTGGATAGCTTTATCATTACCATAATATGTCGAGTCTGTCATCAGTTTGTCAAAGCTGAACCAAAGGCAAACTCCATATATAAATACCTCAGTAAAAGTGCTAAAACATTAATCAGAATTCTTCAAATAAATGTCATTATGAGTAGTCTTCCAAATTTCCTCTGCTAAAAATTGTGAAATTAATTCCATGATCGTTTAATGTCCAAAGGGTATTCTCTTAGTAATTAAATTTCCATGTTTAATTTAGCAGTTGGATGTGAGTACACATACATTAATTTTAACATTATCCACAAGAGACTTAATAATGCTGTTAAAAATATTTCACAATGTCATGTTTATTTCATTTACACCATGTATATATAAACCAAGTTATTTCTAAGTTAGATAATGTACATACAGAATCACTGTTGATGGATATAGATCTGAGGGTTTCTTTCATGTCTGGTGGGGCAGGGGATGGTGGTTCTCTCTGAATTGTTCCACTTTTAATATGCCAGTAATATGGTCCATCTTCATCTGTAACATAAAACCAAACATGCATTTATGAGTCAGTCATTTACATACTTACCAGGAAACTGTCTTAAATACATATGGTTATTACACTCAAACACAGTTTTGCATATACTACTGAGAGCAATAATAACTGCACTATGACTATTTTTGTTCCAACTTGGAGTGAGTAAACTTCAAACATGTGAACAAGCACTATATCACTACTGTCTCCTTTCTTACGGCGCTAAAAATAAGCAAAAAAGCCACAGACTAACTTTTTATTACTACAACAACATGTACTATATTTCTGTAATATCTTAGTAAAGCAAGAATGAATCATTATTTCATTTGATTTAACATTGTCTGCCAATGTGAAATCAACCATCAAAATAATGTTCTTTCCATTTACATTTATTGCATTTATCTAAATAACCTGACTTGACCCAGACAAACTGGTTTCCTCTCTGATTTTACTGGGTCTATAAAACCTTATTTCTCCTGCACTGTGGTACTGTATGTCTCATCTATATCTATTTAAATAGTTAATCAAGATGAAGATTCTGGCTGCCTACATGGTCGAGTGGTTAGAGTCTGTGACTGAAATCTGTGAACTCAACTATTTAAGGATCATGGGTTTGAGCACTGTTGCCGATCTTGTCAGTTTAAGAGAAAAAATTCTTAAGGACAGGGTTATAGTACTGGTTTACCCAGGACTGATGGTTTGGTAACTGCCCTATGAAATATGTATATGCTTCTTTCTCCGCGACTCGAGGGTCTAAGGAATGATTCTGCATATTCTATGTTTAAAAATACTTTTTTCAAATGAAATTTAACTCTAAAAATCTTAGATAACTATTCATTATTCATCTTAGAAACACAATTTAATGCAGTCATTTGTTGTTTACACAAAACTACCTGATATGTTATGACCTCTGACTCTCTGATACCTCTGACACTTTCTCCGCGATCCGAGGATTCTGATTGGCTGAAATTGGGCTGTTCCTTATGTGCTTCCCCACTTTTTACAGGTAAATTCAGTAAGTATGTTCTAGCGCAAGGGAAATAATCATCCTGACCAAAGGGCAAATGGAGGATAAGAATTTTCAGCTTTTTCCATGAAATATGTTAAAATGGAGTAGTTTTTTTAATACTTTTGAAGATACGGTTTTTTCATGATAATTCTTCAAATACCTGCTTTATTCGCATGATTTTTCTCATAAACGTGTAAAATTGCTCGATCCAAACTTGCATAGAATCCGGGTGTTTGGAATTATTGCGCGACCATTCGTCGGAAATAACTATCACGCGAATCACGGAGAAACCTCGGATCGGGGAGAAAGAAGGATAAAGCAGGTGTTCAACACCGAGAAACAAACAAGATGAAGACTTTCCACTGTATACTGATTTTGAGCTCACGTTTATGCAAGCGAAACACAGAAAGTAAATTGGAATTTGAATTTATTTTCAAAAATTTTTGTGACAAAATGAATGCAAGTCATTGTACAAGTTGTATCATTTCAAAATCCTATATCCATAATCAATACGTCTCCCATGACATTAACTTTTATATTAAAAGTTTGTGGGGGTTTCGTAGACATGTTTCTCTTTTTTATAATCGTAAAGACTTGTACTCATATAAGTGGAAAATTTAAACTCCCTCACTTCTATGACACTTTTAACAAACTAATTTAGTATAAATCCCACGTTTAGTGCAATCATCCAGTTTTAATTTTCATGTCCTACAGGAACTCTTAACAAATGACAGGTATAATTTTTGCAAAAGCATATTTGCAATTCATTTCAATATTCTGAACATTTATTTCTGTATTTAATCTCTCAGTTGCTTTTTTAACCCAAAGGTGTAGGTGGACACATGCAGTTTCCAAGATGTCTGATGTGAAAGAACATTTCCTGTTTTGATATGTTTTGCTTTTAAATGTTGCACAAATTCTGCTGGAAGCAGAGTAGAGCAGTTTTCTTTTTTTTTGTCTACATTAGTATCTTCCATTCTAATCTCTGCTGAAACCAGTCATTAAATCATGTAACATCAACCTTTTGATCTTATTGTACCTTGGTAGAGACAAATTAAGCTCACAGCAAATTAGGTGTCAATAGATAATTGGCATTTAATTCTCTCCACCAGGGAAAGTACTATAACTTTAATCAGATTCTTTGAAGATGGGATTACTCCAGTCATATGTTTTGTCATTAAGCAGGGTGATACAATCCTAATTAAAATCTATGCCCTGGAAAGAAAAAGGGTAGGACAGCGCGCTCGACTTTTTAGTGCTTGCCTATAAAACAATTGAAGTTATGGGCACACAAGACTTTAATAGGAATTTCTAAGTACAAAAAAAATTTCACAGGTCATCTTCTCTTGCTTAAGATGGGCTGATTGAAGAAGTACTCCAATTCAAAGTAATATCTCTAAGGTAAGAACAGTGGAAAGAGAAAATTTTAATGAATTTCAAAGTCAAAAAGGGCCAAATAAATAAATCCTTGACAGATTCCTTCTCCTGCCAATGTTTTGGGATCATGAGAAGTATAAACTTGCAAAGTAATATCTCAAATAGTTGAGTCAAAAAGTGGATGGAAAAACTTAACCAAGATTCTAAGTCGAAAAGGGCCTTAATTTTAAAACAAATCCCTGACAGAGTTACCTTCTCTTGCCTACATGGGGGTAATGATGTAAACCAGCATTCAAGTTTCAAAGCAATATCTCAAAGGGTTAAGCAAAGTGGATTTTACCCTTTCATGTATTTTCTAAGTCAAAAAGGGCATAATTCTGTCAAAACCCTTGACAGAGTTATGTCTCTTGTCTGTTGATGTAGGTCATGATGGTAAACAAGTATGGTTAGTTTCAAAGCAATACCCCCAATGGTTTTAAATAAAGTAGGTGTAAAAACTTACCAAGCTAATCATTCTAGTCAAAAAGGCCATAATTCTGTCAAACCTTGACAGGTTACTCTTGTCTTATGGGGTTATATGGTAAACAAGTATGCTAAGTTTCAAAGCCATCCTCTAATACTTTTGAAATTAAGTGGGTGAAACTCAAGGTGTCACCTTGCCTTGGGCAGTGGATAGCTCCCCCTTTCATAGAAAATTCGAGCTAAAAGGACTGCAGGGGAGATGGTATAGGATGGGAAGGGACAGGACATTGTGGGGTGAGAGAAGAAGAGAGAAAAGACTAGTAGGGAGAGAATAGTATGGATGGATGAATGACATTCTTATGTATCATGAGAAGTATGAGCAAATAACACAACATACCAAACAAGAGGGCCATGATGGCACTATATCGCTCACCTGACTACCATTGGCTATAATACAAGGGCTCATGATTCTAACATAATTCGTAGAGGTCCACTAGCACAATGCTAAGTAACATTCCAAATATCTATTCTCTAGGCCTTGTCGGCCTTCAAGATTTTTTTCTAGTTTTCCCTGTATAAGCCTATGTGAAATCAAGTCACCTTCCTCTCCCCCTCCCCCCCGGGAAGGGTTAATTTTGACCTGGGGATCAGTTTTTCCTATATAGGCCAATGCAACACCCCCCCTGGTGGGGTCAATTTGCCCAGGGGTCATGATTTGAACAATTTTGCTAGAGGTCCACTAGCAAATGCTACATGCCAAATATCTAAGCTCTAGGCCTTGTGGTTTCAGAGAAGAAGATTTTTAAAGTTTTCCCTATATAAAGCCTATGCAAAACTAAGTGACCCCCGTGATCATTTGTTCAGGTTGTCAATTTGAAAAATCTTGGTAGAGGTCCAATAGACAATGCTACATACCAAATATCTCAGCTCTAGGCCTTGTGGTTTCAGAGAAGAAGATTTTTAAAGATTTTCCTATATAAAGCCTATGCAAAACTAAGTGACTCCCCGCGCGGGGTCAATTTTGATCCGTGGGTCATAATTTGAACAATCTTGGTAGAGGTCCACTAGACAATGCTACATGCCAAATATCTAAGCCCTAGGCCTTGTGGTTTCAGAGAAGAAGATTTTTTAAGTTTTTCCTATTTGTTGAGTTCTGCATGGAATGGAATTCTTTGAACAACTTTGATAGAGCTTCATGCAAGGAACATCCCTGCAAAGTGTCATCAACATTGGCCAAGTGGTTTCAGAGGAGATGTCGTTTGAAGGAAATGGTGGGTGGACAGATGGATGGACGGACGGACGGACGTACGACGGATGCCGGACGGAATGCGATCCTAATAGCTCACTCTGGCACAGGTGAGCTAAAAATTCATTATTTGCTTTCATACCTTCACATCTCTCCCAGCCTGGAGGCAATACTTCAGCTTCTTCACCATTTGCCCCATATCCATCCACCTCATCTGTCTGTAATATATAATCTACTAGTTAAAGACACTATCCAATGATAGACATAGTACAATAAGGTCACTTTAACATCTTTAACACCTGAATAAATGAATTATACAAAGAGCTAATAAAATCATTTAACCAACTTTAACAAAATTAAAAGATTTGAAGTTTTCGTAACAGCGCCAAAAAAATATTATAAATCGATTGTCGGGTGTCCATGTGATCACGCATCTATGTTGTGATAAATTATCGGACACTTTTTGTGTTCTGATTGGATAAGAGTATATAACAGGCGACTCCTTCAAATTTATCAGCTGTCACAGGGTGTGTTGCAGATCGCGGTGATAAGTGACCCATGTTCCCTCAAAGCTCTATACAAACTGTGGAATCATTGTCGGGTTATTAGCATTCTTTCTAAAACGGTGTGTAAAAAGATACGCAGATTTAAGCCTTTCTGTGAACCATTACTATGGGTATATTCTAATGTTTGAAATAGGCCTTTTTTTGGTGTATATACACACAAAAATGTCAAATACATCCTTAGAAATGCATAATTTCCTGCTACAAATGATCTCCCGGCGAGTTGTCCAAAACGGTGATTTTGCAAACATCTTCCTGCATTAACTCAATCCTTTGTGGCATGTATGTAAAGCATATCCAAGAAACAATCCTATTAAGTTTCATTGCAATTGGCCAAGTGATTAAGGAGATGTTATTTACAAGTTTCTCTATTTCTAGCTTTGGCTGCCATTATGTTCAGTGGATCAGACCTTTTTTTTTGGTTGAGGACCAAAGAATCATACCTATTAAGTCTGGTTGGAATAGGTGGGGTCATTTCAGAAGATGCCTTTTGAAGAAATTGTGGGTTACAGAATGATGATGGATATAAAGCGATTACAACAGCTCACTCACTATGAGCACTTTAAAACAAGAAAGTAGGTCAAAAGCTCATAATTACAAGGTCAGTCATAGAATTTGCAAAACTGCACAAATACTCTAAATTTCATCTCTCTAGCTTGAAGAACAAATACATCGTTCACAACTTATTTAATATAACAGTGTTAACAATGGGGCATAATGTGAGCAAACTTCATAGAGGACCACCAGACAATGCTTTATGCTCTGAGCCAAGAAACTTTCCTGTAACTCTATATACAGAAAAGTGATTATCAGGGTGTAGTCAATTTTAACTCCAAGAATGTGATCTGAACAAACTTGGTTGAGGTCCGCTGAACAAGGTCACGTACCACATATCTAAGCTCTAGCGCCTTGTGGTTTTGGAGATGATTTTTTAAAGTTTGTCTATTTTCAACTCTGGTGGCCATGTTGTGCAGTCAATCATAAAGAGCTGAACAAATTTAAGAGAGTTCACTGCCAGGATGTTTCTGGCCAAGTTTGATGATATTTCATGGAGTGGTTTATGAGAAGAAGTATTTGAAGCAATTGCAGATGACATGTGTATGACCGATGTACAACAGACATTCATCAATCCTAAAAGCTCACCCAGGTGAGGTAAAAAGTGGAAATAAATCTAACAATAATTTACTGCATGAAATGATATAGGCAATTATCTTCTTAGAATAATTTTGCAGTACTTTCTGCAGACTGTAACAATAAAAAAATGATCTCACATCATTTTAACGCATGACAACAATAAAACTAAATGTATGTTATATCTCACAAAATGATATTTAATGACAACAGACATTATGTTATACCATTTGCAATTTGCAATCCGTGGATATAAGACACACACAACTTACAATCTGAATAAATCAATGTTATCTTTTCCCCTCAATATTGTATCCATATTTATTCCAATTCCTAATGGAGCAATGATATTAATAGGCTATGTCAGAACCTCTTTTCAGAAACAAATATGTGACAAGTACATTTTTAACAACCAAAGAAGTATTCCTATGTATGGAATTCAAACAACAATATGTTTTCCATTAGGAACTTAAAAGCCTTGAAAACATTTTAATCAGACACCATCGTAAATCAGTCTCCTTCAATCAATTTATCAAGACGTCATAGTAATAAACCTTCTTTTATCTTAACCAATGTTACCATTATCATTGAAACTTTATTTGGCTTTGATCGCACTTTGGTTTTGTCTTTTGTTTATGATGTCATTATTTAGCCTATCTTCTCTTTCTTTACAAACCTGAGTGGGCGTCACTTCCTCGGAGTCTTCTGTCTCATCATTCTTGGCAAGGTACGATTTGTTGGTGATTGCGTACAGGTCCTCACTGATTGAGTTGTGTGTGTTTGAGATTCCATCATCTGATCGTGCATCTGATTGTATGCCACTGTCATTTGAGTCCGGAGAGTTGATGTCAAAGCCAGTATTGGCAAATCTACAACAAGTTCATAATAATGATTAAATTTTGATGCATGTACATGTATCCTCAATATCTCTTTTTATCTTGCTTAATAAGTTTCTAAATCAGTCTGCAATTTTATTTTTAATATTTCTGTTTTGCTTTTGAAGTACCAGTATCTTTTATTGTTTATCTCGTACAATCTTGTAAGCTTACTCATTACTTCAACAAAACAGAAAGATGATGGACAAAGAATTGAAACTAAACTGAAATGGAGTTGGCTTTTGTTAAAATGATGTCTGTGGGACCATTAAAAAACATTTCACCTTATAACAAAATCAAAGAAAATAATCAACTTTATTCATAAACGTATTTGTAGTAGCGAAAGTATGGATTTGTTAGAAGCTTAAATTTGTCTTAACTATATACACGGTATCAAGAATCTACTCTTATCAATTTGTATTAAGTAATCTAGAACAATGAAAAGCTTACGTTTTCTGTCTGATAGCATCTGAAATTGATGGGGTTGTTTCACCACTGTCACATTCATCCGTATGACTATCTGTATTTTCCAGTTCTTTCTTGCGTCTCTCACTTCTCTCTCGTGCACTCTGTTCTAACATTGATATATACGCAAGAATTCCTTTCGGTTTTTCTCCGTAAGTCAAGTTCATGCACTCTGTATTATCAATTTTCTCATCATCGTTGTCTTGAGACAGAAGTTTGGAATCTGCATCAACAATGTCATTTTCCTCATCGGAAACAACCTCATCACTTTTTAATGATGCATTTTCATCATCCTCTACGGAGTTCTGTGAACGTAGTCCATCGCTAAGTAGTTTGGACTTGTCTTGTTTCTCAGTAGCCAATGACATTATGTTTATATCTTCAGTATCGTTTTCCTGTGATTCAGTCTCACTCTTTTTTGTGTTTAAGTGACTGCTAAACTGATAGTTTGGATTGGAGAAGCTCAGAAAAGGTGTTTCCATATCTGAAAATAGAAATGACATATTTCTTTATAGCAACAGTAGAGCTGTCAAAAATTCATGAAGGAATATCATGTTCAGGACTTTTCCATCTCTTCTCTTCACATTAAACTACTGAATCCCTGTGTTAGATAAAATAGTTCACATATTTTCCACCCTGACATATTGATTAGCTTGCTATCTTGTTTGTTGAAACTATTGAATCAATTTAATGGGCAATAACTCTGTAATGAGTCAAGATAGAGTTATGGTTCCTGTGCACTGCACTTCCTTTCAATGTACTTGACCATTGTATGAAGTTGTATTGAATTCCAACCAGTAGTTTTCAAATTATGCTCCGGACAAGGAAAAGTAACAAAGGGCAATAACTCTGTAATTACTCAAGATAGAGTTATGGTTATTGTACACTGCACTTCCTCTCATTGTGCTAGACCATTGTATGAAGTTGCATTGAATTCCAACCAGTAGTTTTCAAGTTATGCTCCGGACAAGGAAAAGTAACAAAGGGCAATAACTCTGTAATGAGTCAAGATGGAGTTATAGTTCTTGTGCACTGCACTTCCTCTCAATGTACTTGACCATAGTATGAAGTTGTATTGAATTCCAACCAGTAGTTTTCAAGTTATGCTCCGGACAAGGAAAAGTAACAAAGGGCAATAACTCTGTAATTACTCAAGATAGAGTTATGGTTATTGTACACTGCACTTCCTCTCATTGTGCTAGACCATTGTATAAAGCTGTATTGAATTCCAATTACCAGTAGTTTTCAAAAAATTATGTTCCGGACAAGGAAAAGTAACAAAGGGCAATAACTCTGTAAAGAGTCAAGATAGAGTTATAGTTCTTGTGCACTGCACTTCCTCTCAATGTGCTTGACCATTGTATGAAGTTGTATTGAATTCCAACTAGTAGTTTTTAAGTTATGCTCCAGACAAGGAAAATGCAACAGACCATCTGACCGACAGCCCGCCAGACCGACCAACCATCGGGTGACTCCTAAATACCCCCCCAAACTTCGTTTCGGGGGGTATAACAAGAGCTGTCAGCAGGACAGCGCATTTGACTTTTTAGTGCTTGCCAATAAAACAAAACTTTGACAGTTAAGGGCACACAAGACTTTAACTAGGAATTTCTAAGTACAAATCAAGAAACATTTTCACAGAGTTATGTTCTCTTGCTTACAGATAGGTCTCATGATGGTACATAAGTACTCCAACTTTCAAAGTAATATCTCAAATGGTTAAGTCAACAAGTGGACAAGAATGAAATTTTAACTGAGTTTCTAAGTCAAAAGGGCCCATAATTCAAATAAAATCATTGTCAGAATTCCTTCTTCTGCCCATGTTTTGGGATCTGATGGTTTCAAGTATCCAACTTTCAAAATTCTCAAACTTTAGTCAAAAAGTGACTGGAAGAAACCTAACCCAAATTCTAAATTTAAAAAAGGCCCTTAATTTAAACAAATCCCCCCCCCTTACCCCCCCCCCCCCCCCCCCCCTGCAGTGTTACCTTCTCTTCCCCACAAATTGGGGGTAAGGCGTAAACAAGCATTCAAAGTTTCAAAGCAATATCTCAAAGGGTTATGGCAGTATGTGGTTTCCCCCCCATTTTAAGGGTTTATTTTTTTTTTTCCCATTTTTTTTTTTTTTTTTCCCCCCCCCCGATTTTTGTGCTTGCCAAAAACATTGACAGTTAAGGGCACATAAGACTTTAACTAGAATTTCTATACAAATCAGAAACTTTTCACGAGTTATGTTCTCTTGCTTACAGATAGGTCATGATGTAATAAGTACTCCAACTTTCAAAGTAATATCTCAAATGGTTACGTCAACAAGTGGACAAGAATGAAAATTTTAACTGAGTTTCTAAGTCAAAAAGGGCCATAATTCAAATAAAATCATTGTCAGAATTACCTTCTTCTGCCCATGTTTTGGGATCATGATGGTTTACAAGTATACCAACTTTCAAATTAATATCTCAAACAGTTTAGTCAAAAAGTGGACTGGTACGAAAAACTTAACCAAGATTCTAAGTCGATAAAGGGCCTTAATTTTTAAAACAAATCCCTGACAGTGTTACCTTCTCTTGCCTACAGATTGGGGGTAATGACGTAAACAAGCATTCAAAGTTTCAAAGCAATATCTCAAAGGGTTAAGGCAGTAAGTGGATTTTACCCATATTAAATGCATTTTCTAAGTAAACAAGAGCTGCGCGCCCAAGTGCGAATGCCCCGAAGGGTGCCTCAGCGGTCCTCTCCATGTGCTCAATAAATGTGCTATGTATTTTACTTCAGTGCTTGCCAATAAAACATAAGTGGACTTTGACAGTTAAGGGCACATGAAGACATTTGTGAACGTATTAGAATCTTCAAAGTACAAATCAAGTTATAGTCCGAACACAAAAAAAAACAGAACCCCCCCCAAAAAACAAAGGGGCCCCCCCTGGGGGGGGGGGGGGGGCCCCCCCCCCCCCCCCCAAACATTTTCCACAGAGTTATCTTCTCTTGCTTACAGATAGGTCTAATGATGGTACAATAAGTACTCCAACTTTCAAAGTAATATGCCTCAAATGGTTAAGTCAACAAGTGGACAAGAATGTAGAAATTTTAACTGATTTTCTTAAGGCAGACAAATTAAGGGCCATAATTCATATATGGAGAATCCTTCGAACTCTAAGAATTACCTTCTCCTGCCCATGTTTTGGGATCATGATGGTAAACAAATATTCCAACTTTCAAAGTAATATCTTGAACAGTTTAAGTCAATAAAGTGGACCTTCATTGAGGTAGGATGTGATCTTAACGCAAGATTCTAAGTGCGATAAAGGGCCTTTAAAATTTTTAAATGACAGAGTTACCTTCTCTTGCCTACAGATGGGGGTAATGATTTAAACAAGCATTCAAAGTTTCAAAGCAATATCTCAAAGGGGTTAAGGAAACAAGTATGGTAAATTTCAAGCCATACCTCTCATCTTTGAAATAAATGTGGGGTGTACCCATATTCAAGTGGATAGCCCTTTTCAAAGTAAAAAAAAGGGCCATAATTCTGTCAAAAACCTTGACAGAGTTATGTACTCTTGTCTGTAGATGGAGGTTATGATGGTAAACAAGTAGGGTTAGTTTCAAAGCCATACCTCCCATGGTTTTTAAAAAAAAAGGGGGGTACCTCCAATGGTTTTAAAAAAAAGGGGGGGAAAAACTAACCAGCTCAATAACTTCCTAAGTCAAAAAGGGCCTAATTCTGTCAAAAGCCTTGACGAGTTATGTACTCTTCCCTGTAGATGGAGGTTATGATGGTAAACAAGCACGGTTAGTTTCAAAGCCATACCCCCATCCCTTTTATACTCCAAGTGGAGTGGCGCGGTAGGATAGCTCCCCTTTTCTTTGAAAGTAGCTAACAGGCTGTCAGTAGGACAGCGTGCTCGACTTTTTAGTGCTTGCCAATAAAACAAAACTTTGACAGTTAAGGGCACCAGACTTTAACTAGGAATTTATAAGTACAATCAGAAGCGTTATCTTCTTTTTCTTACAGATAGGTCTTACGATGGTACTAGTACTCCACTTTCAAAGTAATTCTCAAATGGTTAAGTTAACAAGTGGAAATTTTAACTGAGTTTCTAAGTCAAAAAGGGCCATAATTCAAATAAAATCCTTGACAGAATTACCTTCTCCTCCCCATGTTTGGGAATCATGATGGTAAACAAGTATTCCAACTTTCAAATTTATCTCAAACAGTTCAGTCAAAAAGTGGACTGGTACGAAAAACTTAACCAAGATTCTAGTTGATAAAAGGCCTAATTTTTAAAACAATCGCTGACAGAGTTACCTTCTCTTCTGTACAGATGGGAGTAATGATGTGAAATAGCATTAAAGTTTCAAAGCAATATCTCAAAGGGTTAAGGTAATAGTGGATTTTACCCATATTCAATGTATTTTCTAAGTCAAAAAGGGGCATAATTCTGTCAAAAACCTTGAAAGAGTTATGTCCTCTTGTCTGTTGATGAAGGTCATGATGGTAAACAAGTAGGGTTAGTTTCAAAGCAATACCTCCAGTGGTTTTGAAATAAAGTGAGGTGGTACGAAAAACTTAACCAAGCTCAATACACTTCCTAAGTCAAAAAAGGGCCATAATTCTGTCAAAAGCCTTGACAGAGTTATGTACTCTTGCCTGTAGATGGAGGTTATGATGGTAAACAAGTACGGTTAGTTTCAAAGCCATACCTCTAATACTTTTGAAATAAAGTGGAGTGGTACGAAAAACTTAACCAACGTCGGGGCGAGTAGGATAGCTCCCCTTTTCTTTGAAAAGTCAAGCTAAAAAGTGGTTGTATGTAAATGAACTACAAATCTTTGTTTACAAGAAAAAGACAAGTTTTAATCTAATTTAATTTACACACAAATTCTCAGACTTTTCAAAAGCAACCATTTCCATTTTCTCACTATTTATCTATTCTTCATGTTCTTCCCAAAAGAAGAGTTTTACCAGACACCTCTATCAAGTCAAACTACACCCATATTTTGTGAAACCACTACCTATCTTATGAATCTACCTTTCTACCTAGTACCTTGTTAAGCTACAATCTCAGACTGAGAAACAAACAATTGTCTCACAGACATGGGCAAACTCAACAACAAGAGGGCCAAGATGGCCCTATATCGCTCACCTGACTACCATTGGCTATAATACAAGGGGTGATAATTTCAACATAATTCGTAGAGGTCCACTACACAATGCTAAATAACATTCCAAATATCTAAGCTCTGCCGACCTTGTGATTTCTTTAAGTTTTCCCTATATAAGCCTATGTGAAATCAAGTGACTTCCCCCCCTCCCGGGAAGGGATAATTTTGACTCAGGGCTCATGATTTGAACAATCTTGGTAGAGGTCCACTAGGCATTTCTACTTGCCAAATATCTAATCTCTAGGCCTTGCAGTTTCAGAGAACAAGATTTTTAAAGATTTTCCTACACAAGACTATGTAAAATCAAGTGACCACCCGGGTGGGGTCAATTTTGACCCTGGGATCATAATTTGAACAATCTTGGTAGAGGTTCACTAGCCAATGCTACATGCCAAATATCTAAGCTCTAGGCCTTGTGGTTTCAGAGAAGAAGATTTTTAAAGTTTTTCCTATTGGTTGCCATAGCAACCAGAGTTCTGCATGGAATGGAATTCTTTGAAAAAATTGATGGAGCTTCATGCAAGGAACATCCCTGTAAAGTTTCATGAACGGACGACGTACGACGAACAGTGAGTGATCCTAATAGCTCACTCTGGACGACGTACGACAAACAGTGAGTGCTCCTAATAGCTCACTCTGGCACTTTGTGCCAGGTGAGCTAAACATGGTACAAAACATGACTTCTAGTTAATCGGCTTTTGACCCTATCAGGTTACATTAAAATTTTCTAGGGAGGAATTTCTAATTGTATCCTGGCTCCATGTGGAGCTTCGTTTCCTGGCATTCTTTATTTCATTTCTACTGTATGATTCATTGAATATTTTCATTATGGAACAGTGTAATAATATAACTGACTCCATGCATCTTTTCTCAACTTGAACTATCCAAGACGGCAAAAATATAACAATGTAATATTGATAGAGTAATTTGCGCATCCCTCGAAATTAAAACGCCCCCAAAAATAGTCTGATGAACTTTTTTTCAAAGAAGAATGGATAAACTGATATGGTATTGCCTGCACCATAGGAAGTATTTCCATGTTTTCTCAGATGAAATCCCATTAAAGCTTCAATGCAGTACCATTAAAAGCTGTATCAATTATCTTTATCGCCAGACTTTTCAATGGAAAACACCTGACTGTCCATTAAGTCTATTGCATCATTCTGTGTCAGATACAAGTTTAGAGGGGAGACAATACAGATATCTGGTTACATCTCTTTATTAAGATCAGTCCTAAAAGACAAGACAAATTTATGGCAATTCAGCAGAACAATGCTCTCATAAATCACAAATGGCTATTTCTAATAAATGGAATTCATTTGCAATAATGTTTTATCATATCTGTAACATTATAACATTGAAAGATGTATTTATGTTGCCTCATGCAAAGAATTTTTTTACTGTTGTCTGGAAGGATAACATCATATCTGAAACTTGTTCTCCAGAAAGTATGACACCTAGAATGTTAATATAGGAAATGATGTGTAAGAAATACCAAGAATGTTACTATAGGAAATAAGACCAGAATGTCTATGTGTAAGAAATGAAGGTATGAAACCAATGTAATGTATAGTGTTCAGAAAGCATGTTACTATAGGACATGAAGAAATGATGCCTATGTGAAAGAAATGAAGGTATGAATGCCTATGTGTTTGACCATTGTACGAAGTTGTATTGAATTCCAACTAGTAGTTTTCAAGTTATGCTCCGGACAAGGAAAATGCAACAGACCGACCGAACGACCTAATGGTGACTCCTATACACCCCCCTAAACTTTGTTTCAGGGGGATAATGAAGGTATGCCTATTTGTAAGAAATGAAAGCATGATGCATTTTGAAAGCATGTTAATATAGGAAATAAAGGAATAATGCCTATGTTTAAGAAATGAATGCATACTGCCAATGTGATGAACTGTTCTGAAAGAATGTCGCTATATAAGGCCAAAACAATAGCTCACCTTGAACATTTTATGCTAAGGTTAGTTAAAAAAATCATCTTTATCAAATGCCTGATATGGTAGGGCAGCTACGGTGAGTCTGCACAAACCTAAACAGAAACTGAGCCATTGGAGAATACCAGGCTCATCAGTAAAGCAATTTATAGTTCTTGAATTAAACATACTTTTGGAAAAACATTTTTTACCATAACAGAAGAGAACTCTGTAGCTCAAAATGAGAGAAAGACTGTGTTATGATGTATTCAAGAAACTAACAGCATTTCATTTCTCATGACAAAATAACTCTTTGAACAGAAGCCTTAAAAGCAAGCATCTATCGTGACAAGTGTGGAATCACGCGATAACTGTCCTCAATACTGATCATCACAAACATTGTGCTTTCTGCTATCTTGGTTTCCACTCATTAATAATCGGGATATATTCTAGTCAATGGCTCATCAAAAATCAAGTACTTCCTATTCTGTTTTTCTGCTATGGCTTAATTACAATTTCAAATTAGGTAAGCAACTGTCATACGATGATATAGGATTTGACTAACTTCTAGTAAACATGATTAATATGACCAGAATTATTCAGTTTCTCTTCATCTTCCTGCTCACAGTCGGATATATTCAAGCTCAATTCTTAAACAATTTTGTCGAATAGTGCCCAACAGAAGGCCTCCAGCAATCAACAAATCAGCTGAACGCCCTTTTTTTTGAAAATCTTAGAATAAATGCCTGCAGCCATCCAACCATAAATTTTGATGTAAGCCACACTCTTGCGCTAAGTTTTTGATTAATGGGTGAATCAATTCAACAGATTAGAAACTTCAATTACAGTAAAATTAGTCAATTATCTTCTTTCAAGAACAAAACTGAGTACAACATCCCTAAAGCCAAAAAACACTAACTTAGCAGTTCTTGGGAAAATTTGTACCAATTTGTCTGTATTCATCCAAAACATGATTGCCAGGAATAATCAAGCAATTTATCTGACAGAAGGCGCTTAATTTTACCTCATAGCATGCCAAATGATCGAAATCAGCCTCCATTATTTAATTTGATTTTTTCATGGGCATAAGCATCACGTTTATAAATACAAGCAACTGTATTGGTTAGAATGTTCCTGAGATCATGTAAAAGAATTTTTTTTCATCGGTTTCTAGTTTTCTAGAAGCACTGACTCACTGGATAGATGTACATTTATTTGTAAGGACATGGGAAAAGTTTGTCTTTATAAGGGGCCAAAAACATCAACATTATTGTCTCAATTTGCCATTAGGACAAAACGAGCCAGGATTCCATCATATCTAAATGAGGCTCTTTGGTTTGTGACAGCTCTTTTCATTACCAACTGCTTTGAATATTTAACAGGCAGGACTAGTATACACTTGTTATGAATAAAGTATCATACACAAGGAAGTTACTGAAACAGGCAGCATACGTCCTATCCAGAACTTGTTGCAGACAGAATCCACTTGGGTAATGAAATGAACAACCATTTTCACCTTCTCTGAAGAAGAATTCTAAAGGGAGAGAATCTTTAATTAATCAGTTTAGTAGCTAAACAGCTTCCATTACTGAGCAATTCAGCGTGTTACAAGCCTGTCCATTTCATGAATGTGCCAAGCATATTAATATGAAGCTCAATTTGGCATATTTGCATGACAACTATGGCATTTACAGACAAGAATTCCACTTGGACTCAACATCACAAAAGCTTGTTATTTAGCAGACTTGAATTCAACCTGAAATTACTCTTGATATAGGTGAAAATGACAGTTTTCCTGTTCTTTTCACTTAAATAACAAATCTCTAATATTTCATTTTACTTGAATTCAGTGAAGTTCTGTTCAATGTTTAGGAAGAAGGGCTTTGTGCTTTCTGCTGGATGTAGATCATGTGAAGTTGAGCTTTACATCACAGAGTCAAAAGATTTTTGAACTCCAAATAATTTTCTGTAAAATTCTTAATAGAATCCCCCTTGCCAGCAAACTCTCCCCCAAAGCAACCCCCACAGCAAAAGGCTAATATTGAGGGTTAATAGCAATTATACCCAACAATGTATCTTGAATAAAATAGGGAAAGATTTACGGCAATTTCATACAAAACCATGATAGTGATTGTGTCAGGAAAAAGTTGAATACGACTTCCTACCACACCCCTTCCTTGTAAGGGTCTTGGGACCTCTATAATTAGCCTTTTATGGTATGACCTTTTGAGGGCAAGCATTGCAGACATTCCTTATACTGGAAAACAATTACAAGTGATATGGAAGTCAGTGTATGAATGTACAGACACTCATCTCCTAATGTACCAGGCTTGTTATACATTTTGATTTTATTGACCAAAATTGCAGACAGATTAAACAACTAGAAATATGAAATATCTGGAATTGATGCCCTCCAAGAACAAACCTGAAGATGCGCCATGTGTGCATTTTGCACTGCAGCAATGAAACTGTTTCCTGTGTCAGCTAAGGTATGCGGTGAAGAAACTGCAACTTCATGTGAAGAATATTTACTTTCCAGTGCCTTTTAAAATGTATCTTGACCTATTGGTATCTATACTTCCAAAATTTCGTAAATAGAGCCGAAATATTATAAAAGTTATTATATAAGCATCCAACAGCAAAGTAGTTACCAAAAGTGGACATTGATTAATATATGCTACAATTTTCCTAAATTTGAACATCTACATTAAAATGTATTTTGTAACCCTTAATTATTGTCCTGTGAAGATTCAGTGTAAACCAGTCATAACTTTTTCTATATTCTATATGATAAGCTTTCTATATTCTATATGATAAGCTCTATTCCATTTCATCCTAAACATCTTTTTTTTCCCACCATGACAACAGTTACTGGCATCATGAAATGTATGACAAACAGCAAAACATGAGTTAGATACAAATATGTGGCAGTATGCTCATCCATACTATATATCCTAGAAGTCAGGGGCGGCATTTACTGTGGAAGGGGCTAAGTTTCAGTTATGGTAAATCTTTGATCCATCATAAAAGTCACAGAGAAAAAAAAAATTCTCAATTAACTGCTACCAGTTAAAAGCAAAAGTTAATTACAACGCAATTTAAGATTTCGAATAGTACTCATAAAGTCTGAAAAATATTGCAGAATTCTAGTAGGAGTTGAACTCATACACTCCCCTCAAATTACACACTCCATCCCTTATCTAATGTTTTGATCTCAGCTACACTCCTTAGAAAAATAAAAAATTCTCTGAATGAGTAAGCACGCACTTGAACTGTTGATTTATATTTCAATCAATTCCCTAATATTTTCCAAACAAGGCTTGCATTTCAAATGAAGCCTGGAAATAACCAATTTGGAAATCAAACAGTCAGTTCTAGCATTAAAGGAAGCAATCTTGGCAATTAATGCACAAATACGCAAGACTCTTAAAACAGAATACAGGAACAGTGCTAAATCATGCAGGTTTTGATAGACTGAAAATAGAATGCACTTCAGGTCTGCACACTTATCAATAACACTTTATATAATATTTTGCTCAAATACTGAAGCCTGGTTTTCTAAGGTAAAAAAAAGAAAGATCATTTGAACATTAATACTACCTTAACTGTCACAAATTAATGAGCGCAGACAGGTAGTTCTTTGCATCGGAAATTACAGACCATTACCATCTAAAATGAAATGCCACAAAGCTGCGGCTTTAATGGGGTCTAAACAAAACAGACTTCTCTTAAATGCTATAATTAAACTTTGACACATCAACTTCCAGGGTGGAATATTCATTTAAACAAAACTTCATATATATTAAAGCTTTTACTAAAGGTGGTTAATATTCCCCAAGTGCACTTTTTGTCCATATTTGCCAACTAAGTGTACATTTCAGAATTGTACTTTTTTAAGGTAATTATACCATGGTAATTTTTTTTTAAAACACCATCCACAGCTTTGTTCAGTTTAATTCTCAATGTACTTAAAGTACTAAAATGTATTTTTTAAATCTATGTGCAAGGGCAACAACTCTTAAATGTTTAAACATTGAAACATAAAAAATACATCATACACAGTGCAGAAGTAGAGCATACAGGAAAATTTACTATATAAAAGTATGTAAATAACATAAAGTACATAACTTTGGAACGCCCAAGGCAAAAAATAAATTCCTGGGCAGGGTCATCAGTGGGGCAAATTTTGGCTGGGGGTCCTGATCAGATCAATCTTGGTAGATGTCTACAAGACAATGCTTCTATGTTCCCAATGTCTATGTCAGTTACTGGAATGAATCCCGACAGTGAATAATTAATTAGTTTTAAAAACTTGTTTGACAATCAAGAATAAAGAAATTAGTATAAATACATTACTTCCCAGAGACTGGTTCAATATAAGAACATAAACCCAGGTGCACAACTTCTCATCCCAATAAACATTTGTATGAAGTTCGGTGATGTTAGGTCAATTAGTAAAGGAGCAGTGTGTGCCACAAGATTTTCAGGATGTATATTGTATGGAGGGCCCACAGAAAATCTATATGTCCACCAAGTGGGGGCATAAAAAATCTGGCAAGCTTCAAACAATCCAAACAAGACTGTTAAAGACAAACACAAGAGGGTCATGATGACCCTCTTTCCCTCATCTGAGTATCCTGTCATCTAATGTCTCTGTTCATGAGTAATTTTCTTTTCAATTTTACAAGTTGACCTTGCCAGTTTCAAGACAAACATTCTCAGCCAGGCCACTTCAGTTTTAAAATGATCAGGCTGAAAATGTGGCCTCTAGAATGTCCAAAATGTTGTTTCTATCTGACCTCTGACTTTTAGTTTTCAACCCCATATGACCCAATTCCATACCTGTCCTATAGATCACCAAGACAAACATTTGGACCAACTTTCATCATGATCTTTGATTTGACCTAGTGACCTAGTTTTTGACCCCACATAATGTAATTTCAAACTTAAACTTGAGATCATCAAGACAAACATTTGGACCAAGTTTCATGATGATTTGACTTAAAATGTGGCCTCTCCGTAGATTGTTTACATTGTACATGTGGAGGGACAGACACACAACAGACAGGCAAAGACAGACGTCAGACATGCAGACATGACCAATGGGCAATCACAAAAGCTCACACATGAACACCTCATGCTCAGGTGAGCTAAAACAAATATAAGATTACTTTATTTTCTCTCTGGCATTACTTAATTACTTCCCTTTCCTGAAATGCCACCATTTGTAAATTCATATAATTATTTGGAATAAGGCAATTTAATATTCAAGCATGAATTTACTTTTATGGTATCATTAACTAAACTGAGAATTGAGGAATAAGCGTACAAGTTTTTACACACACACAACTCAGTAGTATCGAGGTATTAAAGTTATTTTGGAGGAGGACATACTTCTGTTGCTTGCCAAGTCTTTAGACAATTAGACAGGTGACAGGCTAGCTAAGTCAGGCATCAATCAGTAAAGCACACAGTATGTCTCCATCACTGTTGAAATAAAGTTAACCTTTCAAAGAAAAATGCCTTTACTTGTGTACCTAAAAAACACAGTAAAGGACTACATAACAGTCACATTGTGTTTTAGTAATCAAAACATAATAGTAGTTCCCTTAATACAACTTTTCTCCATTTGTAGGCTTTAGTCTTTGTTTCATTGGCCTCATTTCAAACAAACCTGTTTGATCTGAGTCAGATGTAAGATGCTGTTACTTAAATCCCTTCATAATAAACAAAATCAGTAAGTTTCTCACTTCTCAGGAAATACGACTTTTAACATTACAAACCCAATTATCCAAATCAGTATTCCTAACAATTTTGAAGCAAGGAAAAATACTCTATCAACATTCTGTCACAGATTTCTTGCGCTGAAATCCCATAGGACTTCTTTATTTGCCTTACACAAATTTGATGTTGACAGTAGTGTTAGGCTCCACATAAAACATGACCCATGGTGCCAACAATTCATGCCTTTTTAACGTGATTTGAGAAGCCCAGAAAAATCTGCCTCATCGTGACCACAAAGCTGTCTATAAATATCTAGATTTACGGGATAAAGAAGATATCAGTAATGCAAAAATACTCTATATTTTCCAAAGTGATGGGTTTATGCTATCAATTAGAAACTCTAGACCCATAAAACAGTCCACCGATGGTGTTAAGAATGTTACTTGTTGGTCTCTCTTGCATAAATATCAGATTTCTCCCATTGTTTTGCTTTTATCACCATTTTCCTCTTAGGGAAAGCATCCCGCGCCTTATTTGAAGGCGATGACAAGAACTGTAAATGTCAATATAAACAGCTCTTTCATTTGGTTAGTTAACAAGATTAATACGTTACTGTATTGATGAAACATTGGGAAAATGGAGACTGGGATGATACAAGATACTGAGAACACAGTTCTTGTCTTCGTTTTATAATACGCTCTTCACTGATTTGGTATATATGTACCACATTGTTGCAAATATAAGAAGCAAATATATCTTCACTTTAAATGAACTTTTACAAACCTAAATTGTAGATTTTCCCTATTGTGGAGTCACTTTAGATTTCAGCCTACTAGTTTAAGTAATGATCAGGTGTCATCTTTAGCCATTCTCTTTCAAGAGATATAAACGTCTGGGTGAGAAATATTAGAGTTAAGAGCAGTAGACTAAGTTTTCAAGTCAAGATACTCGAGTTTTGAGTCAAATATTAAGAATTTCAAGTCAGGAATTAAGAATTTCAAGTCAAGACTCTCAATGGAACTTCCATACTGAAACAAGTTATTTTAAAATCCTTCAATGCATGACAAAGATACAGTCCGGACACAAATGTGTACATATAAACTGCAGTCTATTACTTTCAAACTCTAAAATTATGTGACCTTGACCTTCGAGGTAGGGATGCAGGTCTTGCACGCAACACGTCGTCTTGATCCACTGAACATTTGTGCTAAGTTATTTTTAAATCATTCAATGCATGCTAAAGTTACAGTTGGTACACAAAAAAATGTAAGGACATAGAGTGTGATTTTAATATGGCCACCTACATGGGTATGAAAATGTTCACTCAAAAATCAGATAAACTGGACAAGGAAAAGTAACAAACTGTGAAATTAGTCAAAAAGAGTTATGGTTCTTGTACACTACACTTCCTCTCATTCTGCTTGACTCTTGTATGAAGTTGTACTGAATTCCAAACAGTAGTTTTCAAGTTATGCTCAGGACAAGGAAAAGTAACAAAGGGTAACAACAGTGTAATTAGTCAAGAAAGAGTTATGATTCTTGTACACTACACTTCCTCTCAATGCACTTGACCATTGTATGAAGTTGTATTGAATTCCAACCAGTAGTTTTCAAATTATGCTACGGATAAGAAAAATGCAACAGATGGATTGACAGCCGGACCTACCACAGGGTGACTCCTATATATGCACCAAACTGCGTTTTGGAGGTTTAATAACTCAATTTTAGAGATGTTCCTCTGCTGCATTGAAATGCTGTAATGTTGTTCATCCAAGTTTATGTTCCTGAACTTGTGAGAAGTTCAAATTCTGATCTAAATCTGTCTACATTGGATGATAGACCTATGCAAAGCTAGAGAAGTGAGTATTTTTAATGCAACGCTGCAAAAAGACACACACTTTGTGCAAAACAATCTACTCAAGGAAAACATCTTTAAGTCATTTTAAAAGACCAAAATCTCTTGCAGAATATTATGTTACAGACAAATTTGCCAATATTAATTCTTCCTGTAATCTAAGTAGGTCATCAAGAAGCTGCTTGAATATTTTATTTTATTCTCAAATGATTATTCAACTTTTGAGATAACGGTTTCATCGATAACAGACTCAAAACAATAAGACTCTAAGCTCTTTTAGCATCCAATTCTTCGGCTTTATTCCACTGTTTTATTTCTATTAATATCTGTTAAAAACAATCCTTAATCAAGCATACAGAATGTATTTTATAAATGATCAATTTTACTACTCACATTGTGTATCACAATGTTTAAATTCTGTAACAAAGAGGTGAATATATTAATATAGTTACATGAACAGTCATTTACATGTTTCATACATACAAGAATAGTGTGAAAACGTTCATGTTCACGGGGCATGATTTTTGTTGATTTCACACAAACTTTCTGACAATCTTACCATTTTCCGAATAAAATCTAAAATCTATGAATTCATAGTACTCTAGCATTGCATTTTTACTTTAAATCTGCTAAATATTATACCAAAAATTTAAAGGATTCCCAGTATTCTAAGTAGCTTAACACCCTATTAGGAATAACAACATATTCATCTACAGTAAAACATTTTTAGCCCTGGGTAAATTTATTATGGACCGAAAATTTTGTATTCATACTACTGTTACTTGCGAAATTTTTCTGACGCCAGAATTTCACGAAAATGCCTCTTAACAAGAGGGCCCTATATCGCTCACCTGCCACTTACGACAATATATGACCTAACTTCAACCCTAAACTATATATCATTAACACAAACATTCTGTCTGACCTTGACCTTGACCACAAGGTTTTTAAGTGGGTGACCTAGTTTTTGACCCTACATGACTCTATTCGAACTCCACCTAGATTTTATCAAAGGCAATCATACTGACTAAGTTTCATGAAAAATGCAGCCTCTATTGCATACACAAGGTAAAGTGTGGAAAGACAGAGACAGACAGACGACGGACAACAGGTGATCACAATAACTCACCCTTGAGCACTTCGTGCTCAGGTGAGCTAAAAATCTGACAACCAATGTCTTCAAAAGTTTTCAAATTTTTGCTATTGCCCATTTTTTCTCCTAAACAAAATTAATGTGAAAAACAAAAATAGTGTGGAAAAGCCCAATTTACAGATATTATGTCAACTGTCAGTAAGAATTTGACCCAAGTTTCATAAAAATCCTGCATGTGATTTAGGAAATATCAAATGGACACATACTCACCATGAAGGTTTAACTTTTGACCTAGAGTTGTCACCTTTGACCTTGAGGGGAACAGTTATAGCATGGTTTCTGCATATTGTCTCGTCTAGATAAGGTGAACATTAAATTTAATGAAAATCCTGGCAGGGCAATGACAAATGGTATGGTCACGACCATACCTCCTAATATGACACCAGTACTGGTTTTTCCAGGAGGCGGACTCGAGAGTGACTCGATAAGCTGCAAGCTTTCTCCTATAGTATATTCAATATTGGGCACCGACAGAGATTTAAGAGAGATATGAAATGTTAGAGCCTGCTGCCCTTTAGGTAGCAGATGATAAAACCAGGAAATCATAGGGCAGCAGGCTACCGTAATTTTCTGTCAGTCAACAGTTATTATGTTCCCAGTATTCAGCAGTCACCAAAACCAAACTGTATCAGCTTTCAATCTTGTGAAAATTGTGAAAACTTATTTATTCATTCTTCCTTACAAAGTCACGCACCTAATCATTGAATGATAGACAGTTATTCAGTGAAAACACCAAAATCAGTTTCCTACTCCAGAACTTAATTTTAACTTTTTCTCGTTTGCTTGTCACTTAATGTACCAATGCCCAGAATTGTCTGTGCTTTTACGCAGAACTTTAGACTGGATTACAGGTTTTCCTACACTGGTAGACTGGTATCCTGCCACTTAAAATTGACTGTATCACCAGCTCATTTGGTGTAATTCCCTTTGATTGTCATCATTGCGGGCGATTAGATGATTGAGTTCTTTTTGAAATTGACATGCTTGATAGATGCATCAGTCTAAAACTAAATGGAAGATCTGTAAGACCAGTATTTTTCTCAAATTAATCATACCATATAGAGGCTGGTTTTTCTCAGAGTGTATTAGGCCATACCAAGTTTATTCCAGTGTAGCATCAAAACCCCATCTGAAAACATAGCTCTCAACCTAAGCATATTGAACTGTACACTGTCGGCAGAAAGTGATTCTAATCCTTCGTGAGCAGTGCAAATCATGATAATTCTGTTCTTCATGCAGCATGATCTGCACTGTTTGCTTATCAGTCAGTAAATTTCCAGTGTGCGTCCCTGTATATAATGGTACTGTCCAAATTGAAAGACAGACAATTTAGTTCACTGCAGTAAAGAATCAAATCAAAGTACTGAAAGTACTGTGGACCAACAAAGCTTTCCTTTGCTGTTACTGTTGAATATACGTGTATACAATAACCATCTGCTGCTTGTGCAGCATTTAATGCCATTTATATTTGCATATTCAGTGTTTTACACCATAACACATAGAAACACATCCTTTTTATTCGGTTGAACTTTGTACGGGCATCTTATTTTTGCAATTATTCAGTGTTTTACACCATAACACATAGAAACACATCCTTTTTATTCGGTTGAACTTTGTACTAGGGCATCTTATTTTTGCAATTATTCAGTGTTTTACACCATAACACATATTTGAAACACATCCTTTTTATCAGGTCTGAACTTTCTAATCGTGGCCATCTTATTTTTGCAATTATCTCAGTGTTTTACACCAGATTAACACATAGAAACACATCCTTTTTATTATGACAAACTTTTGCTATGGGCATCTTATTTTTGCAATTATTCAGTGTTTTTACACCATAACACATAGAAACACATCCTTTTTATTCGGTTGAACATTGTACGGGCATCTTATTTTTGCAATTATTCAGTGTTTTACACCATAACACATAGAAACACATCCTTTTTATTCGGTTGAACATTGTACGGGCATCTTATTTTTGAAATTTATGTCCACAGAACTCCGATACTGATATCAATATACAGCTGAACCACTGTTAGTGGTCACCATTTACTAAGCAATCAATTGCCCAAAGCAGCCATTATACTGATGTATCCAAATTTGACCATGTTTATTTTAAAGGTACCTGTAGTTTCTAATCTCAGTGGCCACTTTTAGTGTGTCTCATTTCAACAGATTGACTGTGATTATTTATTTCCTTGCAACAAACTTCTTTGCCCTATTGTTACTCTATCTCTGAATCATTCATTTCTGCATCTCTACACTAATTATCACTGTAAACAGGCCCATGTCATGACATCATTCTGGCTTAATAAATGGCATGACATCATTCTGGCTTAATAAATGCCATGACATCATTCTAGCTTGATAAATGATATGACATATTCTGGCTTAGTAAATTAATGTTATGACATTATTTTGGCTCGATATTTGTCTTGAAAAAGAAAAAAGAAAACCCTGTTTCCCCAGCTGCAAAGTTAACAAACGTTTGAATGTTGTGTGAAGCAATTTTCAAACATCCACTCATAAAGCATAATGTAATAGGGCATTTTTCTTCTATTCTTTTTTTTACCAAGAGCTGCAACATAACAACACTAGGGAACACTAAAGGTGTTGTAAAAACTTGTGTATAAGTGCAGTTGGTAGAAAAAACTGTCTAGGTCTATACAAGAATGTCAGTTTACTGACAAGTCAAATATTTTGAGACTGTTTGAATTCTCATGTGTAATCCCCGTCTGATATGCTTATAATCCACAATGACTTAAAACTGCTGAAAAGTTACATATTCCATCATCCATGTCTGCAATTTTCTCCCCAAAGTTTAGGTTGACAATAGTAAGTTTTGTTTTCAAACCTGAAAGCATATGCTCAATGTTTCCTACTTGTCATTGTCATTGTTCAGAATATTAACAGAAGAGCCTGTGTACTTGGTCACATGTTAAATGTACAATTTTGTCTGATACAGACACTATATCCACATGCCCAACAATATGGTAAATAAACAAGAGGGCCAAGATGGCCCTATATCGCTCACCTTGGTACAAGTCCACTTGCCTGGTGGAAGATCACTAGATAATGTTATATACCAAATAAGTTTTCCTATATACGCTTTTGTAATAACAAATGACCCCTGCCCCTGGGCAAGGTCAATTTTGACCTCAGGGGCATAATTTGAACAAACTTTGAAGAGGTCTACTAGGCAATGCTACATGCCAAATATCTAAGCTCTAGGCCTTGTGGTTTCAGAGAAAAAGATTTTTAAAGTTTTCCCTATATAAGAGTATGTAAAACTAAGTGACCCCCGGTGCGGGGTCAATTTTGACCCAGGGGTCATAATTTGAACAATCTTGGTAGAGGTCCACTAGCCAATGCTACATGCTAAATATCTTAGCTCTAGGCCTTGTGGTTTCAAACAAGAAGATTTTTAAAGTTTTTCCTATATATTCCTATGCAAAACTAAGTGACCCCCAGTGCGGGGTCAATTTTGACCCGGGGCTCATAATTTGAACTATCTTGGTAGAGGTCCACTAGACAATGCTACATGCCAAATATCTTAGCTCTAAGCCTTGTGGTTTCAGAGAAGAAGATTTTTAAAGTTTTTCCTATATATGCCTATGCAAAAACTATGTGCCCACCTCGGGGTCAATTTTGACCCAGGGGTCATAATTTGAACAATCTTGGTAGAGGTCCACTAGACAATGCTACATGCCAAATATCTAAGCTCTAGGCCTTGTGGTTTCAGAGAAGAAGATTTTTAAAGTTTTTCCTATTTGTTGCCATAGCAACCAGAGTTCTGCATGGAATGGAATTCTTTGAACAACTTTGATAGAGCTTCATGCAAGGAACATCCCTGTAAAGTCTCATCAACATTGGCCCAGTGGTTTCAGAGGAGATGTCGTTTGAAGGAAATGGTGGACGCGGCAAGGACGCGCTGGACGGAAACGCCTTCCTAATAGCTCACTCTGGCACTTTGTGCCAGGTGAGCTAAAAAGTTGACTGCTAAATACATGTATATTATTAATGTAAGCTGTTTAAAGCAGGTGCCTGCTTACCTGAGGTGACCATTAACTTTCAATGTACACTTATGTTAAGCAGCTGCCTGATTTAGATTGTCTCTTTTTTTGTGTAAATTAGCTGAATGTTCACTGAACACTGGTCAGACTGTAAATTACATCTAAATTCTACAAAGTTTGGTGAAAACCTGAAACTTGTGTTTATTTCGCTTTAGCTTTGACTGTATTACTGTCTGTGCTAGGGACTGCTACAATGACCCGATTCCCTGAAAAACTTCTTAAGTAATATCTGAACATTTTGAACACAAGTTCAGAAAAATCTTACAGAACTGTGCAGCAAGTTCATTCAAACTGGTTCAATATCAAACTTCCCACTACTTGATAGTAGAACCTTGTTGACACGTAACCAACAATATATGATATAAAGCTATGTGATCTTCTGCATTGTGACACGTAATATCCCATTTCGGTAAATGCAGCTCTTCATCACATTACTGCCGAAACAAATTCCCGGGAGAGACGCATCTACTCACTTCAAGCATCGATATGTGCACTCTGATCCAAATATGTCAATTTACTCAATACAAAATGAAATATATGATAATGTAAGTATTAAGCTTGATAAAACTGTCTGAGCTTTAGTTACAGATAAGACACACATATTAACGACTGGCATATCATCTCCTAGATAGTCTTGTTTAAAATTGTGTATAGTAATTCCACTATTTCAAGCCAAATAATTTGCATGAAGCCAAACAACTATAACCTACCAAGGGTACAAGAGATTCAAATCCCACCACTGTACTGTCTCCTTGGGCAAGGATCAAATTGCTGCATGGCGTTGAAATATGCTTGGTTTTAACTTTTTTTATTTGTTCTTGCACAAAAGCTCAATACAGAGCTAAGTATACCGAGACTGGAGGAATATGACACAATATAAAGATTGACCATAAATACCTAATATAGCTGAACCATCTGTTACAGTGTTATAAATACTGTATGGTAATGAGTCACCTCTCCAAATTATGCCAGTTGTTGAAAACTAACAAACTGACTTTAAGGTTGACCATTTTAAGTTGTAATTTGAGCACAATTTCTCAACTCCTGTCACAGAGTCATCTCTACTTTGGATACTGAATCTTGAAATGCATACATTTCCTCAACTAACAATATATGACTGATCTCCCCACAAAGGTTTGAAAAGATGCTGAAAGTGAAACACATAGTCATGTCCCCATTGACGACATTTAAGACCAAAATATTAATAATGGCAGCAGTAACTTCTGGGCCCCAGTTTAGCTCTCTTATTTTTCAAATGACAGTTGCATGTGACCTTGACTTCTGACCTTAAAACCAATGACAGTTTAATAATTTTATGCCTAAGTATAAACATGCTATAGTTATTGATTGTAAACTGTGACAATGACCTACTGACCTTTATGTAATAGGTCACCTTCCTACCATTAGATTCAGCAACCAGACCCAAGCCTTTCTGTTACTGGTGAAAAGGAGTAACTGTTCTTCCCTTATCTGTAACTTTTGCTTACAAGTCTCTCATTCAGCCCATTCTTCACATCTAAACATAATTATCTGAACTATCTTCGACTTTGAAAATTTTCCATTTATTGAAAATAAAATGAACGATCCCCCATTATTTATTAGGCTGTTACTGTGTCTGTATTTGCAATATTTTGACGAGAACTTGCCGTTATTAAACATTTCTCCTGTCTTGTTACTTGATGTCTGACAAAGACCTATTTGCATGCACATCACGCAAAACCAATATGTGGATCCTCGCCAATATTTTGTCCTGTAATTGCTGACTTTAATCTTGTATGGTAGAACATGGCGTAATTTGTCAAAGTAAATATGTGAGTAGACTAGCAAGCTTACGTCCTCTCTGTAACTCGATAAAACTACTTCTTAGGATTTCTCCAAATCTAATTAATTCGGCAAATCTAACGAACATTATGAATCCTATCCTCAGAAACATTCTGTTGACAAACAGCACGGAATCCGCACTTCGGCAGGAACATTTTTTGCCATGTCTAAGAAAGTAATATTCTTGTGACTACCAGTTGTTAGCACACGTGAATCCAATATATGACACAACTCGGTTAGTTAAACACTGATGTTATTTGCGTAGGGTTTGTTTATTGTTAGTAAGTTAACTGTAAAAGCCTCTCTACTGGAACATCCCCGCTAGGGAAAAATCCTCATGCTAGTATGAATAGAAAATTACAGGAAAAACAGTATGCGTTCTTCATTCAGTTAATAAAGTTAGACCTGTATGTATTTTAGTTGATGGTTTCATTTATCATCCAATGAAAACAATGTATTTCTTTTCTTTCCTTTGTTCGTACATAGTACATTAAAACCCTGTACCATTCAGTCAAAAAATAGATTCAAAGTAGCAGCATGTGTGATCTAATTTTAGACCATTTTCATTTAAAAACTGATTTTATTGGATGAAAAGTAAAGCTTCAACTTGCCAATATTGTTATACCAAGAAGCCACCTGCTTCAAATGGACACTTTGTTATATCACTTGGCAGACTGTATTGTAAGGCATAACCAACTTCATTCATCCTATTTTTCATGACTCAACACTAATATTTGTAACATATATTAGTATGTCATTTCCTGTTAGATCTAAGTGTTACATGTGAAAATACTTACATCATACAACAAGATTCTCCTGTCCTGAAATCACATAACAAAAATTAAAAGTAACTTAAAGAAACCCTCATGATGAAAACAGACTGTGCACTGTATCTCACTTTAATTGTTAAAAATGTCAATGGATACATTTTTAGAAAAGGTGTATTAATTTGAACAAATAATAAAACATTTTTGCTATTCTAATAATATTTTTTAACTTTTAATGGATTTACTAAAACTACATCATTGTTACTATTAAATAAGATATGACAATTTAACTTTTACTATATAAAGAGTAATGAAATTCAAGCAATTCACAATTTATAAGAATAAAATTGTAGTACAGTTCAACTGCTACCTCAAATCTTGGACAAAACAGCAGTGAATTTCTACCTTAAATTTTTGGCTAAACAGAAATTAATTGTCATCCTAAATTTTGGGCTTAACAGTAGTTAATTGTTACCCTGAATTTTGGGCTAAACAGTAATTAATTGTTACCCTAAATTTTGGGCTTAACAGTAATTAATTGTTACCCTGAATTTTGGGCTAAACAGTAATGAAGTGTTACCCTAAATTTTGAGCTAAACAGTAATTAATTGTTACCCTGAATTTTGGGATAAACAGTAATTAATTGTTACTCTGAATTTTGGGATAAACAGTAATTAATTGTTACCCTGAATTTTGGGATAAACAGTAATTAATTGTTACCCTAAATTTTGGGCTAAACAGTAATTGAGCTCTTAAAATTCTTGGACAGTACAGTAACAGAGTTAAACAGATCTATGCAAACTTGCTACTTGGTAAAACTTCACTGGCATTGTTCTACACCAGGGATTATAGCATTGTTTTGCAACTCGGATTATAGCATTGTTCTACAATTTGGATTATGACATTGTTCTACACCAGGGATAATAGCATTGTTCTACAACTGGAATTATGGCATTGTTCTACACCAGGGATTATGGCATTGTTCTACAATTTGGATTATGACATTGTTCTACACCAGGGATAATAGCATTGTTCTACAACTGGGATTATGGCATTGTTCTACACCAGGGATTATGGCATTGTTCTACAATTTGGATTATGACATTGTTCTACACCAGGGATAATAGCATTGTTCTACAACTGGGATTATGGCATTTTTCTACACCAGGGATTATAGCATTGTTCTACAATTTGGATTATGACATTGTTCTACACCAGGGATAATAGCATTGTTCTACAACTGGGATTATGGCATTGTTCTACAACTGGGATTATGGCATTGTTCTATACCAGGGATTATGGCATTGTTCCATACCAGGGATTATGGCATTGTTCTATACCAGGGATTATGGCTTTGTTCTACACCAGGGATTAATATATATGGCACTGATCTACATCATGGATTATAGCATTGTTCTACAGAAGTTTATCACATTCATTTATAAGTGACAACAGACTTAATATTAGACAGTGTTCCCTGTACAGATGAATGCATGGTATTTTTATGTGGATTAAATTTCTTTGATAGTATGGAACTGCTTGATAGCCTTTTGTATGTAGGAGAACAATATAAAAGGAAGTTCCAATAATGTAAGAAAAACAATTTTAATCTGACGGCTTTCCAGATAAAGCCATCCCCTTTTCATCCGCTTAAACTTATTGAGATTTCTGACACCCTGAAGTGCAAATCTTATTAAAAGAAGCCTTTTAAATGGCGAAATAAATAACCACCCAAGTGCACACAACATAACCAATCTAAACCTGCCATTGTGACGAAAGAAAAATCATCAAAACAAATTCCCTGAAAATGACTTCCTAACTGATTATTCTGGTTCTGGCGTTTTTATTTGGCGCCAAAATAGTTTCTATAAAAGGTTTTATGTGTGCAATCAGAAGTTGCAATGTATCAAATGGAGAACTTATTTCACACAATAGCTGTTTATTATCAACGATACATAAAAACAAACTCCCAAAAGACATAAAAGTAATTGTTTTCCTGTTATCCAGTTCTTGCTATCTTAGGAGACAAAGAGATTGACCCAAGAGAAAAATCTAAGAAGATGGTGTGCTATTAAACTGTTTCTGTCACATACATACAGGATAATTTAAATTAAACACAAAGTTTCATTACATAGTTAAATTGCTTATTCCCGTCTCAGGCTATATACCTTACAGTTTTATACCCACAAATCCATTTACAATGTGACAAGCTTGCAAGTATCTTAAACATTACATTTAAGGCAAACATTTAGAAAAAAATTTTAATTAGAAAGACTTTAATAAAGTATAACTGTCTACTACTAGCTAGTCACTATACCTACCTTCTTCATTAAAAAAATTAACCTCCACACTGATTAAAATGTATGTTGTTGACTAAACAGAGGCTTGACTTCCATCAACAAAGTGCATCAGCAGTTAATGTAAATATTTGACAAGAACTCTCACATTTTACTTTTGTCAGTCACCCAAAGCATGTTTACTTTATGGGGTGTGGAATTTAAGTGACACACTTATGACGCATGCACATTTCTGTCAGGTCCAGCAAATAAATTCAAAACCTAATATCATGATATTTTAATAATGTGGCACATAACTTGAAACAGTTTACAAAATTTAAAGGCTAACATCACAGTTAAACAAATCTACTAGCTGTATGGATTACCGAATGAAAAAATTACTAGAGGTCTGACAAGTGTCCAGATGTAGAATATGAACCAGTGGGACCACATCATTCACTTCTTTAATTTCAGTGTATGTAACCAGTGGGACCACATCATTCACTTCTTTAATTTCAGTGTATGTATATAACCAGTGGGACCACATCATTCGCTTCTTTTATTTCAGTGCATGTAACCAGTGGAACCACATCATTCACTTCTTTAATTTCAATGTGTGTAACCAGTGGGACCACATCATTCACTTCTTTAATTTCAATGTATGTAACCAGTGGGACCACATCATTCACTTCTTTAATTTCAATGTATGTAATGTGCTTCTTTAATTTTTCAACTTTTAAAAAATAGACCTTAATAACACTAAATGTGATCAATACCCCCACAAGACTGCTTTGTCAACTGAAGAAGTTATAAGTGACAGAATACCTTGTAAAAAACTAAAAAAGAGTTATGGTTCTTGGCAAAAACTCTGTAATTTGTCAAGATACTTCCTCTTATTGTGCTTGAACATTGTTTGAAGTTGAATTAAATTCCAACAAGTAGTTTCAAGTTATGCTCCGGACAAGTAGAATGCGACGGACTGACGGACCGCCCGACAGTCCACAAGGCGACTCCTATACACCCTCCCAAATTTTGTTAGGCGGGGGTATAAATACAACTTATATATTAGTGCCACTTTATGCAGGGATCAGCACACCTGTAAAAGCCTATAGAAAAAATCCTTTTAATATTAGAGTCGCATGCAACTGTTTTATTGCTTTGAACAGCAAGAAATGGAAAGATTGCTGACAAAAATATATTCTATTATAAATTTTCCATTCAATATCCATTAATTCTACAACCAAGTGCTCAGCAAACAGGATCAGTTGCATGGTAATCAAGTTACAGAGGAAGTTCTAGGCATTCTTCCACCCAGGACATTAGAAATCTACTAAACAATAAACAGCATAAATCACATTATATTAATCATGATAAAATACAACCCGTTGTTACCCATATGGATTCACAATATCTCTTTCATTTTAAAACGCCCACTTTTAACTTAAAAAAAGTATATGACTCTTTTGTATAAATTGATCTTTAACTTGTCTATCTATTTTATTACCATTTGAAACAGAATAAACATCACTAAGCCCTTAAAGTTTTATTTTACAACCTATTTAAAAATAGCATCTATTACACAGAATTAATTAAACAAAATTTATAATATATATTTAATTCTGAGGTTGAAGCATTACAATTAGAAATTCTTGGGCATATTTTGGGAGTTGTGAAACATCACGTAACACAGATTCTCACCCATAAGTCTACAATCAATTTTCAACTTAAATGTTCCTTGATCTTGAATAATTTACAGAAAGTACAGACTCAGGTGCAGCACCCTGTCTTATAACATAGAAAGACCTATAGATGAGAATGTATTGTGAAAACACTACTACATTGTTAAATTTCTAAAAAGATTGCTCTTGAATTAATCTATATTAACTGTTCAAATGGACCTGCAAAGAAAGTTTACAGACTTGATAGCAATTTAAAACAATGAAAATTATGATCAGACTAGATGTCTTTATGATTTACCTTTGCATGATCTACACTGATTGCAAATTAAGGCAGAGTATTTCAGTAAATCTTACAGAAGCAAACAGTTTACGTAACAAGGATCAGTACAGATTGTAAACTCTCTCAAAGAACGTCTGATTCCTAATGTGGCTTGGACCCATTACTCTAAATCTGTGAGACGTTCAGTGTTTCCAATTAAGTTAGCAGCGCTAACCACAGGTCAGTGCTTTGAACCATTTAACCATGGACATATGGGTCTGAGAAGCAACTATAAATTTTTTGATACTATAATCTTTCTATTGTAGATATAAAAATGGACATTTTCTGTGGACCAAACTCCTGAAGGGATTACAGATATAAAGATGGAGATTTTCTGTGGACCAAACTCCTGAAGAGATTACAGATATAAAGATGGACATTTTCTGTAGACCAAACTCCTGAAGAGATTACAGATATAAAGATGGATATTTTCTGTGGACCAAACTCCTGAAGAGATAACAGATATAAATGGACATTTTCTGTGGACCAAACTCCTGAAGAGATTAAAGATATAAAGATGGACATTTTTCTGTGGACCAAACTCCTGAAGAGATTACAGATATAAAGATGGATATTTTCTGTGGACCAAACTCCTGAAGAGATTACAGATATAAAGATGGACATTTTCTGTGGACCAAACTCCTGAAGAGATAACAGATATAAATGGACATTTTCTGTGGACCAAACTCCTGAAGGGATTACAGATATAAAGATGGACATTTTCTGTGGACCAAACTCCTGAAGGGATTACAGATATAAAGATGGACATTTTCTGTGGACCAAACTCCTGAAGAGATAACAGATATAAATGGACATTTTCTGTGGACCAAACTCCTGAAGGGATTAAAGATATAAAAATGGACATTTTCTGTGGACCAAACTCCTGAAGGGATTACAGATATAAAGATGGACATTTTCTGTGGACCAAACTCCTGAAGGGATTACAGATATAAAGATGGAGATTTTCTGTGGGCCAAACTCCTGAAGAGATTACAGATATAAAGATGGACATTTTCTGTAGACCAAACTCCTGAAGAGATTACAGATATAAAGATGGATATTTTCTGTGGACCAAACTCCTGAAGAGATTACAGATATAAAGATGGACATTTTCTGTGGACCAAACTCCTGAAGAGATAACAGATATAAATGGACATTTTCTGTGGACCAAACTCCTGAAGAGATTAAAGATATAAAGATGGACATTTTTCTGTGGACCAAACTCCTGAAGAGATTATAGATATAAATGGACATTTTCTGTGGACCAAACTCCTGAAGAGATTATAGATATAAATGGACATTTTCTGTGGACCAAACTCCTGAAGGGATTATAGATATAAAGATGGACATTTTTCTGTGGACCAAACTCCTGAACAGATTAAAGATATAAAGATGGACATTTTCTGTGGACCAAACTCCTGGAGAGATTACAGATATAAAGATGGACATTTTTCTGTGGACCAAACTCCTGAAGAGATTAAAGATATAAAGATGGACATTTTCTGTGGACCAAACTCCTGAAGAGATTATAGATATAAATGGACATTTTCTGTGGACCAAACTCCTGAAGAGATTAAAGATATAAAGATGGACATTTTCTGTGGACCAAACTCCTGGAGAGATTACAGATATAAAGATGGACATTTTCTGTGTCCCAAACTCCTGAAGAGATTAAAGATATAAAGATGGACATTTTCTGTGGACCAAATTCCTGAAGAGATTATAGATATAAAGATGGACATTTTCTGTGGACCATACTCCTGAAGAGATTGCAGATATAAATGGACATTTTCTGTGGACCAAATATCAATCAGCAGACTAATAGGATGAGCTCCCCTGTTGATAATTAAATATATCACCAATACAACAATGTGTGTAGGAGAAACATCAGCTGGCATGTTTGTTAAGACGATCTATGATCATCCTTTTGACAAGAAAACATTCCCAAATACCCTCAGTAATATCTGAGAAATTAGGAAAACTTTTTCCATATTGATTATGCGGCAAGAACAGTCTACCAAAATAAAGCATATCTTTGTCAATATTATGCAAATTTGTGCTAAATAATACTCCAGTATTCATGTTTTACTTGAGTATGGGTAATCTTTGAGCATGGTGGTAATTTGACTCACTGACGAGAAGAATCATTCTGGATGCTAGATTCGTCTTTTGATACATAATGTAATGTCTGATCTCTCTTCCAAATATCTTATTCATAATGTCTGTCTTTTCTTTCTTTACATGGAATAGAGACAACTAAAGGTGTATTCCTGGCACAGCTATCACATTCCTTCATATGATGGGATTTCATAAAGCTACAGTTTAATCAGTCAAACAAGACAACTTCGATCAGTTTGGGTCAAACACCTACATTTTTTCCCTTTCTAATAGTGGGTTCATTAGCAAGCATAATTTGAAACACAGGTAAACAGTTTACCTAACCATTGTTCCTGGGAAGGTTACCTGTACCAGACTCCCAGCCTTCCTGAGAAACTACCAACTACCAGCAATTAAGCCATCAACTTCTAATCCCTTTACCACGAAGGCAAGCGCCACACTTACTGTATTCTTCAAAGCCATTTTGATATCACAGATTTTGATTATAAAAGGATGAAAAATAATGTTCTTACCAACCTTCCTCAACTTTGCTCAAATTATCTTCCTGAAACGACTTGAACTTGACGGATGGAAGGTATATGTGATGTATCAAACATCTTTTTGCTCCAATATAAGAAACTCTGGTTATTACAAATAGATCTTACATTGTATTCTGAAATACTGAGTATTTCCAAAAGGCAACACCAGACTACACCCTGACTACTGACATTTACTTGATTATGATTGTAAGGTACTTTATGTTCTACTGTTTTTAGCAAGTGAAGCGTTTATATCATGTATGGACGATGAGTGTATAATATAGCTTTGATTTTCTGTAGAAAGTACTGTCACCATCCAGAAAAGAAATACATTCTGACATTCAACATAAATTCAGTATTTTTCAGCATTGTTTGCGATTAGCACAAGGGCAGACTAAAGTGACAGACTTAATTTTAGCACTGATACTGTTTTCATATATTTAGTTAATAACACAAAAAAGAGAAAATTATATCATTAAATGCTTAAAATCTGATTACAAAAATCAGAGATCACCTTACAACAGCTTTTTAAAATACAATGTGAATTAATGGTATCATAATTTAGGGTGGAAATAATAATTTTCATTACCAACATTCTCTCATTACCTTCTAAAGGGTTATGATAGAGGGTCCAGTAGTGTTCCAACTGCCTTTGTCGGCGATACAGGTTCCTATACCAATACATGTTCAAATTGAATTTCCGAGTTCGAGCTCTCCTTGTACATAATTGGTTAAAATTGTAAGCCGAGTTATACACAACTGTCGACATTAAGCCGGTTTGAGAGTGATATGTTTTACAGTAACTTTGTTTAGCTCCCCTCGTAAAACACTTCTCCAACAGAAAACACATGGGATTCCACTTCTAGACATGGTCTTCACTGAATGACGTCTCCTCCGTCGAGATTTGCAATCTTTGAAAATTCATGCGTTTTCTCGACTACTTTCATATGATTTATACCTCAGAGTTCTAGAAGGGTATTTGGTTATAATTACATGCTTGTTAAAATGGGAATTAATTCTTTTCAGCTTTAAAGAAAATCGAGAAAAATAAAGTAAGAACTTTCCACGAAGTAAAACAAATTTTACTGTTTCATATTTGACATATGATTGCCAATCTATATAGTATCTGTTTCTATTTTTAAACACTCCTAGAACAGTTTCACATTCACACTCTCTGTTACATGTCTATGCCTTATTTCATCCTTATTTCCCTAATAATTAAAACCTAAAATTATAATTAGCTGTTGAAGAGTATGATAGTCATTGTTCATTATGAAATTACCCTTTCCTATAACTAACTCCTGTCAGAAATTCATTCAAAACAAAGGAAGCTTATTATGAAAGAGACAGATGTTTTTGTCACTACTTCAGATTACTTTTCCATCAAATAAGTTTACTATTTTAGAAAACAATCTTCTATTGAGCAAGTAATTTTAAGTTCAATTATTCATGTCATTACCTAAGGAAAATAATATCAGTTCCATATGATATCACAAAAGAAGCTATTATCTATTACATTTCCAATCCTTCAACCTTTGGTATCATCTGCTTTCAATTTTCTTACAATAACAAGATCAAAGAAACGGACTAAGAAAACAACTGATATCATATTAATTAAAACAGTAACTGCTACTTTTATTGAAAATAAGTTATCATGTTAAGCAAACTCAACATTCTAACATGACTCACGATTTTGACTCTATATACAAAAGGTAGAAAAATTATGTTATATTAAACCATAAACAACGCGGGAACTGATGTGCTGTAAACATGACATCATATTGCACCACATGACGTTAAATGAACGTTCGCGTAGAAAATAACACTTTGCATTTATTCACTTTTTGTAGTATCTAGTCATGTTAGAATCGAAATAACACCCTTTTCAGCGTTGTTATCGTCTAATGAACAATGATTTGTCGTACTGATGCGCAGTAATTAACCACTCAGGCCTTCGGCCTTCGTGGCTAATTACTGCGTATCAGTACTCCAAATCATTGTTTATTAAATGACTAACATCGCTGGAACGGATGTTATTCCATAATTTTACAGCTTCTTTAAAAGGTATCAATTCCTCTTAGCTGAAATCTTGCTGAAATTTAGATAATGTCTTTTACTACCTTAAAATGATCTAATATCTATTGAACTGAAAATTTTGTAGCCTTTTTTGACTAATGATTTCAACAAATGTTTTTTTATCATCAGCATGAAAAATTGCAAAAACAATATCCATTTAATACTCAATTAGGAAATTTCACCTTGTTTCATGATAAATTACAGTAAATTAATGATACAAAATACTCATATTAGTTCCATTATATTTATTACCTATAAATGTGCAATTTAATGGTCTTTGACAAAAGAAAACAAACACTTCTTTCTGCATTTGTGACAATAGTCTGTTTCTTATTGACAGATCCTTCACTCATCTTATTATGAAACAGTTTGAAAATCATCCTCAGTTTAAATGCTGTACTTTCTTGATGTTGGAAGACTATCATTTTAATAGACAAACAAACATGGAAGAGTTTACATTAAAATTCATGAAAATACAGAAATCATGGAGCAATTAGTTACAGATCTGAAGCAAGATTTACAGTGTGTTCTGGGGCCCCAACATGCACACACCTTAATTCTTGCTGTCTTAGAGCATCTTTCCTTTCTATCTTTTGTATGCAAATTATTTCAACAGAATAACCTGACTTGAAGCTCCCCTCTCTCTCCTGTCACATACAAGATAAATTTCGAGACTTTGAGACCATTTAGAATTCCATGAATAAAATTTCAATAAATTTGAAATCCAAGATTAAGTATTGAGAACTTCCGCAGTCAGGGCCCATATTCCAGTAGCATTTTAAAGTAATACTTTAAGATTTTCCTCAAACTGAAAATATTCCTCAGGTAGATAGATGAATAAACTGCAGCTGTATGTTTTACATGTAAACTTCATAAATTCAATAAAAGAACACCAACATGATAGTAATGAAGTAATTTTTGAAAGAATTACACTAAGTAATAGTTATACCTTAAAGCGACTGCACTCCAAATTCTTAGTAAATTATATTTTTTTTGTAAAATCAATATATATTCAATTTGTCAGCATCAAGATTATTTTCTTTGTGTAAGAGCTAAAAATAAAGGTAGAAAAAAAATATTTACCCAAGCCAGATTTTGAACTCGGATCTTTGCGATTACAAAAAGTTTACAGCGGCTTAACCTACTACACTACGGAGTCAGCTGATTTGATGCGAGTTAAAAATATTGGTATACCAAAGAGCCCACCCCGTTAGTCACGGGGTGATATTTTCTACAATAAAAGTAAGCAAAACAACACATTTTAATTGTTTCTTTTGTTAGAAAACTTGTCACGTTACCATAATACAATGCCCCCGATACAGTAATGACAATTGTTTTCTTGAAATTGAAAATTTTCTTTTATTAGCGTAACTTGTCCATCTGGAGTGCAGTCGCTTTAACAATTAGAAAAAAATAAGTTTTCTAAAACAATTCCGTATTTTTACAGGACTGTGGGTTTTTTAAAATATTTTATTCCAATTTACCCCATATTATACAGGTGTTTTTTATAACTTAAAGAAACCCCTTCAGTATCTACAACTATTATATTTGTACTGTGTCTCATTGTTTATCAAGTATTTTACTTTTTCTTCTGTCATGAAATGATTTAAAAATTTATTCCATCCGACTTATGTTTATGAACATACTTTTGACAACAATTTATATATACTGCCTCTCAACGCTTCAATAAGTTGATATTTCAATTACATTTTTTTTGCTTTAAACAGAGAATTATACAATTTTAATTTTTCAACAAAAAAAAATCCAGATATTGTAGAAACCTAAATAATTGCTTTCAGATCATTTGAAACAAACAGTTCTAAGATAATTGGACGAAAAATTGAAGAATTTGTTTTAACTTTTTATTCCTTTGCCAATACACTTTATATAAATATAAATCTAAACCTAGAAACTATATACATTCTCTCTGGATTTTGCCATCTCATTCAATTATAGCCTTTTAATACTTTCTTTTGAAATATCAACATGGTTAGATAATACACTCATTTTAAAACATTCTACCTTCTCCCATTACCGTCAAAAACAATATCAAGAAATGTTGCAATTAAAATCAACAGAAATAATTCCCATTTTAACGAATAATAATTTTTAAACACACTAAAATCCAATCACCGGTCTCACAGGTTATCATGCTCGTCAATTTCCAATGTCAGTCACTATCAAATAACTTCGGCAACAGGTTTTCCAATAGACCAACAGCAACAAAAGGAGACAAAACATTTATTCCGTAAAGATTCTGATTTGTTTCTGGTAAACCTTGATCATTTGCAAAAAATATACAAGGGGGGGAAATATATTGATCTAACTGGGCTAGAAGCCTGTTGCAAACTTTAATTTTGTTAGTTATGTTGGATAACAAGTTGGAACCAAGGAATGTCTGATTCGTCAATGAAATTAGTGACGCCACTTTGCAGCCTTTCTTGGAAATAGTCTCGGAAGAAATGAATTGTTTTCATGAATAAATCTTTGCCTTGATTTGCTGCGATAACCAACAAGTACAATGGCAATACTGATTTGGAAAGACATTGATGGTCAGCAAAGCAGAAATTGAATGCCCTCCATCCTGTGTTAGATCATTAGTTAACAAGGATTTTCATTAAGAAGAAAGTAATTTACTGCCGATGAAGTATCTTACAAGTGGATATACTTCTACTGACTCCTTTAACTTCTTTCTAAATATATTGTATGGTTGCAAAGAACATCTTTTTAATGCCCCCCACCCCCTTCTTAATACTAAACATCCAAGTAGGCAAAATAATGGTACATTTCTAAGGCTCTGTTTGGTACATTCCAACTATATTTCGGAAATAACAAAAAGTTGCAGAATGCTAAGGTCTACAACACCAGGCAAGATGGTAAAATTCTGGCCTTTCCATAAAAACTAAGGTGCAATGTCCTGATGCATTTAACTCTGCAATTAATGCCTACATTAGAATTCTGTCACTGAGGACTTTGTTTCTAAAACAAATTGTAAAGTTTTAAATTAATCTTACATCAATTTCTGTATTCTGCCTTCTAGTACAAGATCTGATATGTCTATAATGCTACACCCCATCATAAGAAATCGCCTACATAGCACAGAAAGACTTTCTTGAGGTCCATTATTTATTGGCGGTCTCAGATTTTCTGCCATGCCTGGTTAGCCATCTTCAGACTAGTCATTTGTGATCATGTAAAAATCACACTACCCAAAACTTTGCAATTTCCGGTGTTCATCACAGACTTTCACTGTAAGTATACAAAACTTAGAGAGTTGATGCCAGTTGGCAACATATCTAGCTTGTACATGGCCTAGCTCTTTGGGCAATGCAATATGATGCTGCCTTTACCGGAAGTCACTTGTTGCTAGGGGAAGTCATTGTTCCAAAGGGAAGTCACTGGTTGCTAGGGGAAGTCAGTGGTTGCTAAGAAAGTCACCAGTTGCTAAGGAAGTCAGTGGTTGCTTGGTAAGTCAGTGGTTGCTATACAAACTCACTTGAAGCTCGGTTTCTCCTATAACTCTATATAAAGGTAAGGGACAGACAGCACCCAATATATATATGTCTCCCAGCCATAATTAAATTGGACAACACACTAGCATATTCTAAGGACCACGTCAAGCTATCAGGGTGCATGTTTGGAAAGAACTGGCATTAATACCTTATATACTAACAAGTGACAGGAAATTGTCACAAAACCAGGTTTTCATTTTCCAGTCTGCTGGCCGAGCACAAATGTGTTTTTAAAGTAAGTAGATATACATAATGTGAAAAAGAAACAAAGGTCTTCTTCTATATATTACATGTGTAAAAAAAGCAAAGGGCCATAATTCAGGCAAAATTGATCCAAACACAAAACCCAGACAATATGCATGTGGGCACTTGATGACAACAGTTGTGTGAGAGTTTGGTTTAAATATCTTGAGAAATGTAGGAGGCTGTGGGCATGTGACAGTATTCTTCTATATATTACATATGTGGAAAAAAAGCAAAGGGCCATAATTCAGGCAAAAATTATATATAAAAAAAAAAAAAAAAAAAAAAAAAACTTGCTCTGTGTGGGGTTTGAACCGCTGGTCTCATGAGAAATTTTGTCATCTTACTGTAACAGAATACTCCAAAGTATACAGGACTGGTAATCTATTCTAAAAATAGACAGTAATAACAGAGTATTCTCCCTTTTATAATAACAGAGTATTCTCCCTTTTATATATACTTAAATAAGGAAACGGACGGACAGACGGACAACCAGGGGCAGAACATTATATATTCAAAGTTCTTTAGTTCACAATTATAGTTCTGTGAAAGTTTGGTTGAAATCCCTTGAGAAATGTAGGAGTTGCACACAGAAGAGTATTTCTCTATATATATTACAATATGTGGAAAAAAACAAAGGCCCATAATTCTGTCAAAAATGATCAAATCACAAAACCCCGACAATATGCGCCAGGGCACTTGGTGACAATAATTCTATGAAAGTTTGGTTGAAATCCCTTGAGAAGTGTAGAAGAATGGAACAGAAGAATTACATATGTGAAAAAAAACAAAGGGCCATAATTCTGTCAAAAATGACCAAATCACAAAACCCGGAAAATATGCGCCAGGGCACTTCATGACAATACTTCTGTGAAAGTTTGGTTGAAATCCGTTGAGAAATGTAGGAGGAGTTGCGCACAGAAGAAATTGTTTACGCCCACCCGCCCGCCCACCGACATACCCCAATCTAATAACCAGGATTTTTCCTTCGGAAAACCTGGTTAAATATTTAAATGATGCCTCAAAGTACCTGCATCACCGTCAGCAGCATCCGCAGCAGCAGCAGTAGTAGCAGCAGGACACAATAATTTCCTTTATTTTGAGTCCTAACAATACCCATACTCACTATCATCGGCGCCATACAGCTTTACCGGTATCAGTAACAAGTTTATCATTTGTAACTACTGCTTTGTGAATAATTTATTGCCAACTTCACCTCCTCATTGTTTGTCATCTGGTATAGGTTTAAATATGCAAATTAAATACAGCAAGAGAAAATCTGCATGATTTGTCAAGTTTCACACAATACAGATCACCCCCATTATAATGTTAAGCCCAGACAATGACAGTGTTTTACAATAGATAATTTACTTTTTTCATTTTCACAACTGACAAGGCAATCAGTAAGACCAATGGAATCTTGTATTACATGCTAAATGGAACAAAATCAATCAAATTTGTGAACGATATCTCAGAAAACAGAAAACAGATGCATCATCGGTAAAGCCTGGTTCCCCGCACATGAAATTTCCGTCTATCATTTTAAGCAGCACACAGTTCATCTATCTATCTTTAGCTTAAAATTACTCATCAGATTGGTTCTATATCAAAACCTCAAGCATGAAACCATTGTTTCAATAATAAATCATATTTTATCTTCGAACAAAGTGCTTTTGATGCAAACCTTTAAAAGAATAGTTTAATCTACTGACAATAATAAATTACACTGCAATTAACAACAGCAAATTGCTACAAATGATGCATGTTTCAAAAAGTTCTGGTTTCAGCTTTGTCAATGTCCAAGCACCACACACTATTGGAACAACACAAAGATAATGGAATAAAGCAGAGGACTTGCCAAAGAAAATTCAGTGCACCAGAAACTCCTATGTCACTCTGTCTCGCGCATGGAACAGCGAACAGTGTCGCAAACAAGCATCGTTATAAGTCATCCTCAAAAAGTGAAGTAAGCGTCTATATATTACAGCTGATGCCACAAACCAATCTATAAGTGGAAGTGTACAAATCACCACAAGACAGGTTGTATGTACAGATTGCCAATTTACAACCAAAAGACACATAAATCCTGGTAACGGAAACTTATCTTTTTACTCCAGCGAGCAAAATTAATGATATATGGCAACAAGTCTATGGGCATTATCTGTGACAGTGCAACACTTTCCCTGAAACCAGTAGCCCATGTGACAAAGTTCCACTTTCTCAGAAAATCAACCTGTTTATTTTCAAGTTATTTGCTGGCCCCGCTATCATTTTTCAAAATTTTAATCTTACAGCCAAATTCCTTTCACATGAAGTGTTTTCTAGCCTAGTCAAACAGACTTACATGGCATATAGAGAACCAATTGTTTTGCCTATTAAACCTATTAAAAATTTATTTAATGAAATATATCAGTGAAATAAAATTAATATTTCACTGTTTCAAAGCAGTGAAAATATCAAAATCTTCAACCCAGATTGACGTCAAAAAGTATACCAAGCGTAATGACGTCATGTGCGCAAAGCTCTTTCAGTTTCTCACTGTTTTGAATATTTCATGGAAACAAACTGAACAAAAGGAGAGTTTTAAACATAAAACAAACAGAACAATTGTTGGTATCGATAATAACATATAGGTAATATCATATTAATTTCACTTGTGAACACCCAAAGTAGTTATTTTAACTCAAGGCTGCGCCACTCGTGAAAATATCACTTTTGGTCCCTCTTGGTGAAATCATAACCTGATATCACACCTAAACCAACAACTATCCTCTATATATATCTACAAATGAATCTATTCAACTCCTCTCGGCAGACTTGAGTGATTTCTGAGTTACAAGCAAGAAAATGGAAGATTTGCCTGAGGCAATAAACATTTTCTAATTGCATTTTTCCAACAGAAGAATGCTGGAATTTTTAACACCGAGCCAGAAAAGACTTAAGGATTCTTGCCAAAAAATCTCCTTACTCAACATTCTTTCGTCTTGAACATCACTATTGAACACGAATTGATCCCCACTGGACCGTTTTTATCTCCTTGCTTGAGAGCTCTTCAATTGTATCAGGCGGCCAAATTACAAAGTCGGAAGCCGGATCACCTGACACATGAAACAGAGACTGCTTAATGGTGATGTGACAAGCTAAATACCTGCGTTGAGCATGCAAGAATTGTTATCCCGTTGGGGTTCTACAAAAAAAATTAAAAATATCCGAGACATTCAATGGCTGTGTAAATCATGTGGCTAAGATTTAATGCTGGCTTTTATGTTATTCAATCATGCAAATAGTGATGACTCTCTTAATTGTTTAAAAGGTTTCAGTGGAAAATAATTGGAAAATATCGGAAATAGGATGGTAGGAGAAGACTTGCTAAGGATAAAGAATAGCATTTATTGCAGACTTTGCGACATTTCACTCCAGCTTCATACTTGTGACAATGCAGGCAACTTCCTCTCACATGTTCTTACCACAGTAAATAACTGCAACAATTTGCAGAGTAAGGTGAAAGATTTTCAAATCATGCAATTTTATATAGCGAGTAGTTACAAAACATAATATTAATATTCAAAACTGGTTGCCTATCTAATACAAAGGGACAACTTCATTTCATTTACACCCGAAAAATGCACATGATACAGTAGCAATTTTGCTACTAGAACGTAAACATTAACCAGTGGCTGACAGACAGTCAAGCAGCCAAATGACTAACACCAAACCATCGTATTTGTTTACAGCAATCTCTGTGTGTTGTAAGTCAGATACAATCACTTACTTACTGTGTTCTGAGCTCTATAATTCACTTTAATATTTTAAAACCAAGTCAGCTATAAAATTGAGACGTAGGGATTTTCTCATACCAAAAAAAACACAGCTTGTCAAAAAGAAACATTACAATTTTCTCCATTATAATACTCAAATATCAATCCGAAGCTTATTAAGATTTTGGCAATTTTGGCAGTCTATCTTCAGACAATGGCAGTGATATATTACACGTAACAGGATTTTGTTTTACCATCTAACCTTCTGACAAATGCTGTGTATTTCCACCAGAACAAACACGTAACACGCAGGACACTAATAACATTGTGTCGAAATACTCTTCTAACCTCGCCAAAACGTTGACGAACAATCAAACGAAAGCTACAATCAATAGAAGCTAGACGCTTATTTTTGCCCAATTCTTGGGAATTCTCAAACCGCCAAATCATGATTGAATGAACATAAATCACAGTACTTCATCTCTGTCAATTTCTCCCTACCAATCAACATCAGTTCACTAGTGCTCACTTCATTTCAGATTTGTTCTTGTTACTATGACAACATCTAAATAGACAAAAAATATAATAAACTGTCAAATCAACCCATAAAGGCAACAAAGTGAGCATCAAATCAATCTCTTTTGATGAACTCCCCACACTAACTTGTTTTTGGGTCTACAAGGAAATAGCTAAAGATCCATTTAAATGTGTAACCATGGCAACAAATTTTAGAGCAGACAAAATCTATGAAGATTTTCCTCCATAGTGTTTGCATGGATGAGCATGGGATAGCTAAATAGATCATCAGCTCTTCTCTTTGGTGGAAACCTTGTAGATTAACAGACTAAGCTACTTTCAGTCATTGAAAGTTTTCTTGCAATCCCTTTACTCTTTATTGCAATCATTTTAGATTTTGTGGCAATCCCATTACTCTTTATTGCAATTATTTTACACTTTGTTGCAATCATTTTACTCTTTATTGCAATCATTTTACACTTTGTGGCAATTCATTTACTCTTTATTGCAATCAATTTAAACTTTGTTGTAATCTGCAATCCCTAATACAAGAAAGTTCAAACATTCTGTAAATGATGCTGTTCAAAAACAAATAAGTCATTAAAATGTTCATGTGAAAAACTTTACAGACTATTCTGATAACACAAAAACCATTCTGCTTTTATCTGAACTTAAAGGGAGCTTAATTTGTTAGCTGAGTTTCAATTGTTTGGAGGAAAACAGTTAAAAGTTTAAAACACAGCAGATAGAGAACATAACACTGTCTATAATGACCAGAAAATCATCACAATGTCCCCATTCACTGAGTCTGTTTCCTATTCAGTAGCCTTTTCACACCATTACCAGACATTTTACTTCCAGTGTGATAATAAAAATGTCTGCTTTCATTTTGAAAAGACCAAGATAAAAATTCAGGATCTAGTGTGAACACAGCTGCAAACTGAGATGAACCTTAAGCATAAAATAAAGAGTGACATACAATGTATGCCCAAAATAAGTTGAACTTAGAAACCAAAGTGTGACCTTGACCTTTGAACTGTTTACAAAGTATTGTGTGAAACACATTCTTCCCATGGTGCAATGCTTACAGTTTCTGTAAAAGACTCAAAATTCCATAAACACCACAAAAATTATGACAAAAACAAAATATGAACTGTGACACAAACACAGGACCTTGACTTATTTATTTATACTCTTCATTCTCAATTGCCAAACAAGTTCTTACAACTTAAATCCAACACTCTTGAGACTCACTACAGATGAAATCAACCTCAAAGACAGAGAAGCAATGTGGAATTACCTCAGGCCTGCCCAAGGACACAATGCAATGACTTTGAAACAAAGAGTAGGCTACGGTAGTTCGACCTTGCCTTGAGAGTTGAGGAACAATGTTGAGGACATCATACCATCTCCTGTGCTCTACAGTTCTATGAAGTAATACTGAATGTCAAAAACTGTCACAAAGTTATGGTCAGAACACTATCTGATCATTGTAACTGAAGTGTGATCAGGTACCAGAGTGCCATACTCAAAACAAATTTCCACAGTGCTTAATTCTAAAAAGCTTTATTTTAATCCTGTATAAACAGCATAAAAGGTAAAGCTTGGACACAAACTGTATAAACAGCAGTAAGGTAAGGCTGGGACACAAACTGTATAAACAGCAGTAAGGTAAGGCTGGGACACAAACTGTATAAACAGCAGTAAGGTAAAGCTTGGACACAAACTGTATAAACAGCATAAAAGGTAAAGCTTGGACACAAACTGTATAAACAGCAGTAAGGTAAAGCTTGGACACAAACTGTATAAACAGCAGTAAGGTAAGGCTGGGACACAAACTGTATAAACAGCAGTAAGGTAAGGCTTGGACACAAACTGTATAAACAGCAGTAAGGTAAGGCTGGAACACAAACTAAACTTCACATCAAATTGACACCTTAAGTTATGAGCAGAGTACATGAATATTGGGAGAGCCACCATGGCGCTTTCTCCTCAGGATCTGAGAGTCCGGGTTCGATCCACATTGTCTCTCTCTCTGAGGTTTATTCCGTCTGGAGTGAGTCTGGAAAGCGATTAAATTTGTACGAAAGTGTTTAGCAACAGAGAAAAAATACTCATAAGTTAATTATTGTGAGACATTATTGTAAGACACTTCCGTGACATTCTACAATTCTGTGCCATCTGATTGTAATCCTTTTAACATGACCCTATTAGACCCGAGGATTGAACATGATCTTCCGTAGTGTTCTTCTACTAACTTAAGTATTCTGTGATATTAAATTCAAATCTTGTCAACAGCGACAAAGTTACTATCAAGTCCTTACCATTTTTGTTTCTTCCTATAAAATCAATTTTGCACATAAATCTAATTAATTTCAAAGAAAAACTTTCCTAAAAGGTGACTGCAATCATTTCTTTAGATTCTGAAGAATTTGTGGGCAAAAATAGAAGTAAAGTGTGCAGAAACAAACATGAACACAGTCATGACCAAGCTAAAATTATGGTTGCCAAGAAGACATGTAACATTGATTATTATATTTCACAGAGGTTGGCATTTAATTGCAGAAAATACAAAATATAGCATCTCAGATATTTTTCTGCAACTTTAAAGTTTATTGACAACTTTATGGTGCAAAGCGCAATAAAGCCACGCAGGAATCGGCAACATCTTCATTATGGAACAAATAGCTTATAAAAATCTAATTTGCCTCTTTCAGGTATATAGGAAATCAATTATTATAACGCATTAAAGATAAGCTTTTGATTTACAAGGACAAATTTATCTGACACTGTATCTTAACTACATACAATACGGAATTACTTCTGTAAGTGTCACATCCGCTAAAATGACGTCAATTAACAGAAAATAATGAAATACAGTAACCAATACCCTGTCTTATTCCTAAAATGAACTTAATCTTTTTTCTGTTTGCAAAGCTTAATAAACTACCTCAAATGAGTTCTAACAAAAATAGACTGGCTAAACTGCAAACAGTGTAGATCATGATCCTTTACAACAGAATAACTTGCTTCCTACAGGGATGGAGTGAATTTTACTTCCTACAGGGTAAGAGTGAATTTTGCTTCCTACAGGGTAATAGTGAATTTTACTTCCTACAGGGATGGAGTGAATGTTGCTTCCTACAAGGTAAGAATGAATTTTACTTCCTACAGGGTAAAAGTGAATTGTACTTCCTACAGGGTAAGACTGAATTTTACTTCCTACAGGGATGGAGTGAATGTTGCTTCCTACAGAGTAAGAGTGAATTTTACTTCCTACAGGGTAAGAGTGAATTTTACTTCCTACAGGGTAAGAGTGAATTTTACTTCCTACAGGGATGGAGTGAATGTTGCTTCCTACAAGGTAAGAATGAATTTTACTTCCTACAGGGTAAGAGTGAATTTACTTCCTACAGGGGAAGAGTGGATTTTACTTCCTACATGGAGTGAATGTTGCTTCCTACAGGGAAAGATTGAATTTTGCTTCCTACAGGGATAGATTGAATTTTGCTTCCTACAGGGTAAGAGTGAATTTTGCTTCCTACAGGAAGACAGTGAATCCTACAAGGTAAGAGTGAATTTTGCTTCCTACAGGGTAAGAGTGAATTTTGCTTCCTACAGGAGACAGTGAATCCTACAAGGTAAGAATGAATTTTGCTCCCTACAGGGTAGAATGATCTTACTTCCTACAGAGTAAGAGTGAATTTTACTTCATGTAGGGAGAGAGTGAATCCTACAAGGTAAGAGTGAATTTTACTTCCTACAAGGTAAGAGTGAATTTTACTTCCTACAGGGATGGAGTGAATTTTGCTTCCTACAGGGTAAGAGTGAATTTTGCTTCCTACAGGGTAAGAGTGAATTTTGCTTCCTACAGGGTAAGAATGAATTTTGCTTCCTACATGGTAAAAATGAATTTTGCTTCCTACAGGAAGACAGTGAATCCTACAGGGTAAGAGTGAATTTTGCATCCTACAGGGTAAGAGTGAATTTTGCTTCCTACAGGGTAAGAGTGAATTTTACTTCCTACAGGGTAAGAGTGAATTTTGCTCCCTACAGGAAGACAGTGAATCCTACAAGGTAAGAGTGAATTTTACTTCCTACAGGGTAAGAGTGAATTTTGCTTCCTACAAGGTAAGAGTGAATTTTACTTCCTACAGGGTAAGAGTGAATTTTACTTCCTACAGGGTAAGAGTGAATTTTGCTTCATACAGGGAGAGTGAATTTTGCTTCCTACAGGGTAAGAGTGAGTTTTGCTTCGTACAGGTAAGAATGAATTTTACTTCCTACAGGGTAAGAATGAATTTTGCTTCCTACAGGAAGACAGTGAATCCTACAGGGTAAGAGTGAATTTTGCTTCCTACAGGGTAAGAGTGAATACTGCTTCCTACAGGGTAAGAGTGAATTTTGCTTCCTGCAGGGTAAGAGTGAATTTTGCTTCCTACAGGAAGACAATGACTCCTATAAGGTAAGAGTGAATTTTGCTTCCTGCAGGGTAAGAGTGAATTTTGCTTCCTACAGGAAGACAATGACTCCTACAAGGTAAGAGTGAATTTTGCTTCCTGCAGAGTAAGAGTAAATTTTACTTCCTACAGGGTAGTGAAGCCTACAGGGTAAGAGTGAATTTTGCTTCCTACAGGAAGACAGTGACTTCTACAAGGTAAGAGTGAATTTTACTTCCTACAGGGTAAGAGTGAATTTTGCTTCCTACAGTTTTGCTTCCTACAGGGTAAGAGTGAATTAAGCTTCCTGCAGGGTAAGAGTGAATTTTGCTTCCTACAGGAAGACAGTGACTTCTACAGGGTAAGAGTGAATTTTGCTTCCTACAGGGTAAGAGTGAATTATGCTTCCTACAGGGTAAGAGTGAATTTTGCTTCCTACAGGAAGACAGTGACTTCTACAAGGTAAGAGTGAATTTTACTTCCTACAGGGATGGAGTGAATTTTGCTTCCTACAGGGTAAGAGTGAATTATGCTTGCTACAGGGTAGTGAAGCCTACAGGGTAAGAGTGAATTTTGCTTCCTGCAGGCTAAGAGTGAATTTTCATTTTCAGATACGGAAAAGTTACTTTACTGCAGTTGCTACAATATTCATAATATTGCAAGCAATGAACAGTACTTCTTGCAATAGCCATCTACAAGTACTTGGCATTTTTCTGTCTTCTAACCTTGTCATAACCAATAAAGCGTCCAATATAGTTTACCTTTTCCTGTTCTACTTGTTACAGTAACACAATGAAAGAACCATCTCTATTACATTCAATTACTTTTTTCAGGATAAATCCAATAATGTTCTTTTATTACCTTTATCAAATTTTTATTACTTTTCTATTTTCCTCAATAAACTCTCTTTTAGTTTATAATGAAAATATCTTTAATACACTGAATGACATTTTCTTGTTTCATCATGTAATACTGTAATCTTAATAAACTTAATAAGTTGTGGCCTCAACTTAATTACTTGTGGCCTCAACTTAATAAGTTGTGACCACAAGTTAGTAAGTTGTGGCCTCAACTTAATAAGTTGTGGCCTCAACTTATTAACTTGTGGCCACAACTTATTAACTTGTGGCCACAACTTATTAAGTTGAGGCCACAACTTACTAACTTGTGGTCACAACTTATTAACTTGTGGCCACAACTTATTAAGTTTCCTCAAAGTCCTTGAATTAACCTATGCATACATCACCACCAGGGCACTCGTTTGGCCGATTTTAAAGGGCCCAAACCCCCCCCCCCCCATTCCACCCCCCCTCCTAAAATAATATGTTTTTTCCCCTTTCTTAGAAAAAAATCCCTCGAAAACAAAAATAAAATGGAAGGAAAATCACAAGTTACTCATCGGCAGGACACAAGAGCGAAAAGTTTTGAGTACCCAATCCAATTAAACATTCACGAGCCCTTCTCTCCTTGATTGACTGTCCAATGAATTTTCTCGTAACAAGTCGGAGTAGATTCATTTATAACAGAGTTCCCCCCCCCCCCGCCCCCCCCACATGGCGCCAAATGCGAGAAAAATAAATTTTGTCGCTAAATTCTTTCAGTTGGCGAATTTTAGTGGCGCCAACAAAATAATCTCGGCAATTCTCACGTGTCAATCAAAAATCAATCGCCGCCTGTTGGCTAGTTTACGGAAGAGGCGGAGCAATAGATGCTATCTGATAACGCCGCACATGACCGTCTCGGTCGTTATCAGAGGTGTTAATTGATAATTCTAACATGACTTACGATTTTGTCTCTATATACAAAGAGTAGAAAAATTATGTTATATTAAACCATAATTATACAACGCGGGAACCGATATGCTGTAAACATGACGTCATATTGCGCCACATGACGTTAAATGAGCGTTCGCGTAGGAAATAAAGCTTTGCATTTATTCACCTTTTGTATTATCTGGTCATTTAAAATCAAAAAACCCCCCTCATGTTAGAATCGAAATGACATCCTTTTCATTTTTTTTTTCCCCTCCTAATAAACAATAATTTGTCGTACTGATGCGCAGTTATAAACCACTCAGGACTTCGGCCTCGTGGCTAATCACTGCGTATCAGTACCCAAATCATTGTTTATTAAACGACTAACAACGCTGGAACGGATGTTATTTCATAAACAATCATAAAGCGAAATATAATTTATAATACGTTGTTTTGTAACACGGATTTAATTAGCGATGCTTGGTTGACACGACTCGATGTATTGTTACTATGTAATTCACAGATTGCACTTCGGGTGATCATAACACAATTCATGTATACCCATTTTTCCGATCATCACGTGTCATAACAGACTTATAATTTCTGCATTGTTTTTTGGGGTTAGTAATTAAATTATTGACTTACATTGTGCATTTTCAAGTTGCAAATTGTGCTGGATGTAAATTTTCCCCTACATGAATATATCTATTGGCAATAATCGGCGCCTTCAAAACCTTCAGTATTCGTTTATACTTATCTGATAAGTATCAATACTTATTTCAAACCTTTAAACATACTTTGGACAAATTATGTTCTATTTAAGTGTTTAAATCGCCAAAATCGAAGAAACATTAATGTACGAAAATAAGTTCACGGACATGCGAGGTCGCGAAAATATGTGACAAACGGGGAATGCATACAGTTACTTTCATTTTTGAATTCATGGTGCTGCAGAACACGAACAGAAAATTATGATATGCAAACTAAAATTGACCCAGAGGGACCCCCTGTTCATTCGGATTTTTCGGATATTTCCCTTAGCAGGTGAAAAATGTCACATAATCAAATACATTCCTACCGAAAAATAACATCGAAAACAGCAGATAATTGTTAAAAATAGACATCTCATTCAACAAAAAGTTTGCATGTGTCACTGAGATGTTTTAATTCATGAAAGAAAAAAATAAATATAGTAGAACAACTTGCATAATCATTTGTTGTAATTGTCAGAAAACTATTATGTAGAGCTCTGCATCTGTTGGAAATGATTGAAAATAGTATTAATAAGTGTGAATAGTAGTAATATTTATGTGGCTAAAAATTCCCCTATTAGTCTTAAAACGACGAGAAATTCCCCTTCCAGAGGGTATGGGTACCTGTCCCCAAAAGTTGTCTAGTGCCCTGACCACAGGACAACGAACAAACGCAGTGGTGTTGATGGGTAAAGATGTCTGCCGCTTATACCGGAGGTTTCGGGTTAGAACCCCACTGGGGTCACAACCGTACCTTCTCATATGTCATCAGTTCTATTTTCTCAGTCCCATGCCCTCTAGTATCACCCCAAATGCAACCCTGGGGATATTGTTGATATAAGTATCATCCCCCCCTTCACATACCCTGTCCCGTGTCCCCGCACTCAATACAGTTCTACTTATAGTGCTACCAATCTTTGATAACACCTCTGATTAACATGAACTCAGCCCTCAGCCTTGTGCCCTAAGAACTGAAAACACCGTTTGTAGAAGTAGCATCCCCGTCTGAATCAGTAACCCCGTGCCCCCCCCTATAAAAAAAAAGTCTGAGCCCAAGTTGTAAGTGTTGGCAAGAGTTGTGTCAACTTAATAGGTATTTGTCCCCCCCGCCCCCCCCCCCCCCCCCCCCCGGCCCCCCACAATATAAATAAAGTGTTGCGGATGTCACCTCTGTGCCACCGTAGAAAATATCTGCCAGAGGTGTCAACATCTTTCTGACATGACAATAATCGACACATTAGAGAAAAGGTGTGAAGATTATTGCAAGTAAATAGGCTTGTTTGTTTAACATTATACAGACAACGGTATTGATCACCTATAATTGGTTGGCAATTTAAAACACAACAAAAAGTCACAAACTTTACGTTGCCAGGAATTTGATTATAGCAGAATGTTAAAGAAAGTGTTTGTATTGATTTTATTACATGGACCTAGTCCGAAAAAATTAAACAATATTGAAATGTGTTTATTAGAAAAAAAAAAGAATGTCATAAAATTAAAATTCTCACTTCCTTTATGAATAGCTGTATAATGCACAACATACTACAGGTAACCTGTACCAGTAATCGTCTTTTAGCGCCGCCCAATAAAAACTCTTCAAAAAGGTGGTCAGAAAACGTAAACACACTTGAAATCGTAAACATTTCGCCGATTTAACGAGATTTTCAAACTGAGAAAAATGGTCCAAGATCCTGTCTTAGTGTATTGAATGCACCCCTTCATGGACATTTAAAAATGGGTAAAAAAAACTGCGGGTTATACACACATGATTAGGGTAATAAAGTGTCACAAAGTACACCCACAAAGGCCGTGTAAGTGCAGTATACACTTGTAGAACTGCAATTTCAAAAGAACATTAGTCCCACATACTATGTTGCAGTAAATGGACATACTAGGGAAGGATTCTAAAGTACGTTCATCTAAACAAAGCCCGCAATGATTGAATTGAAACAAAACAAGATCCCTCTCCCTTACTAACCAATATAATATTGTGTCATTTATTCGGCAATAAAAATATTTTTCCATTACTGTAATTTCCATCAATCCCAAATCCCTGCATGATTAAATAGGCATATTTATGAGTGTATGAGTATTTAAATAAAGCCAGCTGCAGGTTTCACTGGCACCCTGGAGACAGTAATATCACTGTACACCAAATAGAAGGGGCAAAAACTGGCAAAGATTTAATTTTCCTAATGTGAAATCACAACTTCTGGCGTAATTTGGTTATGATATTGCTGGAAGGGAGTGCAGTTTGTTATAAGTGCAATGATACAAAAATCTCACGCACTACCAATGAAACTGACAGATTGTATGATCTAAGAGACAACAGACAGCAACTCCATCACAAAAGCAGAATAAAATACATTCCAGTACAAAACACATCACAATATTCTTCTGCTTCTTATGAAAACCATATCTTAAAATTGCTTTTGTTCTCAATTTTGAACAATTATATTTTAGTTAATTACAAAGGTAAGACTTTGTTTACCTAATCGCTGATCTTGGAAATGAAAAAATGTACACCTTCATCTGCACATGAAAGAGGCAGGTCAGACATAGGGTTAAAACTCGTGACCTCAACCTGTGAGGGGTTTAGTGATTCAGCTACAGAGGTGGGTCTCTAATGTCCTAACTCCTCTATCTCCAGAATCACTCAAACAGACAACCTTGTGTCTTAAGATCCATGAATAGTACATGTATATATGATTTGCCACAATGAAGGAGTACCATTTTGTTTGTTGCAGTTAACATATTTGCCATGTTTTAAAATTGCTAAGAACTTTCCCATTTTCATGTAAGACTATACCAAATCTCTCCTATGTACTAAATATGTTCACAAAGTGGAAAGGAATTTAGTTGAAAATTGGCATCAGAGTGATTAATACTTATGCATGAAACAATATCCCTTACACATGTATTCAAAATTAAAATTTAATCCTTATCTGATACTTAATTCTTTTTTAATGCAGAGACCACATTTGTGGATGCGGACCTATCAGAAAGGTCTAACATAAAACCAGTTATACTCAATCTTGGATTTACCTGCATGTCTACAGATTAGTGAGAAAATCTTAACAATCGGTGAAAACTAATCCATTTTTGATATATAAAAATAAGTATACAATTCTGCTTTTAAATTAATACCAGTATAAAATTTTCTTTAATAATATTATGTTCTGACAAAATTAATGTAACAATCAGGATTAGTAACCAGCATTTTCTCTTAGTCTGCATCGCTATGATGTATCTCTGTACAAGCAGTGGAGGTGAGACATGATCCTAAAATGTGCCAAAATTATCTGATTATGTACACCAAATTTCAAAAGTTTACCAGCATAAAAATTTACCTACATACATAATATTGTAAATCTTCGAGAAATGTCATTTCTGGTTATTTTCATGTCTCCTTTTTTCTAAGTATATTTTCCCAGATAATGTCAAACTTTTCATATAAACAATGCCTTATAAGGAAATTGATATGATTTAACCAGAAAAGCCAGAACAAAAAACTGAGACAACAAAAACTTCCCACAATCAATTCCTCTAATATGATAAAATATGCTGATTGACTCTTGAATTATGCAGTAAACTTCTGTATTTATTGCGGAAATTACTTTCCTCATCCACAGCAATCGAACCCATTTAAATACAGGAAAGAAAATTAAATACAGGAAAGAAAATTAATCATGACATTCCTGAATTAACTGCCTCAGAACATGAATAAACTTTTGCACAAAAAATTCCATAAATATGACATAAAATATCAATTTCAGAGTTTTGTGCAATATAAAATGGAAATTTCTAAAGTGATCTGTGAAAAGATTTTCAGGAACCAGTGTCTAAAATACTAACTGTATGATATTATGATGTTGAGATTATATTATATGAAGACAATACATAGTTAGTTGATACATATTAAATGTTTTTACTTCTTTCATTATTTGCATATTATAAACTTTGTTTAGCTTTAAGATGTTTGTTGTTGTTTTTGTTGTTGCTGTAGTTAAACCAATGACAACCACATGCTGACCTCACAACATTTGTTCACCTTGTACAATGTTAAAGGATCTAACTCACCATGAGACATGGTCTTGTCTCTCAGCAGTGTCTCCCTGCCATCGGGACAAGTTGAGGCCACTCAAGTCTATTATGTAGTTGGTATTCTGTAGCTAACTATTTCTCTCTGAAAGTATATAATATATAAACATTTTACATAATATCATTACTGATACTAATTCTTGGCAGGGTTTATTTTCGAAGTTTGGGGAAGGCACCCTAGCCCCTCAATTTGGGAAAAGTTGAAGTGATAATTAGCTGAAGGGGACACATATTCCCAGTGTAAAGTCACAGTTTGGGGACAACTGCATGATTTTAAGGAATTGCATTTGGGGAAGCCTCTGATATAGAAGTTAAATATACCCTGTTTGGCCACCATAATCTTTTTTACTTTATACCATTACGAAGAACTACATTTTTGGCAAAAATAAACTTTTTTCACCATGCATTATAATAGTATGCGAAAGGATTAAAACAGTCTAAAATAAGTCCATGTACAACTCTTAAACAAAGTTTTAATTAGCTTTTAGCAATCATTCTCTTCTTATATAGTTTACAGAGCCAATACTTATAGAACACTCTTTGCCTTCAGTTAAAGCCAGTCTTAGTACGCCCCATATAATAAAGTCTACTTCCACTTCATTCAGTTAGTATTTTGTGTAGAATATACAGAGATGCTTTTGACCTACAAGCTTAAAAACTCTCTCAATACTGTTACATGGAACACTAAACCTGCTTCCTCACAGACAATCAATTTCTTCAACAACAAATAATACATGTATATATGTCCTCAATTTATAACAACGTCTAACCAAATTTACTTTTGACTTAGTAGTGGTCATAAGCTTTACTCGTTCTAATTTCTTAATTTTTTTCACATAGCCACTCAATTCTGGAAAGAAGGCAGCATTTTAATGACTGGATCAGAAGTTTCTATTTCAGAACCAATTAAATTTAGAACTTAATCAATTACCACAGATTACAGTAATCAGTTACTGAGAGCTTTATCTGACAATGACAAATTGACCTTGCTTTTTTGCCAAACAGAGCTTATACAGATTTTCGCTTTCAAGAGAAAATATAATGTATCAAAGCTTCTTCTAACCATGACCCTGCTAAATTTGTTAAATGGACTGGTCCATCTTTTAGTTTGGACAGTACCACTAACTGTTCCTAGGGGTCCTACTGACCAGCTACCAGCAGGGTTATAGTGAAAATAGCTGGATGAGAAGCTAGTCTTAATTAAATCACATTAGTAAACAAGTGGTTTCAAAGAAGATTTTAAAGTTTTCCCTATATAAGCCTAATTCATGTAAAGTCAAGTGACACCCAGGGCAGGGTCAATTTTGACCTGCGGGTCATGATTTGAATGATCTTGGTAGAAGTCTAGTAAGTAATAGCTCTAGGTCTTGTGCTTTCAGAGAAGGGAAAATTTAAAGTTTTTTCTTATATATAAGCCTATGTAAAGACAATGCTGCATGCCAAGAGAAAAAAGGAAGACTACTCCAACACTTTACAAATGTCAGGAATTTGCATTATTCTCCCTTAGAGAAATTTAAAATTTTTCTTATATAAGCCTATGTTAATTCCAAAGACCCAACACCCCCCGGCGGAATCAATTTTGACCATTGGGTCATAATTTGAACAATCTTGGTAGAGGTCCAACAGGCAGAGTTACTTACCAAATTTCTAAGCTCTAGGCCTTGTTGTGCAATGAAGATTTTTAAAGTGTTTCCTATTTAAGCCTATTGGGTCAATTTTAATCAAGGGGCTCATAATTTGCACAATCATAGTAAAGGTCCACTAGACAATGCTACATGCCAAATATCTAAGCTTAGGGACAGCAAGGAACATTCCTGCCAAGTTTCATCAACATTGATTCAATGGTTTCAGGATGTTGTCGTTAGAAGGAAATGGTGGACATACGACGTACAATGTATTACATGCAACCCTTATGAGTGACCCTTATTGCTCACCCTGGCACAAAGTGAGCTAAAAGAAGTGGTACTGGTACATTGTACACAGCTTGGGAGGACCAATATCTGGTTTGTTAATCAGATTACCCTGTGTGACAGTCAGGTCTGTAAGGAAATATCATACTTCATAGATTATCATTCTGTATCCCTACTTCAAAACCTCAAACATCTGATACAGGGGTCTCAGAGAGAGAGGATGGGCTAAATGACGATCAATTTGACACACACACTGACTGAACCAACTGGCTGTCACTGGAATTTGCAGTCAATGTCATCTATAATTTCTATCTAGTGTTAACGTGCAACTATCACAGCAGGCAAAAGGTGTCCTAAAATCTGTGAAAAAGACAGGACTTGTTCTTAGAACAGCACCACTGACTGATGCACTTTAATGTGTTAACTCACTTTGTGGACTGTTTCTAATAGGTCAACTGTGAGGCAGTGACTGTTTATTCCACAAAGATCACCCTGGAAAGATAAAAGGTGAAAATTTGCAATCACTTTAAAAATGCTTATGATTCATTTAAGGTTCACTTAAAGAAAGTAAGTATGAATGTGATGGAAACTCATCTGGGCTAAAGTTTACTTCTGACCATTATTTTCACTGTTTTAGTTAACAACATTGAAAAGCAAGTTGAAGAAGAGTTCATGGACAATTTTGCAGTGTCAAATTTTGAATCCAAGCAAACATCCCCTGGCAAGTGCTGCTGAACTCAAAGATTACAAGAAATAATGAACTTAAACAAAATGCTGACAGAATCAAAACAGAAAGATAAAATTTCAAAAGAGAGCAGCTCATATTATTCTTGATAAACCTTTGATGCTCCATCTGAAGAATTGTTCGCTCAATTAAATGGGACGAGATTCACTGACAGAGCTAACTAAATCAAGATGGCCCAATATCGCTTACCTGCGACTTATGACAATATGTGATGAAACATCAACTCTAAACTATATATATCATAAACACAAACATTCTATTTGACCTTGACAAGGCAAACCTTTTGGCCAGTTTACATGATGAATGGGTTGTAAATGTCACCTGTATGGCATACACTAGGTTTTTAACCAGGTGACCTAGTTTTTTACCTCTGATTACCCATATTCATATGACACCTAAATTTCATCAAGACAATCATATTGAAAAAGATTCATGAAAATCAAATGAAAAATACAACCTCTATTGTATGCACATGGTTTTTCTACAATTTTACCCCGTGACCCAGTTTTTGACCCTAGATGACCAATGTTCGAACTCAACCCAGATTTCATCAAGGCAATGATCATACTGAACAAGTTTCATGAAGGTCTGATGAAAATGCAACCTCTATTTTATACACAAGGTTTTCTATGATTTGACCCCGTGACCTAGTTTTTGACGCTAGATGACCCATGTTCAAACTCTAACTAGATTTCATCAAGGCAATCATACTGATGAAGTTTCATAAAGATCCAATGAAAAATGCAACCTCTATTGCATACAGAAGGATTTTTTATGATTTATGACCACATGACCTACCGTAGTTTTTGACCCTGGATGACACATGTTCGAACCTGATATAAATTTCATCAAGGCAATCATAATGACCAAGTTTCATGAAAATCCAATGAAAAATGGAACCTGTTTATTGTACACGAAAGGTTTTTCTTTGATTTGACCCTGTGACCTAATTTTTGACCCTGGATGACCCATGCTCAAACTAAACCTAGATTTCATCAAGGCAATCATACTGACAAAGTTTCATGAAGGTCCAATGAAAAATGCAACCTCTATTGCATACACAAGGTTTTTCTATGATTTGACCCTGTGACCTAGTTTCTGACCCCAATTGTCCCTTATTCGAACTTGACTTAAGATTTTATCAAGGCAGTCATACTGACCAAGTTTCATGAAGATCCAATGAAAAATGCAACTAGTTTTTCTATGATTTGACCCTGTGACCTAGTTTTTGACTCTAGATGACCCATGTTCAAAGTCAACCTAGCTTTCATCAAGGCAATCATACTGACAAAGGTTCATGAAGAACTAGTAAAAAATGCATCCCCTATTGCATACACAAGATTAAGTGTGGACGGACATAGAGATGACTGACACCAGGCGATCACAATAACTCACCTTTGAGCACTTCGTGCTCAGGCCAGCATAAATGCAATATTGATGTAAAAGTCTCTTAACTCAGTATCTTACGGACAGATTTAAAAGAAAAGCTAAGACAGGACTAAGATCATTTACCAATCAACTTATATATATAATATATACCAAAGCCCAGACTTTTATTTTTCTTCAAGACTTTCTAAGTCCTATCATATTCAGGGCCAAAAATATGCAATAATAAATTATTTTCAAATATAAAGTTGATAACCTGGAAGTTCTTTGGTAGCAACTAATAAAACTGCAAAATACCTTATGTAATTTCATGTCTTCAATGCAATATCTTATCATGTCAATTAGTTGAATTTCAGAACTGTAGTGTTGCAGTGATGCTTTTACCTCTGCCTCATAGTTGCAGATATTTCTGCGGTGGCATTGTTTTAGTTCATGTGCGTTCGTGGGATGCATAAAATTTTTAGACAGTCCTACAGTCTGTATCATTACAGGTTTTTACAGAGTTCTAAACATTTTTATGGAGTTATTTTTACATATACACTGGTCTGGGTAATTTTGCAAATCGATTCTGACTGGATATTAAAGCTGTATCTACTAGCATTAACTTCAAGTGTTCACACAGCTGGATGAAAGTGTGGCTCCTCAGTCCAAAACAGAATCTTGACAACATTTAGGAACAGACTTACTACTGATACTCAGAACCAACTGAAGGAAGCAACAGACAGTCATTCAACTTCAACTGCGTGCTGTCTGAATGGAAAAAACGACTCTTTGAACTGAAATTCAAATCATAAACAAAACAAGAGCTGTCCATAAGACAGCAAGCTCGACTATTAGAGGAATCATTTTTGGGCACGATATTCTCGCATAATTTCCCGAAAAATCTCATTCATTTTCACCAATAGCGATATAAAATCGCATAAAGTGCTTAGTCTGACCCGAATGCTTTGCCGACAACGAAATATACAAGTATTCTTAAATGCGGCGAGAGTAACGTCCTTCAAATTATTAGTCATCTGGACGCTTATTGATAAGCACGTAAGATGCAAGCTTTTCCGCAAATGTTTTGCCATCTGTAGCGAGGCTCCTGTAGCAGATGAAACCTAAGTAAAATGCCACCTAAAAAGAAACTCCGCCCACTCGGAAGCGGGTCTCTGAGTAAGTTCATTGTTTCGGGAAAAGATGCAAACAATAACAATGTAGTAATATTTCAGTCTAAGTCCGATTCAGAGACCAACAAGTTGATCAACGACAACGTAGTGCCAATACAATCGGTAAACATGGGATGAAAAAAACCCGTGAAGTTTCAACCTAAATGGCTCCACAAACATAAATGGCTTCGCCATGAAGAGGCAAAAAACCAAAATGTACTGTGTCCCTTGTATAAGTATGGGTGTCTACAGTGCAGTAAATGCTATTCAGTTACACATTTTTGTGTTTTCTGTTCAATTCTAAATTCAGAATGAAAATTGAATCTTTACAATACGTTATATGTTCAGCACAGCTCCTCTGTCCTTATTACCACTTAACGACAGTAGTTTCCTTCATATTTGAAATGTAAGTCAAGTGATACTTTTTGTCTATTTAAAATATCTCATAGATATTGGTAAAAATCTCATAGGTTTTGGACAATAGGGATTTTTCTCCCACATGTTTTGATGGCAAAAATTATCCCTGCTATTGTGGGTGCTTGCTAATAAAACAAAACTCTTATCAGTATAATAGCAAATCAAATTCTGCTGACTCTTTAAGTATAATCTAGAAAAGTTGAATCATAAAACAAGTCAAAATCTATCACTATATATAACAATATATTCAATCTTTGGTATTAATTTAATTGTTTGATACAAAATGTACCCTTAACACTATTGCTAAGTTTGATATAACTACCACAAGTGGTTACTGAAGTATGTGCATGATAGTACCTTGCATGCAAAACTTAGATTATATTCAATACTTGAATTATCCGAACTTTATTTATTTTTTCTTTGATTGTTTATAAGTCCCGGCACACCATGGGACTTCTCCCTGGGTTAACTTGCCAAGACTCCTGACAAGCGCAGGTTGAAGAGAGACAGGTCTTTTCTATGTGCCTGGTGTATAGCACTGATACACGTGAGAGTACCTCTGGGTTTCTTACCTGTTCATCTCTAGATGGGTGGGAAACACTGAAAAGCATTTCTGAAATTTTACAGTACCCCGGTCGGGATCGATAATTTGTACAGAATGTGTCAGAAAAACATAAGTAATTTTACTTTTAAATACAATTCCACTAAAAATACTGTTTAACATAAATAAAAATTTTATTTGAGGGGAATTTCTGTCAAAAATGGGGGGAAATATACATCATTTTAGGACGGGAATGGGGCCAAATTTCAGTCCCAAATTGGTCTGAAAAAAATCGTTAGACAAATGCAGCTTCTGGATGTTACCATTTGTATAAACGGACCTCTAATTACGCTATTTTAATATTTCAACTTTTTTTTTTTTAAAATTGAAGAAAAAACTTTAGTAATTGCTTACAGGTTGAGGATTGAATGAGAAATAAACTAAATTATATTACAAGTTACACGTTAATAAAAAAAAACCTCACTGTACCATTATACGGAAAGTTGTTTTATGGTTCGTGTTGTGTTTTATTTTGTTAGACTGTAGTTCATGTGGTCTATAGGTGACACATTAATCAAAAATTGTTTATGAAGTGAATGTCAAATGAATTTACAATTATTTCAATTTACGTCCAAGTTGAATTTAGGTTATCAGTTACAGGAGCCATTTTGGATTTCAACTTACGGCAGTACTGACTATAGGAGGTTTTAGTGCGTTGTCACATCCGGGATTTTCCGTTACTAAAAATAACGTGGCCATCAACTGTACTGAGTTCGGCCATATACCGAGCGTGTATTGATACAGTATAGACATTATTTATCACCAAAATAAACTAAATATTATCAAGTTTGTTTTAAGGTTTGAAGTGGAAGTGAATACATAATTTCTTATGTCATATATTTTTGATAGTTGTTGCTATAATCAAAGAATTAACTTTGATCAGGCTTTGTGAGATTCCCTGTCTTTCACCTTTCATTTGTCTGCTTTCCTTCACTGATTATTCTCTTTCTATCTTACCCTTTTCTCTCTGTAGTATTTTTTTTCAAAACCAGCACACTTAGTAATATACAAGTCCATAATTCTGCTTTAAAAGTACTTTGTGTATTTTTTAAATATGTTAATAGTCCCGGCCAATCGTGGCATTTTTCCTCTTGTGAACTCGCCAAGACCAAAGGAAGACTCCCATGTATACTGGTAACTTTGGTAATTTTTTATTGTTTGGTTATATATAATGCATATGTATGTCTAAACAAGAGCTGTCCCTCACAAGTGACGAATGCCCCCGAAAGAGGTGCCTCACATCCGCTTGATGTGCTAGACATTTGTGCAAAGTTATTTTAAAATCCTTCAAAGCATAATAAAGTTATAGTCCGGACACAAATGTATGCATATATACAGGATTCCATTACCTATAAACTCTAAGTGTGACCTTGACCTTTGTGGTAGGGATGTGGGTCTTGCACGCGACACGTCGTCTTGATGTGCTAGACATTTGTGCCAAATTATTTTAAAATCCTTCAAGGCATGACAAAGTTACAGTCCGGACACGAATGTGTGCATATATGCATATACAGAGGAATCCATTACCTTCAAACTCTAAGTGTGACCTTGACCTTTGAGCTAGGGACGTGGGTCTTGCACGCGACACGTCGTCTTGATGTGCTAGACATTTGTGCCAAGTTATTTTAAAATCCTTCAATGCATGACAAAGTTACAGTCTGGACACGAATGTGTGCATATATGCATATATAGAGGAATCCATTACCTTCAAACTCTAAGTATGACCTTGACCTTTGAGCTAGGGACATGGGTCTTGCACACGACACGTCGTCTTCATGTGCTAGACATGTGTGTCTAGTTATTTGAAAATCCTTCAATGCATGACAAAGTTACAGTCCGGACACGAATGTGTGCATATATAGAGGATTCCATAACCTTCATACTCCAAGTGTGACCTTCACCTTTGGGGTAGGGATGTGGGTCTTGCACGCGACACGTCGTCTTGATGTGCTAGACATGTGTGCCAAGTTATTTTAAAATCCTTCAATGCATGACAAAGTTACAGTCCGGACACGAATTTGTAAGTGGGGACGCACGGACGGACGGACAGACGGTGCGATTTTAATATGCCACCCTTCGGGGGCATAAAAATAAATGACAGAAAAAGATGCCCCTGTTTTGATATAATTACGGAAGTATGTATACACTATAGAAGTAACTGGGCACCGTGGTAGGTAATCAACGTCCATGACATCTACAGCGACGGACACATGTGAAAGTGACATTTCCAAAAAGTGTTGTATTAAAATATTCAATAACACATTATAAAACATGCCAAATTAACTGTATATTATCTTGGTAGCTGAGCAACTGCTTGCTTGAAATGCCCACACGCCAGTTTACGTCTGCGATTACACATTATTTCAAAAATTTTAATATGTTTGATGGCATATTGTTAGATTAACAAAGTATATGCAGATTAGTGGAAAACTTAAAGAAAACAAAGACTTCAAAATATCGAATTAAAATTTCCCTTCTTTCAGACATTTGTTGTAGCCTCTAAAATAAAAAGAAACTTGGTTATCTGAAATTTAAAAATATTCTGTCTTATCAGTATCATTTAACTTGGTCATAAAATATTATGATGAATAATTTAAATTGATCATGTAGGTTCAAGCAAAGCTTGATGTGTGCCATATGCCACGTTATGCAATTCATTCAAAGTGGTCATCTATAACGTGTGACCAATTAGTCTATAAACAGGATGTTACATGGATTAATTAAATCCAAGTTATATCGTGCTTTATGCCCTAGGGGACAATATACCTTACTGGATCTCTATGGCAACGTGTCATTTGTGTGTCTTATGACATTGTCAGGCGTTGTGAAAACATATATAGCACAGTGTCATGTATTATATAGCTAAAGGATCTTCATGGTGTCTAAAGTTTAATTTGACACTATTCATAAATAAATGTACGCTTTACAGACACATGCATGATTTCTATGAATATTTTTTTTTATGAAATTAGAGACATATAATAGGGAAAATACCCGAATAAAGCCTTGACCTTTCTAAACAAAGTATATAATTTACAAATTAACATCATGTTTTTATAAAAAAAATTGTGGCAAAAATTGGAAAGCTGAAAAATTCTAACAAGTTGTATTATGTACAATTAGAGGATCATCTTAATGCGGAGAACTTTACTGTTGCAATTTTTGCCATCTATGTACAGCAACAAAATATACTAAGCACTATGTGAAAATAATGAATATCGGCACTAATTCCAAAAAAGAAGAAAAGAATATGGACATTTTCGGCTGGAAAAGCAAGTAGCCTAGGGAAAGCGGACATTGTCAAGTTACATTCGTTTTGGCCGATTCAGTTAAAGTTCACATTTTCATATCGGACTTTATAATGAAAACTGTACATAAGCATCAATGGCATTGACACGGCAACACAGACACTGCATATAAACTAGATTTTGTTTCATTTAATAACGTTATAGCCTAAAATATAAACTGCTGCACAGTCAAATGCTCTATTTCGCTTTCATTTTGGCCGATTAATTGACGGCCAGTCAATGCGCATGCGCAGGAATGATGTCATATTGGGGATTCCTAAAACCTCCTAAAGCATTTCCGAAAGCTTCTTGTTTTATTTATCTTTTAAAAACTAGCTGATCACTGGTTGTTAAACTTAATGATTTTGTAAATTTGTTTAAATGTTATTCATTTTATGTTAAAGAATTTCCCTAATTTTGTCAGGAACACTGAATTTGCGCAGCTCCCCCATTGTAAGGGGAGAGATTAAATCACTGAGGGGAATTTGCCGCACAGTGTTATTCAAAAAGTGTCTACTGACCACAATCTGTAGCGTTGTTTAATGTACGTCATTGTACCATTATACGGAGAGTTGTTTTATGATTCATGTTGTGTTTTTCTTTTTGTTAGACTGTAGTTTATGTGTAGTTTTACTTATATTGATTTACACTAAATTTTACAAATTAATTTATGTATTTGGTTTTCCCCGTTGATAGGTAGCACCTGTAGTTATATTTGGAATGGTTATGTTTTAATTACTTTCCTTGTGTTTTTGTAAGATGTTTGCCATTTTTTCTTACAATATCAAAAACCATCAAACCATGATAAATAAACAAAACATAATCAGGCGTGTTCATATCTAGAGTGGGTGGACCAACGCTCGGCGTAAATATTCCATGTAATAAATCATCAGCAGGAATCTATGTCAACTAGCCTCAAATTTTTATGCTCAGTTTGAAGACCAATCTCAACCTTTCAACCGTCGTTGTTTACATATTCAAAGTCACATGGTGACGTATTTGGCGGGAGCTAAATATAGGTCTAGTGAAGCTGGTGCGGTTCGTCCGAAAATCTACCACAGCTCGGCGTACGCCAGATACACTCAAAAGTTTTGTTTTTGAAATATTTCTATTTTAAACCGAAGTTGAAGATGTATTTAACGCAATTAAGTAGTAATATGGATTGAAATAATCTGTTAAGTGCGTTGACATTAAATTGATTTACCCTGTCTTTCTCCCAGATTTTTGTTGAGTTTTACAAACTACCTTTGACATGTCTATATACAAACACATTTAACAAACATTATATAGAAAAGTTCATACAATTATAAACTTGATTCATTTACTGATTTAATCATCTATAATGCGGTCTGTATTTTTTTTTAAATAGCAATAAATAATAAAAAGTATACGTAGAAGATTTATGTTTTGAGAATCGTAGGAACAAGACAATATTGCTAGAGGGGTCCGTATAGATTGGCGCTATTTTTCTTAATTATATATTATAAAATAAGAAGAATTAGGTAATATTTAAATATAAATGACTTTGCTATATCTTTTACGACTCAATTTCTTAAAAAGTTCCTGTATAAAGGAGAAATCTTAGTTTAATTGAGTATGGAAATCATTACGGGACGGGTTTTACTCTTGGTCTGCGGCTCTGCTATAGTCACGTGACCATTCCGGAAGTCAACCGCATCGGATAAAATCACACACGATGTAAACAAATTTAACAGCACCCTAAACTTAAGACTTTTTAAAGATTTTTTTCGGAAAATCACAAAGAAACCTCATTTACGCCGAGCATTAGTATACGCCGAGCGTTGGTCTACCCACTCTACTGTATTCGTTTTCTTCGATTCTCAAACCAGTATACACACAGTATGACTTTTTTCCATTGGCTAGCTATATCATTCTATTCCCCAATGTGCAAAGCACCTGTGGTTTATATCAATAAACAAATATTTTAACGTTATTATGCATGTTTTTCCCTTATACCTAGGGGAAGCCAACTGATAATTTGATAGTCAGTTAGTGGAAGACATGACAGTTCCTTGTTAACTGTGAATTTTACGGAATGTTTCTACGAATAAAAACTTCAAAAACGATTATAATAACTAGAATATCATCACTACATGTCCCCGAAATTTCAATTTATCCACCGTTTCAATATTATTTACCTGCAAATTGAATAATTAATTGACAGTTCTACCACTTCCGGTGCAGACTCTATCTCGTAATTGATCTCGAGCAGCCGAGATTTATATTTTATTTTACGAACGCATCAACAAATTCTTATATAGTTATTCATCTCGGGTTATATCATTTAATATTTCTCCCTCGGTAAATTGGTAATAGAAAAAAATATATTTATTTATACATAAGACGAGTGGCTAATAACACGTTCATCTGGTCCTTCTGCGGGATACTCCCCGCAACGGTTACTTCCCCTAACAGTGTAGGCATCAGACCACAGTTATTTGCCCTTGGTTGACCACAATAAGGAAGCAGTTATAGGTAAAATAGTGCTTGTGTTTGATGCTGGATATTTTAAATTTTTTGAATGAAATATATAGGATAAAGGGTATTAATTGGGAGAGAAGAACTAAAATAGCATGAAAATGACAATTTTATTGAAGTTTTTATGTCAGAAAATATTACTTGACTGCTTGGTTACAGTAGTGATTTTGCATGGTTCCGACCATTTTCAGAAATTATTCATACTCATGAACTTTGACCTGAAATGGTGAAAAAAAATGCCGGTCAACCTATAGTTTACTGGAGCTTAAAATGTTGCACTTGGATGATATTATTCAGAACAGGTTAGTTTTATTTGATCGGAATGTCAGAGAAATTGCCAGCTGGCATAATGTTTATATAGAACATATAGTAAAAATAAGTGTGGTCTGAGGCCTGTAATCACAAACCGGTTGGTACATAAACAGCGAAATGAAGATTTCACGACGGGTCAGCCCGGTTAGCTAAATTGGTAGAGCACGAGACTTGTAATCTCGGGGTTTCGGGTTCGATTCCCGGGGTTGATCAACTAAAATAACTAACAGTCTATCGGATGAGACCAACAGTCTATCGGATGAGACCCCATGTACGGATGCTATACATCCGGCATGCTGAAGAACCAGGGTAGTCTCTGGAATTGGGACATCGGGTCGTACCGATTATAGCCTCTTTGGATATAGGACCTAACAAGCACAATTACAAAAAGGAATTGGGACACTTTCTGTATTTTGCACTATCCTCCGAAACCTAAAATAACTAACCTCTTCTGAGGGCGTTGGTCATGCGGGAGCTATAAATGTTTTTTTTTTTTAAATTGTTCCTGCTAACTTGTATTACAAGCAACCTGGGCTTAAATATTAGTTATATTAGGTCCCAGAAACAACATTTCAAAATACGCATTTTTAAAGATTTTATGATAAAAAAATCTCCTTTCATTATGTTTTCCCAGGGGAAACTGTAGATATAATTCCTTTTCTTTTTGCCGCAGCCGTATTAAGTTGGTAACATTTCAATGACAAGTAGAATGAATAACATTTTTGGATTCAAAAAAGAACTCTGTAAGGCACCTTTTAATTGGATAGTACCACAGGAAGAAAGGGTAAAAAAATAATTTTGCGTTTTCACTCTTTAATGAATGGTTTTATATCTTTAGTACGTAAATATAGTTAATATCTATCAACATAATATGTTCTTACCTCCAAACTAATGTTGTAATGAATGTAAAGTTATTATACTTTCTCGGCCAGCGAATAACGGTAAATATTTCGAATAACATATTTGATGAGAAAAACAATGATTCAGTTTGTTGCTCAGTCATGGTACGGACTTAATCACAAGGTGAGTTTTTCGTACCACCCCACTTTATTTCAAAACCATAACAGATATTGCTTTGAAACATACCATATTTATTTATCATTATTACCTCCAACCACAGGAGTACATAACTATGTGAAGGTTTTTGTCAGAGTAATGCCCCTTTTTTGACTAAGAAAATACATTGAATATGGGTAAAATCCATCCATTGACTTAACCCTTTGAGATATTGCTGTGAAACTTGGATTACTTGTTTGCATCTTTACCCCAATCTGTAGGCAAGAGAAGATAACTCTGTCAAGGATTTTTAAAAAAATTAAGGCCCATCTCGGTGAATTTTTTTACCAGTCCGCATGGCCATAATAGTCAGTTATGACGGTTAGCCATTATCGCAGAAGATGATGGTGATGATAGATTTATATACTGTGTTCGTGCGGTGTTCGGGTGGGGAGAGGGGTATTCATCACCTTCAGTGAAAGTTCTAGTTCGTACTTACTTCCATGCATTCTCGCTATGGTAACACTAAACATTTTTGTTATTTTACTTCTTAGAAATAGATCTTAAAGTGTGCAGTATTGAAGGAATTGGTCAAGCTCCTTGCCTACCACAGTGACTTAAGGTATCCTTGCTCATAAAATGCCACTATATATAAATGTTTCTATATTTGGAGTTTTATAAAATTATGCCCATACTATAAATGCACATCATTTATACATGATATTTTCTATTTGTAGAACTACAATGGATCTCATCCAAAAAACAATTGAACACTTGAGCTCGCATGAATTACATATGTTAGGAATCTGTCACAAATTGAACAATTTAAGAGGAGCGAAGGAAGCCGCCACAGATCTTCGAAGTCTTGCAAGAAACAAAGGGTCAATTTCTTCTTTGAAATAAAAACGGATGTCTTTTGCAAACAAATGGAAACTTTGGAAAAAGAAAATGCGAATTTAAAGAAAGAGCTACAAAAATAAAGAAAATCAACATTCAGCTTAAATTGAAAGTAACAGATGATACAAAATAAATTAAAGAGCAAGAAGTACAAATATCTACCAAAAATTAGCAACTTGCGAATATATATCTCAACTCAATAACTTAAGAGGACATATCTTCGGAATTTATGAACGGAGATGAATTTGGTGATGGTGCATATGGCAGAGGAAGGAACTCAAAAAACAAAATAACATTTAAAGGGTTTTGAGATAATAGCATTGTTCGTAATTAGGTTCTTGAAGAAGCTTGTTGATATTTCGTTCACAGTACAATAACAATAAATAACAATTCATAAATAACAACTGTTAATTTCTGTAAGATTTCCTTAACTGTGGTATTAAGGTGATATTAGAATATATGACAGAAAATTCAGATATCCATCCACAAAGTATGTAAGTTGTTTTACTTTACTAAATATGTTCAATTAAAACACATCGCAAGTAACTTATTGAAGATTTTCCATTTCTTTCAGACACACTTAAATAATTTTCATTTCTAATAAATCACTTGCGTGCTGGTTTGAGATTGCAGTTGCATTATCTTCACACCTGACAATAGCAAAAGATGAATATGAACACAATCAACACAGACTTCTTATTATACTCACTTAACTGTGTATGTGTGTGTGCGTGTGTGTGTGCGTGCGTATGTATTTTTCAGTACCAAGGATAACACAATAAAGAGCAAGCTCTTATTTCCATTGTGGTCCGTTTTTTAAAGACTGGCAAATACAAGGAATCCGGGTACCAGACCCTAGCTCTTTTTACGAATAGACCCATGCCGATGGGATACACGCGAGACTACCTCTGGGTTTAATCTCGGATAGGAGTGAATGTGGAAGATTATTCATGTAAAAATTACAACACGCTTGCTTCAGTATGCTTTATGAAAAATGATGTGTATGCATTGATGTACACCTTTCCATGTTGCCTTAATACAATTCTGTTAGACAGTTTTCATTGACAAGTGTGTAGTTCTAAATGTTATGTGCATACTGGGTATTAAAATGCCAGTACATTAAGACCAAGGTGCATACTACAAAATGATACATTACAAATGAGAAGTGCAAGCATACATGTCTGTATATGCAGAAAACAAAAAAAAAACAAAAGGAACCCACCCAAAAAACCCCCCCCCACACAACCCCCCCAGCCTTGTCAATATCTTTTGTAAAATTCTTAATGAGAAGTGTATCGTGCTAAATGCTATGAGCTTACTACCAAATGATGCATTACAAATAACAAGTGAAAGCATATATGTTTATAATTTGAATGTTAATGGCAATGATTGCTGTTCTTAATGTGACTCATACGTAAACGCTAAGAGTTAAATCCATAATTTATTTGCAAGTACAATAGTGCTATTTTTAACGATCTTGCCAATATCAAGTTGCTACTAAGCAGTAAGCATCACGCACTAAACACTTATGTAAATAATCGAAGCTGGGAACCAAAATACAGTTTTAAATTTTGACAACATTTGTCTACTTAGAACCGATCCCCAATACCTCGCCCAATACCTCAGCCGGTGTTGACATAAAAACAAACATAATATAAAACAGGGAATGCCACGTACCAAAAACGCAGCCTCCCCAAAAACCCTCCTTGATGATTTTAGCTAAAAATGAGAAATTTACAGATATCGCTGAACTGATTCATTTTTGTCGTACGGACACCGTGCGGACACCGTACGAACATATGTGTATTGTACCAGGTACGTCCGAGCTCCTTCCAAGCTCTGCACGACTTCACTGCGATGTCAGTACGGATATCCTACGATTGCATCCTCCAAAAGCTCGTATGGGGCCCGTAGGTAGGTGACCAGAAGCTACGACTGTACGGCGACGGATTTTAAAAGTTTGTGGAATCGTACGATTTTATAAAGGGTTCGGATATCGTACGGATATTTGACCGAGGCATAAGTGTAGTTTAAAAATTTTGATAGTGAAACTTTTGATAATGAACTTCTTCAAAGTCTTAACACAGAAGAAGGAGATATAAATTATGTATATGATAAATTCAGTAGTATATTCTTAGATGTTGCAAATAAGCATGCTTCGACTAAGAAGAAAAAAGTTTTACACAAACCAGTACCTTTTATGAATAAAGTTTTAAAACAAGCCATATATAAAAATCAAAGCGCTGTGAGCGCTGAAGGCTTGGGGCTGTAGGTTAACTCCCCTAAAAACAACTTTTGACCTTCGTGATTTACGCTGAACCTTACCTAAAGCGCGGGTCGAAATGTGTTTAGGGCGAAATTTAGTATATGACACAGAATTACTGATTCACAAATATATGGGTGGCAGGGAACTTTGTTTTATTATAAAACGTACGTTAAATGAAAAATAATCACATGGTCAACAATATCAATTGTTTGAGAGAACAATAAAAATAATTCAATCTGCGCTTTGTTCAACTTCAAGCGATATCTGATGATGTGGATCGAAAATTATTGTGTACCAAGGACAAGACCTTGAAACAGAAATAAACAAAGCAATACCAACAATGAAATATAAATACAGTACTGTACAATGTGTATAACAGGGAAAACCCAAAATGATTCTTGGTTACCTTGTAGTTGTAATCGGCGAAACCGTTCACTGGGCCTTGAAATGCAGAATATGAGCATAACTTGAAAACTACCGGTTGGAATTCAATACAACTTCATACAATGGTCAAGTACATTGAGAGGAAGTGCAGTGCACAGGAACCATAACTCTTTCTTGACTCATTACAGAGTTATTGCCCTTTGTTACTTTTCCTTGTCCAGAGCATAATTCGAAAACTACTGGTTGGAATTCAATACAACTTCATGCAATGGTCAAGTACATTGAGAGGAAGTGCAGTGCACAGGAACCATAACTATTTCTTAACTCATTACAGAGTTATTGCCCTTTGTTACTTTTCCTTGTCCGGAGCATTACTAGAAAACTACTTGTTGGAATTCAATACAACTTCATACAATGGTCTAGCACAATGAGAGGAAATGCAGTGTACAAGAACCATAACTCTATCTTGGGTATTTACAGAGTTATTGCCTATTTTTTACTTTTCCTTGTCGTAGAGCATAACTTGAAAACTACTGGTTGGAATGCAATACAACTTCATACAATGGTCCAGCACAATGAGAGGAAGTGCAGTGTACAAGAACCATAACTCTATCTTGACTAATTCAGGAACGTAGAATATACGTTGATTCTACGTTCCTGGCTAATTACAGAGTTATTGCCAAGAACAATATCTCTATTTTAGTTTTTTTGCAAGGTATTCTGTTACTACGAACTTCCTCAGTTTATAAAGCAGTCTTTCGGGGGTATTAATCACATTTAGTGATAGCTCTAGTTTTACTCCAAGTACGCAACTGAAGCCTTATTATTTCTAGCAAGACCTGTAGAGGCTTCCCCCGCTTCTTAAATTATTCAATTTTTGACAGATTCCCAACATCTGTAATTTGCATGAATTGTTCAATTTGTATTTTTATCAGATCGATTGTAGTTCTACAAATAGAAAATATCAAGTATTTCAATTAAGTGATATAGTATGATAACTTAAGTCACTGTGATTGGCAAAAAGAGCTTATACCGTGGTGGTTTGTCCGTCATATGTCTGTCCAAGCCAAAAAGGTGGGGATTGAATGAATGCCTATGGCAACAATACTTAAAGGCAAATTCTCTTTTATTTTATTCATTTCGTATGTCTTAATTATTACTTTTTAGTACAATCGACCGTGTGTTTGTAAACATTTTCTTGATAACGCTCTACAAGTCGCAATTTTCATTTGACTTTGATGAAACTTTCTGATAACGATCCTTGCAACTTGTAGATGTTCCCAATTGTTTTCGGGTCTGAGGATCAAAGGTCAAAGTGACCTCCGATACCATTTTCTTAATAAAACCCCTCCGGTCACAGTTTGCTTTCAACTTTCATCAACCTTGCTCAGAAGGTTACCTGTAACATGTTGATGGTCCGAATTCGCTTTGGGGTCAGTGCGTCAAGATCACAGTTACCTCTGTTTGATATGTCTGCTTGATTAAGGTCAGGGTCACTATCTTGATATATATTTCACCTACAATCTTCAACCTTCATAAGATGAAAGTTCTTGATGAGTAGGTGCTGCCTATTGTTAACTTTCTCGTGATAACATTGCAAAAGATTTTCAAAAAACTTACAACAGTCCAGTTAAATTAGTAGATTGATACTTGCACTTTTGTGCCTCTTCTTTAATCATATACAACGTCTTTGCTTACAAGCATTTAATATTATTCTTTCCATTCTACAGGTTGCTTGTCTTATCGACATCCTATTGGGAAACAAGGGAGCACACATCTATAATGGCAACATTTACAAGTGTGACAGATGTAGCAAGAGTTACAAGACACAGACAGCTCTAATTGAACACACATGTCTCTTATGTAAGAACTGTGGAAAACTTACTTCATTCACATACAGATTAAAAACTCATGAGCATGGCAAAGATTTCTCCTGCAGCAACTTTTAAAAAATCATTCAAATTGTTCCAAAATCTGAGCAAGCACAAGTGCACGTTTTGCCCGAGATGCAGGACAATATTTAGTACATATCAAAAACTTGACTGTCGTAAGTGTTCTGTTGCAAATAGTGATCGAAACAGTACAAAAAGTGAAAATCTAGAAGTTACTGATTTAGAGTCCACTCCTAACAAAACCCCAACCAAAATCAATACATTTTTATAGAAACTACAAGATGCTTTAGATAGTAACACAGACAGTGATGATAGGACCATACCACTTGAAGCTTGTGTCATAATGCAACATGACGAGACAAAGCTATACTTTAATCCAATACGAGCAGATTGGCAGAGGAAGTGTTGCTCAAATTCAATTTAAGCGGTCAAATCACTTTTGAAAGAAACAGTATCACATGCAAATTAAAACCGCATTATTTGAGAAATGTGAGGGTAGGTTGAATACTCAAAAAGTGAGTCTTGGGCCTGACCATATAAACAACATTATCATCATCAGCATCGAACACACCTTACCTACCATGACCATATACATTCTCACCCATCAGTAAGTCATAATAAATAGTCAGTGTCCAGACCAGTAAGAGAGTTACAAATGTAAAACCATTTAATTAATTAGAATATTCAGTGTTAAAACATCTAAGTTTTCCAACGACAAGCAGATCCTACATTTATATCTGTTAACAGTTAAGAGGCCGATAATATTAAAAATACTCAAACAGTTTCAAGTGGGTCTTAATATAAGTTATAATAGGATACAGATGCCAATAATAGTCAATTATGACGGTTTTCCATAATCTACCGTGAAGATAGAAAACCCCACTGCTACCGTTAAGATAGAAATAATTACCCATCGGCCAACGGGCGGGAGTTTTGACAATTCCGAAAATGTAAACAATGCCATTTTTAGTCTATGTTATCATATTGCCGATATAGTATTACACATATTTAACAAAAAGTGTTTTCGTACTAATAAAAATATATAACGTTGTATTTGTTTGAAACAGAATATATGATTTACATTATTTAATCGTTATTTTAACATAAATTCGCGATGTGAGGATCTTGAGAATTGCCAGTTCATTTGACCAGAAAGCTGTTGTTCTTCCCTAGAGACATGTTCTAAGTGGAGAAATTGTTCATTGGGAAAACATAGCTAACTACATCCAAGATGGCATTAAATTAATTTGATGACATGGACACCCTGTAATTGTGTCATCATTAACTTTATCACCCCAATTCGCGGCTTCGCCGTGACGTCATACTGACCAGTTAACCATCAGATTATTAGGTCCTGTTCATTTCTTCATTCGGTAAAAGGTGAAAACTCGTTCTTTACCGTTGACTCATATGCAAGTTTAAACTGATTTTAAACTAAACAAAAAGCTTTTAACAGCATAGAACTATTATAAAAACAATGATAGTTTCAAGGTAACGAAAGATTGTCGTCTTCCTTCATTTCTAATCTTAGTTATTGTATTATTCAAAGTGAAATATGCATAGAGACCAGCGATGACAGCCAAGGGATCACCTTTCCCGAATGTAAGTAATTTATCAGTACCTGGATGCAGGGCTCTTGGAAACGCTTCATTAAGCGTATTTGAACGCATGAATTTCAAAGAGGACGCATGAAAAACGCCGACCGATGATTCCTCGGGACCCACGTTTTTTTTGTGCACGCGCTTGACCCCGAGGTGATTAAATTTACCTGTAATCGCTACTGAATAAATTATACGCCCAACCAATTCTATTTGTCACCTACTGCAGCCGAATCGACAGGCGGAAGGCAGAGTCAAAACGCTCTTCAATGTTGCTTTACCAATCAACGCCGCCAGTCAAATGAAATTGGGCGGGAGAAATCCCGGCAACTAATTAGATCGCGAGGTTTTCCAATAATTATTGCGCAGGTAGGCGGTCGTAACAACCTTTAATTAATTTAACAGGATTAAATCGTGCTTTAATCTGCGGTGTTTCTGCTGCGAAGTGTTTGCCGATTAATTATCGGCTTATTACAGTTGTTTTTCGGAACCCTCGACAAACTTAATGCCTAGATTTTAATTATTATTTTTTTATTGTTTAACAATGATACCAATTAGCGGTGTCTATGCAGAGAAGTATCTGGAAAATTGGCGTGTTTTAAGATATAGCGCTGTTTTTCGGGAACGTTGACGAATTGACGGAGGCATAATCACTGCTCATGTGTTAATTGTTTAATATGCATATGAAAATACCGGCGTGTTTGCATTGAAGTGACTCGAAAATTATGGTGTATGCAGACTAATGACCGCTAATTTTCGCCGTTTATCGAGTTAAAGAGAAATAATCATGATTCATCTTTTAATTGTTTAAACTTTTGTTTGGCAGCGAACTTTCAGAGAAATTACTAAAAAAAGCAATGAAAATTACGGCCTTTTTTTCGACCCGTTCACGATTCACATGTATATTAATATTTTTTTTATATAAAAATAATGTGATTATTTTGCTTATAGGGAAGGAATTTCACACCCTAAATTAAATTATTTTAATTTGTTGATTTTTAACATGCTAATTCAGGTTATGCTGCATCATCATGTTTCAGAAAAAGTAGGAGGAATTTCTAATTTTTGGGAGGGATTTCTAATTTCAAAAGTAGAAGCCCGGTCAGGATCTCTGGTTTAAAAGTTAGTGTCTAACCCTAAATCTTGGTCAAAAACATTCCCTTAGGTTGAGAAAGTTAATGTAGATGGCAGTGTACATTGTTTATTCATTGCCTTATGACTTGCTGCAGAAAATGCAGCCATGTTTTTCATAGCCAAAGATTCATTACAAGGCTGGAGCAACTATAAGTACAAGTTAACACTCATGAATGTTGAAAAATTGCCATAAACAAATAGCACAGAATTTCCGTCAAGAACTCACCAGATTGCAGGATTTATAAGTCTTAAATTAAAAAAATTTTGGGGGACACCCACCCCCCCCCTCAACTAATGTACGATAAAGAAGTTCATCATTGCAGCGCTGATATCACATCCCAGTGCGAAATCACTAATATTCGATCTTTAAATGTCTGAACAAGCACTGCATTCAAAATAACAAGGGCAGAGCTTGCCATTGTATTGCTCATCCCAAAACTTCTAAACAAAGGAAAAATGAGATAATTATATTTAGTCTAAATATTCAGCACATTTTGCCTAAAATCGATGAATTAAAAATATTTCTCACAGAATAACAAGTGCATATACTTGGTTGCTCTGAAGCATTTCTTTCTGATAGCATTAACAATTTTGAAGTTAGCATTCCTGGTTTTGTCACTGAAAGAAAAGACAGATTCACAAAACAGGGCGGTGGCATTATTGTTTACATTAAAGATTATTTACATTATAAGTGTAGATCTGATTTAGAAAACAATCTAGAGTTTATCTGGCTAGAAATAATATCTAAACATTAAAAACATTCATGGTAAATTTTTTGTGTATCAACCTCCGAAGTCTCTTCAGTGTACTACTCATGAAACATCGTACCCACTAAATTAATTATACTAATATTAATAACATATTAGATACGTTTATATAATAAACATTCTGTCTACGACAGACACTCAAATGCAAATAATATTTAAAATTTTGAATTATATAATTAATCTAATGCCATTACTTAGATACTAAAATAACCAGTGCAAAGTTTTATATGTAAGTAATTTCTACATTTTGTTATAAAGATAATTTTTGTAATTTCGTTTAAAAGACTGTATTTCTAATAATCTCAATTCCATTGGAATATTATTCCATACTTTAAAACTATAATAGGAAAATGAGTCTTTGTATAAATTAGTCCTAGGTTTCGTTTGTAGTACAAGATCTTTGCGAGATGTAGAACGCAGACTATATGAATCATTTTGGCAAAACGCTATTAACTCTGACATGTATATTGGAGCCATATTGTTAAATATCTTATAAACGAGAAGCGCAGTGCGGTATTTGCATCTGTCCGAAAAGGACAACGCAATTCCTTTAGTAAATCTGAAGAATGTGATTTAAAGCTGCTCGCTCTCAGATTTTGGTTAAAAATAAAAGTTCTCCGAACTGTATGTAAATAACGTATTGTAGAATATATTGTCATATAAAAAGGTTTCAGTATAAATTCATGTCGTGAATATCTCTTAATTTAAAGAAATACACTACCAAATTCAAAAGCGTTGCAAACGCTTTTGAAATTTCAATATGAACATATAGTGTAGCAGTGCCGTGTAACCAACCTTTTCTATCGAATTTTGCAAATTCCTACCTAGATTTTTGCTTATTTTTTCATTCAAGCCTTTAGTTTTATATTTATGAATAAGAATGTGAATTTTTGAAAACTATTTTTTTTTTTAACGGTAACTGACAGCGAGCAGCTTTAACAGGTCGATTTAAAATAAGTTTTGCTATGCCTTTTTGCAATTTATTTATTTTTGTACATATTTTGTATTGCCTTTTCCCCAAATGGTACAACAATAGTCGAATATTGGAAGAATGTAACCGTTATAAAACATTAACTTCATCTCATCTGATATATAATATATAATGTTTTTTAATAATGCAATTTTGGAGTTTATTTTTTTGCAAACATAATCAATATGGTTTTCCCAATTCAGAGCATTGTCTACATACACACCTAATATTTTTTGAGTTGTAACGTTTTCTAATATAAATTAGACTCGTACAACGTTGAGTCATCTGCATACAGATCTATATTTAGATCTTGACAACTTAATGTTATATCATTGATGTATATCAAAAATAATAAGGGACCTAGTATTGAGCCCTTGTGGCACCCCAGACTGTATTTGTAGAGAATCCGAATGCACATTTCCCACTTTAACAATTTGACTTCTGTTTGATAAATAAGAGGTAAATAATTTCAATGAACGCCCAGAAAAATGATACAATTTCAATTTGTATAATAAGATTTCATGATCTACTAAATCAAATGCCTTGCGAAGATCCAAAAACACAGTTCCAATTAGTTTACCACAATCTACATCTTTCAGCCATGCATCTATCAATCTAGTACGTGCAGTGTTGCAAGAACGATTTTTCCGAAAACCTGATTGGGTTTTATGAATCACATTAGTGCTTTGAAAGAAGGAATGGATTTTCGTTGCAATATGTCGCTCAAAATTTTTAGAAATTGTTGGCAAAATTGAGATGGGACAATAATTATCAGCTAGTTCCCTGTTACCAGATTTAAAAATAGGCAAAATTCTAGCCTTTTTTAAAATGTCGGGAAAAACTCCAGATGAAATACTACTGTTTATAATAGAAGCTATGTATGGAGTAATAACGTCACCACAGCTTTTAAAAATTTTCGGACCTATTCCGTCAATTATTTTTCTGTTAAGGTCTATGATACCATGATGATAGTAACATTAGATAATATTAATATTATGTACATCCAATGGTAACATAGACCTTAACAGAAAAAACATGTACATCCAATGGTATCATAGACCTTAACAGAAAAAAACAAAAACATCTGTCTGAGTGGTATTTTGTAGTATTTTCAATCTGACTGCCACTGTAGATTGGGGGTTCAGAGTGCCAAATCATATCAAAGTTTAATGTCTAGACTGTCATCTGAAAGGAGGAATGCACTTCTTCTCTAGGCCTTGCTGTGGACAAATTTTACTTCAGAGATGCAGTGACAAATGGAAAGCATCCAAAGAGAAATGTTTTCTGGTAAACCAAAATAACCCTTCCCTTTGATTACCTTCTTTTTAAGCAGGTTTTTAGAAAAAAAAAAACCCTGATTAATAGAATGCCGATGTCAGGTGGGCAGGCAGGCGGGCGTCAAACATTGGTTTCTGCTCAATAACTTTAGTTAGGAGTGACCAATTGCAATGGAAATCAGTGTGTAGGTAGCTGGCATGGAGACGAAGCTTGGGGATTGCAATTAAGGTCACTAGGGTCAAGGTCACTAAAATTAGAAAAATTGTTTCTGCTCAGTAACTTGAGTTAGGAGTGACCAATTTGTACCGTTGCATTACATTACAAGAAACAAAAGAGCTGTATTTAAAAAGGTGTTTACAGACAAGTTAGATCTATATTAAATTTGTAGCCAAGGAGTGACAAAGATGGATGTACATAATATTCTGCTTCTTCTTTTTAGCTCACCTGGCACAAAGTACGTCGTACGTCCGTCCACCATTTTCTTCAAACGACATCTCCTCTGAAACCACTGGGCCAATGTTGATGAGACTTTGCAGGGATGTTCCTTGCATGAAGCTCTATCAAAGTTGTTCAAAGAATTCCATTCCATGCAGAACTCTGGTTGCTATGGCAACAAATAGGAAAAACTTTAAAAATCTTCTTCTCTGAAACCACAAGGCCTAGAGCTTAGATATTTGGCATGTAGCATTGTCTAGTGGACCTCTACCAAGATTGTTCAAATTATGACCCCGGGTCAAAATTGACCCCAGGCGGGTGGGCACTCAGTTTTTGCATAGGCATATATAGGAAAAACTTTAAAAATCTTCTTTTCTGAAACCACAAGGCCTAGAGCTAAGATATTTGGCATGAAGCATTGTCTAGTGGACCTCTACCAAGATTGTTCAAATTATGACCCCGGGTCAAATTGACCCCGCACCAGGGGTCACTTAGTTTTGCATAGGAATATATAGGAAAAACTTTAAAAATCTTCTCTGAAACCACAAGGCCTAGAGCTTAGATATTTGGCATGTAGCATTGCCTAGTAGACCTCTTCAAAGTGTGTTCAAGTTATGCCCCTGGGGTCAAAATTGACCTTGCCCTGGGGGGGGAATCATTTGTTTTACAAAGGCGTATATAGGAAAACTTATTTGGTATATAACATTATCTAGTGATCTTCCACCAGGCAAGCAGGGCTCGATTTAGCACTGGACCGTTGGCCCGGGTCCAGTTAAAAAGCCCACGGTCCAACTGACCGTCTAGTAAGCTGGTCCGCCGGTCCACATCAAAAATGAGATGACAATGTTACAAATCTTTGTTTGTCAACGGTTTATAGAACGAATTAATATCATGTTTTCTAATTTGTCAACTACATCTATCTATAACCAATTAAAATCGCGTTTCGCGCCAAATAGCGTGACCTGGAGTTGGATTGACAATATCGCGGCACTCCGCGGGGGAAAATAAAATCGCCGTACGCCGTGTGATTTTTCAGGTAGATGAACGGGATTACGTGATATTAAATTCAAATTCTTTTTGGTAGATATTTGTAAATACGCGTTTTTTTTTTCCTTTACGATTTAAATTGAAAATCATAGACCGACCGACGAACATTTGTGTAGCGTTTTCAATATTGTGTATCAACAAAAAAAAACACTTACTAATAACATTATCTAATCCAAACTAAAATTTTTATAATCCAAAGTCAACAAATACATGTCTTAAACTGTCAAAATATGTCTTTTAAATGACACGTGCTTCACTAAGATCAAAGAAACCTGACTAGCGCCGACTAGCGTCGGCGAACTTCTTTGATCTTGTGACAGTTGCGGCTTTATCTCTATTATTAACTGAAGTTTGCAGTAAAAATTATTTTATTCGGCAAAGGTTATTCATAAAAATAAATATAAGAAAACTGTTCCTGAAAAAGAGCCCAATGAATGATAAACGAAAATCGGGCACGCAGAAGCGCGACAATTTTGTAACAAACAACAAGTTGCTTCGGTAGTTTTGTTTTGAATAAACAACATTCGGAACTTTTTAATTATCAGAGAAATAATTTTTCACGTTCATCAATCAGTCGTTTCACATAGCTTGGACCTGCAAACAATTCAAAATTGAAAGAGTTAATTTTGTCATCCTTTATGACAGGCCATTTTCACACCTACGAGTGACATATGCGAAGTGGAAAATAAACATTGACCAATTGCGGCGGATATTTCACGGAAATAAATATTTCAAATCTACATTGAGGTTCAGATAAAAAAAATCACTTTTGAAACGATGATATCAAAAACGTAATAGTATAGCGGCGATTCGCAACGGACATACCGCAGTGGCGATGTGTGAATCAATCCTTGGGATTCAAAGAATCTACTTTTACAGGTGTATTTTTTCAAAATTTTAATTTTATGATGTAATAAAAAAAGTCACTCAGAAATACGTAGCGAAACGCGATAGTCTCATGATCGATATTTTCGCTCATAACTCCACTCGAAGTCACGTTATTTTGAAGTCATGTTATTTATTTTTTTTACATTTCTTTGCATAGTCAATTTATAGTATTTATTAGTGCAAATATTTTGGTCCAGGTCAGTAGACCTCGGTCCAATTGAAGTCTAGATGAGGTGGTCCGAAGGTCCAATTAAGTTTTCAGTCCTAAGTCGAGCCCTGGGCAAGTGGACTTGTACCAAGGTGAGCGATATATTTACATGTGTAGCAATGTGTAAAGTGAGTCGTTTATTTAACCCTGAATATCGCGGTACGGGAATTTGTACTGCGGTATGTATCGGCCAGCGTTGTATTGCAATATACCGGTATATGGTTGCACCACTATTTGAAATCCAAATTCATAAAATGTTAAAATATTCTATTGATAAAAAGTTTGAGCATGAAAAATGTGTTCTAAGCACGGGGCCAAAACTATTTGGGTCATGTGATTAACCTGTCACAGAAGTTTGATTATTTTAAGAAAAGTATAGACTTAGTAAAAAACGGCATTTAGAAAATTTGTCCGTTGAGTGACTTAATCTGTTCAGTACTGGGTTCTCATATATTTTGTGAAAATAACAAAAAATGATTACAAGAATTACTTTTGGTAAAGATTTGCTCTTCTGAACCCAAGTGTTTGTGTTTGAAATGACCCACAGACATTAAAAAAATTTTCCTTAAACTTTTATTGATTGTTGACATGATGTAATTATGTTGAAATCCCTGTCACTTCTGCATGAGGATTTCATTGTAAAGTCAAGTGTTCATACCAGTTCCCCTAGATCAAATGGAGGTTCTCAACTTGATTTCTTTATACCCGCTCTATATTGCCGTTTTGCTACATTCAGGTCCACACCATATGTCTTAAATACAGTGTACTCATAAAGCTGGATTAAAATGTTTATCTGCATAATATTAAAGATACGCTTTGTACATTGTAGACATCTGTCTGATGAAGGCACAATAGTGAGTCAGTGGATCCAGGTGTCTTATAGACTGTAAAGGAAGTCTTAATTTCTTCAATGATTTGTTGTTTCAGAACAGGATTATAGGATAGACAGAAAATGGCTGAGAAAAGTAGCACAGCTGATGTGAATGAAATGTTCCAGAAGATGGGAGAGAAGTTAGGATGGTTCAAACAGAAAAATTTTAATGACGCAAAACAGTTGGTAAGAATTGCTGTACATGTATTAATGAATTAATAGAAACTAAAAAGAATATCAGAGATGTAGAAGACAAAAAAGGTGAAATGCATTTATGGGAAGTTGCAATTTTAGGACAAGTTGGTAGAAATGCTCCTAGGCTAGCTTATATAGCACTGGTTGTAGTTATACCACCAAAACAAGGTTTGGGGTTGTTATGGGAGTCACCCGGTGTTTGGCCGGTCGGTCTGTTGCATTTTATTTGTCCAGAGCATAACTTGAAACTAATGGTTGGAATTCAATACAATTTCATGCAATGGCCAAGCACATTGAGAGGAAGTGCAGTGCACAAGCACCTAAACTCTATCTTGACTAATTACAGAGTTATTTCCCTTTGTTGCTTTTCCTTGTCCGAAGCATAACTTGAAACTACTGGTTGGATTTCAATACAACTTCATACATTGGCTAAGCACAATGAGAGGAATTGCAGTGTACAAGAACCATTTACTTAATCTTGACTAATTACAGAGTTATTGCCCTTTGTTACTTTTCCTTCCTTTGTTACTTTTCTTTATCTGGAGCATAACTTGAAAACTACTGGTTGTAATTCAATACAACTTTATACAATGGTCAAGTACAATGAGAGGAAATGCATTGTAGAAGAACTATAACTCTACCTTGACTAATAACAGAGTTATTGCCAAGAATAATAACTCTAAGCTTTTTCACAAGGTATTCTGTTACTTTTAACTTTTTCAGTTGATACAGCAGTCTTTCTGTATTAACGTATTAATCACCATTTGGTGAAAGGTCTAGTTTACACAGGGCTCAAAAGATTTTTTAGTTTGCCCTAAGGATGAAATTGTATATTTATTGTAGGATTTAAAAACATAAGTTAGAAGTTAGTATAAATGGATCCCATTTAATGGAATTTTGGCCGAAAGATCTAATTTACTAGTGCTTGTACTGCCATCAACATTAAAGCGTCCACCCTCTGTCATATACCCTTACTAGTGCTTGTACTGTCATCAACATTAAAGTGTCCACCCTCTGTCATATACCCTTACTAGTGCTTGTACTGTCATCAACATTAAAGTGTCCACCCTCTGTCATATACCCGTACTAGTGCTTGTACTGCCATCAACATTAAAGTGTCCACCCTCTGTCATATACCCGTACCGGTGCTTGTACTGTCATCAACATTAAAGTGTCCACCCTCTGTCATATACCCTTACTAGTGCTTGTACTGTCATCAACATTAAAGTGTCCACCCTCTGTCATATACTCTTACCAGTGCTTGTATTGCCATTAACATTAAAGTGTCCACCCTCTGTCATATACCCTTACTAGTGCTTGTACTGTCATCAACATTAAAGTGTCCACCCTCTGTCATATACCCTTACTAGTGCTTGTACTGTCATCAACATTAAAGTGTCCACTCTCTGTCATATACCCTTACTAGTGCTTGTACTGCCATCAACATTAAAGTGTCCACCCTCTGTCATATACCCTTACCGGTGCTTGTACTGTCATCAACATTAAAGTGTCCACCCTCTGTCATATATCCGTACCAGTGCTTGTACTGCCATCAACATTAAAGTGTCCACCCTCTGTCATATACCCTTACTAGTGCTTGTACTGTCATCAACATTAAAGTGTCCACCCTCTGTCATATACCCTTACCGGTGCTTGTACTGCCATCAACATTGAAGTGTCCACCCTCTGTCATATACCCGTACCGGTGCTTGTACTGTCATCAACATTAAAGTGTCCACCTTCTGTCATATACCCTTACCAGTGCTTGTATTGTCAACATTAAAGTGTCCACCCTCTGTCATATACCCTTACCGGTGCTTGTACTGTAATCAACATTGAAGTGTCCACCCTCTGTCATATACCCGTACCGGTGCTTGTACTGTCATCAACATTAAAGTGTCCACCTTCTGTCATATACCCTTACCAGTGCTTGTATTGTCAACATTAAAGTGTCCACCCTCTGTCATATACCCTTACCGGTGCTTGTACTGTAATCAACATTAAAGTGTCCACTCTCTGTCATATACCCTTACCAGTGCTTGTACTGCCATCAACAGTAAAGTGTCCAGCCTCTGTCATATACCCTTACCGGTGCTTGTACTGCCATCAACATTAAAGTGTTCACCCTCTGTCATATACCCTTACTGGTGCTTGTACTGTCATCAACCTTAAAGTGTCCACTCTCTGTCATATACCCTTACCAGTGCTTGTACTGTCATCAACATTAAAGTGTCCACTCTCTGTCATATACCCTTACCAGTGCTTGTACTGCCATCAACAGTAAAGTGTCCAGCCTCTGTCATATACCCTTACCGGTGCTTGTACTGCCATCAACATTAAAGTGTTCACCCTCTATCATATACCCTTACTGATGCTTGTACTGTCATCAACCTTAAAGTGTCCACTCTCTGTCAGATACCCTTACCAGTGCTTGTACTGTCATCAACATTAAAGTGTCCACTCTCTGTCATATACCCTTACCAGTGCTTGTACTGTCATCAGCATTAAAGTGTCCACCCTCTGTCATATACCCTTACCAGTGCTTGTACTGTCATCAGCATTAAAGTGTCCACCCTCTGTCATATACCCTTACCAGTGCTTGTACTGTCATCAGCATTAAAGTGTCCACCCTCTGTCATATACCCTTACTAGTGCTTGTACTGTCATCAGCATTAAAGTGTCTACCCTCTGTCATATACCCTTACCGGTGCTTGTACTGCCATCAACATTAAAGTGTCCACTCTCTGTCATATACCCGTACCGGTGCTTGTACTGTAATCAACATTAAAGTGTCCACTCTCTGTCATATACCCGTACCGGTGCTTGTACTGTAATCAACATTAAAGTGTCCACCCTCTGTCATATACCCTTACCGGTGCTTGTACTGCCATCAACATTAAAGTGTCCACCCTCTGTCATATACCCGTACCGGTGCTTGTACTGTAATCAACATTAAAGTGTCCACCCTCTGTCATATACCCGTACCGGTGCTTGTACTGTAATCAACAATAAAGTGTCCACCCTCTGTCATATACAGGTGCTTGTAATGTCATCAGCATTAAAGTGTCAACCCTCTGTCATATACCCTTACTAGTGCTTGTACTGTCATCTGCATTAAAGTGTCCACCTTCTGTCATATACCCTTACCAGTGCTTGTACTGCCATCAACATTAAAGTGTCTACCCTCTGTCATATACCCGTACCGGTGCTTGTACTGTAATCAACATTAAAGTGTCCACTCTCTGTAATATACCCGTACTGGTGCTTGTACTGTAATCATCATTAAAGTGTTCACCCTCTGTCATATACCCGTACCGGTGCTTGTACTGCCATCAACATTAAAGTGTCCACCCTCTGTCATATACCCTTACTAGTGCTTGTATTGTCAACATTAAAGTGTCCACCCTCTGTCATATACCCTTACCGGTGCTTGTACTGTCTTCAACATTAAAGTGTCCACTCTCTGTCATATACCCTTACCAGTGCTTGTACTGCCATCAACATTAAAGTGTCCACTCTCTGTCATATACCCTTACCGGTGCTTGTACTGTCTTCAACATTAAAGTGTCCACTCTCTGTCATATACCCTTACCAGTGCTTGTACTGCCATCAACATTAAAGTGTCCACTCTCTGTCATATACCCTTACCGGTGCTTGTACTGTCATCAGCATTAAAGTGTCCACCCTCTGTCATATACCCGTACCGGTGCTTTTACTGCCATCAACATTAAAGTGTCCACCCTCTGTCATATACCCGTACCGGTGCTTGTACTGTAATCAACATTAAAGTGTCCACCCTCTGTCATATACCCATACCGGTGCTTGTACTGTAATCAACATTAAAGTGTACACCCTCTGTCATATACCTGTACCGGTGCTTGTACTGCCCACCCTCTGTCATATACCCGTACCGGTGCTTGTACTGCCATCAGCATTAAAGTGTCCACCCTCTGTCATATACCCGTACCGGTGCTTGTACTGCCATCAGCATTAAAGTGTCCACCCTCTGTCATATACCCTTACTAGTGCTTGTACTGTCATCAACACTAAAGTGTCCACCCTCTGTCATATACCCTTACGAGTGCTTGAACTGCCATCAACATTTAAGTGTCCACCCTCTGTCATATACCCGTACCGGTGCTTGTTCTGCCATCAGCATTAAAGTGTCCACCCTCTGTCATATACACTTACTAGTGCTTGTACTGTCATCAACGTTAAAGTGTCCACCCTCTGTCATATACCCTTACGAGTGCTTGAACTGCCATCAACATTTAAGTGTCCACCCTCTGTCATATACCCTTACAGGTGCTTGTACTGTCATCAGCATTAAAGTGTCAACCCTCTGTCATATACCCTTACTAGTGCTTATACTGTCATCAGCATTAAAGTGTCCACCTTCTGTCATATACCCTTACCAGTGCTTGTACTGCCATCAACATTAAAGTGTCTACCCTCTGTCATATACCCGTACCGATGCTTGTACTGTAATCAACATTAAAGTGTCCACTCTCTGTAATATACCCGTACCGGTGCTTGTACTGTAATCATCATTAAAGTGTTCACCCTCTGTCATATACCCGTACCGGTGCTTGTACTGTAATCAACATTAAAGTGTCCACCCTCTGTCATATACCCGTACCGGTGCTTGTACTGCCATCAGCATTAAAGTGTCCACCCTCTGTCATATACCCTTACTAGTGCTTGTACTGTCATCAACATTAAAGTGTCCACCCTCTGTCATATACCCTTACGAGTGCTTGAACTGCCATCAACATTTAAGTGTCCACCCTCTGTCATATACCCGTACCGGTGCTTGTTCTGCCATCAGCATTAAAGTGTCCACCCTCTGTCATATACCCTTACTAGTGCTTGTACTGTCATCAACGTTAAAGTGTCCACCCTCTGTCATATACCCTTACGAGTGCTTGAACTGCCATCAACATTTAAGTGTCCACCCTCTGTCATATACCCTAACAGGTGCTTGTACTGTCATCAGCATTAAAGTGTCAACCCTCTGTCATATACCCTTACCAGTGCTTGTACTGCCATCAACATTAAAGTGTCTACCCTCTGTCATATACCCGTACCGATGCTTGTACTGTAATCAACATTAAAGTGTCCACTCTCTGTAATATACCCGTACTGGTGCTTGTACTGTAATCATCATTAAAGTGTTCACCCTCTGTCATATACCCGTACCGGTGCTTGTACTGTAATCAACATTAAAGTGTCCACCCTCTGTCATATACCCGTACCGGTGCTTGTACTGTAATCAACATTAAAGTGTCCACCCTCTGTCATATACCCTTACCGGTGCTTGTACTGCCATCAACATTAAAGTGTCCACCCTCTGTCATATACCCTTACCGGTGCTTGTACTGTCATCAACATTAAAGTGTCCACCCTCTGTCATATACCCGTACCGGTGCTTGTACTGCCATCAACATTAAAGTGTCCACCCTCTGTCATATACCCGTACCGGTGCGTTTACTGCCATCAACATTAAAGTGTCCACCCTCTGTCATATACCCGTACCGGTGCTTGTACTGTAATCAACATTAAAGTGTCCACCCTCTGTCATATACCCATACCGGTGCTTGTACTGTAATCAACATTAAAGTGTCCACCCTCTGTCATATACCCGTACCGGTGCTTGTACTGCCATCAACATTAATGTGTCCACCTTCTGTCATATACCCTTACCAGTGCTTGTACTGCCATCAACATTAAAGTGTCTACCCTCTGTCATATACCCGTACCGGTGCTTGTACTGTAATCAACATTAAAGTGTCCACTCTCTGTAATATACCCGTACTGGTGCTTGTACTGTAATCATCATTAAAGTGTTCACCCTCTGTCATATACCCGTACCGGTGCTTGTACTGCCATCAACATTAAAGTGTCCACCCTCTGTCATATACCCTTACTAGTGCTTGTATTGTCAACATTAAAGTGTCCACCCTCTGTCATATACCCTTACCGGTGCTTGTACTGTAATCAACATTAAAGTGTCCACTCTCTGTCATATACCCTTACCGGTGCTTGTACTGCCATCAACAGTAAAGTGTCCACTCTCTGTCATATACCCTTACCGGTGCTTGTACTGCCATCAACAGTAAAGTGTCCACTCTCTGTCATATACCCTTACCGGTGCTTGTACTGTCATCAGCATTAAAGTGTCCACCCTCTGTCATATACCCTTACCGGTGCTTGTACTGCCATCAACATTAAAGTGTCCACTCTCTGTCATATACCCTTACCGGTGCTTGTACTGTCATCAGCATTAAAGTGTCCACCCTCTGTCATATACCCTTACCGGTGCTTGTACTGCCATCAACATTAAAGTGTCCACCCTCTGTCATATACCCTTACCGGTGCTTTTACTGCCATCAACATTAAAGTGTCCACCCTCTGTCATATACCCATACCGATGCTTGTACTGTAATCAACATTAAAGTGTCCACTCTCTGTCATATACCCGTACTGGTGCTTGTACTGCCATCAACATTAAAGTGTCCACCCTCTGTCATATACCCGTACCGGTGCTTGTACTGCCATCAACATTAAAGTGTCCACCCTCTGTCATATACCCTTACCGGTGTTTGTACTGTAATCAACATTAAAGTGTCCACCCTCTGTCATATACCCTTACCGGTGCTTGTACTACCATCAACATTTAAGTGTCCACCCTCTGTCATATACCTGTACCGGTGCTTGTACTGCCATCAGCATTAAAGTGTCCACCCTCTGTCATATACCCTTACCGGTGCTTGTACTGTCATCAACATTAAAGTGTCCACCCTCTGTCATATACCCATACCGGTGCTTGTACTGCCATCAACATTAAAGTGTCCACCCTCTGTCATGTACCCGTACCGGTGCTTGTACTGTAATCAACATTAAAGTGTCCACCCTCTGTCATATACCCTTACCGGTGCTTTTACTGTCATCAACATTTAAGTGTCCACCCTCTGTCATATACACTTACTAGTGCTTGTACTGCCATCAACATTTAAGTGTCCACCCTCTGTCATATACCCTTTGTGTAATCATTCCCAGATGTTATCAGTCATGATCCAGCTTTTAGGGAGTTACATAATTGCCAAAGTGCATGATCAAGTGTTTCTAATACCGGTGTTTTTATGGTTTATGGTATGAACAGACAAATATAACAGGCGTATTGTTTGGATATTTATGTGCTATTGGTCTTGTGTACATTAAGTTGCCCATACTTTGGTACTTTTACGGTCTTATTTATCCCCCCACCGAAGGCGAAGGGGGTATTAGAAATGGTCTTCGTCCGTCCGTCCGTCCGTCCGTCCGTCCGTCCGTCCCAATTTTGTCCGGAGCATAACTCCAAAAGTACTTGAGGGATTTTCTTCAAACTTCATACACTGACAGAGCACATTGGGAGGAAGTGCAGTGTGTAAGAACAATAACTCTATCTTGCCTACTTTTAGAGTTATTTCCCTTTTATCAGATTTACTTGAAAAACTTTGTTCGGAGCATAACTCCAAAAGTACTTGAGGGATTTTCTTCAAACTTGATACACTGACATAGCACATTGGTAGGAAGTGCAGTGTGCAAGAACAATAACTCTACCTTGCCTACTTTTAGAGTAATTCCCCTTTATCAGATTTTGTCCAGAGCATAACTCCAAAAGTACTTGAGGGATTTACTTCAAACTTAATACACTGACATAGCACATTGATAGGAAGTGCAGTGTGCAAGAACAATAACTCTGCCTTGCCTACTTTTAGAGTTATTCCCCTTTATCAGATTTACTTGTCCGAAGCATAACTCCAAAAGTACTTGAGGGATTTTCTTCAAACTTAATACACTGACATAGCATATTGGTAGGAAGTGCAGTGTGCAAGAACAATAACTCTACCTTGCCTACTTTTAGAGTTATTCCCCTTTATCAGATTTACTTTAAAAGTTTTGTCCAGAGCATAACTCCAAAAGTACTTGAGGGATTTACTTCAAACTTAATACACTGACATAGCACATTGGTAGGAAGTGCAGTGTGCAAGAACAATAACTCTACCTTGTCTACTTTTAGAGTTATTCCGCTTTATCAGATTTACTTGTCCAAAGCATAACTCCAAAAGTACTTGAGGGATTTTCTTCAAACTTAATACACTGACAAAGGATATTGGTAGGAAGTGCAGTGTGCAAGAACAATAATTCTACCTTGTCTACTTTTAGAGTTATTCCCCTTTATCAGATTTACTTTAAAAGTTTTGTCCAGAGCATAACTCCAAAAGTACTTGAGGGATTTACTTCAAACTTAATACACTGACATAGCACATTGGTAGAAATGCAGTGTGCAAGAACAATAACTCTACCTTGCCTACTTTTAGAGTTATTCCCCTTTATCAGATTTACTTGTCCGAAGCATAACTCCAAAAGTACTTGAGGGATTTTCTTCAAACTTAATACACTGACATAGCACATTGGTAGGAAGTGCAGTGTGCAAGAACAATAACTCTACCTTGCCGACTTCTAGTCAAATAGAAAAATATCATACCTATACTGATAATGAACATTAATATAATTTTGCAAACCTTCTCTTCATTGCCTTATTCTTTTTCCACTTACTTGAAAACTGTACTCAGCATGACCATAACTATACGGCTTTTTAAGGATTTCCTTTCACCAAGTAAAATGTAAGAAAGTACAACCTTCAGGTAACTTCTTCCTGGCGGGGGGATTAACCATGTGTAACATGGCTCTTGTTTATATACATGTAATGACTGCTGATTTCAGATGACACAGAGTGCTAAGAAGACAAAAATGAAGAACGAAAAAGGAGATCATGCATTTGATCATTCAGATGGTATCATATTTCTCTGTAATACAGCATGCTACATTCAAATGGTATCATATTTCTCTGTAATACAGCATGCTACATTCAAATGGTATCATATTTCTCTGTAATACAGCATGCTACATTTAAATGGTATCATATTTCTCACTAATATAGCATGCTACATTCAAATGGTATCAGATTTCTCTCTAATATAGCATGCTACATTCAAATGGTATCATATTTCTCTGTAATACAGCATGCTACATTCAAATGGTATCAGATTTCTCTCTAATATAGCATGCTACATTCAAATGGTATCAGATTTCTCTCTAATATAGCATGCTACATTCAAATGGTATCAGATTTCTCTCTAATATAGCATGCTACATTCAAATGGTATCAGATTTCTCTCTAATATAGCATGCTACATTCAAATGGTATCAGATTTCTCTCTAATATAGCATGCTACATTCAAATGGTATCATATTTCTCTCAAATATAGCATGCTACATTCAAATGGTATCAGATTTCTCTCTAATATAGCATGCTACATTCAAAAGGTATCATTTTTAGCTCGACTATTCGAAGAATAAGGAGGCTATTGCACTCGCGTCGGCGTCTGCATCTGCGTTGGTTAAAGTTTTTTATAAAGTCAAATATCTTGAACACTATCAAAGGTATTGACTTCAAACTCAAACTATATGTTTACCATCAACATCTACACCTGAGGAAACAATTCCCATAACTCTGTTTTGATTTTTGACAGATTTATGCCCCTTTTTAACTTAGAATTTTTGGTTAAAGTTTTTTATAAATTCAAATATCTTGAATACTATCAAAGGTATTGACTTGAAACTCAAAGTATGTGTCTACCATCAACATCTACACCTGAGGAAACAATTCCCATAACTCTGTTTTAATTTTTGACAGATTTATGCCCCTTTTTAACTTAGAATTTTTGGTAAAAGTTTTTTGTAAATTCAAATATCTTGAATACTATATAAGGTATTGACTTGAAACTCGAAATATATGTTTACCATCAACATCTACACCTGAGGAAACAATCCCCATAACTCTGTTTTGATTTTTGACAGATTTATATCCCTTTTTAACTTAGAATTGTTTTAAAAGATTTTTTACAGTCAAATATCTTGAATACTATCAAAAGTATTGACTTGAAACTCAAAGTATGTGTCAACCATCAACATCTACACCTGAGGAAACAATCTCCATAACTCTGTTTTGATTTTTGATAGATTTATGTCCCTTTTTAACTTTGAATTTTTTGTAAAAGATAGAATACTATCGATCGTATTGACTTGAAACTTAAAATGTATGTTTACTGTCAACATCTTCACCAATGTTTTTGATTTTTGACATATTTATGCCCTTTTTAACTTGGAATTTTGTCACAGTTTTTACCAGACTAATATGGAAATACTCAAAATGGCTTTCTTTTGAAATGTCATAGAATAATCATAGTTTAATTCTATACATATCAATTTTGAAAAGTTACAAAATTATTCATGATCAAATATACAAGGTCATGTATTTCTTTGAAATTATCCCCCCATCCTCCCTCCAGTTGGCTTGCAGAATCCAGAGTAAGGCTTTGATTGTAATGTACATTTACAAAGGTCTTTGAACAAGTTTCATATCTTTGACCTTAATTCTTATAGACAATTACACAATACTCCTGTTCTTAGACAAAAACCCCATTTTACCAACAAGCTTTCGAATAGTCGAGCGTGCTGTCATGTGACAGCTCTTGTTCTCTTTAATATAGTATGCTACATTCAAAAGGTATCATAGTTATACCCCCACAAACGAAGTTTGGGGGGAGGGTATATAGGAGTGAGCTTGTCAGTTTGACGGTTTGTCGGTCGGTCGGTCTGTTGGTTTTCATGGTTTCCGGATGATAACTCATGAACGACTTTACCCTTTTGAATAATTTTTGGTACACACGTGCAACTTCATAAAATACAGGTCAAGTTCAACTTTGGGGTCACTAGGGTCAAGGTCAAGGTCACTGTTACTAAAAATAGAAAAATAGTTTCCGCTCAATAACTCAAGTTAGGAGTGCCCAATTACAATGAAATTTGGTGTGTAGGTAGCTTGTGTGGAGAGGAAGCTTGGGATTGCATTTGGGGTCACTAGGGTCAAGGTCAAGGTCACTGTTACTAAAAATAGAAAAATGGTTTCCGCTCAATAATTCAAGTTAGGAGTGACTAATTGCAATCAAACTCTGAGTGTAGGTAGCTTGCGTAGAGAGGAAGCTTGGGATTGCATTTTGGGTCACTAGGTTCAAGGTCAAGGGCACTGTTACTAAAAATAGAAAAATGGTTTTTGCTCAATAACTTTAGTTAGGAGTGACCAATTGTAATGAAACTTGGTGTGTAGGTAGCTTGGGTGGAGAGGAAGCTTTGGGTCACTAGGGTCAAGGTCACTAGGGTCAAGGTCAAGGTCACTGTTACTAAAAATAGATTTTTATTTATTTTTAGTTTTTAGATTGTTTTAAGCAAAAAAAAATTTTTCGGGGTCAAGGTCACTAGTGTCAAGGTCAAGGTCACTGTAACTATAAATAGATTTTTATTTAATTTTAGTTTTTAGATTGTTTTAAGCAAAAAAGGTCTAAGAAATAGATTTTTATTAGTTTTGGTTTTTAGATTGTAGCTCACAAATTTGTTATTACATTGTAGCAAAAAAAATGGGGGGTCAAGGTCACAAGGGTCAAGGTCAACCTTACACATTTTGTATGCTATTAAAACAATACATTTACACAAGTTATTGTATAATAACTCAACTCTATGTCCTTGTGGCCATTCCTTTCTTATGGTTGCCATACTTCTGTGACAAAGCTGTATTGTGGGGGTATAATTTGTCACTCTTGTGACAGTTCTAGTTCTCTCTAATATGGCATGCTACATTCAAATGGTATCAGATTTATCTCTAATATAGTATGCTACAGTAAGGTATATTCAGATTCTTTTTGGATAAAATAGAGATGATTATTTCCTTCAGAACTTTTAATGGTAATGTATACATTCTGCAAGGCTAGACTGGGCTTGCATAACAAGTTGCACTAAAATAGGGCAAATCTAAAATAGGCTTATCTGAAAGTTAATGTATATAGTTATATACATACAGTAAAACTTCTTTAACTCGAGCTTCGATAACTCGAGAACCCCGGATAACTCGAGGACTCCTGTCGGTTCCGGCAATTTTATCTCTATGTTTAACCAGAAAATACTATGGATAACTTGCGCATCGATAACTCGAGAACCCCGGATAACTCGAAGAACACCTTAGGTCCCGCCAGGTAGATTTCTTACTAAATTGATTATCAGATTTTTCTCACCTCCGATGGCGCATCATTATTTTGACACGTCATGTGAAAAACTTCTATTGTTAATTGATTGTTCTCGTTAATTATCGATTAATCTGCCGTCCAGTGGCCAAATTGTATAAAATGGTATTCGCACATGTAAATCATCTTAAGTCATGTGTAATTACACCCACTTGTTACTTGTTACTTTTATTGAATAAGAAGAAAATAAAGAAAAATATGTTCGCGAGTTTTTAATTAGGAGAACTTAATGATGAGATGAATATTTTGAGTCTGAGTAGACTTCTGATGATAAAGTTTGAGAGAAAACCAAAAACTGCATATGCTTTCGTTTGATTTCTATAATCTCTACGCTAACTGAAAGAAAAGTGCTTTTTTTTTGTTTCAAAGCGGTTTCATAGCTATCTTTTGCCTATGCATATAACGATCTTTATTTATATTTTGATACATTTGTTGAGCGATTAAAATGATATTAACTGTCATGTGTTTCTTTATCTAACTCTGTCTCAGATGACATTTACAAAAAACATATTGAAACGTGTTTGTAATGCGTTTCCTGAAAATGCCACAAGTGATTTGTTATACCGATTCAGCGGTGCTGTGCCTATACGACAACTGGTGTGAGTCAATAATCACTATTCGCTGTTGAGTCATTTGCAAACAAATTAAGCTTAGGCCAAAATTGTCTAGCATACTGGTCGCCTGGCATTATTGGAAAACAGTAAGAAAAACCCAAATGACCCGTAAATACACTGGACGATGTAAAGTAACATAATCCCGCCATCTCCATTAATCAGTTGTCAAATAGTAATTACCCTGATTGTACATGTATGCAAACAAAACAAACAGGATTTTATCAAATAAGTGAGAAAGGAAATCAGAGCTCGTGATTTAATGCAATAAATACATTTTGTAAATGTATTAATCCGACCTCAACATAAAGGTTCTCAAGTAACTCTTTCATAAGATATATAACAGAAGAAAAACTTGTAAAATTTCCATGGTTCGGATAACTCGAGAACCCGGATAACTTGAGCATTTTACTTGTCCCCTTGCGACCTCGAGTTATCGGGGTTTTACTGTATAGTCATATAATGTGACTTTGTCTTGACCTAGAAGGTTTTACTTCAATGTGGTTTAAGGTACTGTATTGTTATTTTCAGTACATTTCTGGTTCTGTATCACAGTCAACATTGATTTGAGATAAGAATAGTTCTGCAGTATGTCCATGATCAACTCAATAAAATCCTATCTTCAGTCTTAGGTTGTAAGGGTAAGGTCTGCTTTCAGAGGATCACTCTTTCTAAATTCATTTCTAAGTCATACATGAATTGGCCAGAATGTGTTTTTTATGGATTTAGAAATGATAGATTATTACATCAAATGTTCTTATAAGAGCAGAATGTATTTGTAAGTTTGTGGGGTCTACATTATTACATTGCTGAAAATTGTTTTGAGGACCTGTCACACTTTGATAAACAATTAATTTGGATGCACATAATTCAGTTTTAAAGGTTCATAAATATGTTCATAGGGAAATATGCAAACCCATACAAAAATGTATGTCTTTTAATGTACCAAGTTTTCACATGGATTACATGTATATGTGATGTATATAATATGTCTATTTGTATGAAAGTAGATTACAGTGTAAATGGGTTTGTTTTATTTTAAATGCTTATGTAACAAAGTTGTCACTGATGTCTTGTTTTAGGAAAAAAGGCAGCAAAACTGAAATTGAAAAAGAAGAGTGTAAAGGCAAATTTAGCAGCAGAGCAAAAAGAGAAGCCTGTAGTTCCCAGCAGGAATAATTTGCACCATGCAAAGGCTCAAAGCTTCAAAGTTGTTTTGTCTTCTGACAGTGATTCAAGTTTCACAAGTGAACCTCAGCATAGTAAAGGATGTAGTAGAAAAGCTGTGCTGCAGATTTGTAGTGATTCTGATGCTGATGGCAGTCCAGTATTGCCAGCAAGGGTTACAAACCAGTCAGATGCATGCGTTAAGGAAAGCTTTCTAGAACCAGAGTCAGGTACATATTTACAAGATTTTGAACCAATTTTAGATGTAAAACCAAAACAGAATTCTTATATTGACTGGAATGATACAGTTGTGAACAAAAGGGTTTCACTTGCTTCTTTCACAGAAGATCTGGACAACCTTGGTGAACCACTTGTTGAATCCACTAGAATTCACAGAAGAAGTAGTGTAACATACAAGCAAATTATTGACAGCCCGGATAGCTCAAAAGAGGATGTTAGTGACCTTTTTGCAGTAGCTGCAAAAGGAAATACTAAAGAAGGTGCACAAGAATTTAAGCATGCTGATGAAAATTTGCCAAATTTAACATCCATATGTGAGGAAACAAAATATATAACTGCAATAGAAACAGTTGATGATACTCTTAGTTCATCAGATTCACATATAAATGCTGAAAAAACAGAGAACAACAGTAGCAGTGAGGAAGGACCAAATTATAGTACGGAATTTAGAGATAAAGGCAAAATCTGTGTTGATAAGCAAAGTAGTCACTGTAATAGTGACAGGAACTCTGGTTTTGAGAGACACAGAACAAAACAAAGAGAATCAAATAGCAGTGACTTATCTGAAGAGGTTGAAGTGGTAGATGCTGCTACTCAAACTGATGAGTCTGAAGCAGTTGAGAAGAAAAGTGTAAAACCAAACAATAAATCAAATAAGAAAATGCATAAAGCATATAAAGAAAATACTGTTGTTGACAACAGTTCTGAAATGACTGATTTTGAAATACAGCAAAGGATAAGTAATGATATCTATAATGAAGATACAGTAGAATATAGTCATATAAGTGCAGACATTCCACCTGAACCTGATGAGGATTTGGACCAGTCAGATTGTAGAGTTGCAGAACAGTCTGACATTGCATGCGCTACTGGTGTGATTTTTGATTTGGAAGCCAGGTTTGCTTCTACAACCATTCAGACATGTGCCAATGAATATTCAAAACAAACAATTGGTTATGAATTTGAAACTGAGTGTTCTCCGAAAGCTGACATATATAATGAAATTACTGGTCCAGGTAATAGTGAATATGCTTTTGAACAGGATACAGACATCAGAGATTCAAGTGATATACATTTTGAGAGCGATTTTAGATTAAGTAAAGAGACGGCAGAAAATATATATGAAGGAATTATTAATGGAGAAAGTAGCAGTGATAGTATGGTAGCTGAAATAAAAGCAGATTCTGAAGAAAGTATGTATGAAGTCTGTGATGCTGTTACACAAACTGTAGAGATAGATCAAGTTGTTGAGGAGCATGGTTTTATTTGTTTAACAGTTGATGTTGGAAAAAATTCAGACCACAAAGATAATGAAGGGGAAATCTGCAAGGAAATGAAGGATGAATTCAATGAATTTGAACAAAATGAAATGAAGCATGAAAAAGACATAGATCACTCCAAAGAGAATGAAGAAAGTTCTAATGAATCTGATGGAACTGAAAGCAGTAAGGAGGAAAATTTAGCCAGTACTGATAACAGCATTGATACATCTGACAGCACAAACTTTGCTATACTTGGAGTTGCCAAAATGGCAGATGCCAGACCACAGAAAACTGGTATGTCAAAAAATTCAAACATCGCTGAACAGAGTTGGAGGTGAGTGAATTTAGTAACTGACTGATGTTAGTTTCAAGACAAAATGTTTAAGTTGATGTTTGTTTAACACAACCTTAGTGATCATGATCAACTTTGTGGCTTTTCAGTAAATTTGCAGTGAACACCTCTTTGAGCAGTACTGTCGAGTAGTTAATTTTTTTATGTTGCTGTGCAAGTTGAAACATGGAGAAGTCCAGTTAAGGAATTTAGCAGTGTTAAGTTACCAAAATCGTTACTGCCTTTTCGTAAGTTATGCGTTTCAAAAACTTCAACCAGCGGGAGGGATATTTAGGCATGGTTTTCACCAGTCCATCTGTGACATTCTGTGTTCATATCTCCTAAACCCAATGAAGGATTTCATAAAATTTTGGTCAGATGTTTATCTCAATGAGATGACCTGCAGAACTCGTGCTCCAACCATATGCCTTGTTAGTATTACGAAATGTATTTACAATTTGTTTACCTTTTTCAGGTCAGAGAGGAAATACAGTAGCGATTCCAGTGATGATGGTGACCTCGAAGCTTGTACGTACTTAAAGTCATTAGATTTATTAATCTGAAAGAAATACGATGTGCTGAAATTATTTGTTTTAAAATACACACATTGTTAGATATATGATAATAGCACTTTGTTATACCACATTGAAGGTTGGAGGATTTAAATACTTCTGCTGTTGCTGACCTGTGTGGAAGAAGTTAATGATAAGCTTATGTTTAGCTGCATGTTATCTCACCAGACATCTCATAAATACATTTGTAACATCCTGACATAAGTCTCAGAGGTACTTCCAGACGTTGGATTTGAATGCTGAAGCTTGTTTAATATGGATAATGTACATGTTATCATGTACACTGGCACCATGATATAGGGGTAGAGTCATAGTCCAAGGTTGTGAGTTTTAATTGATTTAGTGGAAATTGATGGCAAACTCCACATTGCCAGAAGGGCAATGGACAGCATTCTATTTAGAGCAATTAAAAAGAATAAAACAAGTACAATATTGTTGTATAAAAACTACATCACATTTTGAATTCCTAAAAAGTAAAGGCCAGGGAAAAGGGCCCTGGCTGCAGGTTCCTTCTTTATACCCCCAAAACGAAGTTTAGGGGGGTATATAGGAGTCACCCGGTGGTTGGTCGGTCGGTCGGTCGGTCGGTCGGGCGGTCTGTTGCATTTTCCTTGTCCGGAGCATAACTTGAAAACTACTGGTTGGAATTCAATACAACTTCATACAATGGTCAAGCACATTGAGAGGAAGTGCAGTGCACAAGAACTATAACTCCATCTTGACTAATAACAAGAGTTATTGCCCTTTGTTACTTTTCCTAATCTGGAGCATAACTTGAAAACTACTAGTTGGAATTCAATACAACTTCATACAATGGTCAAGCACATTGAGAGGAAGTGCAGTGCACAAGAACCATAACTCCATCTTGACTAATTTCAGAGTTTTGCCCTTTGTTACTTTTTTTTTTCCCGGAGCATAATTTGAAAACTACTGGTTGAATTCAATACAACTCCTCATACAATGATCAAGCACTTGAGAGGAAGTGCAGTGTACAAGAACTATAACTCTATCTTGAGTATTAACTGAGTTTTGCCCTTTGTTACTTTTCCTTGCTCCGAGCATAACTTGAAAACTACAGTTGGAATTCAATACAACTTCATACAATGGTCAAGCACTTGAGAGGAAGTGCAGTGCACAAGAACTATAACTCCATTTTGACTAATTACAGAGTTATTGCCCTTTGTTACTTTTCCTTGCCGGAGCAAACTTGAAAACTACTAGTTGGAATTCAATACAACTTCATACATGATCAAGCACACTCAAGAAGAAGTGCGTGTACTACTATAACTCTATCTTGAGTATTTACTGAGTTATTGCCCTTTTGTTACTTTTCCTTGTCCAGCATAACTTGAAAACTACTAGTTGGATTCAGTACAACCTCATACAATGGTCAAGTCATTTAGAGGAAGTGCAGTGCACAGGAACCATAACTCCATCTTGACTCATTACAGAGTTATTACCCTTTGTTACTTTCCCTTGTCTTGAGCTAACTTGAAAACTTCTGGTTGGAATTCAATACAACTTCATACAATGGTCAAGCACAGTGAGAGGAAGGGCAGTGCACGGAACCATAACTCCATCTTGACTAATTACGGGTTATTGCCCTTTTTCCTTTTCCCTTCCCCCCCCCCCCTTGTCTGGAGCATTTTTCGAAAACTACATGTTGGAATTCAATACAACTTCATACAATGGTCAAGCACAATGAGAGGAACTGCTAAGTACAATATCTCTTTTTAGTTTGTTTGCAAGGTATTATGTTACTACGAACTTCTTCAGTTTAAAAGCAATCCTTTTGGGGGTATTAATCAGATGTTATATGTGAGTAGTGGTCAGAACTTCAGGGAGGAGTCGCTAAAGTTGTGGGAACTTTTAGTCAACAACCAATGTAATATAATAAGTAACCTCCGATCATGCTATTAAAGTTATTGTCTTTCTGTTTTTTTTCTCCAGTTTTTCAGAAATTAAAAAAGCCAGCAGAGAAGAAATCGGATTCTTCAAGTCCAGTAAGGTAAGTGTTTGGCTGTAACAATGCCAGTACACATATTTTGTATGTTGAATTATTGATACAAGAAATCAGGACATGAAAGGTAAGGGTAGGAATGGAAGAGTGGTTGCTTGTTCCAAATCAAACAAATAAATAGAAATAGTCACACCAATATAAGCTATGAAAAGTGTTGATGTTTTATTTTCAACACACTAAGATATTGACAGATATAAAAAAACCTTTAAAACATATTTGGGCAAAACTTTCAATAAAATTAAATCATTAAATGATTTTTAGCTCACCTGTCACTTTGTGCCAGGGTGAGCTTTTAAGAGGATGATTGTCTGTCATCCACTAACATTTTGCTTCAAACAACATCTCCTCTGAAACCACTGGGCCAATGTTGATGAAAGTTGGCAGGGATGCTCCTTGCATGTGCTACAAAATTTGTTCAAAGAATTCCATTCCATATAGAACACTGGTTTCTATGGCAAAAAATAGAAAAAAAAACTTCAAAAATCTTCTTTTCTGAAACCACAAGGCCTAGCGTTCAGATCATTTAGCTTGTAGCATCACCTAGTGGACCACTATCAAGATTGTTTAAATTATGACCTGTGGATCAAAATTGACTCCGCCCATGCAATCACTTGATTTTATATAGTCTTATATAGGAAAGTCTTTAAAAATCTTCTCTGAAACTTAAAGGCCAAAACTTAAATATATTTTATATAGCACTACAAAAAGCCCCCCCCCAAAAAAAAAAAAAACACCCCCCCCCCCCCAAATTTTCCCCCCCCACCAAGGGGTCACTTGATTTTACATAGTTTCTGGAGGATTATGATTTAATTTGTCATAATGTTTAAATACATCCTTACAGCAACAGTGTTCTTTTCAGCATGAAGAACTTCATTGTTGAAGATGATGATATAACCAGTGAATCAGAGGATAGTGGGTTTTATCTCAGAGAAACCCTTGAAATGGAGAACAGGTGAGAATTAATCATGCTGATTGTGGAAGTTTATTGAGTCAGACATTGTTATAGTTGAAAGTGGCATGAATGACTGCATCTTCCATGTTTATAAAGGTAACTGCAAACAATCAGTGTATGCTATCCTTTTGCTATGCATATACATGCAATGGTTGTTTGTCTTGGATATTCTTGTTTGTATGAAAAAAAATGTATAAACATACTGTTTTTTAAATGAAATAAAACGGAATTCACACCTTGTCCCTTTCTTGTTATTTTACAGGAAGGGATCACAAATTGTTTCTGTGCTGGGAAGTGATGATGAAAGTGATGAATTTTCCTCACGTAAGTTTAATTTTCTGCCGCCAAAAAGCGCGAGTTGGGCGGAAGATATAGGAATTGTCTTTGTCCATCCATAACATTTGTCTCCGCTTCATGTCTCTTCATCCCCTTGAAGGAGTTTTAAATAAAATTTTGGTCTAATGTCTTTCACATTAAGACGCTGTAGAGAAACCATGCTCAAGATTAAGGCCACATTTGGGGTCATTGGTTTTTCGTGACAGCTCCTAAACCCCTAGAAGGATTTTCATGCAACTTTGGTCAAATGTTTATTTGATCATTCATCAATATGGCATGCAGAATCCATATTCTCAGCTTCACCTGCTCAAGATCAAGGCTACACTAAGGGGCCATTAGTTTTTTCAAATTTTTAAAAAAAAATTTTTTTAAATCCTTGGAAGGATATTTTCATATGACTTTGGTCAAATGCTTATCTTATCAAACAGCATGCAGAACCCATGTTCCAACTCCACCTGCTCAAAGTAAAGGCCACACTTACTGATTAGGGTCATTGGTTTTTCATGTCCACTCCTAACTTTTAAACCCCTTTAAAGTTTTTAGCTTACACGGTGTGCTATTAAGATCACTCACCGTCCGGCGTACGTCCACCATTTCCTTCAAACGGCATCTATTCTGCAACCACTGGGCTAATGCGGATGAAACTTGGCATGGATGTTCCTTGCATGAAGCTCTATCAAAGGTGTTCAAAGAATTCTATTCCATGCAGAACTCTGGTTGCCATGGCAATGGAAAGGAAAAACTTTAAAAATCTTCTTCTCAAGAATTGAAAGGTCCACAGCTTAGATATTTGGCATGTAGCATTTTCTAGTGGACCTCTACCAAGACTATTCAAATCATGATCCCTGGGTCAAAATTGACACTGCCCATCACTTAATTTGACATAGGCTTGTATAGGGAAAACTTCAAAAGTCTTCTTGTCTAGCACCACTAGGACGAAGCTCAGATATTTAGAATATAGCATTATGTAATGGACCTCTATGAAGATTGTTCAAATCGGAATCCCCAGGTCAAATGGACCCTTTCTGCTATTTATAATGGTTGCTAGGTGAGCGATATAGGGCCATTTTGGCCCTCTTGTTCATATTAATGTTTTTCTCATCAAAACGACATGCAGAACCCGTGTTCCATCTCACTTGGTCAATGTCACAATTAGGGGTCAAAGGTCATGAGAATACATTTCCTTTGAAGGAATTTCAAGACACTTATGGCGAAATTCACCTTTTAGAGTTATCCTCTTGAAATTTCTTAATTGTTGATTTTAGTGCCCCCAACTTTGTTAGCTACCATTACCATGACCAGTTTCGTAAGTAAACCATCTTTCATTGCTTCAAATAATTGTATGTTACATCCAAAGTGATCATTAATCTCTATTACAAGATGCACTTGAAATGGAAAATAAGTAAGACTTTTTGTCAAAATTGTTGGAAGTTTATAGGGCCAGACATTGTTTAAGAGTTGTAAAGGCAAACTGGTACAAATAAAATTTTTGAGGACAGATAGGAGCAGTGTTTCTGTTCAAAATTTATATTGTCAAGGTACGAATTATGTCAGGGTTACATAATAGTTGTATTATCTCAAATCTGCCATTATGTTTTACCGAAAGCTTGAAAATAGTATGTGGCAAACAACATAATTTCAATGGGAATGTTTTTCCAGAGATTTATCCACCCAGTGTGACTAAGCACAAGAAACGAAAACAAGCAAAGGTTAGGAAACAAACAAATGTATCATGGTCATTTTCATCGGACAGTGAAGAGGAAATGATGGCAGAAAACAACAAACCCGGCAGAAAACCAAGTGGCACGTCAAAGAAAACGAATGTAAATGATAAACAACATAAATTTTCAAAGACATCTGCAAGAAATGCCAGACTTGAAGTAGATTCAGAGCTGTCATCGGACTCAGATGATGAAGTATTTAATATTAAAACATACAACAGTGAAGTTTTTACAAATGATAAAGAGAGGTTTATTAGGGACAAGAAGAGTGAGTCAGGTGTAACTGCTTCTGTGAGTGGTACTGATGTAAACGGCCCTGGGAAAAGTAAACTAGATACAGGCAATTTTGATGAAGTTTTATTTAAAACACCAAACATTTTAAGGAAAAAGAAAATGATCAGTGATGACAACAAAGAAAATGTGTTTAAAACACCAGTCACAACACAGGGAAAAGTAACCAAAACCCCAAAATCTAGTTCGAAACCTATTTACATTTCCCTCTCAGATACAGACAGTGATAACGATTCATCCGGCTTCACTGTCTCACTAAGTGATTCATCAGCTAATAGCAAAACAAGTGGCACACCAGTATCCTTTGGCAATTTGCCAACACCTCTGTCTTTGAAAAATACAACCACACCAAAGTCAGCTAAGATAACCCCAACATGTACTTTTTTGAAGTCTTTGTCTAACACTGTAGATGATAGAAGTCGTCATGTAGAAGCTAGGAGGTTTGTTTTTGTATTGTTCAAAATTTAAATGGGTATTTCCAAAAATTAGTGATGGCAGTGCCTCAGTGACAACATCTATGGAAAAATTTGAAATTTTTTTGATTATTTAATTTTCTAGGTTAATCTGTTAAGTGCTTCTTGTCATAAGTAGTGTTTTTTGCATTTAGATAATACATTATGTTGATCAGTAATATACAGTGAATTGGGTAATTCTGGCATGATAAACATTTCATGATTTGTATGCAGACAGATTTATTCTCGGATTCTAAATTTGCAATAGGGAGAATTCTCCAGGAGTAAATCTATATAGATGTTTTAATAAAGTTGAAAATCAGCGAAAAATGAAATCATCGTGAGTATTAGAGCGGGTTCGGGTATTTGTGAACATGAGGCAGTTTATGAACACTTCAATTTTTTCAAGTTTATATTACATTATTGTCTGTACAGAAAACATATAGTATTATCAACCATGCTCTTTTTCACCTCCGTTGTACAGAAATGCACATGCTCTTCAGAGAGACCCAGATTTTTTGTGAAAAAAAAATTGACCGAACTTTTTACTTGAATTAAACACGTTTTGAATATTCAGCATGTTACCAGCTAAGATTCTGCATCATGTACTTTCTATAACTTGGTCAGCTACATGAATAAAATACGATCTCTGTATTTTATTCTTCAACATAACTACATGATTACGTCCCTTGATGAGTTTAATACCTATTTATATAATGTTCAGAAACACCTGACATAAATTTTCGTAAGGAGGGTATTTGTGAACAAATGCTCCATTCATCTTCCTAACATGATATTTATTAATGTAGATTTCTAGTATACTAATGACAGTAAACATGATTGTTTTAACACTGTCTTCACATGTCCTTAGGCCTTTTCCTTCTTTGTTTAATTATCAACCCTTCCAATATATGCCAGCTTATTTTTAGCTCGACTATTCGAAGAATAAGGAGACTATTGCACTCGCCCCAGCGTCGGCGTCGGCGTCTGCGTTGGTTAAAGTTTTTCATAAAGTCAAATATCTTGAATACTATCAAAGGTATTGACTTGAAACTCAAACTATATGTTTACCATCAACATCTTCACCTGAGGAAACAATCCCCATAACTCTGTTTTGATTTTTGACAGATTTATGCCCCTTTTTAACTTAGAAATTTTGGTTAAAGTTTTTTATAAATTCAAATATCTTTAATACTATCAAAGGTATTGACTTGAAACTCAAAGTATGTGTCTACCATCAACATCTACACCTGAGGAAACAATCCCCATAACTCTGTTTTGATTTTTGACAGATTTATGCCCCTTTTTAACTTAGAATTTTTGGTTAAAGTTTTTTTTTAAATTCAAATATCTTGAATACTATCAAAGGTATTGACTTGAAACTCAAAGTATGTGTCTACCATCAACATATACACCTGAGGAAACAATTCCCATAACTCTGTTTTGATTTTTGACAGATTTATGCCCCTTTTTAACTTAGAAGTTTTGGTATTTTTTTTTGTAAATTCAAATATCTTGAATACTATATAAGGTATTGACTTGAAACTCAAAATATGTGTCTACCATCAACATTATACACCTGAGGAAACAATTCCCATAACTCTGTTTTGATTTTTGACAGATTTATGCCCCTTTTTAACTTAGAAGTTTTGGTATTTTTTTTTGTAAATTCAAATATCTTGAATACTATATAAGGTATTGACTTGAAACTCAAAATATATGTTTACCATCAACATCTACACATGAGGAAACAATCCCCATAACTCTGTTTTGATTTTTGATAGATTTGTGTCCCTTTTTAACTTTGAATGTTTTTTTAAAGATAGAATACTATCGAACGTATTTACTGTCAACATCTTCACCAATGTTTTTGATTTTTGACATATTTATGCCCTTTTTAACTTAGAATGTTGTCACAGTTTTTCCAGACTAAAATGGAAATACTCAAAATGGCTTTCTTTTGAAATGTCATAGAATAATTATGCAGCATGAAGCGGTCATGCTTTTTTAATTCTATACATATCAATTTTGAAAAGTTACAAAATTATTCATGATCAAATATACAAGGTCATGTATTTCTTTGAAATTATCCCCCCCATCCTCCCTCCAGTTGGCTTGCAGAATCCAGAGTAAGGCCTTGAATGCAATGTACATTTACAAAGGTCTTTGAACAAGTTTCATATCTTTGACCTTAATTCTTATAGACAATTACACAATACTCCTGTTCTTAGACAAAAACCCCATTTTACCAACAAGCTTTCGAATAGTCGAGCGTGCTGTCATGTGACAGCTCTTGTTAGCTATCTCTGCACGAAAGCTATCATGTCCTGAACTCATGATGACACTGGGTGAATATTTCCTTAACATGAATTTCAAACTGATCGAGTGATACAAATTTAATACAAAAGAGAAATTTAAAAATCTAAGGAAGAGCTTCAAGGCATTAACCCATGATACTTACGTCTTCAGAGGTTAAAGGGTAAATTAAAATTCTCTACCATATGATTTGTACTACACGATCGTTTTGAAATTCATGTAATGGAAGTATCTACCCAGTGTCTTCATAGAGACAAGACATCATAAATGTCGTGCACAGATAGCTAAATTAAAGCTGGCATATATCGGATGGTTGATGATTAAATAAGAAATGAACTTGTTAGAAGTTAGGATTTGTTTCAGTAATCATGTTAGGCAATTTTGTCACCAATGTCTATTAGTTACAATAATCTATATACTGCTTCTTAATTTTACTTAAATTCCTGTTAATGTCTGTAAATAAAAAGAATTAATACAATAAGTGAATTATTCATTTAAGCATTCTTTGGTTTAGGCTCGTCCTTTTAGAAAAATAAGAAGTGTTCAGATTTACCCTCCATTGTGTTCAGAATCACCCGACATGTTCACAAACTGCCTCCACAGACTAGATACAATTTACAAGGTGTATTACTTTAACGTGTAGAATTATTAAGAAACGGTTCAGTATATCCCGCAGCAAATTTGCTTGCGGTCACAAAGGTATAAAACAATTAACTATAAGATGAAAATTGATGTTTTGGTGAAAGATTGTAGCTTAAGTGTTCAGAAATACCCGAACCCGCTCTACCCAATTTACAATATATACAGTAACATTATCCCTCATTACAATATATACAGTAACATTATCCCTCATTACAATATATGCAGTAACATTATCCCTCATTACAATATATACAGTAACATTATCCCTCATTACAATATATGCAGTAACATTATCCCTCATTACATTATGCAGTAACATTATCCCTCATTACAATATATACAGTAACATTATCCCTCATTACAATATATGCAGTAACATTATCCCTCATTACAATATATGCAGTAACATTATCCCTCATTACAATATATGCAGTAACATTATCCCTCATTACAATATATCCAGTAACATTATCCCTCATTACAATATATGCAGTAACATTATCCCTCATTACAATATATGCAGTAACATTATCCCTCATTACAATATATATAGTAACATTATCCCTCATTACAATATATGCAGTAACATTATCCCTCATTACAATATATACAGTAACATCCCTCATTACAATATATACAGTAACATTATCCCTCATTACAATATATGCAGTAACATTATCCCTCATTACAATATATGCAGTAACATTATCCCTCATTACTGAATTCACACACTTTGTTTCAGGTTTGTGAACAGTTTCAGCAAGCACAGGGAAGAATTATCAACTTACCTCTTCAAACTGTATAACAAGACTATATTTGAAAACAAGGTAATAGTTATTATGGAATAAATCAACAATAGGTAGGTTCTGAGCAGTTACTGTACTGGCATTTGAATTTGGATTGCTGATTTTTCACACACAACAAGGTCATATCTCTACAAGTATGAAAAATACCTGTGTTCATAAGTTTGCACCCTAGACATGGGTAAATTCATGCACCTTTAAAAGGATTTGAATTTAGAAATTGTTTTTTTCTTTTCAGTTCATTTGAAATTCATGAGTATAGTTTATAGTCAATAAATCCTAATAATGGGAATTGCAGATGTCATTAGATTTTGTCTAGATACAGTTTGATCATTGTTAAGAATGCAACATGTTGAAGTTGGGGCCTTGAATTCTGTTGGAGGTGTCAGTTGCCACTCTCCTCATTTCTCCCTTTTGAGAGAAAGCAACTTTCATTACTGGTATCATTCATAGATGATCAGACTGAGGCACAGATGGCCAGACCTCGTGCAAATGCATTCACAAAAACAGCATGTAGGCTGACTGGGGATCAAACCCACGTCTAGATTGCAAAGCAAACACCTTATTCACTGGGCCCCACTAAAGTCTACAAAGTGTTCCCCTGTGCTACATTTATGAGATTGAAAATAACTTAGCTAACCTCTTGTACAAAAGAAATAGTAGTCTTTTTAATGGTGCTGAACAGTACTGTGCATCACGGACATATCTGGAACAGATTGCAACAGTTTGTATTTATTACAGCTTCCATCTGACATGCCTGTTGTCTGGAACAAGAGGCTGCTGCGTACAGCTGGGTACTGTGCATATAAGAAAAATGCCAGAAATGACAAGGATCGCTCGACAAGAATAGAACTGTCTGTCAAAGTGTGTGATAATGCAGGTACATAATTGTAAAATTCTACAGGTATTAATTATTCACTTGAACATATAGTGAAACCTTCCATATCAATTTTGAATGTATATCATTAAATTACAGATTAAAAGTTTTGGTAAACACAAAGGTCTGAAGCACTTCAATTTTGAAGTTAATAATAGTTATATAAGTGAAAAAGTGATATTGACAGAGTAAGGATGAATACCGGTAATTATTGTTTGGGTAGTAAAGGTACAAGTCAGTGCAGGTCTACACAGTTCTGTATGTGCATTCACAAACCCAGCATAGGATTGCTATCAATCGTAATGAGTATGTATAACATGTAATGTTCTGTATAGTTTTGTACAGAATCACATAACTGAAATAGATTTTCAAATATTGTTGCAAAGCTTGTGAAAAACACTTTATTTCAGAGAGAGTGAGGGATACCTTAGTTCACGAGATGTGTCATGCTGCAGTCTGGTTATTGAATGGTGTCAATGGTGGACATGGTCCCTACTGGAAGTTCTGGTATGTTAAAAGCTGTGACAGTGTCACACAGGAAACTAACAGTAGTTACTTGAATCAATGCCCAACAATACTGTTACTGCAGGTACTGTAAGGAGATAGCAATTTTACTGTCAATTTAAGTTCAGTTTGGTTATTAAGAGAACCAAATTAAAGAAAAATTTAATGCAAGGTCATATTTTTGATGTAATGATATACTTTTGTTTTCACAGGGCGAGACAAGCAACCAGGATTCACCCAGAGTTGCCTGCAGTCAGTGTGTGTCACAGTTACTCCATAAACACAAAGTTTACATACAGATGTAAAACTTGTGGTTACAGGTAAGTTGGAGTGTTAGAGAGCATTGTTTAGTGTGTATTTACTTACCATCCATATTTGACCATTTCCTACAGGGCATGTCTAATAATACCTTCACGTAACAAGATTTGCTGTAGCTGTAAAGAATGATATTGTCCTGTCTCGTTTATTTGATAGGGGTATGAATCACTTTCAGTGACAGCTCTGGTTTGTGTCTTGACTGATGAAGTAGATGTAACAGTCAGTGATGTAGAAGGTTCATAAAGTTTGTGACCTGCAAAATAGGCAGTCATTGTACAGTGGGACCTAGCTAATCCGTACTCTTCTGATCCGAAATCCTGTCTAAACCGGACGATTTCCACGGTCCCGAGTTTTCTTCTTCTTTATTTAATATAAATATACTCTTGCAATCCGAATCCTTTCTACTCCGAAAACCGGACACATTTTTGAGGCCAATTTCATATAAATTAGTTAAAATTTACCTCTCGCATCCGAATGCTTACTGGACCTATAAATTTTGACAGTACATAATCATTAAATGAGGTGCGAAGTGTCATAAAAAATCGATAAACTTTGTAAAAACATTGCCGGTAAACGCGTGTGATTAAAACAAGTGTGAAAATACGATTATGGAGAGGTATTGCCAACTTATTATCTGATAATTGAGAAATCATCCTTGATTGCTCATTAAATCGTAACTGGTCATTAAAGAGCTCATTAGATGTATTTAAAAGTAATTTGTATTACAGTGTTATTGTTCGTTCTTGAATTCATTGCCGAAAATTGAAGCACCCATTACGAGTCTTGATATCAAAAGAACGTTAGTAAAACAGAACAATAAATGTTTGTTGCATTTGTTTCGGGTTTTCTTTGATAAAAAAACTGTTTTAAAAGTGAATCTCTGAAATTGAAAGATAATTGTTTTCGTTATTTAAGTTATTTTTCAAACTGTGTAAAATGTTGATTTCTCTTTCTTTAAATCATGAACAGAATCATGTCTCAGCCTACTTCTAAAATACTAACTTCGGCCTCAGACATACATGTACATGTACGGTACCAGATCACCATGGTAGTAAACCTTTCTAATCTGAACACCTTTGTAATCCGAACATTTCTTCTGGTCCGAACAGGTTCGGAATAGACAGGTCCCACTGTACTATACTCTCACAAAATTGTTGAAGTTTTCAAAGTAACATCCTAGTTCAGAAGTAAGGCTTGGCATACAAAAGCTGGCGAATAGCACATCAAAATATATCACGAGTTCAGTTGCATCCATTTCGGTTGTGCACTGAGTTAAGTTGTATCTATTTTTATTGGAACAGTATTGGAAGGCATTCAAAATCACTGGATGTCAAAAAGAAGGTGTGTGGCTATTGTAGAGGAGAGTTTGAACTGATCCGGAACTCGGTACCGACCACACCCACCTCTGCATCAAGCACCAGTGCTTCATCCACGCCAAGACCTCCAAGCAAGTTTGCACTGTTCGTGAAGGACAATTATAATTCTGTAAAGAGACAGAATCAGTCCTTCAAGCATGGAGATGTGATGAAAGAACTCAGTAAATTGTTTGCAGAGAGCAAGATAACATCCTGATCATTTATACCTCATACAATGTACATGTGTGCATTTTGTCTTCCATTTAATTGTTTTGTGTCCTATACCTTTCTATGTTATATTTCTTCTAACCGCAACGTTCTAATTTTTTAGAACATGGTTACAATGCAAAGTGGCAAAGTAGCGAAAAAAATCCTCAGAATTTGTTTACTAAGTCAAAATAAAATTGTACGCAAAAGTGTTGTGTGAGTAATTGATAAATTAAAAAATTGTGTACATTTGATATTTATAACAGAGTCATTTTATCACAGATTTGCTTGTCAGAGTTCACAGAAAAACATACTTGTATAGCATTTTGGTTATCATAGCAAGGCACTCAGCACTCGAGTCCTCTAGACATCTGTAACATTGTCATGATGACTCATTTGTAAATCTAGGATACTAAGCACTTTCAAAGGCCTATATTTTTTTAATGAAGTGACATATCAAACTGCTTTTTAGGTCACTTGAGCTCCGACCACTTACCGTCCATCGTCCATTCAAATCTTATTGTGAAAAACTACTGGACCAAACTTCATAGGAATGTTCCTTAAGTGACCCTCATCAAAGATTGTTCAAATGAAGTATTTCCAATAAATCAGGTTGCTATGGCAACAAATAGGAAAAACGTTTAAAATATTTTTAAAAAATGGACGGTACAGAGCTTAGATATTTTGTATGTAGCATTGTCTAGTGGACCTCTACCAAGATAGCTCAAATCAAGATCCCTGGGTCAAAATTGATCACACCCATGGGTGTTACTTGATTTTACATGGGCTTATATAGTGAAATCTTTAAAAATCTTCTTGTCTAAAACCGCAAGGCTAAGAGTAGTGAACCTCTTTGAACATCGTTCAAATCATGACCCTATGGGTCAAAATTGAAGCTTCCTGTGATGCCATTGTTGACCTTGTATTATAGCCAATGGGAGCCAGGTGAGCAATATAGGGCAATCTTAATCCTCTTGTTTATATAATCTATATAGAAACCTCAACAATTTTCTTCTCTATGGTCATAATTTAATTTTATTTGACCAAAATGTTCACTTTTTGAATCTTTGCTAAAATGAAGTTGATCCCTTAAAAATGAACCTGGTTGGAAAAGGCTGTTTTCTGAATATAATCTGTATAGATACTTAAAAAATCTTCTTCCATGAAACTAGTGGTCAGAATTTAATTTTATTTGACAGATATGATCACCTTATTAATTTCTACCAAAATGGATGAAATAAACTTGATCCCTTTAAAAAGGAGGCCCCAGTGGGTTGGGCTGTTTTCTCGTATATATAGTCTGTGTTAAAAATGTCTGAAACTACTGTTCAGAATATTATATTTGACAAAAAATATTTCATGACCCTCTACCAAAATAGCTTAGATAAAGTGATTCCTTAACAAGTGAGGCCCGAGTTGGGTAGGTCTGTGTTCCCTATATTATTTATAGAAGTTTTTGAAAATCTTGAAAATCTATTGTTGGAATTTTATTTTATTTTAGGTCAATTATGTATAGTCAGTCTTGCACAGAATTTTTAGACCACAGATCTTTATACGCTACACAAGTCATACATGCATAATCATAGGTTGCGGATGTTTTCTGTTGACAGGTGAGTGATAAAAGGCCAATCGCCCTCTTGTTTATTTTGCTTGTTATCCCCCCACCAATGCGTAGGGGATATGGTAATGGGCTCTGTCCGTGCGTCTGTTGCACTTTTGTCTGGAGAGAATTCAAGGGTATCTATTCATTTACTTTACACACAGAGGACATTGAGAGGCAGTGCAGTGTACTCTAGCTTTTTCCTATTTTTGAATTATCTTTTATTGAATTTTCTTGTCTGGGCCAGAACTCCTTTAGTACTGAACCAAATTGATTCAAATTTCATACACTGAAAGAAGACATTAAGACACAGTGCAGTGTCTAAGAACCATAACTGTATCTTTCCCTATTTTGTCCTCTTTGAATTATCTCCCTTTATTGAATTTTCTTGTCTGGGCCGTAACTCCTTAAGCACTGAACTGAATTGATTTAAATTGCATACACTTACAAAGGACATTAAGATGCAGTGCAGTGTCCAAGAACCATTACCGGACCTTTCTCTATTTTTTATTTATCTCCCCCTATGGATTTTTCATATAACACTTGTATGGAACATAACTCTGAAAGTATTAAAGGGAATTTGTTTAACCTTTACACACAGACAGAGGACATTGAGAGGAAGTGCAGTGTACAAGGACATTAACTCTAGCTTGTCCTATGTTTGAATTATATCCCTTTATTACTTTTTCTTGTCAGTGCCATAACTCCTTTAGTACTGAACTGAATTATTTCAAATTGCATACACTTACAAAGGACATTAAGATGCAGTGCAGTGTCCAAGAACCGTAACTCAAACTTACCCTGATTTGGATTTATTTCCCTTTATTGATTTTTCACATAGAACGTTTGCGCAAAGCATTCAATTTCAGATTTTTAGAGTAGATGTGTGACATTAACACAGAAAATGTGCCCTCAACAAGTTATAATTACTAATATTTTATTACATTAGAACCTATACCATATCCATTCCTCTCACCTCAAATTTCTTGGTCAAAGAAAGAGCACTCGGCAGGGGGATGGCCATGTCTAACAAGGCTCTTTTCCTATTAAGTTTTCGTCTGCAAGGATAGAACAAGACTTAGTGGGCATCCAATTATGTATGCTTTTGGGAGCATCCATCAGTGTTACCACTGCTCATTCTTAAATAAATTATATGAAAGCTAAATACCGGTAAATGTATTTTTTACAAAAAGACATTTTGGTTTAAAATGTGTCTTTGCACATTTGCTGTTGGTTTAGCATGTACTTTTAAAATGGCTATCATTAAAATAGGGATGTAATCGATTCAAACGATATCGATATATCAACGATAAAACATTTTCGATTCGATATCGATTGCCGTTTTGAAAAATCGTATATCGAATAATGTTACACCGTGCAATGATCTACAGTTTCATGTTCGAAAATTCCATCAAAACTCAACCAGAATATTAACAATCACTCTACCCAGAGTTCAGTGTTTTTCTAACGAATGATAATTTAATGAAATGTCTCATAGGCAAAAATATTTCAGCACTGCAAGGGTTGATATATATTATACACCAGAACCATATGTTTAGTACAAATAAAGTCAAGAGATTTGGTAGAATATGTAGTCAGTGACTACATTATGCCCATATATCGATATATCGCTGTATCGTCGATATTTCTAAATTGATATATCGATACAAAATTTTTAATCAATGACATCCCTTCATTAAAACCAGTCACAATGCATTTGACTTTTGGATTGGGAAAAACACAAACTTATGCTTAGTTATGCAGTAAGTGTATCATTGACATCTTTTTTTTTTGCCTGATTTATATCACTTTAAAATCAAGGTAAAACAAATATAATCATTACTCCCAACAGTTTGAGGAGCCAAACAACATGCCTAAAACATGTGTTGAAGACTTTGTTATGGTGTAACATTGACAGTGTTTTAAGGGCCAGAATTTGGCCTTTTTTAGTTGAGTATGTAACTCAACTTTTAAACATAAAATGGTTAATGTTTAAAAGTATGACTTAAATGTGAATGATTAATAAATGTATTAGTTTAAGTATGTTTGAAATGCACCAGTTATAGCACTTTGTAGCACAAATTATATACAATGTACAAGTTTTGTACAAATTTATTGAACAGTAAACCATGAAAAATAAATGTTCATCAGATTAGTGTATTACTTTATTACTTGCCCCACCTGAACAATACATGTATATATAGCTAGTTGTACTGAAAAGCAAAAATGTTCAATCAGCAGTCGTACACCATTGTATTTCTTTAGGAATAGGATGTTTTCATCTCAGACAGTCGTGTAAAATTGCCTTGGTCACATGACCCTGTATACTTCTTCGGTTTATATCATACTAAATGTTCCTTACAAGAACCAGAGTTCAAACATGTTACTTGTGTAGTTTGAGTGTTATAATCTGTCAGTTGAACTAACAAGAGTACATCTTAGAAATTGACAACAGTTATAATAGTCAAGGTCAATTGGAACCACAAAGCTAGAAATGACAGTCAATTACAAAAATGATTGGGACCATGAACTTAAATACTTCACAGGTTGTTTGCTTGTGTTCAATAGGTAACAACTATTGCTTCTTGGGTTTAAAGTCAGTCACAGGGATATGTTGCCAGACAGAAACAAGAATTGATAAATGCCCATGGTGATAGGTGAGCTGCATGTTGTTGGTACATGGCCTTATTGATACCAGTACAAGCTAAAGGTGAAATACAGTTGTTCTTAACATTAAAAGTATACTTAAATTCTTGGATCAGTGATTTTCAGACTTGATGGTTGGTTTTCTTTAAGGAAAATAAAAGTCATGGTAACATGAACTCCATTCAGTTTCTGTGAAAATTCTCTGCCTGGCACTACCACAACTAGATTACTGATGTACTATGGGGAAATTGAAGTGAAGAACTAACAAATGATGTTTACAAATTTCAAAAAAGATCGGCATGTTTGTCCTGGACAAAGATTATAAAATTCCCTCAAGATTTATTGAAAAAATTAAGATGGATGAAATTCAGTTAACTTTAAGAAAGCAATTTTAGTACATGTATATCAATCATTAAATGAAGATAACTCGCCATTATATATGAAAAACAAATTCCAAAAAAACTAACTAAATTTAAGATCAGCCAATAACTGTGCTTTACATGACCCTAATCCTGATACAGTTTTATAGAGTCACTATCCTACTCGGGTTGAAAAGTATGGATTGCTCTTTCATTAAATATATGACAGACTGAGACTTTAACAGTGTTTCAAAAATATCTTTACAGTGGTTCTTTTCTACTTTAAATATGACTACTTACATTTTACATCTATTTGCTTTAAATTCATTGCTTAATTAATAATAATATACCTATTTTGTGTGAGCCTTATTAATGTATATATTTGTATCATGGCTATTGTATATTGGTATAGGCAAATACTGAACTGTATTTCTGATAATTTGAACTTTGTGTGGAGGTTGAGCTTAGACTGTGCTCTATCTGTAATAGAGAACATTATCTGTCTAAAAAGAGAACATTTTTCAGATATTTTTATTGCCTAGATATAACTGCTTTTTGTTTTACAATAGTAATTTGGAAAAGTCTCCATCGGCGGGTAAAAACAAAATAACAAAATAAATACACTTGCTCCAGTATATGATTGTGTAGACTACAGAACACATTAAAAAGCAAACAAGTACATGATTGTATTGATTTTCTTTCAGTGAAAAAGATTGAAGTCGCTACCGAACAATTTTGTTATGTCACACGATATTACTTTACACGATACTGTAGGGCGTGAGAACTGTCAATCAACGTGCCATGATACAAATCAGAGTACCTGTTGGCTCGAATAATAACGTCATTTCTCGGAGGCTACACCTCCTCGAATTAACATAATTATTCTCGCCAACAGTACTCTAATACATATTTTCTAATTGTCTGCTCTACTGGTTAGGGACCACCAAACCCGGACGACCATCAAACCGGACACTTGTTTAAACGCATGAATATTTTCTTAATATCTACAATCGTATGGTGTTCATTAAACAGACACTTGATTTCCATCCACAAAGTGCAACAACAACAGTTTAATGTAACTATTTGACCAGAAATCTCACTATTTATTTTGTCAGTCACTGAAAGCATGCTTACATTGTCGGGGGAAAAGTGGAAAGTGACAGACTGTGCAAGTGCAATATTTCTGAGGCTTAGCAAAAACAATTCACAAGTTAAACCTTTCATCTTGATACTTCATTAATGTGTTGAATGATTGATACAGTTAACATAATTTAAAAGCTATCATCACTATTAAACAAATCCATTTAAACTATCTGTCCGGAAACATGGTACAGTTGATCAATAAAATATAGCAATTTGGTAACCCCACAGCCGGGCCTCAAATATGTGATTGATTTAATCTGATGGGTTAACAAGTTAGCTTTTCGTTTCGGAGAAGAACCTAACTTTCTACTGGTAAAATTTTGATTGCTAAATACAAAAATTGTCAGAGTTATGGAAAAATATGTTTGAAAAGTGTCCGGTTTTAGGACTCTAGCCAGTATGTGTCCTATATTTGAAAATTCTATGTGTATTTTACTGAATCTTTTTCATAAAGTTTTGTAAAAATGTACATGTATATAAAAGAAAAGGCACATATGGAAGATTAGGTCTACCAAATGTGTAGCTTCTGTAAATAAAAACTTGATTATTATGGCATAGGGAGTGACACACATGGGTTTTTCTGAATCACAAAAAAGGTTCATGGACAAAGTTAGCACACAGCTCTTCTTTCAATAGAATTAAGGTTTATATAACAAAAATGTGTGCCAAAAGCTTGCGAAGACCTCTTTGCAGTGTGATGTAATCTGTACAGACACAGTTTGATACTGCATACCCCAACACCCTCTAACGTTCCTCTGTAGTTTGAGTCATTTTTTGTGTTTCTGAAGTTTTTATTTCGATTTGTCACACTATTTGCAATAAATACACCAACAGGAATCCAAGTGTTTACTACATTCTAATGTATATTTTGAGTACATGTATATGAATATGGTCCCTGCCTTTAGAAGGGAGTACTTATGTAAAAGAAATACATTTCATGATGCATTGAAAGAGGAAGATTGACACTGCAACAGATAAAATTTATAGTAAACACTTTGCATACTGAAAACCAACTGGAAAATCTCTTAAGCTAGTCTGTAGTATGGAGGGACCCAGCTATTTATCAACAGCACATTGTCTTCAAATACTAAATGAAGATATTTTAGTGACTGTACTTTTCTAAATGTCAAAGCTATCACACATAATATTTTGGTTTGGTAACTATAATTACTATCATAAAGTTCGAAAATTGCCTGATTAACAGATACGTCGATATAAATTCCAGAACTTTTGAAGACATGTTTTGTAAAACTAAGTTACTCGTACTGGATGATAATGACCTGATATTTACTGAACAGTGAACAGTTCTTTAATCCGTTTAATTGAACATTTGTCCTTTAAAGTACATGGCCATAGTTTGTGTGACGCTATCATGCAAACGCAGAAGTCGAAATACGCGAAATGCATCTGACTATTTTGCCATGCGGCACATGTACATAGTTGCAACTCATTGTTGGGGTTTTCCCAATGTCAGGATACTCCAGATCAGCCTCATTTTGATTAAGGGGAAACGAAAATAACTTTTCAAATTTATTTTCATGATTTACTCAAGTCAGATGTATCACAAAGGTTTTTGTGAACTATATTGTATACAATTTAATCTTTCATTGGATATAACTTCAAACAAATTCCTTAGTTGTCTGATTTTACACATACAACAATTTAAAGAAGGTATATACCCCCTACACTGCGCGACCTAAATAATAGATTCGCCGAAGTTGAAAGGTCGTGGGAGAATGACGTCACAGCCTCATTATGGCGGCAGATTTACTGTTTCGATTCATATGAGAAAACATCAGATTAGTGAATATCTTGGGGATAAATGGAAGTGACAGACTGTCAAATATGGAGGAACCTAAAAGACTCCAGTTCACAACCCTGGGTCCCCCAGAGAAGCCGGATAAGAAAAGTGTGACCCCTAGGACACACCGCTTTAATTTGGACTTGCCGGACTCGACAGACACCACATGCCCGGAGTTTTTCTACACGGAGTTATTGAAAACGATACCGGTAAGTCATCTAAATGTCCTTGCTCGCTGCACGAACGATTTTTCTACAATTTTCAACAAAGACATGAGTTCTTTTCATTCAGTTTTAGCTAGAAATTTCAATTCCTTCGTGGGGATTCCATTACTTTACCACTCTTACTAAACTTTACAGTTTGCATGAAAACTGCATTTCATAGGCAAAACGTACTGCATTTCTGTAGTGTGGCATGTTTGTTCATAATTTGTTGGAAATAAAAGAAGGCTACCGCCATTTTGGTTATTTAGATCACTGTTTGCCTGTCCGAAGAGTCTGACCATTCTCAACCTAACCGTAGTAACTGATCTTTTCTAAATCGTATCTTTATTCAAGCGAGTATTAGATACAGATGATGGTATGTTACCCGGGTCCAGAGTGTCACGTACAGATTTTACAACATTTTTATTTGATTTTGATAACCATTTGTTTGTATAATATATGTCGTTTTCTTGACTTCCATGATCACTAGTAGTGTTACTACACGTTGTACATGTGGGTTACATGTATATTTGAGGTACTCGTGTGGGGAACTGTCTTTTTCAACACAAGTAAAATAGCCAAATTATGGGAAACAATTTGTTTTAGATTTGGTACAAGAAACTGCCCTTGAGGAACCACTATACAAGTAGATCTATTAAGGGATCACATAGGAGATGAATGCTGGGTTATCATAACATTGGGTCATATAAATATTTCAATCTTTGTTCATGAATCGTAAACGTCTAAGAATAGAGGAAATATATACAGCTTTAAGCTGAGCTTTAACAATACAGTTTATGAACAGTTCCAGAGTGGCGTATTCTTGAAGCTCAAAACTTTCGGTGATATATGCATATGATTAGATTTTGACATAATTTAGTTATTTGTGGGATTTTACAGATTCTTTGAAAGACTGCATTTCTGCGCCAAAAAAATATATTGTCGTCTGCAAATAGTCATGGTCAGTGCGCACGCGCGCGGTAATGGTGCTGAGATCGTATAGGTATGTTACTATTTTAGGGTACGCTTATCGGTATACACGTTGGTAATTGGCGGAGGGTCTTTGATGGTCCCTAACTGATCGTCGCGCTTGATTGGATAGATAATTGATAGATATCGATTACTGATTGAGAGGAGACGTTGTTGTGTATCGCGGTTTACTAGGTCACAGCTATATTTAGAAAGCTAGTTCAGTAAACTAGAACGGCGCGGCGTGTTTGTAGTTGTTTGTGTATTGAGTGGAGCGGTCGGCGCGCGCGTACCAGAGGGGAAATGTTTAAGATTATTTACGGTAGGGATGGTTGGGAGTGCTGGGTTTAAATCTTGGTGAAACAGAATAAAAGAAATTCACAAGATTACTTAAGAAATGAGTTTTTTCTCACTTAATCAGAACGTAAGGTTTAACATAAAATAACAGCATCTGACAGACAAATTTTACAAATGTAATCAGTATATATGCATATAACAAACATGGCATCACAGTAATGAACATTTACAAATGATAAGGATTTAGTAGTAAAACAGTTATTATAAACTTTTTCAATAAATAAATAGATAAATAAATTTGACCATATGCATAATAGATCTACTAAGGATGACATAAAAAATGAGGAATCTCTTGTAAAGTCTAATTTTACATATAAGTGACTTCTAAACTTCTAAAGAGAGGTATGATACTGAAAATATGATAAATATGAGATTTCAAAAAAAAAATCTGTCTGAATATATTAAAAGTCTATTGTATTTCAAACAATTTTAATATGCCTAAGGTATATATCTTTAGTCAATTAGAGTGCTTTGATATGATTAAAGCACTCGGAAAAGTAGGAAGAGTTTTGGACATGGAAAGAGCTCCTACCGGCTTTCCTAATTTACTCCCGCATAGAAAATAAAATATAGAAAAAATATCTGTATAAATACATCAGTCCCATGAAATAGTTGTGATTTGTTTTTGATTGCGACAGTTAAGCCTTAGAATACCTTCACCTTGTTGTTTCTTTAAATGGGCCAAGAAAATTCAGGATTAACCGTCATGCAGTGTTTTGATTCCGGGAGACAAAACAATGTATGAAAACATTTACGTCATCACACTGACTTCATTACTCCACTTAAAAACGTTGTACAGTTCAGTTTAGCAGTATGCATTTAAATCGATTGTTTGCTTTGTTAAGTGAATTCCAACAGACACCATTTATGCCATTTCACACATTACCGCCAAACTGAAAAATTGGTCCCAAGTAATTACAATAGTTTTCATAAATTCGGTTTATAAGAATAAAATTAAATGCCTTTTTTAAAACAGAATGTTACATGCTATAAAAATTATTCTTTAACCCAAGTCTTGAATGAAACAAAACAAACATATTTCTTTAATTTGTTTCTAGATCTATGCCAGACAGGCAGTGGATACTGTGGCCCAGAAGTACTTAACGATACAAATTAACAAATTATGAATGTAAGGGGAATAACATATTTAAGTGTTTCTGAATAAAACTTTGTGCCATTTCTTAAGACAATACAAAGCAGATAGTATACTTTATGGCAACTCTGTTAATTCTTGGTCATTGTTTCACAATTAATTTTTTTACCAAATATTAGTAATGATCACAATTTTTGAAGATTGTCTTGCAGGTGTCATAACAATGACAGTGCTGACTGTCGCTATTTTAAACAGTAAATCACTTATTTGATTTATATATGTGGAAGTATAATTATACCAGAATGATTTTATATGCTAGTCTGGCTTATAGTTGAAAAACACCATTAATTTTTCAGACAACCTTTGTTCTGCTAGTTACAGTGCTTGTGTGGCATTTAGAGTTACATGAAACCTTTTTTCGTAGTAATTACCAGCCAAATATAGGTTAATTTGCTTGAGTCTATTGTAGCAGGCTTATGTAAGCAGTGCCTAGTTTTATTTTATCTTTGGAATCAAGTCAAGTCGGGTAATATTTATTTATAGAGGTCAGATTGCATCTTAACACTGAAGAATTCTTGTGACAGCTGCTGCATACCAGGTCTTACTTCAAGGATATTTCAAAACAATCATACAGATGCAAAATTTAAAAAATAACAAACATACTTATCAAAATGATATTATTAGGAAGTGTTGCATATACTGTAAAAATACACATCCATTGTACTTCTCTACATACAATCTGACACCATTGTATTATATAAATAACTGATTACAGTAAACTCCCTGAAAATCAGACAGAATCAAAATCAGAAAACCGGAATCCTCAGAAAATCGGACGATTAATTATGGGCTTGGCCAGATTAGTTTTTCCAGAGTTTTGACCCTTGATTTAACAAAAATTGCAATATTTAACCTTGTTTACACTCTAGCACCTTTATTTCTTCACTAATTCTAATCAGTGTTGCTGAAACTTGGCAAGGATGTTCCTTGCGTGAAGCTCTTTCATAGTTGTTCAAGTTATGCCATTCCATGCAGAACTCTGGTTGCTATGGCATCAGAAAGGAATCTTCTTAAGAACAGGAAGGCCTAGAGCTAAGATATTTGGCATGTGGCATTAACTAGTGGACCTCTACCAAGAATTTTCAAATTATGACCCCGATTCAAAATTAACCCTGCACAAGGGGTCACTTGTTTTTACATATGTTCATATACGATAAACTTTAAAAAAAATTCTTCTCTGAAACCACAAGGCCTAGAGCTTAGATATTTAGCATGTGCCATAATCTGGTGGACCTCTATGAAGATTATTCAAATTATAGCCCCTCGGGTCAATATTGACCCCACCCAGGGGTCTCTTGATTTTACATAGGTTTATATAGGGAAAACTTTAGAAAATCTTTATCTCTGAAACCACAAAGCATAGAGCTTAGTTATTTAGCATGTGGTATAACCTAGTGAACCTCTACCAAGATTGTTAAAATTATGAACCCAGGGTCATTTGTTTTTATATATGCTTACATGTATGTAGAAAAAACTTAAAAGATCTTCTCTGAAACCACAAGGCCTAGAGCATAGATATGTAGCATGTGGCATTGTCTAATGGAATCTAATTAGTAGAGTGTTCAAATTATTACCTCGACTCGAGACCCCAGCCAGGGGTCTCTTGATTTTACATAGGTTCATATAGGAAAAACTTATTTCTGAAACCACAAGGCCAATAGCTTAGATATTTGGCACGTATCATTGCCTAGTGGACCTCTACCAAGAATGCTCATATCATGTCCCCCAGGTCAAAATTGACCCTTTCTGCTATGGTAATGGTAGCCAGGTGAGCGATATAGGGCCATCTTGACTCTTTTGTTTATGAGCTTTGGTACCAACCGTTCCTTGGGATACTGTAGATGTTTTAACACAAAAAAATGGGACTGAGTTATCCCTACATTTAAGCGGTACTAATTTGCAACTTACTTTCTTACATTTAGGGTGCAGATGAAAAGCCGAAGTCAGATGATCCTTTTGATGACGACGATGCAGATAAACTTGCAGCTATTGCCAAAAGCTTTGAAGAAAAGTATAATGTGAGTCAACATGCATATACATATTAACTCAGTGTTTTTTATGGGTATGTGTTTGGCAATTTTCCATTGACTGGTCTGTGGAAGTGTATCGAAGATTTTGATGTCTAAAACAGCTTTATTCATTCATTCATTCATTCATTCATTCAATATATTATCCTATAATTAATCTTGGATATCATTAGATCAATGTTTGACCTGGTTTAAATAAAAGAACGCTGGTGCTTGTTGTTCATGTTGCTTGTGAGACCTAGCCATAAAAAGAAAATAATCCTTAAAAAGAAAATAGGCTTAGGCAGGGCTTAAAAATTGGCCTCAAATACTGGAAGGGCCTATTTATACAAACATTAAAGTTTTGTTCTCATCTTTATGCCCCTTGTGCCTTGTGAGTCAGAAACCCATACAATGTAGTTATGAAAGGGAAAATTCTGCAAAGGTGTAGTTTGTAAGTGGTCTAATAAATTCAACACGAAACCAGAGGGACAGTTTTTGGATGGTCACTTCGGAGGATGTCATATCGTATAACGGGTTAAACTGAGGAGCAGAATCAATTCAGTAGGCTGTTGTATAAATAAAATCCCTATTTCTTCAACTGTTACATTTCCTTGTTCGATAATTTATTCATTTTATTTTGATTAATGATTATTCATAAAAGTTGTTAATCCATGAAGAAAACCTAACATGTTCCTTGCTCTAATCTATGGCAGAAATTTACTGAATTTCAACTTAACATCACATTTGTTTTAGTCTGTCCCAGCTAAATTTGTAAAACGGACATGTCCATCTTTCAAATTTGGCAGTAGCTTTAATAGTTTAAAGGTAAATGATGAAAAAATGTATTAACTGAAAAGGGAACAGTGCAGATCATGATCACACTGCATTGTTGCATTGTTACAAAGGCAGAATCATTTGCTGCTAGCAGGCTGAAGGTTTCAACAAGGCAACTGTCTTTGTGACTTGCCGTTGGTTTCAAAAATATGTTACATTTTTGGCTGACCTGAAATCACAAACCTGACACTGATTGGGGGTCATGTGGGGGGTCAAGCATCGCTTCCCATTTGACAGTATTTAAGAAAGTTGGCAGTTTCAGAGGAAGGGAATCTAGTATAAGTTCTTCCCACAAAAGATGCTGCAAATAGATAACCAAAATGTTACTGAAAGATAAAAAAGTTACACAGTTTTATAACAGACAGGATACGAAAGATAATCTGTTATCTTTACAGAAACCCAGCAATGATAAGAAGAAGAAAAAGAAGAAGAAATGGCAGGACAACTACTATCTGGAGCAGCTTGGGGAGGGATATGATGAAAGCGATACATTCATTGACAACTCGGAGGCTGTAAGTTCACACAACATTCTTCGTCCTGATGGTTCATCACAAAACGCTTCATATTCTTTTTGTATTTTTATAGTAGTTATGTACAACTGTATCGTTCACGGGTTCAAGCCTTGCTGACCAACCTGACCTCTTATGTGAGAAGGTTGGCAGTCTTACTGAATATATGGGTTTGGTACTTGTTCTTCCAAAGAAAGATGGTTAGGTCCATCTCTAAAGAAAACAAGAAAAAGCACTGAATTGCATCTTGCTCACAAATTTGTTATGACAGTTGCTCAAACAATTTCTGTGTCTTATTGGTAATGCAAAATTCCACGTTCTCTATGCAGCTGTATCTCCCGAGTCAGGAAATAGTTGGGGTAGAATTGTCTTTGAAACTACAGTAAAACTTTGATGACCCACTGGCTCAAGTTAAAGGATCGAGTTAGCAAAGGTCTTGAGTTATTCAGATTCCAGAGATTTACAACTAATAAAATATATAGGTGCACTGATTTTTTAATCGGAGAACAGATTTTTTTCATCAGCAACTTCAAATTGCCGCTGGTAAATTTGTAAAAAAACTTCTCGGCGGGTCTGCAGGTGTTCCTCAAGTTTTTGTGTAAGCGATCCTCGAGTTATCCATGCTGATGTGTAATTAAATGTATAGGAGATATGGCCAGGCCTGACGAGAGATCTCGAGTTATCCTGGGTCCTTGAGTTATTATGCTTGATCTAACAAAGTCTTATTGTAGATACTGTGGTGACTTGTATTGCAAATCTGTCATTCTGTCATATAATTTGTTCTAATTTCTTTATTCTCTATTGTGAAACAAGTTCTTACAACATACATTAAATGCTCTCGAGACCCATTCCAGATGGAATCAAGCTCGAAGAGAGAGAGGCAATGTGGAATTATTTGTGTCTTGCCTAAAGACGCTACAGACATGGCTATGGTGGGGATGGAACCTGGAACACTTAGATCCTGATGCAAACTGCGCCATGACGGTTCAGTCATGTATTGCAATTTAAAAAAAACAATGCTTTATTTTATGCTTTTCTGTGAAATACTGAAATATTTCAGTGAAATAAAATTGATATTTCACTGTTTCTGTTTCAAAATCTTCAACCAGGATTGATGTCAAAAAATATAACGAGCATAATGAATGTGTGAAACCAAACGACTGATGGCGCCATCATTAAAATGACGTCATGTGTGCCATGCTTTCTGGTGACGTTTCCCACGATTTATGACATTTTATTGAAATAAACATAAAAATTGTTGGTATCGATGTAATATCATGTAATTTCACTCGTGAACCCCAAAAGTGGTTAATTTCAAAATATCACATTGGTGTCCACTCTGTGAAATTATAACGAGATTTTAGTGTTCTTGAAATAGCAATACATGTAGACTGCATCTTTCAAGTTCACTAAACATAGAATTGTCTGCATGCAGATCGTCTTTTATTGATCATCTGGCAAATTTAAATATTATCTCTGCTGTAGTAGTATTAATTTCAAACAGGTGTAAAACTTGCAACTTGTCATGAGTTGTTACCAGGTATATGACAAAGCTTTTTGCAGCAAGTATTTATTTGTACTTTTTTGCAATGTGACATTTGTTGTATTTGTAAAATAGATCACAGTTTTTAGCTCACCTGGCACTTTGTGCCGGGGTAAGCTTTTAGGATGGATGATTGTCCGCCGTCCGTCAACATTTTGCTTCAAAAGACATCTCCTCTGAAACCATTGGGCCAATGTTGATGAAACTTGGCAGGGATGTTCCTTGCATGAAGTTCTACCAAAATTGTTCAAAGAATTCCATTCCATGCAGAACTCTGGTTGCTATGGCAACAAGTAGGAAAAACTTTAAAAATCTTCTTCTCTGAAACCACAAGGCCTAGAGCTGAGATATTTGACATGTAGCATTGCCTAGTGGACCTTTACCAAAGTTATTCAAATCATGCTCCTGGGCTCAATACTGGCCCGGCCCAGGTGGTCACTTGTTTTACAAAGATATATATAGGAAAACCTTTAGAAATCTTCTCCTAAACCACAAGGTCTAGAGCTTAGATATTTAGTGTGTAACAGTGTCTGGTGGACCTCTTCAAAGTTTGTTCTAATCATGTTGGGGGTCAAAATTGACCCTGCCCTGGGGGTCACTTGGTATAGGAAAAACTTAAAAAAATCTTCTCCTTCACCACAAGGCTTAGCGCTAATATGTTTGGTATGTAGCATTGTCTAGTGGTCCTCTACCAACTTTGTGCAAATCATGCCCTTGGGGTAAAAATGGTGTGGTACTCGGGTAGCGATATAGGGTCACAATGACCCTCTTGTTAGTTTGTCGCCTACAACTGCCTATGGCGCACTGTTCTGGCCAACTTCTGTCTCCCGTCATTATGGTAAAGATCCCCAACAACTGCTTACTGCTCAGATAAATATGGATCTCAGTTACAAATCTTTTTGTGTGTCCTCTTAAGTTAAATGAAACTGCTTCCATTTCAAAAGCTGCAGTTAAAAATGAAAGCCGGAACTTCAGTGATCCCTAACTGTACAGAATGGGCCCAACCTCATCAGAATGATCTCAAAGTCTAGAGAATGATCTCTAACTCTAAAGAATAATCCCAAACTTAGTGAATTATCCCTAACCAGAGAATGATCTTAAACTCACAGAATTAACCCTAATTCTAGAGAATGGTCCCTTACTCAATCCCAAACAGAAGTGAATAATATGTAATAAATGAACAATCCTTAACTTAATGATCTGTAACTCTTGTGAACAGTCCCTTTCTACAGTGAATAATAATTAAATCTAGTGATCCGTCAGTCTGGTGAACAATCCCTGACTTTCATTATAACAATATCCTGAACCTGATGTTGCAGTATGATGAGATATTACCAGAAACCATGACAACCAAACTCGGAGGTTTCTACATTAACTCAGGACGACTAGAACTGAAGGAAATGTCCGATTCTTCAGATGATGAGTTCAGATCACCAGCTCCAGTGAAGAAAAATAAGAAAAGGGTATCTGCTCAACAGTTTATTTTATTTGTGACAGTTGTATTATGTACATAATGCAAATTGTATACATGATGTTTTTTCTAATTGACAAAAGCTGTTTTATTATATAGCGATAGGATTGGACTTGCTTGCATACTGTTTGAAAAGGTTGTCTGAAATTCTTACTCTGAAATAAATAGTTTGTAAAGTAACTCAGAATTATGGGCTTTTTGGAACAATAGATTCAATGTTTAAAAGTCAATTACCTGCAGGTTTTTGTTTTATTTTTCAGAGAATTTCATCTGATGAAGAATCTGATGGAGAAAAGGTGGTCAAGGTAGGTCAGTTCTTGTGTGTGTCTGAAAGTAACCCTTGAGTGTAAACAAAACTTAGTGGAGGAAAAATATTATATTATTACTGGCTTAAATGGACTTGAAAGTACTGAGTACAGCATGTTGCAAGCACTAGATAAAGCATATTGCAAGTACATGATAAAGTATACTGCAAGTACTAGATAAAGCATATTGCAAGTACATGATAAAGTATGTTGTAAGTGCATGATAAAACATTGCAAGTACTGGATAAAGCATATTGCAAGTACTGGGAACAGCAGATTGCAAGTGCTGGATAAAGCATGTTGCAAGCACTAGATAAAGTATACTGCAAGTACTGGATAAAACATATTGCAAGTACTGGATAAAGTATACTGCAAGTACTGGATAAAGCATATTGCAAGTACTGGATAAAGCATATTACAAGTACTGGATAAAGCATATTGCAAATACTTGATAAAGTATACTGCAAGTACTGGATAAAGCATATTGCAAATACTGGATAAAGTATACTGCAAGTACTGGATAAAGCATATTGCAAATACTGGATAAAGTATACTGCAAGTACTGGATAAAGCATATTGCAAATACTGGATAAAGTATACTGCAAGTACTGGATAAAGCATATTGCAAGTACTGGATAAGGCATATTACAAGTACTGGATAAAGCATATGGCAAATACTGGATAAAGTATACTGCAAGTACTGGATAAAGCATATTACAAGTACTGGATAAAGCATATGGCAAATACTGGATAAAGTATACTGCAAGTACTGGATAAAGCATATTGCAAGTACTGGATAAGGCATATTACAAGTACTGGATAAAGCATATTGCAAATACTGGATAAAGTATACTGCAAGTACTGGATAAAGCATATTGCAAGTACTGGATAAGGCATATTACAAGTACTGGATAAAGCATATGGCAAATACTGGATAAAGTATACTGCAAGTACTGGATAAAGCATATTGCAAGTACTGGATAAGGCATATTACAAGTACTGGATAAAGCATATGGCAAATACTGGATAAAGTATACTGCAAGTACTGGATAAAGCATATTGCAAGTACTGGATAAGGCATATTACAAGTACTGGATAAAGCATATGGCAAATACTGGATAAAGTATACTGCAAGTACTGGATAAAGCATATTGCAAGTACTGGATAAGGCATATTACAAGTACTGGATAAAGCATATGGCAAATACTGGATAAAGTATACTGCAAGTACTGGATAAAGCATATTGCAAGTACTGGATAAGGCATATTACAAGTACTGGATAAAGCATATGGCAAATACTGGATAAAGTATACTGCAAGTACTGGATAAAGCATATTGCAAGTACTGGATAAGGCATATTACAAGTACTGGATAAAGCATATGGCAAATACTGGATAAAGTATACTGCAAGTACTGGATAAAGCATATTGCAAGTACTGGATAAGGCATATTACAAGTACTGGATAAAGCATATGGCAAATACTGGATAAAGTATACTGCAAGTACTGGATAAAGCATATTGCAAGTACTGGATAAGGCATATTACAAGTACTGGATAAAGCATATGGCAAATACTGGATAAGGTATACTGCAAGTACTGGATAAAGCATATTGCAAGTACTGGATAAGGCATATTACAAGTACTGGATAAAGCATATGGCAAATACTGGATAAGGTATACTGCAAGTACTGGATAAAGCATATTGCAAGTACTGGATAAAGCATATTGCAAATACTGGATAAAGTATACTGCAAGTACTGGATAAGGCATATTACAAGTACTGGATAAAGCATATGGCAAATACTGGATAAAGTATACTGCAAGTACTGGATAAAGCATATTGCAAGTACTGGATAAGGCATATTACAAGTACTGGATAAAGCATATGGCAAATACTGGATAAAGTATACTGCAAGTACTGGATAAAGCATATTGCAAGTACTGGATAAGGCATATTACAAGTACTGGATAAAGCATATGGCAAATACTGGATAAAGTATACTGCAAGTACTGGATAAAGCATATTGCAAGTACTGGATAAGGCATATTACAAGTACTGGATAAAGCATATTGCAAATACTGGATAAAGTATACTGCAAGTACTGGATAAAGCATATTGCAAGTACTGGATAAGGCATATTACAAGTACTGGATAAAGTATACTGCAAGTACTGGATAAGGCATATTACAAGTACTGGATAAAGTATACTGCAAATACTGGATAAAGTATACTGCAAGTACTGGATAAAGCATATTGCAAGTACTGGATAAAGCCTATTGCAAGTACTGGATAAGGCATATTACAAGTACTGGATAAAGCATATTGCAAATACTGGATAAAGTTTACTGCAATCACTAGATAAAGTATATTGCAAGTACTGGGCATAGCAGATTGCAAGTACTGGATAAAGCATATTGCAAGTACAAGATTAAGTATATTGCAAGTACAAGATTAAGTATATTGCAAGTACTGGATAAAGCATATTGCAAGTACAAGATTAAGTATATTGCAAGTACTAAGTAAAGTGGATTGCAATACAGGTACAGGATAAAGTTAGAAGTGATGCAACCTTGGAAGTGACTCAACAAATAAAGGGTTTATACTACAATCTAGTTATATTGAATGTTTATGGATATAATCTAACAATATGTTGGTGGTGTATTTTAAAAAATGTTTTTATTTCAGAAAAAGAAGATAAAGGACACCCTTACTGTGGATGGGGAAGTTAAGAAGAAGAAAAAGAAAAAACTGATTATTCCACCTGGAGAAAAGCCAGTGAAGAAAGTCAAACTAAAAGACAAATTCAAAGAGTAAGTGTAAATTACTTGTTACTTGTTAAATTGTGTAAGGGAATCTGAAACAAATAAAATGTTCGTTAAAAGTGTTTGTGTGTAAGAAGTGTTACATTACCAGATGTATCAAATTTAAACAGATGAATACTGTAGTCTTAGATTAGTGCCTTTCAGTTGTATGTTAAACTATTAGTTATATCACTTGATTGAATTTCAGAAAAAAGTACAAGTATTCTAAAGACATTTCTGTTTTCATATATGAACTGTTTAAAATTAAATAATCTTCAAATTTCTCATTTTGTAGTGGGAAATCAACAGCTGTCAGTGCGTTGATAAAAACCACCTCTCCTAACCTTAATGGTGACAATGTTGAAAATGGATTTGTCTCCTCGGATAGTGAAAATAGCAACAATGGTAAAAGTCAGATGAAATCTAACATCTCCATGGTGATAGATTCTGTAATTGCTATGGCAGCCAATGATTCCAATGGAGATTTTGAAGACTCAACACCAAAGAAAGACTTTGACCCAGAGAACATTCCTAAACTCCCTCCAAGTTTACCAGCAGGCATGGAAGAAAGGATTGGTCAGCTGAAAAATGTTAGTAATTCATTGCATATTTATAAAGTACTCTACAACAGTTGTTTTTCTAATGCTAAGAGAATTCTAATGTAGAAATCTTTCAGTTGCAGATCATTCTCATTTCACACTAAGTGTAAATGTGTCCCAGATTTGGTTGCAGTTTTTAGTTCAGTATCTAATATAAATTTTGTAAATATGATAAATTATTACACAATTACTGACAGAATTCTTTGAATTGATTAATATTCCAATATTCTAAATAGATCTAAAACAATTTATACTTGTTTTTCCAGCATGCAAAGGAATCCAGTGATGGCAAACTGAAATTTTTCACAGAAGAAGTCAACAAAAAACTGCTTGAGTAAGTTTATTCTTGTATTGTACAAAATAACGGCAGATGTCAACTAACAGCTGTGTGAGTATTGACCTCAACCCAGTATAACAGCAGACCTGTTGTGAGTTTATCATAGCTCAATAAACATAACAGCAAATACACTTTAAATGCCTGCTGCAGTAAGGTATGATAAGTTATTAGATGTCAGTCAGCCTGGATTGAAGATTGATTGTGCAAGCAAACTGTCTATGAATTTATTATACATATAGTAACAGTTCTCAAAAGCCATACAAGTTTTATGAGAATTGAATATTGCATCTTCAGGGTAGAAATTGCATCCAAGCAGATGACTGTGGGCAACCGATCATCCATGTTTGGTCACCTGGCAGCATTTTTGCCGTGCAGCAAAGATACATTGTTGAAACGTGCCAAGACACTGCGTGTCAAAGAGCTAGAAGACAAGATTAAAGAGCCCTTGGATAAACTTAAAGAAGGTAGGAATTTTGGTAAAAACAAGAAACTAAGCAAAGTTGTGTGAACACCGTATTTATGTCAATACATGTAGTTACTGCATAAAAAAGAGACAAAAGTGTGAAACACAGTTCTAGACACAAAAGCTATAACAACAAAAGTAGTAAAGTTTCTCAAAATGTTTTGATGGATTTTAAAGTGAAAGGTATGGATACTGATTTGGCTGCACAAATGTGAAGGCTGAATACCATACTGGTTGTAAAGGCCTAATGTTGGTATTCACAAAGCATTCCTCTTTGGCAAGCTGTGAAAATTAGGCCAAAAACAAATCTGTGTTTAGGGCAATGGTCCCAAAAATGCTAGGTAGGGTAGGGACAATTTTATTTTTTTTATAAATCAAAAAATTTCTGCAGGTTGTAAACAAGCAATCTGTGTTTAGGGCAATGGTTCCAAAAATGCTAGGTAGATAGGGAAGGGACACTGTAAAAAGTAATTTTTTTTATTTTTGGGGGGTTTGAAAAAATAACTCTAGGGTCGGGGGATTTCGTAAGGTAGGGTCGGGTTGCCCGAAACACAGATTTTTTGTTTTGCCTTATGAATAAACCTACTCATTTTAATAGGATTAAATGATAATTCAGACAGAGATGTTTGTCTTTGTAGACCTTAAAGATTTTAATTGAAACATTGCATCAAAGTTTTATGAATTTTGTCATTGGTTATTTAATCATCATCTTAGTAAGGCATCAATTACAAGTAGTTTTTAACTAAAATTTAATACCAGTATAGAGGTTTTACAATCAGTGTCACAGGTACCTGTGACTCTGTTAGCATTTCAACAGATATGAAAATGAGATTGGATTACAAATGTAACAGTTAAGTGTTGAAACCATTTGCTAGACAGTTTTAATAATAATTTCTGTCATGAGTGAACGGTTTAGATAAAAATATCCATCACCAAGGGTACAAAGTTCTGCCAAGCTCCTGCAAAACAGTCGCCTGAGGTGACGGATATTTCATCTGAACCAAAATGTCTCATGAGAGATACTTTTTCTTTGATACCGTCTTGCACTTTAAAGAATATTTCTAAATGCAAATTCATTGAAAAATGCATTATAAAAACATATACATGTAAAAACAAACGATATCAAGACGTTGTGATTGGCAAAGTGACGTCACAATGTTTATAACGTTATGTCATAAGTAATTCACGAGAGTTGTCTAGCACAGGAGGGGTGCCAGACCAGTTTTTCCGGCATGGGTAAAATCACCGGAAATGCTGATCGGATATGCAAGAAAGTATATGTAATCTTCAGCCAAGCAATTGAAAGACAGTACACTGTACAATGTAGCATATGTTTGATATTGTTGATATGTTTATGTATTCTGTTGTAACAGCTGTGAACAAAAGGATGCCAGCTCTTGTGGAAAAATTTGAAGAGGACAGCAAAAAGGCTGCATTGGAAAAGTAAGTAAATCAGTGTAAGATGCTCCTTAACTGCAGGAAATAAATGCTGATACAGAGATTGGTTTGTCACAGGTGTTAGTCAGTTTAAGTTGCAGTGCTGATGCCTGCTGTTGTCTGTGACATCAAAAATAAACATTACAGATGTCAGATTATGTCTGGTTAAACCAAGCTTTTTGTAGATTCAGAATCTTCATTTTCAATTTGATCCAAATTATACATAAACAAAGCTATATTAAGATTATATGGAACAAAATAATTTTCATGTACTATATATGATTAGACTTGAAGAGGGAAACAAAGAAGTATCCAAAGAAGAGAAAGAAAAGGAAGGTGGTAAGGAAGATGCTGCGACTGAAAGTGATGAAGAAGAGAAAACAAATCTGTCCGAGTCAACGAAGAAACGTCAGCCTGGACCAAGGAAAAAATTTACTTGGGACAATGAATTAAGGTATGTACGATAGTTATTTGAGTATTAAAATTGTTTCAAATGTAATTGCCAATTTAATTTTTAAATTACCATATTTGTCAACTTGACTAAAGCTTATTTTGAACCCAAAGATGTCCAGTGTATAACTGCTAGAGAGATTTCAATGTAGATAGAATATTAATAAATTTCCAGCTTATACCTTAGTGCATATTTGAATCTAATGGAATGCATAGGGGTCTTTGATTATCAGTGAACCCCTTTCCCCACTTAAGAATGGACTCTCTATGCCTGTAAAATTGATTCACTAGTGTTTCTTATGCTTCTGTAAATGGAGAATTACATCATGATTACCATTGACAATATGAATATCTTCTGATCATGATCAAACTTTGATCAATAAATGCATAAGTTAGTTGTTACTGATATATGGTTAACTACACTTTGTTTTCAGGAGTTTGCTATGTGATGTTGTACGTGTTAAGATGCACACATTTACAATGTCCAAAGGGAAGTCCCAGACTGCAGAGGAGTTTTGTAAGGCTTTCCTCGATCAGGATGTTCGTCCTATCTGGCCCAAAGGTTGGATGCAAACACGGGTACTTTACAAGGAGAGTAAAGTTGCCCATTCATTGTGGACTAACGCGTAAGTTTTGCGTACTATGCTTTAAAGATATGAAACCATTTTATGCGAGCAGTGACTAGAAAAGTTTCGAACAATCTAGTCATTTGAATTAAAAGCATCAACTTAATTTAAGAGATATTATTTAGAAATTTCTACATGTTCCTCTGACATTATTTTACTTAGACTGTCTGCAATGTAAATAAAAAGTTAAAAGATAGGATTGAGTTGTTACGGTTTCTGGTTTGAAATCACTAAATCTCTCCCTGATTTAGGGTCATGGGTTCAAACTCTGCTACTGATCTTGCTATTTTTGAGTCTTGTTCTGGTTCTTCCTTAGAATGATATACTTTTACTGTCTGTATTTAAATAAGTTAATGAAACAGATGTTAGACCCTAAGAAAATATTGTCAGTCAAGTGTTATATTTCTTCAATTTCAGCCAAAAGCCAAAGAAACCTTTGTTGGTGAGCAAGGCCCAAGCTGTCTCTGCATCAAACCAGATCTCAAAATCTCCGAATGTAGTGGCATCTTCCACTTCAAGTTCAACAAAGATGCCATATATTAGTGTGTCTAAAGTTAACTCAGGAAACAATGTAGTGAAAACAACAAGCATCAATATAAACAGTGCTAAACCTGCCTTTAGTAATCAAAGCACACCAAATGCACCTCCGAAAAAAGTAATTCCCACAATACTCGACTATTCGAACAGTAATAAAGACAGTGGTGGTGTAATGTCAGATAGTGCTGCACTGATTCGGAGCTCTCCACATGGAGGTACAGACCTGCCATCACCAACAGTGCTCAAACTCGGTGATATGAAAATACCAGGAGCTGGTTCAAAGCAGACTGATAGTTCTTGGGACCATATGGTGTCGGATATTTTAAGATCTTCTATTGGCAGTGAACAACCAACAAGAAAATCTCCTCCTAAACCAGTGATTCACAGACAGACTTCTAATGTTTCACCCGCTGCTAGCACTCAGGCAGCTAGTGGCTACATGGCCCAGTTTGCAAAATATGTCGGCACTCAAGAGCCAGTGAATCCGAAACAATTATCCCCCAATCAGAAAATTACAGACACACAGATGATGTTGTCAGAACAACATAACAAACTTTTGCAGCAACAGAAACTGCAGCAACATCTAGAGGTAGAGAAACAACGTCAACTAAGATTACTTAAAGCGCAGCAACAAGAGCTAGAGCAGCAACAACAGTTCCATACTCAGCAGCAAATTGCCAAGCAACTTGCGTCTGCTCAAAAGGCTGCCATAGGGCAAAAGCTAATGACAAAAAATGATGATCAACCTAGGATGCCAAGTCAGAGTCCAATGAGCTTAGCCATGTCTAAAAACATTCCAGTAGGTCAAGGTGGTTCCAGAAAGCAGTTAGTAGATCAGTTTAAGCAAGGAATTAGCCACCAAAAACATTTAAGTGATAATTTAATAAGGCAGCAGTTAAGTGATAAGAACCAAGGTGGTCCTTTGTTACATCAGGTGAAAACTGTGAACAAAAACATTCAGAACCAGTCTAGTGGCCATTATGTGCAGGTATCGTCAGCCTCTGACACTCTCAGGAAGCCTTCACCACAGTCACAGACGGTAAAAATTACCCATAATTCTCAGGGCAAAACAGGAAATGCACATGTTGTGACCTTGCATAGTCAACAAAATCAGGCCAAAGTTTTGTTTAATCCAGCTAGTGTAACCGTATCTACCAACAGCCGCCCGGCAACAAGTTTGCTCAAGACTCTTTTTGGTCAAGCACAAGCACAGACCAGCAGTCCAAGTTTCCCAGGACCCACTATTCAAAGATCCCCAAACCAAGGAAGTCCAAATCCTAGAGGTAACTCTCCCCTTGGACAAACACAGCATCAGTGGAAGCCAAGCTCTTCAATTCAGGAGTTGCAAGCTCGGTTACAGAGTGCTGCAGGAATGCAGACCAAACCGTACACAATGCCAGTAACCAGCACACAGTCAGCTCAAGGGTACCAAAGTGTCAAACTGTCAAATTTAACACCAGAACAGATACAGTCGTATCAAGCAGGTATTTATCAAGCTCTTAAATTGATGCATATATTTCAGTTCAGGTATTTCATATGATGTTTTTAGCTAGACTATTTGGAGGTTAAGATCGGCTTTTGCCACTGTTTTGGTAGAGTTGTTGCTTAACTTTAGTATACAAGTTACTGTTGTGCACTTATCTGAGTAATCACTGATGATTTGGAAGTTCAGTAAATCTTCAGGATGCATGAGACAATCTAATAATGTAATGTGGCTGAATTAGATATGAATTATTGCGGCAAAATGTAGCTGGTAATTCCTGAGTGATCCATCTCTGTGGTCCTGTGGTTACTTACAATTGTAGACTTGAAATCACTAAACGTTTTACTGATCACAGGTCATAGGCTCTAAGCCCTGCTATACTTTCTTATAGATATTGTGAGTCTAGTTATACCTAAAGAACAAAGTAAGCACTGTATTGTTTATCTGTCATTACAGAGAAAGGAAAAGTTTGTTTGTTTATTACAGTTCAGCAGCTTCGGAGTCCACCATATAGCAAACAGATGTCGGCCCCAGGTAAGATATCTAGTACAAGTTCCTTGTCATCAATAGAAGGTTGATATGTTTCTTATTTGTTAAGAGTTAAATGTGCCTTGAGCGGATGATGGTGACAGCCCTTATGTGAAAGCCAAGCCAGATTTCCACAGGAGTTGGCCAGAATATGTGCATATACATTTTGTACTATGACACATTCTGGGTCAGGATTACCTACTTTGCTCAAACACCTGTGGTTACTTCATCTTGAGAACTGCGCCAAAACCATTTCAATGCCGCCAAGTGTCGCTGAGCTGTTGATTATAACTCACATCATTCATTATAAGTTGTCTGTATGTTTGTGACCTTGTATAGTGTCTGCAGCAGTGTCTATGTTAAGGTAATGTTGAAACTCGGTCAGCTCAAACCCACATTTTGTCTTGATCCTTCAGACTGCATGGAAAAAGTATGTCTTTCCCAGATTATACTGATCCATAGAAAGATACCATATCTTGGTTTTTCATTTGACACTAGAATTTATAAAGTCTGAAAATGTTAGCTTCTTTTGTCTACCAAATATATTCCTTTGTTTTTAGTTTGTCTCCTTTGACACAACTGACTGGTAGTACTAAAACATTGTTACCATCGGTTTGACCTGTGAACAAACTGTTATACTCTACCAAGTAAACAGCTTGCCACCTTACCTACCATTTCATAAATATATTGTCTATTTTTAATACAACAACAACAACAACATTGTTTTTAATAAATAGGATACCATACATGAAAACAGGAAATGAAACTTTTACCTGCAGTTTGTGGTAGACATAACTTGATAAAAAGAGCATGTTGTGATTATATGGAATAAAGTATTATTGTTTGTTTCTATTCATACTAGCTCAAACTTCAGTACTCAGTCACCTAGATCTATTCATGTTTATATTGTTCTAAGTATAGACTGGAATGATATAAAACAGCCCTTTTTGTGTAAACTGCTTCATCATAACCTTGCTGGTGGCAATGATCATGATTTTATGACCAGTGTAGATCATGATCAGATTGCACAGATTTAAGTGAGTAAATCAGAAGTGATCAACCCTTTGAACTGTTAATGGTACAGTCTACATTAAAAGACAGAGAAGTCTATTTTGGAAATTTAGGTGGGTCAGGGTTAAATCACTTCAATAATAATTAGTGGACAAAGTGAAATCTTTTTCCATAGTTGAAAAGTATTGTAATACCAACTATATTGGCAATTTCTAACCTTTATACTGTTGGAATCTGACTTTCTATTCTTCCTGAAATATTTAGAAAAGTATTAATATTTTAAGTTTGAGGGACCAAAATATTATTTGGGGTCTGAAATTATCTTACATTCAGCAAGAAATTTGTAAATAACTGTAATTGAATCATTACAGGTTCTCAAAATTCTTCCGATCAACATCACTATAATAGTTTACAACATTATGGTTACCATGGTTACAGAGGTAAACAATTGCATGTTGTCATGGTGACATGTTTATCCCAATTTTTACCCAATATTTTGCATGATACAAAATACATGTATATATTTTTAGTTTAGAAGTTCTTCCTGGGTGATATTTTGTATTATTCTTTGTTTCTTAGATGGTGGATGTACTTTTAACAAAAACAAGCCAGACATGAAATTATTTCCTATTGAAGTACTTCGCTTTATATTTTTCCATTTTCATTTTGTTTTTGCCAAAAATTCACAAATTTAAGTACGGTCAGGAGAAAAATTTGACAAATGTCTCCATGCTTCACTTTTCACAAAGGTACTGTAGCATGAAATATGTGTAAAGCCAATGACACTTTGCTGCCACTACACCAGCACACTGAACTTCTGTTTTTCTCATACTTTTGTTGATGTTAAGGCAGAGAAATATACAAAAAGATTATTATATATACAGGTATTTGTATACAAATTCACAGGTCTTGAGTAACAATTCAGAAAAGCTGAAGAACACTTGCATGCCACTCTGGTAGAAATCATGATTGGTGATGTTGCATGCGTGTACATTTTACACATATATACATGTATATAGCTAGAAGTTTTCTTTTTTTGAGACATTACCTATATATCTTTTTTTCAGTCAACACATATTTTTCTTCTCAAAATTAATTGCTTTTTTCCAGCATGATATTGTTTGAAAATGCTTCATAGAAAATTATGTATATAGAAATCGAAACTAGATCAAAGAGGGATTATCTGGAATTATTGAAGTAATGTATTAAGGCATGGTTAATATAAGAAACATACTGTTGTATGTAAATACATTAATTCATTATTATTTACGCCAATTTATTTATTCTGGAATGCGAAAAAAGTTTTTACAACTAAGATTAATCACTCAAGACACACTCTAGATAGAATCAACATTGAAGAAAGAGAGGTAATGTGGAATTATCTGTGTCTTGTCTAAGTGCACTATCACCATGGCAATACTAGGGATCGAACCAGTGACCCACCAATCCCAAGGCATCCATGGCTCCACAGCAATTCATTATTATGAATCGAGCAACACCAAGTTTGTCATTGTAACTCCAACCCTGGTGATTCTATACTTAAGTTTATTTTAGAAACTTTAAATGGTAAAGGTTTACGAATTTAAGAATTATGCACGAGACAGCAATCCACTTTCTTCAGTGTTCCTTATAACAAATTTCCCCTGGTAATGCTAGTTTTCCTAGTAATGCTATAGTTTTCCTTGTACCGTTGTAATGCTGAACACTCAAACCTGTGTTTAATACCCAGGGGAGGAAATGAACAAATGTGTCTGTTTTGTATGTAATGGTACAGTATACTTTACCCTTACTTTACTGCCTGCAAACAGTGTAGATCATGAACAGCCGGCACATTTAGGCTGTCTGATCATGATCTGTACTGTTCAGTCTCTAATTTTCTCTAAGTATGTGTGAATATATAAAGGTTTTGTCCAAATGAAAAATTAACCTTTCTGTTTTTAGCTCACCTGAGCACAAAGTGCTCAAAGGTGAGCTATTGTGATCGCCTGGTGTCTGTCGTCTGTCTGTCTGTCCACACTTTACCTTGTGTATGCAATACAGGCTGCATTTTTCACTGGATCTTCATGAAACATTGTCAGAATGACAACCTTGATAAAATCTAGGTCAAGTTCGAATATGGGTAATCTGGGGTCAAAAACTAGGTCAGGGGGTCAAATCATAGATAAACCTTGTGTATGCAATAGAGGTTGGATTTTCATGAAACTTGGTCAGTATGATTGCCTTGATAAAATCTAGGTCAAGTTCGAATATAGCTCATCCAGTGTCAAAAATTAGGTCACCCGGTCAAATCATAAAAAACCTTGAATGTGCACTGGAGGTTGCATTTTTCATTAGATCTTCATGAAACTTGGTCAGTACGATTGCCTTGATAAAAGCTAGGTTGAGTTCGAACATGAGTCATCTAGGGTTAAAAACTAGGTCAGGGGGTCAAATCATAGATAAACATTGTGTATCCTATAGAGGTTGCATTTTTCATTGGATCTTCATAAAACTTGGTCAGTATGATTGCCTTAATTAAATCTAGGTCAAGTTTAAATATGGGTCATCTAGGGTCAAAAACTAGGACAGCCGGTCAAACCATAGAAAAACCTTGTGTATGCTATAGAGGTTGCATTTTTAATTCTGTCTTCATGAAACTATGTCAGTATGATTGCCTTGATGAAATCTAGGATGAGTTAAACATGGGTCATCTAGGGTCAAAAACTAGGTCACAGGATCAAATCATAGAAGAACTTTGTTTATGCTACAGAGGTTGCATTTTTATACGCCCGAAGGGGACGCATTATGTTATCGCCTCGGTGTCCGTCTGTCCGTCCGTTAGCAATTTCCCTTCCGCTCTGTAACTCTTGAACCCCTTGAAGGATTTCGAAGAAACCTGACACAAATGTTAACCAGACTGAGATGACGTGCAGAAGCAATGTTCCGGATGGCTGGATTCAAGGTCAAGGTCATACTTAGGGGTCAAAGGTCATATGATTTTGTTTCCCTTCCGCTCTGTAACTCTTGAACCCCGTGAAGGATTTGAAGAAACCTGACACAAATGTTAACCTGACTGAGATGACGTGCAGAAGCAATGTTCCGGATGGCTGGATTCAAGGTCAAGGTCATGCTCAGGGGTCAAAGGTCATATGACTTTTTTTCCCTTCCGCTCTGTAACTCTTGAACCCCGTGAATGATTTTGAAGAAACCTGACACAAATGTTTACCACATTGAGACGATGTGCAGAAGCCATGTTCCGGATGGCTTGCTTCAAGGTCAAGGTCAAACTTAGGGGTTCAAAGGTCATATGACTTTTTTTCCCTTCCGCTCTGTAACTCTTGAACCCCGTGAAGGATTTCGGACTTTTTTTTCCCTTCCGCTCTGTAACTCTTGAACTCTGTGAAGGATTTCGAAGAAACCTGACACAATTGTTTACCACATTGAGACGATGTGCAGAAGCCATGTTCCAGATGGCTCACTTCAAGGTCAAGGTCTCACTTAGGGTTCAAGCGTCATATAACTGTGTTGATATTGCTGTGCATTTGCTCTTGATTACAGTGCTCTTGTTGCCCTTGAATTATCGAAAATTATGAAATTAGCCTTCTCAGCTCATAGTTCAAACAGGTGAATTAGCCTTGTCTGCTCTATAGTTCTAGCAGGTTTTACAAAACAAATGAACTGCCAGATACTGAGTTATGCCTCCTTGACGGGCGTATTTTGTGACAGTTTGGCACTCTTGTTCATTCTATTTTCATGAAACCTTGTCAGTATGATTGCCTTGATAAAATCTAGGTTGAGTTCGAACATTGGTCATCTAGGGTCAAAAATAGGTCACCCGCTTAAAAACCTTGTGTATGCCATACAGGTGACATTTACAACCCAATCATCATGTAAATTGGTCAAAAGGTTTGCCTTGTCAAGGTCAAACAGAATGTTTGTGTTCATGATATGTAGTTTAGGATTGAAGTTTGGTCACATATTGTCAGAAGTCATAGGTGAGCGATATAGGGCCATCTTGGCCCTCTTATTAGAAATGTCAAGTTAAAGGAAGTGGTTTCATAGTCTAGTTGACCATATACTCAAGAACAATGGTATATTACAATAGGTTGCTGAATGCTGAACTTTTTTATTATCATACATTTCATAATTCCTTTAATACAGCAAATTCTCTTCTTTCTTTACCCATTAAACATGCCAATTCAGACACTGTATTCTGTGGTTTTGAATGTGGGATAAACATAAATGAATATTTTCTTCATTTCAGATGGAACCAAGTAGAGGACTTTCACAAACTGGCTGGGTCAAGTTTATTGAGAAATCCTACATCAGATATTAGCAGTCTGCTTCAAGTCTGTACAAGTGACATATGACATTTTGTGAATTCATATTTATGGTTTAGTTGTGTAGAAAGTCCGTACAGTGGATTATTTCTGCAAGGTTCCAAAAATATGATTGTGAAGATTTATGTTATACATATACCACTGATTTAAGCTTTTCACATATTTGTTATAGGCAGTATATTTGATTTGTTCATTAGTATATTTCTGCTGATACTTGTTTGGTCAGGTATTCTGGATTCTGCTTCATTGGTCACGTCAAAGTTTAATCAGTCAGCTCAGGTTGGAATTGCAATGACAGATTACCATCAGAAATTGTTTGACATAATCATTCCAGCCCCACATAGTAAGAAAGTTGTTGGGCACTTGCTGAGACCGGCTTTGTACTAATAAAAAACTTAAGGAAAGAGTTCAGACAGGCTGACTAGAGGAATATAGAAGCTAGTACAGAAGACAATAGGAAGAACATGTTTCTTTGCTGTGCCATAAAATTCAGGAAAATGAAAACTATTTGAAGTATGAACTTCATCCATATATATTACTATGTACTTCACAAACGTGTACTGCTATGTTCCTTCTTGTGTGACATTCCAGACTTCACTCTAAAGTTCAAGCACACAGTTTCTCAGTACAAAGCCAGTTTTAGTAAGGCAGATACAATAGTTTGTGTATGAAGTTTGTCTTCCATGTTTACTGTTTCTCTGACTAGGACTATCTACACTGGCTTCAGATTCAAAGAACATCTATTGTTTATTACATCAGTTATTACAATAAGTTCTATTCAGGTATGATATGTTAAGATATTCCTATACCTTTGTTTCTGCAATGTAAATAGAGTATTATTATACCCCCTGAACACAAAGTGTAAGAGTGGAGGGGTATTCTGGATTCAGCTTGTCTGTCCATCTGTAGACGGAATCTTGTGGACAAAAACAAAAACACCTGGTCAGAATTTAATGATACTTCACAGAAGTGATAAGTACAATGCATAGTTGTGCATGGTCCATGTTTCGGGTCACAAGGACTTGAGTAAAAACTTGTGGAGGCTAAATCTCCAAAACCCCTGGTCAGAATATAATAATACTTTACAGATGTGATAAGTACCATGCTTAGTTGTGCATGGTCCATGTTTCCGGTCACTAGGTCAAGGTCACAGGGGCTCAACATAATAAAATCTTGCGCTCTTGATCTCCAAAACCCCTGGTCAGAATTTAATTATACTTCACAGAAGCCTCAAGTTGTGCAGGTCCAATAACTAAAGCATCAAATGTTGCATAAATTTAATATACTGTGTCAGTGGGGTGTTCTGGGGGGGGGGGGGGGGGTATTCATCACTTTCAGTGATAGTTCTAGTTTTTAGATTGGTTACCATGTTCATTCTTGTTTATTCAACATGTTCATTCTTGTTTATTCAACAAGCCTCAGCATACTGATCATCTTCTGTAATTTGTCACCCAATCATTAGCAAAAAGCTGGTATCATACATAATTCTGGAAGTTTTCATTTCTTTATTAGCTCACCTGAGCTTTTGTGATCAAGGGATGTCTGTCTGTCAACAATTTCTTCAAACGACATCTCCTTATAAAGCATTTTATGGAAACATTTTACAGAAACAACCTGGCATAAAGCTCTTACAATTGTTCAAATGGTTCCAGTTGACTGAACAACATGGCAACCAGAGCTAAAAAAAAAAGAGCTTTGATATTAGGTATAGTCTCATCTAGTGGCCCTCTACCAGGTTTGTTCAAATCATGCAACTGGAGTCACTTGTTTTACATAAACTGACAGGAAAAACTTTTAAAAACGTCTCCAAACCCAAAAGGCTGAAGAGCTTAGTTATTTGGTGAGTAACATTGACTGTAGTGGACCTCTATCAAGTTTGTTCAAATCATGGCTTTCTCGTTGATACAAGGGTTTTACTGGTGCCAAAGAGCTTTGGTATGTTAAATAACTCCTACCTTTCTGGCAATAAGTGACTTTGCCGTTGTGATCAGTGCAGATTATGATCCGCTGCTGCAGTCTGATCAGGATCTTCTACATTTGCTATTCAGTTACTCAATTTTCTGTGAGCACCCATTTTGACAATGAATAGTACTGTCCAAATTAAAAGATTGATAAGTCCACTGTTGAAATTTAGCTTGGTCTGGTTAAGTTTCATTATTAGAACAGTAGATATATATTTTTTTTGTTTACTAGAAATGTTACATTTTGATATGATTGCTGCTGTTTTAACTGTATCAAGTATTTTAATGTAGAGTACTGTGTTATGCATCTTACATGAACATTACAAGGTCTGTGCTGTGTTAAATAGAGATATTTATTTTGACTTGAATTCTTACATCATAAATTTTTAGGATATTTGAAAGTTAGAAATGTAGGGGTATACAGGGGTATTAATAAGTGTTTAGTTAACAAAAGCTGCACTATTTAATACTTAGTTGAATGAAAGCCAAGGTTTGCTTGGATTACCAGCTTTTGATTGTGCTGAATGTTGTTTTTGTATGCATGAATAGGTCCTTGAAAAACTGTATTACAGTTATATTTAAACAAATTTTCAGATTTACAGTTTATTAATTACCTGTGTTATACACAAAATTCTAGTTACCAATAAATTCCATAAAGTATTTCTTCTGTTGTTATGCTTGCCGAACTTAACTAAAACTTCCATGCTTTTAAATACATGTAGCAGATATTGCAATGGGAAATGACCTTTCTTAGAAAGAACATTAATCAACTGACCTGCCACCAAGGAATTGTGGAAGATTTTGATAAATCAATCAATTCATTGATAAGACATTTGAGCCCCACCTCTGACTTTAATCTTTATATGAGAAATTTCGTAATGGTCCTTCCAAGGGAAATCGAGAAATTTATAGTGAATTGTAAACCTAGACCAAGTCTACTAATTAAGAAGCCCCAGTTGTCTACTTTCAGGTTAATAGTTACAACCAACTTGTTAAAAGATCAGTATTCATTTCAATGTCCAGCTGTATAAATATTTCATTTAACTTGAAAAACGCTCCATTCTGAAATTTTGTAACAATTTGTATTTATTTGAAAAATTTGAAAATTAAAAACATCTTTTTAAATTCAATAACCATCCCCAATACTTCATGGTTCTTCACAATTCTGGCTATTGGACTCTCCAAGTCTTCCACAAATTCTGACAAAACTGTTCCATCTTCTCCTGTGCTCATCATTGTCAGTCCAGTGGTAGAACTTGGATATGATGATGTCCTGGTCACTAACAGAGGCCATCCTAAGCCAATCTGTAAACCAGCACTAGGTTTTATTTTGCAGGTACAGTAAAACCCCTATAAGACCACCATTCGGACTTTATGGAACTGGTCCTATTAGCGGGGTGGTCTCAGTATTGAGTTTAGTCTTTTTGTACTGCATAGTATTTATTAGCTCGACTATTCGGAGAATATGGAGAGCTATTACAGTCACTTGTGTGTCGGCGTCTGCGTTGCTTCTTTCGTTAATGTTTTGCCTGCTAAGTACTATCATGCACATATCTCAGTAACCACTTATGATATTGACTTGAAACTTTGTTCATGTCTTTAGGGGTGTCATACAATCACGGCAGATAACTCTTGAAAAAATTTAATACAAATTATGGCCCTTGTTTGACTTTGAAAATTTGGTTAAAGTTTTGCCTGCTAGGTACTATCATGCACATATCTCAGTAACCACTTATGATATTGACTTGAAACTTTGTTCATGTCTTTAGGGGTGTCATACAATCAAGGCAGATAACTCTTGAAAAAATTTAGTACAAATTATGGCCCTTGTTTGACTTTGAAAATTTGGTTAAAGTTTTGCCATGCACATATCTCAGTAACCACTTATAATATTGACTTGAAACTTTGTTCATGTCTTTAGGGGTGTCATACAATCAAGGCATATAACTCTTGAAAAAATTTAGTACAAATTATGGCCCTTGTTTGACTTTGAAAATTTGGTTAAAGTTTTGCCTGCTAGGTACTATCATGCACGTATCTTAGTAACCACTTATGATATTGACTTGAAACTTTGTTCATGTCTTTAGGGGTGCCATACAATCAAGGCAGATAACTCTTGAAAAAATTTAGTACAAATTATGGCCCTTGTTTGACTTTGAAAATTTGGTTAAAGTTTTGCCTGCTAGGTACTATCATGCACATATCTCAGTAACCACTTGTGATATTGACTTGAAACTTCGTTAATGTCTCTAGGGGTGTCACACAGTCAAGTCAGATAACTCTTGTATAAATTTAGTACTAATTATGGCCCTTGTTTGACTTTGAAAATTTGGTTAAAGTTTTGCCTGCTAGGTACTATCATGCACATATCTCAGTAACCACTTATGATATTGACTTGAAACTTTTTTAATGTCTTAAGAGGTGTCACACAGTCAAGACAGATAACTCTTGTTTAAATTTAGTGCAAATTATAGCCCTTGTTTGACTTTGAAAATTTGGTAAAGTTTTGCATGCAAGGTACTATCATGCACATATCACAGTAACCACTTATGGTAGTTATATCAAACCTTGCAATAGTGTTCAGGGTAAATTTTGTATCAAACAATTAATTTACCAAAAATTAAATCTATAGTTATAGATTTTGACTTTTTTTATGATTCAACTTTCCTAGTTTATACTTAATAGTTAGCAGAATTTTGTTTTGCTATTACACTGATAAAAGTTTTGTTTTATTAGCAAACACCCACAATAGTCGAGCGTGCTGTCTTATGGACAGCTCTTGTTTTATTATATCAAGATCAGTATGCACATTTATTGGTCTTTACAAATCATAGACAGAACATGATCTGTATAAAATCATCACAGTACTTCTTATGAATAAAATGTATATCATTTTTCATTAAATAAAGCAATTTCTGACCTGCACTTCAAACAATATAAAGTTTACCATATACTGGAATATGTTGCTTCCAACATTAATTCAGTATAACATTTATTCCTTAAAACACTTCAAAACTAAAAGTTTCTTATCACTAGTAAAGCATAACAAGAGTTGACTGTATGCTTGAACATTAAATTTTCACGGACTGTCGTTCTATCTCACCTGTCATCAGACAGATCACACATGGTTTTGCTCATGCAATTAAATTTCTAACAGTTTCCCCCACCGATTATCACATCAAATGCATAAATAAATCAAAGACAATTAATTACGAACACTTTCGTGTTTGTTTTCACACTACCCTTGACCTTTACCGTAATGTGGTCATTAATTGTCGTAAAACTTGGGCAGATGTTGTGTATGTCATCATTAACATGTAAACAATACACATGCAATTGAGGCGAGAAAATGCCTGCGGTCGCATTATTGGATTAAAATAGCACTTGATTAATGAAAAGGGACTGTGTTTAGTGGTTGTATTACGGAATAACGGGGTGGTCGTATTTTCGGAGTTAACGACCAATAAGATATATAGAGAAAACTTCCGTTCTGAAAAATATTGGTCTCATTAGCGGGGTGGTCTCGAAATCGGGGTGGTCGCAAATAGGGTTTTTACTGTATGTTAATATAATACAAGAGCTGTCAGTAGGACAGCGCGCTCGACTTTTTTAGTGCTTGCCAATAAAACAAAACTTTGACAGTTAAGGGCACACAAGAATTTAACTAGGAATTTCTAAGTACAAATCAAGATACATTTTCACAGAGTTATCTTCTCTTGCTTACAGATAGGTCTCATGATGGTACATAAGTACTCCAACTTTCAAAGTAATATCTCAAATGGTTAAGTCAACAAGTGGACAAGAATGAAAATTTTAACTAAGTTTCTAAGTCAAAAAGGGCCATAATTCATATAAAATCCTTCACAGAATTACCTTCTCCTGCCCGTGTTTTGGGATCATGATGGTAAACAAGTAATATAACTTTCAAAGTAATATCTGGAACGGTTTAGTCAAAAAGTGGACTGGTACGAAAAACTTAACCCAGATTCTAAGTCGATAAAGGGCCTTAATTTTTAAAACAAATCCCTGACAGAGTTACCTTCTCTTGCTTACAGATGGGGTAATGATGTAAACAAGCATTCAAAGATTCAAAGCAATATCTCAAAGGGTTAAGGCAATAAGTGGATTTTACCCATATTCAATGTATTTTCTAAGTAAAAAAGGGGCATAATTCTGTTCAAAACCTTGACAGAGTTATGTACTCTTGTCTGTTGATGTCGGTCATGATGGTAAACAAGTATGGTAAGTTTCAAAGCAATACCTCCAATGGTTTGGAAATAAAGTGAGGTGGTACGAAAAACTTAACCAAGCTCAATACACTTTCTAAGTCAAAAAAGGGCCATAATTCTGTCAAAAACCTTGACAGAGTTATGTACTCTTGTCTGTAGATGGAGGTTATGATGGTAAACAAGTATGGTAAGTTTCAAAGCCATACCTCTAATACTTTTGAAATAAAGTGGGGTGGTACGAAAAACTTAACCAAGGTGTGACGCCGACGCAGACGCCGACGCCGGGGCGAGTAGGATAGCTCCCCTTTTCATAGAAAAGTCGAGCTAAAAATTCAATGAAATAGAATACATTCATATTTTCAGACAAAAGCTACAAATACACTTCTGTTTCAAGATGTTTATTGTTTGCCTTGTAAAATAGCTATGGTTATTTGTACATAATATAAACAATATAAATTACATTAACATTTTATTACACACTGAAACGAAATTTATAATTTTAGCAAAAATTATGGATTTACACATCTGTCTTGAACTGGACTTTGTATATCTAAGAATAATTGCACAAAGGCATCTGCTTCTAAAGTTGAAAATAACTTTGGAACAAAAAGTAGCTAAACAAAGTAAAATCAGGAATGAGCATTCTGTTTGAAATGATAAACTAACAGCTGCTCAACATAGGATGGTTACAGTCCTACATTATTACATTACTCAAACCTGTATTAAATTAATCCTCAGACTGTAAAAACAATACATGTAGTGGCATCAACATTCCCAATAAGATATTGCTGTTGCCTGTGTAGCATATTGACTAACTTTTACCAGGCTGGTGGCGTGGAGTTATTGCCTTTATGACCAGTTATATGGTCCTAGGATTACATTATATCTAATACAATAGTTTAGTCCGCCTAAGTGGTCGTACAGTTAGCCTGCGACTTGAAATCACTGTAACCTCTCATTGATTGAGGGTCATGGGTTGGAGCCCTGCTACCAACCATGCCTCATTATGTGAAAAAGTTGGCAAGTCTAGTGCTGGTCCTTCCCAGCAATGACAGGTAAACTGCTCAACTGTAAAAATAACAGAAATATGGTTGGAACGGATGTTTAACTCCTACAACAACTTCAATGTAATATTTGTATCTGAAACAGCTTCACTATTAAGAAAACTGTGTCACACTGCAATTAAATGCATCTTCAAATATGTATTCACAGTTTTAAAATTTGCATACAAACTTTACTAACTAAGGTTTACATTAAATGAGGACATTTTATCAAAATACTTTATGCTATATGAAAATGTCTGTTACAGCACTAAGCACAGATGCACTAAGATTTGCCCTTTATCTTTTTGATAAGAGCCTCATTTTCTTTCTTCATTTGTTGGTAGTCTGCTGTGATCTTCTCCAAATTAGCTAGCACCTTCTTATTGCTTTCAGTCTCGATCTGAAATAAGGTGGATACAGATTATAGGCCGACTTATCAAAACTCTTAATTAAGAGGAATTTGCGAGACCAGTTTCTCCTGCAATGATAAGCGGGCATTATGTCAACATTATGTTAGCCATTCAAGAACACACCAACACCCATGGTCCAGTGGTTTACATATCTGCCATGGGGAGCAGGATAACAATCTTTCAAATTCCAGCAGTGAGTCACAAGCTAGTTAAGGAAAGGTTACCATATACTTAAAGGTATAAATGTGCTCGGAAAGAAGGTGTCTCCTAAGTTGAAATGACTGCCCTTTAAATAGTAGCGATACTGCGATAAACAAAACACTTTATCCAGTACTTTTACCTTTTCTTTTCAAGCAAGCTTTTTGTTTTTTTTCCATTTTGTAGGGTTTTGCCTAAACTAGTTGATTTGTAATTTCATTTGGAACAAACACTGTCACTTTGAAATTTTCAGCCCTAAATAAACACAAGAATTTCCATTTCTTTTTTTTTTCAACTTTTACGAATTTCCCATATTGTTTAAGCAAGTCAAAGATTATAAACAATGTATCTGATTGATAAACACGTTCATGGCCCAGTAGGTAAGGTCACAATTAACATCACTCTCTGACTGGCGAAACGGACGGGAATACCACTCTCTCTGATTGCCACACATGGGTTTTAGCACGACTTATCAACCGGATATTTTTTTCAAAGCTGACAGTTTCATACAGATGATGAAGGTCTAAAACCATGCACTGTGTTTACATAAAACTGCCTACCTGTACATAACCACAAGTGGAAGGAAAGTACCTGGGACCCAAACACTGCATCTTAGCTAAAAATACCCTTGTGACTGGGAAATGTTAAGTTATACAGACACAAGGCTATTTTTAAACATGATGCTGTGTTTCGGTCCCAAATATGTTTTTTCCTTCTGTGTACATAGCAGAAAAACCAAAAATATTGCCAGTACAAACCTGGTCCTCGAGTTCTCTTATTTCTCTCATAATAACTCCAGTCTCCTCTACAGTTGTTATTAGTACTTCACAAGTCTGTAAACATTCAAGTAGTAATCATTGTAATGAAAGAGTCAATACATGCATTTCAAAAACACATAATTGTGATGGTCGGATTAAAATGTATCGAAGCTGGAGGACAAAAGAAAACAAAGTTTTCATTTTACTGTAGTCATCTATTAACTTACAGTACAATACACTTAACTATAATGCCCTTTCTGAAGTTATGATCATTTAACAATATAGGCACAAGCTAAAACTAGACTTATCACTAAATGTGATTAATACCCCCGAAAGACTGCTTAATAAACTGAGGAAGTTTGTAGTGACAAAATACCTTGTAAAAAAACTAAAAAAGAGATATTGTTCTTGGCAATAACTCTGTAATGAGTCAAGATAGAGTTATGGTTCTTGCACACTGCACTTCCTCTCATTGTGCTTGACCATTGTATGAAGTTGTATTGAATTCCAACCAGTAGTTTTCAAATTATGCTCCGGACAAGGAAAAGTAATAAAAGGCAATAACTCTGTAATTACTCAAGAAAGAGTTATAGTTCTTGTACACTGCACTTCCTCTAATTGTGCTAGACCATTGTATGAAGTTGTATTGAATTCCAACCTGAGTTTTCAAGTAATACTCCAGACAAGGAAAAGTAACAAAGGGTAATAACTCTGTAATGAGTCAAGATGGAGTTATGGTTCTTGTGCACTACACTTCCTCTCGATGTGCTTGACCATTGTATGAAGTTGTATTGAATTCCAACGATTAGTTTTCAAGTTATGCTCTGGACAAGGAAAATGCAACAGACCACCTGACCGCCTGACCGACCAACCACCGGGCCTATATACCCCCCCAAACTTCGTTTCGGGGGTATAAATATGAGCCAGCATTATTAAACAGGTAGCCATATGTCCTGTATCTGCTCTATAAGTTCTGCTTACCTGTTCATGTCTTGATACTCAAACTTTTCTGCTAGGTTTCATTTGGTCTTCTCAGAATACACAGGATTGTATTAGGAGGCAATTAAGCATCTTCTATGACGAAGCACATGTATGTCTTTAAAATCACTCAATGTTGTAAGTATTGGCAGGCTTATTTGTGAAAATGAAACAACAACAACAAAAAGTCCCCAAAAACTCACCTCATGTAATGCTGCCAGATATCTGTATGCTTTCTTCACTGACTCGTCCTTTTTGGCATCCTGTATAATAAATTACAAATTCAAAATTTTTATCTGAGCACTGATAAGTCCTGATCAGTTTCTACAGTGACCATTTCAATACCTAGATTTAGGACTCCCATTGTTACTCACAAATCATGATAAAAACACATTCAGCAAAATTTTGGCAACAAAAATGTCTTAAAACTACACATATCTTTAAGCATTTCGGAAGCTTCGGCCATTTTTACCCCCAGAATGACACAAAGTAGGAATACACTAGGGGAAATCCATATGAACCTATCTTAAATAGGAAAAACAAAAAAACAATGTTATATTATACACTCACCCTAAATATGAGCTCATCTGTGACTGTAAACTGTCTGTCTAACTTGCCATTCAACTGGTTAATCTCTTTCTGTACTGTTCTTGTATCTACTAGCACCTAGTAATGTTTCAACAGTGATAATAAAAGTACATGATTTGTATAACCTTAGTATGTAGGTAACATATCTGCAACAACAATGTTAGTATATTACTGTTAACATACTTTTATTAACGGATTCCTAATTTTAACGCAATTAGCGGCAATCTAAGGCCTGCTAATTCATGTTTACAATAATATATGACAAGCTAGACTCAATATTGTGACATCCTCTATGACTCTGTTCGGTATATTGTAAAAAGGTTTTTAGCTTTCTGGCGTTCATAATTTACAACAGCACAAAAAGACTAAAGACTACATAATAAACATCACTCCCTCCCCCTACCACCTGTCTTCCTTCACAGGTTTGACTATAAAATTAACTTTTTGTTCTGACTGAATAAATAACACATTACCTTATCAATCTCCATCTTCTGTTTCTTTATATTGGCAACTATCTCCATTATACGTTTAGTATATGCTGATCTATTCACATCTTTTGTCATCCTCTCATACTCAGAATGCTGAAAACAATACACAGATATGAACTATTATGAACTATAATGAACCATTAATTCTAATATACAGATATGAACTGCTACATACAATATAAACTGTTAGGCCTATATACAACTATGAGCTGTTAGGCCTATATACAACTATGAGCTGTTAGGCCTATATACAACTATGAGCTGTTAGGCCTATATACAACTATGAGCTGTTAGGCCTATATACAACTATGAGCTGTTAGGCCTATATACAACTATGAGCTGTTAGGCCTATATACAACTATGAGCTGTTAGGCCTATATACAACTATGAGCTGTTAGGCCTATATACAACTATGAGCTGTTAGGCCTATATACAACAATGAGCTCACATGCATCAGTATAAACTGTAAAATGTTATTTTCATTTTCCTGTGTTTTTATACACATTCATATATTTCCTAATTCCTGTTGTGTAACATAAAAGCCCAGTTTTCACTTTCAACATTAAAGTTGCAGTAACTCTGTGCAACTTTAAAACCTGGACACTTTAGGCATTTGGCTATTCTGTCAAAATAGTTGAGGAAAGGTTCCTTTCTATCTAATACTGGTAAAATCTAAAAAAAATCTTAAGGTTATTTGCTGTGTATAGAAAAATATGCATAACATACGTAATATTAACAGCAAAAGAACAAGTGATAATTTACCAGTTGTTTTGCTAACTCTTCTTTATTTCTCGCCTCGTCTTGAACCTCCTTCATCTTCTTCCGGAATGCTTTAATTTCTTCTAATTTCATCTGAGCTTCTGACTAAAGAAAAACAACAATAACACTCCATTAAAATGTGGCATAAAAAATACATATATTAATTATTACTTTGTATTTTCCTATTTAAAAATATGTTTAAGATCAGTTTTCTTAAACTTTTCTGCTGCCCTCTCACTGTGTGAAAATTAAAAAAACTGACACCCTAAAATTCCTGACAACAAAACTTTTTTCATACTTGACTTAGTTTGAGCACAAAAATCATTTTCATCTCTAAAATCGTTAGCATGGAAAACAAGAGTCACAGTTTTAAAAGGTCATTGTTAGAATTATAAAATTTCTTACAATTTCTTTGGTCCAAAGTCGGAGCATGAAATTCAGTTGAACAAAACAAAAATTATCCCAGTTATTAATCACAGTGCTGTGACTATAAGTGCAGACTGCCATATAAGCAACTAACCAATATGTAGATTTACAACATACTACAATGACAATTTTCTATATATAACACACCTCAGTTTTAGAACTAAGTTCTTTCAAGGTCCTAAACTGATCTATCAGTGGTGCTCTGTGTTTTTCCCATTGACTTGCTAAATTTATCAACCTTTGTGCACTTGAATCTACAACAGACTGAAAATAAAGCAACAAAAAATCAAGTAACATTACTTTCTCTTTTCATAGTAAGAAAATCATGATAGTTAAAACTCAAATGCCATTAACAGAATTCAAGACAAGACTAAATCTACCAGTACTTTTCATCAATAATTGTTTCTCATGATTTAACACCAGTTTCAACCATGTTTCAGTTACTTTTACAAGTTTTCAGTTTTCCTAACCATCATTCCTGGGAAGGACCGGTACTAAAGCTCTATATAAAAAGACATGGTTGGTAGCAGGATCAAACCTATGACCCTTAATTAATGTGAGGTTACAATGATTTCAAGTCACTGACTATAACCACTTTGCCATGGAGACAATTTCATCAATCATCATTCTGAAAGATCTCACTCAGAATTTGTCTAATTTTGAATGTGACTCTTTAAGTCTTATCTTACTGGCAGAGATTTTACTTTCCCAATCTTGCTATCTAATCAGCAAGTTTTCCTTCTAGTAAGATATTGCCAAAGCAGTCATTCACTGTAAGTAGCATATATCATAAAACCCGCTCTATGACAAAATTACAATGAAATGTTTAACGTTTTACAATGCATGTTATTGTATATTACTACCTTAAAACTCTTCATTTTATGCATTTATGCCTTAAAACAGCATTTACATTGTACAATAATGGTTCTGAAATAAATATTCACAATTTATCATCCACAGAATGATGATGTTTTTTCTTGAGTAATTAAGACTCGAGCATAATCAATGAAAATCTACCTGTAATTTTGCTATATTGTTTTCAGCATCAGGTAATAAATCTAGAGTTCTCTTTTTAACTTTATATCCTTCCTCTTTCTCAGCATTTGCTCTATTCTGATTGGCTATTTCTTCCTCCATTTGTTGAATACTGGCGGTAAACTTCTTCACCTCTAGGTCAAGATTTTCTAGCCGCGAGACGAGGGCATCCAGTTCTTCTTTCAAAGAGTTCACCTCTTCTTCTCTTTCTTTTTGTTTTTCCTAGAAAGACGTATTTCACATCTCAGTAGAAGTATTAGGACTACATCAAAGGGTGGGTTTGATGATTTAAGCAATACAATTCATTTGCTTGAGAACAAACCTGCGACATACAAAGTATACACATTTCAATGTTACAACGCCAGGAGAGATAGAGCTTCATGGAACACCTTTCCTTAAATAAAATGTTCTTAACTTTTCATTATATCTATGGTAAGGATATGTAATGGTGTGCTGGCTTTCCAATCTGGAGCATACAAATTTTAATCCCATAAGGAAAACTTTCAAAATCATGTCTTTCTGCACAAGTACTGGTCAAGAAAGCAGATATTACATGCAGATTATATAAGTCGCAAAAACTTCTCTATAATCAATGTACAATAAGTTATACCTGACCTAAGTGGTCAATCCTATGGTTTTTAAAGATTGTTTTCAGTCTGTTGCTTGCCAGATATTAAAGCATACATCTTACAGAATGCAGCTCGTGAGCTCTGAGAGAGAGAAACAATGCATCGGAAGCACAGTCCACTTTGACCAGTGATAATTGTATAACAGAGATATCTCAAAACACGTTAAGTATTTATTGGATGAAAAAATAGACTTACCTCTTCCGTCTGACCTGCTGGACCCTCCACAGTAACCTCTGATATAGCCTTTTCTTCATCCTTCATATAAAAACTAGAGCTATCACTAAATGTGATTAATACCCCCAAAAGGATTGCTTTATAAACTGAAGAAGTTCGTAGTAACATAATACCTTGCAAACAAACTAAAGAGATATTGTTCTTAGCAGTTCCTCTCATTGTGCTTGACCATTGTATGAAGTTGTATTGAATTCCAACTTGTAGTTTTCGAAAAATGCTCCAGACAGGGAAAAGTAACAAAGGGCAATAACCCTTTAATTAGTCAAGATGGAGTTATGGTTACTGTGCACTGCACTCCCTCTCACTGTGCTTGACCATTGTATGAAGTTGTATTGAATTCCAACCAGAAGCTTTCAAGTTATGCTCCGGACAAGGAAAAGTAACAAAGGGTAATAACTCTGTAATGAGTCAAGATGGGGTTATGGTTCCGTGCACTGCACTTCCTCTAAATGTACTTGACCATTGTATGAGGTTGTATTGAATTCCAACTAGTAGTTTTCAAGTTATGCTTCGGACAAGGAAAAGTAACAAAGGGCAATAACTCGGTAAATACTCAAGATAGAGTTATAGTTCTTGTACACTGCACTTCCTCTGAGTGTGCTTGATCATTGTATGAAGTTGTATTGAATTCAAACCAGTAGTTTTCAAGATATGCTCCGGACAAGGAAAAGTAACAAAGGGCAATAACTCTGTAATTAGTCAAGATGGAGTTATAGTTCTTGTGCACTGCACTTCCTCTCAATGTGCTTGACCATTGTATGAAGTTGTATTGAATTCCAACCAGTAGTTTTAAAGTTATGCTCCGGACAAGGAAAACTAACAAAGGGCAATAACTCAGTAAATACTCAAGATAGAGTTATAGTTCTTGTACACTGCACTTCCTCTGAGTGTGCTTGATCATTGTATGAAGTTGTATTGAATTCCAACCAGTAGTTTTCAAGTTATGCTCCGGACAAGGAAAACTAACAAAGGGCAATAACTCTGTAATTAGTCAAGATGGAGTTATAGTTCTTGTGCACTGCACTTCCTCTCAATGTGCTTGACCATTGTATGAAGTTGTATTGAATTCCAACTAGTAGTTTTCAAGTTATGCTCCGGACAAGGAAAAGTAACAAAGGGCAATAACTCTGTAATTAGTCAAGATGGAGTTATAGTTCTTGTGCACTGCACTTCCTCTCAATGTGCTTGACCATTGTATGAAGTTGTATTGAATTCCAACCAGTAGTTTTCAAGTTATGCTCCGGACAAGGAAAATGCAACAGACCGCCCGACCGACCGACCGACCGACCGACCAACCGACCAACCGACCGACCAACCACCGGGTGACTCCTATATACCCCCCTAAACTTCGTTTTGGGGGTATAATTAACATTTAACAACTATCATAACTACATATGACGTCTAGAATAACGTAACCTTACATGGATTTAAATACATTTTAGCCATGACATAATTCTTCACACATATTTAGATAATACTACAAATTAATAACAATTAACTGCCATCAGTGGTCACCTGTCTGAAGTAACCATCTATAACAGGTATTTGAAAGGGGGCCTAGTACTGCTTTGACTGTAGTGTAAGAGAAAGACCAACAAAATTGAAATATAAGACTCAAATAGTACTCAAAATCAGAGTTTCCATGCAGTTTACATAATAACAATCTACTGTAAACTAATTAATTTTCATGCCAACTAATGTTCGCGGTTTGCAGATGTCAGACTGATTCGCAAATATTTAAAATACGTTTTTAGAAAATAAGGAAGTAAAGATAAATTATTTGCGTATTCTAAAGTTCCCAGAAAATGGCCTGTGGACATAGTGAAAAAAAATTGCATGTGAAAATTATTTGGTTTACCGTACTTGCCTTCTCATCTATATCCACAACTTTATTTAATTCCTCCCTTCCATTACTTGTATCTTAAGGGCAATAACTTCATGAAGTTAATATACCCAAAAATATCTAGTTTCTTTCTGATGAGAGTTCAGCCACCAAAAATAATAACTATCATATAAAATAGGTTAGAAAAATTCTTGTTTTCACCTTAGCAAAGAGCAGTTTTTCAGTATGGGTAAAACGGGACCCTTTTGTTTTGGCAGCCCCTGAACCTCTACCACTAATAGACGCCAATATCTGCTGTAAGTCCTGTGACATCCCGCTACCAGCGGCTGCCTCACTACGCTGTCTGTCTTGTCGTAACTGATCTGTGATACGCTTGTGAATTCTTTGACGTTTCCTGTCTCTATATTCCTAGAAAGGAACAGGTAATGGAGTTAAACATCAGGCATACCATTCTGCGAAACACTGTACAACATATTAAAGTCAACACAAAAATTGTTGTTTCATAATATGTGCAGCTGAGTACAGGTTGGTTTGTTCTCTTTTTTTTCTTGGAGCTCAATGCCTGTTTTAACAGTATATCAGTTATTGACAAGTAACAAGTTCAATAGTGTCTGCCTTATCAGTACAAGGCTCTGGACAACACAATGATTTTTCACTGCCTCTTTCATATATATTTTATCCCAAGTATTAGCTTCATTGGTCACAAGTTGCTGCATTACCTGTATATTTTCATTGTACTGTTGGATCTTGGCCACAGATTACTTTAACCCAGAAAAGTACAAGTATTGTGGAAACAGGATATTTGGTTTTGTATGAAGGTATCACACAATTATGTACGATGTACTACTGAATGTAAACAGAACAATATGTTTAAACTACTCCAAACATCTTCTACCTCACTCAATTGTTTCCAAACTCTTAAGATAAAGGTTTTCAAAGGATTCCACTTTCAAAGAATGAATCACAGTTGGTCCATGTTAATGAAACCAAAAGAAGAAATATTTGTACATCTGTTAGTAAAAACTTCTAAACTACATATTAAAACTCTGCAGCTTATTATTGTACTGTCTGTAGATAGTTTATATGACTGGCTTTTTAACAGACTGGGCAACCTTCCTGCCAAACTGGTATGAAAATTAGCTTTGTGTTGAGTGAAGTAAATGTAGACTGTGTCACCTGTTGAGACAATCTTGATGCTAGACCAGACTGGTTCCATTCTGTTTCCCATTCTTGTTGAGCAGTGACATCTGTTGTATTTGCCTCTAGCACAGATGGGACAATGTCATTGTGGTCTAAAGTTTGGCAGGTAACGTATGGAATACTAGACTGGTAGTAGGACTTCAATGCTGTGAAAATACAACTGAAAATTTACCAGTCTATAACAGGTGAAACTATAGTTAATACTGAATATTGCATACACAAATTCCACTATGCAGAAGACAATTTCTATTGGTCCTCAAACCATGTTTATTTCTATGATGTATCTACAGTTAATAAACTAGTTGGTCACTTTCCAAACACAAGCCCCAGTCACTCTGCCCTGCCAACTTCTGTCTTGCTAGAAAGTCATTTTAAATATCTAGAGATATCCTCTCAGCAAGGTTACATTACCTTTTGGTATTTTCTTTGACAGGTCTGTTGAACCCTCGGGTGATGTAAGGTGTATTGAATGGAAATGAAACATACAACATGTGCCCTGAAACATAGTTATTAATACATTATTAATATAGACATTAATGTGATATACATTTGTATTTCTTTAAATCTTAAATAAATCTTGTAGACATATTTTATGTGTGCAACATGCCAGGTAAACACTGGATATCCTCTCAGCAAGGTTGTTTTACCTTTTGGTATTTCCGGGTTGACGGGTCTGTTGAACCCCAGTAATTAAGGGATCGAACCAAAATTATTTCTGTCAAAAAGCATTGTCCCTATACAAAACAAATGTTATTAATACGTAATTAATACAACATTAATGTGATAATTTGATCTTTTTAACTTAAATAAATCGTAGCTTTTATTTAACAAAGAAGTATTTTCATAAAATGTCTGTTCAAAAGTACACCATAAACAAGGCTATAATACAACATGAAACTATTAACATGTCTGTGCAACATGACATAAAATACCATATACATGTGACATGAAACTAGTCACAAGTCTGTTCATCATGACACAAGGTATCATAAACAAGATGGTGCAACAAGATACCATTGGCAACTCTATTCAACATGACATCATTTATAATTAAGTCTCTGTAACATGATACGTGTTCAATCTCCAAGTCTGTTCAACATGACACATTCTATCATTAACAACACTTAGTAACATGAAACTTGATATTAATTACCTATACACGTCTGTACAAATTGATACCTTTCAAATATGCTGATAGAAATTAAGCAAACAGGATTACATACTGTAAAAAAACATATTCCAGAAGCAGTAAGAAAAATATTTCAGATAAGAATATAAACAGACCTCTCTCTGCCATGCAGGAGGTTTTCCACGCCAGGTTATACCCTTCTGTTTGAGGAAAGGAGGTACCCATGGTGATGATAGTTGTCTAGATAAAGTGTTGGCTATACTTCTCTGTAGTAAAACTGATGATCCTACATGTACATCAAAACAACATGACAATAATAATGTGTATCTTGTTAATTTGTTAATCTTTCAATTTGAACTGTATCATTAAAAAAAATGTTCATTTGATATTGTTTTACCAATGAAGGCTTTCCCTGAAACGTTAATATTATAATGATGATATAAATACATTGTAGTAATAGGGTATTGTTGTTGAATTTTCCATTCTTACTCAGACTGTACCATTAATAATTTAAAGAGACGCTTGGTTAAAATTTACAGACTGACTAGTAATTTGTGCATCTCATGATGATGTGTTGGTAGATCATGATCTACACTGGTCACAAAGGTTAATGTTATTTGCCGTCGGCAGGGTAAGAATACATGTTGTATGCATACAGGACAAAATAGAACTGCTTTGTATTTACATGTAGCCAGAGATTCCTTAAGCCCGTCATTGAAAAAAAAAAAAATGTCACCCAATGAGTGTGATTCTACATGAAAAAATAATGTTGCAACTGCTTATAGGGTATATTTATAAGAATATTGAAGTGTATTCTTTTAAACAACCTTACTTTAAAATCTGGTGTATGCTTTATATCAATGTCTCTTTCAATATTAAGGACTAATGTTCATAGCCCTATTTGAAGCCTAAGTTCTCCAATGGCCAAATAGCTAGTTTTAAGATTCGGTCACAAATACTGGTAAAGATAATACACATGTAAATAGTTACCTAAAGTTTCCTCTGTAGTTTCCACTGTTTCTTTTGGAAGTTTGTCAACAAGAAACATGAAAATCTTTCTGATGTCAGCCTCACTTGAGTAAAGAAATGTCTGATAACCAACATCACCACGGTAACCAAGTTCCTAAATATACAATAGAACATATTTCTCTCAGTAGTAGCACTAAATATAGATTGCATTGAGTCCTAATGAGTAGAGTATTTTTATATACATGTATGCTATAATTGCAGTGTTAGAAACATTTGTAGAGCCCGGCCAAGATTTTATTGCTTTTTAACCAACTCGCTTGACCTTAATTGCTGCAGTGAAAAACAACTGTTTGTTTCAGTGCTCCAGCTAGGATTTAAAAAACCCAGGTGATGTTGGAAAAGGGGCACTTGAGAACGCCCAAAACTGTGATAAAAAGGGCATTATCAGATGCTCTACACTTTTATTAAATTAACATTTTCAATACTGATTTACTAACTTCTGAGCATTTCTTAATTATGAAATAACATCTGTTCCAGCAGTATTCATCGTTTAATAAACAATGATTTGGAGTACTGATACGCAGTAATTAGCCATGAAGGCAGGAGGCCTGAGTGGTTAATAACTGCGCATCAATATGACAAATTATTGTTTATTAGACGATAACAACGCTGAAAAAGATGTTATTTCGATTCTAACTTGACCAGATATTACAAAAGGTGGATAAATGCAAAGCGTTATTTGCTACGCAAACGCTCATTTAACGTCATGCGGCGCAGTATGATGTCATGTTTAGAGCATATCGGTTCCCGCGTTGTTTGTGGTTTAATATAACATAATTCTTCTACTCTTTGTAGACAAAATCGTGAGTCATTTTAGAACTCCTAGTAATGACCTATTAAACTACATTTTAATGTTATACATGACATTGTATTGGTGCCTTATAGAAAAGGAAACATTCCAAAAGAAATATGCTCATTAACATTAAATGCAAAGGTGCTATTAAAAAGGACATAGCAGGGTGCCAGAGAAAAGGGCAGGATGCACAAGAACAGGGACAGGGTACTGCGTCATGCTATTCTGTGCAAGCTGAAACACTTGACATACACTTTTGTCTGAGTCTGAAGAAAATAGAACCATTAATCAAAATATAATTACAGGTTTTATCTTTTCAAATATTTATATACTCAGGAAGCCTTATAAAAGTGATCACAAGATCTCCCTTGAGATCAGAAAGTGTTTTGGTAGTATAGTTTTTTTAGCTACTTAATGGTAGAAAGTACCTGTAAGTGATTGGCAAGTGAGGTACCCATCCGGAACTTTGCAGACATTGCTTGTGGAAGAGAGTTTGGCAGGTCCACATCTCCAACTATTGTCTTTATACATCTCACAGCACAGGCAACTATCACCTCCGTAGAAAATTCTTTCAAACTCTGAACATCATCATCAATATCACTACAATATACATTCTGTTTTTAATGCTAGTAAGAAATCTTCTAACGGACGTTGATTTCATTGATAAAACATAACAATACATGTAACTAATAATTTTAAATTCCCTGCCATGTTTCATCCCATTGAAATTTCAGTATTGGTAAAAAGAGAAACATGTTTTACCCCAGGCCTTACAATTATGTGAGTCATGCCACTTGTTTTTGGACAAGATACCTGCAGCAACACAGTCCACCAAGCAGTAAATGGGTATCAAACAAAATTGCTGACTCTACCTCTGATGTAATTGGTTCAAACGTGAATAATGTCTCCAATGCAAATCCCAGCCTTGCAGTGACATCATACTGACCAGTTTATCAATTCGAGTATCTGACTGCATTCATTTCCTCATTCCATAGAAGGTGAATAGTTGTTATTTACAGTACTCACATGCATGTTTAAATTAATTTGACATTATTAGAAATTCAATGCTAATTATAAGCAATCCCTTTCATTTTTCTTCTTTTAAAATCAAAGCTGCTTATTGATGATAAAAGCACACATCAAATTTAGCAATTTTAGTCCTGCTTTACTTTTAGCTAATCTAATTTCAATTATTTTGCAAATTTAAAGTTATATTTTTTATTTTTTTGTTTTTAACTAAGGGAGAAATTTACCTTGACCTTGTTTTATAAACTAAGGGAGATCACTTTCTGATAGGGCTATAACCCAGTATCCCAACTGCTGCAGTTTATTATTTTTGCAAAACAGTACAAGAAATAGTAAAATATCATATAAATTATATTCACTGAATAAATGAAAGGTGTTTTATGGTGCATTGATAATGACTAAAATTTGCACTTTCGCGAAAGATAGTTTTTACAGGCTCCAGCTGTTTAATGCTCAACTATCTTGTATAACTATAATACAGTGGTTAGTAATTAACACCTGCACTAATATTGCTTTCAGGTAAAAATGAGACACCTCTATACTTGCAAAAATTAGATACACATAAAAAAACCTTATATACAGCAAATGTTTTACTAGCATCCTCATACCTGTGAACCTAAAATATGATATACTACGGGATCAATGGAAAAATAATCTCCCTACTGAGCATGCCAATGTTCTACATTAAATTAGCTAATTATGATAAAATTGACCTTTAGCCTAGAATGTAAACAAATTATTGGTAATGGTTTGCATTGTTTGCAGTCTGATTTATCAATATCTCAGCTAAATCGTATACTGGTCTGCTTCCATGTGTTTGTTGATTGCATTTTGTCATGGTCCTGATTTGGTGTATGTCTGCATTCAATTTTATGATGGGGATTAAATTGTTAATTGGTGTCTGTACCCATCTGGGGTCATAACATAATGGATGATGGCTTAGTAGGCAAAGTGGAAAATTCTAGTCCATAAAATTAATTAATCACAAGATGTAAACAGATCGGACAAAAGGTATAAAACAAGGCTTGAAAATAAAGATGGTTTAACTATTATCTTGCGATATTTCTAGATCGATTTTAATTTTTTATTCACAATTTAAGAATTCATGATTACCAAGATACTACTTTAGATATATTTTTATACGCATATTTTAAAATCTTACTTTCACTTCATGGATAATTATATATTGTGAAAAGAAAGTGAAAGTAGATTTAAAAATGCTATGATTGAAAACATGTTTAAAGCAGCTTTTCAATGTCATTTGTGACTATTTGCTGAAGCGTATGGATTAGTGGTCTCCTGCAAAATATTACTTATCTCCCTCATTTTTAGGACAAATCTCCCTCATTTCTATCAAAAATGGTTCACAGGTATGCATCTTAATTTGGTAATAAACTAACTAACTCCTGCTTTCCATTCCATTAGTTTAACTATATAATACAAATAAACAACCCGATTTCTTAATGGTTCAATGATCAATCAATCTTTATTGTTTTCAGTTTGGTACGATTACCTATAACTAGAGTGGGGGAACCTATACTGCAGGTATTTTGAATGTATATTAGCAGTTCAGCAAGCAGAACCTAACCATTTTGATTTGCCTCAGCAAAAACATAACGTTATCCCTGAAATCAAAACAAGACATTATGTGCTTATCACTTGACTATGTGGTTCTGGGAGCTATTAACTACGTCCAGTCAAAACTTGAAATAACCCCTACTGGGGAACCAATGCTGGCGTTATATGATATTTGACAACCAACAGGTGCGAAACAGTTTTAGAGCCTAAATATTAACTAACAAGATTTAACAGTTTCCATAGATATACATTTTTATACAAAAAAAATAAGTTTTATAAAAAATGCTAACTTTAACTGTGTCCTTTTGATGCTATATTTAAGAAATTTTCTAGCAAAATGGATAGATTACTTTATGGGGCGAAACGTCATGTGCCCCAATCGGCAATGTGGCTGAAAAGCTTTCATGGACTGTCAATGCTGAATGTACCCGAAAATTTTTGTCACCTATGTTTCCGAAATAGCCGTTTTTCGGAGATACCATCGTATGGATACCGACGCTATGGTTCCACCAGCCTATGTTTCTGACTGAACACACCCACCATCTATAAATCTCGAGTATCTGCATCAGCTTCGCATAACGACGGTATCATTTTCGTAAACATAGGAAAGGAATAAAGTAAAACATGCAACACGTCTTTAATTCATGATATTTTTGATAACATACCAGCCAATTGACCGTAAAGAATGCAAAATGATACCATCAACTTCCTCCATTTTGAACAGTCATGTGACATTCTAATTAGCTTGTTTTATTTTTGTGTGATCTTCAGAATATATTCTTCTTTTTCGCCCAATAAAATACGTGAGTATAAGCGGCGATGCATAGAATGACCGAAACAACCAAATAAGACCGAAAAAGACCACACAGTAATTGCTTATTACGATGATAGTGACGCGTATAAATAAGGGCTTAGCCCATGGAAACAGATAGGGAAACGGTCGCCAGCACAAAGGTACAAAACCGTCTGTTTTGAAAGATATAAAGGCTAAGGGAATAGAGAAACGATCCTCAAACTGTACATGACAAATTGATATAAGAATTTTCGCTAGAAACTAAACGTTAATGAGTCAGTGTGCCTAGAAATGAGAAATAAGTAAGAAAATAAAGTTAAAACTTAGAAAAAATAATGAACTGTCGCGCTCTTTACGGTTTTCATGGGTAAGTGAACCCATTAGCCAAGTTTGAACTTAGCATTAAAGCGACACAAGATTTAGAAGTTATGAGAGGTAACTTTGAGCTGTTGGGAGAAGTAAATAGACTACTACAATTAAAAAACCCGTTTAAACGGAGTTTTACTACGACACTACGTTTAATTTGGGTGAGTTTATGTTTCTACGTTAGATTGTTAGCATCCATTGCTTACAGAACGACCAATATTGCCAATAGCATTCATGCAAGTGAATTTTTATTTACATCACTAGAAGCGTGACTTCTTAATTATTTATTCTGTTTCGGCACAGGGGGGAGGGGGGCGGGGGGGGGGGGGGGGGGGGGGTACTTCGATGTTGTAAGTGAATTGTTTCGTGTATAACTGTTTTTCTATGTGTACTTATTTCATGTATTTATATGTACGTACTTTTCTTTGTAAATGTTGTTTGGTGTATAACTGTCCCCCCCCCCCCTTTTCTATGTGTACTTATTTGCATGTATTTATATGTATGTACTTTTCTTTCTCTTTGATTGTAAAATTGCTCGCCAATTTTGCGGAAATAAAATTCATACAAAGCATCCATGCTTCATGAAAGTTCAAATCGTGTCATGAAAAATATATTTATGAAGATTGTTGAAAAAATATCAAAGTTGGCCAAGCAAAACATCTGTGTTGTAACTGACAGGGAACTGCTCTTTCGAAGAAAAATTAAATTATGTTCAGGTATTAATTTGTTGGTATAATATATTCACGGACATAAAATTCTGCATCATAAAACACGGGGAAGGCAGCGATGGCAAAAGAAATGTTGAAACAGTTTGTTACATTGTGAAACGAAAGAACTTTCTGAAAATCTATATAGCGACATGAAAAAGAATAAAACGAAGCTTTGGTCACTTGATTTGGTTGTATTAGATTATCAAATATTAGTCAAGAAGGTGAATACTCTAACGCATAGAAATGTGCTACCCATATTCAGGAGTGACAAATAATGCAGGCGAAAGTCTTAACGCGATATTAAAGCGACTGATTGATTACAAAGAAAAGAACATCGATAAAATAGTCCTGTACTTACATTATCTCCGAGGAAATGACTGCATTTAATAAGGCATTTTGAGGTAAAAGTGAGTTGACTTCATCTTATCAGTTTTAATTTGTTTCAAAAGGTCCAGATACGTCGAACTCACTTAAATATTGTCACCCGGATAAGTTGATAAGGCTTTTAAATGGAGAATCGTCTTCTATAATTTCTAGCAAGGACATTCCAGAAAATAAATATTATCAAAATATTAATGAGAACAAAATTTTTGACACGAATTCTAAAGATAACACTTCAAAAAAGTCAACGGTAATTAGCTGTTAAAACAATTGCAGAAAATAATATTGTTTTTGTACCCGTGACAAATGTCAGTGTTCATGTTCATGGCCAGTGGTTCTAAAGACTGTGACGTTATTTCCCAAAAGAAAAAATGTTCCTGTCTAGCAACTTGACGATGTAACCATATTATGGCTACCATGACGACAATGGGCATGTCTATTCCAGACGAGAAGGTGTACAACTTAACACAACTTTGATATTATTTTTGTTTTTTTCACTGCAATTGCAGCAGACCAAATATATGAAAAATGTGGAACCAACCGTGGCAGAAAAGGTTACAACGGTGACAAAAACACGGTCCTGCTCTAGATTCGACATTAAAGGGTTGTGAAAGTAATATAAAGTGTGAAATTACGTAACAAAAACATATTTCGAACTTCTCCGCTAGGGAAAAAAGAATTTGTTTGACAGTTCAATGCCTGTTTCAGTATCAAAAAGCGTCAATAAAACACCGAGGCTGTCTGGCAAAAAATATAACTTAACTTATAGGAAAATTATAATACTAAACTACCAAAACTAGACAAACGCTTATCAATGATTTGCGAACTTGATTTGTTAGACAGTATGTGAAACGAACGGCCACTTGACAGAGTAATAACAAACGGACTTAAAATCCAGTTAGAATGTGATTATTTAGTTACTTCAATCTTCCCGACGTTGATTGGTCTTCGGAATCCTTAAAGCCAAGATGTAACAGGGCCGTCGTCGGCTTCGGAAAAGTGGTCCGGCTGAAGGCATGACATAGGGGAGAGCACGAGGGGATTGTCCCCCTCTCGTAAGGGGGGTTAGGGGATCTCCCCCTAGAAAATTTTGAGTTTCTGTATGCCTTTAGATGTGTTTTTATTGCATCCTGAGTGTACTTCTGGAGTGTTATTTCCACTATTTTCGTAAAGATTTTATGGAAAAAGGTACCATACAATTGGGAAATCATTTAGCAGACTCATGATGGCACTTAGAGGATTCATGCTTGTTGAATGACACACTAACACCTTTCCTGTTCAAAAATCCATTGAGAACGTAAACTTTGTCCAGATCTGAACTTGATAGTTTGCCATCTCTGTAAGCAAACATGCACATATGACAAAATGCGAGGTCATTTGCTTCATCGTAATGCAACCACGATCTACTATTAAACCACGAAGACTGAAAACTTCTTTTCACTGGAAGTTTCTGACCAAATGTGCGCTTTGGAAAATTAAATGTCTTAGGTTGATTTGGTACTGGAGGTATATCCATTATGAAGCAATAATATACACAGAAGGTTTCAGATTTAGAATGGACAGAAAATATATGTATGCGTTTTAGAATTTTATCGTTGGTCCGTCCGTATTTCAAAACACTTTATTCAAGATGAGTCTATAACACCTAAATAACATAATCTTTAATAAGTTCTTTTTATTTACGGCGAAAAAAACATTATTGTTTTATAACTTACATTTAAAATCAGAAGAAGTCTTTCTTTAAATTAAACTAAATTAAAGATCAACCAGTTGCTGTGCCTTGGATCAAGTAGTTGCCTGTTTTCACACCCTCCGGCAATAGTAGCCACGCATTTTAGCACGCCCTATCGATGATTGTGATCAATTCAGTAAAGGAGAAAATTGAGAGAGTTAAGGGGAAAATAGTACGGCCGATAGTATACTTGGCCAAAAAAGTTGTCCGGCCATGGCCGTACCTGCCGGATCGTCCGCGACGGCCTTGTGTAACCTCAAGTCAATGTATGATGATTTCCTTAGCTGGATATTAAATCTTAACAAATGGACACAATCTAAACCGAAATGAAAACACACTTGACCTTTTCTCACCAACTTCCCCTCCAAAGTCCACAGCACTAAGACACTCCAAAGCCTGGTAAACTCTTATCTTGATATTGTGTTTCATTAAAACTATTAAGATAGGTCGCCCCACTCAGCCAAAAAGGGAATTCACAAAGCTGACTGGGCTATCTTCAGAGGAAGGGTCGGGGGGACTTTACCTGGTTTGCAGCTGAATATCTTGAATGCAAACACTGCATGTGATGTATCACCATAGTGAATTAAATTTTGAAGTACGATTCATGTATTTTTTGGATTCTGTCGGTAACATTTTGTAAAGGATATAATGATTTTTTGACAATTGTATATACGACCTGGCTCATTATAATAGTAAAGCTAGTACCAGGGGTGACTAACTCGAAAGCATCGTAAGCCTCAAGTTGATCTTAAGGTCACCTTAAGACCATCGTAAGCATTTTCCCACTAACTCAAAAGCCTCGTAACTTATGGTATCACCGTGAGTCTCACCTTTACTAAAGGTGACAAAATGGACCCCTGAATATCATCGTAACTATAGTTAACTACTCGAGAAAGACTTTCAAATTTACTTGATCTACTTTATAAAGACTAAAATGTAATGTTTTCCTTTGAAGATGCATATACGTATGTGTTTTTAGTTTTACATCGAATATCAGTATATACATGTAGTTTCACTTTTCCATTCGCTTATTCAGGCAGCTGGCTTCTTTTGAATAACTGCTCCTTGCATAAAAGTAAGATGTGTTTGCTTTACGTGTATTTCTGGTGGCAAATGATTTTGTCTTTGCGATCAGTGCAGATCATGATCAGCATGCACATCTGTTCAGTCTTTTCAGTGGGCATCCTATTGAACAATTGATGGTACTGTCGAAATTAAAAGATGGACCAGTCCATTGTAGAACTGAATTAAACAGGCTAAGGCTTTATCAAGCAAATATTTCCGAACACCTGCGGTGTATTCGCATAGCAGACGAAATATAAAATAATACCAGGGTACATGAGAAAGACACTTAACCAGTCATTGATGTTGCCACCAACCCCGCACAGCTTCATCTTGTAAAGTAGTTTACTGTCAAATGCCTTGTTAAACATATTTGGCCTCATACTATGTGAACTATGTGAACATAAATTCAGGAATCACCATGTCAATCTGAAAGGCGGATTTGGGGTCTAGCTTTTTTTTTTACTTTTTAATTCTAGAAATATTTGAGTTTCGGATATAATAACTATCTATCTCTGGATACTGCTAACCCCTCTCGCAAGTTTTATAGGCAGGACTAAAGTGCTCGTCGGAAATGTTAGTATATAGAGCGAGATAATAAAAAACCTGGCAGCAAGTTTTGTCAGGTTAATGTGAGACTTAGAAGAAAGTATTATGTCAAAGGTTAAAATGTTAGCATAATTGGAAACAGAAGGGACTTGTATGCCAGTTATTTTACTATTTCATTGCTGGTAGTTATATTTCGTTTGATGAATCCCAGAGTTCTGTTGGCATTGGTTGTTATTCTTGAGATGTGAGTATTATAACTAAGATCTGTGGATAAATTTAGACCAATATATTTAGCATTATGGATAGGCAAGGCTTGGCCATGAATATAGTATTCATTTTTATTTTTAGTGATGTGCAGCACTTGTTTCAAAGCAAGATTAAAAAATTCAGGTGTGGGAATGATAAATTCGAGGCTAAATGCTATAATTAGTTATTATCATCTGAAAAATAGTTTTGTTTAAAGTCTTCTCTCTTAGTATACAAAAGTATCTGTATTGGTCTAAATTTTATATTGAGGATCTGATCTATGGCAGTAGCCAAAGTGTTAATGATTGAAAAGTAAAAAATTATTAAAAAGTGTGAACTGTTGGAAATGTGACGGTGATCAACGAACAGTGACTAAGGAAAAAAAGGTATTGTAAATACAAACAGTGTTTTTAAAATCTTGAATGTGTATTTTTAATGAAAGTGAATGAAATACATTCAAGGGAGCTGGAAACAAGGATAAAGCTTTAAGAAACTAAAACCATTCATATTAGGGAAAACAAAATAATAAAAGGGCCTAAGAAACATATATGTTCATATGGCATAAGCCATATTTGGCCTCCAAGCCTATGTAAACTGTGTGAACTTGACATTTTGACGAGTTAAACCCAATGTACCGCTGCTTCTCCCAGACCTGCATATTGTCAAAGATAACTTTGTGTAATACTACAACAGCTTTTTCGATACTACTCAATATTATGTAATAACTGTATACGAATTTATTTCAGTTCGACTACGAAGAGAGCTCCGTACCGCGAGAGCAAGAGCAAGGCAGCGATATTTTCATCGCTGCTACCCATTTGCATCTGGGTGGATTTAGGCATTGTGGCATCAATGTCTGGGCCCAAGGACAAACTTCATGCCCAAGGACACACCTCCTGCTCGGGCTGGGATTCTAAACAGGAACATCCCGTTCAGGAAGCGAACGCCCTAATTACTGAGCTATAGTTTTATAGACACAATGTATGATAAAGGCGAAATAACAACGTTATCATTATTTTTATTGAGTGTAAGTCATATCAGCCGTGCGACATGTGTAATGTCTGGTACCATGCTGATTGCCAGAACATTAACGATTCAATGTATGACAGACTAGGAAATTCCAGTGGGGTCGGGGTCTGGAAGTGCACTATTTGTGAAAACATCAATGTTACGCTAAATTCAGTACCTAGCCTCGACTCACTTGAAACGCCTAACCCTTTTGAAAGCCTAAATGAATCGAACTCCAGTGAACTCTCCTTCTCTATGGCTCACACCTCAACACCGAAACGTAACAACTCTGTCAAAAGCAAAAAAAAAAATTAATAAGGAAAAATAATATTAAAAGATCCATCAAAGTTCTAGTCACCAATTGTTGATCAATTGTTGACAAGAAACACGAATTTAGTAACCTAGCTTCTTCAACCAAGCCGGATGTCATAATAGGCACTGAATCCTGGCTAAAACCCAAACATCACACCAACGAAATCTTTGACCCAAATTAATAAGGAAAAATAATATTAAAAGATCCATCAAAGTTCTAGTCACCAATTGTTGATCAATTGTTGACAAGAAACACGAATTTAGTAACCTAGCTTCTTCAACCAAGCCGGATGTCATAATAGGCACTGAATCCTGGCTAAAACCCAAACATCACACCAACGAAATCTTTGACCCAGTGCTAGGTTACTCGATATTTAGAAGAGACCGTGTCACACAGGCAGGTGGTGGGTTTTCATGCAGCAGGATTGCAGTGCCCAAAATGCCCGAATTTAAATCCAAGTGTGAAGATCTTTGGTTAAAGTGGACCTAGTAGGACAGCAAACCACTTGTCATAGGTGCATACTACAAACCCCACGAGCTAGATACAGATAGCTCGGTAGAATTTTGCACAATCTGTTGCTAAAGTAATCAACATTAATCAAATATCTTGGTGGCTGGAGATCTGATCTACCTAAGATGGACTGTAAACATCCGTCCTATTATGAAACCTTCCAAGATCAAAACACAAATGGTAAACTTTGGGGCTCGTAAATGGGGCTCGTTTTGGGAGGCTGCTTTTGGTCGTGGCTTCCCTGTTGTTTTTTTTTTTTACCTGCTAGAGAAAACAACATCCTAGATCTATTCCTTACAACAAATCCAACATTGGTTAATCAGGTTAACATCCTACCTGGCATCAGCGACCATAACATTGTACAGAAAAACAAAAATAATATCAAACAGGGAATGCCACGTACCAAAAACGTACAGGTCAAAGTAAATACTTCTGCTAAATTCGTTACCAAAAGCCTCGTAAAATCCCATTGTACAAAAAGCAAACTGGGAAGGATTTAAACAGTCACTGGATAAGTACCATCAGGAAGTGCTTAAGGAGGACAAATATTAAAAAATGTCAATAGAACATCTCTGGGAAAACTTGGTATCCACCTTGAACAACCTATCAGAGAAATTTATTCCGTCAAAAATGTCCTCCATTAGAAATCACCTTCCCTGGATTAATCAAAATCTGAAGAGGATTATAAGAAGGCGTGATAGGGCCTTCAAAAAACTTAGGAAATCAAACAAATCCTCTGATCGCAAACATTTCTTGGACCTCAAACATATGGTCAGAAAGAAAACTAAAGAGGCTTATTTGATATTATTTTTGTTTTTATCAGAAATATCTTAGGGACATCTTAAATGTTAATCAGCCTGATGCCTCCCCTACATCCATACCGAATACCAAAAAATTCTACTGCCTCCTGAAGCACTCCAAACAAGATTCAGCATCCCTACCACCCCTCAAATACCAAAACAAACTCCATACAGACCAAATCTCAAAGGCAACAGTACTAAATAAACAATTTCAGTCCGTGTTTAGCCCGAAATCACCCTTAAGTTTAGCATCCTACTGCAAGATGAAACTCCCAAGATTTCTCAGATCAGAATCTAACCTGACCATCTGAAAACAGTCAAAACCATCCTAGAATGCCAAATATCCATATAAATGCCAGTGGAATAGAAAAGCTTCTGTCTAACTTAAACTCCCATAAAGCTTGTGGGCCGGACAAGATCAAACCAATCCTACTCAAAACACTTTCAAAGGAAATGTCACTAATCCTTGAAAATATCTTCCAGAAATCCATTGATGAAGGTTCCATACCTTCCCAATGGAAAAATGCAAATATAACCCCAATCTACAAGAAGGGCGACAGATCAGACCCAGCCAACTATAGGCCCATATCCCTTACATGTGTACTTTGCAAAACCCTGGAGCATATTGTGGCCACATCAATAACTAAACATATTACAAACCTTGGCATTCTGTACCATCTCCAACATGGTTTCCGAGAAAAAAGATCCTGTGTGACCAAACTATTTATGCTTGTAAACGATCTTGTAAAATCAGTGTACAACAAACAACAGGTTGACCTGATTCTGTTAGATTTCAGCAAAGCTTTTGACAAAGTGAGCCATGAGAAAGTCCTGTTCAAAATGCATAATTACGGTATCCGTGGCCAAACCCTTAAATGGATTAAGAGCTTCCTCGATAACCGCTCTCAATCTGTCATCCTAGACGGCACAACTTCTGAGCCCATATCCGTCCCATGTGGAGTTAGGCAGGGGTCAGTGCACGGACCCCTGCTCTTCCTTGTATACATTAATGACCTCCCACTAACTTCTGTCAAACAATCTAAAACCCTTCAAAATGATCTTAACACACTAGAAAAGTGGGAGTTGGACTGGGATATGGAATTCAATCCCACCAAGTGTCAAGTTATCCACGTCACAAGAAGGAAACATCCTATACCATCACAGTACTTTCTTCACAATACACTACTAGAATCTGTTACCTCAGCTAAATATCTTGGCGTGGATATATCTAACGATCTCTTGTGGGAGGCCCACATAAATAGGTCAACCAAAAAGGCAAATCAAACCCTAGGATTTCTTCGTAGAAACATAAAGGTCAAATCAACAGCCCTTAAGTCCATGGCCTACCAGACCCTAGTAAGACCCCAACTGGAATATAGCTCCGAAGTCTGGTCACCATACACCCAAATCCAGATAGACCAAATAGAAGCGGTCCAAAGGAGGGCAGCGCGCTGGGCTATGTTTGACTTTGGTCGGACTTCAAGTGTCACAGACATATTACACAGTCTAAAATGGCGCAGGTTAGATCTCCGGCGCACTGACTCTCAACTGTCACTTATGTATAAAATTTCTAACGACCTGGTTGCAATCCCCATCCAAGGAAATCTCATCCCTCTAACTAGGAAATCCCGCCATTATCATCCCTTGTCCTACAGGTTAATCCCCGCAACCACTGACTACTGTATGTACTCCTTTTTCCCTGGGACCATAGTCCTATGGAATAGTCTCCCATCTGATATTCCCCCTTCCTACCCTTGATCAGTTTAATGCTGCTGTAAGCTGCATTGATCATGCCCTACCATAACCTGCCTCCACCCCTGTTTTTATCTTTTAATCATTAACATAATTATTCCCCCTTTCTCTTATTTTGATCTGTTTCTTTTTTTTTATTCTTTTACTTTTATTTCTACTAACAGTCTTTGTGGCTTGACGCGCACGAAATTGTCTAAGTCCCTGTAAAGGGTTCGACAGATAGCCGTGATTCCGGAACAATCCGTGCCTTGACATACTTTTATCACCAGCCACTCGATAAACATTACTGTTACATTGTATATCGTAAATCAAGCGCATCAAAAATGGAGCTGGAAGGAGCGATTGGTAGAAAAGCAAAAATAACTTTGGAAGATGGAACACATATTGATGGCTTTGTGCATTCTTTTAGTGTGAACTCGGGAAAATTAACTTTGGAAAAAGGTAAGTCTGTATGTAACGACATGTCACCTTGACTCATAGACGTATCCCAGCGAGGTGCCGACCCACTTCGGACCATCGCCACTTCGGACCACATTTTAGACATCTCGGAGCACATTTATAGTCAATTCGGACCACATTAATAGACACTTTGGACCATAAAAATATATTGTCGCAAATTCTTAAATGACACTTTGCATCACATGATCAAAAAATATAAATAAGTTGTGACACTTTCGACCATGAAATAAGCAGTGGCTAGAGTTAGGCAGTGACCGGGATAGCCATTTATTTGTTGACAAATGTCACGAATGTGTGAAAAGTTATGTGACATTTGATTTTTATGTGACATACGTAGCAATCAAAAATTTTTAAGTGTTGTTTTCAGCAAAATCATTATATTTATGGAAAGACACTTAAATTCGAGTTACAAAACTGCAAAACTATTACAAAAATGGCAGATGAGAAAAAAAATGACAGTTTTTGCCCACCCACTAGTGACACCCATGAAATGGACGAGAGGTAAAATGCTGAAAAAATTTCAGCCCAACTTTATGTGGGTCTAAAACAAAATGTATGGGAAGTTGGGTTGTTCTTTGAACATTGAACATTGACACTACCCGGAGGAAAGGATTTTTTTCTATGTGACAAATGTCACGAATGTGTGAAAAGTTATGTGACATTTGAAATTTTTATGTGACATTTAATAAAATGTATGTGACACTTAGAGTAAGACAATTTACAGGCCACATATTAATAAATGTGCAAGACACTTGGTTTCAAATATGGCCCTGGCTGTACGAAAGTTGGGGTGCCTTGTTTTCTTTTTCTACCAAGTTACTAGGCACCTTCAACTGGTTGAAGATTTATTGCCAGGGTGCGCAAGAAGAGGAAAATAGAAATAAAATTGAGAATATTAACAGTGAAGGATAAAAACAAGAGGAAGTTAGATAAAGTGTTTGGACAGTTGAGCTCTGAAATAGTCAACTGACCAGGCTGACATGTCTGCAGGCAGCTTATTACAGTTTCTAATGGTGCGAGGGAAGAAGGATTGCTGTCGGTATTGGGTTCTCCAGAATTGATTGTAGAAGAATTTTATTCCGTTTTCATTGTCTGACTTTAATGTTCTATTGTCGAATTTACGGTGTTATGGCAACTGTTATTGTTCTGTAAAACATGTGTGAACACTTTGCACCCAGACACAAAAAGCATTGTGCTTTTCAGAGTCTACAAACGTTTTACAGAACAAGGCACCCACCCTTTTATACAGCCAGGGCCATATTTTAAACCAAGTGTCATGCTCCTTGCGGCTTGTAAATTGGTTTCCTCTTAGTTTCCCTCTTAGTCTTAGCTGGATTTGTTAGTGGAGGAAGATTAGGGCAACTGCATTCACCTCGCTGGTATTTTCCAGCTGAGCTTCGTTACACTTGTTTTGTCTACAGATATGTAAATTGAGGTGTGCAGCGTTTGTGTTATGAACCCAGATCGGTGGTTTCAACGTCTTTTATGAAAGATTTTAGTGATATTTGACCAGCAATGGGGCTAGTTTCCATTTCGGAAACATTTTCTCGACAAAACGCTTTATATCGTCAAAGAAGCGCTTAGTAGACACCGATTATATAAACGCTTGTATTTATTTCAAAGTATACTGTACAGCGCCTGATCGATAGCCCGCGTCATGACTCAAAATATAAAATTTTTTTGCAAGCGACACAGGGCGCATTTGATGGATTTTTTATGTGACATTTTTGCATTTTATGCGCAAATGGCGCATGGCGCGTGGGTTTCCCAGTCACTGCAGCAGACTAAAATGAACAAGAAATTATAACTTGTTAGCTTTTTAATTCCTGTTTCTGTCTGTTGTTACAAAGCACCCAGCACAGTAAATAACAATGCATCAGAAGAAAATGGTATAATATTATTATGTTTAAGCCTATCTGAATGGTTACATTAAATTAGAAGTATTCACCTGGTTAAATTAGCCAATGTTAATAGACTAATTGATCATTTTTATATTAAATACCTCTGTACTAAGGAACCACCTACTACATGGCCACTTAAATTTATATATTTTATGAAAAGACAAACACTTTCTAAAAAGGACATAGGAGGCATTGTGACAGTCTATCTAAGTTTTGTTAATAAACATTAAATTAATTTGTGTTTGTTCAAAACTTTCAACTTGAGCTTACATTTAATATGCAACATGGATCTGGTCTGAGCAAACAATCTACTTCAAGTACTACAATACCAAGCAGTACCAGTGCACAACATTAAAACAGACACATTTCATTTGTTAAGAATTATAAGTCACTTGTATAAATATTGTTATCAGTACATGATTGGTATGTATAAATATTAAACCCAATAATAAATTATTTTGCTACATGTACAATGTACATGAACATATTCTCCTTTGGCATAATCGTCTTTCAAATTGTAAGTATAAACTGCTGCATCATCTTGTTACCCTGATTTATTTAGTGAAATATAACATTAACAGGAACAGCAATAATTATAGGAAGGAAGCTAATATGACAGACTTTATCTCCACTTCATAGCAAAGGTTTCAAAGTTGACGTAGTTAGTTGCCACTTTATGAATGCTGTATGCCTTCTTTTGATTTTCGCCAGTAAACTTCAGTTACTTAAACCTCGATTATTACAGAGGTGTTTTAAGAATGTTATCATCAAGGTATCTTTATTAATTAATTGCATAATCATCAATACTTTTGTGATACTTATACAATTTAAACAGACCCAATTACCCTAAGAATCTTTGCAAATGTAATGAGTGACAGGGATTTTTTTTCGTAACTGCCGCCATTTTGGATTTTTTGTACATGTCAACATGTTTGGTTTGAACTGAATTCCTTCATTATCGGGCTGTTTTCATTTATAATTATGAGTGAAAACATTAAATTACATTCAAACCTATCAAATAAAACCTGAAAACCAAGCGAAATCGACCAATTAACGGAAAATCAACAGTTGTCAAACTTTCTGGATTTTTTGTACATGTCAACATGTTTGGTTTGAACTGAATTCCTTCATTGTCCGGCTGTTTTCATTTATAATTATGAGTGAAAACATTAAGTTACATTCAAACCTATCAAATAAAACCTGAAAACCAAGCGAAATTGACCAATTAATGGAAAATCAACAGTTGTCAAACTTTTGACTCCACATCCCTACCTCAAGTGATAGGTTACGGCTTTGGAGTAATTGAGGGATTTTCCTGGAGGTTCAAAGGTCCTATTTAAATATTCAAATTAGACTGTTTTCCAGCAATTGCCCTCTTTAATCATTTCTTAAGCTAAATAAATGTCTGGCACCATTCTTGGGCTGACTTTAGCGCTTCATTAATATTCATTAGATTCATTCAAGGAACACTACTCTAATTGATTTTGCATTGCTAATTTAAGAAAATGTATGTGACACTTAGAGTAAGACAATTTACAAGCCACGCATTAATAAATGTGCAAGACACTTGGTTTCAAATATGGCCCTGACTGTACGAAAGTCAGGGTGCCTTGTTTTCTTTTTCTACCAAGTTACTGGCCACCTTCAACTGGTTGAAGATTATTGCCAGGGTGCGCAAGAAGAGGGAAAATAGAAATAAAAGTGAGAATATAAACAGTGAAGGATAAAAACAAGAGGAAGTTAGATAAAGTGTTTTGACAGTTGAGCTCTGAAATAGTCAACTGACCCGGCTGACATTATGTCTGCAGGCAGCTTATTACAGTCTCTAATGGTGCGAGGGAAGGCCCTTGCTGTAGGTATTGGGTTCTCCAGAATGGATTGTAGAAGAATTTTATTCCGTTTTCATTGTCTGACTTTAAGATGTTCTGTTGAAGCAGGACTTTAGCTGTTGATGGCACCTTTATTGTTCTGTAAAACATGTGTGAACACTTTGCACCCAGACACAAAAGCATTGTGCTTTCCAGAGTCCACACACGTTTTACAGAACAAGGCACCCACCCTTTTATGCAGCCAGGGCCATATTTTAAACCAAGTGTCTTGCACCTGATGTGGCTTGTAAATTGTCTTAGTCTTAGTTGGATTCGTTAGTTGAGGAAGATGGGGCAACTGCATTCACCTCGCTGGTATTTACCAGCTGAGCTTCGTTACACTTGTTTTGTCTACAGATATGTTAATTGCGTTACCTTTTGTTTGAACCCAGGTCTAAGGTTTCACTTTTATGAAATATTTTAGCAAGTATTTGGCCAGCAATACGGGTGTAGTTCCATTTCGGATAACATTTTCATGCATGAAACGCTTATTTCGCCAAAAAGCGCTTAGTAGACACCGATCATATTAAGCGCATGGATTAGTCCACAGTGTAGAGCAAAGTTCCAGGATCGATTTACGTCGCTTGGTACTGAAAATCTCTTGATTTTTTTGTATGTGACACAGGGCGCACAGGGTTCTCCGCAGGGCCATTAAGCGTTGCGGGACCACTACGTCTTCATCAAAGAAATCAGTAGACCGCTATCTCTTAAATACAGCGCTATGCCTTAAACTCTAGTCACTCTGCATCATTTTTGCTTCTGTGCGTCATTGATTTTTCCAATATACTTCTGTTCCGCCTACGTCTTGTCAGTCATTTACATAGTCCCGCATATTGCCGAATTTCACTGGCGCAAACAAAAAATGTCGGCAATTTCGCTGTGTCAATCAAAAATCGATCGTCGTCTGTTGGTTAGTAAACGAAAGAAGGCGGGGCTTATTAAACACTACCTGCCAACGAACACGTGGCCGTCTCAGTAGTTATCAAAGGTGTTAATTGGTAACAATCATAAAACTAAATTATAGACCCCGGCTAGAGTATTAATTACGTTGTTTGTAACACGGATCAAATTAGCGATGCTAGATTTTTGATACGTTTTTTGTTATTTACAAATTGTCGGAAATAAAAAAGTATTCGACATTCTCGAACATAAATCCTCGCCCGGTACCGAGAAGGACAGAGTGGCGGCAAGAAAAGGCGGCAGGGCGTGGCGCCATGTCATCACGCTACAGATATAACACTGTATATCTAAGAGACATTTATCTTATACTGATGCCTTTAAATATTCCTTCATTCAAGGACCAGCCCTTTTCATGGTTTCCCTTGACTGGCTGTTGTTCACAAGTTTGACTGTATTTATGTAACGTGGTGCGCACAATATGACGTCATTTTGAAATAATTCAAGAAAACGACTGATTAAATACTGCTCCAACATAGGACACAATGATAGTTATACATCATGTCGTTGTTCCTTTTAAAGCTTAACATTTAATATATGTTCCGCCTTGGCTTCCATGTCAAAGTAGGTAAGCTAGCTGCAGACATCAAAGTATTGCCAGAGTCATGTGGCTCTCATGATTGCTAATTACCGACCGATTAAAGAAGTGACAGTCAGATGATCTGACGCGTTTATTGGTCTTCCAGTAGGTAAATAACAGACCTGTAGGTGTATACATGAGTCTGTGTATTGTGATTTTCAACACATTTGTGACCATTTATAGACCGAAGTTGTAAAAATTCTCTGACCGATTTAAAATGACTTTTGAGACTTGTGAATCGGTTTTTGAAGTCTAAATTTGGTCCCGGACCAAAAAACCGATGATTATCGAAGCCCTGGTCCTGTATGTATGATCATCTGCAGTGATAGTTCTAGTTTATATACTGGTTGCAAGGGCATAATAAATTGCAATGGGTTGTACCGATTATAAGCCTTGAAGGAGGTAAGCCTCAAACGAGGATGGTGGACCCAAAAAGCACATATACAAACAAAAATAATGAATTGCAGCAAGCAGTGTAAGAGTCTTTCTAACCAAGTTTTTTTCTCACTTTCAGTTCAATGTTTCGAAAATGGCAAGAAGAAAAAACTTGTTGGCTTGCAACATTATTTTGCTGAAGAAATCACTAGTAGTAAGTAGCAACTTTAAAATTCAGCTTGCTCTAAAAACAACAATGGAGATTGGTAAAGTTAGCCTATTCATTTGGCTCTCTTGTTTGAACCACTTTTAGCCCATACTTCAAAAATATTTTTGCTCAATATTTTAAGATCTGTATCAGCCACAGTCTTTAAACTTCATATGATGATTGGATTTACTGATGCGTAGATGATCCCTACTGTTTTTAGGGTCAGTGGATCAAGGTTACAGTTACCTCTGTAAGCTTTTCCCTGATAACATTTCAAATGAATTTCACAAGATTTACTTAAAACAGTCCAGTAGAGTAATACTTGCCTTTATGGGCCTTTTTTAGCTCATCTGGCACAAAGTGCCAGAGTGAGCTATTAGGATTGCATTCCGTGCGTCGTGGTCTGTCCATCCATCCACCATTTCTTTCAAAGGAAATCTCCTCTGAAACCACTATGCCAGTGTTAATGAAACTTTGCAGGGATGTTCCTTGCATGAAGCTCTATCAAAGTTGTTCAAAGAATTCCATTCCATGCAGAACTCTGGTTGCTATGGCAACGAATAGGCAAAATTAAAAAAATCTTCTTCTTTGAAACCACAAGACTAGATTAGATATTTGGCATGTAGTGGACCTCTACCAAGATTGTTCAAATTATGACCCCCTGATTTTACATAAGCTATATGCAGGAACACTTTAAAAATCTCTCTGAAACCACAGGGCCTAAAGCTTAGATATTTAGCATGTAGCATTGCCTAGTAGACTTCTTCAAAGTTTGTTCAGATCATACCCCTGGGGTCAATATTGGCCCCACCCAGGGGGTCACTTGTTTTACAAAGATGTATATAGGAAAACCTATTTGATATGTAACATTGTCCTGTGGTCTTTCACATACTTTGCTCATATCATGCGTAAATTGACCACACCCATCAGGCAAGTGGACTTGTATTCAGGTGAGCGATATAGGGCCATTATGACCCTCTTGTTTAAGAAAAAGTCTTGGTTACATATTCATAATTATACCCCCAAAACGAAGTTTAGGGGGGTATATAGGAGTCACCCGGTGGTTGGTCGGTCGGTCGGTTGGTCGGGTCGGGTCGGGTCGGGTCGGTCGGGTCGGGTCGGGTCGGGTCGGGTCCGTTGCATTTTCCGGCTTGTCCGAGCCTAACTTGAAAACTACTAGTTGTGGAATTCAATACAACTTCTTACAATGGTCAAGCACATTGAGAGGAAGTGCAGTGCACAAGAACTATAACTCCATCTTGACTAATTACAGAGTTATTGCCCTTTTTGTTACTTTTCCTTGTCCGGAGCATAACTTGAAAACTACTAGTTGGAATTCAATACAACTTCATACAATGGTCAAGCACATTGAGAGGAAGTGCAGTGCACAAGAACCATAACTCCATCTTGACTAATTACAGAGTTATTGCCCTTTGTTACTTTTCCTTGCCCCGGAGCATAACTTGAAATCTACTAGTTGGAATTCAATACAACTTCATACAATGATCAAGCACACTCAGAGGAAGTGCAGTGTACAAGAACTATAACTCTATCTTGAGTATTTACTGAGTTATTGCCCTTTTTTAGTTTTCCTTGTCCGAAGCATAACTTGAAAACTACTGGTTGGAATTCAATACAACTTCATACAATGGTCAAACATTGAGAGGAAGTGCAGTGCACAAGAACTATAACTCCATCTGACTAATTACAGAGTTATTGCCCTATGTTACTTTTCCTTGTCCGGAGCGTAACTTGAACTACTACTAGTTGGAATTCAATACAACTTCATACAATGATCAAGCACACTCAGAGGAAGTGCAGTGTACAAGAACTATAACTCTATCTTGAGTATTTACTGAGTTATTGCCCTTTGTTAGTTTTCCTTGTCTCCAAAGCATAACTTGAAAACTACTAGTTGGAATTCAGTACAACCTCATACAATGGTCAAGTACATTTAGAGGAAGTGCAGTGCACGGAACCATAACTCCATCTTGACTAATTAGGTTATTACCCTTTTTTTCTTTTCCCTCGGAGCATAACTTGAAAACTTCTGGTTGGAATTCAATACAACTTATACAATGGAAAACCATTTGAGAGGGGTGCAGTGCCGGAACCATAACTCTATCTTGACTAATTACAGGGGTTTGCCCCTTTGTTACTTTTCCCTGTCTGGGAAAACTACAAGTTGGAATTCAATACAACTTCATGCAATGGTCATGCACAATGAGAGGAACTGCTAAGAACAATATGACTCTTTTTAGTTTGTTTGCAAGGTATTATGTTACTACGAACTTCTTCAGTTTATAAAGCAATCCTTTTGGGGGTATTAATCACATTTAGTGATAGCTCTAGTTATTCATGATATTTATTCGCTGTAAGAAGGGCCCAATAAGATATGAATAGGCAACTGTTTCGCTGCCTTCAAGTCGACTTAATTAGGCTAGGGTGAAGCAAACTGTTGACGCCATTTCCTGAAGCTTTAGTGCAGAATATTGTCGTAATTTACCATTAGTTTGTAAATGAAGCTTCTCTGTCATTGCCTGAGTATACTGGCATTGTTGATTCTGTTTTAATTTCTCCAATTTCTGCCAGCTGTTTGGACTATGATGAAGGAAATCACTAACAAGTGGAATTTCTACATGTCTTGGTCACTTTGATCACGAACATTTCGTTTTAGCATAGACCTATTACTGTACTGTATATTGTGTTTCTTGTTTCAGTTATTCTGACTGAAGATGTTTGTAAAAACAAGAAGAAAACAAAAACTGATGAAAGGTAATTAGAAAACTTTCACTGATTATTTACCAGTAAATATACGGTGCTGTACTGTTTCATCATGGTTACTAGAAATCATCAGGTATACTGACATCAGCAAAAACACATACCAGTACCCTCAAGTTTGAGTTCCTGCCAAGTTAACTTATAGATAGTCACGACACTTTCTCCAGAGATTTTGTAACTGTGAGTAGCTGTAAGAACAGAGTGCTTACAGAAGAAGGAAATAAATGACCATATATGGCCTTGTTATTATTTCTTATACACCTGTATGACCCCATTGTGTTAATATTATTATCCTATGACCAGTGTTGTCTGTTCATAACAATATGAACAAAGGACATCTGTAAAACCACCGGGTCAAAGGTGGATAATATCTGGTATACATGAGCTTTAGATGGTCTTACCAACCTGGCAAAAAAGTCTAGTCCTAATTGGTTTTCAACTGTTTCCCAGTTTAATCTATACAGAAACTTTCAAAAACCCTCTGAAATCAGTGGACAGAATTCTATTTCTATTTGTCACAAATGATCTCCTTAAGACTTCCAAAATTGCTAAAGTAAGTCTTTTACCCTCTATCACTTATGTGACACTACCAGGATTATACAAGACATATTGTTCAGTCAAACAAATCATTGCCAGTTTGGAGTTAGGCAGTTTCTATTATATGTACATCGTAGTACTATTTGATTGTGGCTTTACTTGTTATTTCCTCAAGTAAATAATTATGTCATGTTTTAAAATTTATTTCTTCAAATATGACATCTCGGTGGGGTTGAGTGTCTGCGCATTCCTGTAAGAGCTAAGGGATACTTTGGCTGTTGTGTAACATTTTGTTTGTTTTCAAGCAGGGGAGGAAGAAGTGGTGGTGGAATGTTGAGGGGAAAATGTTCTCCGGGCCATCTGAATCGGCTTGCGTTTGTTGAACCCTCGGATCTTGTCTTGAAGAATCAAAAAAGAGATGATGGTAAGTGTGTCCTTTTGTTGAATTGTCTCATATAATGTCAGTTACACCTGTTATCATGTAATCGGGGTCGGCAATAGCACTCTTTGTAGACGCTGACCTTTCTAAACTTTGTGAACTTGAACTTACCGTGTAATCATGTCTTACTGACCACTCAGTCTTGTTAAAACTATTTAAGTGGTTTCTCAGGTGCTAAAGTGTCACATATTGGTGCTAACCCCTCTGAAGACTAACTTTGCAGTTATTGTTTGCTATTTACACTTAATAGGAAAATTTAAATATGTTACAAGTTAAGGAAGGCTTGGTAGACTGAACCTAAAAATATACACTTTTCCTGTTGTGTATAAGAACAATTGAATCATGCAAAATCAGTAAGGCGGAAGACAAGATAATATTTATTTTACAGACCATGATATCTGATCATTGTTACCAAAGTTTTAATAAATATGACAAAGACGAATACAAAGTGTTTTTTTGCTGACTTTGTTCTCATATTATTATTACAGCCTTGACATCATCGGGAAATGAGACGGCTGGCAGTGACTCAGACCAGGATCTCCCACAGCTGGATGGTTGTACCATTCTTACTAAACTGTGTAACACATTCTATGAGGCTGTAAGTACAGTTGTGTATTGATAAACAAATATGCTAGCCACACTTCTATGGTACCTAACTGTTAATCTGCTTTTGTTCAGCCCTTCTTGAAGGATGGCAAAACTTTGAGAATTTGACAACATTAATTGCATTTGATTTAAACAGTATTTATTTCTAATTTATCACATCATAGTCATACACATAATTGAGTGTCAAATAAATATACAGGGTTGAAAAGTAAGTTGTAACAACTTTTGAAATCTCTCCTCCAAGTTTTATTTGCATCAGCTAGACTTGTGAATAAAACTCACTGAACAGTGTGAATTATAAAATGACCCCAAATACTACAAGTTAAAAAATTCTGAAATTATGTGTTTGAGAATTTAAATGGCTTACAACATTCTTTTTGTACTTGACTTGTTTCAGATTGACTATATCAAGAAGCATCATGTGGTTGCCATGGCAATGGAGGGTGTGGCTGTGGGAAGATTAGGCAGGCTTTGCTGGTTACAGGTCAGTGTGATTTTTACACATGTTGTGAGAAATGTTTTGTTTTCAGAAGGAACAGAGTCTTAACAATGGCTTAAGCCAGGATCTGGCCAGAATCCAATTACGGACACAATTTGACCTGAGCTTTTTGACGATGTCCCCACCCAACAAGACTAGCTGAAAATCGGACCAAAGTGGCAAATGTTTTGTTTCCCTGAACCCTTTTTAGGGTTTTCTATAGGTTGCACACAAATCTTCTTAAAGTCGTAAGTAACATGTGATGTCCTATCAGTCAAGAAAAAATGGTGCCTAGGAAAGTACGAACTTTTTCTGTGCTTGGAACTTTGACACTCAGTTTGAAAATATTAGTGTGTGTATAATAGTATGTTAGGCCTGTACCAAATTTAAGTTGGATTTTATATGAAATGATTTACCTTCAGGTTGCTGTACCAGATCACGTGTTTATGTTTGATGTTCTTACAATGGGAAGGGCATGTTTTGAAGAAGGTCTTAAGGATATTCTGGAAAATGAAGGAATCTTAAAGGTATTGTAGTATTTGTTTTGAAACGCTTCAAACCAAAAGCAGCACATAACCATGTGTACATGAGTAAACATTTGTAACATTTCAGTGTTGGCATAGGTGGTTAGATAACCCACTATCACAGCCACTGCACCATGTAGGCACAACTAATCTGGAAAACAATGATGCACAATGCAATAATCTTTAAATTTGTTTAAAGTTTGAATGTTTTGTCCCAGAAACATATTTTTGCATACAGTTCAGACATCCTGCTGGTGTTTTTGTATCCTAGAAAAAGTGTACTGTCTTAGTATTGTATATTGTAATATGATATATAAATGTTCTTAATAAGTTATATCTTGCATATTTTATCACCAGAATGATGTCAACATGATAAATGTGTTGTTTATTTGTTAGGTACTACATGACTGCCGATTGGTGTCTGACATTTTACATCACCAATATGATATCAACATGGTTAATGTGTTTGATACACAGGTACAGTATATATCTAATCCTAAAGACAAACATGCTTCACTTAAAACTAGGAGATTTTGATGTATAAAGGAGAATCTTATGGAAATAGTCTGCATCTCTATGTTTTGCCTTTAAAAGTCTAAGATGACTAAATGATAGGCAATTGTACATAGACTGGGAATTTTTATCCTGCTTGTTTTGAAAGGTTTAGAGAATGGCTGCTTCAGTTTGGAACAGTGAAATTTTGATAAGAATAACAAACACTTTAGTACATGGCAGGATGTGAATGCATTCTTATTGAAAGTCGGTCTGTAGATTTTGCAGATGCATTTCATGACTGGCAAATTCAGGCTTCATGAGTCCTAACAATATCACAAACACATTCAGTGCATGTACTGGGAAATTAAGAATGACAATAACAGTACTGCACAATATATATTTCCACTGAACATTGTAAAAAGTATGCTAGATGTATGTTATCTAAGGAAATTAAGTTTCTCCATTTATATATATTTATGTGACATTATATTTACCAATAATATTGGTATGAACCAAAGTCGATGTGTGTCAACTTTCGCTGATCAGTACAGTAAAATATTAGATGTTTTAGCAAAGTATATAAACTACAGTTCTGTGGGAAATATAATATGTCTATTCAGATTGCGTTATATAAATGTGTGTATTCACAATGTTTGTAGGTGGCAGATGTGTTTGTGTATAGATTGCGGCATCACCATGACTGGCCGAGGTATGTGCATGGCCTAGGATCATGTCTAGTGGAACATCTAGATCTACCCATGGAGGAGGTGAACTGGGCTGTTGTAAGAGAACATCGTAGAGAGGTTTGTAGTGAGACCTGTATCCCTGCTTTCAAGTATGGACTTGTCTGTCATTCAGTTTGGACAGTAACATTACTTGTTCCAAGGGATGCCCAGGGAAAATTAACTTTCTAATTGATGAATTGTGCAGATTACTTGCACATTACTAGCATAAAAGGTGTTGGTTGTGTTGTAGAACCAGGGATATTTGATCATACAGAGTTCAGTTGCTGCAGTCTAGGTGTTTCAAGCTTTGAATATTCATTAATCAGTTTGGTTAAGGTCACTTGAAATCACTAAAAGCCTCTCACTGATTGATGGTTATGGGTTTGAGCCCCGCTACTAACCTGACAGTTGTCTTTATTTTAGAATTTTGGCAGTTTGTTGAGGAACTAGTCTATTACTTGTCCTTCCCAGGAACAGTGGTTAATTATACTCTCTATGAATAACTGAAATACTGCTGAAATTGGCTTTTAACTCCATGGAAAAAAATGAATTTAATTTATGTTAACAGGAAGACGAGGAAGTGTGGACAAAGAGACCCCCACAGCGCCACCTGGTGGATGCTGCAGTAAAGAATGTCAGACACTTACTAGATCTTCGTACAGTACTGATGGAGAAAATGATGGAAGAGTTTGTAGCAGGTGTCAATATCTACCTCATGCATGTACGTGATGCTTCAGACAACGACGCTAAAAGATATCAGGTAATTTTACAATTCTACAGCAACTGCAATATTCAAATTGATGGAACATAAATGATGGATGATAAATGTTCTGCATGACTGAAGTTAAAGGAGAAGTGGCACTCTGAGATCACATGTATATAGTTTGCTTGACTTGTTTCATGTAGAAGTTATGAGCTTGGTTGTCCAGCAGGTAACTCTTTCCGTGACAAGATGTCTCCCAGCATTATATCAGTGGGCAAGTTGTCTGTTACTAGTTAGGAAATAGCGTTCAGATTAGGATAGCACCAAGGAAGTCTCTGTACTGGTAATTGTTTTGTAAGTAAACAAGATTGAAGCAGTGGCACTACTAGCTTGTTTTTTGGTGTCTTAGAGACATTGGTAGCTGTGTAAGAAAGTACTAGCGTGTGAGAAATTTGGTGTTATAGAGACATTGGTAGCTGTGTTAGAAAGTACTAGTGTGTGAGAAATTTGGTGTTATAGAGACATTGGTAGCTGTGTTGTAGAGACATTGATAACTGTGTTATAGAGACATTGGTAGCTGTGTAATAGAGACATTGGTAGCTGTGTAAGAAAGTACAGTAAACTCCCTGAAAATCGGACCCTGTCCGGACAAGGGGAAAAGTCCGGTATTCCGAGAGTTCCGGTTTTCAGGAAACTTATCAACAGATTAAAATTTGCTCAGAATTGGACTTTATGACTGACTCTTTTAATTGAAACAAAGAACATAAACAATGTTTAAGTAAACAACTATATATTTATTATACCCCCCCGAACACAAAGTGTAAGGGGGGGTATACTGGATTCAGCTTGTCTGTCCGTCTGTCTGTCCGTCCGTCCGTCTGTCTGTAGACGGAATCTTGTGGACACTAGATCTCCAATACCCCTGGTCAGAATTTAATGATACTTCACACAAGTGATAAGTACAATGCCTAGTTGTGCAAGGTCCATGTTTCGGGTCTCTAGGTCAAAGGTCAAGGTCACAGGGGCTCGGGATAGTAAAATCTTGTCAATGATAGAGACATTTTGAAAGTAGAACATTGAAATTTTTGTTAAATGCCTGCCATTCATGTCACATGTAAGTATGAAAGTAAGTGGCAGTAACCTAGTTTACAAGTTTCTTGGTAATACTATGATAGTGATAAATGTTTCAGTTTAATGTCTTTTATCACATAAAGGAGTTGTAAAAATACATGAAAGATAGCTATATGCAATAAAATAGTGATCAAACTTAGTAAGAGATTGCTTTTAGAGATGACTTATTTAAGTTCCACTTGTATGAATTTTACCATACTTGATGTTACTTCATATGTATTTCAGACAACACCTCATCTTTTACCTGTAGCCTTCCAGGATATACGTGCCTTTATGTCATCATACAGGGGAAGGAACTACCATTTCAATGTAAAAGACGTACAAAGGGACATGAATGGTTTCCGTGAGAACTGCTCAGGTATTGTCCAGCCTGACATATACTTCTCTAAAGACTCCATCTGGCATGGTGGAACAAAGACAACTGGTATCTTTTAATCTCATTGTACATTCTAGGCACCTCATCGTCTTTTTGAAAGCTACAGTTAAACTTGCCTTAATGGTCACCTCAGTTATACAGGTTATACAATATTGATGTATCTTCTTTGGGCATTTATATATTAAATATACATATAACAGGCAGCCACATCTTTAAGTGGTCACCTACTATAATCCTTTGAGTTGCCATTAAAGAGAAGTTAGACTGTACCATTTTGAAAATCATGCGTATAGGAAATCTCTGGGTTCATTGGCTAGCTTTCTGTGTTTCTTAGTGAGAAAATTGGAACAGACATCTACCAAGCAAAAGGTTCCTCACAAAACTTTAGTAATTAGTTTGAAGTTACTAATTGGCAATTGCTGTGCTGCCAGTGGAAAAGTTAGAAAGAACAGATGTCTCCAGTTTTTGTAGATTTATCAAGATGCATAAACAACAAGTGCTGTGATTGGTTTCTTTATCCTTAGGAAATAATGATGCAGCCAGTGGGATTGATGTGTTAGATCTAATGCAAAGCAACTTAATGAAATCTAAGTAACCCATTGAGTATAAAAGGAGAGTAATGGAATGGATCAGTCATGGGTATCCCACGTGTGTGTCTAATTAGGACTCCTTTGAGATAGCATCAGTGTCAGTTTCTTTCTTCTTGCTTTTACTGTACTTTATAATAAACTGATTCTGAATGCTAGATAATGTACTGAACTGTCTTTAGAACACATCAGTACTTACATTTGGATTAACTGTTGTATATATTTTCAGGGTTTGCAGGACCAAGATCAACAACTTCTGTCATGAATTCAAAAGTGTCATCAAAAGGAGATAATTTGACTTCTTCTTTGTCATCCAAGGCGGGAACTTCATCATCAACTCAAAAACAAACAGATGTAGAATCAGATGATTCAAGCATACCGACACGAAGAAGTCTTCATACTTCAGTTGAAAGTGAGATAGTTTCTCGAACTGTTGCTGCGATGAATGCAAAAAAACTTGCAGCAGACGCACAGTGCTCTGGCATGGAATTAAATGAACCGAGTTTTGGAGCAGAAAAAGTTAAGGTTTCTTGTCAGTTGAGTCCTACCATTCTTGGAGCTAAGGAAGAAGACTTCGGTGAATTGAAAGGAGGAAGTCTGATGCGTGCACTTATACATGAACAAGATGCTACAGGAAATGAGGCAAAAGCAGATATGGAAAAGTTCCATATTATGCCGGCAGGAAAAATGATTGCAGAAAATAATCACAAAAAGAAAGCTAAAGCAAATAGTGACGACCTTGATTCAGTTTCACAGCAAGGTGATCTTGGTCCTTGGTCGCTAATGATGCATGGTTCATCTAGGTTGAATCATGGACGTTTTAAGTCTGCTGGGGAAAGTCCTCCAGGTCAAAGACAGTATGAACATGGAGATGGGTGTGATGATTTGCGACCAGTTATCCCTGGTGGTGATCTTGCAACCTACTCTCCACCTAAACAGACATCCCTTACAGAACAAGAACAAATATTAATAGAAAACCTAAGGAGATCTCAGCAAGTAAGAGAATATGAGCGTACAATGGGTCATACCCGGGGTCATGTATTTTCATCAGATAATGAGACCAATTCCCATCCTACTCAGGGAGCAAAAAGTTATATCATTAACCAGCTTCTAGGAAAATCATCAGAACCATTGTACACTTCCGATCCTGGAACATCAACCGTAGTTTCTCATCATAAAAAAGAGTCGGGTTATTCTTCACCTAGTACAGGAGACATTGATAGCCACTCGGGACAATGTATTTCAGAGAATAACAGAGCTCAGCGGAAGTCACTGCCTTCAGAAAATAGTAAACTGCAGAGCCTAATGCAGAAATTGAAGAAACAGTCCTTATAATTTTGTTTTATCTGATTTTGTAACCACCAAGTGTTCACATTTTTTGAAGATCAAAATCTTTATTTAGATTTTATATGAAAGTCATTAAACAGATTTTATCAAGTAATGAAAACATTTTGAGCATTTTTAGTGATCAGTAGTATTAACTTGAATTCTTTATACTTAAGTAAGTTGTGTTGTTGCCAACTAATGCGTCATTTATAAAATGTCAAGTTTGATAACCAGCGGAATTACCCTTGGCACTTTTGGATTATGGCCCTTGAATTAACCCAAATTGGCCAAATTAGCCTTGTCTGCTCTATAGATCAAACAGTTTTTATTCGATCTTCACCAAACTTGTTGAACACGTTTGTTGGTATAATGTTTGGGCCAAGTTTGATAACCAGCCAAATTGCCCAAAGTACTTTGGGATTATCTGTTCTTTTAATGACTATTTCCTTTTTCAAATTTCAAACTTAATTTTATCATTTTCTTGTTTGTTTAGACTTTTCTTATATCTGTTTCTTTTAACACCTGGGAACACTGTTCTTAAAATGTAACTAAATAAGTCTTAAATCTTGAAATCTAAATAGAATCAGCTGTCATTAGACTTGCATATGGGCAGCTACATTCACATTGCAAGTAACACCCAATGCCACTATTTGCATGCAGTTGTTACTTGAGCACACATTGAAAGTGGGCAGAATGTGTACATGTTTATAAAATTGAAGCATGCAAGAGGTTTAGTAAGAGATGTGTTTGCAATATGTTGATGAATATTGTGTTAAGCTTTAATACTTGTTCATTTATGTAGACCATTTTACTGACATGGCACAATTGTTGAGCACATGGAGATGTCCTGTTGCATGCAAGTCAGAATGACACTTAGAGGTCATAGATTTTAGAATATTCATGTCCAAATTGTAAGTCTGGTACACATTGAAGGATTTTAAAATGTTCAGCACATGGAGACAAAGTGTCGTGTGCAAGGTCACAGACTGTGAGATACATCTTTTTGGGCATTTGTCACTTTTTAGCTCACCTAGGCACTTCAAGGTGACATATTGTGATCACCCTATGTCCGTCGTCTGTCCACACTTAACCTTGTTGATGAAATATAGGCTGCATTTTTCACTTGATATTCATGAAACTTGGTCAGAATGACTACCTTTATAACATCTAGGTCGAGTTCGAACATGGGTCATCCGGGGTCAAACACTGTCACAGGGTCAATCATAGAAAAACCTTGTGTAGGCAATAGAGGCTGCATTTTTCACTGGATTTTCATGAAACTTGGTCAGGATGACTACCTTGATAAAATCTAGGTTGAGTTTGAACATGGGTCATCTGGTGTCAAATCATAGAAAACCCTTGTGTATGTAATAGAGGTTGCATTTTTCATTGGATTTTCATGAAACTTTGTCATAATGATTGCCTTAATGAAATCTAGGTTGAGTTTGAACATGGGTCTCCTAGGGTAAAAAAACTAGGTCACGTGGGTCATCTAGGGTAAAAAACTAGGTCACGTGGTCAAATCATAGAAAACCATTGTGTATGCAATAAAGGTTGCATTTTTCATTGGATCTTCATGAAACTTTGTCAGTATGATTGCCTTGATAAAATCTAGGTGGAGTTCATCATGGGTCATCTGGGGTAAAAAACTAGGTCAAGGGGTAAAATCATATAGAACCCTTGTGTATGAAAGTATGCTATAGAGGTTGCATTTTGTATTGGAGCTTCATGAAACTTGGTGAGTATGATTGCCTTGATGAAATTTAGTCAAGTTCGAATATGGGTCATCTAGGGTCAAAAACTAGGTCACTCGATTGAAAACCTTGTGTATGCCATACAGGTGACATTTACAACCCAATCATCATGTAAATTGGTCAAAATGTTCGTTCTGTCAAGGTCAAACAGAATGTTTGTGTTTATGATATACAGTATAGGGTTGAAGTTTGGTCACATCTTGTCATAAGTCGCAGGTGAGCGATATAGGGCCAGTTGGGGTGGGGGGGGGGGGGGTTAATTGCCAGTACTTTCATTGTTTCCAATTTATATATCAGTATATTTCCATCTGTCAGCAGCTGTTCAGTATTTACTGTTTGGTAAATATACTTCTCCTATCACATGTAATAGAAATATCATGTCCAGTGAATTGTTATGATGTATATGTATGGTCTATGTAGCATATGTGACAGTTGTATTGTACTCTTTCATGACAGTGATCAACTTTTCCAAGTAAGTTTCGAAGATGGAGGGGTATATTAGTTTGCACATGTCGGTCTGTCTGTAGACCGAACCATGTCCGATCAGTAACTCAAGAAAGATTTGGACTAGGTTCCCCAAACTGGCTAGGTAGATTAGTCATGACAAGTATAATAATAATAATTACAATAACTTTATTTTATGAAGGTTACATATAAGGTACATTATGAATTAAAAAAAAATTCAAAACATAACTAATTTTCATATGGCCCTCGGAAAAACAAAACAATAGACAAAAAGAACAACATACATGCATGCAAACCACATATACACAGCAAATCATACACACTTAATCAGTCCTAATATGGATACAATGTAGCGCAATAGAAATATTTATACATAACATGTGTATTACATGTACTTATATTTTTGTATTCATTCATGACACTCGAATGCAAATAATGTTACAGAGTACAAAATGCTGAGTTGGAACAGTATTTTTATACCCCCAAAACGAAGTTTAGGGGGGTATATAGGAGTCACCCGGTGGTTGGTCGGTCGGTCGGTCGGTCGGGCAGTCTGTTGCATTTTCCTTGTCCGGAGCAAACTTGAAAACTACTAGTTTGAATTCAAACAACTTCATACAATTGTCAAGCACATTGAGAGGAAGTGCATGCACAAGAACATAACTCCATCTTGACTAATTACAGAGTTTTGCCCTTTGTTACTTTTTCCTTGTCCGGAGCATAACTTGAAAACTACTAGTTGGAATTCAATACAACTTCATACAATGGTCAAGCACATTGAGAGGAAGTGCGTGCCAGGAACCATAACTCCATCTTGACTAATTACAGAGTTTTGCCCTTTGTTACTTTTTCCTTGTCCGGAGCATAACTTGAAAACTACTAGTTGGAATTCAATACAACTTCATACAATGATCAAGCACACTCAGAGGAAGTGCAGTGTACAAGAACTATAACTCTATCTTGAGTATTTACTGAGTTATTGCCCTTTGTTCTTTTTACTTGTCCGAGCATAACTTGAAAACTACTGGTTGGAATTCAGTACAACTTCATACAATGGTCAGCACATTGAGAGGAAGTGCAGTGCACAGAACTATAACTCCATCTTGACTAATTACAGAGTTATTGCCTTTTGTTACTTTTCCTTGTCCGGAGCATAACTTGAAAACTACTGGTTGGAATTCAATACAACTTCAACAATGATCAAGCACACTCAGAGGAAGTGCGTGTACAAAACTATAACTCTATTTTGAATATTTACTGAGTTATTGCCCTTTGTTACTTTTCCTTGTCCGGAGCATAACTTGAAAACTACTAGTTGGAATTCAGTACAACTTCATACAATGGTCAAGCACAGTGAGAGGGAGTGCAGTGCACAGGAACCATAACTCCATCTTGACTAATTACAGTGTTATTGCCCTTTGTTACTTTTCCCTGTCTGGAGCATTTTAAAACTACAAGTTGGAATTCAAACACTTATACAATGGTCAAGCACAGGGAGGAACTTCTAAGAACATTTCTTTTTATTTGTTTGCAGGTTTATGCTACTACAACTTCTTCAGTTTATAAAGCAATCCTTTTGGGGGTATTAATCACATTTAGTGATAGCTCTAGTTGACATAGTTCTTTAAATGTTTGTTGAATTGTATTCTATTTTTATATGTTTTTAGCTCAGCATGAGCTAAGTGATCCTTCCCGTGTCCACATTTTGGCTTGTTCACTATGTAGAGGTCACATTTTCAGTACCATCTTGACCATGCTTGAACCAAAGATGTATGGCAAGATCAAGAGAGTCTGATCTTGGGTCACCTGGGGTCAAAAACTTTGAGTCCAGAGGTCACATTTATGACCCAGTCTATTGTTCAGAATGTTTGTCTTGATGATTTCAAAGTCATGTTCAAATCTGGGTCACTTAGGATAAAAAACTAGTTCACATTGTTAAATCAAAGAAAAACCTTGTTATACCCCCGAAACGAAGTTTAGGGGGGTATATAGGAGTCACCCGCTGATTGGTCAGTCAGGCGGTCTGTTGCATTTTCCTTGTCCTGAGCATAACTTGAAAACCACTAGTTTGAATTCAATATAACTTCATACAATGGTCGAGCACATTGAGAGGAAGTGCAGTGTACAAGAACCATATCTCTATCTTAGGTAATTACAGAGTTACGGCCCTTTCATACTTTTCCTTGTCCGGAGCATAACTTGAAAACTACTCAATGAATTCAATACAACTTCATACAATGGTCAAGTACATTGAGAGGAAGTGCAGTGCACAAGAACCATAACTGCATCTGTACTCATTCTGGAGTTACTGCCTTTGGTTACTTTCCCTTGTCAGGAGCATAACTTGAAAACTACTCAGTGGAATTCAATACAACTTCATACAATGGTCAAGCACAGTAAGAGGAAGTGCAGTGTTTAGGAACCATAACTCTTATCTTAACTAATTACAGGGTTATTGCCCTTTCATACTTTTCCTTGTCCGGAGCATAACTTGAAAACTACTAGTTGGAATTCAATACAACTTCATACAATGGTCAAGTACATTGAGGGGAAATGCAGTGCACAAGAACCATAACTGTATCTGTACTCACTCTGGAGTTACTGCCCTTTGTTACTTTTCCTTGTCAGGAGCATAACTTGAAAACAACTGGTTGGAATTCAATACAACTTCATACAATGGTCAAGCACAATAAGAGGAAGTGCAGTGTACAAGAACCATAACTTTATCCTGACAACTTACAGAATTATTGCCAAGAACAATATCTCTATTTCTGTTATTTTTTGGCAGGTATTCTGTTACTACGAACTTCCTCAGTTTATAAAGCATGCTTGTCTTTTGGGGGTATGAATCACATTTAGTGATAGGTCTAATTAATACTGTAGAGGCTAGATTTATTACCCAATATTGAATCACCTTCAGTGGTAGCTCAAGTATTTGTTCATATTATCTTTTTAGCTCACCTGAGAACAAAGTGCCCAAGGTTAGCTATTGTGATTGCCTGATGTTATCTGTTTGTCCACACTTCACCTTGTGTATGTAGTAGAAACATATTTGTCTCCGGATCTTCATAAAACTTAATCAGAATGTCTGCCTTGATGAAATCTAGGTCATATTCAAATATCTAGGGTTAAAAACTAAGTCACAAGGTCAAATCATAGAAAAACCTTGTGTATGTAATAGAGGTTGCATATTTCAATAAATCTTTATGGAACTTGGTCAGAATGGTTATGGTAATGAACCTAGGTCGAGTTTGAATATAGGTCATCAAAGTAAAAAGTACATAGACAGAATGAAATCATAGATAAACTTGTATTTTCACTGGAACTTCATTAAATTTGTCTTGATAAAATTTAGGTCCAGTTCAAATATGGGTTATCTTGGGTTTAAAACTAGGTCACCAGGTCAAATAATAGGAAAACCTTGTGTATGACATAGAGGTGACATTTAAAACTCTTCAACATGAAAATTGGTGATGAGAATGTTTTTTCAATGATTTCTAGGCAAAGTTTGAATCTGGTTCACATGGGGTTAAATCTAAGTCACACGGTCAAGTCAAAGAAATTCTTGTCCTGGCAAGGCCTCATTTTAATATCCAATCTTCATGAAAATTAGTCAGAATGTTTCTCTCTCAATGATTTTTTCTAGATCAAGTTTGATTCTGGTTCATTTGGGGTAAAAAACTGGGTCACTAGAATTTTGGTCACCTTTGGAATATGGAGGTTTCAGGTGAGTGATCTCTTATATTCTGAAGTGGACAGAAAAGGAAAATAATTGTAAATATGAATTGTTAAAAGTTAATTTAAGCTGGTTGCATTGCATTTGAGCATGTAATAATTATGTTTACATTTTGTGAAGTCCATTGGCAATGCCAAAAAACATATTTTTTCTTTACATTATTATTGATAGTATTCTTTTAATACTACAGCGATTCTTAATAAAAGAAGACAAACTCAAATTCATAAGATCTTTTGACTTTTAATTATAATCTTAATCAGGTGAATAATAAAATAATACTAGTATTATATAAATACTACAGATATAAACTTCTCTGTAGACATTGAGATTTTGCCTTCAAGAGACAGCTGCTGTTGTTTCAGGGATTGCATTTATAGCTGTTCTTCAAATGTGTTGCTGGTATCTTTTATACGCCCAAATAAACATATCATGGGAAAGTCTGTGGGCAGTGTCCATACTTTGTCCGCTCTCTCTAAGTCAAACAGTTTTCATCTGATCTTCACCAAACTTGCTGAACATATTTGTGGGCCTAATGTCTAGGCCAAGATCGATAACCAGCTAAATCGCCCTAGGCACTGTAGGACTGAAAAATGATGAAATTAGCCTTCTCAGCTCTGTAGTTCAAACAGGTGAATTAGCCTCGACTGCTCTATAGTACAAACAGGTTTTACAAACCAGTGAACTGCCAGAGTTATGCCTTCCTGACGCGTGTATTTTATGACAGTTTAGCAATCTTTTTTTTCTCAATTTACAATGTTGACAAAAAGTTGTGCATAATTGGTAAAGAAATCATGAAATTGAAAAAGAATTTTATCTCGTAGAAATTAAAAAATGTGTATCAATAAATGAGTGTTGTAGCTGAAATACCGGGCAATACTAGTTAGTACAGTAATACTTCAGATAAATATAGTGGTGTTCCTGGAGTCTTAAGACTTATACACAAATTATACTAACATCATACTATGATAGATATACACCTGTATGTTCAGTGATTCCTTTTTGAAATCATTTACTCAGACCAGGTGCTGTTGTTTTTAGCTCACCTGAGCTTTTTCTAATGGATGTCCATCATCAGTCAACATTTTGATTAAAATGACATCTCCTCTGAAACCACTAGGCCAATGATGATAAAACTATGGTATATAACATAGACTAGTGATTTTCCACCAGGCAAGTGGACTTGTACTAAGGTGAGCAATATAGGGCCATCTTGGCCCTCTTGTCACAATACCCTCTTGTGTAGAGATACACAGGATTTGTCAAGAATAAATTTTAGTAAGTATAGAGCTTGATTTCCCAGGAAAAAGAAAAGGGGGCACCTTTTTACTTCCTTAAGTCTAAATGTTGACTTGACATAGAAGTATGTTCAGCTTGTTACATACCATGATTTAAGTGTCTTAGATTTGAAACTCAAATTCTGTAGGGATACAATAAATTATAAAATGGTATTTTAGATAAACAGCAAATTTGTTTCACTTTTATATTGTTATTTGCAATTTGATTAATTTTAGATTTGTTTAAAATGTGTTATAAATAAAAAATAGAATGAAACCGTTGTTGGTCTGTTTCTTTCTTTTTGTGTCACCTGTTTAGCATGGCACCTGTTTAGCATGGCAGATACTTTGTCATATAGCAGTTTTGTCATCACACTTAGTTTTCAATCAGTATCTCCACAATGCCTGTAAAAATATAAGGGAGGTTGGTCATAATCAGCAGTGGGCCCATACTTGTTTTGACACCGTTAGGTCAAAGTTTGTGATCAGTAACTCTTTCCTCTTTCAATGTCTGCAAGGATCGTCACACTGTATGAGAAGGTTGTCATGATCGTTAGATGGAAAGTAAGAGTCAATAGGCAATCAACTCAAAACTAGGAATCTTAGATTTCATGTGTTAAGTTGATGAAAACTAGAAAATGTCTATTAGACAGAGAATTCCCATTTCTGTCTGTATACTCGATATTTAACATCACTGTACAATAGCTCTCGGTCAACTAGTTTCAAAGCTCCGAGTGATGCAGATTTTGAATATTTCAAGGCCTGTAATTGCCTATACTGAGCACTGCCACAGTTTAACCCCAGGTGCATAACATTTGACAATGTTTCATCACATACTTTCTGGGTAGAAATTCAAGAATGCCTTCAATGGGTGCAGCTATAAACAGACTTCATGTGCAGAACTTTCTGATCAATATTACTGTATGGTTTCATCACTAGGTCAACATTTTGGAGTTCAAAGTACAAAAAGTTTGGTGATATTCCATCCAGTGGTTCATGGGGAGCCATCTAAAGGAAGTTTCTATTTTTAGAAGCAGCGGCCTGTGTGTGCACTGGACTGGAACCATTTCCTATATTTTGAAAGAAGCCAATGTAAAGAGTGTAGTTTCTGAGAAGAGCTTTGTGCAAAAATGTTGGACAATGGATGCGAAACCACCCACCCATTATAATACCCCATCCAGAGCCTTCCCCTAAGAGGAACTATAAAACCTCTTTAGCTCACTGAGCTTTTCTAATTGATATTGTCCGTCGTCCATCAACATTTTGATTCAAATGACATCTCTGAAACCACTAGGCCAATGTTGATAAAACTATGCAGGAATGTGCTATGGCAACAAATAGATAAAAATTTTAAAATCTTCTCTGAAACCACAAGGCGTAGAGCTTAGATATTTGGCATGTAGCATTGTCTAGTTAACCTCTACCAAAATTGTTCAAATTATGACCCCCGGATCAAAACTGACCCCGCACAGGGGGTCACTTAGTTTTACATAGGTTTATATAGGAAAAATTGACAGGAAATCTTCTTTACTAAAACCAAAAGGCTTTCATTTTAGATATGCTTGCGCCGCAAATGTAGTTTTTAAAGTCTAGTAGACCTATACATAGATGTGACAATGAAACAAGGGTCATTTAGTTTTACATAGCTATATAGAAAAATGCAAAGGACATATATTAGGAAAATCTATTTGGTATATACACAAAATCTAGACAATATGCACGAGGGCAGGCTTTGATGACAACAGTTCTGTGAGAGCTTGGTTTAATATCTTGAGAAATGTAGGAGGAAGTGCAGAGCCCGTGACAGTATTTTTCTATATATAAGCATATGTGGAAAAAAAAAAAGTCTTGTAGTAAAATGTCGAATTTAGTTACTTTTTGAATTGAGTACGATTTTACAATATTTTATCACAGGCTCTGGATACTTTTTAAAACGGCGATAAATCTTTCTAATGCAGAATACTCCATGTATTTTTAGGACTGGTAATCTATTCTAATCATAGACTGTAATACATAGAGTATTCCCTTTGATAATAACACGAAGTATTCTCCCTATTTACATGAAAATAAATGCATGTACAAAAGTTTTTATACCCTCGCACGGATGTTTAACAAGGAGTATCCTTGAGGCGGCATTATATATTCAAAATTCTTTAGTTCACAATGTATCAGTTCTTGAAAGTTTGGTTGAAATCCCTTAAATGTAGGAGTTACGGCACAGAAGCGTATTTCTCGGATATATATTACATTATGTGGAAAACAAAGGCCCTTAATTCTGTCAAAAATGGATCAAAGCAAATTTTAAGTAACCACCTGCCAGGGAAATCTGGTGAATACTTTACTGGAGTTTGTTTGAAGTCCTTTTAAGTGCAGAACGAGTTGCCTCTGGAATTACAGCTAAAAAAATACAAAGGCCCATAATTCTGTGAAAAATGACCAGAATCGCAAAACCCCGACAATATGCGCCATGGCTTTCTTAAACATATACTTCTGAGAAATCTAGAATTTGTGTTTGAGAAATGTAGGAGAAAATCGCACTGGATCGATTGTGTTTACGCCCTTCTGTCTTCTGTACCTTATTCTAGATAACCAGGACTTGCAAAGCAAGATAACCTGGTTAAAAGCTTTCCTTTGTTAATGTCGGTATTTCCAAAATACATGGACCTTTGCCATACAACAGTGGGTTATCTAGTGATCTTCCACCAGGCAAGTGGACTTGTACCAAGGTGTGCCATCTTGGCCCTCTTGTTCAGAATAGGTATCAATTTTCAATCTTTTCTAATATAAAATGCCATACTTTTAAATGAAAAATAATTAGAGATAGTGGTATTTTTACCATCTGAATAAATGTAACGCCCCCTATCATTACCCCACCCACATAACTAAAATTCATTTTTCAATTTTTAATAAATTAACATTTTTATGATACAGGAATAGCAAGGTTTTTTTAGATATGTTGCCTACAGTTTGATTACAAAATTTGTTTTAGAATGCAAAAATAAAAAGTGGGGGTCAATGTGCATATAAGAAAGAAATTCAATAAAAACTGACCAAAAATGTTTTTTTTAAATTTCGACAAGCTTCGAGATACGACAGCATCGGTCTATAACAAAGACCTGTAACAGGAACTTGTTATTATTGTATTTTTATATTCTAACAATTCTCTTTGTAATAATGTTTGAATTAAGTAAATATCTTAAACAGTCGAGAAATTAATATTTTTGTACCCCTACCCCCATTTTGGCATATGGCAAAATTTGTCAATTTAGTCACAAAATGTGAGGTCAAAATATTTTTTCTCAAAAATATTCTCTTTTTTTTTGCTCTAAAATATTCCTATTGTGCCAAAGTTTACTACTACATAATTGTTTTTTTTCCCATTAAATCATAATATTTGAAATATAACCAATGTAAATTTCCAGAAGTGCAAAAATCCAAAACCTCACCAGTGATTCCCCTTAATAGGAAGATTGGTCATAACCAATGGATGAACCCTATCAAAATTATTAATGTTTGGTAGCAGAGTCCAGAGCTGGGTTGATAGTGAGGCCTAATCCCATGACAGTAAATAAGTGACTGGTCGTTGAATTTCAAGTCAGTGACCACTGAAGTGGGTCCAATATTTTTCCAAAATTAGGACAAACTGAATATACATTATCAGATTTAATTAAATAAATATACATTCATTAATGTCAAACAACACATTTCAATGTCCAATCAGCAACATTTGTAATATACAAATTATACATGTACTCCAAACTGAAGTATACAGTAAAAGATCATTTTGGTTTGCATGAGAGACACATGTAAGACATGCACAATGTTAACTGGGTAACTTTGCATTAAGCCAATAGGACAGTCATGTTTAGAGCATGTCCTTCATGTGTACATGTATAAATGCATGGTCTGGTTAAAAAAAAATCAACTCAAGTGAAATGTTGCAAAAAAATTATGACTGAAAAACCACCGGAAGAACATAATAGAATGTCATTAATTCATTTGTGATACAGGAAATCAAGTAACCTTTCAGGCTACAATTACAGAAATTGCAAAACTAAGAAATTTGTACAATATGCAGCAAAGTTTGAAAAATTGATTTCCACAAATTATCAGGGTTCCTTCTGACTTATTATAATTTACTCAGTTTTCTGCAAAATTGTCAACATTCGCCTAAATGTTAAAAATAAGGGTCATTTTGTCAGGAAAATTTCTGTTGCCAAATGTGTGATTTTATGAGTTTGGCAACATTGGCGAGTGACAGAGACAAACCACAATGAACAATTTTTCTAGTACACATTACACGAGATTTGTAAATATTTTTTGGTAAAAACAGAGAAAGTGTAATAGCCCTACAAAGATCACATTTACTGTATACAGAGGTCTCAAACCATAAACTTATACATATCTCTTGCAGCTTTTTTCTCAAGGTAAAATTTCAGGCTTTGATCCATCAGTAGCCAAAACATCAACATGATCTTTCACGGTATAAACAAATACTGCAAATGGTGTAGCACATGTCTTGCAAGCAACAAAATAAACAACTGTACATATAAAATTAAGTACGTTCTTGGTCACCAATACATTTTGCAACTAGCTCATTGACAGTGGTGTCATGTATTAAGAGGGATTACTTCTAAAAATATACTATTAATGATATACAATGCACAAAACGATTCAAATTTCTGTTTACAATCAACATTCAATGTGCAGCTGATCATCACCACATAAAACAGCCCTGATAAAATTGTTGCAATTTATTGTACATTTGTACATCAGTTATTTACAGGTGAGCTGTTTACTAAGTCATCGTTCCTTGGAACAACCAGTACTAGATTCTGATCCTCCTTGAGTAGAAACTGGCAACTTTCTCACACAGTTAAATCAGTAGAAGGGCTCAAACCCATGACCTTTAATCATGTCAGAGATTTAATGATTACAAGTCAGCCCCATAAAACCACACAGACACAGGTTGGTCTGTATTCAAGCAAATAAATTAATACACAATATTTATTTGTATCCTGAAAAGTATAAGAATTCACTAAATCTACTGCATGAGCATCTGACTGATCAACAACATGCATATACACCGGTTTCTTCTTTAATAATCATCACAACAGAACAGTCATGTCAAATCATTTCAAGCAACAAATTTGTTATTACAGTCGTTCATGTATTCTTTTTTTCAAAAATAAAATTTAGTGATTCAGTTCACACACACATTAGAGCTAAAATCCCCATGCCATTACACGCTCTATATTAAAACACAACCAGTTTATTAATACCTTTAATGCACAGCACTAAAGGTTTGTAAAAGACATGCAATAATCTACAGACACAGTTATCTCCCCCATCACCGGGAGGGGGGAGGAGAACAGGAGAGGAAGGAGGAGGGAAACAACTCGAAATTTTAAGCCAGATTAATTTGTATCAAAATCCTACATGTGTTACAATATCATATTGTAGATGATATATCACTGGTATTCTATCTTCAGACAATTTTTAGTTTTGCGTCACACAATATTGCAGTTTCATGTTCATGTAAATGACATATTTTAGTATATTACTTTATCGGGGTCAACAAGAAGTTGCTGTTCAGCATAACCTTGACCTTGAACTAATATGGCTGAAAGTCAAATTCTCAACAACTGACTACTTATATATATCACTCTACTTAATACAGTGGGAATAACAACCAAATAATCATCATCATTAAGTGCCCTTCTAGCTACATCATAATCAAAATTATCATGTCTCAAATCCTTTTTTTGGTTCAACACCCATGGATTCACTGTCGATGTTTAGTGCAGATACAAAATTGTCGAACTCTCTCATGTTAGTTTCAAAAGTATTCAGCTGTGTAGTCAGAAGCTCTAGTGTCTCTGGAACAGACTGTTCTTCATCACAACTTGTCAATGCTGGCGCTGTTTGACATTCCCGGTAAAACTTGCCCAGATCACTGTTTGCATCGGCCCCAGCAAAAGGTGTTTTCTGAAACGGGATATTCCTCTAAATATCTCAACTGAACAATATATAATACATCTTAACTTTTCTAGTTTACAATGACTATGCAATACAAAAAGAATGTTTCCAAAAATTTATTCTACATAGCCATAGAAACTTCTTGGCTTTCAACTTGTGCATTTAAAAAACTTTCCCAAACAAGAGGGCCATTATGGCCCTATATCACTCACCTGACTCATGATTCTAACATAATTCGTAGAGGTCCACAATACAATGCTAAGTCACATTTCAAATATCTATTATCTGCCTGTCGGTCTTGTGTTGTTTTTTTTTAAGTTTTCCCTATATAAGCCTATGTGAAATCAAGTGCTTTGCACCCCACTCCCGGGAAGGGTTAATTTTGACCAGGGGGTTATGATTTGAACAATCTTGGTAAAGGTCCACAAGACAATGCTACATGCTAAATATCTCAGCTCTAGGCCTTGTGGTTTCAGAGGTTTTTAAACTTTTACCTATATGAGCTTATGTAAAACCAAGTGACCCCCTGGGCGGGGTCAATTTTGACTCAGGGCTCATAATTTGAACACTCTTGGTAGAGGTGCACTAGACAATGCCACATACTAAATATCTAAGCTCTAGGCCTTGTGGTTTCAGAGAAGAAGATTTTTAAAGTTTTTCCTATATAAGCCTATGCAAAACTAAGTGACCACCCGCATGAAGTCAATTTTGACCCGGGGGTCATAATTTGAACAATCTTGGTAAAGGTCCACTAGACAATGCTACATTCCAAATATATAAGCTCTAGGCCTTGTGGTTTCAGAGAAGAAGATTTTAAAGTTTTTCATATTTGTTGCCATAGCAACCAGAGTTCTGCATGGAATGGAATTCTTTGAACAACTTTGATAGAGCTTAATGCAAGGAACATCCCTGCAAAGTTTCATCAACATTGGCCCCATGGTTTCACAGCACCTGGTTTGAGTAAATGATATCAAAATTATCCTCACCAGCTCTACCATAACAAAGTCATCGGGCACAGACACCTGACTGCTGGTACTGGTCTTCGACTCACTGAGAGCTGACTCACTTGCATCACGTGAGCTCTCTGTTTTCGTGCTCGAGGTTCCTTTGGAGGCTTCTAACTTGGTACCATCTGTTTTATCTTTGTCTTGCCTACAGAACAATATATGTCCTAGTATGAACAATAATACTGTATAAATTCACCTCTTTGATTTACACTACCTGAACAGCTTATGATAGGCTAATCAGTCAAATCTGCTTCTATACAACTTATAAAGCTGAGGTTAGAGCTACTAAATTTGTACAGTGTTAGGGCTCAAACCCATAAAATTTGACTACTGTAAATCACTTTATATTTGCGTGATCTTTATTTCGCGAATTTCACCCCAAACCTTATTTCGCGTATTTATAAATTCGCGGCCGAAGCCTCTTAATATCAAATTCATGCCGAGACAAAGCCTTAAGCTGTTATCGCATCTATCGTGTTTGCTGCATGTTAAACACTTAACCTAGTGCCGCGATATTTAGTGCTGATAATCGGTAAAGCTAGTCCTGAAGGATGGGATATTTTCCATACCGAATCACATTGGTCAACTTCTCAGTCAATGGAAAGGTATGCAGACAATATTTGATAATACATTGTACCTCGTTTGTTTTTTTAACAAAGCCTATTGTACATAACAATTAAATGAAGTCAAAGGTCGATAACATACCGGTAATTACATTTAACACCTGATAAATTGCAGGCTTTTTATATGTTACTGTGGTCAATACTGTGACAAATTGTTAGCGACTCGTTAATCCCTAATCTTTTTAACTTCAGGTTTGTGCAGACGGTCATTGTCTCGTATGTTGAAAAAATGAAAGTAAATGATGTAATTTGTAAGTTATATCTTTTGTTCATGTATTCACTTTTGTATATATCCTCATAAATGTCTTTAGTCAAGTTCAAAAGATCAGAATTAGATAATAACTTCAAATATTCTAGCGATTATTGAGCATTGGCGAACTTGATATATTTTGGACAATATTTTTCGGATACGACTTTTGAACCTACGTTCCAAACATAAATTTACGCGGATTTATGAATTCGCAATGCACTCAATTCACGAATAATAGCGAAAATAAAAACATCGCGATTAATACCGGATTTACAGTAGGTAAAAAACTGATCAAAAAGCAAATATGAAAAGAACTCTAAATCGGTTTTGAAACCAACCTAAACACCAACCAAAAAGAACAGGGACAAGTGGGTTTTATTTCATTCAATTATCTTGCATGTGTACATATTTTCAGGGATTGAGTAGATCTAGCCTTATACTATAGAACTGGTATGTTAGAAAGTCTATCTTCAAATACATAACCAGTCAACCAAGATTTTCCAATCAGTCTACTGTCAATAATAAGACTTTTCCAATAGCCAAACATTACCAAGCACTATCTTTTATAGACTAACTGAACAGGCTACAATTTATAGACTTACTGATCAAATGTTACTTGTTGCAGCAGAGAGAGAAATGGTACATCATCAGGCTCATTCTGTTTGTTGTCTGTAAAATGCTGAACAAATGCACCCACTCTATGGCAATCTTGGTAAGTAAAATGCTTTTCTGGTGCACTGAAATGCATACAAACTATGTCATTAGCTACTGTTTTTGGTAAATTACAGTCACTGTAAATGCTTTAAAACTTTCAAAGTGATAAATGAGTCAAATTTAAATCAAATTATTGTACTAAAACACAACTTTAAAAAGTCTTCAGCACTGTTTCTTTGAATGAGATCATGACAAAATTGGTGTGTTCAGAAATTTAGGACATTCTAAATTATTCACTTTACAAATAGTTTATGAACATCCACACCTTTGTGTTCTGAAATCTGGGAACTTGTCTGTTACAGGAGAACTGCCCTGTACATTGATCTTGATTGGCTGGGACTGATGATGTGAGGCAGGGCTACCTTTCACCTTTGGGGGTTCACAGGGGCTTGTGGAGAAAGTTGTTGTACATGACTCTTCACTATGTCCAGTCGAGTCTGAATCACCGGTGCTTTGTCTGAAAAAATAACAAACATTCATGAACCAGAGGAACATCTTAAATGTGCTCAAAACAGTATTGTAGTTGTTAAGATTATTCATAGCTGAAGACAGTAGTAAATGCAAGTCCGGTACATTGCATGTATATATTACTGATTCAAGGTGTGAACTTCCTTGGTTTCACATTAAATAATAAAACCTCATCTAACTGGCAATTCGAAAACTATCAGCGTTTCATCTACAAGATGGTTGACAGATGGACAGTCTTACAAAGTTATAACATGTAGTGGAACTATGCTTGACAACCTGCTCAGCTTGTGTGTAAGTACAGCTAAGGTCCCTCTACGAACTAATGAAATTTCTTTATTCCTGACAAGTTGAAATGTCATTTCTACATGTATTTACAGCAAAATGCACTTTCTTTCAAAAGAAATGCATAGAACATGAACATATAAAACATGAACGATGATTGTTCATTATCTCATGATACTCAACACATTAACCTGCATTCATTTTCATGTGAAAACTTAAGTTCATTTTGGAGAAAACTGATCCCATAAACTGTTGTTTCGTTACCTTCTGTATCCAAATGAACAAGGTTTGGGTGTGGTTGGTCTCACAGGACTACTGTCTTGCTTGAAGTGATCATCTTTCACTTCAAAAGGCACGTCCTTTGTGGTATTCTGTGGGGAGATCAACAACTTTGTTCTATAGCCTAAATGAACTCCAATGGTCCCATATGCGGTTGGTACTGCCCCAACTTTTGACTTTTGACAGTTCTCCCCAAGAATGTAGAACTGTGGCTCACCAAGGTAAATTCTGTAACAGATTATAAAGTCACCGCTTCCCTGCCTGCGGGAAAGCTTATACGCTGGTGTAACTCTCGATACATTCAGCAGAGATTTCAACGCAATGCTCATTCTAGAATAACCCGTCTGGGACATTTTGGCACCAATATCACACTGATTTATATCTAAATTTATGTACCACAGTTCAAGCACCATTGTATCACCCTCAGCTGTACGTAAAGAGATCTCGACACAAACCGTCTGTGCAAGCGTTGATGTCTGGTTTGACAAAACCTTTTTTGCCTCTGTGTGTACTTCATTGTTGTCTGTTATTGCTATGTTGAACTGAAGTGTAAATAAAAGAGTATTAAATATGTACATTTGTAACAACTATCAACTGTTGCAATTTTTACAAATTGTCTAAAGGTTGGAGTACACACAGGGTAGTCCTACTATCTGTACTTCAAAGGCCAAATGACTTTACATGCTGATCAACATTTTAAAGCTGTTTGCCTTCTACATGTACATCTCACTGTGATGTGCAAATACAACAATGTACCTGCATGTGTAGACATCCCCAAAACATATTAATTGGACACTATTATTTAAAAGTATTTATGCTTTTACTTGAGAGCATTAAAACAAGTGACTCCCTTTGCGGGGTCAATTCTGACTCGTGGTCATAAATTGAACAATCTTGGTAGAGGTCCACCAAGTTATGCCACATGCCAAATATCTAAGCTCTAAGGCCTTCCTGTTCTTGAGAAGAAGATTTTTACAGTTTTTCCTTATGAATGCCATGGCAACCAGAGTTCTGCATGGAATAGAATTATCTAAACTATTATGAAAGGGCTTCATGCAAGGAACATCCCTGCCAAGTTTCATCATCATCATCATTGGCCTAATGGTTTCAGAGATGGAAAATGTTAACAGATGTACGACATATGACATACAATGTACTGTGATTGAACCTAATATAACCAAAAATCACTTAATATCTTCCTCTTCTTCAATGAAAACAATCTATGCAATTAGAAAGTTGGATAATCAAGCTTGTCATTTCTAAGGCCATTATACTTAATTAAGTACTGTCAAAGTTAATCAAGATAACTTCATAAAAATAGAAGTGAATTCTAGATTGTAAACGTATCAAACTAGACTTAATGACGTAAACTTACCCAATCTGCACCAGATGAGAATGGTTTAGATTTGGTTTTGATTTTTTCACCAAGCCGTGACTGCACAATTATCTGAATACTTTTGTAAACAAAAAACTTTGTAAACTTGTCAAAATCCTTTCTGTCCTGTGCGTTTGACTTGGCCGTCATTTTCGCTCAAATAGGCTTTGTCAAAATTGGGTCAAATTTGTTTACATCCCCGATTTTTTAGATGCGCTTTCATAGATTAAATATATCAACATGACAAGTTCACAATTAGTAAGTTCATCTCATTAGCTTTCGATTATTTTTTCAATCGCCGCCGAACCAGAACTAAAACCAGTCATAATGCAAATATACAAATTATGATCAACAGCCTCTCGTGTTGGCAAGAAACCGGAAGTACGTTGGAGTTTTAATTAAAAGTTTAGATTAGTAGACGAAACATTTTTTTCTTTTTTACTTTCTTTTATTTATAGTTAACAACTAAAACACGTATATTATATTTTCAACAAAATAATAAATTATTTCATTATATTTTTTATCATATTTAGAAGAAAAAAAACAGATATCAATCTTTTTATCTGTAAATATTTCACTTAATTTTTTGACATATGGCGGGAAATAAAGCACATTTTGAAAAACAAGACGGGCAATGTGGCCCTTAGACATATAAAAGTCTGTTGAGATTGAGAAGTCTTAAATTTTTATCTTCAAGTCTTTTTATGCCCCCAAAGGATGGCATATTAAATCGCACCGTCCGTCTGTCTGTCTGTGCGTACGTCCGTCTGTGCTCCCCACTTGTAAACAGGTAAACGCATTCGTGTCCGGACTGTAACTTTGTCATGCATTGAAGGATTTTAATATGATTTGGCACAAATGTTCAGCACATCCAGAGACCCACGTTCCTACCTCAAAGGTCAAGGTCAAACTTGGAGTTTGAAGATAATGGAATCTTATATATATGCACACATTTGTGTCCGGCTTGTAACTTTGTCATACTTGGTACAAATGTCTAGCACATCAAGACGACATGTCGCGTGCAAGAACCATGTCCTTACCTCAAAGGTCAAGGTCACACTTGGTGTTTAAAAGTAATAGAGTACTGTATGCATGGTAACTCATGCATGGAAGGCTTTTAAAATTACATAGCACATTTATTGAGCACATGGAGAGGGCACAGACTGTGAGACACCTCTTTCGGGGGCATTTGTCACTTGTGAGGGACATGTTGCAGCTCTTGTTTCTTTTTAGAAAGTATCTATATCAAAAATTTGTCTCAATCAAAGCTCATCTCAACAGTCGTTAGAGTCAAGGGAAGGAGAAATTGTGAAGATGTTATAAAAATGCCCAGAAAAGACAGGAGGTAATGACTCTAACAACTGCCAGTCTATGTGGCCCTATATGGTTCACGTGGCTACCATTGGCTATATAATACAGTGTCAACAACAGCAAAACCTGTGGTCCTGATTTGAACAATCTTCGTATATGTCCACTTTATAAGCCTTGTGGTTATAGTCTACAAGCTTTCTGAAGTGTAAGCCTTTGTAAATCGGGGGTCTAATAATTCCTGGTTAAATCAAATGAACTCGGGCGGGGTCAATTTAGAGCCGGAGTCCATGATTTGAACAATTTTTGTAGAAGTCAACTAGACAATGCAACACACCAACTATCATCAAAGCCTTTAAGTTTTTAATAAGGTTTTTAAAAGTTTTCCGTTCTGTGGCCATGGCAACCAGATTTCTGTGTTGAATGGAGTTATTTGAACAAGTTTGATAGAGCTTGATGCAAGGACATTCCCTCTTCTACATTAATGGCTGACATTCGTGAAACATTATGGCCATGTGTGGGGTTAAAAAGAGAAAGAAGTGTCAGCTTTCCTGAACTACTCAATCCACCCGGTACCTCCTGACAGTGTGTGAAAAAAAAAAGGTACAAAACCTAATACCTTAAAACCCCTACCCTGTTTAATCTGTCGTGCAGAAAGGAATATATTAGTAGGGTTAAAAATCCCTGCCATTTTCCAGTGGTTTCTCAGAGATGTTTTTTTTAAGGATCTGAAATTGTAAAAGACTGGAGGGTGAGAAGTCCTATTTGGGTCTTGGCGTGTTCACCAGGGGAGAAATCCCATGGTTGACTGTGGGACTATAAACATTAAAAAGATAAAAGTATTTAGAGCTGTCAGGTTTGCACATGTATACAGTCTGCAAATACTAACATTTTGACAACATATGCATGCAATAAGATCAATATGAATTTTATATAAATATATAATACACAAAATAAAATTCTATAATTATGTATGTGTGTGTATCCTTTTTCTGGGAATGCATATTAGTCTGAGTGAGGTAAATAACATATGTATTACTTAGATTTTTTGGTATTAGAGTTTGGGAACGGGGTCCTATCAGTGTGGCGTGTACCAGTGGTTCTAAACAGCTAAAGACTAAACACAAACAGTCTGGGGATAATTTGATTGAACAGTCTGGGGATAATTTGATTTGAAACTTGATCAAGCTATTTTATTAAACTTGGACAGTTTTAGTGACCTGACCTTTGAAATATTATACCATTTGATGATTTAAACACTAAATCTAGCAACCTGCTATATTGAATTATGATCAGTTTGGTAGGAAACTATAATATCAAAATGGGGAAAAGTTGTTCCCACTGTAGGACTCAAACCCATGGCCCTCACAAATATTGAATACTTAAATTATGAGTGAAAACGTATACGGTGATAGGACTCCTTTGTGCCAAATTGAGGAAACACTCCAAAAAGCTTGAGAAAAGTTTATCGGAATATCAGAAATGCCTCCATAGTTGGGAAAGATTACTGACCTGAAATCACTCACAGATTGAGGGTCACGGCTTCAAGCTCTGCTGCCAAGTGGATGCGCCCATGCGCAATTGTGGTCAGTGGCAACCCTTGTCCTGTGTCCATCTGTCTGTCAACAGTTTGCTTAAAAAGACTTCTTCTCATATTAAACCACTAGGCCATTTATGATCAAACTTCACAGGAATGGTCCTCTACCAAAATAGTTAAAAATGTATTACATGCAAAAGTCTGGTTCAGGTTTCCATAAACTTGAAAAACCTTCTCAAAATTGGGAAGGCTCAAAGCGTATAAGATATTTGGCATGTAGTATTGTCTAGAGTTCAAATCATGACCCACGGGTCAAATTGACCTCACCCTGAGGGTCACTTGATTTTATATACAGGTAGATTTCTGTAGGAAAATCTTCAAAAATCTTCTCTGAAACCACACATACTACTCAAGCTTAGATATTTGGCATGAAGCATTGCCTTGTGGATATCTACCAAGAACGTTCAAATCATGACCCACTGGTCATATCTGACCCGGCCCAGGCAGTCAGTTGATTTTATATAGGAGAGATCGCCGTGACGTCACACAGCAATTTTGATAAGATTGCTGGTGGGCAATAACATGTTGTGTTTTAACAATGCTTGTGTACCGGAAAGGATTTTTAAAATTCCAAAAGTTATGAAATGCTCTTGATACTCATTTTTTCACATTAAGATATCTCTTTTGAAAAAAATACCGTTTTTAATGACATTTGATTTTGCATAACGGCTTGTTGCTGCTATAACCATTTACGAAAACAGTGTAAGTTACATGCTTGTGAATTTTTCATTTTGAATCTTAACAAAAATTGAATATAATGAATAAAGTGTATATTTTATTAACTTTCCAGTGATATAAAACATTTTAAAATATCTTTTGTTTTAAAAAAGTTACGGCCGTTAAAAGAACACTGCGAACAATACAAAAACACGGACTACCGACTGCTGCCCATCGCATTGATCTCTTATCAGAAGAAAATATTGCGTAATACAGGGTTTTGTTTGCAAACACGATCTCTCCTATAGGCTTATATATAGGGGAAACTTGTCTAAAACCACTAGGCCTAGCTAGTGCTTCTATTTTTGAAATATGCCTTTTCATTCTGTCTTGATGGATACTTCTATCCAGCTTTGCATCTGCTTGAAATTTAAACACCAGTATGGATCTTGGCAGGATTGTACTTTGAAATAGCCATTTTATAATAGCAAGTTTTCCTTTCAGAGCCATACCTTAGATTTCCTTGAAACTCAGTGTTAATATATGTATGGTAAGGTGAATGATGCACACCGTTACAGTCAGCACATAAATGGCTGAGTTATGGCTAAAAGCGTTTTTAGCTCACCTGAAAACTAAGTGCTCAAAGGTGAGCTATTTGTGATGGCCTGGTGTCCGTCGTCTGTCCGTCACCACTTAATCTTGTGTATGCAATAGGGGCTGCATTTTTTCACTAGATCTTTATAAAACTTGGTCAGTATGACTGCCTTGATGAAATCTAGGTCAGGTTCGAATATGGGTCATCTGGGGTCAAAAACTAGGTCTCGGGGTCAAATCATAGAAAAACCTTGTGTATGCAATAGAGGTTGCATTTATCATTGGATCTTCATGGAACTTAATCAGTATGATTGCCTTGATAAAATCTAGGTCAAGTTTGAACATGGGTCATCTAGTGTCAAAAACTATGTCACCCGGTCAAATCATAGATAAACCTTGTGTATGCAATAGAGGTTGCATTTTTCATTGGATCTTCATGAAACTTGGTCAGTATGATTGTCTTGATGAAATCTAGTTAGAGTATGAACATGGGTCATCTAGGGTAAAAAAACTAGGTCACAGGGTCAAATCATAGAAAAACCTTGTGTATGCTATAGATGTTGCATTTTTCATTGGACCTTCATGAAACTTGGTCAGTATCATTGCCTTGATGAAATCTAGGTCAAGTTAGAACATGGATAATCTAAGGTTAAAAAGTAGGTCACAGGGTAAAATTGTAGAAAAACTATGTGTATGTAATAGAAGCTGCATTTTTCATTCTGTCTTCATGAAACTTGGTCAGTATGACTGCCTTGATGAAATTTAGGTCGAGTATAAATATGGGTAATCTGAGGTTAAAAACTAGGTCACCCGGTTCAAAACTGTGTGTATGCCATACAGGTGACATTTACAACCCAATCATCATGTAAATTGGTCAAAAGTTTTGCCTTGTCAAGGTCAAACAAAATGTTTGTGTTTATGATATATAGTTGGTAACATATTGTCATTAGTCACAGGTGAGCAATATTGGGCCATCTTGGCCCGCATGTTTCAAATAGCCATTTTATACAGATATATTCTGCCATCTGGAGTTATATATTGGTTTGACATATTTTGTTGAAACTTGGCAGAAATGTATACATGGATAGGAGAATGTTGCATGCTTACTGCCGTTACTTTCAAAGTGCCATTTTATGTATCTAATAATTATGAATAATGAAATAATTCACAACAGTTCTCCTTTAGGCGGGGGATATAAATTTTCCTACAATTTGCTTGCTTTTGTGGACAAGCTCTCTGTGCATTAGTAACTAGTGATGGGGCTGATTCCATAAACTTTGATAGAAATGTTTTTAATTTTTTAATAGCTATCAAAGCAGTATGCTGTCATCGGACAGACAGCTCTTGTTTCGTATGACTGAAATATATATTATGTAGATTGAAATATTATTCTAACTAACAAAATTTTATTTTAATTGTCTGAGTGATCTGAAGCTGTTTAAATGTATTCAAAGTTCTGACTCATCACTTTTCATTTGGAAGCAAATTATTAGTTTTGCTAAGGATAGTCTGCCATTGATTTTCTCCTATTTCAGACAAGCAACACAAGATAAGTGACTGTGGAAAGAAGACGGAGAATTCCAATACGGGCTCTGTTGTGAGTCATCAGTAAATGGTGGTGCATGCAAAATGACTGTCTTGCTGAAACAGACTGGTTTAAATTACACATTGGTTTAGCGGTGGATTTTCATATTTGGTAATAAAAATATTTTATTTTTGTGTACTTTGCAGTAATAGAAATACATTTTGTTAAAAAACCTTTACAGTGTCAGTAAATAAAGATTGGTAATGTTTTACAAAGAAATATTTTAACCATTTTTTTTTTGTATTTGGTATAAGTTTGTATCTTTTATTTTTGTAATACTAAAACTATGTTTGAATTTTAGTTAAAACATTTCTTGTCATTGAGTCAGGAAACATTGTAGTCATAAAGATGGATTTTCAGTCTCAGTTTAAAGAGTGTATGTACATAAAAATGTAATTCTGATGAATTCTTTGATTGTTACAGTGTTTCAGTGGAGGAAATGGGTGGATAGTCCTGTCTATTGCATGTGATGTACATATAGCAGCAGGGAGACAAGAGAGGAAAAATGTAAGATTAGTGCATATGCTAAATGTTGTGAAAATACAAAATGTTATTGATTTAAAAAAAACTGTGGTTTTGAAGAAGACTTATTTGAAAAATCACCTATAGTTTGAAATCTGTAAGGAAGTCATGGAGTGGAGCCCTAATGTTAGTTTTTCATGAAAAAATGTGGAAACATTGACTCTGTAGTCCATTTGTAATTTACAGTTACTTAAATTTGGTGTGAATAGTCATCTGCCTGCAGAACAGTAAGGCAATACTTTAAGGTTACTTTTCCATTTGTCTTTATCTGTGCCATCACACATCTTGCCTGAAATGCAGTAATGATTCAAAACTACCTTAATGAAACTTGGAAGTTAATAAAGGACAATGAGGAAATTGTGAGCAATGTTTTAGAAAACATTGTGGTTGCTATGGCAACAGAAAAAGTATAAATACCCTCAAATAATGTAGTGAAGTTGATCCTGTGATGGTTCAGAAAGTTTCCAAGTTATTTTAATGAACGTTTGGGCAGGTGGAAATAGGGCAATTAGAAGTTAAGGTACATCATCCCACAAAGGTCAACATCACAGTTGTGTGAAAAAGATATTGAACATAACTTTTTGCCTTATTTTCTTGTCTTGGCAAGGTCTTGGTTAATCATTGGAGTTACTGATTTTAAGAAATTAAGCTTGACGTGGAAAAGAGGGCATTAGGAGAAAATGCTGTCACCTAATTTTTTTTCCTTTCTTAGATTTAAAGGTCACAGTGACCATTTGAAAATATTTGAAATCTAATTTTCCAAAACACAATGCCAACATGGATGCATGACTACTATTGAACATTTAGTATTTAGGGCTTTGACTGATTGAATTTTTTTTAATAAATACCAAATATATTCACTCAAAAAGATAATATGAAACTAATATTTTAATTTTCACCACATGTTTGTGTAGAACAGTTACCTGTTCAGTTTAAAATGCTGATGTTTGTTGGACTGTCGGAATCAATAGATTTCCTGAGAAAACCAGATTCCTTCTATTGAATTCTCATTCAGATTCTGATAATCTTATTGATTTTCATCATTGCACCATGTTTCTTATGCAGCCAGTGCAGTGCTTTCTTTGAATTATATATCAAATAATTGGATCCCACACACAACCTTTGCAGCATGTATTGTTCACTAGGGAAAATAGACTTATATACCCTGAAATAAGAGCCCCAATATAATATTATACCGTAATAGTTTTTGTTTGAGACTTAAAGTTGTTACTGTTCACAGGATTAAAAGAAAAACTCGCAAAATTTTGGAACTTGACATGCAAACAACATGGGAAGGTGTGTCACACAGAGTATTTAGGCCCTTAGTTCAAAGATCAACAGGCATTAAAAGCTGAAATGTTGATCATTGAAAGATCAAAGCCCTGAAAGTACTTTTCAATTATTCAAAGGGCATTTACAATACTATACTGACCAGCAAAAGAAATGCAACTTTACCCTTGAACTTGAATTTTTGTGATTGGTTAGACCGAGGTTGGTACTAAAAGATAGACATTCTGGTACAAATTGAAAACAGATTTGAATGAATTAGTTTATCTTAAGTTTATGCAGTCTGATAGCGAACTTTACCACCAGCAAGAATTCATGAAAAATTGAGTGCTGTCTCGGTTTTCTACAAATGATAATAAATTGAAAAAGTTGGGTTTCTTTTGCTTTTGTGTAAATGTGAAGTATATGTGGAGATATTTAATGCTCAAACTATGGTCCCTCACTCAAAAGTATAATTATGGTGTAAAAGTCCCAGTTCTTGCATGTTCTGATAGGCTTTAAGTTACAGTCTAACCTGCCATAACAGTCTACTTGATTTGGCGGTCTCCTCCAGTAAGCGGTCACTCTGAGACACCCCCCGACTAAAATCCTTCTATATTGCACCTTAATGAAACGGTCATCTGCTGTCTGCAGCCAGCGGCCAGTCTTAGTGCCTCCCAATCCCAAAAAGACCGCTAAAATCGGACTGGTTTAAACGGCCAGTTGTCATCTGAATAAAGTGTGAAATTTTCAAAACAAATAACAAAATTTGCGAAATATACCCTCGAGGGAAAACTCTGTTACGGCCAAGCTGCTTGACTAAATGCTTATCACTTTTTCATGTATCATGAAATCGAACACAAGTGCGTATTCACGTAATTACCAATAACGTAATTTTCATAAAACGCTGCGTCGGAGCAGTTAGGTGTTAAAAAGTTTGTTGTTAATGAATAAAATTTTTAAATCCACCTAAACAGCTACCAATTATCGATAATTAGTGGTACAAACTTACTTCGATAAAACAAATAAAGTGAGGTGGTACGAAAAACTTAACCAAGGTGTGACGTCGACGCCAAGGCGTTCTTAGAAAAGTCGAGCTAATAAAAGTATTGCTCCAAATATTGAAACTACTTAGACTAAGCGTTGCAATGTGAAGAAACTGAAACAGAAAATTCCATCACCCAGCACAGATCGTCTGCTCATACCATTGAACATGATATTGGCAAACAAAATAACTTTTTAAAATTTGATTAAATGTTACTGTTTTGTTTATGAAATAACAAAAAAGAAAAGGCAGTAACTTATTTCCTCGTGCATACTATTTGCTTATACTATTTAGTGAGTTCGTGAATAGAAGAGGTGGGTGGAGTATTTGTATAGACTATAAAAATAATGATAATAATAATAACTTTATTATACCCCCCGAACACAAAGTGTAAGGGGGGGTATACTGGATTCAGCTTGTCTGTCCGTCCGTCCGTCCGTCCGTCCGTCTGTCTGTCCGTCTGTCTGTAGACGGAATCTTGTGGACACTAGATCTCCAATACCCCTGGTCAGAATTTAATGATACTTCACACAAGTGATAAGTACAATGCCTAGTTGTGCAAGGTCCATGTTTCGGGTCTCTAGGTCAAAGATCAAGGTCAAAGGGGCTCGAGATGGTAAAATCTTGTGGACTCTAAATCTCCAAAATCCCTGGTCAGAATTTAATGATAATTAACAGAAGTGATAAGTACAATGCCTAGTTGTGCATGGTCCATGTTTCGGGTCTCTAGGTAAAAGGTCAAGGTCACAGGGGCTCGAGATGGTAAAATCTTGTGGACTCTAAATCTCCAAAATCCCTGGTCAGAATTTAATGATAATTCACAGAAGTGATAAGTACAATGCATAGTTGTGCATGGTCCAGGTTTCGGGTCTCTAGGTAAAAGGTCAAGGTCACAGGGGCTTGGGATAGTAAAATCTTGTGGACGCTAAATCTCCAAAACCCCTAGTCAGAATTTGATGATACTTCATAGAAGTGATAAGCACCATGCCTAGTTGTACATGGTCCATGTTTCGGGTCACTAGATCAAAGGTCACAGGGGCTTGAGATAGTAAAATCTTGTGTGCTTTTAATCTTGAAACCCGCTGGTCAAAATTTAATTATACTTCACAAAAGCCTTAAGATGTGCAGGTCCAATAATCAAAGCATAATCAAAGCATCAAATATTACATGAATTTTAAATACTGTGTCAGTGGGATGTTCGGGGGGGGGGGGTATTCATCACCTTCAGTGATAGTTCTAGTTTTATCAAGGTTACATAAAAGTCAAAGTTAAATTACATTCCTTCATTAAGTGGTCACCTTGCTTAAACGGTCAATTTGGCCATTTCCTTTGACTGGCTGCTTAGGTCAGGTTAGACTGTAGATAATAGATAACCCACTCTTGCAATACATTGTTATATAATCTGAGACAGAATAGCTTTATTATTGATGGAAATATAAAATGAAACATCTCTATGATAACACCTGTAATTAGACTGTCTGTCAGGTGCATTAACTGATTGATTCTTCGTGGGGAAGGGACAGAATATTGACTTTTGAGGTAAATTTGAACCTCGCTGTGATAAAACCAATAGTAGACCTTTGTTATCAGTATGGAACCAATCAACCTGCCAATAAATGCATTCTGATATGAATCTATATTGTGCGCTTATCAGTCACAGGCTATCTTGAGTAACATTAGATTTGTTTGACAATTATAACACTTACTTCTCTTCTTTTTACAATGACACCAGGGTTTATATATTGACCAATATGTATGGCAGCTGCAGAAGTCTGCTAGAAGCTAATGTCACACAGTCAAGCTGATGCTGTAGGGTAAAATTACCATTTTCATTAGCTACAACATGTGTATTACATGATTGATGTCTCTGTAGTCAAGTGGTTGAATTTGCTGAACACTATGTCACTATGTTCTCACTGGTTGAGGATTATGGGTTCAAAGCCTGCTGCTGACCTGTTATAGTGTATGAGAAAGTTGGCTGTTTCCTACAGAGGATAGAAGGGAATGTAAACTGCCTGTATGTAAGTAATGGAATTACTACTGAAACAGATACTAAACCCCCAAGGAAAACAAAAACAATAACAAACATACACTAGAACTATTGACAGATTTATGTAATATCAAGAATGTTGATGTGTGGATTATTGTTAATGTACACAAATTTATACCTGGAATGATGCTCATATTCACAAGGAAAATTTCATCTAAGTAAAATTACATCTTTGTTATGTTCAATGTACAGTAAAGGGATAATTATCATGTTATAATAATTCCTGTGAATTGAAAGAATGGGGACCCAAGGGGCACTCGTTAAATCTGGACTTACCCCTTGATCTGGGTCCTTGACATAGTGTTGGTCTTGTATTTTAGACTGGGTTCATGACCCAAACTTTTCTTGATGGGGTATATGGATAGAAAATATAAGACAGAGGACATAGTACATTCATTATAATGATGAGGTCAAGAGACACTGTAGAAGTGGATAGGTTAAGTTTAGATACTGTAGATTAGTATCTTGCTTGTTTGTTAAACCTGAAAGATTTGTGTCTTTTGTTTTTCTGTATCAACAAAATGAGTATTGTAGTGTACAACACTTGGCCCTTGACAAATATCTATTGAAACAATGTAAAAGTATTTAGAAAAAACTGAAGTCAAACTTTGCTGTGTAGAAGTAATTAAGAATGCATTATAAAGTCAAAACTGTATAAAATAGTGTTTCAAATAATGTTACAAGTTTAAGAAACGTCAGGTGTATTACATTTTGAAAATAAGAGAACTGTTTAAAAGAATAAAAAATGTGTGGTAAAGTACAAAAAAGTAAAGGATACTGGTAGGTAAGAGTAAATAATATCTGATTTAATAGAGGTAATGATTCTAGGAATTTTAAATTAATGAATCAATTCAAGTGGAGTGATTGTGTCTTTACAAAAATATTTATGTGAGCAATGACTGCTTGTAGCGTATGATAGAAACAACTGTCACTGCTTGCAGTGTATCATAGAAACAACTGTTACTGCTTGAGGTGTATCATACAAACAACTGTCACTGCTTGTAGTGTATCATAGAAACAACTGTTACTGCTTGTAGTGTATGATAGAAACAACTGTTACTGCTTGTAGTGTATGATAGAAACAACTGTCACTGCTTGCAGTGTATCATAGAAACAACTGTTACTGCTTGGTTAAAAACAACTGTTACTGCTTGTAGTGTATCATAGAAACAACTGTTACTGCTTGTAGCGTATGATAGAAACAACTGTTACTGCTGTAGTGTATGATAGAAACAACTGTTACTGCTTGTACCGTATGATAGAAACAACTGTCACTGCTTGCAGTGTATCATAGAAACAACTGTTACTGCTTGAGGTTTATCATACAAACAACTGTCACTGCTTGTAGTGTATCATAGAAACAACTGTTACTGCTTGTAGTGTATGATAGAAACAGCTGTTACTGCTTGTAGTGTATGATAGAAACAACTGTCACTGCTTGCAGTGTATCATAGAAACAACTGTTACTGCTTGTAGCGTATGATAGAAACAACTGTTACTGCTTGTAGTGTATGATAGAAACAACTGTCACTGCTTGTAGTGTATGATAGAAACAACTGTTACTGCTTGTAGCGTATGATAGAAACAACTGTCACTGCTTGCAGTGTATCATAGAAACAACTGTTACTGCTTGAGGTTTATCATACAAACAACTGTCACTGCATGTAGTGTATCATAGAAACAACTGTTACTGCTTGTAGTGTATGATAGAAACAACTGTTACTGCTTGTAGTGTATGATAGAAACAACTGTCACTGCTTGCAGTGTATCATAGAAACAACTGTTACTGCTTGTAGTGTATGATAGAAACAACTGTTACTGCTTGTAGTGTATGATAGAAACAACTGTTACTGCTTGTAGCGTATGATAGAAACAACTGTCACTGCTTGCAGTGTATGATAGAAACAACTGTTACTGCTTGTAGTGTATGATAGAAACAACTGTTACTGCTTGTAGTGTATGATAGAAACAACTGTCACTGCTTGCAGTGTATCATAGAAACAACTGTTACTGCTTGTAGTGTATGATAGAAACAACTGTTACTGCTTGTAGCGTATGATAGAAACAACTGTCACTGCTTGCAGTGTATGATAGAAACAACTGTTACTGCTTGTAGTGTATGATAGAAACAACTGTTACTGCTTGTAGTGTATGATAGAAACAACTGTCACTGCTTGTAGTGCATGATAGAAACAACTGTTACTGCTTGTAGCGTATGATAGAAACAACTGTCACTGCTTGTAGTGTATGATAGAAACAACTGTTACTGCGTGTAGTGTATGATAGAAACAACTGTCACTGCTTGAAGTGTATCATAGAAACAACTGTCAGTAGATCATTGTAGTGTATCATAGAAACAACTGTCAGTAGATCATTGTAGTGTATCATAGAAACAACTGTCACTACTTGTAGTGTATCATAGAAACAACTGTCAGTAGATCATTGTAGTGTATCATAGAAACAACTGTCAGTAGATCATTGTAGTGTATCGTAGAAACAACTGTCAGTAGATCATTGTAGTGTATCATAGAAACAACTGTCACTATTGTGTGTATATAGAAACAACTGTCGTAGATCTTGTAGTGTATCTAGAAACACGGTCGTGTATTGTAGTGTTCATAGAAACAACTGTCACTGCTTGTAGTGTATGATAGAAACAACTGTCACTGCTTGTAGTGTATGATAGAAACAACTGTTACTGCTTGTAGCGTATGATAGAAACAACTGTCAGTGCTTGAAGTGTATCATAGAAACAACTGTCACTGCTTGTAGTGTATCATAGAAACAACTGTCAGTAGATCATTGTAGTGTATCATAGAAACAATTGTCACTGCTTGAAGTGTATCATAGAAACAACTGTCAGTAGATCATTGTAGTGTATCATAAAAACAATATTCACTGCTTGTAGTGTATCATAAAAACAACTGTCACTGCTTGTAGTGTATGATAGAAACAACTGTCACTGCTTGTAGTGTATGATAGAAACAACTGTTACTGCTTGTAGCCTATGATAGAAACAACTGTCAGTGCTTGAAGTGTATCATAGAAACAACTGTCAGTAGATCATTGTAGTGTATCATAGAAACAACTGTCACTGCTTGTAGTGTAGCGTAGAAACAACAAATTACTGTCAGTAAATCATTGTAGTGTATCATAGAAACAACTATTGGAAGCGTTTCCCTTCAGCGCACCGATTATGATAAGCCTACGGGCGCTCCCGGACATATCAGTTGCTCGCTACAGGTTGACCAGTTGACCTCGCAGTTAAAACATAATCATACCATTCTCACGAAAAATGGAGTTAAATATCTTGATGAAACTTAGGGACATCGAAAATCAAAAATTGTCCAAGATTAATTGAGTGTGCATTTCAACATTAAAAAAGAACAAATTATAGACGAGTGTGGCAAGAAATATGTGGACATTTTGGAAGAGTGTCGGCTTTGGGGGATAAACCCCCTGTACAAGAGAATTTGGTGAAACTGCTGCAACACTGCATTGATTGCAGAAGCACTGTAGAACCACTGGCCAAGAAACAGAAAACGGTATGTGATCTAATAAAATTGGTAGCTTTTTTGTGTGATAAAATGTTTCATTAAAGTGCCTCGGTGGAGGTGTTGTTTTATTTACGATAGTTGTCATGTGGTACATGTATTTTACAAAGGCATGATAAAATGCAAAGGCAAGTTCAGTTTATGAGAAAAGAAATAGTTGCCTATTTTAAGGAACTTTACGGGAGTACCTTGGTATGTTTTTAATTGTAATTAATATTAAAATTTTGTGATAGATTATCATGGTGCTGGACGCACATTGGTTAGCTTCATAATTTATTATTTACAGAAGCCCTCCGTGCTCGAGTGGTAATAGAGAGTCGCATACTTTAAATCAGTTTACTAATAAACTTTCATTTATTGATGGCCATGAGTCCGAGATTCTTTTGCTGGCCGTGTATTTTAGTGTGAGAGCGTTGATCGTTTTCTTGCGGAGGATAGGGGTTTGGTACGGTTTGATTGGCGTAAAACAAATTTACGGACACGTATTACAAACCAACGATCAGGCTGGGATATGCAATGAACTTGTTGTACGTTTAATTTGGGTTCCGCCACTTCTGTGTTCTTGTTGTGTGTGTATTTTTTAAATATTGTCTTCAGGAAAAACATTTGAAACGTAGTCAATGTTAATATGAAATAGGGAGTAGTCGCGGAGACGTTAGCATTATAATTGGTTGAAGAAATATTTTTGAGGAGTTTTAATGAAATATAATTATTAGTTTGCTTTTTAGCCAGGTGGTGAGGCTAATCAACTGTGTACGAACATGAAGAGTCGTAGAGTAGACGAAATGAAACTAAAAATTAGTCAAAAATATGGTTGTATGTATGTTTAGGTTGACAGAGTCAATTTGTTTTGATATGTGTCTCAATCTTTAGCATAGGTAAGCTTAGAATTCGATACTTAGATAAGCTGCAATAAGTTTATTATTTGACAGTAGAATTCTGAAAGTGGGCGAATACAAAAATTCGTAGAGCGAACGAATTTAGTAGATTCTGTGTGTTGTCAGACACTTAACCACTGAGTTAATTTAAATGTGTTTTGGAATTTTGACATAATTTACTATAGAACAGAAATTTATAAAAGCATTGCTATTTCGAAAATTTATGTGGCTTTAATTCGGCAAATAAGAAAGGGTTACATCTTCTAATTCTTATGTTACTAGCTAAAGCAAAACCAATTAGTCTACTGTACACAAACATGGAAATTCATAGTAACATGTGGTAGTGTGGAAAAATTTTAAAAATTGCGAAGTTGCCAAATTTAGTAGATTCGAGTTAATATGTTCAAGAGAAAATGGGTTTTATTATAAGGGTAAGTGGGGTTCTGGACTAATGGAAATTACTTGTCTTTGCTGTGAACCCTTGTATAGACGGAGATTTTCTTGACTCCATCACTCATAGGAGGGGAAGAAGGGAACACTTCTAATATTGTACTGTCAGTAGATCATTGAAATGTATCATAGAAACAACTGTCACTGCTCATATCAACAAAAGCAACAAGAGAGCCCCTTTAATTAACAAAATGTTAACTCTGATGAAATTCTTGATTTATTTTACTTGGATTTGTAAACTAGTTTTAAATTAGCCTCTGGAAGAGACTGGAATGTAATGTTTAAAGAGACTACCTGTTGCTTATTTTCAATTTACTGATATAAAGTTAAGATAAAAACTTTGAGGGAAAAAAACAGATTTCAGAGTTTTGATAAATGCCTTAAATCTTCATTGAGAAAAATAACAGCTGCAAAGCGGTTGTTGTAAACTGAACATGTTTTGCAGACTATAAAATTTAGGGAATTTATTTTATGAATTTACTGTACACTATTACCACGAATAAGCAAGCTCCTTCTTTAAGTTGCCCCTTTTGGTGTACCCATTGGTTTGTTACTTAGGACAAATTTGACAGTATTAAAATAAAGCTCTTAAAATAATCACAATGTTTGAATGTAGTAACCATGTATTACTTTCTCTAAAATTGTGGTTAACAAAAAACAAAGTTGATACATTACTAGGGGGGGGAGGGGGGGAGATGACTCATTTGTAATCTTCCAAGTCAAAGGGTGACGTCTTTTCATTTGACAGGTATAAATAAAACAAAGCATGTTTTGGACACATGACATTGAATTTACAGCTGAACATGAGTTGCAATAAAAGTTACGTAATTTGCAGCAGTACAAACATGAGATATCTCTCCGCATTTACGATTAGTTAAATTGGGTGATGTGTTGTATAAAACAACAAAAAATTGGTTCATCATCAAACAAGATAAGGAAAAGGAAGAAGGATACTTTACATCATTAAAGTTAAAATATGAGGTTTATTAACATTGTGGTTTTAAATTGAAAAGTACATGTAGATGACAAGTGTAATAAAGCAAGACTACTCCAGTTTTATGTGTTTATGAATGAAGCATAATTTTGTTTGTATGCAGTAGATTTGTTTACTTTTTTTTTATAAAAGATCGATACTATTTTATTGTTAGAATATTTCAAGTAGAGAAGTGCAGGTACTGTAGGGTAATCAATTTTACAATTTGAAAATTATTACAAGGCAGAAGCTGGGATTCAAACCTGTACGGTATGGTAACTTTGCCAAGCAATGCGAAACTTACCCGCAATGGCATGGCAACAATGCCAAGCAATGTAGCACAAACTTAATACATATGTGGATGCCTGACAACCCACAGGATGACTTTGACACTTTGTCAAAAAACTAAAATGATGTAAAACATACAGCTATGTTGAGATAGCTTTTTAATGTAACACTGAAAACTTGTCCACTATACCAGTTATTGTTAAAACAGGTGCTCACTGAAATTGTACAAGCATGCTAATCATGATCTACACCTGGTTACTTGCCACTAGCAGGGTATGAATTAACGATGAAACTGCGAAGTTGTATGTTAGCAGTAAAGACTCTTTCCGAAACCTGTACAATAGTTATTTATCCTCAAACATAGTCATGCTGAATTTTTCCTGGTACAATTAAATACTTCAAAGATTTCTTGTTGATATAAAAGCTTTAACACTACATGTGTAATAGTTTTTGAAGAGAAATTGAATTTTGAGCTTCTAATACAAATACAGAAAAGTTTGAGTTTACGGTATAAAACATCCTTAATGAATATAATTGGTCTTGAAGTTAATTAAATCACATTTTCTACTGATCTGCTGTTTCCTGGTATTTGAATTAAAAAAAAAGACATTTGTGTGAAACGGTGATATTTAAAACCACTTGTACATGTGTGTGAAACAGTGTAAATTACTTGAGTGCACAACTCTTCACAGCACAACTGTTTTCTAGGAGATTTACAAGTTGATGTCTGTTTCCTGAATTAACTTAGATTCTTGCAATCATTTCTGGTGATTTTTACATTGTTTGTCTAAACAACAGGAATACTGTGTAAGCCATGGGTATTTTGTGGATAGATAGTCACAGGTAAGCAACAGTTTTACTGTTTCCACTGTGCGTAATAATCATTCTAAGCCAGTATGCAGGGAACCAGGCTTATTTTTTGTTCAAGAAATACCGGTACCATAATTATTGTGATACATAGTTTTCTGGGATATTGTTATAAAGGATAAAGTTACCTTAAGTTTACACTAGAAAGGTAATGTATATTGTGAGTGACTTTCTTTTTCATTTGGGTTCGATCATTCAACATTATTTCTGTAATTTACTAGGGGGCAGTTTACCTGACTACTATTCTGGGAAATTGCCAGTAAAAAAATACCAGTCTTTGTTAAAAAAAAAGAAATGCCAGTTTCCTCATATACCAAGGTTTGTTACTAAGCAAACGTTGAAGCCATGACCCTCTGAGAGGGATGTTTATAAATGACTTTCAGACACAGCGTCTGTAAGTATGAAACCTTGTCGGAAGTGACCAGCTGGTTATGTGACTGCCCATGTCTTGCAGGCTGTACACTATGTCAGTTAAGAACTTAATATTGATCCACTTTAATTAAGAGATCCAGTTTGCTATAAATATGTCTTTGTTCACTTCATTACTGGGTGTCCGTAAAAATTCTTTAACTGTGCTATACAAAATACTTTGCAAGAAACAAGGAATTTGAATAATTTCTGATGAAAATCTTTGTCATAATAGGTTAAGAACACTAAATCTTAGCGCTGAGGCATTCCCAGAATATAGTAATCTCTACAAATATCTCAACAATTCAGAATTTCTTAAACTGATGTATATTTTATGATTCAGTAGATGTTTTGAGGTATCTTTAACTAATACCTGTAGTACACTGGCATCAGGATGACATCTGTTTTAGTAAAGTGTATGCCTGTTTCTGAGTATGATTCAAAACTCGTTGTTTTCAAATTTTAACTATTTCTCACATGGGCTTTCTCAACTTTACTTCTAATACCCAAATCAGAATTAAGTATTATCTAGTTAAGTTTCGGCAAATCTGAGATAGCATTTTGCTATAGTGAGCTACCTGTGAGGGTCATTGAAAGTTTGTCGTCTGTCCATTGGTTTCCAGATGGAGTAAAGGCTCTTTTGAAATATTCAGTAAGGAAACATTATTCACCACTTACTCTGCCCAAACATTGTGGTTTAGAGTTAAAAATACATGGGCTGGTAGACAGAGCTTTACTTACAGTTTTTAATTGAAACAAAAGCTGCAAAATTGGAAAAAAGAGTATCTAAATTAGCCCAAATTGCATGTATTTACCTTTTGCCAGTCATATTCTCATACCAGTCCCAGAATATGTATACATATACATGTATTTTGTTCACCATTTAGATTCTAAAGGTACGTAACTCGGTTGAGGTTTAATTGCAGTTCATTTCCCTTACATACTAAAGTAAATTTAGTATTAAATTTTGCTGCTAAGGTTTGCATAGTTATACTAAATATGTGAAATTTCATTTCAAATTATCTCTGCTTATAAATACACTACAATAATATTCATCATCCAGTGCATGGAGGTACAGTGGTGGGGATATAAATCACCTGCAGTAAAGCCTCAACCTATTGCAGTAAAATGAAATTGACAGGGAAGGTAATTGTGTTGCATTTAACCCTATTTAGATAGTCATTTCCAGTAGTGTCTTTGTGCTTGTAAAAGTGAAAGAACTACTTCAATCAATTTTGAGCATTTTGTTAAATTTTCAGGGTATTGACTCTAACATTATGTGATTCAAATATAAATACATTTATTATTTTTCAAGACTAAAGCACAAATTACATTTTCAGGCAAAGCAAACTGTTAGGGCACAATGTTTATAATGGTCTCTAAAAATTTAATAAAAGATGAATAATTGATCACTGTGACTCAGCCTCTATTGTGAATACAACATATGAGAGACTGTTGCGTATTAACGTCTTTTATGCTAAACTGCATGTATAATTTATTGATTGTGGTAATTTATAGGGAATAAAAAATGAAAGCCTGTATCGTTTCCTTTTAGCGTGGGTTTTTCCTGAAGCTTTCATTGATCTTCGATAAAAATGCAGACTTAGATCCGTCAGCCAGCAGCCATATATTGATTAACAAAATTGTCAACAGGAGGTTTTGTACATGTATGTTGAGGCTTTCAATGAAATAGCATTACTTTGTTGTCGCTTGTGAAGTACATGTACTAATTAAGGACTCGAAATATACTGTTATCACTTCACAAATATTCAGCCTTGGTTTTCCTTATATGGTTTTGTTATCAGCAGTATTACATTAGAAGAGATTGGAATTTATGCCAGTTTTAATGTAAGGACATGTGCTATCAAATCTGTTGCATTATTCAAGTGTCAGTGTCAAACTGTAAGGATGAATGACTTGTATGTTAGATTCTATAATTGATTATACATGTGTTTTGTTGTTACTGCATCGTGATTGTTTTGTAAGAACTGAGTGACTCTTGACAAGTGGAAAAAAATCCTTACGGAATGTGAGGATCCTTGCAAAATGGTTAAATAAGGAAACGCTTGATGAATTAGATGTACAGGGAAATTGATCTGAGTAGTCAAGAAAATTCTGCAGCCGACAATAGATTTATTGTAAATAGTTCATCAATTATTAAAAATCGATATCAACTATACAGCTATAGATATTATAGTATGGATATAGATGTGTTCTGGTGAAAGTTATTGACCAAATACATCAGAGTTCCTGGTCTTAGGAGAGGTTTGGATCATAAGTATTGATTGAAAAAGACCTACAGTGGTGTGAACAAAATACATTGTAAACATATTTGCGATAGACATCTGCTCCGTGTGCCAGTTTCCCCGTTAGTTTTCCATTGTAAGGGTTTATTCCAATACATTTCCATAAAAAACAAATTGTCATACCTCTGAACAAAATGTGGAGAATTAGTGTGTCATAATAACTGGGATACTAAAATTGGCAACAATTTGTGTGTGATAATACAATTGAAAATGGTTTCAGGCAGTATTTCAAGCAAATATTAAAGAATTAGCGAGTAAACTCTGAACTAAAGTAAAGGACAAACTAGGCTTTACATGACAGTTGATATTATTCACGCGGAGGGAATTGATAACATATAATTTGCAGTAGAACGTTCAATATTTGGGATACATGCATTCCCATCATCGATTAATGCTAAATAGCAGACAGAAAAACGTTTTACGTCTTTACATTTTATGTCACTACTAAACTGAACCAAAATGTTGCCTGCAAGGAATTTGCCTAAAAGGTGAGAATTTTGATTTAATGTTCTTTTAAAATCAGAAATTCTTCCCCAGTGTTCCAGTATTGGAAAGATTGCATAAAAAAGAAAACATGTATTAACTTTGAATTGGGAAAAATTTTGCAACATGGAATACTAGACAACCTTTGATTTCACTTGTGGCCTGTGCGCATACAATATTGATATAATGTCTGCATGCCTATTAATAAGCTTCATCAACTTTCCTGAAGGGTTTTAAAACTAAATTCTATATTGATGATATAAAATGATGACTTGGCAGACTTCACATATTGATACTATTACAATCCCATTCATACAAAATGTGCTACTCATACTAAATTGTTACTCATGGGTTTTGTTAGTATGAGTAGCACTTATAGTATGAGTAGCACTTTTAGTAGGAGTAGCACATTTAGTAGGAGTAGCACATTTAGTAGGAGTAGCACATTTAGTAGGAGTAGCACATTTAGAGTGAGTAGCACATTTAGAGTGAGTAGCACATTTAGTATGAGTAGCACATTTAGAGTGAGTAGCACATTTAGTAGGAGTAGCACATTTAGTAGGAGTAGCACATTTAGAGTGAGTAGCACATTTAGTATGAGTAGCACATTTAGAGTGAGTAGCACATTTAGTAGGAGTAGCACATTTAGAGTGAGTAGCACATTTAGTAGGAGTAGCACATTTAGTAGGAGTAGCACATTTAGAGTGAGTAGCACATTTAGTAGGAGTAGCACATTTAGATTGAGTAGCACATTTAGTATGAGTAGCACATTTAGAGTGAGTAGCACATTTAGTATGAGTAGCACATTTAGAGTGAGTAGCACATTTAGAGTGAGTAGCACTTTTAGTAGGAGTAGCACATTTAGTATGAGTGCCTTTAGAGTGAGTGCACTTTGTGGGTGCACATTTAGTATGGTGCCTTTAGAGTGAGTAGCACATTTAGTATGAGTAGCCTTTAGAGTGAGTGCACTTTAGTAGGGTGCACTTTAGTAGGGTGCACTTTGTATGGTGCCTTTAGTAGGAGTAGCCTTTGTGGAGTGCCTTTAGTAGGAGTGCACTTTAGGTGAGTGCACATTTAGTAGGAGTAGCACATTTAGTAGGAGTAGCACATTTAGTAGGAGTAGCACTATACTCACACTAACAAGCCAATTTCTACTGAACGCACTATATTCATACTTACAACCAGTGCTTAGTCACACCAACAAAGTCATACTTAAGTGCTACTCATGTTAACCACCCCATTCATACTGAACATGCTATATATGAACTACACTATCTTTTTTGTCTTTGAATCTTTCCCCAGAATATGAAGTTCCAGAAGTTTCAGAGAAATTCTAAAATTGTGTCTCAGGACATGTGTTTTGTGGTAAGGTAATCAACTAAAATCTTGAATTAACTTGTTGATTTTTCCACAAGATATTTTGAGATCCCTGTTCAAATAAGAAAAACTTGAGGATCTTCAGAATTGGTAATGTACCCATCTTTGTAACTTGGACATAAGTTTACACACAGTATTACAAGTGTTAACCTGATCAACTAAATCCTGTTTTGAAGCCCATTTTAGAATGTGATAAACATTTTTAATTGTCCCAGAAACTTTTATCTGGTAGGGGAGACAGCAATAATTCACCTTGTACACTCAGGTCCTAAAAGCCGCTACATTTCGTCCAAAATTCTAGGAGGCTTAGATGATCATTACATTATATCGAATTCTCTTGTGTCAAACACAAAACAACAAGTCCTGAATAATTAATATTGGAAACGGCACATGGAAGTATTTCTTCGTTCTATGCATTAGTCTACTGAACAAGTCAATTACTGGGTTGACTGTATAGTTGTCGCGCTACAGCTCTATGTGAGCTTGTTTTACTGTTAAATAATTGTCTTTAACTGTGGCAAGTGATTCCGCCTTTGTGACCAATGAAGATCAGGACTAAGCTGTATGTCTGAGCAGTCTGTATATGAACTGTGATGTTTGCTGTTTAGTCAGTTACTTTTTACTGGCCATACCTTAGAATAATTAACTGACAGCTTCAATATTTCATTTTAGAAATTTGGCAGTGTCAGGCAAGGGAACGGGATTACATGTACAGTTCAAGAAACTATGTTAACATACGAGAATTCAATATAATGTTAAACTAGGAAACATAAGTTTACACACAGTATTACAATTGTTTGTCAAACGTAAAACCTGATCGACTAAATCCTGTTTTGAAGCCCATTTTAGAATGTAGGACAATACCCAGCTGAGTTTAAAAAAATACTTATCTATCTTTCCAGGGATACTCTAAGAAAATTTACTGATTTGACACCAAGCAGTTGCAGATCATGATCAGTTTGCACACAGTCTGCAGGCTGATCATGATCTACACTGGTCGCTGCAGAACCACTTGCCACCAGCATTGTAGGAATTTGTGCCTTAAATCAACTTTCAAGGAAAGGGAAAGAAATATTTTATGCAGATTTAAAGCAATTCATCGAAGTTACTGTTCTTGACCTGTAATAATTGTTTACATTGATTATAATAGCCATAAAATTGAAATGCCTTTCCCTGGTCTCGCTGACTTGAAATTATGGTAACCTCTCGTTGATTAAGGGTCATAGGTTCGGGCCCCGCTACCGACCATATCTCTATGTGAGAAAGTTGGCACTTTCTTACGGAGGATAGTGTTTAAGTACGGGTTCTTCCAAGGAACGATGGTTAGGTAAACTGTCCAAATGAAAAACTGACCAAAACATGGTTAAAACAACAACAAAGAGTAATGCAGTATTGCAGAATTAAATTGAAGTTCAGTCAGAATCTTGTAAGTGGAGATTTCCTGGTTTTACATTTAACGAAAAAGTGTGCAGCATGTTGTTACCAAACTTTTATTTTCAAGTTAGGCTTGTAAGCAAATTCATAAATGTAACTGGACAATTTCCTTGAAAGAACAAACAGTAAGGTCCAAATTTAAAGATGGACAAGTGAGTCTGACTTTTGTCAGCAGTGCAGATCATGATCAACCTTCACATCTATGTGTAGATCACTATTCCACCAATAAGCAATAAATGGTACCATCCATGTAGAAAATACAAGTTCATTTTAGAAATTTAACAGGGTCAGGGTAAAATAGAAGTTATGGCACAGTTTGTTTGTGTCAAACTGTTTTGTCTGGTCAAATACCAGCAGTAAATTCACAGTAACATCATCAGACAGTAACAGCATTTGACAATCTTTTGTGGGTTCATTGACAACGGTTATAAGTCCATCATTTTATGAAAGTTTCAAGTGTTTAAGGTCACTAACTTGCAATGATATAAATCTCTCACTAATTTCGGGTCACAGGTTCAAGTCCCACTATCAACTTTACAGTTTGCCATTTTCTTACAGAGAAATACCTAGTGTAGGTCCTTCACAAAAATGATGGTTTAAGGTAAACTACCTGCCTAATAGGGCTGCAACGATTCAGGTACCCTTCGGTTCGGTTCGGATTCGGTTAATACCCTTTCGATTATCGAATATTCAATTCGAATATCTACATCGATGATAACATGAAATAATATAAGAAATTCTTCAAACTTGACTTTTTGCAAGGCCAAATTAATTCATTTTCCTTGTTTTAAAATAACTTGAATGACTTGCTAGTTTAAATAGTAACTAACTGACTAGGAACTTAGGACATCAAAACATTTAATTGAAACTGAGACAATAGACTTATTATAAACTTATAATCTCAAAAAAGGGACTAGACAAGTAGACATCACGGTGCACACTGCAAAAATACGTAATGTTGAATGTCTCTTTAGTCTGTTAAGTTCAGTGACTAGAAACATATTTAAATGTCCAATTTATTCACACTTTGAACACATGTAACTTGAAATTAACTTAAACGTTATGTTTTCGTTTCAAATGTTGCTCATATTTGTTGTTGTTCCGTTCGATACCTTAGATTTTCGCTACAGACTCTGCAGATAGCATTCATTTATCAATCCACCAGATTTTTTCTCAAATGCGAAATGTCGCCCACATTGGACCTTAATGCGCCGGTGGATCGACCAACCTTTTTCATCCGCCATGTTTGTTTATGTACTTGCCGCAGTGAATAAAATGACGCGCTGTTGGACATAATATATTTTAGCGGGCGTCTTGTTTGACACTGCCTAGGCGTACCGAACCGAAATATCGTAACCCAAATCGGATAACCGATTGGCCATGGACTCGGATATTTAACTCGGTCGTCCTCTGCCTAAACTGTTGAAATAGGCTTTAACCCCCCCCCCCCCCCCTTTAAAATGAACCATCTTCCTGAGATGTTGCTGCAGAAGTCTTACAAAATTTGTAAAGAGTTTAACAAGGAGGATTTCTGCACCAGATTCTGTCCAAGTTTAGACATTGAACAAATATTTGTACTCATGTACAATCAAAACAGGGATTTAAGAAGTGCAAATATTTGGTCTGGTCTGGACAACAGCAATGCAATTGGCATTACAAAAAAATTATGCACTTTTAAACAGTTTTAATCTTTTGGAAATAAATTTAAACCTCCACCTGTTGAAGAAATTTGAATTTAAATGAACGAAAAGGGACAAATTTTGAATGATAATGGATAATGGAGTTGGGTTTTTTTGTGAATGAGATTTATTCAGACTAGAGGCATTTATGATGTATCCTTCTGCAACACTACAATGAAAGTTAATTTTCTCCCCAAGTTGTTCACACTTTATTCTACCTTGCGATCTATTTGACAATTTACTTAGTTTGCACTTTTGCTAATGTTCTGCCTTGGAAAAAATCAAGGCATTTGTCATTTTAGGTGGTGTGTTTGTGCCAATCAATAACTTCTGGCTGATTGTCTAATGTCTAAACCTCCATCTTGCTCCTATTTGCTCAGGTGGCTCTATGGTCAGTGAAGATTATGATCCCCAAACTGATCGTGATCTGCACTGATCAGTGTTCAGTTTGTAAATTGTTTCCCCTTTGACTTATTTTAAAGATGTACAAGTACACTATAGAAATTTAGTAAGGTATTGTGTTGTAGTCATGTCTTGTAGGCAGAATTAATAAACAAATTTAAAGCAAAAAGGATTAAAAAAAATAGAAAGTAATGTTGGGAGTATAAAAAAACCTGTTCTATTTCTCGTATAAATAATGACTGATATTGTGAACACTCCTTTGTCATGTTTCACTTACAAATTTTGTATTTTGCAATAAAGATCTTAAAGTAATAACAAATCTTTGAACACCCAGCTAATTTGATCATGTTTAATCAGGGCGTGTAAAGTTGATTAAACTGATACCAGCGGTGCTCAAGGAGCAGACAATATATATTTGCGTTTTGTCTGACGAAAGATCCTAGTTGCCTGTACCCCGAAGGATTGGCTGATTTTGTGGTTATTGATCTTCCGTGTAAAAGTAATGTTTCGATAATTTTGAGTAGTTTTTTAAGTACGTATCAATTAATTATGATGGATTTAAAAACGTTCATTGATAAAAGAATTTTTTTATCGCAGGATGTAAATCTTGTAATAGTATTACAAATCACAAATAAATTGGGTTATTAAGTGCATTTAGTAAATCAAAGATCTAAATCAACCTCAAATTTGGTTTCATTTGCATATAAGTGAAAAAAAAATTAAAAAGATGATGTCATAACCTAAATGTAATAGTTTAGAGCTACTTCTGTCGTGATAATGCAATTGTAATAATAGATAAACAAACCATGTTCATCTTGTATTAATGCATGTGCAGGCAATATTTAATGCTTTTGAACTGCAGTGCCCTTAATAATTTATCAACAAACATGCTGTGACAATGTTGACAGTGTGATCATCTATTACATGATAACCCATCTATCATACTAATTGATTGGACAGTTTTATGACTATAAGATGTTGCAAGTGCAAAGTATTAAATCAATGTTTTGAAATATTAATATTATACATGTGTTTGTGGTTTGTTTTGGTGTACTTATTGTTGTTAGTTATAATTAGTTCTAATTATTTTGTGTACTATTCCACTCAGTTGAAGTTAAGTGGGTCTTGTTTTGTTCATGAAAATCTTATTTAATAGAGCCCTGAATGAAGAGGTTTATACCTGATGCCCATGGATTGAGAACACTGTAAACTCATGAAATGGGTACCAGATTAGCTCTTTCTTTCAGGAGTGGTGTATCAAGAGCAAGTATAAATGAAGAGAATATGATTTGCAACCAGGCTACGGGTCGTACCGACTATACCTCGAACGAGGTAACGGTGGACCTAATAAGCACAATTACAAACAAAAGCAACCAGGCTATATGAATTAGAATGAAAGAAAGAATTATAGAAAATATGAGTTAAGATCACTTAATACATTAATAGGATCAGTTAGAATCACAGACAATAAGTGGTGATCTACAGAATGTCCTGGTTCCTTTAGTGAGGTAGAAGTGAACTCAGTCCTTGCAACATATAGGTTGTTAGTTTGACCCCCTGTCTGGTCGGGCCCTTTAACCATCTGCCAGGTCCCTCTGTCTGGTTCCTTTAAACCTTAATCTCCCAGTACCCATTGTCTGGTTTCTTTAACCAACCTCTGTCTGGCCCCTTTAAGCATGTCATCTCCCAGGACCAGTTCTCCAAGTTTTGGGCTGTCAGTTACATTAGAATGGTTGCAAAACCTGACAACACCAGTTACCTGGGCTGACACTGAATTACTTCAAGCTACATTAATGACAGAGTCTTAACTCCGACTGCTAAGTGCTGTTACCTTGTGACTCAGTGTGTTTGTAAATCTACTATTATTGAAATTCAAAAGTACACAAAAATGTTTAAAATCGTAAATAAAGTATGAAAGTTTGTGATTTCTGTACTTTTCTGATGGAAGATGGTAGTACTTACCTTTTAAAGCACTTTTACAAACTACCTGATATCAGAAATAATGGGTATAAAATTGATAGGTGGTTGACTTGCGTTAACAGTTTATCTACGCAAGGGGGAAAGACAGACGTTTTAACATTTAAACTTTCTTAATCGTTGTGCATGAATATAAAGAGGAAAGAAGTTTTAAAATTGTCAAACGGATTTGTTTATATCAAAATACGTTTGAGGACAAAAGGTTAACTTTGAACATGAACAAGATGCGTTATTAACGATTGAGGAGAAATTTTGTAAACTGTAACTTGTTCTTTCCCAACTACAGACAAGTTTGAGAAGTCTTGTATATAAAATAAGTCTTTAAAAAATGAATAAAACAGTTGCAAGTGGCAGCTACCAGGATTTAGCTGATTGCTGGAAAATTCAGATGTTCTTGGAATCTACAGCAGAGGTAGGCATACATATTTTCTGAAGTAACTTGTTAGATGGAATGACTTGAAAAGTTTGCTCCAGATTTGTCCCTTGTTTACTCCGCGGCTCACGTGCGTGTAACTGCTGCAGTTCAGTGCATCTGAAAGAAATAAGAGTGATTTTATTACATATGAGTCATAGAAATAAATAATTTTATGTTTATTTTCCTTTTCTGTAAAAAACAAGAATTGAGTCATAAGAAATATACAATTTTATGGGTTTTTTTCCTTTTCTGTAAAAAACAAGAATTTTCATTTTGTTGAAGTTAAAGAACTTTTTTTTTTTTTAATTCTTGCTTCAAATATGTATATATTCTTTGTTGTAGTACATGTATTTGAAATCCTAGTCACATTTTGTGATATTTCTTTTATAGATGGCTGTAATATCACTGTCATATTTTGTTGTCACAAATCACATTAAATTTCATTAAATTATTATGACCATGCAAGTTGAAATATTAGTATTTATATATTCATGGCAAGTTTTAATTTGCAAGCTACAAGATAAATTTAAAGTGCATGTTTGCAAAAAAAAATAAATAGGCTTGAATGGTGTAGAGTTTATGACATTTGCTTAGTAACTCAGAGTACATGTAACCTGGATTCAATTCCCAGTTGGGCAAATTGAGGTTTTTCCTTTCACTAGACATCTGCCTCAGTCTACCTTAACTGTAAATGGGTAGCAGAATTACTCTCTCTGTCATACATGCATGGCACTCCTTGATGGTGTCTCTCAGCCTGGATCGATATAAGTGTGAGAGAACTTGTTATTCAGTTTAAGGAAAAGCAAATGAATGTTTGCAATGAGAAATATTTTTCTTCCCAGTTGAAGTGATAATAATAATAAACAGGTACAGGAAGAAGTGTCCTATAAATTCTGAATTGACTGATAGAATAAAATTTTGTCTACTCGTACTGTGCTTGGGGTCTATATTTATAAACACTGTCACTTATAGAACCTGTACGAGGTCTACAGCGACAACCATGCAACCAGTATTACAGATGTTTTTAAGATTCATGCATTTTCATCCAGCATCCATCTCGCTTGCATGTAGCTAGTATGGGTGTGTCTAAGAGAGTCATTATTAAGGTGCTTTTGAGGTCTGTTGATAATAATGATACGTAATTATATACCTTGTTTCATGGAGGTGACTTACAGGTTATATGAGCCAATTGTCTTTGAGGCTTTCACAGCAATAATGATTTGTACAAATAAAATACAGTCACATAAATGTACATCATGTCAACCATCCACAATAAAACATAAAAAAATATATATGAAATTGTAAATAGGAAATTAATAAATATAAAAAAAAATTAATGATGTTAATGTCATTTTTTGGAAATTTACTGCTATGGAGAAAGCCCTATTAAGCATCCTATTGATGAAAATATGGGCCATATGTGTTTGAAATTTTTGTAGCAAGTATACAAAACATTTGATAAAAATATTATGATAATGTTTTATAGTTATATTTTTATGTGTTTGGGGATATAAATGTCATGATTGATACATCAGACATATTTTTTGCAAGACTGCATGTCAGCAGTTTAGGTTACTGGGGTGACGGTATAGACAATGTAGGCAAAGAAAGTTAGTGCAGAAGCGGCCCCCTATATTTAATAAGTGGTTGGAAAATGTAACATGTAAGTGAAGAAGTAGTGTAAATGTTCTTTGAACAAGATATTATGAAATGAATGAAAATTGCCTGAAACTGAAACTGAAACTGTTTTATTTGCTTAAACGCCTATTTCTACATAAAATACATATTAATGGCGTTGTACACTATTTATCAAAACATTAAAAATATTAAGTAAATGTAGTTTAAGAATGATAAAACAATAAATTAAATCTAAAGCATTTATCAAAAGTTAAATAAAAGACATATATGTTACTTTGATAATAAAGGTTGTAAATCAGATTTTACCAGTATGCACTGAACTTGTCTCTCAGTTCACTGTTTCTACCTCTACTGACTTTGACTAGAAAAGTTGAAATAGTCTGTGAAGAAATGGTCTTCAAGTGTTTCTTGAAACTATCAACTGATGAGCATTGTCTGATATTTAATGGAAGATCGTTCCAGAGTTTCGGCCGATCGCTAAAACTTCTGTCGCTGAATGTTTTACCTTATTAAAAGGCCTTCAACTATCACTGAAGATGGGTGATCTCAGAGACGTTTTGACTTTAGGTGTAAGCAGTTCAGTCAAATACGGTGGTGCTTTCCAACGTGACGTTGTACTGTATCAGAATTTGTTGTATTCTGGCCTTGATGGGCAGCCAGTGTAGATCGTATAGTGCCTGCTTAGAACTGTCTCTTTTCCTACATTTATACTATTTGGCACACATGTTTTGAATTCGCTGTAGTTTTGCAATATCACAGTTTGAAATACCATACAAAATGCCTAGGAAGGTACGATAAAGAATGGGTTAACCCACTGTTCATTGTATAGCTTTAAAATTGTCAAAAAAATGATATTTCTATCTTTTATCCATGTAAACGTCAAATTATTTTATATGCTTATGTAAACGTTTTATAAGTAGTGAAAAGTTTTTATTGTATGGCCAGTATAAAAACTGATATTGGTCAAACATGCCGGATTTGGATAATGTGGATCCATTACGTTACTATGACTTGATTTCTTTTAATTTAAAATTTACAATCACACTTCAGTTTGATTTTGAACGGAAGTATCACAGTATGGTCACTGACAGTCTATTTTAATCAGATATTTCATGTTAGAGCAATTAACTGACAGATAGACAAAGTTATAACTATAAATGGTTGGGTAAGCACTTTCCATTTGTTATTAGACTGGTTTACAGCAATAAACAGGTAGCCAAAGTCAACTAATTGGTCAGGATGCACTTTTAGATAACGAGACTTTTCAGTAGTTGTGAAAATGTGCGTTATTTTGATTACAAACATTTTGACTGCAAACAATTTCGTGAGAATAGAGGCAGGAACAGTATTGTATATTCTAAGAATCACTAATGGAGCATATAGGTAGAACATATCATGATATTGCTGCGTTAACTTTGTTTTAATTGACGCTGAATGAAAACAGGGATCGTATTGTAAATCTAATAAATCCTGATGAAAAAACGGAAAGAGTGTAAAGATAATAGGAAGCTTTCCCATGAATATGTTTTTGTCTCTTTTTAAGTCATAAATGATACACTGAAAATGCACAAACAAAATAGTTAAGTGTTTGCTTTACATGAACCTAGAATATAAATTTATTCTGTCTCTGTTATAAAGTCTGTAAAGTTAATTTGCATCTCCCATTTAAAAATTTTTACATGAAAGCTTGGTTTGTAGGTCCGCTGTGATACAGTATCACAGTATTTCTTGTTTATTATTAAAGTTGAGTTTGCAGACAGTTTATCTTCTCAGAAAGCTGAAGTACCAAAATACAGACTGCCAGTACATTGCAGCAGGCGGAGTATAGAGACAACAATTTTTGCAAAATTTGAATTAAAAAGATCATGTTTCATTTTGCTATATCATTGAAAAAATACTGCGCTTTGTTTCTGATATGAACTTCTGCGTTATGAATGTTTTTGGTACAAATAAAGGTCATTTCTGTCAGTAAGACATCTTTCTTGATAAAATGAGAGCTACTTGTAAATGTGATCCTGGTACTTTAAAGCTGGTCACTAATGAGTAAAATGAAAGTTAGAATGGAAACATATATTTGTACATGTGCAATTCTTTATTGAACATGCCCACAAGACCACAAAATTATATAAAAAGTGCGCACACTATCATCTAGAATACAAAAAGATGTAATAAGGCTATTATTTCCTGTTCATATCCTGTCGCTTGCTGAGGTTTATTACTTTTTCATAATCTTTTTTAGTAAAAGCAGTGGGCGTTACTTTTTTGTCAGCGTATTTGCACAAACTTTATAGCTAGATCAGACAGTTACTGAAATGTAATCAGACTGTACAAGAAAACTACCGCATGTTTCCTTCCCCAAACACGACTTCTTGCAATCATGTCAAATGTATTGACATAACAGACGGATACAACATGAGGTTTTGTTGCAACTCCAAAAAAGTCGAAATGTTAACAAGACATTTTCAGCAGTAAGACATAGTTACTTGCATATAACACAGATGTTCAGTGTGTTTTTTCCTCATTTGCACTACAATGTCAGTATTCTTGTCTAGGAGATTGATATATTGTATATTTATTGTCTGCAGGACGCAATGGCCTGGTCGCACAAATACGAAACTTACACATGTATTATTGATTGCATAAAGATTAGGTCACTGATGCCAGTGTTATCTCCCCTGCATCTGTTTTAATATATGGACACAAATTGGCACAAATGATCAGGACATAGAAATAAAGGTCACAGACTTTGAGACACCACTGTGGAGCATACATTAAAGTTTCACTTACCAGTGACAGCTCTTGATTTCATGGCTGATAATTTGTAATTCGACAAAAAAGGATTGAATAGTTGAATAGTTATAAAAAATCATAAATTACCTATCAAATACCATAAATTAATACAGACCCCCTTTAAGAAATGCAAGATGCGAGTCTTATATGTTTGAATAAGTAACTGTTAAAGTATGAAAACAACTAATAGTGTTATTAAAAAAAAAAAAATTGTTCAAATTCTTCCTGATGTTCCTCCCTGTGTGGGTCACAATGTTAGATGCTGACATTTTAATGATTATTTACTCAGCTTATAAGGCATTCAATATCATTAAACTTTTAAGTTATTGCCACTTATATATAGACCAAGTATTATTATTCAGTTGTATACAGTATAGAGTTTCCAATTTGATAGATGTTTTTTCAGAGAGGTCGCTTTGTTTCTTAAACACATGTGTTGCCAAATATTTTCATTTTAACCCTTGTTCACCAAGTTTTCAGAATAAATTTTGTAAAAATAGTGAAATAGAAAAAAATTGTTAGCTACATTTGCTCTGATTGAATGTTCTATACTGAAAGGGAAAAGAAACACAGAGTTTGCAGTATCATTGAAGATCTACTGTGCTATATTTATTACAGGCACTCTTGATATAGAAATTAACATTGGGAATGTCTTTGTACCAATAACAGTAAATTCACCACCATCACCAGTTTGACATCTTTGTTGGTAATGTTAATGCTTACATACAAAACAGTTGTGGGACTTTAACATTCTGCTGGAATACATGTTGTTGGTCAAGGTTTAAAGAAATGTATGTCATAACCTTTAAGATTAGAAATATCTTTTGTTTAAACTGTATATTTGGCTTCCGTTGTGAATGTCAGAGGCAATGAAATTATATTTGTTTTAGGTGAAGTGTTTAGTTTTGCAAATTTATGTTCCTTTTACTCTAAAAATGGCAACACATTGTCAGTCTTGACATGAAAAAGGCCTGTGACCTTATTTTACACCTGTTCAAAGAATAGTCAGTGATAATTCCTAAAGATTGATGAAGCATCAAATTCAAATTACTTTATTGTTTCCTATAACTTATTTCCGATTAATTGACAAATGCCTGGTAATCCATCTAACCTTTTTAGTAAAAGCCCTGCAAAGAGCAGATATTGATAAATATGAGTAAATAATGTTTAAATAAACAGCATGTTATTTTGCATTTGACTAGGGCAGATCATGATCAGACCTAATTATTTATTACTCAGCTCATTGTTTTTTCTGAAAGCCCCATTGAACAACCTTAGCTACTCAGACTAAAAAATCAGGGACAACGCCATTTTAGAAACTAAGCAGGCTCAAGGTTTTGGTAGAGAAGGTTTCAACATCTTGGATTTTGGTATAACCCAAGGAACAGGGTGGATTGATCGAGAAGTACTGCATGTACCGGTATAGCACAAGCAAGATAATATGATGTTTATACGTGCTGTAAAGACATTGAGTTCAGCTCATTTCATTTATTTTTCTAATATTTAACACTGGGCCCAAATTTACACTGTACATTTAGTCTCATTTTTTTAAATCTTAAGAAGTAGATTGTTCTTTTATCAAATTCTGTTCAGTTTGAACTAAATGACACTTTTGTTGTGCATTTAATCAAGAAAGTTGTCAATACGGTAGCTAAGATGTGCTGACAGCGTTTCAGTACAAGATTAACAAAAAGCTGACAAAGTTTAGAAGTTTATCAGTATTATTTACTTTAAAAAACATAGCAGCAGGTGTCTTGCTGGAAAAGATATCCATTTGAAAGGTAGAGAATGAAAAATTGAGCCAAACAAAACTATTGACTGCTTGCTTATTTGTTTTGTTAATTCTCTTTTTGTGCACTTGTCAGAACTTTGCTTTCTGATTGGATAGAGTGTCTTGTGAAAAACTTCGTGTAAGGTTAAATTTGGTTCAAGAACGTTTTTAATCACCGTTGAAGTGTTGTAGCCATGTTGGATGTAGTCATCTTGTAGATATACAAGGCTGTTTAGGACAGTAAGCAAGCTGTGATTTTATCTGCATGGTTGTTTTTGACCCTATTAAAATGTACCAAGTGTCACTGTAAATAGGTGCTTTGTGCTATATTTGGAACAGCTTTAATAATGGAGCCCTTACTGTGGGAAAACCCATTCTTAGGTTTTTGCAACAAGTATGGATGCGGGCTTGCATGCACTTCAAGGGTTTTCAACTTTTCTGTATTCTTGGTACTGGCAATAACTGACATTATATTGACTTGCTACTTTTGCTTTGATCCCTCATAAAGGTATTCTAGTAGCACTCATCATAGTTGTGGTCCAAAACGAGAACCCTGGGGGTGGGGGGAGGGGCTGGTTGGAGGGTGGGTCTCGGAAGAAACTGTACTGTGACTGAAGTTTGGAGCTTATGTTGTAACTCTTTGATTGTGTTTTCTATGAAAACAACAGGCATCAGTAGAGTTGCGGAATACGATTGTAATTTCATGATAATACAGAATTTGTTTGAAAAGTTTTGTTTCAGTAAGTTACGATCTCTCACATGTATTTCACTTATATTGCCATTTTTTGATGACTTCTTCTTTATATTTATAAGTTAACTTTGAAACATTTATTTCACTGGTAACAGTCACTGACTTGATCTCTGATTGATTATGAATAAATCACAGCAATAAAGATGGCTATCTATATTACATTATAGTTCATGCATAAAATTGACCATTTTCGTAATTAAGTCCTATACAATAAACTCCGTTTATAATGAACTCATTGGGACCATTTAAATGTGTTCCTTATATCAGGAGTTTGTTATATCAATATAACATTTTCATATAAAATAAGGAAAGAAAAAGAACTTGGGCAGAGAAAATTTGTTCCTTCTGTTATATCAGTAATTTTGATTTATCGGAAGTCATCATATTCAGTTATGTGGGGCGAAAATTTCCTTTCATAGAATTTCTTCAAACTGTAGTTTAGATGAGAATCAAGTTTGAAACAGAAATCTGAAATAAAAATCATATGTCACTGACCTATATCTTGAATTATCTGCCCTTGAAAATCAGAAAATGTCACAAAATGCTGTTTTCTTCAAGGGCAGCCAATTCAAAATCAAAGCCTCTGACCTACTATTTTTATTTCAGATTTCTGTCACCAATGCCAAGAAATTCTGTAAAAGGGGATATTTTGGCCCTATATACATTAGGATACTGTAGCAAATGTCCTTAATGTTTCAAATCCAACATAGACAGAAAAGCCTAATGGAGAGGCACTTTTCTCAACTCTCTTGACTGTTGATGTGCTTCAACTGTTGAGTGGTTACGGTTAATGACTTGGTATCCCTAAACCTCTCACTGATTGTGTGAGTCATGATTTTGAGCTTTATTCTTTGTGTGAGAAAGTTACAGCAGTTTCTTATTGAGGTCAATGCTCTACTTCAGAACTGGTCCTTCCCAGGAACCATGGTTAGGTAAACTGCCTACCTATGTTCCATGAAGGGAATCGTAATTCTGATTTCCCCGGTTACGCTTCGTGTTGGGAAATTGTTTCTTTATTGTCAAGATGTATTTCAAATTTAATGCGGAAAACATGAGTTACAAGTAGACATTTTATATTAAATATGTTAATGGATTACAGCTCAAATGTAGTAAATGAGGCAAATAGGTAAATGTTACGGCAGATTTGCTACATTAAATAGCCATGTTAAATGAGACTTTATCTGATGACTGTAAATAGGTTTACTAGTTATTTTAACCTGGATCCACATCCACTGCTATCAATGAAAATTAACTGATTTTCATTTTATCACTGAATGAAATAGTATGGAATGTATAAACTTTGATTTACAGTTATATTACCCTTCAAAAAGACCACATTTGGTCATAGCCAAGAATGATGCTGAAAACACAGTGGAGGAAGAACTAAGTTTTACCAAGTTAGTTCTGTTATTGACAGATACAAATCGGAGTATGAATCACTGATTAAAATTTTATAAAAAATTATGATGATCACTTGGAATGGTAATATCACTTTAAAGTTGATACATTGAAAACAGTGGCTGACGGTAGAGTCAGAGCCTCAAATCCCTTTCATGGCAGAACTGTTACTCCAGCTTCCACCTTTTTAGCTCACCAGTGAGCATAAAGTGAGATATTGTGATCGCCCTGTGTCCGGCGTCTGGCTGTCTGTTGTCCGTCCACACTAATTAGAGGCTGCATTTTTCACTGAATCTTCATGAAACTTGGTCAGAATGACTTCCTTGGTTTAATCTAGGCCGTGTTTAATATGGGTTATCTGGGGTAAAAAACTAGGTCATGGGGTAAGTCATAGAAAAACCCTTTTGTACACAATCTAATTTTTATATAGGTTACATTTTTCATTGGATCTTCATGAAACTTGGTCAGTATGATTGTCTTAATGAAATTAAGGTTGAATTTGAATATGGGTCATCTGAGGTCAAAAAGTAGGTCACCTGGTTAAAAACCTTGTGAATGCCATACAGGTTACATTTGCATTGGTCAGAATGTATATGTGGATCACCTGGGATTAAAAACTATGTTACAGGTCAATTCTGAGGAAAACCCTTGTTGGTACTCTAGAAGTAACATTTTATAGCCAATCCACATGTAAATTGGTCAGAGGGATTGTCTTGTTAAGGTCAAACAGAATGTCTGTGTTTATGATAAACAGTTTAGGGTTGAAGTTTAGTCACATTATGGTCATAAGTAGGTCTCTGGTGAGCGATATAGGGCCAAGATGTTTTTGTAGCTCTCTCTCTCTCTCTCCACTTTCACGGTCACAGCAGTAAAGGAAGCTGTCTTTTTAACCACTTCCTGCCAAACAATTTCTTTTCCAGGGTGGTACAGTCTTGCCACAAACTGTTTTCTTGACTTTTCATACAGGGGAGATAACTGAAGTAAATTCCCGGCTGTTTGGTCTGAAAGATCACATGAGCATTTCAGTGGACATTCTTGTATGCCAGTACTTGTGAGAACACCAGGAAGCAGTCATAGAGGGTATATCTAACCCTTGACCTGCTCATAGCAATTAATTCTGCCGCTGTGACCAGTGTAGATCATGATCAGCCTACACGTCCATACAGTCCGGTCATGCATGTCACTGCTCACTATTTAGTGAATTAAATGGTACTGCCCTTATTGAAAGATGGAGAAGTCCATCGTAAAAATTCAGGACAAGGGTTAAGAAAGCTAGTAAGAACCTAGTCTACAATCAGTTGATGTAAAACACACTCGTTTAAACTAAAATGTATACTTTTGTTGGGTGACTGTATAATGAGCCATGTTCTTTGATTTGTTATAAAGTGTAAGGGTTTTAAGTGTAATCATTTGGAAAATTTTTACTAATTTTACCATAGAAAGTAACTGGTAAATGATGGGAAAACGTGCGTAATGAGTTTTAATGAATGCTTGATCATTTGAAAGATTTCAATCTTTCCAAATTTAGGAGCACTTTAACACAAAGACTGTGATGAGTAATGTATTCTTCGTGATGGCTACTCCCCCCTTAGTTGTGTGATGTAATGTTCAACAATGATAAACCTTACTGATAAAATCTTAATTGTGCTGCATTTTACAGAAAGAAGTATACATGTTTTGAGAAAATTCATGTTAACCTTTTTTTTGCTGACATAGAGTTCTGTCTTTGTGAGCAGTGCAGACACATCTATGCAGTCAGATTGTAATCTCCACTGTTCAGTCATTAGATTTTTAGTCAGTACCCCTCTGAATATGTAATGGTACTGTCCAAATAAACAGATGGGCAAGTCCATTTTGGAAACGTGGCAGGCTTAAGATTGGTGTATGTGTTCCTTTTAAAATATGGAGCAGTTATATATAAGGGCAGCTTGCATATATAATTTTCAATGCAAAGATTACAATGGATGTTTTTTTTTCATATTTTTCAGGTGTCGTATTGCGACACAGAAGCCATGGATTTGCAGAACAACCTCAACAACAACTTGGCTGTCCTACCCCACTTTGAACACCAGCTGTTGAATTGTGGGATATGTCAAAGGAGCTATAATAACCCCAAAGTGTTGCCGTGCCTGCATTCATTCTGCGAGCAGTGCCTGTATGAATACATTCCGGCGGAGAGTTTATCTGTGACGTGTCCCGTGTGTAGACAGCAGTCTATTCTACCACTTGATGGTGTCAGTGCACTACAAGCAAACATCTTTATAACCAGCCTCATGGATGTTGTAGGTAAGACCTGAGATTAGATTTTTTTTAAAAACAACAGAAAATTTTCCAAACATCAAACTCTGCACCTACCAAACACCAGACCCATACACAGAAAACTGAATCCTCCACCTACCACGGCTAGGTAAGCTTGCAGACTTTCACAGTGCAAGTCTGCCAATGAAGGCTCTGATAGACACATTTTTGTGTCGCCCTTTCAGAGAAAAGGCGATACATAGGGATCGCTTTGTCGGTCCGTCCGTCCGTCACACAAACTTAACATTGGCTATAACTTTGCCATTTCTTAAGATTTCTTCATCAAACTTTACAATTGTATTGCTTATGACAATAGGGTCATGATGCCACCAAATTTTGTAGGTCAAGGTCATATTTGACAGAGTTATGCCCCTTTTTGTACTTAGATTTTGTCACGAAAACTTAACGTTGGCTATAACTTTGCCATTTCTTAAGATTTCTTCATCAAACTTTCAAATTGTATTGCTTATGACATAAGGGTCGTGATGCCGCCAAATTGTATAGGTCAAGGTCATATTTGACAGAGTTATGCCCCTTTATATCTTAGATTTTTGCTATAACTTTGCCATTTCTTAAGATTTCTTTATCAAACTTTCAATTGTATTGCTTATGTCAAAAGGTTGTGATGCCACCAAATTTTGTAGGTCAAGGTCTTTTGAGAGAGTTATGCCCCTTTTTGTACTTAGATTTTGTCATGAAAACTTAAGGTTGGCTATAACTTTGCCATTTCTTAAGATTTCTTCATCAAACTTTCAAATTGCTTGCTTATGACATAAAGGTAATGGGCCGCCAAAGTTTGTAGGTCAAGGTCATTTTGAGAGAGTTATGCCCCTTTATATACTTGATTTTGCTATAACTTTTGCCATTTCTTAAGATTTCTTTATCAAACTTTCAAATTATTTGCTTATGTAAAAGGGTTGTGATGCCGCCAAATTTTGTAGGTCAAGGTCTTATTTGACGAGTTATGCCCCTTTTTGTACTTTTTTGTACTTTGCCATTTCTTAAGATTTCTTCATCAGCTTTTTAAATTGTTTGCTTATGACATAAGGGTCGATGCCCCAAGTTTGTTGGTCAAGGTCATATTTGAGAGAGTTATGCCCCTTTTTCACTTAGATTTTGTCACAAAATTGTTGGTTATTTGACAAAGCTAAGAGGGCCCAGGTTCAAACCTGTGTACAAAGAAGCAGACTGGCCTCTCCTCTTTTGTATCTAAAATTTAGTAATATTGTTTTGAAAAATTCAACCAGAATGCAATTTTCACATCTGTATGCCAGGCTTTAGCAAAAAAAACTAAGAAATTCATTGAGTTATGACAATTTTACTGCCATGTTTTAAGTCAAGTTTTTCAGTCATCATAACTTACCTGTAAGGTCAAACACTAGAAGGCCAGAATTGCTTCAAAGCATTATGCTTCTTTACACAAACTGGTGTTTTCATGCCAGATATGGGAATTACAAGTTGTCACTTCTCATCTTGTCTTCATTACTTTTATTCATCAAGTGCTAGGCTCCCCAAACAGATTTAAGTTGTGACCCGAGAGTCTGCTCTTGAAGAATATCAAATTATGAAAATGCATGTTAGTTTTGTTTGCTAGTTAACTTCACAAAAGTCTTTGGGGGTAATAAAGCCTGTTACAGAACCAAATCTAGTAAATAATTGAGTTTCACATCTACAGTGAAACCTGTCTTGCCTGGCACCCTTCAATACCACTTGATCATGCAGGTTAAAGCAGGTTGTCAGTTAAACCAAGGTCTTCCATTATACAGTTTATAATACTGAACCAAGAGACTTTGCTGAACAAAGCAGTTTTATGTTAAATGCAGGTTCTGGGTAAGATAGATTTTACTGTAGTATTATTATAAAATAACGATATCGAAATTTTAGACTTTTACAAACTTTTGTTTGCTAGGAAACCTGCTAGGGGGTCTGTGCCAGTCTAAATCATCAAAACATCCTGTGTTGCCAAGGGGACAATGTTGGACTGGGTGTTTACATGAGCAGGCAGGTGCGTTCATTCATGGTAGTTTCCTCTCTTAGCTTTCATTGTTCACTACCCATGTACCCAAACTATTCTTGTCTATCCAGTCTGAAGGCAAACTCACTCGTACTCATCTTGTTTGTTCATGTCTCCAAATTTAATTTGCATGCTTTTCTATCCTGTAAATGGTTTACAAAGTTTGTTTTATTTTCTGGTCTTCTGCTTCCCAAGACTCGCGCACTTAGTTTCAGGTGTGAATGTAACAAATTATGTTTGATTGATTTACAGTAACAGAGGCATGTGGTGTTTGTGGTTCTGAGACAGCTCGGCTTTGTATGAAATGTTCAACATGTGAGAAGTGTTTATGTGAGACATGTGCCCAGCAACACAGGGATGATGATAATCTCAATACACATGAACTAGTCAGTATTCCAGCGTGTTCTACATCCTCCGAAAGTGAGGAATCCACACTAGTCTGTCCAAACCATGATGGAAATTCTTTGCAGGTGACATTGATAAAATCATATCTTTAAGATCTCATAATATAGTAACTGTCAAATGTTTATTTATATTTATGAGGCAGGTAATGGAGTATTTTTACTGTGTGAATCCCATTTTCAGCTCACCTGGCACAGCTAATAGGGTCGTCCTTCAGGCCACCATTTCCTTCAAACTACATCTTCTCTGAAACCACTAGGCCAATGTTGATGAGACTTGGCAGGGATGTTCCTTGCATGAAGCTCTAACGAGTTTGAACAAAGAATTTCATTCCATGCAGAAATCTTGTGGCAACAAATAGGAAACATTTTAAAAATTGTATTCTCCAAACAACGAAGACCTCAGATATAACCAAAAGTATTCAAGGGAATTTATTTAAACTTTACTTTGTCCTGAGCATAAATGCAAAAGTACTGGAGGGAATTTCTTGAAACTTGATACAATGATAGAGCACAATTAGAGGAAGTGCAAAGCCCAAGAACCATAACTATACCTTGCCTAATATTTTTATTATCCCCCTTTGTTACATTTTCTTGTTTTTTCTTGTCCATGGCATAACTCCAAAACTACTATTACTTGAAACTTAATACAGTTAAAGAGCACAATTAGGGGAAGTGCAGTACCAAAGGACCTAAACTGTACCTTGCCTAATTTTTTTAATTATCCCCCTTTATTACATTTTCTTGTCTTGAGCATAACTCAAAAAGTACTGAAGGTAACTCCTTCAAATTGCAAATAATGAGAGAGGACACAGGGGGACTGCAGTACCCAAGAACAGTAACTCTGTGTTGGTTTTTTTAAATGTCTCCCTTTACTGATTTATCTTGTACAGGGCATAATCTTGTCCATAGCATAACTCCAAAAGTACTGAAGGGAATAACTTGAAACTTCATACAGTGATAGAGCAAACTGATTAGAGGTACATGCCCAAGAACCATAACTCTACTTTGCCAAATTATCCCCTGCCAAATACTTAAATTTTATTAAATAAGAACCTATACCATATCCATTCGTCTCACCTCAAACTTCGTGGTCATAGAAAGAGCACTCAGCGGGGGGATGGCCATGTCTAACACGGCTCTAATTCAAGTTATGTCCCTGGGGTCTAAATTGGGGACACCATGGGGGGCCATTATTTTACATGGACCGATACTTACATAGGAACATTTTTGAAAATCTTCTCCATGATGGCAAGGTGCTCCGCCATTTTGACCCAGTTTTTAGAGCTATGGTGTACTGTTCTTTTTTACTTTGTTTTCTGTAAGCAGAATGGACCCCTGGTAGGATTCATACCATTAATTTTCCATGACAAAGATGTATGCCAGGGGAGTAGGTAGCTGTTCCCGTTGTGGCCATGAAGAAAAGCAAACACTGCTTATGCATGTTATTATTGGAATGTTGCTTTTCAAGGTTTATATTGCTGTTTGATCAAAGTCAGTTCAGGTACCAAATATTAATTTTGTGTTTTCTGAAAGGTTTTGTGATGATGATGTCTATAACCCAGACAGCATGAAACAATACTGTGCCAGATTGACCATGTGCTATACTTCATGGTAAAATGGTATCAGCCCTCAATTCATGTTTGCAGAGACTTACCTGTACATTGCCTCCACACTCACTTGTGGATTTTGATATATTTTAGAGAAGGAATTTAACCCATAAATGTAATTGCTATACATTTTTCAGCAACAACTGTTTTAATTTTCTACATGTACTTACTTTTGACTGGCTTACTTACTCTTGCTATACTGCATTTCAGTTTTACTGCACTTCATGTGAGACGGGTGTTTGCAAGGACTGTACTACAGTGGAGCATATTGGACATAACACCATATCTCTACCTGAAGCTATAGAAGAACATAAATCTTCACTAGCCAATCTCATCACTGGAGCCAAAGAGCAAATCCCACTCATCCAAGAAGCCATAAATAACATTTCAGATGTCACACAGTCATTGACAAATCAGACAAAACTTGCTGAAAGCAAAGTTACAGAAACCTTTGATGATCTTGTACAACTGATGAAGGAGAGGAAAGAAGCCCTTTTACAAGACTTGAATACAATTCACAATAAGAAACACACAGTTTTAATGACCCAGAAAGAAAACTTGGATGGAGTTATTACAAAACTCAATCACTGTTGTGAGTTTACTGAAGAGACAATAGAACACGGAAGTGACACTGAGATTTTACTCATACAGAAGGAAATGTCAGGTAAACTGCAGGAGTTTGCCGCAGGTTCGGTTAGGAGGGAGCCTGAGGAAAATGACTTTGTAGGGTTTGATACAGCTCACTGCCAAGGTTTGAAGAAATCCCTAGGAACATTAGGTTATATTAAGAATAATAGTGCCATTGCTTACAATTCCACTGCAACAGGTGAAGGACTGAGACATGCTTATGTAAATAAACCTGCTGTGATCACCATAACAACCAAAGATTGCCATAGAGAACTTGTAAAAGTAGGTCAAGCGATCATTGACTCGGAGTTGCAAGCTTCTAACGGTGATAGGATAATTCCAGCAATTACTGACCAGCAGAATGGAACTTACGAACTGGTGTATTTGCTGCCAAGGGAAGATAATTACATGATGTTCATCAAATTATTTGGTAAACATATTAAAGGGTCCCCATTCAAAGTCAAGGCTGTTAATGTTGGGGTTGAAGACCATGCAGAGGCAACAAGTAGTCATTCAAAAATTCCAAGAACTGCTGCTATCAAACAGAAGGGGACCAAACGACCATCAAGTTCAAGGTCAGGGTCAAACAGGAAGAGTAATTTGATTGAGGATGACCTTTTGTGGAGGGTAGGGGTCAAAGGTCGTAACAAGGGAGAGTTTACAAATCCACAAGGAATTTGTTGTTTAGATAATAAAATTCTAGTTGCTGACAGTAATAATCAAGTGGCTCAAGTGTTCACTCTCTCTGGTGATTGTAAGTTGAAATTTGGGACCCCTGGAAGAATTGCAGGCAAAATGCAGAGACCAACAGGTGTAGCTACAACCCTGAACGGAAACTACTTAATCGCAGATTATGACAATAAATGGATTAGTATTTTTGCCCCTGATGGTAAATACTTAAATAAACTTGGAACTGGAAAACTTCTTGGTCCAAAAGGTATAGCAGTAGATAGAAATGGACACATTATTGTTGTAGATAACAAGGCCAGTACAATATTTATATTCCAGTCAAACGGAAAACTGTTGTCCAAGTTTGGATCTCGAGGAAATGGGGACCATCAGTTTGCGGGACCACATTATGTTGCTGTCAATGCAAGTAATGATATAATAGTGTCAGATTTCCACAATCACTGTATTAAAGTATTTGACTGTGAAGGAAACTTCCTGTTTCGTTTTGGCTCCAATGGTGAGGGTAATGGACAGTTTAATGCACCAACAGGGGTAGCCGTTGACGAGTATGGAAACATTCTTGTTGCTGATTGGGGGAATTCTAGAATACAGGTAAAAAACTAAATATATACCATGATTATTAGCTCACCTGGCTACATCGTCCGTCAACATTTTGATTCAAATGACATCTCCTCTGAAACCACTAGGCCAATGTTGATAAAACTATGCAGGAATGTTCCTTGCATGAAGCTCTACCAAAAGTGTTCAAAGAATTCCAGTTAATGCTGAACTCTGGTTCAGAGCTTAGATATTTGGCATGTAGCATTGCCTAGTGGACTTCTACCAAGATTGTTTAAATTATGACCCCCAGGTCAAAATTGACCCCGCAGGTGTGGTCACTTAGTTTTGCATAGGCTTATATAGGAAAAACTTTAAAAATCTTCTTCTCTGAAACCACAAGGCCTAGAGCTTAGATATTTGGCATGTAGCATTGTCTAGTGGACATCTACCAAGATTGTTCAAATTATGACCCCTGGGTCAAAATTGACCCCGCAGGGGTGGTCACTTAGTTTTGCATAGGCTTATATAGGAAAAGCTTTAAAAATCTTCTTCTCTGAAACCACAAGGCCTAGAGCTTAGATATCTGGCATGTAGCAATGGCTAGTGGACATCTACCAAGATTGTTCAAATTGTGACCCCCTGATCAAAATTGATTCCACATGGGGGGTCACTTAGTTTTGCATAGGCTTATAGAGGAAAAACCTTAAAAATCTTCTTCTGTGAAACCACAAGGCCTAGAGCTTTGATATTTGGCATGTAGCATTGGCTAGTGGACCTGTACCAAGATTGTTCAAATTATGACCCCCGGATCAAAATTGACCCCACACTGGGCAGGAGGAGTGGGATCACTTAGTTTTACATAGGCTTATATGGGAAAAACTTTAAAAATCTTCTTCTGTGAAACCACAAGGCCTAGAGCTTAGATATTTGGCATGTAGCATTGCCTAGTAGACCTCTTCAAAGTTTGTTCAAATTATGCCCCTGGGGTCAAAATTGACCTTGCCCGGAGGTGGGGGGGGGGGGTCACTTGTTTTACAAAGAGGTATATAAGAAAACCTATTTGGTATATAACATTATCTAGTGATCTTCCACTAGGCAAGTGGACTTGTACCAAGGTGAGCAATATAGGGCCATCTTGGCCCTTGTATATATTGGTAAACTTTATCTGAGTAAATAATGTGTTGCTCTGTTTAGAACTATGGGTTGTCAGGTATTGCGAATCAAATTAAAGTTTTTCTTAAAACTTTTGTGTAATGTAAAGATTTGCAATTGCTAAGGGAGAGCACTATAGTTGCCACTTTGTCAGTCTGTCTGATTTTTGACCAAGCTATTTCAGGTCTTTTGTTGAAACTTTACTTACTGAAAAAAGATATTTGAGAGGACTGCAGAGCACAAGAACCATATTACCTATCACTTGGTTAGTCTTACAGACATAAATGTACCTGCTTTAGGAAAGATATACTTAAGCAAGGGTATTTATGTGTCTCACACAAGCAATGGATACTGCTATCTCTAACATGGCTGTTTCGTGTTTTCAGGTGTTTGACTGTAATGGATCATTCCTTAGCTATGTGAACACCTCCGCTGACCCATTGTATGGGCCCCAGGGACTTTCCATCACCCCAGAAGGAACAGTTGTTGTCTCAGACTCCGGGAACCATTGTATAAAGGTGTACAAGTATCTTCAGTGAGGACGGGAACCAGAATATGAAATATCATAACTGTTTGTGTGCTTTAATGGTGAAGTGTTGTGATGAACAAACTTATTGAAACCATTGCTTCATGTGCAATTTAATTCTGAAAGTTTTGTATGCTGTGACAGAAAGTTAACTGGGTAATTGTTCTTCACATTGTTTTGACTTAAATGGGACCAAAGGTTTGCATTGACATACAAGTGATTGTGAACTTATATGAGAAAAATGTCTTTGCTTATAACATGCACCCTGCAGATGCTTGAGAACACGTTCAATTTGGTATATTGATGTTTCTGGCTGACTATTACTTGCAATAGTAAATTGAACTACCTTACTGAATTTCTTGCTTTATGTTAATTTCTTCATCGAATATTTGCTTAATGCACTTTCCAAACACTGATGATAATCAAGTAAGGTATAACAGGTGTTCCTTAACCTAAAGTACCAGAGATGCAAGAAAAATTGTTTGTATAATAATTGGCAAGCACATTACTGTTGACAGCAATGTGTGTTAACTGCAACATGTACTGTGAAGGTTTATGTTTGAGTTGTCTCCCTTATGACATAGCTTTTAGTCTAATTAAACATGAAACCAAATATTTCCTGTATGAAGTAGGTCTCTTGTTAGTTAGCAGGAGGAATGTTGGATACAAGGAGCCTAGAGAAGTAATATCTTGAGTGTTTATACTGTAATAGCCATAAATATTTGTCAATTACTTGGTTGTTACACAGTATTTAATGGATAATTATGTTTTTGATTACAGCATGAAGTAGCAATTTAAACGGTCATTTTCTATGTTATTACAACAAGCAGTCTGCTGTATTTGCAAATGAAAATTGATATATATGTGCACTAACTTGTTTGTTTGAAATTTTGAGTGAATTTATGTTTTAAATTATTTTCCAATTGTACAAAAGAGTGATAGAGGTGAAGATCTATGTTGTTAAAGTATTGTTTGAAACAAATGTTGTTGCCCAATTATCTATCAATAAATGCAGTCTTGCTTGATGCTTTTGCATTTTAAATTGTGTTCTCATTACATGTCATGCCCTACCAAAGTGAAGGAAGTTACATACAATGGTCCAGTATTTTCTCGTGGGTCAATACACCTCTTTATGACATACAAATTAGAAACATGATTTCAAATCCCACATGACCTTTAGGTGATTTTCTTTGGCTGAATATATCAAAAGGGGATTAACTGATGTCAAAATGCTTTTAGATGGGCCAGATAATCAGTTGAAATCCCTTAGACTAGGCTAGATACCAAAGTTTTCATCCTTAGGTTATTAAGGGAAGCTTATTATCCAAGTCGGTTATGCATCATTTTCCACAGTTCCAATCATAAATGTAAATCGAAATGAATAATGGATGAGAATTCTTATAACTGGTTGGTTTCATTAGAAGAATGTATATTGTAAATTAAAAGTACAGGTATGTGACTAGAGATTGTTTTTCAGGAAAAAAAAAACCTGTGTCTTCCACCCCTTTGACCTCGAGTTAGTGAGCCCAAATTATGATATGCACAACTAGACTTTAGGCTGATGCTTCCGGCAAAGTTTTATGGAAATACACAAGGGCTTTTGGAAAAGCATGGACAAGATTTTCTGTTTACAAGTCCCTGTGACCTTGATGTTTAAGCTACTGACCTTAAATTATAATATGCACAAGATTCCATACTGATGCTTCCAGCAAAATTTGATAAAAATACAGAAAGGGGGTTTTGGAGAAGAAGCACAGTCAAGATTTTCTGTTTTCAGGACCCTGTTACCTTAACCTTTACCTAATCTAGTGACCCCAAATTACAACTATGCACAACTAAACTTCATACTGATGCTTCCTGCAAAGTTTAATGAAAATTCAGCAAGAGGTATTGAAGATGAATAGAAAAGATTTTCTTGCATAATTATGGGATGGGCATTTCAGGTGATTTTATTCATGCCGGAAAAATTGGTCTGGCAACGTGCCTGTGCCTGACAACCCTTGAATGTTATAATCATTGTGATGTCATTTTCCAAAACACAACACCTGAATATTGTTTGTTATTTAACTCGTCTGTTTCAGACAGATGAGCTAATGTCGTAGCTTCCTCTGCATCGGTCGTTGGTGTCAGCGGCCTGCATTGTCGTCGTATATTTGGTTTTTTGTTAAAGTCCACTTTTTCTGGGCAACCATTCAAGGTAGAGCTTTGAAACCTCATATGGTTGTCCGATATCATAGTAGTAACAAGAGGGGCAAGTTCCATAACTCTTGAATGCATTTTGTCAAAGTTATGCCCATTTTTAAGTTAGAATTTTGGTTAAGTTTTTGTTAAAATCCACTTTTAGTCACTAAAAAGTAGGGATGGCAGCGAATATACGGATATCCGAATATTCGTTCAGCTTCCGAATATTCGGATACTATATAGGTATCCAAGTATTCGGTAAAATTGCCCAAAAAACGAATTTCAATAAAAATCTTTAATATTTATGTGTTGTTTTCATGAAAATAATCAATTTTCAAAAATGGCCGATTAAGAGTTAGTCTACAATACCCTGTTGTCCTGGTGATGACACTTTCTATAGTCAATCTTTAGTGATAGACAAAAGAGATTATGCAAACAAAAGAGTTTCAATTTCTAGGTGTGAATTGTTGAACAAACATTTAGATTAAGGAAAATTATTATGCTAGTGTTTTACAGCCTTGTTTACGCCAATGCATATTAAGAGGCGCTTACTTTAGCCATTGCAATTACGAAGTATCTTTCTGTACAGCGCCCCGTTTTACAAACATTAAACAAGTTTATTAAATGATTTTACATTCTTTAATTAAAATGAAAATCTTTTCAGGTAGTTTTTATTTTAATTGAAGCTTTTCTTTCTCGGTCCTATTAAGCCTCCTGCAGATCTATAAGGACTGAAGCAGCAGAAAAAGAAAATAAATGTCCATGTAACGACTCTGTCACGGAGAAAACAAAACCGAAAGTACAACAGTCCTTACAGAGTTAGCTCCCGTAATAACAACGTATATGAAATTTATTTTATTCTAATTTTATGACACGAATGACTAAATCTTATAGCCATTAATTGTCTCACTTAAAAGATATAAAAGTAAGTTCTCGGGATAGAATATTCGCCTGGCTTGGGTAACTGTAAGCTATAAATTTTATAATTGCGAAAATATGTGACAAATTGATCAACACCGTATTAGATTTAGTACATAAAACGACCGAATATCCAGATATTCGTTCGGAAGGTTGACCGAATATCCGAATACCAATTTGGGTATTCATTGACATCCCTACTAAAAAGTCACTTACTAAAATAGAAAAATGGTTTCCGCTCATTAGCTCAGGTTAGGAGTGACTAATTGCAATGAAACTTAGTGTGTAGGAAGCTTGTGTGGAGAGGAAGGGTCACTAGGGTCAAGGTCAAGGTTACTAAAAAAGTTTCTTTTTTTGAATTCTTAAATAATTGTTCTAAGTAAACAAGAGCTGTCCCTCACAAGAGACACATGCTCCCGATAGAGGTGTCTCACAGTATGTGCCCTCTCCATGTGCTCAACAATTCTTCCATGCATGACAGAGTTACCATGCATAAAGTATACCATTACTTTTAACCTCGAAGTGTGACCTTGACTTTTGAGGTAGGGATGTAGTTCTTGCACGTGACACATTGTTTTGATGTGTTGAACATTTGTGCCAATTTATTTTAAAATTAATCAATGCATGACAAAGTTATAGTCCGGACACAAATGTGCCCATATATACAGGATTCCATTACCTTCCAACTCTAAATGTGACCTTGACCATTGAGGTAGGGACGTGGGTCTTGCACCCGACATGTTTTGATGTGCGGACAATTTGTGCAAAGTTATTCTAAAACCTTCTGAGCAAGTTTGATGAAAGTTGAATGAAAACTGACCTGTAGAGCGTTATTAACGAAAATCTAACGAAGGTTACTGTAACTGACCCACTGACCTTAAATCAATGGAAATGAGGATGTGCAGGCTTGCGTCAGATTTTCACGAAATCTTTGACTTTACCTGAAATTTGAAGCATCGAGTTTTACTTGAACAAAGCTGAATTTGTAAATGGAAGCAGATGGGATCCATTTGACCTAAGGATGGTGCTTTCTATGTGAATACCAAGTTCAATTCCAAATAACATTATGTGTGTGTGCCATAGCAATCAAGCTATGTACATGGAAGCTGCCTAAATATTTGCGTACATGCATGTGAACTTCCCCGACAATTATTGATACCCATAAAAGATAAACAACAAACAAAGATGAAAATTTACTACTTTTATTTATGATTTACAGCGGATTATAATTGTATACATAACAACAAAATTACAGAACACTGTCATGAAACCAGTTCCAAACGTTACATATAAATGCAGAAATATGCGATTACAAACCACACAAATTGAGATGAAAAAAATCTCAAAAAATAGTTATTGTCCCTGTCTGACAATCTAAGGTAAGATGCACTTATATTGAAATATTCATCTGAATGAGGTAGGGGAAGCATGTCTAACAATTAGGAAGTTTACAGTTTAAACACTTGTACCAATGAAAACAGATGCATTTTTGCATAGTTTCATATAGAATGCTGAAAATGGTCAATTTCTACAGCCATGTGTAGTTTTTAATTATTGTGTACATAAACTGCAGTAACGTGTAAATAATGATAGGAGCTTCACAATTTGGTAGCAACACACGCTCACTGGATTTAGCTTTCAAGTTGATGTTCAAAAGGGAATGAATCACATCGCTGCCCGAGTATGACAAATAATAAATCTATGCTGGATTTTAAATATTTTGTTAAATTCACATAGCTATCCGAGAGTTATTGATAATGCTAGTTTAGTATAAGGAAAAAAAATGAATCAATGCCCTGCAATGACTGTACTGTACCTTTGTTAAATTGTCATAGCTATCCCAGAGTTATTGAAAAAGCTATCGTCCAGACATACGATTTCACACACATACGAAATCACGCAATTTATAAACATCCAGTTGCGTGGAAACCAATGTCTCTGGGATAGTTTAGGATAAGGAACAAAAATGAATCTACGCCCTGCAATGACTTTACTGTACCTGTACATATGAAAATGATAAGTCAAATGCCAGTCTATTACCAGTAACATTGTCAATACTGCTGTAATGTGAATAGGGTTGGACGCTTGGTCTAGACATTCTACTTATGAAAATGGCATTACAAAGTTTTAATCATGAAAAAATGATAACGCAAGTCCCTACATTTATAAATGCGACTGCTGAACCAATGTGTAAAACACTATAGCACCTCTTCAGGAGAAAAAACAAAACAAATTCAAAGACATGCTGTTTCTTTGGGGAAACTCAAAATATCATTACTGAAATGGAAGAGTGATGTCATTCAATATAAATACACAAAAGTCTTAGTCTGATTTGTTTTGCACAAATAGCATTTTATTTCAGAAAATCCTCATTTGTTATATAGGGCAAATGAAAATTCTGCAGTTGGTCTGGTTTCTAATCTTAATTCCGAACAGCCTTTTACAGTGTACAAGCAGAGAAGCGGTGCTTATTGCATTTTAGCAACTATAATAAGTATTCATAGATTTAGAAAGTTGTCGATTTTAAAAACCCCAAAATAGACCTTTTGCAAGCTTTGCAACTCAAATCCGCTATGCAGAAATGTTTGTCACTCTCTGCAATTCTGAAGTATCTTAATTGAAGGGTACATGAATTTTATGTCTTCTATTACGTTTTCCCATAAGAAACAATCACCTGGCTTTCCCAAACTACACCCTAATGTATAAACTTAACACTATGCTGAATACGAGCCTACGTTTTCGTTAAATCTGGACCGCTGATTGAAGTATGATAATGAAACAGATTTACAACGTGTAAAGAGATGAGAGGAGGCAAATATGCATGCAAAATGTGAGACAAACATTGACTGACACCCAGTATTTAAATAGACAATCATCATGAATTTTCATGAAAATTCCAAGTAAATTTGTTTCAAACACAATAATGCTTGAAAAGCCATGGATAAGTCAGAAAAAAAACAAACAGAAACTACTTAATGCTCAGATGGACCCAGGAACAGTGCGCGCATATGACCAATATGAGCATACTTTTGCAAAATGCTGCAGTTTAACAATGCAACGAGGTTAGGTCACAATATTTGTGCATTGGCTTATGAATTGTTAAAATGCATTTATTGTACATGAATGCTTTGCAAGAGAAGTGTTAAGCATACACTATCATTCTGCAAGGTAACTTTTGTTTCAATCTGAACCTGCAAACACTTGCATGCCTACAAAATGTATGATTTCCCCCGACTACAGTCTATAATAGATACGTTTATAGAAGACCCATGTCTAGGTGCCAGTCAATACTGTCCGAATAATCCGCAGAATAATCATAATGTAATATGACATCTACACAGTAAACTATAATAGTAGAGATTCATTTACAGGTAGTATCAATGAACAAGCAGATCAGACTCCATGCACTGTTAAATAAATGCATTTCAAATATAAGGCAGATACTCTTTAAAAACCATACAATATAAAAAACAAAATTAATAAAAATCTCATATCTAGAATATTTCTGGTTTTGTATTAAAATGACATTATGCGCATATCTTACTGCACATAGTGTATTTTTGGTGACATTTTTAAAAAAGCAATTTTCGGTTGCTTTAGAAATAGAAAAATTGGACTAATAAAATAATAATTCCTTTCTTGACAGTGATCTCCCTTGTGTTATTAGCGTTGTGGCGGTAGATTTCGGCAGTGGAAGGGAAGCAACTCCTGCATGCAGTTGTTTATTTCTTAAATTGACTCTCCCAGTAAAAATAGGAAAAGTAATATTTGGAAATGTTATTATTTCCTACTGGTAGTAGGAGTTTGTTGTATTGGGTTAAAAGCTATTATTTCCTCTACCCTTTGTACACACACCTATTTCAGCTGGATTTTTACTTGAAAAAAAATGTGCATAATTCCACTATAAGTTTTGATGCTTGTATGACACGAGTGACCAAAACAATACTGGTGATTAAATCTCTGCTGATTAACCAATAGTAGGTACACAGCACTCTGCATTACGCCTCATGGAGAACAGCATGTGCTGTATAACTGGCAATAATGTTGACAATGGTACACTTAAGTACTAGTAATCCACATTCATAAAATTGTTGCAAACTAATGTGAGTACTTTAAGGCATTAGTTGTTAAAAATGTCGAAGACTTGATAATTTTGTGTCTATTTTTTGCAGTAGTAAGTAAAAAATATCAAGGAACCTTTTATACAAGCAGCCTACCAAATTTTTTCTTGTGATGGAAACATTTTGATTAAGCATGGTCCCTCCTTTATGTTGTACAAACATTTGTCTACAAAGAATAGTATGTCGAAATAAATCAAAATGGGTTAATGTGTAAAACTATAAGAATAGGAAGTCTCTTTCTGTACATAATATAGGAATATGATCTTTTTCATACAAAAGAAAAGAATTTCATAAGCCTGATGATTTGTTACATTATAATGCACATTAAAGAATTTACCGTGCCACAGAGGCCGGTATAGAGACCGTGCCACAGAGGCCGGTATAAAAGCCATCTTCTGATCAATAGTCATATTTGTAAGTATTTGCTGTAGTGGCGAAAACTACAAGCCTCAGTATGATGACCAGTATAATCCAGGCGACACCTATAACAATGCTTGTAATCATCAGGTTTCTTGCATTCTGGGACATCCTTGAGGCTTCCGCCATGTCACCTTCTGCGGCCAGGCTGTTTGCCTATTGGTAAGAAGCAAAAGTACGTTTAGGCTTTTTTATGCACTACGGTAACTGTTGGTTTCATGGCAACTACCTGACAATATGGAACAACAAAATTTTGTATACCTTATTTATTTTACTTACTGAACAGGTGAAGATTACAGTTTATGCACTCTAAACAGTCTATTGGTAGTTGCCCTATGGTATGGAACTATGGATGGAATGCAAATATAAAATCAAAACTGCACACATTTTACAGTTTTCAAAGTAAATAATCTAAAACCATTAAAAGTTGAACAGCATTTTATAATGGTTTTATGCGGTCCATTAGGAGCTCAAAAGCTGGAACACCCTGAATGTACAACTTCAACCATGTTAAACATACTTTGCAGCATTAACATCATAACTAGCTCTAAATATTGATTGCAATATGAATACTTCGGATATTTATCATTAATTTCCATATACTTAGTGGCTGATTACATTTGTTCACAAGTGCCTAAGGTTTTTGTATAAAATTGCTGCAGACTTTACATCAATAGCTAACTTTGTATGAATTATTAATGTAAACCTATCGCTTGGCTACTGTTGCAACTGAAAAGTCTGCACTAATGACTGCAAATAACTTGTTGAGACAAAATATTTTCTCCTTCATAAAAAGTCAAAGTTTGAAAGACCCCAGGCTGATATGCAATGCAAGTGTCAATCCATTTACATGTATTTCAATGTGCCATGTTACATAAAAAATTATATTCCCTAAAACCAGAAGCTGCTAAAGCTGTAGCTTATATCATATTCAAACAGCTCCAAGGAATTTACAGATGCTTACAGCATTGCTTCAACTCTCTACTAAAAGGTGCTGGATAACAGAAATTTACGGTACACACAAACTAACGCAAAACTTTTCCACCTATCACTACCAATAGTTGACCTATATCCTGCTGTAGACAAGTGACCAGTGTTGATCAAGATCAGCCTACAATAAATGGTCTCCTCAGTTTACCAGTCAGTCACACAATACTCACTATGATCACCCCTTTGGGCAATTTTTAAGGATTAACCCATTTGCTGAGCGTGAAACAGTTGTATATAGAAATTATAGTTGTTACTCTATATAAAATTATATAGAGTTATAACCGTTTCTTGCCCAACCCGATAATTTGTAAGTCAAAAGATACTTACGCGACTTGCATAATATATTGCGCAGAGTCCTGTTGGACAGAAGCAGCACAGACATGCGATAACAGATGGGATCATGTAGTCTGGAGGTCTTGGTTGGGTTACTAAAACTCCGGCTTGCCCTGGCTGTGCTATTATCTGAAAACAGAAATTACATGTTACAGCAGGCTCTCATCTCATTACTGATTTGGGAAGAATCCTGAGGCTGATTTCCCCACAATATGAAATGTCCAAAATACAGATTTAATGAACAATAGTTACCATACGTATTTTTGTGATGTATTAAACACAGTAGAAAACAAATACAGTCAAACTTGCCCATGCGACCACGTGTATTAAGCGACCTTTGTAGTAAGCGACCGCTTTTGAATCCCCCCGAGAGTTTTCACACTGTTTTGTTATTGCATTAAGCGACTTTTGTCTAACGCGACCAGCGACCAGTATGTAGCGACCCATAATCGATCTTATTAGGCGACCATTTATGTGCAAACAGATCATTTCTATGGAAATTGACTGCTTTAAAGTTGCATTTAATGTCCCAATTAGACACGGAGGTGTCAAATTTCATAAGGATTAGTGTCCATCCTTATGTCCGCAGGTTGTATTTATCAACTTTAGCTACTTTCATGTTCAAACGTTTTGCTATTTTTGGAAAATTACCACGTGACATAAGTAAAATTGTTATGGGTAAAGGTTGTCGTCCCCGGTGTTGCTTTGTATTAAGAGACCATTTTATTAAGCGACCGGTTTTGGCCTTTCCCTTGGGCGGTCTCTTAATACAAGTTTGACTGTACTTTAATTCAAGCACATAATCTCAAATGTAATACCCTTGTAGTAAGTTGCTTGTTTTCCATAACATTTAGTGGTTAGTAGCTATTTACAGTGACCTTTATGAATAAAGCCTCAGTGATATTTCCTGAAAATCTGTGACAGCAAAGTCACAAAACTGCTTGACAAATTGCAGAAAAAAAATCGGTACAGATCAATAAAAATTTTGCACACTGGATATTTTCATAAAGACAAACATTCCAACCAATGCTTTCAGGAACAAAATGTGCCCTATACAGTGTTAACAATGACCTTAGGTTTTTTTCCCCCATTTGACCAAGTTTCACCTGATGACCCCCACACAACCCGGCTTCTATCTTGACAAAAAATTTATCAAGACCTATTCTGATGTTGTTTCATGATAATTTCGTAGGGTGGTACAGTGTACAGCCTTCAGTTGAGTGGTACAGTGTATAGCCTCCAGTTTGGAGTGTTCACACTGTTTTCTATGACCTGACCTGACCTGGTGACCTTGTCATCTAGAGTTTTTTATCAATGAGACCCAGTTACAACTCTGACTTATAGGGTTCATAAACATAAACCTTTTGACTAATTTTCAATTAATTTTTAATTGAGTACAAAATGTTGTTACTAAAGTGTTCACCAACTTTTTCTACGATTTGTCCAGGTGACCTAGCTTTTTAACATACATGACCAAGTTACAACCTGTGCCCAGAATAAATTGAGACAAATATTCAGACCAATTCTCATGATAACCAGAGAGCCAACATTTCTTTGACGCTGATCTGGCAGACAGTGATCATGATAACAAGAGAGCCAAGTCGGCCCTCTAACATTTGTTTGACGCTGATCTGGCAGACAGTGATCACCTGCCAGTAAATCTCACCATATACTGTACAAGATATAGCAGTTGAAGAGTCAGAATGGTGTAAAACATGGTTCAATGAGGAGCGGAGAAATGGTTGTGAATATTCAGAATGCTACTGAATTTAATCTGTTTTGTTAGGGTGCATTTTATGGTAATGAAGTGAACTCCAAAGCTTATAATTAAAAGTTAGTATAGATGTTACTCTGAAATTTGAAAAGTTTCAGAAAGCAGAAAAATTGTAATAATTTATTCTTATAAACAGACAGAAAATTTAATGAAGCCCATAAAGGCCAGTATCACTCTACTAGACTGACAACCCTAAGTATGTTTTGTAAAAATGTTTTGGAAAATGTGACCTGTTATCCAGGTTTTAGAATAATTGACTGTAGCACAACTGACTTTCCCAAAGCATGGCTCAATTTTGATACAGATCATTTACAAGTTGCATGCAACCGTTGGACAAGTTCTATGAGAATCTTTTGGAAAATGTGACCTGTAGAGTGATATCAAGGTTTTACAACTAGAACTTGTTACTTAATACCAATCATCCTATGAGGTTTGAAGAAAGTTGTTGATGTAGAGATCTCAAAATATTGAGTGGAAGTAATTCGGGTCAATGTTACATTGACCTTTAAACTACTGACCCCAAAAACAATCATCTACAAGTTGCATGCAACATTCTGCGCAAGTTTAGTGAAAGTCAAATTAAAATTGTGACCTGTCTTGTTATCAAGAAAAAGCTAATGGAGTAAACTGTGGCCTTGACATTTGACCCATTTTCAAATGTGGTGTTATCAAGGAAATCCTAACAGATGTCACTGTGACCTGGACCTATGACCCATTGACCCCAAAACAGTATGGATCGTCTACTCAGTAAGACCAATCATACGATGAAGTTTGAAGACTGTGAATGAAACAGAGCGGAAACGATTTTTAAGTCCAGTAGAGCAAAAAAAAAATGCAAAAGACAAGAATTAAATACATGCATTTCATGGTTCAGGGGAAACATAAAGTTCAGCTGTATGTGGAGAAAAAAGAAGCTTATTTCAAAAACAGCTTACCAGTTATCTGGAATCTTCAATTAATGATCCTACAAATTTCTGGAATATGTTAACAGTTCTGGCAAGTACATGTAGTGCTTAAGGAAAACACAATTAAGATGATGTTTTTGTTTAAACTAGACCTATCACTAAATGTGATTAATACCCCCGAAAGACTGCTTTATAAACTGAGGAAGTTCATAGTAACAGAATACCTTGCAAAAAAAAACTAAAATAGAGATATTGTTCTTGGCAATAACTCTGTAATTAGTCAAGATAGAGTTATGGTTCTTGTACACTGCACTTCCTCTCATTGTGCTGGACCATTGTATAAAGTTGTATTGCATTCCAACCAGAAGTTTTCAAGTTATGCTCTGCTACAAGGAAAAGTAAAAATGGGCAAGAACTCTGTAATGACTCAAGATAGAGTTATGGTTCCTGTGCACTGCACTTCCTCTCAATGTACTTGACCATTGTATGAAGTTAAATTGAATTCCAACCAGTAGTTTTCAAATAATGCCCCAGAAAAGGAAAAGTAACAAAGGGCAATAACTCTGTAACGAGTCAAGAAAGAGTTATGGTTTTTGTACACTGCACTTCCTCTCAATGTACTTGACCATAGTATGAAGTTGTATTGAATTCCAACTAGCAGTTTTCAAGTTATGCTCCGGACAAGGAAAAGTAACTAAGGGCAATAACTCTGTAATGAGTCAAGATGGAGTTATGGTTCCTGTGCACTGCACTTCCTCTCAATGTGCTTGACCATTGTATGAAGTTGTATTGAATTCCAACTAGTAGTTTTCAAGTCATGCCCCGGACAAGGAAAATGCAACAGACTGCCTGACCGACCGCCCGACCACCCACCTGCCCTACCGACTGACTGGCCAACCAACAGGTGACTCCTATATACCCACCCAAACTTTGTTTCGGGGGTATAAATATGGTATCTGATAATTCTGTATTATGATGGTGTTGAAAATATTCTATACAACAGAAATGTATATGACGTCCCCATCATATTGACCAAAGACCTTCATCTGCACAGGGAGCATGTAATTGCTGAACAATTTATATGCATGTACCGATACATGTATCAAATTTATTCTATTTTATTTGGGAATATTGTTAAAATGAGTATTTAAATCCGGAGCATTCCCAAATACTTGGAAATATTGTATAGTAAGTAGTACCTGTACATAATCAACTTTCAGACACAAGTTGTCTTAAACAGACAACAAAAAAAGGAACAATGGTTCAGTAAACTGTACACCTATTAAAAAACTGAAATAGGGTTGGGCAATCAAGCGTGTAACTTGTATCAGTTCCTTTCAATAGATTTATCTTCCTTAACAAGTTGGTCAATTCATCCATACATGTACTTTGCAGACATGTTCCCTGGTCCTCTCTCAGGTTCCTCCAAATAAAATAGATTGAACTCAATGAAAGCTCTGGTTGCAATTGAAAAGTTTTGTCAGAAACAACAACAATTTTACAGAAATGTTCCTTTGTTGACCCTCTACCAAATTCCTGCAGATGTATACACTAAATGGCTATATATATAGAAAACTTTGAAAATCTCTCTCAAGGTTATTCAAATCATGCCACTTGGGTTAAAATTAACCCGCCCAGGGAGTCACTTGTTTTACATAGAGTTATATACAGAGATTTTCACACTTAGGCCTAGAGGTCCTGTATAAAAACTGTACTAAATCATACCTCCTGTGTGCAACTTGGCCCTGCTCAAGGATTACTTGACCTACTTACATAATTTCTTGTTTTTAAAGCTACAGCAATGAAAATTGTACTATATGGATAGTCTTGCATACAGATTCAATTTTGACATTGGCTGACTTTGACTTTCACCTACTGACCTACCTAGATACTTTCTGTTTTTTAAAGCTACAATCTACATCAATGAAATTTGGACCATGTATAGTTTTGCATGTCCATTTCAACTTAACACTGGCTGACCTTGACCTACTTTCCTGTTTTGAAGCTTCTCCAGTGAAATTTGAACAGAACATGATTGTACAGTTTTGATGCAAATTTTCAACTTTGGCTGAACTGGACTTTTGGTCTAGTTTTTGTTTTTCAAGCTAGAAATAATTTGGATAAATGGACTATTTATGCAGTTTTGCAAACTTATTTCCAAATTCCTATGACCAAATTTGATTATGACCCTTCTGACTTACTTTCTTATTTTATGGTTAAATGATACTCAGAAATATAGGGCCATCATGGCACTCTTTGTAAAATACATTATCCCCTGGGTGTCAAGAATGAACAAACTTTGTTAATGAACCACTACTTAATGCTACAAGCTCTTGGCCCAGCAGTTTTTGTCAACAAGTTGATATTTTCCAAAAGGTTGCAATGGCACTAAAATGTTGTGCATGGAATCGATTCCTTGGCCACTTTTGGTTGAGGACCATCAATGAAAGTTCTGTTGAAGTTTGATTGGAATTAGATCAATGAATTTAAATGAGCTGTTGACTGAAGCACGGTGTGGATGGACTGATGCCATCGAGTGTTTTTACTGCTTCACTTACACTTAGTCTATCCCCAACCCTATCCTACTTGAACACAACACCTCACCCTTAACAAATCCATCTGTAAAGATGTGATAGCTCAGTTATTATACCCCCACAAAACGAAGTTTGGGGGGGGTATATAGGAGTGAGCTTGTCGGTTGGTCGGTCGGTCGGTCTGTTGGTTTTATGGTTTCCGGATGATAACTCATGAACGACTTGACCGATTTAAATAATATTTGGTACACAGGTGCAACATAAAAAAATACAGGTCAAGTTCGACTTTGGGGTCAGTAGGTCAAAGGTCAAGGTCACAGTGACCCTGAACAGTAAAACAGTTTCCGGATGATAACTCATGAACGACTGGACCGATTTAAATAATTTTTGGTGCACAGGTGCATCATCAGAAAGTACAGGTCAAGTTCGACTTTGGGGTCAGTAGGTCAAAGGTCAAGGTCACAGTCACCCTGAACAGTAAAACGGTTTCCGGATGATAACTCATGAAAGACTTGACCGAATGAAATAATTTTTGGTACACAGGTGTTACATCATGAAATACAGGTCAAGTTTGACTTTGAGGTCAGTAGGTCAAGGTCACAGTGACTCGGAATAGTGAAACAGTTTCGGATGATAACTCCTGAACAACTTGACCGATTCATATTATTTTTGGTACACAGCTGTAACATCATGAAATACAGGTCCAGTTCGACTTTGGGGTCAGTAGGCCAAAGGTCAAGGTCACAGTGATCCTGAACAGTACAACTGTTTCCGGATGATAACTCATGAAAGGCTTGACCTATTGAAATAATTTTTGGTACACAGGTGTAACATCATGAAATACAGGTCAGGTTTGACTTTGAGGTCAGTAGGTCAAGGTCACATGACTCGGAACAGTTAAACGGTTTCCAGATGATAACTTAAGAACGCTTGGGGCTAGGATCATGAAATTTGATAGGGAGGTTAGTGATATTAACATGTTTGAAATAAACCTATTAAATTTAATAATAATCCATACTTTCCCTCCTTACATATTTTGTGTGCTATTAAAACAATACATTTACACAACTTATTGTATAATAACTGAAATGTATGTCCTTGTGGCCATTCCTTTCTTATGGTTGCCATACTTCTGTGACAAAGCTGTATTGTGGGGGTATAATTCGTCACTCTTGTGACAGTTCTAGTTATATTTTTCCTGATTTTCAGGAAGAGTTTTACTATAGGCTTAGTGAATTTTCATATTTGCAGACACAATAAATGCCAATAGTTAACTTGTGAGGAATGTATCCAACCATAAGAATACTGGATATAGCTAATTATACATGAACCACAGCAACAGATTGTGAACCAAATCAATACATTAATCTAAGGGAACTCAATCTGATATTTTGTTTCATAACCAGTACCAGGACAGCAGAATCAATCAATTCTTTGAGAAGGAAATGCCAATAAGACTATGATTTACATTCAAATGTCTCTGTGCACTAAAGACATGCAAGATCAGCAAGTCAAAAACGACAGGAAAAGTCTGCTGGGGATATTCGTGGTACAAAACAACTCTAAAACCAAGATGATTTTCAATGATGAATGTATGAATGGTGTTTTATGGGGCATCAAATTCCAAGGTCATACAGCACATATTAAAATCTTGGTATCAAAAATGTAAATGCATGAATACCGTTGAGTGTTGAAACAATCTTTATCATACTGATGTGCCGCCACCTCTTTGGTGGTTTTAGTCACCACTTGCATTGGGCTTTACCACTTGCATTGGGCTTTATATTTAATAATATGCAGAGAATCACTGCAAAAGCTATCAAATGGGCTTAGTGGGGTTAAAATTAACCCACCCATTTAATAGAGATATCAGCTCACTATGCCCATTTAATAGAGATATCAGCTTACTATGCCCATTTAATAGAGATATCAGCTTACTAAGCCCATTTAATAGAGATATCAGCTCACTATGCCCATTTAATAGAGACATCAGCTCACTATGCCCATTTAATAGAGACATCAGCTCACTATGCCCATTTAATAGAGACATCAGCTCACTATGCCCATTTAATAGAGACATCAGCTCACTATGCCCATTTAATAGAGATATCAGCTCACTATGCCCATTTAATAGAGATATCAGCTCACTATGCCCATTTAATAGAGATATCAGCTCACTATGCCCATTTAATTGCTTTTTATGGTACATGCAGGGCATCACCCACAGTTGTTGCAATTTTTGCACCTATGTACTAATCCCCAATCACAGCTCTAGGTAAATGATTTTCAGGAGAACATTGTGGTATAACAGGAACAAATCTATGATGGTATGTAGGACACAGTAAGTCCTAGATATACATTATGTCATGTAAATGTGATATACATTCCCAAAACAAGATGGCCATGTCACCCCTATATTGACCAGTCAACACATGTAAAAATAGCTGGTAGTAGGTTGTTCTTGTTCACACCTCCTGGACAACTATATGAAATAATACAAACAAGAGGATGGAGTAATAGTCCCCAACCGAAAATGACAGGATGAGAAGCACATATGACTAAAGTTTCATCAAAATCATGTGAGGACCTTGGGAGATATAGTTACACCTTTAATCCAAAGGGTAACCTTAAGTGAATTTGACAAAGTTTGATGAAATTTCCCCGAAGGGATGATCAGATGTAGTCTGATAATCTATGTGACCATGAGCCAAGCTTGACCCAGAAACAGATTTTTCACATTCTCTCTATGAGGTTTACATTTAGTCATTACCCAAAGGTTTCAAGGAAATTAGTCGAAAGGTTATGGAGATATAGAAACATAACCTTTGACCCTAAATGCGACCTTGACCTTGAGCATCCAAGGTATGAGTAGCAACTGTTAAAATTTACTTCAAAATGTAAATTTATTTGATAATAGGTCCATACATATAGAACTTACAGCCTTGACATTGCAGACAGAAGAACTGACTTGACAGACGGACAGAACAGAGCAAATCTATAGTCCCAAATGATCTTCAATCAGTTGGAAGCTTGTTACTTAATATTGAGACTTAAACATTTCTATACCCAGATTTTCCCACCAGTGTGAAATGTAGAAGAAATTGACGTTAAACTTACCACTTGCTGTGTTGTATATGGCTGTCCTGGTTGACCATATTGAGGCTGTCCTTGTTGACCATATGGTGGCTGCCCTGGCTGACCATATGGAGGTTGCCCTGGTTGACCATAGGGCTGTCCAGGCTGACCATAGGGCTGTCCAGGCTGACCATAGGGCTGTCCTGGTTGTCCATATGGCTGGCCTGCTGGTACAGGTTGGTACCCAGCAGGAGATGTTGGATAGCCACCCTGCTGCTGTTGTGGATATCCTCCTGATACCTGATCATATGCAGGCGGTCCCTGTTGAAGTCCTGGATAAAAAACCAGTTATTATTCAACATATAATCGATATATATGCCCACATGACCCACATTTTGGTATAGTCAACACAGTAAACGAGATAATTTTCAAAATCTTTGTATCATGGATTTTCTTAAGATAATTTACAAATCTACAAAAGCATTTAAAAAGACTCAAAAGAATTTCGGGTAGTTACTTGATGGGTACCCTCCACTTTATCTGAAGAAATCCATAACTTATAAGTATTAGCAAGGGGTCGAATGTGTGCCGGTTAGATAGATTTTTAAGTCAGATATTAAAGTTAGATGGACTAAAATGGAGTAACGAAAGTAGATTAGTGATTGTTTTTTCATTATTTTTGTGTTTTATCCCACTGTATGTTTAAATCACCTTGTGCAGTTAGTGGATTCGTCATTTCTGCTTCTGAGTAATAAACTTAAAGCACGTAATACAACAAGATGAAAAAGTTATTGAATACATTCATGGTTGCGAATGTGAACATCGCTTTGACATGAGTTCACAAATGACAACTTTTCCCATAGTTTGCAAGCAGTTGTTTCTCTACGTTTAGCATAGAAATGTGTCTTTTCGTTTATCATAAATGATTCAAACTAAAGTTGATATTCAATCGTTCATTTTCTACAGAATTTTCTGTTTTCCTTACTGTACGTATTGCAATTCGTTAGATAAAATGTGTGTATGCACACATTTTTGTTCCTGGACTAAACTGAGTATGTGACAGCAAGTGTAAATGCTGAAATAATTCTAAAAAAGATATTTGTTATTAATTTCAACACACATAAAATCGGATGCTTTGGGGGACATTTAGCAAGACCCATTTTGATCATAGTTACATCCATGAGCTATACTAATATTCCATCTTGTTCTTACAGTTTAGCTTACATATTAGTTACGATAAAAACGTAGAGTACATTCTCAGCATAAGTAAAATATGGAAGATTGGATGTGAGCATTTTACTCTCCCGTCACCGCATAATTAATTTCTTCGGTGCCGCTGTTACATGGTAAGCTGCATGCGGGTTGTCATGCGGGTTGCAGATCACTGTATTAATGATTATTTTTAATTTGTCTGTCCGTCCGGTGTCATATTAATAAAATAACTTGAAATTATGACTTTTGTGAGATGGACAACAAACATGATTCCTATGACTTTTGTAAGATGGGACAACATGCATGATTCCTATGACTTTTGTAAGATGGGACAACATGCTTGATTCCTATGACTTTTGTGAGATGGACAACAAACATTATTCCTATGACTTGTAAGATGGGACAACATGCTTGATTCCTATGACTTTTGTGAGATGGGACAACAAACGTGATTCCTATGACTTTTGTAAGATGTAACAAACATGATTCCTATGACTTTTGTAAGATGGGACAACATGCGTGATTCCTATGACTTTTGTAAGATGGGACAACATGCTTGATTTCTATGACTTTTGTGAGATGGACAACAAACATGATTCCTATGACTTTTGTAAGATGGGACAACATGCGTGATTCCTATGACTTTTGTAAGATGGGACAACATGCTTGATTTCTTTGACTTTTGTGAGATGGACAACAAACATGATTCCTATGACTTTTGTAAGATGGGACAACATGCATGATTCCTATGACTTTTGTAAGATGGGACAACATGCTTGATTCCTATGACTTTTGTGAGATGGACAACAAACATGATTCCTATGACTTTTGTAAGATGGGACAACATGCATGATTCCTATGACTTTTGTGAGATGGGACAACAAACATAATTCCTATGACTTTTGTAAGATGTAACAAACATGATTCCTATGACTTTTGTAAGATGGGACAACATGCGTGATTCCTATGACTTTTGTAAGATGGGACAACATGCTTGATTTCTATGACTTTTGTGAGATGGACAACAAACATGATTCCTATGACTTTTGTAAGATGGGACAACATGCGTGATTCCTATGACTTTTGTAAGATGGGACAACAAACATGATTCCTATGACTTTTGTAAGATGGGACAACATGCATGATTCCTATGACTTTTGTGAGATGGACAACAAACATGATTCCTATGACTTTGTGAGATGGGACAACATGCGTGATTCCTATGACTTTTGTGAGATGGGACAACATGCTTGATTCCTATGACTTTTGTAAGATGGGACAACAAACATGATTCCTATGACTTTTGTAAGATGGGACAACATGCTTGATTCCTATGACTTTTGTGAGATGGGACAACAAACATGATTCCTATGACTTTTGTAAGATGGGACAACAAACATGATTCCTATGACTTTTGTAAGATGGGATAACATGCTGATTCCTATGACTTTTGTAAGATGGGACAACAAACATGATTCCTATGACTTTTGTAAGATGGGACAACATGCGTGATTCCTATGACTTTTGTGAGATGGCGCAACATGCTTGATTCATATGACTTTTGTAAGATGGGACAACATGCGTGATTCCTATGACTTTTGTGAGATGGCGCAACATGCTTGATTCCTATGACTTTTGTAAGACGGGACAACATGTATAATATTATGCACAACTACATGCACTTCAAACTGATGCTCCCTGCCAAGTTTTATTAAAATCTATCAAACTCAGGCAGAAGTTTTTAATGAACACATAATGGAGTGCAACAATTTCAAATGTGGATCTATCATGGTTCAAACTTCTCAAAACATCAAATAATCGTCCTGATGTTTTTCTTTGATCTAGTTTTTTGACTTGACATGCTCAAGTCTCAAACTTAACCATTTATCTTGAGGATTGCCTCAAGACTGTTCAAATGGCATTTCGTTAGCTTTCACAGGGTGACCAATCCTTTTGACCAATGTGAGCAAAAGTGCGACCCATTTGCATAATTAACCTACAGATCATGAATACAAATTTTTGACTTGTTCTCCTAATAATTGGGTTCAAAATGTGGCCTCTAGAGTATTCGATTTCACAAGACAAATGAGGAAAGACATTTGGTACATCACTCTGCTTTTTAATTTGAGTACCCTTATACGAAAACACAACCGAAAGCATCACAAAAGCTTAGAAGTACTTATCATGGCAAAAATTTGTTTAATTTCCAGTATGAAGGGTTAGTCATGTTGGAGTCTTGGTAGCCAAATTAATTTGGTGTTGTGATGTGACTGACATTTTTTCATAACTGTCAGTCTTTCACACCTTCACAAGGCAAATTACAGCTCTAAAATGTCAGCCTGTAAAATCAGTTTGCAAATGGAAATAGTGAGACTATAGACTTGGCAGTCTGACTCAGGGTTTCTATAAGGACTATAGACTTTGCAGTCTGACTCAGGGTTTCTATAGGTTAGATGGGACTATAGACTTTGCAGTCTGACACAGTGTTTCTATAGGTTAGATGGGACTATAGACTTTGCAGTCTGACACAGGGTTTCTGTAGGAAAGCTGGAACTAGGGACTTGGAAGTCTCACTCAGGGTTTCTATAGGTTAGCTGGGACTGGAGACTTGGCAGTCTGACTCAGGGTTTCTATAGGTTAGCTGAGACTATAGACTTGGCAGTCTGACTCAAGGTTTCTATAGGTTAGCAGAGACTAGATACTTGGCAGTCTGACTCAGGGTTTCTATAGGTTAGCTGGGACTAGAGACTTAGCAGTCTGACTCAGTGTTTCTATAGGTAAGTTGGGACTATAGACTTGGCAGTCTGACTCAGGTTAGCTGGGACTATAGACTTGGCAGTCTGACTCTGGGTTTCTATAGGTTAGCTGGGACTATAGGAGTTGCCATCTGACTCAGGGTTTCTATAGGTTAGCTGGGACTAGATACTTGGCAGTCTGACTCAGGGTTTCTATTGGTTAGCTGGGACTAGAGACTTGGCAGTCTGACTCAGGGTTTCTATAGGTTAGCTGGGACTAGAGACTTGGCAGTCTGACTCAGGGTTTCTATAGGTTAATTTGGACTATAGACTTGGCAGTCTGACTCAGGGTTTCTATAGGTTAGCTGGGACTAGAGACTTGGCCGTCTGACTCAGAGTTTCATAAGGTTAGCTGAGACTATAGATTTGGCAGTCTGGCTCAGGGTTTCTATAAAGGTTATCTGGGACTAGAGATTTGGCAGTCTGACTCAGGGTTTCTGTAGGAAAGCTGGGACTAGATACTTGGAAGTCTGACTCAGGGTTTCTATAGGTTAGCTGGGACTAGAGACTTGGCAGTCTGACTCAGGGTTTCTATAGGTTAGCTGTGACTAGAGACTTGGCAGTCTGACTCAGGGTTTCTATAGGTTAGCTGGGACTAGAGACTTGGCAGTCTTACTCAGGGTTTCATAAGGTTAGCTGGGACTAGAGACTTGGCAGTCTGACTCAGGGTTTCTATAGGTTAGCTGGGACTATAGGATTTGCCATCTGACTCAGGGTTTCTATAGGTTAGATGGGACTAGAGAATTGGACCATCTGACTCAGGGTTTCTGCAAGTTAGCTGGGTTTATGCACTTGGCAGTCTGACTCAGGGTTTCATAAGGTTAGCTGGGACTAGAGACTTTGCAGTCTGACACAGGGTTTCTGTAGGAAAGCTTTGACTAGAGACTTGGCAGTCTGACTCAGGGTTTCTATAGGTTAGCTGAGACTAAAGACTTGGCAGTCTGACTCAGGGTTTCTATAGGTTAGCTGGGACTAGAGACTTGGCAGTCTGACTCAGGGTTTCTATAGGTTAGCTGGGACTAGAGACTTGGCAGTCTGACTCAGGGTTTCTATAGGTTAGTTGGGACTATAGGATTTGCCATCTGACTCAGGGTTTCTGCAAGTTAGCTGGGTCTTTACACTTGGCAGTTGACTCAGGGTTTCTATAGGGACTATAGACTTACAGTCTGACTCTGGTTTCCACAGGTTAGCTGGGACTATAGATAATCTAAAGAGTTTAAAGTCGCAGGATCATCAACAATTTCAACAGAAGTGCCTACTGCCCCTGTCTGATCATTTCAGTACAGTTCATTTTGGATAACCTGACAGTGCTTTCATTTTGGATAACCTGACAGTGCTATCACAAATACAAAAGTTTACAACCATTTCATGAAAAGGTAGATCATGGGTGCAAGAAAATGTTTTAAATCCTTTCATTTATTACTGTTGAATTGAGTTTACCTCTTTTGCATCACTGTAACATTAATCATGGAAGATACTTCCTGGTCTGATGCACAGTAAAGTGCCCAATTATGTTAGCCTCAAAGTTTAAAAAAAGTTCCATGTATTATTTCAGGAAGTTGCCACTTTTGTAGAGCAATATGTCCTGCACAATGATCAGTATTAAAAAGATAACTTTCTGAACATTTTTTGGTAAATTTCAATTTTTTTGTGTCCTGTCAGGGTAGGGGACGGACATTACATAAACATATATTTAGACACCTAGAGAGGGAACTTTGATGATTATACATGAATTTTTACATGTTGTTCAACTGTTTTAGAATATACTAGTTTTACCCTATATTTCGCCATTTTATTCCAATCACAAAATTTGGACATTTTGCTCTCAGGTTGAAAACTGACTTTATATTTAAACAAAGAGAAGTAGACATTTCTATGGAAAACTTCCTTTCAGAACAGTATAATTACACAAATAACAAAACTGTAACAGAAGCTGCTTTGGTTTATACATATTTATGAAGCAAAAGTCATCACAAAGTACTGTCAGTACAAACGTAACAGGGGATGGACATTACACAAAGTTACTATTTCAAATATATTAAGTATTTCAGGGCACATATAAACTGGTCTTAAGATATTTCAAACCCAAATAAGGAAATGAGATACTTGTTATTATTTTATGTTTTCCAGTGAATTATAGAGTTTTGTCAGAGAAATAAAAGTGATAATCCACAGTTTTGAAACAGTGGATTACCATTTTTATTTTCACTGTTTTTACTTATTGAGTATTACTCTGCAATTCATGGTTTGACGAAGTGCATACTTGTTTTTATAACAATTGATTCAATTTATGTAATAGTTAGAGGCTAAATAGAGAAATTTATACAATATAGAAACCCAAAGGAGGGAGCGCTAGCGACCGACTGGGTTTATATGTTGGATAAATTAGCCTCTAACTGACTTAGTGTGTTCCCTACATTTAGACTTTATTTACAACTGTTCATTATTATAACATGTCTGTCTTATTGGTGTTGACAGCCTGCAATATATGGTTCATATCTGGCAGTATACACTGTGTGATGTAAAGTGTTTTGTTCTGTAAAACTGAAAATCCCCCAGCATTGCAGCAATCAATTTCTAAACTTAAAGCCTTAAGACTTTTATGTCATTTAATGAAATATAACTTTAACACAACAGTTATCTCTATATTGTAACTTTTTGACTGTTTTTGTAACTCTCTGTGTCAAAAAGGTTATCATTGAAAAAGACACAAAAAAAAAGATTGATATAATATTTGCAATCTTGTTTCAGAAGAAGATTTGATTAATTTTATGGTTCCAACGGAATTTAATTTTTTTGTTGAACAGCATTTGCCCTTTATAATTTTTGTTTTCATTCGATCTAAGTGTCAGTATTAATAAGTGGGCTATATGCACATGCGCAAACAGGTCTATTGATAATGCTGCATATTAAATTAGTATTTTAAGTTGGTGGTTTAGAAATAAAACAAGAGGGACATGATGGCCCTATATCGCTCACCTGACTACCATTGGCTATAATACAAGGGCTCACGGTTCTAACATAATTCGTAGAGGTCCACTACACAATGCTAAGTAACATTCCAAATATCTATTCTCTGCCTGTCGGCCTTCTTGTTTTTTTAAGTTTTCCCTATATAAGCCTATGTGAAATCAAGTCTCCTCCCTCGTGCCCCCCTCTCACCCCCCCTCCCGGGAAGGGTCAATTTTGACCCGGGGGTCATAATTTGAACAATCTTGGTAGAGGTCCACTAGACAATGCTACATGCCAAATATCTAAGCTCTAGGCCTTGTGGTTTCAGACAAGAAGATTTTTTAATTTTTTCCTATTTGTTGCCATAGCAACCAGAGTTCTGCATGGAATGGAATTCTTTGAACGACTTTGATAGAGCTTTATGCAAGGAACATCCCTGCAAAGTTTCATGAACATTGGCCCAGTGGTTTCAGAGAAGATGTCGTTTGAAGGAAATGGTGGACCGATGGACGGACGTACGGCTGACGCCGGACAGAATGCAATCTTAATAGCTCACTCTGGCACTTTGTGCCAGGTGAGCTAACAAGAGGGACATGATGGCCCTATATCGCTCACCTGACTACCATTGGCTATAATACAAGGGCTCATGATTCTAACACAAGTCATAGAGGTCCACTACACAATGCTAAGTAACATTCCAAATATCAGATTCTATTCTCTGCCTGTCAGCCTTCTTGTATTTGCAAGTTTTCCCTATATAAGCATATGTGAAATCAATTACCTCCCTCGCCCTCCCCCCACCCTCCAGGGAAGGGTAAATTTTGACCTGGGGGTCATGATTTGAACAATCTTTGTAGAAGTCCAATAGGCATTTTTACATGCCAAATATCTAATCTTTAGGCCTTGTGGTTTCAGGGAAGAAGATTATTTAAGTTTTTCCTATATAAGCCTATGCAAAACCAAGTGACCCCCAGGGCGGGGTCAATTTGGCCCAAGGGTCATGATTTGAACAATCTTGCTACAGGTCCACTAGCAAATGCTACATGCCAAATATCTAACCCTAGGCCTTGTGGTTTCAGAGAAGAAGATTTCTTTAAGTTTTCCCTATATAAGCCTATGTAAAAATAAGTGACCCCCCATGCAGGGTCAATTTTGACCCGGGGGTCATAGTTTGAACAACCTTCTAGAGGTCCACTAGCCAATGGTACGTGCCAAATATCTTAGCTATAGGCCTAGTGGTTTCAGAGAAGAAGATTTTTAAAGTTTTTCCTATATAAGCCTATGTAAAACTAAGTGACTCCCCCTACAGGGTCAATTTTGACCTCGAGATCACAATTTGAACAATCTTGGTAGAAGTCTTCTAGACAATGCTACATGCCAAATATCTTACCTCAAGGCCTTGTGGTTTCAAAGAAGAAGATTTTTAAAGTTTTTCCTATATAAAGCCTGACCCCCCGCGCGGGGTCAATTTTGACCCGGGGGTCATAATTTGAACAATCTTGGTAGAGGTCCACTGGACAATGCTACATGCCAAATATCTAAGCACTAGGCCTTGTGGTTTCAGACAAGAAGATTTTTTTAAGTTTTTCCTATTTGTCACCATAGCAACCAGAGTTCTGCATGGAATAGAATTCTTTGAACAACTTTGATAGAACTTCATGCAAGGAACATCCCTGCAAAGTTTCATCAACATTGGCCCAGTGGTTTCAGAGGAGATGTTGTTTGAAGGAAATGGTGGACGGATGGACGGACGTACGACGGACGCGGGACGGAATGCGATCCTTATAAGTCACTCTGGCACTTTGTGCCAGGTGAGCTAAAAAATTGACATATAATAGTTCCTTTCTTCGCAGTGATCCCCCTTGTATTTGTCCACGAGTTAGATACGTTTTTCATTTTTGAAAAAATATCAAAGTCATAGTAAATGAGAGCCATATAAGTTTTTGTCGGCCAACGTGCGACAATGTTTTTAAACAGTAAATACAACCAGGCTTCAAAATATTCTACCGCAGAGTGGTCTGTGTTTTAGTAACGCCAAAATCCGTTTTTTAAATGAGTCTCTTGATTCTGTTACGGCTAAGCACCGTTTTTTCATCTTTTGCAGATATATTAAATCATTGTTGTTGTTAGTTGTAGAGATTTTGGCAGTGGAAGGGCAGCAACTCCTGCATGCAGTTGTTTTTTTTTTTAACTGACTCTCCCAGTCAAAATAGGAAAAGTGATACATGTTGTATTTGGAAAGTTATTATTTCATACTGGTAGCAGATTGGGTTAAAAGCTATTATTTCCTCTACCCTCTTTAAACACACCTATTTCAGCTGGATTTTTAGTTGAAAAAATGTGCATAATTCCACTTTAATTAAAAAAAATTTCCAAAGCTTGAAGTAGTAGTCTATCAGATGATTGGGAAAAAAACCCAAATTAAAATGCATTTTTGGTTTCAACATAATTTTTATGTAATGTAAACAAGGTAACACTGATAGTAGGGATGTCATTGATTAAAATGTTTGTATCGATATATCGATTTAGAAATATCGGCGATACAGCGATATTCAATACATGAGCATAAAAAAGTCACTGACTACAAATTCTAACTAATCTCTTGACTTTATTTGTACTAAACATATGGTTCTGGTCTATAATATATATCAACCCTTGCAGTGCTGAAATATTTTTGCCTATGAGACCACATTTCATTAAATTATCATTCGTTAGAAAAACATGGAACTCTGGGTAGAGAGATTGTTTATATTCCGGTTGAGTTTTGATGGAATTTTCAAACGGGAAACTGTAGATCATTGCACTGTAAAGCATTATTTGATATACGATTTTTCAAAACGGCAATCAATATCGAATCGGAAGTGTTTTATCGTTGATATATCGATATCGTTCGAATTGATTACATCCCTAACTGATAGTGACATATGCATACTCAAATATGTTGTCAGTAAAATGTATTTAAGATCATCAAGAACTTTTTGCATAATAAACACATTTTTGGTATTAATTTTGAGGCTAACTTTATATTCCATGGATGCATAAACATTTTTTTTCAGCTTCCATAAATTTTGTATTGGATTTATAATTTTCACATCTTTAATGGTGCTCAATGTGCATATTGTGCACGTGTACACTTATTCAGTATCATGCAAGGAGTCTATTTCTTTTAAAACAGGTTTTCTTTTATTTCTTAGTATTTCTCTTTCCAAATCAATGAGCTATTTCAAGTGCAACTGGGTCCATGTTTAATTTGTTTTAACATTTTCATTATGTGGAACAAGGCACAATCTTATACTGCTAAAAGGCAAATCTTAGACACTTCTCAGTTGTCACTAACAGCCATTAGTTTGTTGTTATAGCATGGATTGACTGGTGGCTTATGATGGGTTTTATGACTGTGTATTGTAGTTTTAATCCTGCCCCATGGGGGTTCTGTGGACACCTGGTACTTTATGACATACAGTAGACAAAAGTAGATAACCAACGGATTGTGTTGTTTTAGGGAAGGGTCAAGACTGGTTATGTAATATGTAATATACATTTATCTGAAAGGACATGATTTTTTTTGGATAGCCCTTCATAAGTCCAGACAGAAGGCAAGAAAACAAGCATGTTGCAACAGAATTTCAGTTCTTATTTCTACAGTAGTTGCATACAGTAGTATCGTCACTTTATTCCATTCCACATTCCACAGTCTCTAATATAGTATTGAAGTGGTCATACCCTTATATTACAAATATGATTTAGCCAGAAAATATAAAAACTGATGTTGATTTATTAAAAAAAAAATTACAGAGCTTTTCCATTCCACATTCCACAGTCTCTAATATAGTATTGAAGTGGTCATACCCTTATATTACAAATATGATTTAGCCAGAAAATATAAAAACTGATGTTGATTTATTAAAAAAAAAATTACAGAGCTTTTCAATTGATGGAATTCACAGAATTCTATGGACTTTCCCTTAATAATTATACAGAAACGCAAAACCTGTTATTTTACTGCAAATTTATTTGTTTTAAGATCATTAAACTCCAAAAAATGTGTAAGATATTCAAATATATATGGTTTTTAAGATCATGTTTTGAGGGGGGTGGGGCGGTGGGGGACATTACAGATCTTTTACACTTTCTTCAATAAAAAGAAGCGGATAGTTTTCCATCATTTTTGGAAATGTTAGTATTGACATCAGGTGTAACAATACTAGGACATACATTTGCACTTACATAAAATCCATACAAAAATTTATAACTAGGGGACGGACATTACAGATTTTCTACCCAGACTTAAATTTCGCAACAAATTAATTACATCACGAAAATTTTATGGTTTGTTGCACACTTCTGTAACTCTGGCAGTGTAAACTAGCACTGTTTCGGACAGCTTCATCTGTGATATTTAACAATTCCAGGTTCTTATGATTAAGATTTTGCTGTAATTTCAGCACATTCAGTTTTCTCAGTTTTAAAAAGCGTTACACAGGTACCACTTTCATTCAAAGCAGGGATGGGTCGAGTACTTGGGGTTAGTACTTGAGTAAGTACTAAGTACTAGATGCTAAAGGAGTACTCGAGTAAGTACTAAGTACTCACTTTTGTGTCTGTACTTGAGTAAGTACTGAGTAGTACTTAAAGTACTCATGAGTACTTCCTGAGTACTAAATTTATTCTTATTATTATATGCATAAAACTGTCTAGATGACAATGATGGGTCACATCATGTTTTTCAAATTTTATGTAGAAAAAATTTAATAAGGAGTATTGTCAGCATGCAAAAAAATAATTAACCAAGAAAAATATAAATGCAGAAATATATTCATAAATAAGCTTAAACACAGTTTAGTGTAAAATTCTATTCACCAAAGTGACCAATTTGTGAAAACTAAATCTGCCTGAATACCATAATTCATTGTTATTAGCAAATTGCTATTGTGTATTGTATACGGATCATTAAGGTGATATCACCTCTATTTACTCCACAAAATGTTCTGTATATTGATGTTTTATAAGCTTACTGAAGTAATATATTTGGTATTTCGGATGAGACTAAAACCGAGGTCCCTATACACCTGGCATGTATAAGAACCAAGAGTGTCTCTGGAATTGGGATGCTTTTTGTATCTTGCACTATCCTTCGAAACCTTAAATAACTAACCTCTTCTGGAGGCGTTAGTACAGTCATTCTGGGGTTGGTCATATGGGAAACTGGTACCAATGATAAAGCCCTAATATACAATATGATATGTTACAGTTAATTTGGTAGTTCTACCATAACTTTAACTACATTTACTGAATTAACTGTGACCATGATTTATTTATAATGCATTTATAAGTTATTATAATACAACATGACATAGTACAAAAGTAGGCAGGTTTTTTTTTTAGCTGATCCAATTTGTTGTTGATATGAATTATTTCTTACCATTCACTTGATATAATTATATACTTCATTAGGTTACTTTATGTTTCATTTTACACATAAGTGTGGAAGTACTCAGAGTACTCGTAAAGTACTCACAAGTACTGGCCATTTTGCTTTAGTACTTAAGTAAGTATGAGTACTTGTACTCATAATTTAAGAAGAGTACTAAGTACTGCTGAGTACTTGAAAATTGGTACTCGAGTAAGTACGAGTACAAGTACCAACTGGTACGAGTAGCACATCCCTGATTCAAAGGAAGAATATTGGTAAATGATCTCAAACAAATATAATGTAATGGTTACTGTATACCAAATTAATGCTTACTTTCTTCAGTTCTTTGTGGTTAATAAAACATGGATAGAAAGCATTTAAGTTGTAATCTCCTTTTATAAAGGGTGAACTTTTTGTGTTACAGGTGAAAATCACCATTTTTTTATAGTTCTGTCTTCCATAACTAAATTGGCCTTTTTATTGTGTCAGTTGGCCATATTCTAGCCCAACAAATTGTGCGCCAGGGCTTTTTGTTATATACGACAGCCGCCCTTCAGACAGACATCTATGTAATATCAGTTTGTAAAATCTTGCAGTCGAAATATTGAGGCTAACCATATTCCTATAGCGTCAAAGACCTTGGGCTATTTTTTTACTACACCTGTCTCTCCTATAAGTTTTCTTTTGAATTTTCTCAAAAATGCCCCCTGCATTAATGTAGTTCTGGCTTCCATAACCAAATTTATTTGCTATAGGCCTAATGAGAAATAGGAATCCTTGGGCAAGCATTATTGATGTCATTAAATTTATATACATGTACCAAATGTACAGAGTTTATTCGATCACATTACAATCTGTTTCTAAATATATACACAAATATTTATTTTATTTAGATACCAATCTTTTGTAAATGTCTTGTGATTTTCCTGTACAGTAAATCTCACTTCGATTTACGGTACAACGTTTAAACTCACAGTCCAAAAAGTAGGTCAGTATCTTTCGGCTTAAGTGACATGACCCAATTATCTACTAAGGGTATATGTAATGTTTACATTCAATTAACAACAGGATCTTATGGGCGGACCTTTATTATTAACAACAGGATGTTGTAGTAACATTGAATGACTGACGTTGTAAACTGACAAGACAGTCATATATTGTACACGCCCTCACACTAGTAAAAACTAAAAGATGGCCGATGCTGTATACAGTATACTTTTTTACTTCGGTACCGATTTATCAACTTGTTACGGTTGCGATTTAGTAAAAATTAATCAAATTGCAAGTACCTTGTTTTTCACTCATAGCAAATATCCGTATTTTAAAATGACACAAGTTTATGTTCAAATAATCTGTAGAATTTTGTCCACACAGGAGAGATCGCCGTGACGTCACACGGCAATTTGTGAGCAATAACAGTTGTGTTTACAACAGTGTGCATAACCCACGTGACTTAAAATTGCGACGTCATTTTTAGCTACTGCGCCAAGTAAAAGAGCTCCCGACTCGGAGTTTCAAAAGGTTTAGTCCAGTCCCTGAGGACCTTGTGTACCGGCTAATTTTCATATCAATGTTTAGATAAATGTTTGAAGTGTCAGAAAAATTTGGGTGGACTTGACGCATGATGGTACGTTTTCAGAAATCCAAGATGGCGTCCAAGATGGCCGCCAAAATACTGAAAAACCACTAATTTTCACTTTTCAGTCCCTATTAAGTAAAAAATAACATATTTTTTAATCCTTATGTACATAAACAATTAAATACATGTCTTTCCACTTAATAAAGTTGTTTTATGCCATATTTTGTGACACATATTGAAAATATTTAAAACAATCCCTGAAAAAATGTGTGAAAAATGACTAAAAAATCATAGGGGGTGTACATTTTCATGTCTCTTATTAAGAGTTTGAGCCAGAGTTTCAATATTATTATTTTAGATGTAAATTAATGTCATCTTTTTTCTTTACATTAGTGTCTTTTTTATTGTTATAGGACACCTTTCCATTCGTTTATTGCCATTTTCTTAGAAGTGGGTGGGGTAAATGAATTTACATTGCGAAAGCCTTATAATAAATATGCATTTTCAAGCGTTTCTTTGCCAAGAACTTGATATTTCTATCATGTTTGCCAGGATTTTCACTGAAAAGTTCTTAAAAATACTTTCTCTTTGTTTTAACCGACCTTTATCATTGTTGCTATGGTAACAGCTTTCGAAAATATGAAAACTGGCTATTGTTGTTATTCAGGTGAGTTTTGTTTAACAAAAAAAAATGTGTTTTCTTTTCATATAATAATACAAAATATACAAACTGGTCAAGCTGAGTCGCAAGAGAGTGAATGAAAAATTGAAATAGCATTCGGATGTTGGTCATTTTGGATAACATTAAAAGTTAAATGATATGAAAATCCGTATGTAATGTACCCTTTTAGACGATGTTTTCTTTCTTATATGGAGAGTATGTTATATAAATACAGCAGTCCCATATCAAATAAAGAAGGAAAACTATATCGCTATATCCAGAGTCGTTATATACGGATTTCACTGAAAATTGTATGTAGTTTAGTTGCTTAATGATGATATGTTTACGCTCTCGTTTATAGAGTGCAAGTTTTAGTTAAATTATAGTAAATATTTTCACCATTATGTTAAAGAATATTGTTTAAATACACGGAGTTTATAGACTAAAGGATGAGTTAGCTCCGATTTTCATCGTGAAATTTAAAGAGAACTTCCAGAAAAGTTTTTTTTCAGAAGCTGTCACAGTTAGCACATTTTAACACCTGCATGTTGACAGCATGTTACCCTTGTAGCTTTTACAGAAACTGAAATCTTTTATTATGTGCCGAGCATGATAAATGAGGTCACATTTCTTTTACATGCATGCATAATAATGAACATTTGTCACAATGTATGAAGATATCACACTATTTTAACAAAAAATAAAAAACTCAATGAAACTCTATCATTGTCTCATTTATATCATGTAGTTTGTGTAATCATTTCGCCAAAGCGTATATGAAAGACAGTTAAATTTTTATAGACTATATATGTGTGTGTGTGTGTGTGTGTGTGTGTGTGTGTGTGTGTGTGTGTGTGTGTGTGTGTGTGTGTGTGTGTGTGTGTGTGTGTGTGTGTGTGTGTGTGTGTGTGTGTGTGTGTGTGTGTGTGTGTGTGTGTGTGTGTGTGTGTGTGTGTGTGTGTGTGTGTGTGTGTGTGTGTGTGTGTGTGTGTGTGTGTGTGTGTGTGTGTGTGTGTGTGTGTGTGTGTGTGTGTGTGTGTGTGTGTGTGTGTGTGTGTGTGTGTGTGTGTGTGTGTGTGTGTGTGTGTGTGTGTGTGTGTGTGTGTGTGTGTGTGTGTGTGTGTACATGTAATACCAATCATTTGATAAATGTCATATATGAATGATACTTCTTTAATTACTGAACTCGATTGAAACTTTCATACAAACTCAAACTTTATGACCGGCATAATGGGGATATTTGTTACATTGTTTGACAATCATTGATTGAATTTAACATAAAATTTGTATTTTTTTCATTCTCTTCAAATACAAGAGCAATGTTAAAAACTGATAGCTACTATTTTCTTGCACAGAAGCAATTTTTTATTTCGAAATTTTAAAAGACAATTGCAATATGACAACAGTGATTCATTATTATTCTTTTTTGCTTAAATTATTTTGGCGATACCTTATGAAAACAGCGTATCATGGTTAAAGGACATAAAGTATTACACCAGATATTAGATATCGGAAGAGTACATATTTTTGCCACAAAATATAAATGAGACTGTTACAAAATTATTAACACAATGAATAAAAATCCTATGTTAAAAGAAGCGACTCAGGCGTGAAATTATTCTGTGAGACGTAAAGATTAGAGGAAACCGTGACGCCTTATTTGTGCGTATTTAAAATGTTGTAATAACTGTACGTAGAAATTTTTGCATGTTAATATTTAAATACTATTTGTTTGAAACATGCAAGAAAGCGAGTGAGAAGGCCCCTTTTCCCGTGTCGCCGGTCTTAAAATAATAGCTACTAATTTCAGACACATCATAACTGTATATTATTTAAATGATGTTCTGTTCACAAAAATTTTAAAGTGGTTACATAATCTGTTTTTAATGACAATCAAAACACTACTGTATAAATTTTGAAACAGGACGCTATCAAAGTTATTTAGGTTAGGACAAAACGGGGTTATTTTAGGTTGTAGAGTACAAAAAATGAATTCAGTAGTAGGGGAAAACAGCTGTGAAACCTACATTGGATGAGTCGCTGGCCGGGTCTGTTACAGGTTTCACATTAATGGCAGTACGTAATCCATTGAATTTGGTATACTTCTTACTTAAAACTGCATATTTTGTTTTTATTCACATCACTGTTTAGTTATGCTGCGATCAATAACAGAGTATCTAATCACGCATAAAATGAAATTCAACTTTAGTATCAATGTTCTTAGTGATAAGGAAAAGCTTTTTGGAATTGTGTTGGAGTTGCAGTTTCAACAACATATGATCCATTTCTGAAAACAGCAGTTAAGTTTCTAGAATTCTGTATAGTTTTACTACCTTCTTATAGTTTGACTGCTTGTGACCTGACAAGTAAGATGGGCACACGATGGCAGGTCTGAAGGTTTCTTGGAATGTATTTGGTAGATTTCGCAAAATGTCTGAACACACATGAAGAAGACTTAGTTGTCATAAACAAGAGGGCCAAGATGGCCCTATATCGCTCACCTGACTACCATTGGCTATATAGAGAATATAAGGTTACTGTCTTTTGATAACAGTTGATATCGGACGAGGATGATATCGGCCGGGGAAAGCCGAGGCTTGCCGAGGCTTTCCGGTCGATATTCATCCGAGTTCGATATCAACTGTTATCAAAAGACAGTAACCTTGTATTCTATTTAGTATGCAGCTGTTTTTAAAAACAAAGTAAATTATGTGATTCACGTATTTATGACGTCATCAACGGTTTAAGTCAGCTTTTAAATCCAGCACCATTAATGCTGTGCTTCATGGGAAATCTTGAACATTAAAATATACCTAGAAAGGCATTTGTACACTTTTAAAAGGCGGTTTAATACGTTTCAGCTCATATCATAGTTGTAAGTATTTCATTTTTAGGTCTATTACTTTGAAATATAGCTTATTCTAGGCGGAAAACAGTCGTCTTTCCATAGATTATAATCTATCCTTCACCAGTTTAGTCGTTTGGTCCCCAAAATGAGGCAAATGGTCAAATTTGAGAAATTTTGAGAGCTAATGTGACAAGTGTTCACACAGTTTGTAACCTAGCCCATTACTATGTACATAAACAATGTTTCTATCAGTCAACGAGAGTTCACGAGGATGATTAACATCTGAAAAATGATTTAAAATATGACTTAAATGCAAAGAAAGCTAAATATTTGTTCTTTTGAAAATGGGCTACGGTGCAAGCAAATTTAGTAAGGGCTAATGCGACAAGTCACTTTTAGAGTACGGTGCAAAAAATTAAACAATTTCTGTTGAAAAACGACAGAACTTTGAAAGAAAAATATATATATCAAAATTGTTTAAGGTAACTGCGGACCTGAGGACCAGAATTCAAAAAGTAGATTGAAAAGTACAAAATTCGGCCAAGGTAAAGATCTACATCTATATTTTCAAGAATTAAATTCTGTTTTTCTATTTAGCTTAAACATTCACATAAAAAACGCCATCTGGGGGCACCCGTTTTTCTAACGAAAATTGATCGTTTTTCTATCATAATTTCAATAATATTTTGGCGATTTCACTTTTTTCAAGTGTACATTATTTTGACAACAACCTTTATTTGATAGAAGCAATTTTAATGTGTCTCATGCATTACAAAACCAATATTTCTGCGAAAGCAAATAGTCCGAAACCAAAAAGTAGTGAATTTGTTTCGTCAAAATTTACGGATTTTGACATATAGCGCGTTATCCGCGAGATCATAGTTTTTTTTATAGATTTATATTATATGCATCAGGTTGTGCTCTTGAAAATAATCGAATAAAAAAGGCACGTGTTTACGATGGCTTTTTCCAAAAAAATGCCTTCAAATTACGATCAAATGCTAAAAACGCGCCATTGACAACGACGTTATGCGTCGCTATTAGTAGAGCAGCAAAGGTCTAAAAAGTGGCTTATTTAAGGAGAAAGGTTGCACAAAAAAGTAACAAGCTGAGTTATATACCAACATGTTTGGGAGACATTGTAGTTTATTGTACAGAAGATAAGAGTTGCCGACCTTGGGTGGAAAGTTGGAAAAGGTCAAGGTCAAGGTCAAATTCAATACCAAAATAAAGAAATACCTTACTTTACTTAAATGTTAAATAGTGTTTTAAACGCACATGGAATGGTAAACTATTTAACTTAACATAATACCTCAATATCAATGCTACAAATCTGCTTCCAACTTTTAGTCTGCTAAGGTTTAGGTCAATGTCATTTCAAGGTCAAATACTAAAAAATCACTAAAAATTAACTTTCTACCAAATATCAAATCTGTTAACTTGTATAAATGATTGTAAAACACATATCTTTACTCATTTACATAAGTATAGGGTTATATCCATTGAAATGGAAGCAATTTTGTAAAAATAAATGTTAATATGGATGGGTATATAATTGAAATTACCCCACCCACCATCCTAAAATATTTCATTTGCGCTTACTGCATCTGCAATCCACATACAATACGACCGTGTTTTTGTTATAAATATCACTGGAAACAGTTTAACAAATAACAATTTTTCTAAAACTACTGTTTTGACTCTTTTGTACTAAATTGGATTAGCATGGGTCAAGGTCAATGTCATTTCAAGGTCAAATAGTTAAAAATCACCAAAAATAAGCTTTCTACCAAATATCAAAGCTGATACATTTTATAAATGATGTTTAAACACATATCTTTAAACTTTAACACAAGTAAAGGTTTATATCCGTTGAAATGAAAGCAATTAAGTAAAAATAAATGTTTATATGGTAAGTATAACTGAAATTACCCCACCCACCACCCTTAAATATATAAGTTGCGCTTGCTGCATTTACAATCCAAAAACAATACGACAGCGTTTTTGTTATAAATATTACTAGAAACTTTTTAACTGATTACATTTTTTCTAAAACTACTGCTTTGGACCTTGTACTAAATTTGAAAAGCAGAGGTCAATGTCATTTCAAGGTCAATATCACGTAAAATTCATAAAAACCATTAAACATCATACATAGCATTACTTATAATACATTCAACTTTTTATTTTTCTACTTAATGGCACGTCTATATAGCACAAGCATGTACCAAATTATCTTTGAATAAAAAAGAACTTGTACAATAGGCATTTTACATAGATAATGTTATGTAGTTAGGGTACTTAATATTTTTCAGCAACATTTTTGATACATGTGTTTGTAATTTCAGTATGAACATAAACACACTGATAAACTGACCATACACAGTAAGCTTATTTGAGATGGAATATATGTACATGTTTTCAAGAGATATTCTTAAAGTAACTACAGCTTACCACCATATGAAAGTACATGTACATATCATGTACGTTTACCCCACCCACCATGTTAATATAAGCTTTCTTCTTGCAATGCCAGCCCATATTGCATACATAATATAATGAAAACTAAATGTCTAAACAGAGTTTCTGCACTAACTGTTATAATTTTTTATCTCAAGTTATTTCTGAAGTTATAACAATTTTCAATTTCATTATTAAACTAAGTCGATACGAGTGTTTACAGTGTATTTAAGTAAAATTATACTAAAACTGAAATGCCCATCATTGCTTATTAAAAACATACAACGCATGTCTTGACCCCAATGATAATAGTATCAAGGTTAAGGATGTCTGATGATGGTAGACAAATTTCAAAAGCTCAAGATAATACATTGCTTCAATGGTAATAGTACATTGTACCAAGGTCAAGGATGCCTGACGATGAACAAATTTCAAAGGCTCGAGACAATACATTGTCGTCAGAGTTAATACATGGAACTGGTAGACAAAATAAAAGCAAATTCCTGAAAGTCTTTACAAGGACAGTAAGCTACTTGGGAGTCAATTTGTTTATTACTTTAATACTAAACCAACCATGTAAACAGTGCCCTACATGTCCATGTACGAACTAAATATTAAATTATTTTCGACTAGTTAATAACTAAACCTATTTACCAGTATAAGTTTGCACTATACATGTGTTATGGTGCATGCACAATACATTTTTGTTATCTGCACGAATTAATGATATTTACTTTCACCACCCTCTCGAAGTAGACAGAAATGAAACTGAAGAAACAACAAAAGGCTAAAATGCTTAGCTCAAAGATGTGATGTAGAACTGCAAAATTAGGAATTTTCTGTGACAACAGGTATGAAGGTACTTGGAAATGTTTTCCATGCAAAAGCAATGCCTGACAAGCTTCAGAAAAAGTAAGATGTTGTATACAACCATTCTATTAGTCCAGCCTACCAATTATGAACTCGTGTATAATACTCTTAAGCGTTGTAAGGAGCAAATGAGTGCTCTTGATCAAGATTTTTGTCCAATAGCATTCGATATGGGTTTGCAGTAGAGATTATATAATCGTGACAAGGTCTTATGAATATGGTGTGTGGCGTCATTCTTTTAGATCGGGAATGCACTTGCTTATGCTTTTTATGATTGGTGGTGTTCTATAATTACGCTGTCTTCTCCATTTTCGAATCTGGTGTGCATCTTCTCTGACAATCTATCCCAGCTTGACCTAGACAATGCAACAGTCTTTAATGCCTTTGTTAGATGAGTTCAGTGCTCAAGGGCGGGAAGCACCACCAACGTTGGCCTTTTGGGACAATTACCTTTAGAACATTTGAACACCATTCAAATTGTATCTAAATGCATCTAGCCATACCCTCTTTGATGTGTGTGAAACAGTCGGTCTCTGTTTTTATCATTTTATCTTTGCATCAAGCAGAACAATATATGCATGAGATATGTGCTATTTTGTATTGAAAATACAAAGACTACCTAATATTGTCCACAACAGTTACTTACGCAAGGTCAATTTAACTGATATATTACTGATCTGAAGTAACTGGAAAAAAAAACGTTAAAGCAAACGGCTTTATTGACAAGCCGTGATTTGGCCGAGTCTGTGACAGCAAAATTTCCCAGTTGATTAAAATAAGCAGATGATGTTGACCAAACAAGACCACATCATACAGACTCATTTAGGCAATTTTAAAATGACCCCTATAGAGCCATTTTCTTTGCTGACAGCCCTTGCAAGCTGGTAAATATTGCGACTGTAGTTCCTCTTCAAACTGAAAGTTCCCTTCTATATTGTAATATCGAAGGCAGTGCTAGTCTTGAAGGCTTTGTTGAAGTTGCTTTGTTGCTCCCAAAGACAAGATGGGAGCTGTTGGCAGGTATTATAATTGTGCCAAAGGCAAACCCCAGGTCGATTGATATACCAATTAAGAGATGTACATTCATCTCCTGGCTATAAACTCTTTTGTTGTGTAGCAGAAAAGCAGTGTTTGCTGGTGATGGTTTGGGAGGCAATATATTCTTTTCCTAAACTAACCTTTGTACCAGAAGAAGCATATATTATATTGATATTGAATGCTAGGTCTGATCATTGCAAGATAGCAATATAGTCTGCATTTTAGCCCCGATACAGACGTTATGGTGATGCTGGAACACCATTTCAACTGCATCGGCGCTAAAATTGTGTATTTCCAGATAGGCAAACACTCCTATAAATACAGTGCTCAATGTCACTTTACTTTGCATTTTTTCTTCCCTGACATCTGGGTAACTTGATTTTATTCTCCCTCAGTATTGTTTTGAGGGTTGTGACACAACATGCCTTTTCTTTGCAATTTGCAAAAAAACAACACATGAGCTACTGACTGATGTTGTAGGCACATGCAATGATATGTGCACTGCTGAGTGTGCATGTGAATCACTGCAACAGTGGCATGTGGCTATGGGGCAAGCATAGACAGCCACTGTGTTGTTTTCATGCATTGAATAAAATTGGGATTTCCGCAACAATGGTAATATGTATTAAAATCAATGATGGTCATTTCGTTTTGGAAGTTTTGCTATACTTTGTACTAAAAACGACTGTAAAAATTGTATTTCTTTAACCTGATACTGATTTGTAGATCGTAACGTACTTCATAATGAAAAATAGATACTTGTAACAATTATAACACTTACTGCAGAAACTATGTTTACACATGAATATTTTGTTGTATTATAAATGCCATATGGACTAGCATTGCAAGTAGATAGCCTTCAATAACATGATGGGTGGGGTAAATGTACATGTACATGACATGTACTTTCATATAAAATGTATAATGGTTAGCTGTATACATATAGTTACATTGAGAATATCTCTTGATTACATGTACTTATTTTCCATAAGCTTTCTGTTTACGGTCAGTTTTTTAGCGTGTATAATTTATCTTCATACTAAAGTTACCATCACATGTAGCAAAAATGTTCTTGAAAAATATTAGGTATCCTAACTATGTGATATTATTTAAATTGTCTATAGTTGAGGTTCTTTTTCATTCAAAGATAGTTTGTTACATTCTTGTGCTGTATAACTGAGCCATATAGTAGATAAAAATAAGTTGTATATATTATAAATAATGATTTATACGATATATAATACTTTTTATGAATTTTAGGTGATATTGACTTTGGAATGACATTGACCTTGACCTTCATTGCTAATCCAATTTAGTACAAAAGAATCAAAGCAGAAGTTATAGAAAAAATGTTTGTTAAACTGTTTCCTGATATATTTATAACGAAAACATTGTCGTATTGTTATGGATTTTAGATGCAGCAAGCCAAAATGAAAGATTTTAGGATGGTGGGTGGGGTAATTTCAATTATGCTCTCACCATATAAACATTTCAATTTACTAAATTGCTATTATATCAAGGGATTTAAACCTTTACTTATTTTAAAGTGTAAAGACATGTGTTTAAACATCATTTCTACAATTTATTAGATTTGATAGTTGATAGAAAGCTTATATTTAGTCTTTTTTGACTATTTGACCTTGAAATGATCCTGACCTTGACCTATGCTAATCCAGTTCAGTATCAAAGAGTCAAAACAGTAGTTTTAGAAAAATTGTTATTTGTTAAACTGTGTCCAGTAATATTTATAACAAAAACACTGTGTTATTGTATGTGGATTGTAGATGCAGTAAGCGCAAATGAAAGATTTTAGGGTGGTGGGTGGGGTAATTTCAATTATACTCATCCATATTAAAAGTTATTTTTACAAAATTGCTTCTATTTCAATGGATATAACCCTATACTTATGTAAATGAGTAAAGATATGTGTTTTACAATCATTTATACAAGTTAACAGATTTGATATTTGGTAGAAAGCTTATTTTTAGTGATTTTTTAGTATTTGACCTTGAAATGACATTGTCCTTGACCTTTGCGGGCCATAACTTTTACAAACATTTGTAGCCTTGATAGTGAGGTGTTATGAAAAATAAATTATTTTAGCATTCCATGTATATTAAGATTATTATTTTAGAGTCAAATAGTTTACTATACGTTTTTATTTTGGTGTTCAATTTGACCTTGACCTTGACCTTTTCCAACTTTCCACCAAAGGTCGGCAACTTTTATTTACTGTTCAATAAACTTCAATGCCTGCCAAACATTTTTGAATATAACTTAGCTTGTTACTTTTTAGTGCATACTGGACTCAAGTAGCAGTCAAAATGCTGCTCTACTATATTACAATGTGTTATGGACAAACACTGAAATAATTAATGTGCTTTTTTATTATTTATGCAGAAAATCCTGTGGGACATATATGCGTTTAAACTCTTACAACTGTATTTTTTTAAAGTAAATATAATCATTCTTCATAATGAAATTTGTACAAACGGCGTTTTTAGCAGTTTATATAACTAATTTTGATTTGAAACGTGTTAACATTTCCTCTTCAGTGTGACGAACGAAGGAAGGTTCTCCGGGTCCAAAACCGCACTTCGACACTTAAGACCCTTAGACAAAAAATTATGATATGTAGCGTATTTATAGTTGTTTAGTTTTTGAAAGTGTCTCGTGTCCTCGTCCGCACCCAAAGCCCCGGATCTGGAGACTAAGCTATATATCTGTCACTTCGAGCCCTGGACATATTTTTGTATTTTCTATATATTACTTTCTTTAAAAAGTCATCTTTGAAAAGATGACGCACCACTTTAAGAAGATAGAATGACTGTTTGACATAATAACACGTCACTAAGACAAGATAACATAAAACTTTAAGAAGAAAGCATGACTGTTTGACATAATAAGACGTCACTTAGACAAGATAACACACCACTTTAAGAAGATTGTATGACATGTAACGGTTCATTAACAAGACATAACTACCATTTGAGAAGATAGAAAACCACTTAAACAAGACAAGACACTGTGTTAACAAGACAACTTGTAATGTATCAAAATAAGACAGCTGCGGCGTTCCATACTTCTGTAATAAATCGCTATCCACCCATTAATTGTACAACAACTTTACGTTTAAGCTATACATTCCAGTCATCATCGGTGAAATCAAAATATACAGTAAAAAACATAGATAGGTGTGATGCATTAGTTATGGATGGCAGAAATGTGCAGATTGGTGCATATCCGGGATGATATTGATAACCATTTCGTCTTCAATGTGGCAACTGTTTCCTTATGCAAATACAAGTGATTGTATCAATAACATATCCTTGTACGCCAATTTGAATTTTACCTGTTTTCACAAAAAGAAGATTAAATCATTTTAATCAAATAGTTCTGACATGAACAAGCCTTGAAAGCAGTTTTTATACACCCATGACTGTTCAAAACGGTTCAAGCCTTGCTACCAAATATGATTATGTGAGAAATTTAACAGGTTACAAAACAAATTATTTTCCGCAGGTAAATTCATAGTCTGCACTTCTTTTAAGGTCCATTACTAAGACCAATCGAATTTTATTTTAAATCTGGAATTGTATCAGGGAAACACAGTTTGTTTGAAACTGGCTTCTTAAACTTTGCAATGGCCGTGGAGTATTTCCCTGTTTGAAATACTGCTGCAGAAAAACGAGTGAATGTTTTTGTATTTCCTTAGATTGACCTGGGTGGTCTTTTTGTCCTACTTTCGCTTTATTGCATGTCGTAAACAGTCAGAGATATACGAGATTTTGTAACCTTCGTGGAGAGCTGTAGCACGTTTACTGTCACTACTACCCATTTCAGCTAGGTGGACTAAGGCATGGGATTCGAACCCTGGACCTATCACACCGGATTATAACCTAAGAGCTATCAGTTTAGGGTCCTTATCGGGTGTAATAATGTAATCGAATTTGGGAATTGTTGAGCTAATTTATAGGACTCATATCGATTTTACCTTTACCATAATGATCATCCTTATGAGTGAGTTCTTTTTTGTGAACTTTTCATTTAGAAATGGTAGAATAAATCAGACGAACTTACGACTCTCTTTAGAAGTCCTACGAATCCGTCTGTATGCTACTCCTGAAAAAAGACTGCCTGTCTAAATTAATTGTCAAATGTATCTATGCTATATGATCGTTTTTGTTGGTTTTTTTTGTGTTGAAGTATAGCTATTTCGGTATTAACGTTTATTTGAATATCATAAATGAAATTATTGAATCTAAAATCTGATTACATGAATCGTTTCATTTACTTATTACTGGTGATGAAAATTTTTGTGTATTCTTGTAAGAAGAAGCAGGTAGCGGAACAGTCGCGTTTCTTTTTGTCAAGAATTTCCTTTTTTTCCCGTTACTTGTTCCTTTTGTTAACATATCAACATTTTAAAATCATTTAAACTTCATGGCCATTTATAATTGATTCTAAATTTACTCAGACGTTTATCCTTTAGAATATACAGTTTTTCACCTTACCAAGAACGGAATTTCCGATTAATGTAACAATTTTCCGTATTTCGGCATGAAAAGAATGACGTCATGGTTTGTAAACATTGAAACGTCGCGTTTATATAAATGCATTTGCTGGTGAGATTCGAAGATTTTTAACAAAAAATCAAACGTGAACACATGCCTTTTTTATTTGATCATTTAAAAGAGCAAAACCGGATGATTATAATATCAATAAATAAAAATCTTTGACTGCGCGGATAACGCGCTATACGGCAAAGTCTGTAAATTTTGACGTAAAAACATCGCTAAATTTTTGACTTTGGACTATTTATTTTTGCAAAAAAAATGGTTTTGTAATGCATCAAACACATTAAAATTGCTCTTACCGAATAAAGGCTGTTGTCAAAATAATGTACACTTGAAAAAAGTGAACTTTCGCCAACATATTATTGAAATTATGATAGAAAAACGATCAATTTTCGTTTGAAAAACGGGTGCCGCCAGATTGCGCTTTTTATGTGAATGTTAAAGCTAAATAGAAAAAAGAATACTATTTTTCGAAAATATAGACATGGATCTATACCTGGACCAAAATGCATACTTTTCCATCTACTTTTTGAATTTTTGTGCTAAAGTCCGCAGCTACCTTAAATAGAACACAATACTATCATTATGGTATTAAAAACATAAATCATGTACTAATGTGTATTTTAAGGGGCAATGGGACTTTAAACGTTTTCAGTATAAGCATTAGGGACCTTCATGTTTTAAGTTGGTAAATGATAAAAAAAACGAGTGTACATATTTTTTATGTTTTTTGAAACTTAAAAATATAACACGATGAAACTAGAAAACTATTTCACAGTTGATTCCATTATCACAGCTGTAGTTAAGGAATATGCCAACGAAAAAGTGATTTTCAGTAGGAAGATATGGTTTTGTATATTGTGTTTAAAAGATAATGTTAAAAACGTATGATGTACTTTCTTTTGAATGTAACGACGTATCACTTACATGGTTGGCATTATCCCTGAATCGAATCAAAACACAAATCACATACAAAGCATAGCAATAAAATATAAATCACAATTCCTGAAAATGATTGCACAACAATAATATAAATTCAATCTCATATTTCTATCAACGCATAGAAAACGGTTAAAGTAAACCAAAACACTTTTCTAAATGATAACAAACTGGAACATAGCTTACGCTAGGGCAGTGGAAAATATCTTATAAAATAGCATTGTCCTATTATAGCTAGAAATCTCTGCTAATATTGTGGTAACAGCATATCGACCTTTGAGCGAAAATGTTCGATTCACAAGTTTACAAAACTTATCTGTATTGAAATTCGTCACAAAATATCTGTGCAAATAATGTTTGATAATTTTTAACGGTATAAGTGTTCAGTCATTTGTTTATACTAGATGAGTGTTCAGTAGAACACTTGTGTCGCCCTCTTACGCTTTGTCAGAATAACCAATAATTTTGTGACAAAATCTAAGTACAAAAATGGGCATAACTCTGTCAAAAATGACCTTGACCTACAGAATTTGGCGGCATCACAACCCTTTTGTCATAAGCAATGCAATTTGAAAGTTTGATGAAGAAATCTTTTGAAATGGCAAAGTTATAGCCAACGTTAATTTTCGTGACAAAATCTAAGTACAAAAAGGGGCGTAACTCTGTCAAGTATGACTTTGACCTACAAAATCTGAAGGCATCACAACCCCTTTGGCATAAGAAATACAATTTAAAAGTTTGATAAAGAAATCTTAAGAAATGGCAAAGCTATCGCCAAAATCTAAGTACAAAACGGGGCATAACTCTGTCAAATATGACCTTGACCTACACAATTTGGTGACACCACAACCCTTTTGTCATAAGCAATGCAATTTGAAAGCTTGATGAAGAAATCTTAAGAAATGGCATAGATATAGCCAACGTAAAGATTTCATGACAAAATCTAAGTACAAGAAGGGGCATAACTCTGTCAAATATGACCTTGATCTACAAACTTAGACGGCATCATGACCCATTTGTCATAAGCAATACTATTATAAAGTTTGATGAAGAAATCTTAAGAAATGGCAAAGTTATAGCCAACGTTAAGTTTATGTGACGGACGGATGGACCGACGGACGGACAAAGCGATCCCTATGTATCACCTTTTCTCCGAAAGGGCGACACAAAAAGTGTTTCAAATCTCATTTTCCATGTTACATTTAACGTTATGTAAACTTGACAAAGTAAATGTCATCTGAAAAGAATAACATTGTTATAGTTTTAAAAGGATAGATACCAACAATAAGTTTCAGAGTCTTCCGCATCTTATCGTGTGTTAGTTTATTTCATTTATCCACTCTTACATAAAACATGTATTTAGAATAGCATACAATATATGCCAAAACAAGTATCTGCCACAGGCCGTAAAGATCTAAATTAAAATTGCAGTTTGCATCGGACCGTAACAATTGATTTTGAAAGCAATAAATGCATACGTTTTCCATGATCTGAGACCAGTGAAATAGTGTAAAGTATTTGAGATTTTTGTTTTCATTTGTTTTTAATTTCGTGTAAATATACATGCAAATGAACATGAAAAGTAAACACAAAAACGCATGCGTATAAAAGACAAACTTTTTGATAGCAGTTAACGTAGTCTCTCCTCTTTCTAAAGTGACTTGTCGCATTACCACTTATTAAATTTGCTTGCACCGTAGCCCATTTTCAAAAGAACAAATATTTAGCTTTTTTGCATTTAAGTCATTTTTTAAATCATTTTCAGATGCTAATTATCCTCGTGAACTCTCGTTGACTGATAGAAACATTGTTTATGTACATAGTAATGGGCTAGGTTACAAAATGTGTGAACACTTGTCACATTAGCTCCCAAGATTTCTCAAATTTTGACCATTTGCCTCATTTTGGGGACCAAACGACTAAACTGGTGAAGGATAAATTATAATCTATGGAAAGAAGACTGTTCTCCGCTTAGAATAAGCTATATTTCAAAATAACAGACCTAAAAATGAAATACTTACAGCCTTTTGAAACTCCGAGTCGGGAGCTTTTTTACTTGGCGCAGTAGCTAAAAATGACGTCGCAAGTCACGTGGGTTATGCACACTGTACAATGCTTGTGTTTCGGAAAGGAATTTTTGAATTTTCATTACTTTTTTGCTATCTGAAGAATTTTTGAAATTCAAAAAAAATTATGAAATGCTCTTGATACTCATATTTTCACATTAAAATATCTCTTTTGAAAAAAGTACCGTTTTTAATGGCACTTAATTTTTCATAACGGCTTGTTGTTGCTGCTTATAACCATTTACGAAAACATTGTAAGTTACGCGCTTGCGAATTTTTCATTTTGAATCTTAACAAAAATTAAAAATAATGAATGAAGTGTTTACTTTATTAGCTTTCCAGTGACATAAAATATTTTAAAATATCTTTAAAAAAAGAGTAATGGCTATTAAAAAAACACCCCTTACAAATACAAAAACACGATACTAGCTGCCGCAGTATTCTTCACGGGTCGTACCGACTATACCTCGAACGAGGATGGTGGACCTAATAAGCACAATTACAAACAAGCAGTATTCTTCCGCGCTAGATATAATCAAAGCACTGAAAGTGCAGACAAAAAGGTGTCCTCACAAGGGGATTTTTCTTACAGACAATGAGTGATACTTCGCTAACAGTACTTGATTTTGATTTCCATCCGTTGATTTAAATCACAGACCTGCAGATCATTGAAAACACATCATGTTGCTGTTGTTTTTTTAAACATACTTTTGCTTGAGAGTTTTTGACGAAGTAAAATTCAGTGCTTTTAAATTGTATGTAACCAGCTTTGATTATGACACATCCTTCAGGAATACGTGACACGACATACTCGTCTATTATTTCACGAAATGTTCATGAAACATAAAATTTAAGTGGTGGTGCATTATGTTTCCGTAAGGGACGCATGCTTACATCATAAAACATATAATACATACGGAATATTATAACAGTTGGTTGATCTGCGGAGTCGTATCTTTTGAGTTGGCTGTGTAGTTCCGGATCACACGAGAGGCGGAGCCTCAAGTGTGATCCTGATCTATGCAGCCAACGAGAAAGAAACACACGCAGATCAACCGACTGTTATAATATACCTTTTATTATATACCTTTTACCGAATATCATATGTTAAATTTTATATAAACGTTAATTTGTGTCATTAATGGCAAAAATCAACATAACGCGCTATTTCGTGTCACGTTTTATATGGCGTCGATGACGTCATTTCCTTCTTCCGTGTATAATAATAATAATAATAATAATAATAATAATAATAATAATATCTTTATTTTTCGAAGGTAACACAATAAGACAACAACTTATATACTATGCGGCCTTCATAACAACAAAGAAAACATGGCAATTCACATTCATGCAAAACAAACAGAATCTTGAAAAACTAAAAATTACATTTTACTGATATAAGTGGAAAAATAAATATATTGATACGTGACAGACACACATACATGCAATATCAAATTAAAGAATATGTATTAAATTGTAAAGCAACTACTATATGCACTAAACATCAAATATATTAGTGAAAATTAATTAATTAACTAGTGTGTGCAGTATAATTAACAAACATCAAGTTCATGTATCTAGCAAAACAATGTTGTAAGTAAGAGACATTCAATATTTATAAATTTGACTGTAGTGATAGAAGATGTTTTTTATAATTATATTTGAAAACATTCAGGGATTTTGCTTTACGAATCGTATCAGGAATAGAATTCCACACCTGCATGCTAAAGTATTGAAAAGACTGTTTCATATAATGAGTATTAAATGAGATTTGTACAACATTTTGTCTTGAAGAGGATCGCAACATGTATCTGTTATTATTCGCAAGAGGTATCAAATCACTAATATATTCAGGGACATCATTATGGAATGATTTGTAAGTTATTACTCCTGCATGATAGAAACAGCGATTTTCAAACGTGAGCCACTGAAGGGTTTTAAAGAGATCTGCAGATGGTGTTCTGACTGGTTTACCTAATATTACCTTCGCTGCTCGCTTCTGGAGATTTGTAATTTTTGAGATGTGCGATTGCTTGTTTTTACCCCAAATAATGCTGCAGTAGTCAAACGTTGACATAATATATGAATTGTAAAACATAGATTTCATAGTGTCATCTAGATAAACGAGAATGCGTTTTAAAACAAAAATTTTAGAATTAAGCCTTTTGCAAACTGTTTCTACTTGCAAGTCTCACTTGAGATTTTTATCGATATATATACCGAGAAGTTTTTGACTGCATACATTATTGGTGTGCTCATTATTTATTTGAATATCGCGATCTGATTCATGGAGAGTAGAGTCGTCAGCATATAAATCATTATTGCTTGATGATGTTTCAAAAGCAATGTCATTTATGTATGATAAAAATAATAACGGCCCAAGTATAGAGCCCAGAAGTAACTTGCAGTGCATTTGAAGTTATATTACCAGATTTAATAATCTGGCTCCTGTTAGACAGATAAGATGCAAATAATTTAATGGTGTTGGGAGAAAAGTGGTATAACTTGAGTTTGTGTAAAAGAATGTTATGATCTACCAAGTCGAATGCCTTTCGTAAATCCAGAAAAACTGCCCCTATATATTTCCCAGAGTCAATGTCGTTTAGCCACGTATCAATGAGGTGAATTAATGCTGTTTGACATGAATTTTGCTGTCGGAATCCCGATTGCGCATGGTGTAATATTTTCGTATTTTGAAAAAAGTTCTGTAGCTGAGTAGCAATGTGTCTTTCGAAAATTTTAGAAATGGTAGACAAAATTGATATTGGACGATAGTTATTCGGATCTTGTCTGTTACCAGATTTGAAAATTGGGATAACAAATGCCTCTTTAAGTTTGTCTGGAAAAACACCCGTATCTATACTCTGATTAATGATGTGGGCAATTGCAGATGATATGTAATCACCACAAGATTGTAAAATTCGTGGACCAATACCGTCCAATCCTGTTGATTTGTTTGGATTTAATTTATTAATAATTTGCTTTACTTCATATGCAGAGACAAATTTTACTTCAAATAACATGTGTTTCAATTTACTTTCAAGTATGTTCTGACGACTTAAAAAGATTTCTTTAACAAAAGATGTCTTTCAATAATATTTGATATATTTATGAAATGTTCATTTAAGGCATCTAGAATGTTGTACTGGTCTTCTATTATTACGTTTTGATACAAAAGTCTTGCTGGTATTTGATTTTCTTTATCAGAGTTTTTGTTCCTAAAAGGCATCGGATATTATTCCATAAAGAACTGACTGATTTATTTTTTAAAATAGCTTCATTGTAAAAGTTCTTTTTGCTTTTCTTTATTAAAGTTATAACCTTATTTCTTTGCATTTTGAACTCATTAAATTTCTTGTCTCTATGAAGCTTATTTCGCTTGCACATGGCCGACTTTATTTCTTCTGTAAACCATTCTGGTTGTGTGTCCCGTTTTACCCTTTTCTCTTTAACAGGGGCATGTTTATACAACACGTTATTAATAATTGCGTAGAATATATGTAAAGATATATTTGGCTCATGGAATGTTTCTACAATGTCAATATCAGCATTCATTAAATCGTTTTAATACAGTTGAGAATACAGATTTTTGTGGTGAATTACCAAAAACTTCAAGTTTGGTTTTGGATTCATTTAACTTGTATCTCCATAAAGATGCGTACTTTTGGACAATACAAATGCATTTTTCAAGGCTTTGGAGGTTTGGACATAGGAGCATCAGGTCATCGGCTAGCGTGGGATTGCCGCATTGGAATTGGCCTACTATACAGTCCATTTCGCTATACTGTAGTATGTTAAGTAGCTCATTTATGTAGAGTGAGTAAAGCCATGTCGATTGAACCCCTCCTTGTCTTACCCCTTGAAGGACAGGGAAGCTTTCAGATTGTATCCCGTTAACTAAGACTGCACTGCGAATATTTTGGTAGCTTTCATAAATTGTTTTGACCAGTTTGTGACATACACCAAATGTTATCAATTTTAAAAAGAGACCATTATGCCATACGCAGACAAACGCTGCACTTGTGTCAAGAAATAAGGCAAACACTTTGTTTTTATTTTCCAAATAGTGAGCAACGGTTTCCTGTAAATTAAAGGACGTAGTAATTGCTCCTAAATGCTCTTGGTAGGCATTTTGTTGCCTATTTGGAAATTCTAATCCCTCGTATTTACACCAAGATATTATAACTGTTTCAAATAGTTTGTAAATTACTGGCAAAAGCGTAATCGGCCTATAACTTGACGTGAGAGATTTGTTCTTACCCTCTTTTGGCACGGGTATTATGATTCCTAGTTTGAAATTATCGGGCACGTGCAAAAAGGTAATAATAAGCTTAAATAGTACCTTTAAGTATTGTAGCAGTGTATGACCTCCGTATTTAACATGTTCATAGACTATACCGTCAAAACCCGATGCTTTGTGCATTTTCAGAGTTTTCTATCAGATCAGTGAGTTCTACCGGCGCATTGAGCATCACATTTTTATTGCTTATTTTAGATGCCGACTTTTTCAAAAAGTTTTCAATTTGCAGATCGACATACATTTTATGTGTTTTGTCAAAACAGACATCATCAGTTTGAACGAAAACATTTGAGTAGTGAATCTTAAATGAATCTGCTACAGAGACGGGGGCTCTAATCACAGTTTGTGTTTCTTCGTCTACGATCTCACATAATACACTTGATTTTCTCTTTTTCTTTTTGTTCACTAGGCTCCAAAACAATCTAATGTCACACTCAGCAGCAGAATTTAGTTCGTTATAGTATTTTTCCTGGAATTTGGAAATTGCTTCTTTTTGGACGAGTTTAAAGTGTCTTTTAGCATTTTTATACGCCTTGAAGAGGGCATTATTGGACTGACGCGGCCTGCCAGCTGACAACCACTGTCTACGTTTTTCAAGCTGAAAAGCGTGTGCATTTTAACCTCACTGGTCCAATAAGGTTTACTGTGCTTATTGAATTTTCCAAAAGGTAATGTTTCGGCTACTGCTTGTGACATACGTACAATGAACGATTAAGTTATACAATCGGTCAACATCGCTTATATTATTACAGTTTGTACTGATATTGAGGGCTTTTAAACTTTCTGACAGGGATTGCTGATGAACCAGCAGGCTTTCATCAGAACATTTATGCCAAGCGACTTTTGACTTATGGACTGGATTAAAGGTACTAACAGGTATACAAAACACTGTTTTTACAGGCAAATGATCTGATACCAGACATAGTTCATCTTCAAAAATACTGTTAAGATGTACCATATTTCGCTGAGTTCTTCCTATGATAACGTAATCGGACCTTTTTTGTTGGCCGAAATGTATACGTGCAGCCACTTGTATTTACAATACTAGCAGAACTACCAAGAGTGTACTTCTTTCATTGTTTTCAAAGATGTCAGCGTTACAATCTCCAGACAGTAATAAAGTTCCGGACTGACCATACATATCAAATAAACTTTGTAAAGCATCTATAGTGTCTATAAAAACGTCTAAAGTGTAATTAACGGATGGCATATAGACCCCATATAGAAAGATCGGGAGTGAATTGTTAACAAATATTTGTACACCTATAATACGGTCAGAGCAGATGTCGCTAATTGGCTTAATGCTAAAGTCAAAAGACTTTTTGTACATTATTGCTACGCTTCCTTTCCCACAGCGAGCTGGAGGGTATACTTCACTAAATGCACCTACAGATTTATACCCGGAATGCGAAGTGTTCAGAAATTCTGCAGATAATTCTTTCAGATAATGAATTTAAGGCCTCTAAGAAAGATCTAAAGGTTTCCACAGCATCAGCATTTGCTGCAGGGACTAACAAAAATCTGAGTATTCAGTGGAAAAGTTTCATTTTGTTCTGTCTCTATTTTAATTTATGTTCTTACCAGCATCTACAGATACTCTTCTACGTTATGCACAGTTTCTCAGTAGAACATTTAAGTCTATTGATAATATTAGAAAGTACATCAGTGGTGTGAAAACTCTACATTTTGTATTAGGATATGGTATAGATCATATAAACAATTATTTGTTAAATCTATTTCTTTAGAGAATTTCAAGGTTAAAGCCTCATTCGATCAAAAGAGCTTAACCCGTCACCTTTGACATTTTACCAAGAATTCGTGGTAAACTGGACTTTTCAGACAGCACGAACTTGGTGCATTGCTGTTTGTTTTTCTTTTCTTTTTTTTTTCTTGCAGCATGAAAGTCTAATTTTGTACCAACTTCAAAGGAAGACATTGATAAGGGGAAATTTTTAAGATTAGACTGCATTCAGCATAACGGTCATGTCATTTAGTTCATTTAAACTGGTCTAAGACAATACAAAACGGAGAAAGGGAGGTAATTTGTCCTTTGTTAAGGCTAAATGATCAGAGGTCCCGTTTCCGCTTTTGAAAAGGTCAGAGAGTCGAACATTAAGCAATATAAAGATGCTCTGTTTACTTTACCGAATGGATATTGTATGACTTATTATTTGTTTAAAAACAAATTAGACAATGTACGGGTATGTCCGACTTAAAGGCCAAGATTGTAAAGCCTCTATGAAATGAATGTGTTGAGTAAAGTTTGGGTTCAAGACCAATAATACTAATACATAAGTATTATTGGTCTTGAACCCAAACTTTACTCATTAGTATTACTGGTCTTGAACCCAAACTTTACTCATTAGTATTACTGGTCTTGAACCCAAACTTTACTCATTAGTATTACTGGTCTTGAACCCAAACTTTACTCATTAGTATTATTGGTCTTGAACCCAAACTTTACTCATTAGTATTACTGGTCTTGAACCCAAACTTTACTCATTAGTATTACTGGTCTTGAACCCAAACTTTACTCATTAGTATTATTGGTCTTGAACCCAAACTTTACTCATTAGTATTACTGGTCTTGAACCCAAACTTTACTCATTAGTATTATTGGTCTTGAACCCAAACTTTCTCATTAGTATTACTGGTCTTGAACCCAAACTTTACTCATTAGTATTATTGGTCTTGAACCCAAACTTTACTCATTAGTATTACTGGTCTTGAACCCAAACTTTACTCATTAGTATTATTGGTCTTGAACCCAAACTTTACTCAACACATTCATTTCATAGAGGCTTTACAATCTTGGCCTCTAAGTCGGACATACCCGCTGATCACATTCAGCTTTTAGGAGACTGGAAGTCGGATGCCTACACATGTTATTTAGAGTTAGACTGGTCAGATAAATTGAGAATTTTTATAGAAAATGTTTAAAGAGATCTGAATTGTTAGTCTTATATTGATCTTTCTGATTACAGATACTAGAGTGAACATCTTGTCCGACTCAATTGCCAATCATGATTCGGGCTTATGTGGAGGTTCATCCATTCCCAGGGATAAATAAACCAGACTTACGGCGAATATGGAACGTGATCCGAAGTTAGTTCAGAGAACCGTTACTTTAATCCATTGTGGTACCAATGACATAAACTCATTGTCACATGATGAAATTAAGAGTAACTTTAATAATTTAATTACAACAGTGAGAGCTAAATCTTCCACTCATTTAGGTTTTTTTTTAAGTATTTTACCTAGACCAGTAGATTATAATTCAACAAGTGTCAAAGTGAAGAAAGTCGACTTAAGTTTGAAACAGAAGTGCTTAGAACGAAAAGTTCAGTTCATTTGTTCATTCCGTCAATTTATAGGTAGTTTTCACAGTTTACAGTTTCATAGTTTATTTCAGTCTCATCAGCATATACATTTTCAATACAATAGACATGAATAAAACATAAAACATGTAATGCTGCCACTCAATAATGAGTTATAAGAGAATTTATAGATAAGAATATTTACGTTATCTTTAGCATTATCACAGACTATTATGTACATATTAAGCAAAATGAATAGGTTACATACATGTATATCATTATCATAGACTTTATGTACATGTTAAAAGTTAGGTTACCATTGCTAATCTTCCACAAAAACTGCAGTAAAAGTATATGGGTAAAAAACTGAAATTGGAGGACAGGGACACTACTGTGCATATTAAGAAATGTTTTAAGAAAACATCTATCAATCCTGATCAGAACTGAAATGAACTGATTAGCAATGATAACCTACACATACATAAAAAGATGGAAAGTATGGGAAACCAGTTACGGATTTATTTGCAGTTAGGAACGGTGGCTTACATTTAAATAATGAAGGTACCCGTCGTTAACGACAGTTTTTTTTGTATTTGTTAAAGTCACACTAGTGATTTCAGGGTAGCAGTGTACGTAAGGCTTGTAACAAGTAGCACAAATTATGTATTTTCTATACTGCTAGATACGCGCCTTCGGACTTGGCAGAATCAAATAATTTATTGTCCGATTATCAATATGGTTTTAGAAAAAACAAAAGTACAATTGATTGTACATTTGTTTTAACTTCACTTATAGACAAGATAATCGACAAAGAGAAAAAGAAATTATACTGTGCCTTTGTTGACTTTCGCAAAGCCTTTGATGGGGTGTACAGAAATGGTATCTGGTTCAAATTGATAAGGTATGGGGCTAGTACTAAAATTGCAAAAATGTTACAAGTTATATATGAAAGTGTTAAAACCTGTGTTAAAGTGAAAGGTTCCTTTACTGATTATTTTAAATGCAGTACGGGTGTGAAACAGGGAGAACAATGTCTCCTCTGTTGTTCGTCTTTTTATCAATGATATCTTATATATAATTTACAATTACATGTATGATGAAAGTGAAGATGCTAACACGTTAGACGATTTAAAACTATTCATGTTATTATATGCTGATGGCACAGCATCGTTCTCACAAACTAAAGAAGGGTTGCAAAAATTACTTGATAAACAATACACTTATTGTCAAAAATGGGGAGGATCAGTTAATCCTGATAAAACAGTAATTATGATATGTAAAAAGGGAAATAGACAAGAAGATGCTGAATTTAAATATAATAATGTGATACTTAAAACTGTTGATAAGTTCGCTTATTTGGGTGTTACAATTTCTGCAAACGGTAGTTTCTATCAAACACAAAAAACTTTGTCCAAACAGGTCCTTAAAGGCGCTGTATGCATAAATTCATTATTTGATGCACTGCCTCTCGAAATATCGGAAAAGGTCACGGAAACTTTTTGACAGTGTGATAATGCTTATACTAACTTACGGCTCCGAAAATTGGGGATTTCTGAACTCACCTGATATTGAGCTAGTAATAAAAAGTTTCTAAAACAAGTATAATGTGTTCGGCAACAGACCTCAAATGCTACAGTTTATGGCGAACTTGGTCGAGTACCTTTATTTGTGTTGAGTAAAGTACGTATTGTTTAGTTCTGGTATAAAATTATGAAGCAACCAAATTCATTATTATACAAAGTTTTAATGATGAAATATGCACGTAGTGAGTATACTAATAAATGGGCTAATGTTAATCGTCTTTTAGAAGAGTTAGGATTTGCATTTTTATGGAATAGTCAAGATGAGAATTTTACGCAATTGAATAGTGTTATTCAACGTATATATGACCAGTATTTCCAGAAAAGGTTTTCGGAAATAAACAATTCGTCTAGCTGGAATACTTACTGTACAATGAATGATTGTTTTGAAACAGAAAAATGCTAATACTGTGTCAAGAATTTAAATTATAGAATAGCTTTAACACGTTTCAGATGTTCAGCTCATAGACTAATGATCTAGAAAAATTGATAGAAATGATAGAATTTGCACCAAGTGTAATATGAATGTAAAAGAAACGGAGTATCATTTTCTTTTGGTTTGTCCGTGTTATAGAGATCTAAGGCAATTGTGTTTACCAACATACTATTGTTCTTGGCCAAATGTTCAAAATGAAATGTAAAAAACAAAATGTTATTAATAAGTTGTCAAAATTTATATATTTAGCAAGTAAGCGGAGTACACTGTGATAATAGACTATAAAGCTAATAAAATTGCTATATAGCATAAAGTTATTAGTTGTATACAAACTTCATTTACAATTCTCTTTTAAGTATACCGATATCATATATATCACTCTTGCCATACTATGCCATTGTTTACATACTTTTCTCATGACAATATACTATGGTACTTGCATTATGTATGTAGTGAATATTACTGTAACCAGTCATTATGTCTAATGGCGATGGACATGTAAAATGTTTATGCCATGATTAAATAAATCTTGAATCTTGAATCTATGTCTTGAGTGGATGATGTTGATGGTATTTATTTCAAGATGTCTAATGCGTTTGTTATACACAAACTTTCATATTGAATATGAACAAAAATCGACATTCTGTTAGCCGACATGGAAAAAACGAATAAATGAATCTGGACTCAAATGCCCAGAAATAAGTTTCGTCAAGCCTTTAATTTTTTTCATTGTCCAAACCTCTCTTAGCACATCAGAATCATGATATCGTTTATTTTATGTGTGTGACTTCAGTCAGTTTTTCTTGACATTTAAAAACGACCCAATGTACCTATGAAATTGCAGTCTGCCTTATGTCTTGTGCACTTGAAATAGCAAGAATTTTCCTCGGATGCAGGTTGTACTTTGAAATGTGATGCCATCAGATTGATGTTTATTCCAACAAAATTTTTTAAAACTTATGACTACAGTCACAAAAGGCTCAATCCTTGATATTTAGTTTATCAATACTTTGCTGAACTACGTACCAGAACTTTTAACCAGATCTGGTCATTCCAGCACCACAAGGCAGAGCTTAGAACTTTTATAATATGTAGCACTTCTTATGGACCTCTACTGAAGTATGATTAAATCATGCTCCTGTGGTCCCTTTTATTTTTATAGCAGCCAGTGACTTCCTTGACAATCTGTCGAACTTCACTTAGCAACACCTTTTAAATTACAGACGTTTGCATACAAATTTAATGTCCTTGGCTTATCGATAACAAATACTTTTATATCTTAATGTTCTTTAACTAAATGTCACAATACTGAATTACTTTTAAGGAAAGTGAACGCATATGAAAGTGATAAACTATGTTGAGCATATTATGTATCAGTGCTACTTAACACGCCATATCTGAAATGCGATATAACTATAGCAAAATAATCATGTATGATCAAATAAATCTTGAATCTTGAACCTCCATTTCAAAGCACTGCATCAGTGTCTGTGTAAAATGCTTTCAGAAGAATGCATTTTTGTTACATATTTGCAAGGTCTTTCTTACTATTTGAAAGACCTTGATATTTCTAAGTGTTTTACTATGCACAATTTGTCCAGTTAAAGTTTCATTTAGATATCTGTATTGTAAACGTCAGTGGCAATAAATAAACACTGTCCTCCCTCCTGAGACAACAGCTTTCATTTTGTGTCGAGCCTGACTTGCAGTCAGCTAATTTAGTTGTCACTTTAATGGCGGCTCGGTGTATGTGCATGCGTGTTTACGTTCGTGCGTGCGTGACGTCCGTATTTTGTCCGGACTTACTTGGCACAAATGTTCACCATCATTAGACGGAAGTTAATGAAACAAAGGTATTTAAAACTTAAGGTCAAGGTCACATTAAAGGCTTAAAGGTCAAATTTAAGATATGACTTTAGTCCGGAGCATTTCGTTTTATGCATGAGGGACTTGCAATTTAACCTTGGCACAAATCTTCACCATCATCACCACGAAGTGCCTAGAGCTTAGATATTTATACTAGGTCCCTAGGTCTAAAGTCAACGTCTACCTAAGTATGGTTAAGTTCAAAGTCAAGAACATCTTTGTATGGCAGCCATGTCTTCTCCATGCAATCAGGGATTTTGATGTTACTTTACAAATGTTCACGACCATGGGCTTCCCTTGTTTTAGAATTACTTGCCTTTGTAATGTTACTATAAATATCTTAATGTTGTTTAACTAATTTTATTACTGGCCATTATAGACAAATCTGATAACCTTTTCTGTAGTACAGCATACATTTCTACATTCAATACTTGAGGAACACTTTTACCCTTCTTTACTATGGAAAGGAGTCATAGACTCAGAATATGGCGGGCTCCCACATTTTGCACATGCTGGCATCTAGTTTAAATAAAAATTGTAATGTGACCTTACATTTTTAAATTAGTTTGCATGATAAAAGTGATGTTTGAACAATTCTTCTGCAAAAAAATTAAGAAATTTTCATTGCTTAAACATTAAGAAAAAAAATTGACTAATGACTACAAATTTAACGTATTTTCTTTACAGAGACTACGTTTCTCTTTATGTTTTTCAGTTCAAATAGATTTTAAGAAATCTAAATGCATGTATTTGAGCAATTATATATATAACAGGCCAAAGATGGCCCTATATCATACTCACCTATATCAAGATTTCAACTTGCCTGTTGGAAGCATCACTAGAGTCAATGTCTATATACCAAATAAGTTTCCTAGAGTATGCATTTTTGTAAAACATATATCCCCCTGGGCAAGGTCATTTTTGACCTAATGGACAGAACTTGAATATTTCAAGTGTTTTACTATGCACAATTTGTCCAGCTAAAGTTTCTTTAGATATCCTTGTGGTTCGTCAGTAGAAAAAATTTTTAAACACTTTTCCCCCTCCAGAGCCAACGTAAATTATGTGACCCCCGGTGCGGGGTCAATTTTGAGCTCGGGGTCATAATTTGAACAATCTTTTGTAGAGGTCCACTAGCCAATGCTACTGCCAAATATCTAAGCTCTAGGCCTTTTGGTTTCAATGAAGGAGAGATTTTTAAAGTTTTTACTATATAAGCCTATGAGACTAAGTGACCCCCATGAACCAGGGCCAATTTAATCCTAGGGTCAAGGTACAATCTTGGGGTTAGAGGTCACATTTAGCCAATGCTACTTTGCCAAATATCTAGCTTTAGGCCTGGTGGGATTTTAATTTAACTTGGCATTTTAAATGTTTTCCATCATAAGCCGGGTGTAATGCCAAGTAACCAGGCCCCTAGGTCTAATGTCAAGGTAACACTTAGACGATCTTGAGTTCAAGGTCTACTAGAATATGCTTTGTCTGCCAAATTTCTTACTTCTATGCCTGGTGGGATTTCTGAGAATTACTTTTACAAATGTTCACAACCATGGGTTTCCCTTGTTTTAGAATACTTTCCTTTGTTGTTATATAAATAGTTATTGGTAAATTTTTATTACTGGCCAAGCGGGCAGGCGTAAACCAATTTCTTCTGTGCGTACAACTCCTTCTACATTCAATATTCATCGGATTTTGACCAAACTTTCACGGTATTGTCATGAAGTGCCCTTGTGACATATTGTCGGGGTTTTGTGATTTGGGCATCTAGTTTAATAAAAAGTTATGGCCCTTTAGTTTTTTTACATGTAATTCTTCAATGCCAACTCATCCTTGAACATCTTCTGCAACGGATTTCAACAAATTTTCATTGCTGAAGCATTAAGTCATAAAATGCCTTGACCATAATGATTCCGGGTTTTGTGATTTTTTGTTTATTTGATTTTTTCTCCTTATGTATTTCTTCCGTGCGCACCCTACACTTCGAATGGATTTTGAAATCTCAACTTGCATGAATTATTTACAGGGCCAAGATGCCCCCTGGCGCATATTGTCGGGGTTTTGTGATTTGATCCTTTTGACAGACATTATGGGCCTATTGTTTTTTTCCAATAATTGTACTATATATGAAATACTCTTCTGTGTGCAACTCCTACATTCCCCAAGGGATTCAACCAAATTTTCACAGAAGCTATAATTGTGAACTAAAGAATTTTGAATATATGATGTCTACTGCCCCTGGTCGTCCGTCCAGTCCGTCCGTTAGGCCTTTTGTGTCTCCTTATTTAAGTATTTATAAAAGGGAGTTTTCCGTTATTATAACAAGGGAGAATACTCTGTTATTACTGTCTATTTTTGAATAGATTACCAGTCCTGTATACTTTGGAGTATTCTTTACGTAAGATGACAACATTCTCATGAGACCAATGTTCAAACCCACAAATACCAAGCTTTAGTTTTTTATAATTTTTGCCTGAATTATGACCCTTAAAGCTTTTTTTCTACATATGTTATATATAAAGAATACTGTCACGTCCCCACTTCCTCCTACATTTTACTCAAGGTAACCATTATTTCACACAATCTTGTTGAGGTCCACCACCAGTGCTACCTGCCATATCTAAGCTCTGGGTCTTGTGGTTTCAGAGAAGATGATTCAAGTTTTTAATGCCTTGAAATTATGGCCCTTTGGTGTATTTTTTACGGGTCATGTAATATTAGAAGCAGATCTTTGTTAGAGTCTTTTTCACATTATGTATTCTACTTACTTTAAAAACACATTTGCCTCTAGGCCAGCAGACTGGAAAATGAAAACCTGGTTTTGTGACAATTTCCTGTCACTTGTCTATGCAAAAACTAAATGCCCACCCGCGCGGGAAGGGTCAATTTTGACCCGGGGGTCATAATTTGAACAATCTTGGTAGAGGTCCACTAGACAATGCTACATGCCAAATATCTAAGCTCTAGGCCTTGTGGTTTCAGAGAAGAAGATTTTTAAAGTTTTTCCTATTTGTTGCCATAGCAACCAGAGTTCTGCATGGAATGGAATTCTTTGAACAATTTTGGTAGAGCTTCATGCAAGGAACATTCCTGCATAGTTTTATCAACATTGGCCTAGAGGTTTCAGAGGAGATGTCATTTGAATCAAAATGTTGACGGACGATGGACGACGGACAATCATCGATCAGAAAAGCTCACCCTGGCGTAGCCAGATGAGCTAAAAACAATGGTGAGTTGCCAAATTTAGAGTTTTATTATTGATAAACATGAGATAAGGGTCATTTTCACTGCTTTTTGGGGTATACTACAAAAAGTGTCCATAGCTTACAAATAAGGCTGGTGACCTACCTTTTTTATATTATACTCCGATGTAGCAAGTATTACCCTAACGACAAAAGAAATTTCATAAAATTCTCATTGCTTGAAAAAATGATTAATCTGTAGCGATTGTCTTTAATTAAATTGACTTTTACGTGTATAGGAAAACCTTTAAACACCGTCTTCTCAGAAATCACAAGGAAAAGAGCTTAGATATTTGGTTTGCAACATTGTAAACCTCTACTAAGTTTGTCAAAATCTTGCCCCTGGGATCAAAATTGACCTTGCCCTAAGGTCCCTTGCCTGTATATTGAGTTGTAGGAAAAACTATGCTTCCAATTAGTTCGGATAGCAACTGGTGACTTCCTTAGAAACCACCAAGACAAGCGACTTCAATAGCAACCTTTCACTTCCCTAGCAACCAGTGACTTTCCTTAGGAACAAGAAACTTCCTCAGCATCTATTGATTTCGTAGTATAGCAACAACTTAGTTCATAGTAACCAGTGGCAAGCAGTGACCTCTTCTAGGAACAAGTGACTTCCTTACCAAAAACAAACCCCCTTTGACTTCCTTAGCAACCACTAACTGCCTCTGGCTGCTTGTCACATTAAGAGTACAGTGGATTCTTTGGAAACCAGTGACTTTCCCCAGCAACCAGTGACTTCCATAGCAACTAATGACTTCCTTGGTGACAAGTGACTTCTGTAGTTAAGTGCACTCAGGTGAGCTATGGCCCTCTTGTCAGTTTTTCCTATTGAAGGACACAGCAGATGGTAACTATCAGTATATTGTGAAGACTCTCTCTATATATATAGCAACTTAAAATGTGTGTCATGAATAGATATGAATCAGTATTTTCACAAAATGTGACATCCCTTTCCCATGAATCAAGGTGTTGCATTTGATGGAAATAATGTGACTTCTTGTGTAGTGCAGAATGTTGATGGTTTAATGAAATGTACGAGTTACAACCAGAAAAAAACATTGATTCTCCTATAGGAACCAATGGAGACATTCATTCAAAGAACTTTAGAGTCTGATGTAAAAATATCACTAAAGGGGAGCGGTGGTGTAGTGTCTGCAGCTCGTCACGGAGGTTGTGTGTATGATCCTCACTGTGGTCACGACCGTACATGTACCTCCTCATATGACACCAGTATTAGATTTTCCAGGAAGTGGACTTTAGAGTGACTCGCTGAGCTTCAAACTTTCTTCACAATAATTGAGCTAAATAAATTAGTATAAACTAAAACTAGAGCTATCACTAAATGTGATTAATACCCCCAAAAGACTGCTTTATAAACTGAGGAAGTTCGTAGTTACAGAATACCTTGCAAAAAAACACTAAAATAGATATTGTTCTTGGCAATAACTCTGTAATTAGTCAAGATAGAGTTATGGTTCTTGTACACTGCACTTCCTCTCATTGTGCTGGACCACTGTATGAAGTTGTATTGCATTCCAACCAGTAGTTTTCAAGTTATGCTCTGCAACAAGGAAAAGTAAAAATGGGCAATAACTCTGTAAATACTTAAGATAGAGTTATGGTTCTTGTACACTGCACTTCCTCTCGTTGTGCCAGACCACTGGTAGTTTTCTAGTAATGCTCCAGATCAGGAAAAGTAACAAAGGACAATAACTCTGTAATGAGTCAAGATGTAGTTATGGTTCTTGTACACTGCACCCCCCCCCCATATTCCTCCCCCCTTTATGAAATTGTGTTGTATTTAAAAAAAATTTTTTTTGTTTTTCCCCCCCCAAAAAAAAAAGTAAGGGGGGGGAACTTGTAAATTAGGGGTTGTACACTGCACTTCCTCTCATTGTGCTAGACCATTTTATGAAGTTGTATTGAATTCCAACCGGTAGTTTTCAAGTTATGCTCCGGACAAGGAAAAGTAACAAGGGCAACCTCTGAATGAGTCAAATGGAGTTATGGTTCTTGTGCCTGCACTTCCTCTCAAGGGCCTTAGTGATAATTCCAAATAAGTTATGCTATAAGAAATGCAGACCGCCTGAATGACCGACCGACCGACCAACCACCGGGTGACTCCTATATACACCCCCAAACTTCGTTTTGGGGGTATGAATATAACTAAACAATACAATATTTGCTTTTTCTTATTTTATTGCAAATTTAGACTGTACATGGTCTGAAAAAAGAGAAAAATGTCTGTTATGTTTACGGAAACCACTTATATACACAAACTTTCTGTTTACACTTATCAGTAATTTAATAGAGAACAATGTGACCCCAAGATTTGCTATGGTAAACCTCAGCAAAATAATACACAGTTAACTCTCAATAATTGCAAGCCTGTGGATTAATAGAAAAAATTCAACTTTAAAGGAACTTGACTTCAATCACTCAAATTTACATGGTGTACATGGTACATACACAAATAACTTTGAGAATTCAGTGTTCAATATAACAAGAGAAAATTACCTAATAAAATAACAGTTTAGTTAATGTCCTGACATATTTTGTAATAAAATCATAACTATTTCTATCATAGCTTTTCTCAATCACGGTATATACTGTATTATTGTTCTGCTCGAGTTATGAGAAGTTTTACTTTTCTAATTTAAGTCATTATTTTACTACTACAATACTTTAACTATTCAGACTCTACCACTCAGATGACTTTTTCTTCCAACTTTTACTGTGAGTCCATAAAAAGGTAACTTTTTTTTTTTGTCACGATTGTTTTCAGGTAATGAACAGGTAATGACAAAATGTAGAGCTTTAATGAGATGTCAGACAAGTTCACTTTGTCCAAGTTACCTTTATGTATTGATGGTAGCTATTTTCAAATAGTGAATATATCATGACTCATCTTGTATCATTATAAAACCAGCTATACTACATGGCACTAAATAATCTTAAATAAATCTTAAAACATTCTGCAGATTTTCACAGCAGGTAAACATACTGCAACATCCAAATGGGGAATCATGAGACATGTGGTGAACAATATGGTAACATTATTATTTCAGGTGAAATACAGGAAGCTGTCAAATATGCTCACACTGGATTATTCCTTTTCCTCAATTTGCCAAAAAATAAAAACCCACAGGTGACCGGCCACTGTGCTATGGTTATTTACATTTACTACAGTTAACAAGGCATACCATACCAGTACCATTTTACGAGACAAAGTCTGTACCAGACACCGCAAAGCATTCTGGAATTTTCCAAGATAATCATCTGTAAAAACAGGTGACCCCCGGGCGGCTTCAATTTTGACCCGGGGTCGTAATTTTAATAATCTTGGTAGAGGTCCACTAGCCAATGCCACATATCTAAGCTCTAGGCCTTCCTATTCTTGAGAAGAAGATTTTAAAGTTTTTCTTTTCTGTTGCCATGGCAACCAGAGTTCAACATGGAATCAAAATATTTGAACAACTATCAGAGGACTTTATGCTAAGAACATCCCTGTCAAGTTTCATCAACATAGGCCTAGTGGTTTCAGAGGAGATGTTGTTTGAAGGAAAACATGAAAGTATGACGTACAATGTACTGCGAGCAATCCTAATAGCTCAGGCGAGCAAAAAAAAGTAATAACTTTAAAATCAACTTGGTATCTAAACTACGAAATTCTCAATTATAAACTCTCTTTTTTATGTCTAAGTCAAAACTTCAGTGCCAAACTTAGCTGAATTGTAAAAAACGGGTATTTTTTGTCAATAACAACATGAGTCATAACAATATAACTTAATAATACAGACAAAACAAGGTGGGGGGTAGGGGTCATAGAGATGCTGAATTCCATTTCAGCTCCCTTTCAAAGTTTCATCAACTTCCATAGACTTGTTTCAGAGAAAATCTTTGTCACTAAAATGACAGAAGGGTAGTTGGCAAACTGCACAAAAATCTATGTCTAAATATTTTAATAACTATTATATGTGTGCCTGTATTTTATCCTTGAATAAAATACGGTCAGAAGTTATAACGGTTTTTTGCATTCAAACAACGTACTTTATTTCATTCAACAATAAAATAACATTTTATTCTAGCGTGTAATTTTCTTTGAAAACTACACCAATCATTATCAAATGGGTAGCATGATATCATTGTAACTTTTAAGTGCAAAATTGATTGGATGTGTTTGTTTATATATGTCACATCATTACATCATGTATCCCACATGGTCATGGCAAAACATGCTATATCTTATCTTAAAAAAATACAGGCTTTCCCCTATATGTTTACAAAGGAAATGTAGCCACTCATGTTAGAATAATCAATGTAATCTCAACTAAACTGGCAGATACTGCAAATAAAGTTCTGTCAATTAGACTCTGAAAACGTTCATGACAAAATTTGTACATGTGAAGTGGGTGTAGTTAGATAACATTGTGACAGATAACTTCATAGAAATGTATTTCAATGACATACGGACACAGGATGTAATACAGTGATCAACAGACGCATGTTGAAGGTGTTCATACAAACTAATAGTTCACATGAGCTTTTGTATCAGGCGAGCTAATATTATTTAACAAATAAATGGCTTAAACAACATGAAAAATCTCATAAATGTTTACATCATAATAATAATTTACAGCAACAATGATGTGTTCAAAACTATACCTAAATATATGCCATTATAGGTGTACTGAAAATTAGGAAATTTCAACTACATTTCATGATTTGTACATCTATTAAATTTCAGTCCCACTATGTGACTGTTGTGTCGTGAAACCTGAATCCACACTTTTCCTTTAATTACCACAGACAACCAAAGATAACATTACAACACATGTAAAGCCCTTGTAATTACGCAATGGTTATATAATTATAACACTTGTTTTCTCCCATTTACAATGTCAGACTATAAACGAATGGTTTTTACACAGTGGGACACATTTCACGATGTTTTGTCAAAATTTAGAACAATATCAAGTATTCAACACAAAGAGCTGTTAGTATTTTGACACATTATACCCTGTCAAAGAAAATAAATATTCCTATTATCTTCATTTCATGACAAAAACTTATCATAAAAATCCAGTTAAAGTCAAAACATTATTAGCACTTCCAACTTTACAGCATTAATTGATATTACTATGAGATCATGATATGTTTGAGGAATCTAAGGTATATTACATGTATGACAGTGTACATATATATCAATGTACAGCCATCTGTATTAAGAATGTAACTTATAGTTTATTCATAAAATATGTTAGGTCTAATTGAATAACACTATTTCTCAAAATACTTATTGTTCTTACCAACTAACTTAAAAACTTTGACTTGAACTATTGGCAATATATAAATTACAGTGTCCTGTTACCAGTTATGATACCACTAGGACCAAGCTCTAAAATTGTGTAATCAAAACTTCACCTGACAAGTAATTGTCTGCACAAATTTAATCTGACAAGTAATTGCCTTGCTCACTTTATTGAATCTGACAAGTAATTGCTGCTCACATTAAATCTGACAAGAAATTGCTGCACATATTAAATCTGACAAGTAATTGCTGCCTCTCATTTAATCTGACATTAGTAATTGCTGCTCACATTTCAACATCTAATTGTTTTGCTATCATCTAAATGCTGAGAAAGGGCAATAACTCTGCAATTAGCAAGATGGAGTTATGGTGCTTGTCGAACTCTCTAAACAATTCCTAAAAAGTTGTTCCTAAAAAGTTGTCTTGATTACCATTAAAACACAGGGCTAACTATAGTAAATCAATGACAAGATAAGCATAGTTCTTGTAACTGTAGACCATATGCAAAATATCCAAATACAATTATAACAAGTAGCTGTCCCTCCCAAGTGACGAATGCTAACAAAGAGGTGCCTCATAGTCGTGGCCTTCATGTGCTCATAATGTGCTATGTACTTCCTCTTAAAATCCTTGCCATTGCATGACAGTATTCAACCAACCAGTAGTTTTCCATTATGCTCCGGACATTAAAACTAACTAAGTGAAATGACCTCTGAACTTAGTCAAGATGGGTCATGGGTCTTGTGCACTTGACACTTCCGCTCAATGTCCTTGACCATTGTGTGCAAGTTATTTTAAAATCCTTCAACTAGCAGTAATAAAGTTATAGTCCGGACAAGCAAATGTATGCATATATACAGGATTCCATTACCTATAAACTCTAAGTGTGACCTTGACCTTTGTCCTAGGGATATTCGTTATGACGCGAAAAAATATTCCTATTGATCTGCTTTCAATTTGACCAAAATTATCTTAAAAATCCTTCAGGTAATGACAAAACGTTATTAGTCCACGAATGTGTCCAACTTTATAGCATATAGGGAATTCATTTACCTTGAAACTCTAAGTATGACCTGGACCTTTGAGCTAAGGATGTGGGTCTTACATGTATGACACGTTGTCTTGATATCCTAGCCATTTGTGCCAAATTATTTTAAGTTATCCTTCAATGCATAAAATAAGTTACAGTCTGGTAACACAATTTCTGCAATTTTTGTTTACCAATATGAGGAATCCATTACTCTTGGCAAACTATAAAGTAAGTGTCCTGTGACCTTATGATAGCTAGGACCTGGGTCTAAAATTGTGTAATCGAAACTTCACCTGACAAGTATTGCTAGCACAAATTTGTCTGCCAAGTTATTGCTGTTAAAATCCTTAAATGCATGACAAAAGTTACAGTCATCGGACACGAAATTGCTGACATATATAAAGGATTCCATAATTCCTTCATTTAATCTCAAGTGCTGCTTCACCTTTGACGTTATGGATTTGGGTCTTCATCTAAATGCTGACACGGCTTGATGTGCTAGTACATGCGTGCCAAGTTATTTTAGGAAATCCTAATCAATTCATGAAAAAGTTACAGTTCCAAGAAGTTGTACTTGAGTACCATTAAGGCGACAGAAGACGGATAGTAAATCAATGACAAATACATATTCAGTAACTGTAGACCATATGCAAAATATCCAAATACAATAATAATAAAACAAGAGCTGTCAGTAGGACAGTGCCCTCGACTTTTTTCAGTGCTTGCCAATAAAACAAAATTTTGTCAATAAAAAAAAAAAAAAATTGTATAAACAAGGGCCACAAGCAGCAAGATATTAAGTCAAGAGTTATCAAACTTAATTGTTTGATATCCCTGAATACTACATCAAAATTTTAGATTAATACTGTGCATGACAGTGCCAGTTGCACACAAGACTTTAATAAGGAATTTCTGAGTACAAATCAAGAAACATTTTCACAGGGTTATTTTCTCTTGCTTACAGACAGGTGTCATAATGGTACATAAGTATTCCAACTTTCAAAGTAATATCTCAAATGGAAAAGTCAACAAGTGGACAAGAATGTAAATTTTGAAGTTTGAATGAAAAGGGCCATAATTCAAATGAAATCCTTGACAGAGTTACTATCTGCTGCCTGTGTTTAGGAATCAAAATGGTAAACAATTATTTTAATTTTCAAAGTAATATCTCAGTTTAGTCAAAAAGTGGCCTGGTGCGAAAAACTTAACCAAGATTCCAAGTCAATAAAGGGCCTAAATTCTTGTTTTAAAGCCTTGACAGAGTTACCTTCTCTTGCCTACAGATGGGGGTAATGATGTAAACAAACATTCAATTTTTCAAAGCAATATCTCAAAGGGTTAAAGTAAGTGGATTTTACCCATATTCAATGTATTTTCTAAGTCAAAAAGGGGCATAATTCTGTCAAAAACCTTGACAGAGTTATGTACTCTTGTCTGTTGATGGAGGTAATGATGATCAATAATAATGGTAAGTTTGAAAGCCATATCTCTAATGGTTTTTAAATAAAATTGGGTAGTACGAAAAACTTAACCAAGGTGTGACACCAACGCCAACGCCGAGGCGAGTAGGATAGCTCCACTTTTCTTCAAAAAGTCGAGCTAATGATTACGAGCACTTCATGTGATATTCTTTATCCAATATGGATACATACAAAATATGACACCACACTACAGTGTTTGTGATATCAGGACTACAATGAATGGTATCACATCATGCGGATGACAATACCATGCTGTCAGTATGTATCTATAATGCTTTTATTTAGCGGAGAAAAATGTCACTAGGTATCTGCTATTTACATTTCTGATTTCAGAATTTCCATACTAGAATTTGGAGTACAAATGGTTTGCTTTTCTCCAAATTTCAAATATAAAGATACAAGGTAACTCCTGGGGTGCATATAAAAGGCTTTACCCCTGGACACACGGACTGAACATGAACAAAAACAAACACATTTCTTTTTCATGTAAGTTGTAACAGTGGGACTAACAAACCATTATTAAAAGTATCCTATATAAAATGTAACCGATGAACTGAAAATGTGTAAAGAAAATGATAAATGTTTGATATTTATACAAACTAGTTGGATAAATGATTAATGATGTTAGGAGATGGAATGTTTAAGAAGAAACGACAGTTGTCAGTGTAAACTCAACAAAAGATAGCATAACAAGGTACTTCATGCAAAATGCAATCATGAGTAAATATTGAAATTAATTTATCTTCAAGTATGTTCAAGCAACAAGACAGCAGTATGAATGTATTATAAACCTAACCAGTGTGAGCAATGTTCTAGACAGAAGTAGAAACTGATTATACATAACTAATTGACACTACAGTATTATAATAAAAAATTAAAACTACTCCTGTATTGTTCAGGTAAATATTTTCTGAATCTCAGTCCAAAACAGAAAAAAAGATATACACAGTCAAACCTGTGATAAAACTGGAAGAAACTAAGGACAGTCTTTACTGACAAATGGTTTAAATTCATGTTTTTTTTTTTCTACAATAAATGACCAGTGTACAGTTTTCTATGAGCCATTTTTTTTAAACACAGAGTGGGAGTTATTTAGAGCCAGTCTTTAACATGTGTTCAACTGTACGAGCATTGACAGCTACGTACATGTTTTATCAATTGTACAAAAATCCTTATTTCTAATATCTATTTAAAACCTTTTCACACTAAAAATTAACCCTTAACCTACAAAACTTCTAAAATGGACTTGTCCAACTTTGACAATACCATCAATAGGTGCTTGATAAAACTTTACAGACAGAGCACTGGAGACCATGATCTGTACATCAGTCACACGCGGTGAATGGCTCGATACCAACACAGTTAATAGTTACTGTGAAGAAGCTACAGTTGCATGAATGAATGCTTGCAAAATACTCACATTTACACAGCCTATCTAAGACACTATAATACTGTGTAACAGTTTACACTGCACCAACTACCGTATATCACCTGTCAGAAGCATTAAGTATATTTAGCATTTTGAATACCCTTATCTCTAAATTACCCAAAAAAAAGGTTAAATAAAAGAAATTAATACGACAACTTTTCACCCTACATCCATATAACGACAAGTGGGACACATACATTTTGGCACTGTATCAAGACACTATCATATCTCGAGATTCTTTCTTCATATCAAAGTTGTCTACTCCTGACTGAGTGTAAAACATGTAGAATATTAGAACAAGTAACACTTTCCCTGATACCTGAATACAGGAATGCCTTTTGAAAAAACTAGAATAAAAGTAAAATAGTCAATATTGTTTCAAGGTTCTTATGTGTTCAAGAAATAAATACGGTATAGACCTATTGTAAAAACGTAATTATTTTAACATGGGAGATTATCGTCTTCATTTTTACTTGAAATCAGCTTCATGCAATTAATATTTGTAGGTAGGTACATGTACAACAGTTCCATTTGTAGGGGTTTTGACCCTTTAAATTTAAAAATCATGTAGAGTTCAGCAAAATCCAGCAAGTTATATTCCACAAGACCCTCAAGTGTCAGCCACTAGCAGAACTTTTGTAACACTTTTTTGTAATAAAAATTACAGTGGAATTTTGTGAGATAGGAAATAATTGTATAGATCAAACATGTGCTGCTTCTGTACAAAAACCAATCACTCGCATATAAACAATTATGTAATCCAAAATGTAACAGTACGACATAAAAACCAAGAACAAACAGAACGCTGATAAATTGTTTTGAAGCTTCTTAAACTAAAATAGGCTCAGTTATACAATAACATTGCGTATCAAAGTTACAACATGGTTGCAAATTGGTCAACTGTTTAAAGACTGAAAAAGTTTAACTTCTGGTTGTCAAAATAGCTCAAATAGATGCTGTTTAAATGTTGCAAAATGTTTCATTAGTTTGTCCTGAATGCTGATATGAAGTTGACAAAAGAATGTGACAGTTGGAGTATAAAATGTGTGACAGACTTTCTTGATGTTAAATGATACAGTTATACTGATGAAAAATCTATACAAAAAATCTGAAGTTCTGACACCATACCAGCTTCAAAACTCTCCAACTTTACCATTAAATTATCTTTATTCACTCTACCGTCTTCTGCAAATAAACACAATGGCTGTAATAACAGCTATAAAACATGTAAGTTGTTAATGCACTGCCTAAAACTTCGCCTAAAACTGAATGCCAAGTCCTGACTCTCAAAAAAGTAAAAATCTCTTACTATCACTTCACATTTACACTTTTCCTGCAAAATTCATTTTCATTTTTTTTCCAACTTTTACTGCCAAAATATCTGTATTTACTGGCACTCAACGATTATCCTTAACCTGATAAATTTTAAAACACATCCGACTTTGTTTTCTTATGCGTGTTAAAACCGTGAATTTCTATCAAATTAAGCAGTGGTCAAATCCATTTTTCACACATATTACTATCTCCCTTGTCATAGTATTAACAAAAAAAAATGTGTATGATTATAAAAGAAGTCACAAAGACTGCCAGTGTTTCCTGAAGAGCGTATATAAAATAAACATGTAAAACAAAATGGTTCAATTCCCCCCACCCCACCATCAACTCTATAGAAGTCAAATTTTGAATATGACTGTCAATTTCATAATCATAACCATTGTCGGAATATTTAAATTGCAACCTAAAGTCATGGAAGACAACCAGAAGACAACCAGAAGAGAGAACTTTTAGAGCTTACACACTGATAGTCTTTCTATAAATATATTAAAACACTGTAACACTGCAATATCACAGTATTCAATCTCAAATGACATGTATATCTGTACAGCAGTTGAGACACGTGGCACTAATCGGGACCCATAAAAAATGCTGTCACCGCAAACAGAATAAATACTACCCCACCTAGCAGAGTAACTGAAAAGAAAAGAAAAAACATATCATACAGTTAAGCACTAAATGAGTGAGTGTCATATTTTGTAGGCTTATGATCATCATCATAAGCATTAAAGTAACAACTAGAAATTTAAAAAACAAAACATCTCAAAATTGACTACTTAATTAAAATTTTCACCAGTCTTAACTTTTGTGGATTTGACTGAGAAATATAAACTGTATATACTTTGGGTTTCTTTTCTTTCATGGTAAATTATCTGTGTAAACAAGGTGTCTACATTGAATATGAATATATAGAAGTCTGTGTGATTGAACCTTACCTGTTCTTGCTGATATTTTTTGTGCAACAATTCTACCACCCAGTACTGCTAGACCAGTACATAGGGCGTGTCCTAAACAACCTCCAATAATAACACCAACCACATCCTACAAGCAAAAAAATAATTGTAAAAAGTTCTATATACAAATTGCCATGAACGGTTATTTCAATTCAAGTTTATTCAGCATAAAGCGTCCTGTAAAAGTCTTTATATTTGCTATTTTTTATTTATTTGCTAGGTTTTGATTTCACTTGCAAGCACTATATATTATCATTATTTGTTTGCTATTTTAGTGAGTTTTTGTAAAAAATAGTGACAATAAAACCTTACATAAAATGACTTTTACAGTAACACATACCAAACTGAAACAACAAAATACTGATACTGATTAAACAAACGGTGATTAAACAAACGGTTAACAGAAAAGCACCAGTTCTATATACAAATGTATGTGAATGTGAGAATAAATCCACAAAAAACGAGTTTTATTTCCAATTTAAATAAAGCTCTTAAAAATGTGTTTTACCATAATCTGTACCATGTGATATTTAAACAGACTAGAAGCATTTATTATCTAAGGGGAGTAATCATTTCATTGATCAGATATTTCGCTATTTGATGTGTATGCAACAAATTGACCAAATAAAATATATTGCTCATGTATCTGCCAACAACAGTAAATCAGGCATGACTCCCAGCTACATGTATTTCACATACATTTCTGTTTACCTTAGACTTGCCAAGGGCTAAAAGTACAGTCATACTTCAATGCATTAAATTGATCTTTATCTTCTGTAATTTCACATGTATAAAATCATGTATTAGCTTTCTTTTTATCAACATAACATCAATTGACACATATTTGCACAGAATTAACTATGTAATAAAAAAGGGTGCACAAACAAATTGTAAAATGTACATTATTGTATACTATACACATTAATTTGCAAAGTAAAAAATGTATTTTCTAAATAATAATAAAACCATAATTTCTTTTAAATGTTGTTACTTCTAACACCGAACACGATTAAAATATATTTGAGAAAAACATGGATTTGAAGAAATTAACAATTCAGGTCAAGAATAGATCAACATAAAGCACTAGTGCTGCCTATGCTTTAGTATGAAATTGAGTTACTTCCCTTGGTAGCAATACAACATTGCTAATGTTATGAATTTAATCAAATCATAAATTTTCATTAACATATTTGATTAAAAAAAGCATTTGCATAATATTTGCCAATTCCCTCTGGCACAGTCATCTTCAATTTATATTTTACTGTGAATTAATGCACATGATGGTATCAGTGTCATGCAAATATTTAACTTGTCCTGAAGCTAAACCAAATTTCTGACCATATAATTACCTCACTGGTCTTTCACCAATGTTGTGTTATAAGAAAGGAGAGAAGGTTAGCACTCCCCTTGATAAGGACGGAAGAGACCTTCATGGTCTTTATAACACATATCAGGCATGTTCCTCTTACTTCGAGGGCAGCTTATATTTTTAATGACATGTTAACGTACCTGAATGAACAAGGCAATGCAAGGCAGTTGTCACACATACATGTAGTCAGTAAACTTGTGATGCGCAAAAGGACCTATAGGGGTCAACTATTATCTTTTGAAGCTAATATATTACAGTTTAACTTTAAATCGAGGTACCAAATTGAAGAGCATGTATATGAACACTTATGAAATTCAGGAAATTTTTTTTTTTCCTTTTGCTTTTTTGAAACTGTTTTCTGCCATACCTCACGGGCTGCTAGGATAATGGTAGCTATCTGAGATCTGTCCCCCCATTCTGCCAGAAATGTTAAAACAAACGCCTCTATAAATACAGCACTGAATAGCAGTGTAAATATATTCCTTTTAGGGCCGCGTATCACACCAGTTTCTATATCCTGGGTTGAAGAAAACATCTGAAAGAAGAAATGTTGTGATTAAGTTAATGTACATAGTTCATGTATTTCGTTCATTTATTTGTACATGTATACCTTGATTAGGAGCTTTACACATCAGGCTGTAGTTTTGCATATATGTACTGTTGGCATTTTCATGAAGTTTCAGTGAAAAATTGCAGATTCCATAGCATACACAAGGTTTTTCTATGATATGACCGAATAACCTAGTTCTTTAAAATTCAGATGACTTTGTGGTACTGCATTTAAATTGTAGAGTAATCTTATACATGTGTACAATGTTTGTACAAGTTATGTCCCATGTTCAGTTATTTGCAGCTGGTATACAAGTATTACCAAGAAAGATAACTTACTGGCAAAACTGACGTTTATTTTTTCCAAAAACATCCTAACATTACTTTTTAAATGAAAGTACATACTACAATAATGATATTGCAAAACTTAAGAAACGCTGTCTGATGTAACTTTTTCATGAAGAAGCAACAATACCAAAGAATTATACATGTAATCATCAACATTGCTTTAGACAACAATGTACACAGTTTGCCACATTTCTTTACTTTAATACAAGATTATCTGAAGTGCTAATGGGACTTTAACATAACAGTAACCTCATCTTCCTTTTTCTTTATTTCTGCCTGTGCTTCCTCATATTCCTCCTGGGCCTCATCAGGTGACATAAACCACCCTACAACATAGAAATACACTGTCTCAAACGTGTCTCTCACAAACCATGACATACACTATTTTTACCTTGAAGTTTGTCTAAATGGCTGCATTTTGTCCCATTTTTTAAAAATTAATTTAACAAAATACAGTACACTTCTTACTCATGTAAATGTGAACGCAGAGAGAATCTTATACCTGTTACGGTAATGTTTGAAAATAGGCAACAAACCTGTATGGTGTGGGTTCGAATCCTGGTATCTGCCCTGAAAATCTTAATTCTGTACACGATTCATATTTAACCAAGCTTTCTATCTTACAGTTATATAAACTGTTGTGCAGAGAAAATCTAAAACACTGCTCCAGCCCCATGTAGACAGCCATTTTTATAGACAGTGTACACTAAATCTTGAACTATACTTTCCTCAAATATAGGATATCATGAGATAATAAGATTAGTGCTTTTGTGATAAACGATTCATTAATACATGATTGTACTAAAAAATCAGCACTTTTATATAGTTATACAGTACATGAATAACAGAATACTAACCATCTTTGATCATCTTGACTCCAAAAACAAGGAAGAGTATAGATGATGCATAGTAAGTCACTTGTCTAGGAATAATTGTGGTAGCATACCCCAGCATTGCTGAAATAATAGTGTTCATGTAACATTTGTAATTCTACATGTTTAATTTTAACTAAATCTCAAAATCAATAGACTACATTAACCTCACAAAATTTATATAATATGCATGAAAGTAAAATTTGTAAATTCCAGAAATATCAAACTGCTTTACATAACTTCTTTGCACTGTTGAAAATTCACAAGCAATGGTCCAGTCCATTATTACAGTTCAGCTCAAGTCTGTAAGTACAACACCCAGTTTCTGCTGAAGTCTGTAAGTACAACACCCATGCACTACAAAGCAAAGGACCACCAGACAATGCTGGCATGTGCTCTGAGCACACAGTTATGGAGCAGATTTTTAAAGTTTAAATGTTTTTTATAACTCTGTACAGACAAGCTATCCAGGGCGTGCTCGTTTTTGACCCCTGGGGCATGATTTGAATAAACTTGGTCGAGGATTACTAGACAATGCTACATGTACATACTACATTGTACATGTAAATATCTAAGCCCCAGAAGGTGTTTCAGAAGAAGATTTTCGAGGGCTCAACGCGAAACTAGCCTATGTGCATTTTTTAAAAATGTTCAGGAGAAGGAAAAAACATTCCAAAGCAATAAATATATTGTTTGTATAAGTATGATTAAGATATGATGTGTGTTTTTGTGATACCGAAACTGATCACTTTGATTTTTACAATCAGTTCAATTGAAAAGAAGTTTTTACAAAAAGTCACATAGAATACTTTCACACTGAATTCTGATAAAAATGACATTTTGCTTTAATGCGAAACTATTCTATATGATTTTCAAACCACCCCCCCTCATTTATAAATGCATTGGCATCAGTTTTAACAACTTACAAACCTAAAGGAGTATGTAATTGATCTGTTTATGAAAAACTGCAAATAGCATAGTTTCGCGCTAAAAGTTCCACTAAAGTTGTCTGTTCCTTAATGCGAAACTATTCTATATGACTGTCAAACTTTGATTTTTGCTTTATTTCGAGTCATTTTCTTTATTTCATGGTCATTATATAAATTTGAGCTAAAATTGTTCATAATATTGTGAAATACAACACCAGTTAATGGCAAAAAACAAAACTAATGAGAATTCAGACAGTGAAGCAACATTTTTCAAAACGTTTGACCCTTCAAACTGCAACAGTTTCTGGCAACATGTAATGGCAATATTGAAGGTTGTGTACATGACATCCCTTTATGTTATTGCTATGTGTCTAAATTTCACACATAACAAAATGTACTAGTTGATGTTAAATGATAATTACATCATAGTATCCAGAAAGCAAAGAAAGTAAAAATAATGTTATCGAACTACCCAGTTAAACCTATTTGCAGTGCCTTTTACACTTAATGGTTTAATTCGGAAAGATTCACAGCTGTACTTAAATTGTTTTGTATTGTGCACTTCTTTTCACTTCTTTAATCTAAATATATCTTAGTATTTACAACTTTACTTTCAGGCATTTTCGTTCAGTTAAAGTATACAGTAACGGCTAGCACTTGTAACAATCATGTTTATTAATGAAATGAAATTTAATTGAATGTTACATATTAAATCATGATATGAAAGTAATAAGTAAATGTTGAAAATTCTTATCAATCACTGTAAGAAATAATAAATGTGTCCCAGTATTTTGTTGTTGAATAAAATACAGTCAGGAGTTCGGATGCGCAGTAATTATATCACGAGTGCGTAGCACAGTCAAGTGATTTAATTTTTCGCATTCAAATGAGTGACTGTATTTTATTCAAAGAAAAAATATTAGTACATATTTATTGTTTCGATTCTAACATTTCGTTTTCTTTGAAAACTATCCTGAGTTATATTCACTCATAGCAGTACATCAATGAAACTTTGAAACGCCAAATGCGATTGGACGCACTTGTTTCATAGTTACGCCATGTCATTACATCGTTTTGCAGAATGTCGTCCTTGGAGAAAGGTGCTGTATTTTATGGTGAAATTAAATACAACCTTTTTCCCTACAATAATGTTTGTATAGGAAACACGCCATGCATGTTACAATGATGGATTAAGCCTGATGGATGTGAACTGATAAATAATGTTTAATGCTGCAGATGGATACTATATTCCTATCTGAGTCAGTATCAAAATATTCATGCTAGAAAGTCTTTTTGTTGTGCACAGTTCATTATTACTAGAAATGACTGCTCTAATTTTATAGTATAATTGCAGAATTTATTTTCCTACTTGATGAGTTTTGTTTGTTTTTGGTTTAACGCCAGTTTTCAACAGTATTTCAGCTATTGGCAGACAATTTACTTACCTAAGGTCCTGGGAAGGACTAGTACTAGACAACCATCCTCTGTAGAAACTACCACTTATCTCACATAAGAGAAATGGTCCATAGCTGGGCTTGTACCCCAATGATCCTCTTTTGGTGAGAGGTCACGTGATTTCAAGTCAGCAACTCTAATCACTCAACCATAGAGGTGGTCTATGTGTATATTTATGGCATTTTCCTTTCCAGCCCCGTCAGTTACTGCTTGCGTGCATCCGTCTGACATGTTTTTCATATGTTCTTCCTCACCCCTAAAGCTGTCAACTTTTCTCCCTTCCCATATTACCAATTGTCTAACTTTCTGATCAATCTTATCTCGACTTAATGGGCCATCTCACTTCTCTTTTCCCAACCAATCTTTCTGACCCGTATTGCCTCCTCCCTTGCCATATCACTTACTGTATGTGTGTAAAACTATCTGACCCTTCTTGCCTTCTTTTCCCTTCCAAACTTTAATTTTTGAGTTTATCTGTCTGACCCATCTTACATCTATAATTATTTTGTATTAATATTTTTTTATTGTATGAAGTACTCTTTAGTGCTACTTCTAGAGTTCTAATAACACTCGGACGAAAGTTTCTAAGGAAATTTAAAGACAAAATATTTATCCACTACAAAATCATATACACTGGTATATATATACCAGTATTCCAACCAGAGCTTAGTCTAGTGCTGGCTTAGATGACAAAATTAACATGAAAAAAATTAATTTACTTGCAAAAGATATAATTGGACTTCTGTTTGCTGCGTAAACAGTGCTACATGGTAAAATTGCTCAAAGAAAGAAGGGTCAGTTCTAGCATTGCTCCCAATTCTCAGCTTCCATAATACATGTACACATAATACTTAATTGATGTTATAGTGATGATACACAAGATGGAACGAACATAGATTTTGATAAGGAAACATATTTACCAGTAATATGAATTGTAAGAAAGCAAACCACCAGCTACCAGTTAATTTAGGCAAAAACAGAAAATTAAATATATTTTTTTCTTAAATGCAGTAATAGACTTTTTCTATCTTTATGCACTTATGATATTAGAAGATTAGTTCAATGCAGTACACCCATGATGTCTCGTCTTACTGAATCTCACTTGTAGTTTATTCCTGATGCAGTAGCAGGAGAGTTTCTGGCTAAACAGATTTGACTTTTTGGGGTATTCCCTTCCCAGATCCTTTAACCCTGGGGCAACACCTAGTATGAACTTCACAGGGCCTTGATATCTATGACTTTCTTTTACTGGGCATACCTACACCCCACTAATTGCTTTTCATTATTAAGCACACCTATACCCCACTAATTGCTTTTCATTATTGGGTACATCTAAACCCCTCTAATTGCTTAAGTAAAAGTATCAATTAATATATTAAAATAAAGTATCTTCAATAAATGATGTCATAGAATGTAAAAATTAGAAGAACAGAAGTAATTTAATAGGCACATAGACTAGTTTCACATTAAACGCTCAACTCAAGTTTCAGTGCGAGTCTATCCTATGTGAAAAGAACCAAGGATTACAAGTTATTTTCTGAATTTTATAAGCAGATTATTATTAATGATGTACCTTTTCCTTAGTTTAGCATAACTTGAAGTATATTCACAAAATTGAATAGTTTTATTTTTCATATAGACTATATTAGCATCTGTTTGACTCAATTTTTATACAAACTAGTCTATGTGCACTAGTGCACATAGACTAGTTTCGCATTAAAAAAGTTGGCAAGTGTCAGATAGAATATAAGGACAAATTAGTTTTTTCCCTTTTATTAACTTCAGTACAAGGAAGATTTTCACACAGTATGTGGGTACTGACTAGATATTTCAGAATATAGAAAAAAAGTACTTTTGAAAAAAATGTTAGTTAGGCTAGTTTCGCGTCCCGTTTTAAAAGTTGTTCTATACATGTCTATGTAAAACAAGAGACCTACCCTTGAGACATGACTGAACCCCTGGGGCATAATTTGAACAAAACTAGACAATGCTACACACCAAATATCTAAGATCTGGGACTTGTGGTTTCAGGCATAAAGACTTTTGAAGATTTCCTTAAACATATATACAAAATAAGTGACCACTGGGTGCGGTAAATTGTGATCCCAGGAGCATGATTTGAACAAATTTGGTAGAAGACCACTGTATGATGTTGCTCTGAGCATTGTGGTTTTTGACAAGAAAATTTTCTGGTGGCCATGTTGCAGCCAACCAATCTGAATATAGTACACCATCTTTCTGAGGGGAAGATCTGATGACAGTTGATTCAATTTCATCTCGTATAACTCTATTTCCAATAAGATTATTTGTATCGCAGCAAATCAGAGAACTGGTTTCAAAAGACATTCTTGAGATGATTTAAGATATATTTTGGTGATGTTTTTAATCTATCACATTTACAAACTGCAGCAGCACAGCCATGGGATCCCATCTAAATACAGTGGGTTTTTTTCAGGGAATATAGACTTTAATTTTGATTTCTAATCAAAGCTCTGATTGGCTGGCAGAAAGGTCGTCTGAACATGACCCTTTAATTCTATAAAGGTGTCCTCAGACATTTTAATCAGATTGTTCAGTCAACCAAAACCATTTGAACAAATTTAAAAGAGCTCAATGCCATGATGTTTCTGGCTAAGTTTGATGAAATTCCATGAAGTGGTTTATGAGAAAGGCATTGGAAGCGATTGTGGGTATGTATGCCAGACATGACTAGATGTACTTTAAAATTATATGGGCTAAATGTACACCATCACTAATAGTATTTTTAATATGACAAATATAGTGAATATAATTACCTGAAAGTATTGTCATAGCAACAAGAGCACCAAGAGCTCCTGCCAACACAACAGTTCTAGAATGTCTCATGGCCATGATAGCAGCTATAAAGAATGTTTTGTCCCCCAATTCTGACACAATTATCATTGATAACGAAGCGATGAATCCATGAAGGAACTCTGAATGAGCAACCTTGTACTTGACATAGGAAATGTATGACCCATCATCAGAGGACTCCTCCAGCTTATGTCCATGGATAGACTGAAAAATGATTTTTTTTTTGTCACAAAGTACCAACTTAAAAGCTTTAACTCAAAAAATCTAGTTCTAGCCTTGAAAGACATCTTAGTAATTGGATATCGGTCGATCCGAATCAGTTACACGATTATCTCAGAATCAGGATCAGTACACATGTCATGCATGTACAGTACAAATGTATTTAAAATAGATTTCACTATACATTTGTATATACAAAGCAACACAGAAGGAGAATTCAGATTGTAATATTATAAAGGTATACATGTTGACACACTTTTCATTCTTTCTGTATTTTCTTTGTATTACATTCTAAACAATATCTTATGATTTCCGGCATGTTTTCAGCAGAATTTATTTACTATCTTGCAAACTTTGTTAAATTTTGTATTTTAAATGTTGTTCATCATGTGACCCATATTGAAAATTTGTCTTGCACAAAGTATGTGTCTCGGGTCTGGTGGGTCATTGGTTCATTCCCCACCAATGCCATGGTGGTAGTGTCCCTAAGCAAGAAACAGTAATTCTACATTGTCCCTTTCTCTTTGAGGTTGACTCCATCTGGAGTGAGTCTAGAGTGCAATTGTGTTCTGTAAGATTTTGAAAGTTAAAAACTCCTGAACTCTTTTGTTAGAAAAAATCCATAATGGAGTACCATAATCTGAACCAAATAGAACTCTCTTTTTTTTCAGTTTCTTCATGTCAATATGCATGCAATCCATAAATCTGTGTCAGAAAAAGAGATAATTAATTTATAAAACCCAGGAATCTTCAAGTCATTTCAGAGTGCTAAATCTAAGTTGTAATGTCACTTGATTAAAATAGTTGACCTGATAAAGTACAGGCCTGGAGGATTATGCAAAAAACGCAAAGTGTGGAGTAAGTAGAAAAAACGTGACTTCGCGTAACTCGGAGAAAAAACGAAAATGACTCCATTGAATGGTGTCACTTTGCGGCTGTTTGGAGTGAAAATTTCGATCGTGGGACTTCGCGTTTCTCCCGAGTATTTTGGAGTGACTTCGGGGGAAAATTTTATTAATTAAAATATTAGTAAAGCACACCTGTAAAAGCAAGCGTAGAATTTGATCCATTGAATCACAAAGGTCAAGACATCGCCCGACGGTTTTCGTTGATAATTGCCGCTACTGTTTGCAGTGTTATGTTGTTTTTGTTTGTTGTTTCAAAAAGCATGGAGTTATTTTTTTGTCAGAACCTAAAATATTTATCACCTTTATGATGATTTAGAATATTTATTTCCATTTAAAAATTCCGATGTAAATGGTCTCTTAGCATTGTCACTCACGATTGGTGTGAAAAATATGGCCTGTCGTACTAATTCAGTCAATATTGAATTTGTTTCCAAATCCAAGCTGTGTGATACCTCTGAGTTGTGAATGTACAAAGTATTTATCAATTAACATTCCGAATTGTTCTGTATTTAAAATCAAAATGTTCTGTTTTAAAGAAAATCGCGGCATTCCAGCGTGTCCGTTTTTTTGTCATTAATTGTTTCATCAACTATCAAAGCCAACGTTTTTCCAGTGACAATTTTCTACTAATTTATTCTAATGAATAACCTTTGCCGAAATAATTTTTTTACTTCAACCTGTTTTATACATAGAGATAAGGATACAGGTGTTACGAGATCAAAGAACAAACACCGACGCACATTGTACATGTGAGTTTTGTTTGATCTTAGTGAAGCACGTGGCATCAAACAGACGAGATATTTGACAGTTTGAGACATGAAAAAGTAATTCTAGACAATAGTCTGATAATTTTGGATTATAGAAATAATAGTTGGGACTAGTTAATGTTATGAGTAAGTTTTATTTTTGATGATAAAAACTATTGAACACGCTATATAAATGTGCGTTAGTCGGCAAATATTTTTGAATGTAATATGCATACAACTCAAAAACATTTAACATGTAGACACATTTCTACCGCATATAATAAATTTGATTTTTATGTCCCGTAAACCTGCTCATTTACCTGTAAAACCACGCGAAGTGCCGCAATTTTACTCCCGCGAAGTGATGCGATATTTCTCCAGAAGCGAAGTCACTTCAGGCACTCCAAGCTCACTCGAAGTCACTTTATATTTCCCCGAGTTACTCACGCGAAGTGTGGTGTGAAAAAATCCACACTTCCCGTTTTTTGCAGAATCTTTCAGGCCTGTACTGTATTTTAAGAAAGCTTAGCAAAGTAGGGCCTATATATTTGATAGATTCATGGTTTTTTCCTTATAAACTTTCAAACACATGACTCTGACATTTTAAAGATGTCTGCGCTGCATCATATATTCTCAGCTTTGCCGTGATGTCATACTAACGAAATTACCAATCGCATCCATTTCTTCTTTCGGTGTAAACTCGGTCTTTACCATTGACTCATATGCAAGTTTAAATTTATTTTATACGAAACAAAAAGCTTTTGACAAAATAGAATTATTATAAAAACAATCTGATAGTTTCAAGGTAATGGAAGATCGTCGTCTTCTTTCATTTCTAATCTTGGTAATTATATTATTCAAAGTTAAAGATGCATAGAGACTAGCGATGACAGCTTAAGAATCACCTTTCCCGAATGTTAATATTTTTTCAGTACCAGGATGTGCGAAGCTGAGAATAGCAAACAGCCTTCCCAGCAACCAAATATTGGTCTAGATTCATGCAGAAAGAGGTTTACATAAACATTTATAATGTCATACCTTGTTCTTTTCTTTTGACGAGTCACTCTTCTCATGTTCACTTCCGCAAACACACACTTGACACGACACCAATATAACTATAAAAAATGAAATACACAGGATCTTCTTGTCACTCATGGTTCAAACTTGTCCTTCGATGACGCCAAAAATATTTGACAGTTGACTACGAAGACGTCTAAGTCACAAATATTTTCTCTAATTTCGATATTCGTCAGTTCTAATTTTAATGAAGGGAAGATATCACTTTCTTCTACAAGTGTACCTAAACAAATCAAAATATATACGACGATAACCACCTAAAACTGCCGATCGTGATAGAATACACGAGTTGTTCAATTTTTTTACAAGGTGGACATCTTACTCAAGAGTGACATCCCTTGTTGTGATTTCCGGCTGGGGTCCAGTCCTAAAATAAAAAAAATAACATAACAAATCTAATACATTACTTGTGTGCTAAAAACGAAACCAAATACTTTACTGACGTACTAACTTATTTAATTCTAGAATCACCTCAATGTCAATTCATTTCTTTCAAATTAATTTAGTTTGATGAGACGTTGACATGATAGAATAATTTTTGCTCCCTCGTGCATCAAGGGAGACAATTGGAAAAAATGTCTCGACAAGAGTGGAAAGAATTGGTAGGACTGGTAGGTTGATTCTTGCCAGGTCGGGTCTTGCAGAAAGAGTGAAGCATCGGTTGAAATTTGGTTCATACAATGTGTTTTGTGTCAATGACCGGTAGATCTAGTGTTGTATAACGATATGCAGAATATGCAGAATATTCAATAATTGATCAGTTATAGGAGTTCAAAGCAGTGGGTGTGGCAGCTAAATTTAGTGTATCTGTCCAAATACAGTTGTATTCTAGTGACTCTACGGTTGAATATCTATTTTTTGACGTCTTCTGAGTAACAGGCAATATTCGAAAATTCAAAACTGTTTAATGTATTGCCATATTATGTCTCGTAAGTTAGACTAAGACACCCTATCATTAAATGACTTACAAAATAGTTGTTTTTAATATAAGAAACTAGATCTACATCACATCATTCATTTATTTTCCGAAAGGTTCGACATGTATCACAAGCTGTGTTTAGCTTTTGACCAACTTAAGCATCAATATAAATCTTTGTTGAAAGATATCAAAATAGGATAACCAATTTAAAAGGTTTAATTTGTTGAAAGATATCAAAATAGGATAACCGAATTAAAAGGTTTTATTTATGGTCTCAGAAGTGTGTACAGTATGATAAGTTAATAATATAACACAGAGATGGTCAGCATATTTAATATAATGGGATATTGATGTGTCTCTCCTGTAGCTAGTAATCAATTTTTTGTCTCGTGCATAGCATAATTCTTGCACCTACCTATTGGCTTTGGTCACTTATCCCTGACAGCAGCCAATGCGCAAGCAAATGCACAATAAAAAGTTGCCCTTGAAAAAAGATCAAAATTTCTGCAGGCTTAGGTGATGAAAAGTCATAGAAATGGTATCAATAGACTCACTGGAAATTTTCCACTGTTTTCTCTTATATATGGAAAATGTCAATAAAATGAAAATACCTGGTGTATACTTAAAGTCTTGCATTCATGATATAATGCTTCCATTTTTGTTGATTGTTTATGAAATAACATCCGTTCCAGCGGTGTTAGTCGTTTAATAAACAATGATTTGGAGTACTGATACGCAGTAATTAGCCAAGAAGGCCAAAGGCCTGAGTGGTTTATAACTGCGCATCAGTACGACAAATTATTGTTTATTAGACGATAACAACGCTGAAAAGGATGTTATTTCGATTCTAACATGACCAGATATTACAAAAGGTGAATAAATGCAAAGCTTTATTTTCTATGTGAACGCTCATTTAACGTCATGCGGCGCAAAATGACGTCATGCTTACAGCATATCGTTTCCCGCATTGTATATGGTTTAATATAACATAATTTTTCTACTCTTTGTATATAGAGACAAAATGGTTGAGTCATGTTAGAATTAAAATTTTCAGGCAGAACATTTGTTACTTATAATAGGCAAGTCACGTAAAGTATGATTTTTTTTTATAAAACACCTTTTTTACCAGGGCTGTCACTGGCCTGAGGGGGAATGAAATACATCAAGGTCGTGCTTTAAGTTACAGACTGCTTCTTGATTTACTTCCTTAACATGTTATGGTTTGCAAAAATGTTTAGGTATTGATGTCTTATCTTAATAAACCTTTTAAAAAAAATTTTTTACCTGGCACAGGGGAATTTAAGGTTCGAGTGGGGGGAAAAAAACTACTATTTTAGAGGGGGAATGGTGCCGAAATGACATATGTTTTTCGCTCATCTGGCACATAGTGCCAGGGAGAGCTATTAGGATCACTCGCCATCTGGTATCCAGCCATCCACTGTTTCCTTCAAACAACATCTCTGAAACAATTAAGCCAATGTTGATGAAACTTAGTAGGAAGCCTAGAGCTTGGATATTTGGCATATAGCATTGTCAAGTGGAGCTCAACCAAGATTGTTCAAATCATGACGTCAGGGTCAAAAATGACAATGCCTAGTAGGTCACTTGATGACACATATTAGGCTTATATAGGAAAACTTTCAAACATGTTCTTGTCTAAAACCACAAGGCTCAGAGCTTAGATATTTGGAATGTAGCATTGTATGGTGAACCTCCAACCAGATTGTTCAAATCAGGAGCCCCAGGTCAAAAAAATTGACCCATCCCTGGGACACAGGGTTTTACATAGCCTTATATAAGAATTTCTTAGATTATCTTGTCTCAAACCAAAAGGCCTAGAGCTTAATATATTTGGCAGATAGCATTACCTTGCGGTCAAATCTTGACCCTCGGATCAAAATAGGGGCTCACTTGGTTTTACTTTAAGATATATAGGAAATTGTTATATAATCTTCTTGTCTCAGACCATAACGCTTGAAGCTTAGATAGTAAGCTTGTGTCATTGCCTAGTGGTCCTGTTCCAAGTTTGTTCAAATGATACCACTTGGCACCCCGGGGGTCACTGGACCTTCTGACCACTCTCTTCTTAGTTTTTAGATCGATAGTATAGTGTAGTTTTACTTTGTTTTCTACGAAGCTGTTGTTGACCTTTTATAATAGCCAGACTGAATGGTAGCCAGGTGAGCAATATAGGGCCATCATGTCCCTCTTGTTGGCTAGAAACTTAGTTAGACTTGAGGTTTACGTTTGAAATGGGTCTTGTGGGATCAAAAACTAAGTTACCGGGTTTAATTATTGAAACATTTTGTGAATACTCTATTGACTTAATTGCTGAATCATCATTAGACCTGCCCAGAATATTTGTCTTTACAAACTCTAGGTCAGCATTGGTTCACTTGAGGTCAAAAACTTTTTCGCCATGTCAGATCATAAAAAGAACTTGTAAATTATACAGAGATCACATTTTGTAGCTTATTATGATGAAAATTGCTCAAAATGTTTATCTTGATGAACTCTAGTTCATTTATGAATCAGGGCCATGTAATGTTAACAAATTGGTCAACAAGATCAAAACACAAGTTAACTTTCTGTAAACTCAACTTCAAGTAGCCACATTTTGTTCCCAATCATAATGAAAGTTGGTCAGAATACTAACCTTCATAAACTTGAGTTTGAAACTATGTCACATTGGATTTGAACAGATCAAGTCAAACTAGGTCCATTGGATTGAAACTAGATCAAGTCAAACTAGGTCACTTGGTTTGAAACTAGATCAAGTCAAACTATGTCACATTGGATTTGAAACAGACAGTCAAACAGGTCACATTGTTGAACGCGAAACTATGTCACATTGGATTTGAAACTAGATCAAGTCAAACTAGGTCACATTGGATTTGAAACTAGGTCAGTTGGTCAGTCATCATGAAAATTGGTTTCTCTTTATCAGCTCTAAGTATTTTATCAGTAGAAACCATTGTACCAGCAGAAAAAACTAGAACTGTCACAAGAGTGACGAATTATACCCCCACAATACAGCTTTGTCACAGAAGTATGGCAACCATAAGAAAGGAATGGCCACAAGGACATACATTTCAGTTATTATACAATAAGTTGTGTAAATGTATTGTTTTAATAGCACACAAAATATGTAAGGTTGGAAAGTTTGGATTATTATTAAATTTAATAGGTTTATTTCATACATGTTAATATCACTAACCTCCCTATCAAATTTCATGATCCTAGCCCCAAGCGTTCTTAAGTTATCATCCGGAAACCGTTTAACTGTTCCGAGTCATGTGACCTTGACCTACAGACCTCAAAGTCAAACCTGATCTGTATTTCATGATGTTACACCTGTGTACCAAAAATTATTTCAATAGGTCAAGCCTTTCATGAGTTATCATCCGGAAACAGTTTTACTGTTCAGGATCACTGTGACCTTGACCTTTGGCCTACTGACCCCAAAGTCGAACTTGACCTGTATTTCATGATGTTACAGCTGTGTACCAAAAATAATATAAATCGGTCAAGTCGTTCAGGAGTTATCCTCCGGAAACCGTTTTACCATTCCGAGTCACTGTGACCTTGACCTACAGACCTCAAAGTCAAACTTGACCTGTATTTTATGATGTAACAACTGTGTACCAAAAATAATATAAATCGGTCAAGTCGTTCAGGAGTTATCCTCCGGAAACCGTTTTACCATTCCGAGTCACTGTGACCTTGACCTACAGACCTCAAAGTCAAACTTGACCTGTATTTCATGATGTAACACCTGTGTACCAAAAATTATTTAAATCGGTCAAGTCTTTCATGAGTTATCATCCGGAAACCGTTTTACTGTTCAGGGTCACTGTGTCCTTGACCTTTGAACTACTGACCCCAAAGTCGAACTTGACCTGTATTTTCTGATGATGCACCTGTGTACCAAAAACTATTTAAATCGGTCAAGTCGTTCATGAGTTACCATACGGAAACCGTTTTACTGTTCAAGGTCACTGTGACCTTGACCTTTGGCCTACTGACCCCAAAGTCAAACTTGACCTGTATTTCATGATGTTACAGCGGTGTACCAAAAATTATTTAAATTGGTCCAGTTGTTCATGAGTTATCATCCGGAAACTGTTTTACTGTTCAGGGTCACTGTGACCTTGACCTTTTACCTACTGACCCCAAAGTCAAACTTGACCTGTATTTTTTTATGCTGCACCTGTGTACTAAACATTATTTAAATCGGTCAAGTCGTTCATGAGTTATCATCCGGAAACCATAAAACCAACAGACCGACCGACCGACCAACCGACAAGCTCACTCCTATATACCCCCCCCAAACTTCGTTTTGTGGGGGTATAACAAAGAGGTTTAGATAGTTTAACAAGCAATACTGAGTGTGGAGATGGAGAGCTGATAAGAAACACTGTGTGTTAGGTTTACTCATTAACTTCACAAGCCTTGCAATTTCTTTCCCCAGTATGTATATAAATGTGTACAAAAAGCTACCACTTATCTTTTCAGCCAAAAGATGAAGCTGTAAATACAATTAAACAAGAACATAGCAAGATAATGGTATGTCACTATTTCACTAGTAAATGCATAGAACTTGTGTATGAGACAGCTGGTTGTTTTAAATCTGGGATGTCTTTGAAGTTACAAGAATTGCCAGAATGCCATTCAAGAAATTTTATTCTCCAAGAATGCAAGTGCATTTTGTCCGAAAGATTGCAACTTATATTGTGTACATAGTGATACATTTTACATTTATTTTGTCCAGGTGAAGTTTCAGTATAACTGTGTGTAAGACTTAAGTGACCTCAGCATTTGATTGATCTGAAACTACTTCAGTTTAAAAGGTTACTATGACCCTCAACTTTGACCTAAAATTTGATATAGTGGTCATGACTAACCTTGCTACTGTGAAGCTCTTAACTCAACCATTGTCAGTTAAATAGAAATCTACTGATCAGAAACCATTGGATCTTGTGACAGACTAATATCTTTCTTCTACAAAGGGGACATCAAACATGTTAGGGTAGATATTGATACAGTAATTTAATTTTATACCGATGTATACCACTGTTGGCATTTACCTGAGAGATGATCATCAATTCATTATGTGAGAATGTACAATTTTATAATACATTTTTTGTTTGAGGGGTTTGGTCTGGGGATAGGTTAAGATGAAAGTTTAAAGTAACTTTATATTTGCATATTCAGATACAGATTTTGCCAGAGAACTCGATGGTGACGATGGATTACAATGAAAATCGTGTACGTATATTTGTGGATAAAGATGACAAAGTTGTCTCAACACCTATGATTGGATGAGACTGGAAGGATGCCCTGCAACCACAGGATAAACTATGCTAGTATCAGTGAATGGACTTGAAGTCTACCACAGCGCATATTCAGCACAGTTAGGATCGTACCTGCTATCAGTGGTTGTACTGCAGTCTACCAAATCGCATATTCAGCACAGTTATTAAAGTTTTTAACATACTTGCACTCAGTGGTACTAAAACTGTATTTTAAAGCATGTTGATATATCAGACTAGTGAAATGTGTATTAGTGCATATTCTTTAAATAAATAATCAAGATCATTTCATTCTTGTGATGATGTATACCAGCAGTTCCAGATAGTGAAATACCTCTTGACTGCTTGTCAAGACATTTAAAGAAAGTATGAACATATGTTGCAGACTTCATTTTCATTACCAAGAACATGTTGTTTGAAAAGTAGATAAAAGTAGATAAAAGTATGTGACTCTGTATTATCAATAAATCATCTATGTCAGCAAGGCCACACAAAACTAAATGCTTGTCCTCAGCTGATTTATGCTTTTACACCTACAGTGTATTTTCTTTTATATTCCCCCATCGAAGGCGAAAGGATATAGTTTTGGCATTGTCCGTCCATAACAATATCTTTAAAATATTTCTTTCTGTGCATTAAATACTAAATGGAAATTTAAAATTCTTTTCATAGCCCTGAAACGAAGTTTATGAGGGATATATAGGAGTCGGTCGGTCCGTTACATTTTACTTGTCCGGAGCACAACTTGAAAACTACTACGTGGAATTCAGTACAACTTCATACAATGGTCAAGCACATTGAAAGTGCAGTGCACAATAACCATAACTAAATCTTGACTACAGAGTTATTGCCCTTGGTTACTTTTCGTTGTACAGAGCATAACTTGAAAACCACTGGTTTAAAAATAATTGAATACAAATTCATACAATGGTCAAGCACAAGTTTCCCTTCATTTTCTTTGACTACTGGATTCCTACCAGTTGTCGGGCGCTACCAGATCTTCGGGCGATTTTATGTTTTGTACCGTACAGCCTTTATACCGTACTCAAGGTCCTAGATTACGGAAACATGTCACTTGGGACGATTGTTCTTTCGGTTTAAGTACCTAAATCTGTAACTTAAACTTCTCATATTTTTAAAACATTCCGCTTAAATCACCTCTCCATTGTGTTACTATTTATAATTTAAGCTGTCACCAGTTAGGGGTTTTCCGATTTTATTGCGCTGAGATGAAAGCAGGGGTTCAGTTTGTAAAGGTACACTGAATATCGATATTGCAGACGATGTGAAGGAAACAATGTCAGATATATAATTATTTGAATAAAAATGTGTAAAAGTAAGTATATTCAAGAAATACGATTTAAATATAAAAAGACCATGTAAGGGATGAGGCGTAATATAAATCGATATGACATAAGTAGTTTTAAATACAGTCGTAGAAAGTTTCAGTGTATCAGAAATGGTCAAATGGTTACGATCATAGTTGCAACCAACACGGATAGGGTTCAAGGCTCACACTATGCTTAAATTTTTCTTTGTTTGGCTTCTCCTTTTTTTAGCCCACCTGGCTATGCCAGGGTGAGCTTTTCTGATCGATGATTGTCCGTCGTCCATCAACATTTTGATTCAAATGACATCTCCTCTGAAACCTCTAGGCCAATGTTGATAAAACTATGCAGGAATGTTCCTTGCATGAAGCTCTACCAAAATTGTTCAAAGAATTCCATTCCATGCAGAACTCTGGTTGCTATGGCAACAAATAGGAAAAACTTTAAAAATCTTCTTCTCTGAAACCACAAGGCCTAGAGCTTAGATATTTGGCATGTAGCATTGTCTAGTGGACCTCTACCAAGATTGTTCAAATTATGACCCCCGGGTCAAAATTGACCCTGCGCGGGTGGGCACTTAGTTTTTGCATAGGCATATATCCTTTGAACACCTGTAACGTAATAAAACGTATACGCGGGTTAAGACAGGTTTGGCCTTCCATAGAAGTGACAGTGACCGTATGGAACACGTTTTGTCTGTATGAATTTAAAGGCTATGCCGACAGCTCCTGACTGTTGAAAACTCAGACGTCCGAGGCAAATGCTGACACTTTTAGACGACCTTGAAAATGACCTTGGACACAATTTTACCAGCTTTGAAAATTTTCATTTTACCAACGTTCGCGTACAGGCCCCTGTGGGATAGTGTTTTGAGCGCGTGCAAATATTTTTTCACAGACATAAAGCAGACATGTCGTACTCAAACCTAGGTATATTGACATCTTATGAGAACGCTTGAAATTGACCTCCCGTTAGCAAAAAAAAAAAAAAAAAAAAAAAAGAAGTCCATGCGCAGGTTAGCAGGCAGGGTGACCCCTGCGCGTGACCTCTGTAGGTGGGCCAATGGAAATTTTACTTTCATGTTACAGCTCAATCTATTTGCTGACGTATACAACACGCGCAGTAAACCGAAAGTAGCCAAAACGTGATGTACAGTGTTTACAAAAGCGCATGCCTGTCTGTCGAGTGTGTAACAAAATATGCCGGTGTCCAAAGGTTATAGGAAAAACTTTAAAAATCTTCTCTGAAACCACAAGGCCTAGAGCTTAGATATTTGGCATGTAGCATTGGCTAGTAGACCTCTACCAAGATTGTTCAAATTATGAGCCCCGGATCAAAATTGACCCCACACAGGGGGTCACTTAGTTTTACATAGGCTTATGTTGGAAAAACTTTAAAAATCTTCTTCTCTGAAACCACAAGGCCTAGAGCTTAGATATTTGGCAGGTAGCATTGGCTAGTGGACCTTTATCAAGATTGTTCAAATTATGACCCTCGGATCAAAATTAACCCCGCACGGGGAGTCACTTAGTTTTATATAAGCTTATATAGTAAAAACTTTAAAAATCTTCTTCTTTGAAACCACAATGCCTAGAGCTTAGATATTTCGCATGTAGCATTGGCTAGTGGACCTCTACCAAGATTGTTCAAACTAGAATCAGGTCAAAATGGACACCGGGGATGCCCCACTTAGTTGCACATGTGCTCATAAAGGCAAGAGCTTTAAGAATCTCTGTATCTGAAACTACAAGGCCTAGAGCTTTTTCATTTGCCACTGTTTCATTCCTAGTAATATCTTAAAAGTTTGTTAAATGGTGCCCTTATGTACAGTAAATTAACTTACAAAGGTAAAATTTATATGTTCAATTATTTATATGGTATATAGGAAAAAACATATTTCTGTATAAATTTATCTAGTGATCTTTACAAGGCAAGTGGACTGAAAAGGTCAACATAGGGCCATCTTCTCTTGTTCTTGTTTTAAGGATCAGAATAAGCAAAAAAATCATTACTTTTCATATTTTATCCATCTGAACATTAAAGCTATAAATGTAATCAATGCAAGTTTAACATGATGTTTATCCGTTGAAGTGGAATATACTTCTATTTATTGGGCTTTATGGTATATAGTAAAAAACTAATAACAAGGGCTAAACATCTTTGTTGGGAATTTGTTTGCAACAAAAATTCCTTCCATATTGGCTGCCTGATCTGCCTTTAAAGAGGTTATTGCATCCCCTTTCTGGCATTTATAAGCAAAAGCTGTTGCCAACCAGTTAAACTGACATGTTTATAATGTCATCAGAGAACCTATATGGTTTATCATTTGAAAATTCTCAACAATGGGCTTTACTAGTATTTGTTGCTACACTAAAGACAAAAATCTTTCTTTTCTGCCATCAACAACTAGGTTGTGAATCCCAGTATAGTTTAAGCAGAATCTGCCAACATTTAAGAAGGCAAATTGGGGGTTCACATAGTAATATCTTGTTTAAGGACAAGATCAGCCAAAGGGCCATAATTCTGTTAAATTTGGTCGCAGCAAAATTCCTTTCTTAAGGCTACCATCTACCAATTAGAGGTGGTTCAAATACACCTGAAATTTAAGCAAAAGGCCATCCAATTTGATTAGGAGTTGCGTTACAAGATTTTCCGGGACTTCAAAACCTAAAGTGGAAAAAAAAAAAAGACCCGCCGCATGTCCGTCAGAAATCAAATTTTACTTTTTTGTAGGGGCTAAAAATTTCAGCAAAGGTGCTTTAGGTTCATTTTAAACTCTTGGTCTGTTACAAGTGTCCAATTCAACTTTACTTCCATCTACACGATTTTACGGTTGTTCATCACTGGAAGTTTAAGCAAAATCTGCCATCCAGAGTTTAAAAACAGTCAAATTACAAACATATTTCTATTTTTTATTGATAAAAAAAATTAATCAAGGCCATAATGCTATTAAATTTCAAGTCACGAAAATGTCCTTCCTAAACTACCATCTACACATTAAGGTTGTTCACCCTGAGAACTTTAAGCAAAATCGGCCATCGGGTGATTAGGGGGCATTTGGATGACCAAATTTCGGGACGTGGACGACGATGGCTGGACGGACGGTGATGGGTGACAATTGGATAAAAACACGTGTACTCTACCTCCATCCACAGACAAGAGTGCATAACTTGTGAAGGCTTTGTCAAAATTATGCCCCGTTTTTGACTTGGAAAATACATTGTAATATGGGTAAAATCAACTTTAAAATCTTTTCTCTTGAAACACAAGGCTCTAGATCTTAGAATACTGTTTGACATATACCCCAATCTATAGGCAAGAGTAGGTACCTCTGTCAGAAGTTTGTTTTAATTAAGCCCCTGGGGTATATCGACTTGCCCCGGGATAATTTTTTTACCAGTCAACTTTTAGGATAAACTGATTTGGAGATATAACTTAGCTAGTTGGAATACTTATACTACCAAGTGATCTCCAAACATACATAGGCAGGAGAAGGTTACTATGCATTGGCCTTCATTTGAATTCTTGCCCTTTTAAGGACTTAAGAACTAAGCAAGAAAAATATTTTCTTTTCATTGTTTATCCTTGTGAACATTTAGGATTACTTTGATAAGTGTGAAATAATGCAAGTTAAATGATGTTTAGCTTGAAGGGAATATAACTGTGCTATTTCTTGGGGTTTATTGTAAAATTCCTAAAATAGTAATACAAGCACTAAACTCTTTGTTGGAATTAGTGCTTTGACAAAATTGTAGTCAAACAATTAGTTTGAAACCTGATGTGGCTTACTAACGTGACAACTTGTACCCTTGTTTATCCGGATCCTTTACATTTTTATATACAAACTTTTGTTTTAATGGAAAGCGATAAACTGACACCTCTTGTTATAATGTACATACAAAGATAGAACCTAAGTTTATCCTTTGATTTGCATGGGACTTTACTAGTATTTGGGTAAAACCGGTCAAAACATAAAATGTTAATTTTCCGCCCAAGAACTGGTGAAATCAAAAGTATATAGTATACTTGAATCAACATCTCGAAGGCAAATTGGGGATCATGTAGTAATATCTTGTTTAAAAAAGATGCCTCCCCGTGCAAAATTTGAGCCGTAAACATATAAAAAATATGGCTAACTCCTTACTAAGTAGAGATGGGTCAAAAACTATTAACCAAATTGTTGGATGCCTAACATGCATGTTGTACCACAGAAAAGTGGTCTCGATTTTTCTCTACGGCCAGTAATAAAAAAGTTACAATATAAGCTATTTATAGTAACAACAAAGGGAAGTTATTCTAAAAACAAGGGTAGCCCATGGTGGTGAACATTTGTACAAAGTAACATCAAAATCCCTCCATGCATGAAGAAGAAATGCTCCGCACGCACGGATGCACGCACATACACCGAACAGCCAAAAGTGACAACTATATTGAGCTCACCGCAAGCAGGCTCTACAAAAACCGGATCAATGGTTTCTGATGAGGAGAATTCTTTTAAGTATTCTGTACAGACAAATGAATCAAAGTAGGCTGAATAACCTTGGTAGAGGGTCTTTTAGTGTCGCCCTTTCGGAGAAAAGACGATACATAGGGATCACTTTGTCCTTCTGTCACATAAACTTAACCTTCGCTATAACTTTGCCATTTCTTAAGATTTCTTCATTAAACTTTACAATTGTATTGCTTATGACATAAGGGTTGTGATGCTGTGAAGTTTTGTAGGTCAAGGTCATATTTGACATAGTTATGGCCCTTTTTGTACTTTGATTTTGTTACAAAATTATTGGATATTCTGACAAAGCGTACTAAATACTTTTCAGTAAATAGAAATATAGGGAAGACTAGCAACGCCCTACAGGGGCAATGTGTAACAGTAAAGTTATTTTTAAATCCAGCTAATGGTTTCTGATCACAATACAAAAAAATATTTCTATTATAACTATAAGTTTGTAAAAAAGTGCCCCAACTAAGTGGAATCAGGCTTATCAGGAATCAAAATTTATCGGGGCATTTCTCTGGTTGGAATTTGAACAAAACCTCACAGAAGTATTTAATACCAAGAGTAGCTGTGCATATCCTCAACATGTTCTGCTTAGATGATTGTTCATGGAGTTACTACCCTTTGATGTTTTTATACCATGTAACAGTGTACAAAGAGATGGCAGCGCTATATGTATTTCTCAGCAACCACTCATTGGAATTCAATGGAAATTTACATGAATGATTATTACCAAGCCAAGTAGTGCATTCACTCTGATAACTTTTCACTGAGTTACTTCCCTACGATTTTTTCATATGTATAGTGATGTTTATTTTGCAGTTACCACTGACCAGAGTACAATGAAAATTCACAGGAAGAATAAGTCCCAATCAAAGTTCTACAAATTGTCAGCATGTTTCACATGGATAAATTTCTTTGAATAAATGCCCTTATGAATTATTTACATACAGTGCATTTTGCCATCTTAGCAATAAATCCTGCATGTTGTACTGGAATAATTTTTTGGCTGAAATTTCTCGAAACTTCTTACATATACTTTGAACTGAAGTGGCTAGCAAAAGGACAGAAAAACTGTGTCAAGGTGGTATTTTGGGGTATTCATTACTTGTAGTGATAGCTCTAGTTTGAAGACCAACAGACAATGCTACACCTAACTGTCTAAGCTCTGGGCCTTGCAGTTCTCGGCAAGATCTTAAAAGTCTTCGTTTTAGATTACCATAGCAGCAACTTGATTGCAGCAACTTCTGCATTGAATAAATTTTGTTTTAACATCTTCAGCAGAGGACTTTTCAGTAAATAGTTTGAAATAGACCAAATGGTTGATAATATTTTGTTTGAAACAAAATGTTTATAACACAACATCAGACACAGAATGATCACAACCACTCACCGTAGGCACTTCATGTGCAGGTGAGCTAATAAACATCATTCCATTCTATTAATAACTGTATAAAATATTTATAGAATCTACCAACAACAGCTCTCACATAGAATATGAATTTAATTTAATTTAGGAGAACATTTTCAATTCTTCCTATACAAATGAACCACAATGTCACATTTTCAAAGGCTGAAGAGATCTCTAAATATTCCTGTGATGCACTTCTTCACTTTCTTCAGCATTCATCATTGCATGTGTTTTAGTCAACAGTAGTGTCTTACAAATTAAATTTTGGTCTGTTTTTTTAGATCAGAATTGACTTTTTACTACCGGTACTCTGTAACATTGGTTGATATAAAATTTTGAAGAAGTCATTAACTTCCAACTACATGCAGTGAACTTGTATGAACCAAGAAGTGTCATGTTTTTCTTTCTGTTTATTTCTGTATCAATTATCTGAGTTGTCTCGTTTATTTCTGTATCAATTATCGGAGATTTCTGTATCAATTATCGAATTTCTCCTGCTTATTACTGTATCACTTATCAGGTTTCTCCTGTCTATTTTTGTATCAATTATCAGATTTATCCTGGAACCTGAATGTGTCACTGATAATTTTCCACTTGTTGTTTTCTGATGTCAGTATAAAAACTTGATTGAAAGATTTCAGTGAATTATTTGGATATTTCACTGCTCCGTATGTCTTTACCACAATAGTAAACTGACCCCCAGAAATCTCCGCTGAAATGAACAACAGTTATATATTATACAATGTATTAATATGTATACATAATTGTGTGGTTGTTTTTAAAATTCATGAATGTGTATAATGATCTAATTTTGTAGTTAATCATGTTTCACTTAAACTCAAAAATTTGTCTTCACCTAGGCCCCACCAACTATAGTCACTTTTATAGGTTGCTTTAAAGTTCCTATATCAAACACTATACCAAAGTATACTGTAGTGTACAGTATACCATAAAGTTCAGTTTACCATAGTATACAGTATACCATAATGTACAGTTTACTGTAGTGTACAGAATACCATAAAGTACAGTTTACCGTTATATAAAGTATACCATAATGTACAGTTTACTGTAGTGAACAGTATACCATAAAGTACAGTTTACCATAGTATACAGTATACCATAATGTACAGTTTACTGTAGTGTACAGTATACCGTAACCATAAAGTACAGTTTACCATAGTATACAGTATACCATAATGTACAGTTTACTGTAGTGTACAGAATACCATAAAGTACCGTTTACCGTTATATAAAGTATACCATAATGTTCAGTTTACTGTAGTGTACAGTATACCATAAAGTACAGTTTACTGTAGTGTACAGAATACCATAAAGTACCGTTTACCGTTATATAAAGTATACCATAATGTACAGTTTACTGTAGTGTACAGAATACCATAAAGTACAGTTTACCGTTATATAAAGTACACTGCAACCCCGTTATAACGCGGTAGTCGGGGTCCAACTGGTCAGACCGCGTTATAAGTGAGACTCTTTTTATAACGCGGTCTGATCATCGGCCGCTGGTTTCTTGCATAACGCGTACATAACGCGAGTACCCCACCCACCTAACCAAATTAAAGCATATTGATGTTTAGCACGCATCATGTTTTTATGAAATCGAGAGGTTAAATTGTAGAAAATAATGATTCTATGTAAAATAAATTAGTTATAAAAGAGAAATTCTTACGTAAATATTTGCTATTGAAAACGAAAGTACATCCATTTTCCGAAAATGATGGCTAAAGTGAAAGTACTTTTTTGTTAAAACAAACAATAACAGTTTTGTAATTGATTTATTTAAGTTCAGGTAAGCCTGCAATCAAAGATGCGCAAACAAATATTAATTCACACGATTTAGAAGTTATTGTTTAACAAACAAAGAGGTCAGCTTATGAATAACGGAGCCATGAAAAAATACCAGTAAGCCGTAATTGTTTTAACACTTCTTTGTTTATAGACGCTTGATACCGCGCAAGTGACAAAGATCAATTAACTACCTGCCATGTTGTTTATTTACGTTCTCAAACATTTGTTTTGTATAGGGACAATGCTTTTTTTTGACAGATATGATTTTGGTCGATCCCGAAATTTTTGGGAGCCAAGACCCAACCGCGTTATACCGGGATCCGCGTTATAACGATCCGCGTTATAACGAGGTCGCAGTGTATACCATAATGTACAGTTTACTGTAGTGAACAGTATACCATAAAGTACAGTTTACCATAGAATACAGTATACCATAATGTACAGTTTACTGTAGTGTACAGAATACCATAAAGTACAGTTTACTGTAGTGTACAGAATACCATAAAGTACCGTTTACCATTATATAAAGTATACCATAATGTTCAGTTTACTGTAGTGTACAGTATACCATAATGTACAGTTCACTGTAGTGTACAGTATACCATAATGTACAGTTTACTATAGTGTACAGAATACCATAAAGTACCGTTTACCATTATATACAGTATACCATAATGTTCAGTTTACTGTAGTGTACAGTATACCATAAAGTACCGTTTACTGTAGTATACAGTATACCATAATGTACAGTTTACTGTAGTGTACAGAATACCATAAAATACAGTTTACCATAGTATACAGTATACCATAATGTACAGTTTACTGTAGTGTACAGAATACCATAAAGTACCATTTACTGTAGTGTACAGAATACCATAAAGTACAGTTTACCATAGTATACAGTATACCATAATGTAGTTTACTGTAGTGTACAGTATACCATAATGTACAGTTTACTGTAGTGTACAGAATACCATAAAGTACAGTTTACCATAGTATACAGTATACCATAATGTAGTTTACTGTAGTGTACAGTATACCATAATGTACAGTTTACCGTAGTGTACAGTATACCATAATGTACAGTTTACCGTAGTGTACAGTTTACCATAATGTACAGTTTACCGTAGTGTACAGTATACCATAATGTACAGTTTACCGTAGTGTACAGTATACCATAATGTACAGTTTACCGTAGTGTACAGTATACCATAAAGTACCGTTTACCGTAGTGTACAGTATACCATAATGTACAGTTTACCGTAGTGTACAGAATACCATAATGTACAGTTTACTGTAGTGTACAGTATACCATAATGTACAGTTTACTGTAGTGTACAGAATACCATAATGTACAGTTTACTGTAGTGTACAGTATACCATAATGTACAGTTTACTATAGTGTACAGAATACCATAAAGTACCGTTTACCGTTATATACAGTATACCATAATGTTCAGTTTACTGTAGTGTACAGTATACCATAAAGTACCGTTTACTGTAGTATACAGTATACCATAATGTACAGTTTACTGTAGTGTACAGTATACCATAATGTACAGTTTACTGTAGTGTACAGTATACCATAATGTAGTTTACCGTAGTGTACAGTATACCATAATGTAGTTTACCGTAGTGTACAGTATACCATAATGTACAGTTTACTGTAGTGTACAGTATACCATAATGTACAGTTTACCGTTGTGCACAGTATACCATAATGTAGTTTACCGTAGTGTACAGTATACCATAATGTACAGTTTACTGTAGTGTACAGAATACCATAATGTACAGTTTACTGTAGTATACAGTATACCATAATGTACAGTTTACTGTAGCGTACAGTATACCATAATGTAGTTTACCGTAGTGTACAGTATACCATAATGTAGTTTACCGTAGTGTACGTATACCATAATGTACAGTTTACTGTAGTGTACAGTAAACCATAATGTACATTTACCTTGCACAGTATACCATAATGTGTTTACCGTAGTGTACGTATACCATAATGTACAGTTTACTGTAGTGTACAGTATACCATAATGTACAGTTTACCGTTGTGCACAGTATACCATAATGTAGTTTACCGTAGTGTACAGTATAGCATAATGTACAGTTTACTGTAGTGTACAGAATACCATAATGTACAGTTTACTGTAGTATACAGTATACCATAATGTACAGTTTACTGTAGCGTACAGTATACCATAATGTAGTTTACCGTAGTGTACAGTATACCATAATGTAGTTTACCGTAGTGTACAGTATACCATAATGTACAGTTTACTGTAGTGTACAGTAAACCATAATGTACACTTTACCGTTGTGCACAGTATACCATAATGTAGTTTACCGTAGTGTACAGTATACCATAATGTACAGTTTACTGTGGTATACAGTATACCATAATGTACAGTTTACTGTAGTGTACAGTATACCATAATGTACAGTTTACTGTAGTGTACAGTTTACCATTGTGTACAGTATACCATAATGTACAGTTTACCGTTGTGTACAGTATACCATAATGTACAGTTTACCGTAGTGTACAGTATACCATAATGTACAGTTTACTATAGTGTATACCAGTGTACAGTTTACTAAAAGTTACTGTAGAGTAGAGCAACAGATTGCAGATTTAAAGGTCATGAGTGACTCCTGTTTGCAGAATTTGACTGGACATCCACAACTTCTTAGTCGTAGTCACAACCACTGGCACAACCATGAAGAGTGGTTGACAAATTGGAAGAATCACAGTAAAGGAAGTAAGTTTAAACTGAACAAATTTTACAAGCTCACCTGAGAGTGGATGGCAGTCCAGAGATTCTAATTTGTGTTCAGTTGTTGGTAAATCTTCGAAGAATTTTAATATTGCTTCTTTTCCTTTCAGGTTATTTCCATTCCAAGTTGCCTCCCCTGTGTCCTGATACAACTTTGTCAGCAACTAAAATTTAAACATTTCTTTTACTGATTTTTTCACAATAATTTCTTGCTAAAAAAATCACACTGACGAGAGAACTATGGTGGCCTTATATCACTTACCTGAATTCCATTGCAGCACACTGAAACATTCAACTGCAGACACCACACAAAGTGAAGAACATACACACATTTAAGTAATAGACCGAAAGCCTGGAGCCTTGGAATGGTCAGTTACCTGAAATATCTAAGACTATTTCATAACAAGAGGGCCATGATTGCCCTATATCACTCACCTGAGTATCATTTTACTTGAAAACAACGATGTAGATAAAAGGTCACAACTTAGGTCAATCATAGGAATTTTCGGTATTTAAGTTTACAAAAATGCACAAATAGTCCAGATTTCATCTCTCTAGCTTGAAAGACAAGAAGCCAAAAGGGCCAGTATCATCCTACTGGTTTGACTGGACTGTTCTGAGTAAGATTTGTGAAAATCTTTTGCAATGTTATCGAGCAAAGGCTGACAGAGTTCACTGTGACCTTGACCCACTGACCGCAAAAAATAGTAGGGATCATCTACTCCATAAGACCAATTGTCCTATGATGGTTGAAGAGGTATGATTTGATCAATCTTGGTCCAGACCAACCCAGATATCTAGTTTGAAGGTCATAGGCCTAATGGTTCTCCAGTTATTGAACATAATAGATATGATCTCGTCTAATGACCTAAATATCAATAGAGGTCACCTGGTTAGACCAACCTGTCCATGAAGTCTGAAGATCATAGTTACACCAAATGGTTCTTGAGTTATTTAACATGAGAAGTTTGATCTTGTAATTTATTGGTTGTGGCTAATTTTGACCTCTTGAGCATATTGTGTACAAACTTTGTAGAGGACCACTTGACAATGCTATATGCTCTATAAGTATATACAGACAAGCATTGTCAATTTTAACTCAAGGGGCAAGATTCAAACAAACTTGGCGGATGTCCAATTGAAAATGTTAAGATACCAAATATTTAAACTCTACTAGGCCTTGTGGTTTTGAAGAATTTTTTGCTACATAAATCTATGTAAAGTAAGTTACTCTTGAGTGCATGACTTTAACAATATGAGGAGGTACGGTCGTGACACCAGTGAGGGTCAAACCCGCAACACCCGGATGAGCAGCATACACCTTAACCTCTACACCACCGCTTCCCTGCTAGACTTTATTACCAGTCATTATTTGAACAGAGACTGTGTGGTCATGTGGTTGAAGACTTGGTCAAAATGTCAGCCATTTTTGTTTGCCTCTATTAAAGTATCAACCATGTGAGAGCACATAACAAACTACTGCAGATTTTCTAAAGTGTCTGTTATGCTATAAAGGTGTTGCAAAAATGAGATCTTCTGAGAATATTTGATCAAATAGTTAAAAATACAGAGACACTTCAGTGCAAGAAGCGCCTTCTGCACACTTACTATATCAGAGCAGATATACAAACTGCTCAAATCAATGCTTCATAGCTTCAAAACACAATACTCATATATCATCAAGCGAGGCTGTCTTTGCAACCAGTGTAGATCCATGACAAAACTGCACATCTACACAGGCAGGTCTACCTTAGTGGCAGAGTGGTTAGAGTCGCCGACTTAAAATCACTGTAACCCCTTACAGAGGAGGTGTCTAGTACTGGTTCTTCCCTGTAACGACATTTTGGTAAACAGCCTCACTGTAAAATGACCCACTGAAACAGCCAGAAGCAGGCTGATCATGATCTACACTGTTAGCTATTCAGTTGATAAATTTCCAAGAAGCACCCCTATAAACAATTATTGATACTGTCAAAAGTACACTGGACATTTAGGACTGTGTATTTCAAACCCTATCAGTGAAAAGCAAGTCTTAAAACAAACCAATATACCTCTGACTCTGGGGCTCCTGAGTATTTTGAGCTGAGGAGCTACCACATATAAGTGACTCAAAAAGTAGTTTATAATTTTATTTCTGAATTCAAGTAAATCAACTTGATAATACCCCAAACAACCTAATACATGTAATAAATGTCCTAAACACTTGGCTATAGCTATCTGGATTATAGACTGAAGATCCTTGGAAATATGAAAAGGAATACAAGAGAAAACACAGAATATAAAATTGTACATTGTATGCAAGACAGTTTCCACATCAGTTTAGTGAACTAAATTTCATAATACCTGGGAGTAAGTTACCAGCATAAGCAAGACAGTCATGGTGGCCTGTATTGCTCATCACAGTTCCAGGAAATCAACATCTCTTGAACAATGTTTATAGCAACTCCAATGCTAATCCATATTGGGTTTTTTCTTACAAATTTGAGACCTCTAGGTCAGTTTTCTGAAGTTCTTTGGCAGAAACCATTTTAAATGCAAGGTTACTGTGAATTATTTGATCCAGTTACCAAAAATGAATAGGGTTCATCTACTGTCCATGGCCAATGTCCTTACGAAGTTCAAAAACTCTGAGTCAAAGTCTTCTCCAGTTACTGAGCAGAAACAAAGATCTACCTAGCGATTGATCAATCTACTGACCAACCTACCAACTAACAGCTGTTTCTTCAAAGGGGGAATTTTTTTTATATATTTGAAATAAAATTACAAATTTACAATGACATAGCAAATCTGGAAGAGGACTGACCAAGAATCATTTCTGTGAGGTTGTTTTACAATTGGTTGAAATGTTTAAGAAGAGCTTAAATATTAATCATTTTGTTGATAATTATGGAAACAAGATTTCTGCATGGATTCTTTAAAATGATATTTGTCTTGTAGAGAATTATCCAAAGGGTATCTTTTGTCAGTTTTATAAATTCTGACTGCTGTTGTTCACATCAAAATTCAGTGTTGAACATTCTCAAGGAAATGTTATCAGAAAGCATAGCAAACATGACGTCAGTTAAACGACGTCATCGTCGTATGGTTTCCGGTGTTCATTACATCTGCTATACATTTTGATGTTAATCCGGGTAGAAAATTTTGTCAGCTTTCACTGAGTGGACAGTGAGTTTATCGGAATATAATTCATATTTCGATAAACAAACAAACAAGAGCTGTCCCTCACAAGTGACGAATGCCCCCGAAAGAGGTGCCTCACAGTCTGTGTCCTCTCCATGTGCTCAATAAATGTGCTATGTAATTTTAAAATCCTTCCATGCATGACAGAGTAATCATGCATACAGTATTCCATTACTTTAAACACTAAGTGTGACCTTGACCTTTGAGGTAGGGACTTGGGTCTTGCCTTGACACATCTGCTTGATGTGCTAGACATTTTTGCCAAGTTATTTTAAAATCCTTTAAAGCATAATAAAGTTATAGTCCGGACACAAATGTATGCATATATACAGGATTCCATTACCTATAAATTCTAAGTGTGACCTTGACCTTTGTGGTAGGGATGTGGGTCTTGCACCCGACACGTCGTCTTGATGTGCTACACATTTGTGCCAAATTATTTTAAAATCCTTCAAAGCATGACAAAATTACAGTCCGGACACGAATGCGTGCATATATGCATATATAGAGGAATCCATTACCTTCAAACTCTAAGTGTGACCTTGACCTTTGAGGTAGGGACGTGGGTCTTGCACGCGACATGTCGTCTTGATGTGCTAGACATTTGTGCCAAGTTATTTTAAAATCCTTCAATGCATGACAAAGTTACAGTCCGGACACGAATGTGTGCATATATGCATATATAGAGGAATCCATTACCTTCAAACTCTAAGTATGACCTTGACCTTTGAGCTAGAGACGTTTGTCTTGCACACGACATGTCGTCTTGATGTGCTAGACATGTGTGCCTAGTTATTTTAAAATCCTTCAATGCATGACAAAGTTACAGTCCGGACACGAATGTGTGCATATATAGAGGATTCCATAACCTTCATACTCCAAGTGTGACCTTCACCTTTGAGGTAGGGATGTGGGTCTTGCACGCGACACATCGTCTTGATGTGCTAGACATGTGTGCCAAGTTATTTTAAAATCCTTCAATGCATGACAGAGTTACAGTCCGGACACGAATTTGTAAGTGGGGACGCACGGACGGACGGACAGACGGACGGATGGACAGACGGTGCGATTTTAATATGCCTCCCTTCGGGGGCATAAAAAATAAAATAAATGCATTTAATTGAAATGACAAAAACAAGAGGGCCATATATGGCTCACCGGAGTACTTGTAACCAGTGTTTCAAAAGACATGAAAGTAGGTGACTAAGGTCAAAAGGTAATGTTCAATGTTGAAATCTGCTTGCCAAAGTGTACATACAATCCAAGTTTCAATACGCAGTAAGCAAACACGACAAACATTCTAATAAACATTCATGTTTTGATTTTGTGACCAAGTTTCATGGTGATTCCATTAAAACTACCGCCCATAAATATTGCTTGCACAACTTAATTGGTGATAACACACAAATTTCAATTTTTTATAAAGTAAACTTTGAGTGCACAATTCATAAACTAAGTTATCCATTAACAAGACGACTAGAACTACAATTTAAGAGGAAGATACATGTGTCACTATAGGTAATTCATAGGCTTATCTCTGTCACTTGCAAATGATGCCAAATGCAACAAGAGCACCGCCTACGGGTGCCTGATGCTCGTCTGATTTTATCCTTTTACCGTTTATTTATTACCATTTTTTTAAGTAACAGTGTCCTTGACCTTGGCCCAAAAACACAATCCCACAAAAGGTTTTCATGATAATTACTAGACATAAGTTTGGTCACAATTATTCAACTGCAACTAAAGATATTGTGTTTGTCCCATTTTTCTATTTTTAGAAAAAAATCCTTAGCTTTGACTCCATGAGCCCCAAACACAATCCCAATAAAAGTCTTCATTTATATATATTACACACTTAACAATTTAGTTACATTATGTCAATTGTAACAAAAAAGAAATTGAACATATTATCGTTTTTCTATTTTTAGTTACAGTGACCTTGACAATGACCCCAGGAGCCCCAAAACACAACCCCATTAAGATCTTCTTAAATACTTACTACAAACAAAAGTTAATTACATTATGTCAACTGTAACTAAAGATATTGAATATATTACCGTTTTCCTATTTTAGTAACAGTGACCTTGACCCCAGCAACCCCAAAACACAATCCAATTTAAAAAATATTCATAAATACTTCCTATACACTAAGTTTGGTTGCATTATGTTCACTATTACAAAAATATTGTGTGTGTGAAACTTTCTAAGTTAAGAAGGGGCAATAACCCAGTCAAAATACATGACAGGGTTATGTAACTTGTAAAACTCTTCCTTCATTCTATTGTACATTTGATAGTGAACAGGTATTCCAACTTTCAAAGTGATAGCTTTGATAGTTTGCATGTAACTGACCTAAACGCAAAACTTAACAAGAGCACCGCCTGCGGGTGCCGAACGCTCGTCTGATTTTATCCTTTTACGGATTATTTTTTAAGTAACAGTGTCCTTGACCTTGACCCTGAAACACAATCCCACAAAAGGTTTTTGTAATTAATAACTATACACTAACTGTGTTCACAATAATTCAATTGCAACTAAAGATACTGTATATTTCCCATTTTTCTAGTTTTAGAAAAAAAAAACTTGACCTTGACCCCATGATCCCAAACATAATCCCAATAAATGTTTTTATTAATATGTATTACACACTTAATAATTTAGTTACATTATGTCAGTTGTAACTAAAGATATTGAATAATTACCATTTCTATTTTTAGCTACAGTGACCTTTTGACCCCAGGAGCCCCAAAACACAATTCAATTAAAGATATTCGTAAATACTTCTTATACACCAAGTTTGGTTGCACTATGTTCACTGTTACAAAAATGGTGTGTGTTAAACTTTCTAAGTTAAGAAGGGGCAATAATCCAGTCAAAATACTAACAGGGTTATATAACTTGTAAAACTCTTCCTTCATTCTATAGTACATTTGATAGTGAACAGGTATTCCAAGTTTTAAAGTGATAGCTTTGATAGTTTGCATGTGAGTGACCTAAACGCAAAACTTGAAAAATCAGACTAGCTAAAACTGACTAAGTCCAAAAATACTAAAATATTGCCCCCCCTCCCCCTCCCCCACCTCAATGTATGACTCACAAACCCATTTGATTATGTTGGAGTACATTATACATTAATTGTTTCTGAAAATTTGAAATCAATCTAACAAAAAATGAAAAACCTATGTCCAATTCTCAAAATCAACCAAAATTCATCAAAATTCATGTTTTTTACCCCAAAAAACAGGTCACACTCAGCATCTTAAGCATACAATGTGAAGAAGGGTTTTAGATGAATAAGTTGTCCAAGTTTCAAAGTGATAGCTTTGATTGTTTCCATGTAAGTGACCTAAACGCAAAACTTAACCAACGCCGACGACAACAACAACGACGACGACAGCGACAAAGACGACGACGACGACAATCAAGTGACGACAATAGCTCGTCATTTTTTTAAAAAATCAGACGAGCTAAAATATCAGACTAGCTAAAAACTACAAAGTCCAAAAATATTAAAATATCCCCCCCAAATGTATAACTCAAAACCCCGTTTGATATGTTGAAGTACATTATCTATTTGTTGCTTGTGAAAAATTTGAAATCAATCTAACAAAAAATGAAGAAGCTGTGTCCAATTCTCAAAATCAACCAAAATCAATCAAAATTCATGTTTTTTACCCAAAAAAACAGGTCAGACTCAGCATCTTTAGCATACAATGTGAAGAAGGGTATTAGATGAACAAGCTTTCCAAGTTTCAAAGTGATAGCTTTGATAGTTTCCATGTAAGTGACCTAAACGCAAAACTTAACCAACGTCATTTTTTTCAAAAATCAGACGAGCTAATAAAATCACTCATTTGGTGAACATTTTTATGTTCAAAATGACACTGAATTCTAAGGATTTTTGGCAACATTTTACAGATCTGTGCAACAAAGTTGTCACAAATAATAGATAAGCCAGAGGGAATCCTGAATACTGAACAGCAAACAATCTTATAGTAACCAATTCTGGAGTAAATAAAATCTTGTTGATTATGCACAAACTAAATAAATCTAGCTATTAGGATATTTAAAAAGTTGTATACATGTACTAAACAAAACTTCTAACGAAACACCTGCATTTTTCCATCTTTAGTTGACACTCTTCCTATATCCACCAGTTTATTTTTTTAGCTATCAATGCATGAAAACTAGCATGTCTTATAAATGAAGACATTGGGAAGATACTTCTGTTAACTTAAATGAATTTCAAAATTATCCAATGGTACACCTCATTAAATGGAAGAGAATTTTAAGAGTGGGTTTCCCAAGCAAGAGCATCAAGGCAATAACCCACATTAAGTTGGAGGTTTAAACGTTAAATTTCTCTGTCATATGATTTGTAAGACTCTTAATTCCACATTGCCTCTCTCTCTTCAAGATTCCATCAAGACTGAGTTTTGACAGCAATCAATCTAAGTTATACGCACTTCTTCTGGCAATAGAGAATAAATAATTTTTTTAATTCATAAATGAAGTCACACTATCACAAACACCTGTATCAAAGTTTCTGTTGCAGACAGATGGTCATATCACTGTCACAGCTTCAATTCTGATTGCCTAATAATCAGAATAGTCATCAAATGAATCAGCCAGTGACTCATACATACTCCTTCTTTCTTTCTGCAGTAAATCTTTCATTAGGATAATATCGGCTACCCTCTGAGGTATAAAGCTCTGACCTAAAAGGTTTTCAACAATACTCAAAATGTCTGTCCCATAACTACTTCTCAGTTCCAGACAGCAAAGATGTGTTAGAGTTTTGGGGGAATAAAAGTAATCATATATCCATTCAACCAATTCCTCATTTTCCTGCACACTTTTCGGAAGGTGTTTCAAACAAATTTCGATTTCCTCTGCTGGAAAGCCAGCCCTCATAAGCAATTTTATCATTTCAGCATCATCGCGACTTAAGGCAAGTTGCAAGGCATTCATGGGACGATACAGGTCTTTGAATGCTGAAAAAAAATCTAGTGCACAATTTTTGCTCAAAAGAAGTTTCGCTTTTTGTATGTCACCATTATCCACAGCATAGTGTAGAGGGGGTGCTCCAAGTTTTGTTGACTTGTTAACATTTGCCCCATGATCTAAGAGAAGTTTGAACAATGCATTATTTATATCACAAGCTGATTTACAGAGAAGCGACATATTGTAGTCTCTGTTAGTAAAATTTACATTTCCACCATGTTCCAGCAACTTAGCTGCTATTGTGGCATTGTTGTCACACACTGCAATCCATAGTGGGGAGTTACCATCAGAATCCAACACATTTACCTGTGCTCCTGCATGTAACAGATGCTCAACACAGATATCTTCACTTTTTGCCACAGCAACATGAAGCAATGACTTCCCATACTTATTTCTATAGTTAACATCGGCACCAGAATCTATCAGCGCTATCACAGTCTCTGTGTTAACTCTCTGTCGACACAGTGAAGTCATTAAGGGGCTACTTGTTTCTGTATTCGTGTTCACTTCTGCCCCTGCTTTGATTAACTTGTTCAGCAATGCTGTGCCATGCCATTTTCCAGCCACCACATGAAGAGGTGTCATATTTGAAGGTGGACTAAGATTTACATTACAACCTGCTTGCATTAGGGCATTTATTGTCTTCCTGTAATTGCTCTCTTTAAACGAGGTGTCAGACCTGTAGACTGCTTTCATCAGGGGAGTTAACCCTTGATTGTTCTGTTTGTTTTTTAAGCTATTATCATGTTCCAGTAAGATTTCCACACACCTATAGTGTCCATACTTACAGGCAATATGTAAAGGTGAGTCACCTTTCTTGGTTTCTACAGTTGCGTCTGCCCCTAAGCTAAGTAAATACTTCAGAAGTGAACGCCCATCTCTCTTACAAACAAAATGCAAAGCTGTCCAACTTCTGTACGGAATTTCTATAAATTGTTCTGTGAAAGCATGATTAATATTTACCCCTGCTTCAGATATTAGAGAAGACAGTAATTTTTCACCATTGTCTTGTTCTTTTAAGCAACCATAAAACTTTCGAGCCAAACTCTCTGGATCCGTACTCTCACAGCTGTTTTCACTAGGTTTATCATCACCTTCAAACTTCTTGTCATGCGCGCCAAAACTTTCAAAGTTCTTGATCAGTACCTCTTCATCGCTCCCTATGTTTTCATCCAATGAATACCTTTCATCAGTTGCCATTTCTTTATTTAAATGAGACACGTACAGATCACAGTAGATGTCTGTACGCAGTGTAGCATATATTTCATCACAGATTTCGAAATCCACAAACTACAGCCAAGTGACAGGAACTAGTTCCACAGAATATGGATAGCACTGAACATATGCCAATCTTCCAGTTTTTTGTGTGTGGTGCAACGTTGAACACACTTAGTATCACAAAGTCTGAAAGTTAACAAAATTGTTTGCCACACAGTTCTAAAAATTTTGTGTCCAACTTTTAAAAATGGCAGGTTTGAAGTAAAATTAGATATTGAAATATAAATTAACAGTACTTTTGTATTTCCTGATACACAATCATTGTCTACATTTACAGTATAAAGAAAACACCCAGAATGGCCGGTATCGCTCTATTGGACTAACTGGACAAAGTCCTGTGAAAATGTTTTCGAAAATGTGACCTGTTATCAAGGTGTTAGAATAGCACAACTGGTTTTTCCCACAACATGACTCAATTTCAATACAGATAATCTACAGGTTGCAGGCAACCTTCTGAGCAAGTTTCATGAAAATCAAATCAAAATTGTGACCTGTAGTGTTATCAAGGAAATGTTAATGGATAGTCGTATGGACAGACATCCCTACATAGGTAGTTTGTCCATCGTTAACAAGCAATAGCGTGACCACTTAAGGAAGAAAAAATGGAAAGAAGGCTATAGATTTCTATTTCTAAGACCACAACTCCTTCTACTTAGGGTACCTAGCTTACATGCGGACGTATGATGTCCAAACCACCATTGCATAAGCTCTGCTGGACTTTGTCTAGTAGAGCTAAAAATGAGTTAAAAGGTACATTTATCAACAAAACCAGTGAAACGTGCAAGTAAAATTTAACTAAGGTTAGTAGAATTAAATGGAAAACTGCACTATGTTCCAAAATGAAGAGTTTTCTGAACAGTTTTTCACAACTTCAACAGAAGTATATTTAGCAAAATGGTGTTTAACATGTCATGCTGAGGAATGTTTTGTAACTTTCAGTAGTTCAATTCTACAATCATGTGTATCAAGTTCACTAGATCTCCCACAAGTATGATATGTGATAGCCCATCAAGTAAGGAAAACTGCTTCAGTCTACTGTAAAGTACCTTGACAATACACAGTACATATACTTCATATCAGAGAGTGTTTTACTTCGTTTCAGAAATGTTTTCTTCATTTCAGAAATTGGTCTAGACTCAGGAACCTGGGCAGGTTGGACAGAAACTGAACTTTGCTAACTTTGCATAACAATGTTGTATAAAGAAAATTTTCTTTTTAAATGCTGAGAAATACTCTTTCAAGTATTTTGAAAGCTATACCCTCTCTAATCTGTGGCTCACAATAAAAGTGAAGAAAGGAGTCTGAAAGGACATCAGGGGAAGGATAAAAACAACAGGGTGCAACACTTTGCCAAAACTCTCCAGAATAATCCCTATCATTACATTATAGTATACTTAATCAGTTATTATATTGTTTTGAAATTAAACATAAAGATTGATAATAAATCCAAACTGCAGTCATTGTACAGTATAACCTCCACAGACAAATGAACAATCCATTACCAGCAACATCACAGATGCATCAAACATTTAACAGGCTACTACATTTTACCTGGCTGGTTACTGTTCATATCATGCAGAATTATAGAAACTTGTAATACTTGTAGTAAGTTAACCAGTCATATTAGCATGAAACATCAAACTAAACTCTGCTTTATTTTTACTACTTACATGTCTTTTTTTATCAATAGTGTCATAATATAGACGGGAAAAATCTTGACCAGCCTGGCATGCTTGTTCCACTTTCAGCTGTGTGTCCTGGAAGAAAAAGTCTAACATAAAACAGTTGTACAGACAAGACGGAAGCACAGACATGCTAGCAAAAACAAAGCACAGACATGCTAACAAGAATGAAACATAGACATGCTAGCAAGAACAAAACACAGACATGCTAACAAGAACAAAGCACAAACATGCTAACAAGAATGAAACATAGACATGCTAACAAGAACAAAGCACAAACATGCTAACAAGCATGAAGCATAGACATGCTAGCAAGAACAAAACACAGACATGCTAACAAGAACAAAGCACAGACATGCTAACAAGAATGAAACATAGACATGCTAGCAAGAACAAAACACAGACATGCTAACAAGAACAAAACACAGACATGCTAACAAGAATGAAACATAGACATGCTAGCAAGAACAAAACACAGACATGCTAACAAGAACAAAGCACAGACATGCTAACAAGAATGAAACATAGACATGCTAGCATGAACAAAACACAGACATGCTAACAAGAAGGAAGCACAGACATGCTAACAAGAATGAAACATAGACATGCTAGCATGAACAAAACACAGACATGCTAACAAGAACGAAGCACAGACATGCTAACAAGAATGAAGCACAGACATGCTAGCATGCACAAAACACAGATGTGCTAACAAGAAAGAAGCACAGACATGCTAACAAGAACGAAACATAGACATGCTAGCAAGAATGAAGCACAGACATGCTAACAAGAAGGAAGCACAGACATGCTAGCAAGAACAAAGCACAGACATGCTAACAAGAACTGAACACAAACATGCTAACAAAAACGAAACACAGACATGCTAGCAAGAATGAAGCACAGGTATGCTAGCAAAAACGAAGCACAGACATGCTAACAAGAATGAAGCACAGGTATGCTAGCAAGAACAAAGCACAGACATGCTAACAAAAACTAAACACAGACATGCTAACTAAAATGAAGCTCAGACATGCTAGTAAAAATGAAGCACAGACATGCTAACAAGAACGAAACACAGACATGCTTACAAGAACGAAACACAGACATGCTAGCATTAATGAAACACAGGCATCAAGAACGAAATACAGACATGCTAACAAGACGAAGCACAGGCATACTAACAAGAAAGAAACACAGACATGCTAACAAGAACTAAGCACAGACATGCTAAAAGAATGAAGCACAGGTATGCTAGCAAGAATGTAGCACAGGCATGCTAACAAGAATGAAGCACAGGAACAAAGCACAGACATGCTTACAAGAATGAAGCACAGGTTTTTATATATTTGGGCTTTATGGCTATAAATATACAACAAACAGTAAGCATGGTGTTGACACTGATTGTAGATTATAAAGATGCTGATTAAAGATGATTTTTACCAGCAGACATTTTAAACGGAGGTTTCTGCATCAGTCAGAATAACAAGTTTTAATATTTACTTATAATATCAAAATTAATGCAATCAAGCAAAGGTATATTGAAATTAAAATTACGTATAATGTCCAATGTCCTTCGCTTTAAATATTAAATTGACAAAATAATTTCCTAATAAATAGTTAATGCAGGTGAAGTAATTGACAAATTACAATTTTTTTTCTTCAAGTTTTTTTTTCAGGTAAAACAAAACTCTAGATTTTCAAATTCTGTTAGGTACCAGTTTGCACTGGAGTCATACTGGGATCTTGGTGAGTTCACCAAGGGAGAAATCCCATGGTCGAACAGAAATATAAACAATAAAAAAAAGGCTGTTCTGAACTAAAACAAGAGGGCCAAGATGTATCGCTCACCTTGGTACAAGTCCATTACTTGCCTGGTGGAAGATCACTAGAAATGTTATATACCAAATAGGTTTTCCTATATACTTCTTTGTAAAACAAGTAACCCCCCCCCCCAGGCAAGGTCAATTTTGACCCAAGGGGCATAATTTGAACAAACTTTGAAGAGGTCTACTAGGCAATGCTACATGCAAAATATCTAACCTCTAGGCCTTGTGGTTTTAGAGAAAAAGATTTTTAAAGTTTTTCCTATATAAGCCTACATTTTTGTATGTAAAACTAACTGACCCCCACGTGGGGTCAATTTTGATCAAGGGCTCATAATTTGAGCAATCTTAGTAGAGGTCCACTAGCTTATGCTACATGCCAAATATCTAAGATCTAGACAACCTGTGCGGGGTCAATTTTGACCCAAGGGGCTTAATTTCAACAATATTTGTAGAGGACCACTAGACAATGCTACATGCCAAATATCTAAGCTCTAGACCTTGTGGTTTAAGAGAAAAAGATTTTTAAGGTTTTTCCTATATAAGCCTACCGGTATTCAAAACTAAGTGGCCAACAGTGTGGGGTCAATTTTGACCCCAGGTGCTAAATTTTAATAATCTTGGTAGAGGTCCGCTAGACAATGCTACATGCCAAATATCTAAGCTCTAGGCCTTTTGGTTTAAAAGGAAAAGATTTTTTAAGTTTTTCCTATGTAAGACTATTCAAAAATAAGTGACCCACAGTGTGGGATGTGGGGTCAATTTTGACCCCAGGGGCTAAATTTTAATAATCTTGGTAGAGGTCCGCTAGACAATGCTACATGCCAAATATCTAAGCTCTAGGCCTTTTGGTTTCAAAGAAAAAGATTTTTAAAGTTTTTCCCATATAAAGCCTATGCAAAACTAAGGGACCACCCGAACGGGATCAATTTTGACCCAGGGGTCACGATTTGAACAATCTTGGTAGAGGTCCACTTGACAATGCTACACGCCAAATATCTAAGCTCTAGGCCTTGTGGTTTCAGAGAAGAAGAATTTTAAGGGTTTTCTTATTTGTTGCCATAGCAACCAAAGTTCTGCATGGAATGGAATTTTCTTTGAACATTTTTGGTAGAGCTTCATGCAAGGAACATTCCTGCATAGTTTTATCATCATTGGCCTAGTGCTTTCAGAGGAGATGTCATTTGAATCAAAATGTTGACGGACGACGGTCAATCATCGATTAGAAAAGCTCATCCTTGTGAAAAAAGGGGATAAAAATGATCCCATAAGACCGATCTCTCTGACATGTATCTGTTTTAAACTTTTAGAACATGTAATTTCTAGTAATATCATGTCATATTTGGAAAGCAATAATATTTTGTATGATCTGCGGCACGGTTTTAGATCTTCATGTTCTTGTGAAATTCAGCAATTTTCTTTATCCAGCACATAATTATATCAGTCGCATAATAAGAATATTATGACAGAGATCAGGATGTCTGATTGACACGAGACCTCAGGTCTAGACCTATGAAAATAAAAAAATTCCTGTATTTGACGCGCAATTAAAATGTTCTGTGCACCAACTTGACCCGTAAGAATTTTCATCAAGCTTCAGAAGTCTTGTCAATTTCGCCGTGTCAATCAAACTCCAACCGTCCTTTATTGGATAACATTATGTGGGCATTGTTACAAGTCTCGGCGATTACACAGTCAGTCAAAAATCGATCGTCATCTTTTGTTTAATATACGACAGAAGGCGGAGCCAATAAGTCACTACCTATCAATAGGGATGTAATCGATTCAAACGACATCGATATATCAACAATAAAACACTTTCGATTCGATATCGATTGCCGTTTTGAAAAATCGTATATCGAATAATGTTTTACTGTGCCATGATCTAGTTTCACGTTCGAAAATTTCATCAAAACTGAACCGGAATATAAACAATCACTCTACCAATAGTTTCGTGTTTTTCTAACGAATGATAATTTAATGAAATGTAGACTCATAGGCAAAAGTATTTCAGCACAGCAAGGCTTGATATATATTATAGACAAGAACCATATGTTTAGTACAAATAAAGTCAAGAGATTTGGTAGATTATGTAGTCAGTGACTTTTTGACGCCCGTGTATCGATATATCGCTGTATCGTCGATATTTCTAAATCAATATAAATTATCGATACAAAAATTTTAATCAATGACATCCCTACCTATCAATGAGTACGTGACTGTCTTGCTTGTTATCAAAGGTGTTAATTGATAAACAATGATAGACCTCAGCGAATTTGTTTAACTGTTTGAGACAAGGACTATTGAACGGTCAACTCTGACACGACTCGGTGTATTGCAATTCACAGATCGCCGGAAACATAAAATCAAAAGACAATAAAATGTTTTTCCGATTATAATCATATTCCATAAACTAGTTTATCAAATCTAACATACACCTTCAGACTATATGAAGTTTACATTTTTCCAACGTGCAATAGTTGAATGGAACCCTCTGCCGGTCTATGTAGTCGGTGCTGACATTGCTGTTGCATTTAGGGCAGCACTGGTTACACTGCCACACATACCTTATACAGTACAGAGCTTTTATCTTTCTTTTTAACTGCACTAACATTCTTGTTTTCTTCACCCCACATACATACATTGTAGATATTGCACTATTGAAGGTATTGGCTAAGCTAGGCTTTTGCACTTTTTTAATCACATTGCCAAAAGCTCCTGGGTGGACTGACATGACTAAGTAACCTAGGAGACTTGGCAATCTTAATTTTTCTAACCCCCCACACATAGCCATAATAGTCAGTTATAACGGTTAGCCATTATCAGAGATGATGATTATAAAATATGGACTTTGCCAAGGCGTTAAATAAAGAACTGCATAAACGCCTTTTGTATAAACTTAAATATCATGGCATATCAAGTAACTCTGTATGCTGGATTTCAGGTTTATTAGAGGATAGGATAATTGTCCTGAACTGAACTTCTTAACACCTGCTGCCCAACAAGCAGCCACAGTTGACTCCTTCAAAGCTGTTGTCACTGTGCCCTTCCTCCTGTCCACCATCAGTTTATTGTTAAAAAGCATAGATCATTAGATGAAGAAAGCATCTAATTGTTTTTCACCAGTGCCTAGTCCAAATAATTGTACTCAACGGGTGAATATCGTTATATTTTTTGCTAGGCGCTATCCTGCCTCAGATATCTAAAAGCGTAAAAGCGCAGATATCTATAAAATGTCCGTATGTAAAATGGGTCTGCATTTGGAGTCGAATTATTGAGACTAACCAGCGCCTACATAATTGTCATAGTGAAAAAGTGTAGTATTAAATAATAATTAATTAATTTGTCGGAAAATAGCTCAAGTAGCTAATGTTGATCTGTTGGTAAATAAATATTCTTGTATCTTGTATCTAATAAGATGAATAGATTAAGACGGAATTTGTAAACTCTAACCGAAAAATGTTCTATCCGAACTCTATGCTTCAATTACCAGAGTAATTCGAGTAATTCAGTTTCCAATTTAAAATGAAAGCCTGGCATTCCGTTAACTAATACTTAGAACAAAAAAAATGAAAGTTTATCACGTTTTTATATAGCTATTTTATCTTTGTTTACCTCTGGAACTGGGCCCATTATTTCAAGTCATGTGACGACAATCCCAATTAATAAAACGGAAAGGATTTTCTCTTTCCCCGAAAAGATTATGACTTTGCATTCGAATTTACGTCTCATTTCTTATTATAGTTTTCAGCTCCACTGTGAAGAAAGCTTGAACCTTATTGAGTCACTCTCGAGGCCGTTTCCTGGAAAACCCAGTACTATATGAGGAGTCATAGTGTGGCTTGAACCCGCAACATCCGGGTTGAGCGGCATACACATTAATCTCTACACCACCCCTCCATAACACAGCTATCAGAATATGACAATATGATGTAAATGAATTTATGAAAAGAAAGTTCACATAGTATGAGGCCAGATATGTTTTGCTGGTTGTGCATTTAAATTGTAAATGCACGAAAGTGTGTACTACTGTAGTGCAATCAAATTCACTCTTTGGATAAAACTGGCTGGAAATTGCAGTCATGTAAATCTCTACCACTTTGGGCACAGAAAAACACTTTTGATAGGTATAGGCATGGTGGGAGGCATGGCAATGTTAATTATAGTCAACGGTAAGTTTTCGTGACAGAAACTAAGTACAAAAATAACTAAAAAAAAAGGGGGCATAACTCTGTCAAATATGACATTGACCTACAAAATTCGGTTGCATTACGTCCCTTTTGTCATATGCAATACAACTGAAATCTTAAGAAATGGCAAAGTTAAAATCAAACTAAGTTTTTAGATACAAAAAATAGGCCAAAAAGTGCATAAACTCTGTTAAAAATGGCAATATTATAACCAACGTTTAAGTTATCCGGTGTGCCTTAATTAAATCAAAGCGCTGTGAGCGCTGATGGCCTGGGGGCTATAGGTTAACTCACCGAAAAACAACTTTTGACCTACGTGTTTTGCGCTGAACCTTACCTAAAGCGCGGGTCGAAATGTGCAGAGGACGAAATTCAATATATGACACAGAATGAATGATTCACAAATATATGGGTGACAGGGAACTTTGTTTTATTATAAAACGTACGTTGAATGAAAAATAATCACATAGTCAACATTATAAATTGTTTAAGCCAATAAAAATAATTCGATCTGCGCTTTGTACAACTTTAATCGATATGATCTGATGATGTGGATCGAAAATCATTGTGTACCAAGGACAAGACCTTGAAACAGAAATAAACAAAGCAATACCAGCAATGAAATATAAATACAGTAATGTAATGTGTATCAACCAATGATTCTGGGTTACCTTGTGTTGTAATCGGTGAAAGCGTTCCTGGGCCTTGACTCCGCCCCCCATAAATGGCGGATTTCCGAATGGCGGGTGAGTTCCTTTCTCGCGATGTACGTAATTTTCTTTTTTTGAGAAATTTATTTTTAGGTAAATATCGTTCGTAAATAACAAAGTTGTCAATGAAATAACATCGGAAATTTGAAAATCAAACTACAAACTCTTATATTGAGCTCCGTACCTTTCCGTAAATTTCCGTAAATATCCGTTCTTTTCCGTGATATGCATATGATTATCTTCCGTTATCAGCTAACAGCGCATTAATTTCTAAAACAGAAAAAAATGTGTAATGCAGCCCGTAAGCTATATACCTTCCTGCAATCGTTTGAAGTTGTATGTACTCTTTTTATTTGTAATATGTTCTTATCATATGCGACATTCAAACAGAAGATTGATCTGGTCTGTCTTGCACTACTTTCGCATAGCGCATGTTTACAATTGCTATTCGCACATAGCACAGCTAAATTTCTTGCAGTGTTTGAAATGTGGTATGCTAACTTAGGCCTAGGGGACTTTCAGTCCCCAGGCCAAAAAGTAGTCCTCGATTCAGCTTGTCTGTCCGTTCGTCTGTAAACGGAATCCTGTGGACACTAAATCTCCAATACCCCTGGTCAGATTGTAATGATACTTCACACAAGTGAAAAGTACAATGCCTTGTAGTGCATGGTCTATGTTTCGGGTGTCTATGTCAAAGGTCAAGGTCACAGAGGCTCGGGATAGTAAAATCGTGTGGATGCTAAATCTCCAAAATCCCTGGTCATAATTTAATGATAATTCACACAAGTGATAAGTACAAAGCCTATTTGTGCATGGTATATGTTTCGGGTAACTAGATTAAAAGTCAATGTCACAGGGGCTTGAGACAGTAAAATCTTGTGCGCTTTTAATCTCCAAAACCCCTGGTCAGAATTTAATAATACTTCACAGAAGCTTTAAGTTGTGTAGGTTCAATAATTAAAGCATCAAATATTATATAAATTTTATATACTGTGTCAGTGGGGTGTACGGAGGGGGGGGGGGGTAAAGCTTAAATACATGTACACTGTTAACAACAACACTTATTAGTACTATAGTTATAAACAGATACAGTCCTATATGATTTGACAAATGAGAGCTCTGCAAACAGTTATATCACTAACGTGGTTTCGAAGATTTATCGCAGACGAATCACTGCATTTAAGTTTCAATAGCGCTGCATCTGTTCATTTTGTATAAATGACTTTTCAAATAACCATTCTATTGAAGAGTCATAAGAGAAGCAGGTATACACTCTACTAATTTCAAAACGTTTGATAACACGGACAAAAGAGCCGGTGTCCGGGGTTGCATAAAATCATAAAAATCCCGCACCTGGTGTGGTATAGATTTTAAGATTGTTCACGAATTGTAGTGTATACATGTGAAATAGATAATGTTGTCTATTTATTCGTTTTACTTCCAGTGCTCCGGCAAGGAACAGCAATTCTTAATGGCATACTGTTTGTTGGACAGTATTGGGATGATGCTAGTTTGCTGATATCGTTAATACATGTAACACTATTTCAGGAACGCGGCGCTTATTGCCGGACTTGATGTTTTTTACCTTCAATTATTGCTTTCCAATAACGAAAAAGTCCAGAATCCATCTTGGCACCGCTAAATACCATTGCTCTTATACAGATACCCCTAAGGAGACCAGCTACCTGACAGCATTTCTTGACTGACGTAAAGATGATTAAATTGTGCTCTGTAAATAGGGTTGCAGGACAAATATTTGATACAACTCTGCATTGAGAAATCCAACCATTATAGACAGAACTTGCAGTACTTTGAAGTTTTTGGTAGTGGGCGTTTTCGGGATAGCTATTGGGAGTGAGCTATTCTTACCGATTCATGGGGAAACGTCATACACTAATGTCAACTTTTCAAACTCATTTGACAGACATTTTGGTAAAGCGTTTCAACTTTTTTAACTGTTTGATTATTCATTTCCAGTATGCATGTACTTTCAGAAAATCCACGAGCGATTGGAGCGGTTTTATAGACAGTAAGTACTGATGACTTAAAACATAGTGCACACAGGGTTAAGGGACTAAGGATCGAAGTGCAGTGGTGAAGTGTGGAGAGTCAACTCATAGGAATTCGACTGCATAGAAAATATTTCTGACACAGTTCACCAGTGTGGTATACTTGCATTCAGTGATAGCTGTGCCTGTCACGTATCAATATATTTATTTTTCCACTTGAATCAGTAAAATGTAATTTTTAGTTTTTCAAGATTCTGTTTGTTTTGCATGAATGTGAATTGCCATGTTTTCTTTGTTGTTGTGAAGGCTGCATAGTATATAAGTTGTAGTGTCTCGGGAATGGTATTTTATGCGCATATTAGCGTTATGAGTTATGACGTCATTCGTTGAGGTGCCGAAGAGGACAAAACAATATCTTAGTGTTTTATTATTGGAACTGGATAAATCGTATCAGTCCGGAAGACGTTAGTTATATGAGATTTCAGTGGATGGATCAAGTTGTACACAGAACGCGTCGCTCTCCATGCAGTAACCGGTTCTTTAATATACCCGTTCTAGGTCTCATTCAAAAGACCATTAGTTATGCAAGTGAATGAGAGGTGGATGAAAAAAAAAACACAAATAACGGTGAAAAAGTAGTTTGATATGAACTAAATAATACGAATGGGATATAAACCTTTCCGCGTTTTGATGGGCTTTGTGTTCGGTTAGATGATATTGCCCGAAGCGGACCGAGAAGAAAAAGTTGCAGGAGCAGAATTGTTTTGAAACAAGAAATATTCATAAAAGCAGTACAGTTAGGTGGAAACAGTTTCTCATAAACAATCCGTTTTTCACATATGATCAGTTTAAGGGACCAATTTATTCAGCGGGCCTAGTGTAAAAAAAACCATAAAATGCATGCATCTTAGAGGATGTGGCTATTCCTCTCTTGTCGGCACTGGAAATCTAAAATCATATTCACATCAACATTAACAAGAAAACCATTGATGAAAAGCATTAAAGGTCGCCGCTAAAGAATTGAACAAGAGCAAAGGAATTGTAATATTTTTTTATTTGTAACAGGAATACAAAAATAAGACTTGAGCATTAACATGTTACATATCCTCGTCGGTCCATGTGTCGTTACTCTAAGCATTTATCTGATAGATTCTAATGACGTTCTATTTAAATTTCAGAAACAAATTAGAAAAAACTATACACATGCTTTAAATTTAAATCTTTTATTGTCCCCTTTCATTCTGTCAATTTATAGCGGCAAAGAATACTGAATAACTCCACGACATGTAGCAAATCGGGGCATGTCAACAAATGTCAGCCATTTTGCCTTTGTCGGCCGTTGAACCATTACAACCACAAACTGATGACGTAACATCACGTGAACAAGTCTTGGAGGGTAATACCGGTGCATTGGTAAATTTCTATCCTATGTCGTTCTTCAGGTCAAATATAACTAAAACAATTGAGTCAGTTTTATTCAGGTAAGTCACTAGGTTAGTCCTCCGCAATTTTTTGATCACTGACATATAAAATAATGTAATAAAAATGTGTTTTAACAAGCCAAGTGTTAAAACATTTAAAGGTGGTCAATTACTTTTAAGCAACATTTTATGACAATTTTTACTTTTTGTTTATTCTGTTAGAGATTAATTTAATGAACAAAAAGACCCATTACATTGAGTTAGATCCCTATCAGAAATTTACGTTTCATTAACTTTTTATGAAATTTTGTTATTACTCCCCTTTAATATGAAAGTATTTAAAACGTTGAGTATTTCTTTTTTTATTTCAATATAATTTCCACTTTTACATTTGAATTGGATAGGTTTACAAATATCTTAACTTCTGAACCAAAATGCAAGTTTTAAACCTACGTGTAGCTTCTGAATTGATTTATTTCAAACCTTCCTTGGGGCCCACCCCCCCCCCAAGATAGGTAAAGGGAGGTAATCATATCTTTTCAAACTTGAATTTCTAATGAATTCCATCTAAATATATAATATTTAATGCAAATATTTCACAAATATAATATAATAGGTCTTATATTTATATCTTTCTGCAGGCAAAGTATGTGTATCAAATTTTTACTTATGATAAAATAACTCTATCTTGGTTGGGCAACCAGGATAGGGAAATCAAATTTTAAAAATACCTCCAGTGAAAATCTTACTTGAATTAAGCGCTAAGTGAACATAAATAAGTGTAAATGATCAGATGTTAAAGTTTCAAACAAATCTATTACATGGCCAAATTCCAATTATAAACCTTTAAAAGAAACACTGTTAAATAACAGTGATTGATACAGCGTTGGTGTTGGGGTTGGAACATTAAGGGTTCGTATACCTAAAATATGTAAATCTCACACCATGTTATTTAGCATGTATCAGTGTACAATATGCAAATTATGTTGTGACGTCATTCACAAGTTACGTTTGGATCATTTTTTGGAATGCCCCGGTAATATACGACCACTGGTAATACCCTCCCTGACTATATAATAAAAAAGTTCACCCATCAAAATATCATCGGACCACTTCAATACGTGATTCATTTCAATTTTCGTAAAATACAGTTGCGTAATATTTAAAAGAAATATATATCCATAAGTATTACACCGACAACTAAAATAGCTTAGTTTGTATTTCCTGTTTCTGTTTTCTTGAAAATGACCCAGCTGAATCAAAGTTTTGTGAAAACATCGCGAGTATAACATACACAGATCGGACCGTTGTAAGAAGACTTTTCGAATAACAGTTTCAGAAGAGTGCTCCAAGTTAATACTTTGAGACTGTACAGCCTTGATATCCGAAGCGTATCGAGTGAAGTTAAGAGTTATCTCCCTTGAATTTCAGGTAAACTGACTGAATTACGCTATAATCAATAGAAAATAAGCTATTTGTAATCTGTCCGTCTAACATGGTTTCTTGTGATATTGTCACAATATATACATCATTGAAAAGCTTACGATCTAAGCTTTCTTATTATATGCAATTTGATACATTTTATTTCACCACAAACATTTAATCAGTTGTTAAATCTGACCATATATCGGGAATTTTACATAGAAGTTACAGTCGGTAACATTTACTCGATAAAAATAGACGGAAAATAGCCCCGTTTGAAACTGTAAAGTCATAGCACCTTGCGTTACAACAGAGCGGATAGCTTTATTGTTTACATCACGTGAGTTCTAAAAATAAATTATGATTCACTCTCCGTAGACTGGTTTCAAATATTTTATCAGTCAAAATAGACCTTGACCATTTGAAATCGTGCACCACATGAGGGAATAAATTAAAATATTTAAAAAATAAAATAAAACAATAAAAAAATATTAAAAATACTTTTTCTGTAAAAACTTTATTGTCAGTGGGTAAAATTATCTTGCATCGAATAATCTTAAAAATTAAGTCACGTGCCTCTCCACGTACAAAAAAAATCCCATTCCAGACAGTTCGCCACACTTAAGTGCGGCGACAACAAGGAAAGAGGTCCAATCAAATTCAAGTAAAAAAAGCCATTAAAAAATCCAAACAGTCTGGACCCACTATTAAGCACCACCAAACACAGATGACTATCAAACCGGACACTTGTAAATTTTACTTGTGATTATTTTTATCTAACAGATGCTTAATTTCTTTCAACAAGATGCAACAACAACAGTTTAATGTCGGTATTACTGATTACCGAAAACAACTTTTTACCGGAAACAACCAAAAACAAATGAGATTACCGGAAACAAGTCATAATTTAATAGTCTTTATGTTAAATACACTTTTTATTATTCTAAATTATAAAAATTGATGTATTTGTTGAATATTTAGAATGATACATTAGATTTTAACACGGACCTATATACACATGGATTGGCAACTTCCGAAAATCCATAATGCGATATCGGAGAAGATGTTACCCATCATGCTTTGCGCGCGCTCGGTGTTTGTCGGAAATTTTCCGATTTGTGATATTCAGCAAGTGCCGCCAGACTTGACAAAATTTTCAACAAACAAAATCGATAACAGTTATGCCTTGTACGAAAAAAGATTAGCTTGGAATAAGACAAAAGTTGCATAAACAAAGAAAAATAGAAACGCGTCTGCGTTGGTTAAAGTTTTTAATAAAGTCAAATATCTTGAATACTATCAAAGGTATTGACTTGAAACTCAAAGTATATCTTTACCATCAGCATCTACACCTGAGGAAACAATCCCCATAACTCTGTTTTGATTTTTGACAGATTTATGCCCCTTTTTAACTTAGAATTTTTGGTTAAAGTTTTTTATAAATTCAAATATCTTGTATATTATCAAAGGTATTGACTTGAAACTCAAAATATATCTTTACCATCAACATCTACACCTGAGGAAACAACCTCATGACTCTGTTTTGATTTTTGACAGATTTATGCCCCTTTTTAACTTAAGATTTTTTGTTAAAGTTTTTAATAAAGTCAAATATCCTGAATACTATCAAAGGTATTGACTTGAAACTAAACTATATATGTTTACCATCAACATCTACACCTGAAGAAACAATCCCCATAACTCTGTTTTGATTCTTGACAGATTTATGCCCCTTTTTAACTTAAAATTTTTGGTTAAAGTTTTTTATAAATTCAAATATCTTGCAAATTATCAAAGGTATTGACTTGAAACTCAAAATATATCTTTACCATCAACATCTACACCTGAGGAAACAATCCCCATAACTCTGTTTTGATTTTTGACAGATTTACGCCCCTTTTTAAAGTAGAATTTTTTGTTAAAGATTTTTATAAATTCAAATATCTTGAATACTATCAAAGGTATTGACTTGAAACTCAAGTATGTGTCTACAATCAACATCTACACCTGAGGAAACAATCCCCATAACTCTGTTTTGATTTTGACAGATTTATGCCCCTTTTTAACTTAGAATATTTAGTAAAAGATTTTATAAAGTCAAATGTTTTGAATACTATCAAAGGTATTGACTTGAAACTCAAAGTATGTGTCTACCATCAACATCTACATCTGAGAAAACAATCCCCATAACTCTGTTTTGATTTTTGACAGATTTATGCCCCTTTTTAACTTTGATTTTTTTATGGACTTAAAATGTATGTTTACTGTCAACATCTTCACCAATGTTTTTGATTTTTGACATTTATGCCCCTTTTAACTTAGAATTTTGTCACAGTTTTTACCAGACTCACATGGAAATACTGGAAATGGCTTTCTTTTGAAATATCATAGAATAATTATGCAGCATGCAGTGGTCATGCTTTTTTAATTCTATACATATCAATTTTGAAAAGTTACAAAGTTATTCATGATCAAATTTACAAGGTTATATATTTCTTTGAAATTATCCCCTCCTCCCTCCAGTTGGCTTACAGAATCCAGAGTAAGGCTTTGAATGTAATGTACATTTACAAAGGTCTTTGAACAAGTTTCATATCTTTGACCTTAATTCTTACAGACAATTACACAATACACCAGTCCTGTTCTTAGACAAAAAAAACATTTTACTGACAAGCTTTCGAATAGTTGAGCGTGCTGTCATGAGACAGCTCTTGTTAATATTGACGTTAATAGTGAATGGGAATTTTGCCTTTGCCTTTGCCAGCGAAACATTGCACCGCGTGGGATGATAATCTCCGACATAATTGTCAGTTTACAGTCTTTAAAAACTGTCAATTGATAATTACACTCGTGCGCCCCCTTTAATCTGTTGATGTTCAATTTGAGTACGCAATGTCAAAATTAATTATATCAAACAATAATACTTTATTCATAAATTAATTGATGCCCCCGTCCTTGAATCTCACGACATCTGAGAGGCAAATTGTAAAAATGTTTGAGGTGTATGCAACAACTTTTACATAGTTTGATGTTCTACTGTTTCGAACGTATATATCTTTAGTATAAAATTGTACAATAAGCGAATGAATCCCTGTAATGCTCGGTCATATGACACGTTGAAATATGATAGTTATATATGCATTCTCATTAAAAGAGGATAAATCTTGATAAAATAAATAATACTATATAGATTCATGCTTTTCAGATCTTACATGAAATAAATATATATTTTTTCTTGATATGCTACCAATATGCACATTATGTCAATACCCACATTTTATGTACATTTGTAGCTGTTATTTTCATTTTGGTATACATGTAACCTGACAGAAATAAAATGGATGTTGAGTCGAGTTCAGTTGAGTTGCAATGAAATACTAGATTTGAAAAACCCGTAATGTAAGGTACAGCATTTAGCATGGGTAAAAGTCACGTGTTCCTTTAGCACGTGCAGTAGTTGCATCTGATTTAAGTGGTCATATTAGATAGCTATACGCCATATGCAATGTGTCATACAGACATAACCAGCTTTTAATTTTATTTTGATACGATATTAGCAAATTCAGAAAAGTTATGGCTACTTCACAGAAATCTGTAATTGTCGAGCTTGCTAATTTCATACATATTGCAATGAAGATTCGAATAAATCATAGTAAATTTCTTTTTGTTTTAAGCAGTAATGTAAGAATTGTTATATCATAGTATATTTTAACATTTTAGCCACGTTTATTATACATTTTAACGAAACTTCTAACGCCCCATTCTTCATGATTAAATATGTTTTGTTTTGAATATAAATGCACGGAAGTATGTAGTGTATACAACCGTAATACATGTAGCTGAAGATCATCTCATACTGTATTTTATTGTGTTTACTTTACATATCATATGATAGCGTTATAGAAAGGAAGACAGAGAATAGTAGAATTATAAACATTGTTCACTATGAAATGTGTGTAATTAGTTTCAAGCCTATTGGCAAATCAGCATTTTACATATTATTATTGTGTCTGAATCAGTGACAATCAGAACATGATACAACATCATTCATCTTCTTCATCCTTTGGCCTACGTCCTGGACCATTCTACAAACATTAACCAATGCAGAAAAGACTAACAACTGCAATGATGCATTGTCCATTCAATTCAAACTATTCCTTCAAAAGTCATTTCTGTCAACTGGTGCCTGCAAAAAACATAGAATATGCATTTTTCCACACCTTTGGTTTGTCTTACTTAGTATTAACAACTAAGCTTTTTCAGTATAACAAAGAAAAAAATCACGAACACTTCATAATTCATAATTATTCACAATTTAAAATCATGCTCGATTTAAAAGCGATGATGTATTCATATTTGTAAAGGGAAGTAACTCGAATTACAATGAAAACTGGAAGGCAATGACAAAAATATGTATAAGTCTCTTAAATGGTAATACATATGATCAAAATTAGACATATAATACAAACATATCATCTTCTATCTAAATTACTTAATAAATCGTTGAAAATCCACTCATGGTTAGAAATATCATTTGTTTTCGGTAATCTCATTTGTTTTTGGTTGTTTCCGGTAAAAAGTTGTTTTCGGTAATCAGTAATACCCGTTTAATGTAACTATTTGACAAGAAATCTTACCATTGATTTTGTCAGTCACTGAAAGCATGTTTACATAGTTGGGGGAGGTGGAACCTGGCAGACTGCATGCATAGTATTTCAGTGAGGCCCAGCTAATTTAACTATTTATGATGATATTTCATTAAAATGTCGAATGATTTGAATTTGAAGGTGAACAGCACAATAAAATAAATCTTTGAAAACTGGCTGTCCGGAAGGTTTAGCCAGACGTAGAGACAAACGAGGGGGTTTCGTCTCCTCTTCCAGCTCTATTTGGTAGCGCTACACTTATGAAAATACTAGTTTTCTTAGATGAAAAATATATATAATTTACTATTTTAAATAGGCTGGGAGGATATTGATTGGATGAGGGGTGTACATTAGTAAAACTTCATGGAATAATAACTTGACACCTGTGGTGGTTAGCATTTTTTCATTTTTTTAAAAAAAAAGAATTTCCCCCCCCCCCCCCCCGGGGGGGGGCCCCCCCCCCCTTTTTTTTTTTTTTCCCCCCCCCCCCCCTTTTAAATAAAAAAAATAAAAATTTTTTATAATATTTTTTTCTTTCTTTTTCCACCCCCCCCCCCCCCCAAAAAAAAAAAAAAAATTTTTTTTTTTTTTATTTTTTTTTAATTTTTTTTTTTTTTTTTTTTAAAAAAATTTTTTTTTTTTTTTTTTTTTTTTTTTTTCTCTTTTCTTTTTTTTAAAAAAAAAAAAAAAAAAAATATAAAATAAACTCCCTTACTTACCCCACCCAAAAAAAAAAAAAAAAAAAAAAAAAATATTTAATTTTTTTTTTTTTTTTAAATTTTTTTTTTTTTTAAAAAAAAAAAAATATATTTAAAAAATTTTTTTTTTTTTTTTTTTTTTTTTTTTTTTTTTTTTTTTTTTTTTTTTTTTTTTTTTTTATTCCCCCTAAATATAAAAAAAAAAAAAAAATTAATTTTTATTTTTTTTTTTTTTTTTTTTTAATTTTTTTTTTTTTTTTTTTTTTTTTTTTTTTTTTTTTTTTTTTTATTTTTTTTTAAATTTTTTTTTTTTTTTTTTTAATTATTTAATATTTTTATTTTTTAATAAAAATTATAAAAAAAAAAAAAAATAAATATTTTTTTTTTTTTTTTTTTTTTTTTTTTTTTTTTTTTTTTTTTTATTTTTTTTTTTTTTTTTTTTTTTTTTTTTTTTTTTTTTATTTTTTTATATTAAAAATTTAAAATTTTTTTTTTAAATAATTATTAAATATATAAAAAATTTTTTATAAATTTTTTTTTTTTTTTTTTTTTTTTTTTTTTTTTTTTTTTTTTTTTTTTTTTTTTTTTTTTTTTTTTTTTTTTTTTTTTTTTTTTTATTTTATTTTAATTACCATTGCAACATAAGGTCGTACGTCGTCTGTCGTCCGTCAACATTATGATTCAAATGACATCTCCTCTGAAACCTCTAGGCCAATGTAGATAAAACTATGCAGGAATGTTCCTTGCATGAAGCTCTACCAAAGTTGTTCAAAGAATTCCATTCCATGCAGAACTCTAGTTGCTATTGCAACAAATAGGAAAAACTTTAAAAATCTTCTTCTCTGAAACCACAAGGCCTAGAGCTTAGATATTTGGCATGTAGCATTGTCTAGTGGACCTCTACCAAGATTGTTCAAATTATGACCCCTGGGTCAAAATTGACCCAGCACGGGTGGGCACTTAGTTTTTGCATAGGCATATATAGGAAAAACTTTAAAAATCTTCTTCTCTGAAACCACAAGGCCTAGAGCTAAGATATTTGGCATGTAGCATTGTCTAGTGGACCTCTACCAAGATTGTTCAAATTATGAGCCCCGGGTCAAAATTGACCCCGCACGGGGGTGGTCACTTAGTTTTGCATAGGAATATATAGGAAAAACTTTAAAAATCTTCTTCTCTGAAACCACAAGGCCTAGAGCTTAGATATTTGGCATGTAGCATTGGCTAGTAGACCTCTACCAAGATTGTTCAAATTATGACCCCGGATCAAAATTGACCCCCCATGGGGGCCCTTTTTTTTTTAATATTTTTAAAATAGTAAAACCTTTAAATCTTCTTCTTTGAAACCACAAGGCCGGCTTAGATATTTGGCATTGCTAGTGGACCTTACCATTATTGTTCAAATTATGACCCCCGGGCCAAATTTACCCCCCCCACGGGTCTTTTTTTTTTACATAGGCTAATATAGGGAAAACTTTAAAAATCTTTTTTTCTGAAACCACAAGGCCTAGAGCATAGATAATTGGCATGTAGCATTGCCTAGTAGACCTGTTCAAATTATGCCCCTGGGGTCAAAATTGACCTTGCCCGGGGGGGATCATTTGTTTTACAAAGGCGTATATAGGAAAACTTATTTGGTACATTATCTAGTGATCTTCCACCAGGCAAGTGGACTTGTACCAAGGTGAGCGATATAGGGCCATCTTGGCCCTCTTGGAATAGTTTTCTAATGAGTAACAAAATTTCAAATTTTTTTATGCCATTATATTGTGATCGTTTGCTTTTTTTCCACAAAGCAAAATTGCTTTTTTAGCTCACCTGGCACAAAGTGCCAGAGTGAGCTATTAGGATCGCATTCCGTCCGTCAGTCCGTCAATCCACCATTTCCTTCAAACGACATCTCCTCTTAAACCACTGGGCCAATGTTGTTGAAACTTTGCAGGGATGTTCCTTGCATGAAGATCTATCAAAGTGTTCAAAGAATTCCATTCCATGCAGAACTCTGGTTGCTATGGCAACAAATAGGAAAAACTTAACAAATCTTCTTCTCTGAAACCACAAGGCCTAGAGCTTAGATATTTGGCATGTAGCATTGTCTAGTAGACCTCTACCAAGATTGTTCAAATTATGATCCCCGGGCCAAAATTGACCCCGCGCAGGTGGTCACTTAGTTTTGCATAGGCTTATATAGGAAAAACTTTAAAAATCTTCTTCTCTGAAACCACAAGGCCTAGAGCTTAGATATTTAGCATGTGGCATTGTCTAGTGGACTTGTACCAAGATTGTTCAAATTATGAGCCCCAGATCAAAATTGACCCTGCCCGGGGGGTCACTTGGTTTTACATAGGCTTATATAGGAAAAACTTTAAAAATCTTCTTCTCTGAAACCACAAGGCCTAGAGCTGAGATATTTAGCATGTGGCATTGTCTAGTGGACCTCTACCAAGATTGCTCAAATTATGAGCCCTAGGTCAAAATTGATCCGGCTTTGGGGGTCACATGGTTTTACATAGGCTCATAAAGGAAAAACTTCAAAAATCTTCTTCTCTGAAACCACAAGGCCTAGAGCTGAGATATTTGGCATGTAGCATTGTCTAGTGGACCTTTACCAAGATTGATCAAATTATGACTCCTGTTCAAAATTAACCCTTCTCGGGAGGGGGAAAAGCACTTGATTTCACATAGGGAAAACTTTAAAAAAAACACAAGGCCGACAGGCAGATAATAGATATTTGAAATGTTACTTAGCATTGTGACGTGGACCCTCTACGAATTATGTTAGAATCATGACCCCTTTTATTATAGCAAATGGTAGTCAGGTGTGCGATATAGGGCCATCATGGCCCTCTTGTTTAGAAAATCATTTGGGTATCGGGACAAACTTAAGCTGTGCTTGTTTACAAAATGAAGCCTCTGCTGAGACTGGTTTACAACTTGATTAAAAAACGAAAAGGATTCCACATTCGCTATTTAGTGGAAAGGCAGTGCTCGCAGGAATGGTCTATAAATAAGTTTTCGTTTTATTTACTTTCGAAATGCAGCAATTTTAAAAGCTTTTCTCTAGGAAGGGTTGCTATTTCATTTGCTTTTTTGCCGATTTTGTTTGGGTACTTACACAAATACGCAGCTTATCTGTAGCTCTGTTACCATTCACTGTTTTTTTTTCTCTCACTCCGGTCAAGCAAATGTTTCAAAAGTAATTAGGTTTATTGATACATTACAAGAGAGGAAAACTACAGCCAATAATTTTACAGTATAGGTCATCGGTAAACATTTATAAAAGAATAGAGCCGGACGTAGAGACAGATCCCCCTGATTTGTCCGCAAATCTCTGACTCTGGGTCTCCCCGTCTGGGACTAGACGAGAAATCACTTCCGTTTGGAAATACGGTACAGTTGGTCAATAAAATAAAGCAATTCAGTGACCCACAATGAATTCGGACAAGTCGAAATTCAGAAAATAAAGAAAAATTAAATGCAGAATGTAAGAAGATTTGAATTGTTAGTACCACATTATGAAAGGGCTCCATCATAAACCTTTAATGCTATAAATAAATTAAACCTTAGTGTACAGTGTTTATCTTGGACTAATATTTGGTGCTACATTGTATCACCCTTGCAAAATGATACATGATTCCCTTCAAGATGGTAAAAATTATTCTGATATTTTCGCATATTTAGTCCATGCCATATATTGGTCAGGATGTGTCATTTGTTAATGTAACTGCATTTTGTAAATTAGTCTCATCCAAGCGCTTTATATATCAAAATCAAGCGTGGGCTAAAAATTAATTTGACTCTAATTTTGACTCCTGTTTAATATTAGATGAAGAATGATATTTACTCTTCAAACTTACACAGAAAGAGGCAGAATCATAAAATAATATGAAAAAGTCATCAAATCTTACTGTCTAAATTTGTGCTAATTTTAAGGCATCAGTTTTGTTTCCTGACTTCTGAAGTCTGGCGAAAGTCCTGCCCAGCTGTTAGAAAGAGTGTTGAGCCCAATACATGATTGCTAGTATTGTAGTTGTACATAGTTCATTGTGAATGGCTATGTTTTATTATGTAAATAATATGCATAGATGAGACTATAATAAATAAATAAATACATGAAAAAAAAAACAATTTAAAGTGTAACAAATGCATCTATAAACAATGTATGTCTCAGTGAGTGTACTTCAAAATCCGCTTGGTCATAATCCCCTCAATGAATTTTACAAGTGGAAAAGTATATATTGAATAAAAAAATTACTGAATGTTCATTTGTCTCTAGTTTAACTTTACTATAGCGAATGATTGAAAAAAATCAAAATTATTGAAATTAAAATGTAAAATCCATTAAGGGGATTATGACTTCTATGACCAAGGGGATTTTGAGTGTCTCCCGTCTCAGTATATAGGACACCAAGTTCTAGAATATAATTCTTTGAGTTTTGATAATGACAATCAAGCTTGTCATCTTTTTTGTAACAATTTGTATGGACAGATATAATTTCAATTATTTTCCGATTGATGATCAATTTTGATTGTTCTGTTTGATTTGATGATTGATTATGAAATTTCTCTGATTGTCAACACTAGTGCTGATCAGATGGTCACTAATATATATGCAGATTGGGAAAATTATATTTTACCTCCTAGATTTTTTGAATGCCGAACAAAGCATGATTTCTGCTTATTTAATTAAGGCATAAGTGAGTTGATTGATTACTTTTGTTTGCATCTTCCAATGACATTTAATTTGTGGTACAGCTTTCTTTGCAAAAGTCACTTGTCAGAATGTGCCAGAGGGTGTTTGTTTTGCATGGTTTGACACTATCAGGCATATCACAGTATGAAACTGCACCTTTTATATTGATGTCATTGTTTGTTATTGGGTGTTAAAAGCATTGCATCACATTCCAGAGCTAGAGTAGTGGACATCACTGTTTGTTTACATTCTCTTAAGACACAGTTGATACATAGGCTGGATTTTTTACAGGGAAAAATAATGAAAGGTGACATTTTCTATTTTTACAGGTTTTCATTATCAGTTTGAAAATTTAAAGAGAGTACACTTAACAACTTTTCCAACGCTACCTGTAGCCTTTTCACAATAACTTAAAAACTACACAACTAAATGAGGTGAAGTTTTTAGGGCAATTAGAGTGATATATAAGACATTGTTTGATTCAAAGTACAACACAAATATTCCTCAAGTTAAAGATTTTATAAATAATTTAAAATTTACATGAAAGAATCTTCAATTCCATTTGCATTCTTCATTTAAGGAATAATTAGGACATGTGCTTGTTCTGTCACTCTTACACAATGTTCTGGCACTCTTACACAATGTTCTGTCACTCTAACAATGTTGATTATGCTGATAGGATAATGATAGAACAATGTTCCGTCACTCTAACAATGTTCTGTCACTCTTACACAACGTTGATTATGCTGATACAAAGCATTGCAGTTGGGTTTGCCCGTACACTATCTTGGCAATCAATACAGTTATAATCTTACGTCACTCAAAACGCGAACTTGAAACTATTATTAGAGCTAGTTTATAGGTTAACTCCTCACCATTCATGGACATTTAGGTGGGAGCTTTCAGCTTCTTACTCACGTTGTCAGTTTGCTCCACCCAAAAACTCGCATGGTAAGCTACTGGACGATCTTCATTTATGTATTTTAATGCAAGTGGCAATCAGTTTCCATCATGAGTTTATGAATTAAAATACATATAAATTATGTTCGCGGAACTTTATATAATTCATAATGACGTCTGATGAACAAACATATAATGTAATGCTTCTTTTTCATAAAATACGTTTTCAGTCTGTTTCTCATACAAAATGTCAACAAAACCAACTAAATTTACAAAATTATTAATATTTGAGTACATCGATAACTGATTTTGCAGCATGTATCTGTAAACCCCAAAAATATGTTTGTCTCCGGCAGTACTGGAACTCTGAACCTTTATTTCACAAAAAAAATCTCAAAGCATCACCACAAAAGCAAGGTCATGGGCTAGATAAGAAGTGTCGTATTCTACTGACATACAAGTATATAGTGCCGTATTCTACCAACATACTAGTATCTAGTGTTGTATTCTACTGACATAATTTTTATTATCACATGCATCTGAAAATGCTTGCCTGTCAAAATCTTAACTTGTATACAAGTGAATTTACGGACATTTTCTGCTGTGTTAATATCACAACCAAGTTTCCTTTCTATGCTGCAGACAGTGAACACGGATATTTTCGCTTATGAACTTTGTTTTTACTTTCAAAGTCAGTGGTTTCTCCCTTCCTTCAATCTTTGGAGTGGGGTCGGGGTGTCGAGTCTGAGAAAAAATGCAAACCAAAGAACAGAGACATAGTTACTTTGGACATAAAAATGAAACAGCAGACATGACAGTCGGACCAGTTATTGGAATCATGAATTCAGAATTACACGATTACTCAAAACATTGTTATAACTCTTAAACTACAATTTTTAGGCATTTGTTCACATTTTGGTGCAGAAACATTCAACCAATGATAAAGAAAACATTTAAAGAATCTGCGGGAGTCAAACATTTTGTTTTGCACTGACCGCTGTGTCGTCAGTGTCACTGAAGTAAAATGTACACACTAATCTTAGACTAATAAATCGTGGATATACTTATGAACACTAATTTATTTCCAGTGTTAATGGATATCCACATATCAAGAATTATGATAATCATTAGTATAGTTCTAGGACATATGATTAACTCACACATGCAAGCGAGACGGTGAACTCACAGGAAGTTCTCGGAAAGACATTTAATGTATACATGTAGTAATGTATAGTAATGTATATAGTAATTTGTACATATACGAGAACTTGTGTATATTACTTATACTTAAAATAAACAAAAACAAGTTTTATGTGACGATTATGTTGTTGGAGTGCTGCTGTATATGTCTAACCGATAGTACAGCAGGGATGTGGAATTCCTATGTCCGACTTGTCTGACACGAGATTTTTTACAGTCTGACAAGCGGATTTTTCTGTCCCCGTTTTTCCGCAGGCAAGCCGGAATTTTGAGGGGGAAATGAGAAACGAATGAATAATGTACAAAAGTCATGTTTACGCCGAGACCCTCTAGATCTATTTGCAGTTTTGGGGAAAACTTTTAACTTTGAGAGCGCGCTGTTTGTGTTTTTCTAGTTTTTGTATGTACATGTACTTCCTCGTAGATTAGCCTCAATATTTCGACTGCAAGACAGACCCATTTTACAACTGACGTTACATCTAGTCTGTCTTTGCTAAGGGCGGCCATCGTATATAGCAAAAAGCTCTTGAGCGCAATTAGTTGGGCTACTCGTGGAGGTACGCAATAATACTTTCATAGTCCCTTTCGAAAAGTTCGGAGAAAGTTCCATCTGGCTACTCCATTGTAATTAAAGTGCACATTAATATCTACAATATCTGATATTGATTCTGTCATGACTTTGATTTTTTTCTTTCCACCTTTTTCGGGTCAAATGAGTGCATGAATGAGGTATAGGCAGAACGTGATGTCAGAATCAAATAAAGACTGATCGCATGCGCCCCTATTTGGCCTTGCCATTGAAAGAGCGGAGGGGAGGAGTTAACTGATATATACATGCTCTACTAATAGTTTAGACTCGCCTTTGTGTGACGTAAGATTGTAACTATATTGATTTCTAAAACAGCGTACAGGCAAAGCCAACTGCAACGTGTTGTAGGATAATGATAGAACAATGTTCCGTCACTCTTACACAATGTTAATCATGCCTTTCTTTCGTATTCAAGTTGTTTCTTCAAGAAAACGAGTTGCAAGAAAAACTTCCTTACTTTTTGCAATATCATTGAATAAAAAATAATCTGCGCTATGTTTCTAATATGTACTTATCGATTTTACAAGCAAATTAAGGAATGTTTTTTGGTACTTGTAAGTAAAGGTAATTTCTGTCAGAAAGACATCTTTCTTAAAAATGAGAGCTTCTTGTAAATGTGCTAAGTTCTTGGACTTTTAGATGTGAGGAAAAAAAAGTGTAATTCAAGTTATGTACTTAATATTGAAAGATGAAACTGCAAACCAACTTTTACAGTTGTATCTTATGACTTACTGGCACTGATATTATAGATTAGTTGAATTACTGACACTACAAACCAGACACAAAGGACCATATTTATAAACACTAAGGACCCAATCATAATATTAATTGTAGAAATAAATTAATTTTTTATATGTCATATAATATTCGTAATGTTCATGATGAATATATCAATTTAAATGTTATTTTTTTGGAGGTTTGTAACTTTAAGCATTTTTCTGTGGCAGTAATTATATATCAGTACTTTGATAGCAGTTGTGCAGATTCCAATGTTGTAAGTTGTTGTTTTAATAATTGACATGTTCAATAACTGTCTCATTCTGTATAATGTTTTTTTTAAAGTAAAACTTTAGAAGTATGTGCAATGCACTTAAAGTAACTGCTAATATAGTAGAAATAATAACAAATAACTTGTAACCCATACATTATACACAGAAGGTGAGCAAATAATTTAGATCTATAATCTCATATACCAAAAATAGAATTTAACATTAGTAGTAAACAACAAAAACATTATAATATAACAAAAAAGACCTTGTTCACAAGGTCCACATCTGTTTATACCTTTCAAGGGGAAAAGCTATCCAGGCAGAATTTGCCGCAGCTCTACCCTTCATTTGGCACGTAAAATTGAAATCCTTTGGCAATAAGGAGGGTGGCACCTCCTACCAATAAAACTCCTTTTAGACAATAAATTCAAGTTTGACAGAATTATGGAAGAAATACAGCGGTCGGCTGTAGACTCCCCTTCAGGGCTTAAAGGCCTAATAAGACCTTATAAACCCAGTAAAGTAAATGCCACAAATATGATATAAGTAAGATTGCTCAGACACAACAGAAAGACAACCAGTACCAAAAACAAGAAATAAGGTAACTGTTCATTAATTATGTCTCCCCCACCTCGGGGGGAGACATATTGTTTTTGCCCCCCCCCCCCCCCCCCCCCCCCCGTCCGTCCAGTCCGTCCGTCCATTCTTCGTTTCCGGACGATAACTAGAGTTCCTTTTGACCTACAGCTCTCAACTTCATAGGATGAATGGTCTTTTGAGCAGATGATCCCTATTGTTTTTGGGGTCAGTAGTTCAAAGGTCAAGGTCACAGTGACCGTTGGTCAATTTCGTCCGGATGATAACTAGAGTTCCTTTTGACCTACAGCCCTCAACTTCATAGGATGATTGGTCTTATAGAGCTGATGATCCCTATTGTTTTTGGGGTCAGTAGGTCAAAGGTCAAGGTCACACTGACCGTTGGTCAATTTCTCGTTTCCGGATGATAACTAGAGTTCCTTTAGACCTACAGACCTCAAACTTCAAGGATGATTGGTCTTATAGAGCAGAGATCCCTATTGTTTTTGGGGTCAGTAGGTCAAAGGTCAGGTCACAGTGACCGTTGGTCAATTTCTATTTCCGGATGATAACTAGAGTTCCTTTTGACCTACAACCCTCAAACTGGGGAGTCCGTCAGTCCGTCCGTCCATTCTTCGTTTCCGGACGATAACTAGAGTTCCTTTTGACCTACAGCTCTCAAACTTCATAGGATGAATGGTCTTATTGAGCAGATGATCCCTATTGTTTTTGGGGTCAGTAGTTCAAAGGTCAAGGTCACGTGACCGTTGGTCAATTTCTCGTTTGTAACATATTTTAATTGGAAGCTTAATAGAGAAGGCTTTACCCTTTATCATCTTGGAAAAACATTAAATATAGCAATTAACTCACTAGATATAAGTACAGGTTAAAGTTGTGTATTATTTTAATGAGTTATTACAAGAAAGTGGTAGCTTTATTTGTTACTAAGATGATAATGACAATTGATTGCGTGTACTGTATCAAAGGTGATGTGACATTTTGTGTCCCCCCCCATATCTCTTGTACCCCTTGAAGGATTTTAGAATAACTCACCACAAATGTTCACCATATTGAGACGATGTGCAGAGCGCATACGCGTAACGACCCCCCCCACCTTTGTTCAAGGTCAAGGTCACAATTAGAGATCAAAAGTCATGTGACTGTATTTCGTGTCTGAACGAAGTGTTCAGCAACTGTGATGGATGTAACAGACACTTCCCCACTCAACAATGGAATTTATTATTTTCTTCACTTCTTCTCCACATTTTTTATTTTAATATCCTGTCTCAGTATTACAATCATTGACAAACTGCCTTTGGGAGCTTTGTTTTACAAACCATCTAGTTTTATTAAAAGTTCTGTTTTAATATTTGAGCTACCTTTAATGCGAACATCTCTAAGAATAATGTATCAATGTGAATACCAGTAGCTGTCTGTAGACTACCAACTATATGTTCATTTATTAATAAATTCATAAACTTACACAATTTTTTACTATTAGTGCGTTTATTTGGAAGGGAGCTTCCATTCAAATTTTTATGGCATATAACATCACTTTTGTTTTGAAATATAATATATTACACTAGACATCCACCTAAAATATTCTGTATATGTGTGTTATCACTTTGAATAGTAGAGCATTGTGTTGTACACTCATTCGAATCTTAGCACTGAAAAGTGCTAAAAAAGTTCTTATTTATTTATCTATCTGTTATTGTGTGTGACGGTAGACTCATTCCAAACACATACAGTGACAGATGAAAATTTGCACTTAGAATATAACTATGTCATAATATATTCATGTATAAGAACCAAGTATTTCTACTTAGCCTATTTGTAGTACAAATCACTGTGTCACTTTTGTTGTTTTTCCGGATGTAAACATGCTTACAAATGTCTTGTGTTAAAATTAGGAGCAAAAATTGTAATTTTTATGTTTGTTTCAAAACAAAGTTGTTTATTTTACTATAATTCACACAGGTACAAACTTCTGTTATGTTGTCATATCTTTTATAATTTGTCATATGTCAGGATTGTAAATGTTTGTTGTTTCAGACAGGATCTATCTTTTTCAAAGAAAATCTATGAAAGTCGTTTCAATGAACAAAAGGATTAGTCAGGGTTTACAGGCCAAGTTTTACCTTCTTTATCAGAGGCTGGTATAGGGCATCTTCCACAATTAAAATTTCTTAAAATCATGCAGTTTTCCTCAAATTGTGAATATACACCAGGATTTTAGTGTCCACTTCAGCAAATTATCACGTACATTTTCCGCAAAACAGGGGCCTGAATTTGGAAAAAATGCTCTGGTTTATTGAACTGGTTATTGGATATTTTGAGAGGAGGTGCTGGTTTGATACTGGAAACAGGAAGTACAGGGCTTGATACTAACTTCATCGCCTAGTGGCTCAAACAACCAACAGCTTTTCCGGGCAGTTGGTGAATGGTGTTGCAGAGCAGTGACTGTAATAAAATGAAATCTTTATTTAATGAAGGTTACATATCAGGCATACAAGGATATACATGTAAATCAAAATACATCTTTTTTTCATATGGCCTTCAACAATGTAAAATAAGAATTAAAATGCAACAACAACAACATACCGTCGATAAAGAAATATGAAACAAAAAATGATTTGCTAGTCATACAATTTAATTGAACAATTTTTTTTTTTTCAAATAGTCTATCTATTTGGCAAAGTAAGATATGACAAAAGTTAGACAAAAATTGTTAAAATTGTTGAAACTTTCTTTTGATATGACAGACACTCGAAATGCGGAAATATATTTGTAGTAGTAAATTCATGATTTAGAACAAAACAAACTCTGCAGTTGTTAAGTGTTACCCAATCTTGTATTTGTATTTAAGTGTTTTGAGTTCAGCAATTCCTCTAATATCTAATGGAATATCATTCTAAACTTTCATACTAAAATATGAAAAATGAATCTTTATAATAATTGGTTCGAGGTATTCTTTGTAAAACAAGATCGTTGTGCACAGAAGATTGCAGATTATGTTTTTCATTTTTGAAAAATATCAAAATCTCTGACATGTATGTTGGCGACATATGATTCATTACTTTATACACAAGAACAGCAGTGTGGTATTTGCATCTATCAGTAAAAGAAAGCCATTTTAATTTTATTAAGTTTACAGAGCCCCAAAGTTGGCGATTTCCAATAATGGCAATATGTATGCGTTATAAAACATAATTTTCATCTCATCTGTGAGAAGGAATAAAATGCGTTTTAATAGTGCTGTTTTAGTATTAAGCTTTTTACATACATAATTTATATGAGCACGCCAATTTAGGGTATTGTCAATATACACACCTAGTACTTTTTGGATTGTCGCATACTCTAAAAGTATGCCATTAATACTGTAGAGACTTCGTTGTCAGTGTATCCAGACTGCATGCTCGGGGGAAACAGTGATATGGCTATGGTCATCCATTTATAACTGAAATTACTGTTACTATAATATCTCTGTGCATATTGAGAAAGCTGTAATAGAAATTGTCAATATTGTATTTGCAGGAATGACAGATGGAGAAAGTTCAAGAGACACCTCCCCTACCTTCTCGCTCAAGTCAGATTCAAGGTAAGAAGCACCTCCCCTACCTTCTCGTTCAAGTCAGATTCAAGGTAAGAAGCACCTTCCCTACCTTCTTGTTCAAGTCAGACTCAAGGTAAGAAGCACCTCCACTACCTTCTAGTTCAAGTCAGATTCAAGGTAAGAAGCACCTCCCCTACCTTTTCGTTCAAGTCAGATTCAAGGTAAGAAGCACCTCCACTACCTTCTAGTTCTAGTCAGATTCAAGGTAAGAAGCACCTTCCCTACCTTCTTGTTCAAGTCAGACTCAAGGTAAGAAGCACCTCCCCTACCTTCTAGTTCAAGTCAGACTCAAGGTAAGAAGCACCTCCCCTACCTTCTAGTTCAAGTCAGACTCAAGGTAAGAAGCCCATCCACTACCTTCTAGTTCTAGTCAGATTCAAGGTAAGAAGCACCTTCCCTACCTTCTAGTTCAAGTCAGACTCAAGGTTACGAAGAAGCACCTTCCCTACCTTCTAGTTCAAGTCAGACTCAAGGTTACGAAGAAGCACCTCCCCTACCTTCTAGTTCAAGTCAGATTCAAGGTAAGAAGCACCTCCACTGTCTTCTTCTGTATGTTGGATACAAGGTCAGATAAAACTTCCCCCAACATCTTGTACATGTCAGAACAGTGGTGTGCAAAGTAAGAAACCTCAAACATGCTTTACTGGTCCATTATCTATTGCAAGATAAAAACCATCTTGTCTGCCACAGGAGCTCTACCATTTTGTCTGCTTGGATGTCAGGTTACAAGTCCATGTCATGCAAGTTAATACTCGCCACCCTTGATGCCATCTTATTGATATCTGAGATATGGTAAGACATTCTCTTGCCATGATATTCAGTAAGACTCCTGTACTTTACTACTGTTAGGTCAATATACGAAAATCAAGATGCAGTGGTTTCACAATAATCTTTGAAACAAATCAGTTCCAGCCCAGGGCTTCTGCATATAAATCTACTCATTAAGCAAATTGGATCCTTTATTCAAGAAGTATTAAAAGTGCACCATATCTTACCCATCCATTAAATATAGTTTATTTAGTATAATTAACCTAATGTTTGATAAGTTTATCACTTTCATTAATTTGTATCACTCTTTAATAGCTAATCACTTCTGAGAGTGATCATTTATCAATTTGTTCAGCAACATTGATGATGATTAAGGTAGTGCCTGAGTTTAGCCAAAATCTTTATAAGGTTTATTACATAGTATGTACACCTATACATTTTTGGAAGGGCCTTCTGTCTGTTACAAATAAAACAAAACAAAAGATGTTACTCATGACTACAAAAAGAAGTGGGACACTACAATAGATTGTTAGTATTAATTTTGTCTTCAAATAAATTCTATGGTATTATATGTGCAGTGTGGTGGAAGAATGCACCCCCTAATCTTACAAAAATGATAGAAAATTAAAACTACCTAATTTTTAGCTCGACTATTCGAAGAATAAGGAGGCTATTGCACTCGCCCCAGCGTCGGCGTCGGCGTCTGCGTTGGTTAAAGTTTTTAATAAAGTCAAATATCTTGAATACTATCAAAGGTATTGACTTGAAACTCAAACTATATGTTTACCATCAACATCTACACCTGAGCAAACAATCCCAATAACTCTGTTTTGATTTTTGACAGATTTATGCCCCTTTTTAACTTAGAATTTTTGGTTAAAGTTTTTTATAAATTCAAATATCTTGCATATTATCAAAGGTATTGACATGAAACTCAAAATATATCTTTACCATTAACATCTACACCTGAGCAAATAATCCCCATAACTCTGTTTTGATTTTTGACAGATTTATGCCCCTTTTTAACTTAGAATTTTTGGTTAAAGTTTTTTATAAATTCAAATATCTTGTATATTATCAAAGGTATTGACTTGAAACTCAAAATATATCTTTACCATCAACATCTACACCTGAGGAAACAATCAGCATAACTCTGTTTTGATTTTTGACAGATTTATGCCCCTTTTTATCTTAGAATTTTTGTTAAGTTTTTTATAAATTCAAATATCTTGCATATTATCAAAGGTATTGACTTGAAACTCAAAATATATCTTTACCATCAACATCTACACCTGAGGAAACAATCAGCATAACTCTGTTTTGATTTTTGACAGATTTATGCCCCTTTTTATCTTAGAATTTTTGTTAAGTTTTTTATAAATTCAAATATCTTGCATATTATCAAAGGTATTGACTTGAAACTCAAAATATATCTTTACCATCAACATCTGCACCTGAGGAAACAATCCTCATAACTCCGTTTTGATTTTTGACAGATTTATGCCCCTCTTTAACTTAGAATTTTTTGTTGAAGATTTTTTAAATTTAAATATCTTGAATAGACTTAAAACTGTGTCTACCATCAACATCATCATCTGAGCAAACAATCCCCATAACTCTGTTTTTATTTTTGACAGATTTATGCCCCTTTTTAACTTTGATTTTTTTATGGACTTGAAACTGAAAATGTATGTTTACTGTCAACATCTTCCCCAATGTTTTTGATTTTTGACATATTTATGCCCCTTTTAACTTAGAATTTTGTCACAGTTTTTACCAGACTAACATGGAAATACTCGAAATGGCTTTCTTTTGAAATATCATGAATAATTATGCAGCATGCAGCGGTCATGCTCTTTTATATAATTCAATACATATCAATTTTGAAAAGTTACAAAGTTATTCATGATCAAATTTACAAGGTTATATATTTCTTTGAAATTATCCCCTCCTTCTCCCTCCAGTTGGCTTACAGAATCCAGAGTAAGGCTTTGAATGTAATGTACATTTACAAAGATCTTTGAACAAGTTTCATATCTTTGACCTTTATTGTTATAGACAATTACACAATACTCCTGTTCTTAGGCAAAAAACCCATTTTACCAACAACCTTTCGAATAGTCGAGCGTGCTGTCATGTGACAGCTCTTGTTATTTAATCTGTGACACGGTTCAGTTGATTAGGGAGAAGTGTATAAAATGCAGTAAATATATTATCCAGGTCTCGACACTAATGGGGTCCCGGAATCCCAGATTTTAGTGAGTGACACTAATTCTTTCAGCTGGGTGTACCGCCAGGATCCCTATTTTTTATAAACGACAACAATTTTCATAACTCCACATGTTTGCTGAACCTCAAGCTTTGATTCCCGGGAATTTTCTCTTGTGTGTCACGAGTCTCAACAATATCGCCATGTCAGTCAAAAACCGACCGTTGGCTATTGGATAACATACGAAAGTTGGTGGAGCGCCGTAACAAGTCTTGGTGGTTTCACCGTGGGTCATAAATTGATTGTCGTCTGTTATTTGATATACGAAAAAGGGCGGAGCTTATTGGTCACTACCTGTCAGATAGCACTTTGCAGTCTTGGTCGTTATCAAAGGTGTTAATTGATAAACAATGATAAAACTGAAAAATGATAGACCCCGTTGAATTTCTATAGTGTTTGTAACACAGATCAATCACCAGCCGACTCTGACTCTGTTTTTTTTATTCAGAGGGCATGTTACAACCACCTTGGTTCAAGTTCAAGGTCACAACCAGAGATCAAAGGTCATATGCCTATATTTTGTGTTGCTCCATATCTCTTGAACCCCTTGAAGAATTTTAAAATAATTCACTAGTCACCACAAATATTCATCATATTGAGACAATGTGCAGAGCACATGTAACAACCACCTTGGTGCAAGGTCAAGGTCATTGTTACTAAAAATAGAAAAATGGTTTCTGCTCAATAATTCAAGTTAAGAGTGACCACATGCAATGAAACTTGATGTGTAGGTAGCTTGTGTGGAGAGGAAGCTTGGGATTGCATTGCCTGTTACTATAGTGTTAAGGTCACTGTAACAGAAAATAGAATTTTCCTTTAGCTCACCTGGCATTGCCAGGATGAGCTTTTCTAATGCATGATTGTCCGTTGGCTGTCGTCCATCATCCGTCAACATTTTTATTCAAACAACATCTCCTCTCAAACCATTGGGCTTTTATAAGAAAAACTTTACAAACTTTACTCTGAAGCCAAAGGGCCTAGATCTGAGATATTTGGCTTGACTATTGTAGCATTGCCTAGTTGACCTCTACTAGGTTTGCTCATATCATGACCCCTGGGTCGAACTGAACCAGCACGGGGGGTCTCTTGATTTTACATGGTGTGTGGGGGGGGGGGGGGGGGAGGTCACTTGATTTCACACAGGCTTATATAGGGAAAACTTAAAAAAAACACAAGGCCCGTAGGCAGAGCTTAGATATAATGGAATGTTGCTAAACCTCTACGAGTTATGTTAAAATCATGACCCCTTGTATTATTGGCAATTGAAATACAGGTGAGCAATATAGGGCCATCTTGGCCCTCTTGTTTAGTTTTTAAATTGTTTCAAGCAAAAATATTGTAGGTTTTTTTTCAAGGGGGGTGGGGGGTCAAGGTCACTGTTACTAAGACTATATTAAAAAGAGGCTTTTATTTTTAGTTTATGAATTATTTTCAGTAAAAAAAATATTTATTTTTTTGATAGGGGGAGGGGTAATTTTAGAATTTTTTAAATTTTATAATTACTACAGCATTTATTACGCTCAGTTTACTATTTGACATTAATCCAGGTTAAAGATTGCAAAAACAGTGAAAATAAAAATTGTAATCCGCGGTTATTTCACTGAGAAAACTTTGTACTTCACTGGAAAACAAAATAATAGCAAGATTTAGCAACCCTTAAAATTTAAACTGATTGGCCTTTAAAAACTAATCATGTAATTTGTTTGGCCTTATAGCTAGGTCACTAATAATGATATTGTTCTTTTTTAAACTGCATTAGAGAGCTATATTAGTAAATGAATGGTTCAATGCAGCTGGCTATAAAATGATAAAGGGATTAAACATCCTTCACTTTTAACTATGTAAACCATAAATACAACTGATATCTATAAGGAAAATAAATGATCAGTTATAATATTCAGAATTTATTTCTTTTCATATTATATTACCTAAATTAAAATTGTTTTAAATATTATTTAATAATATTTTCTTATGATGGCAAAAAAACATGTTACCAAACGAGCAGTTTCTTGGTGAGTAGCAACATTTTTGTTTTTAATTATTAAGATTAGTATTGTGACACGCATCAGTGAAGAAAGAACTTTATAATACAGTTTATAAAAAAAAAAGGTTTGTAATATTATATATGCTGGCAGAGTGACTTTCCACCTGACGGAGGTTTAATATAGATTAAAATATGAAGAAAGCTACAAATAGTTGGTAAGTTACAGCTTCACTATACAAAATTTTTGTTTGAATCAGTTTAAGCACTTGTGATTTTACAAAGTGCCGGTCATTTTACCGGTCAAACTATGGGTACAAAAACAGAGCAGTAACTTTTTCAAGATGAAGATCTAGTTTTCATAAGTATTAATGAATAATAAAATAAAACATTTCTGTCAGTAAAACATGTTGATGCCTTATATCAATTCCCCTGTTTTAGATATTAACAGGTTGATGAACTGCCTGCATGGTCCACCAGTAAAGGTGACTTGTAACCACTAAACCTCTTAAATTGAGGGTCATAGGTTTGAGCACTTCTACTGACTTCTCTCTAAATGTGACAAAGTTGGCAGATACTTACAAAGGATGCGAGTCTCACAGGTCCTTCCCAGCAACAATGGTTAAATCCAAACTGTCTGCCTTCAATTAAATGATGGGTGTTAAACCTAAGGTGGAAAAAGCCTGACTGATACTTGAGTGTACATTAGCAGTGGCATGTGCACAAAATGTTATTTAAACCAGTACATGGCCTAGCATGAAAACATTCTTATTTTACATTTACTTGCCTCATGTACAACGAGTAAAGGCTCAAACCCTGTATGGGCAGTGGTTGCATTTACTTAGAATTTTTATGTTTTTGACTTGCTCACTCACAATCTCCAATTTGTGGGATCCTATGTATATGTGTTCAAGCTACAATGGACAGGAAACTGATAGTTTTCTGTATCTAGTATGTACTATAAGATGCTGTGTTGTAAAATGTTATTTTATTTCAGTGTCATATGATTTCATTAACATGACAATATACAGGAAATGTGTTCAAGTGGCGACTATCAATTTCAGTTCTGTAGTACTGTTAATTCTTTATGTAAGCTGTTTTTAATTACCTAAGATGGTGATTGATGTTGACTTGTTGGCCAAAGTTATAAATGACTCTAATGGTTAATGCTTGCAGAAAATTTTGAAAAGATCACTGGAAGCTCTATACTAGTTACTAAGTAATCAACACGCCCACATGATTATATGCTTGCCCTCATGATTATATATGCTTCACCATTCAAAATTTTACTCATACCACTTACCCATTTACATATGGGGTCTTATCTCCAAAATTGATTCAAATAAAACTGGATCTATAGATATGAACCTAGCAACTCTTAAGTGTAATGAATTTTGACAAAATCTTTGCTTTTTTTAGACGAATTTATTTTAGCTTGATTGTGAAGAAAGCTTGAAGCTTAGCGAGTCACTCTCTATCCCCTTCCTGGAAAAACCAGTATTCGGGTGGCATTGCTTATTGTTATCCTCAAAACTAGTGAAGATACTGGATTCATTGACACATCTTTGGAAGAGGGGGTGGGGTGCGTGGGTTATTTAACAAGGTCATAGCATCAAGTCTTAAAAAGTCTGACTTGTATTTGGTAAAATTTCGTCTTTCGGGTACTTTAAAAATCCTCAGGTTAGTGTCAGCTGGATTCAGTACTTCTGCAGATACTGGAATGAAGGTAATGGAACGGGTAAAAAATTCATGGGAACAATACCCATACCGGTATTCAGTCAGGTTTTCCAATGGAAAAACAATTCTCACATTGATTAATGCTGGTGGCATGAGGCATTATTTTTGTCTGATCAATAATTTGAGGATTATAGTTCACATCAAGTTTTCACCATATTTGGTTGCAATGTTTATCAATTCAATAACCAGCCTGATTGGTTAATTCACTCCAGAGTTATGGCCCTTTTTAAAAATTTTACCAAATTGACAGTGTCCAATCTCCACATGAATATCTGTTATACAATCAGAACCAAACATTTAGCACAATCTTGTGACACAATCTCTATGACAAGAACAAAACCAGCATTATAGGCCAGTTAATTTAAGAGTTTTTCCCCCTTAATTGTCAAATACTGACAAAAATGACATTGGCTTTATGGCAGTGCCTCATTTATTGTTCTGAATTGTATTTTTGACAAAGTTATATACTGTTACAACAAAGGCTTCTTTTTTTGTATTCACCGCAGTAAAATTGTAATTTTTTGCTCTACTGGACGTTCAGCAGAGCTAATGCCGTGGTGGTTTGTCCATCATACATCTGTCCTGCAACCTGTAAATGATCTGTATTGAAATTCAGCCATGCTGTGGGAAAACCAATTGTCCTACAGCCAACTATTCTAAAACCTCAATAACAGGGTCATATTTTCCAAAAGATTTTAACAAAACTTACTCAGAACAGTCCAGTTGAGCAATACTGGCTGTTATGGGCCTCTTGTTCATTCTTGTACCAGTCACAATGTGCGGTTGAAAAGTTAAATAAATAAATAAAAGTTGTGGTAATCTTTCGTCAGCAATAACAGGATTGAACAGGACATTACCTGTGTCACCATATTTTTAACATGCCACAACTTAGGTACGAGGCGATGTACTTTAAACAGGGATTTTGTTTTCTTATCAAAATTCTACAAAAACCTGCAAATT